>CM057455.1:863397500-864647500 GCA_016271365.2 Neoceratodus forsteri
TCTGTCAGGTCTCTTAGGAAATGAGATTTAAAGAGGTTTAATGTATCTGTACATATAGAGATGGGAGATACTGGGTTGAGTGGGGATGAGTGAAGCATTGGTCATCTTGGACCGTAGTATATTTTTGTTGGGGGGAGAGTCTGGTGGATGTTTTTGTGGGAGGGAGGTGTGGATTAATTAGTACTGAGATGCTAAACCGTCTTCTTTGGGAAAATTAGGAATATAGTGGGGGATTGGGGGGAGGAAGGAACATGCAGGGTTGGAATTTCATAGGTGAGCATTAATATGGGTATCCTAATGAAACTGGGTAGAAGGTGGTGTTATACAACGTTGTTATAACTGGTTTACTCTGTCTAGACATACCAAATGAATAGCCAATGTGATTTTATTACATGGAATATTAAAGGGGCTAGAAATAATAATAAGATATATAAAGTGTTGAAACATTTACAAATGTTGAATGCAAAAATTATCTTTTTACAAGAAACGCATTTGCTTGATATGGAGACTTGCTTATTTAGGTGCCAAAGGATAGGTCTGGTTTGTCTGGCGGGGGACAGTACAAACAGTAGAGAGGTGGCTATTTTGATCACAAGAAATATCCCTTTTACTTGTGAACAAGTTATTAAAGACCCAATAGGTAGGTACATATTTGTCCTGGGTATTTTATTTAGGACTAGAGTGGTGCTTGGGAGTGTCTATGGTCCCAACGTGGATTCTCCAGGGATTTTTGTGGATCTCTTAAGGGTGTTGTCCTCCTTTGTCCATTTTCCGATATTTCTAGGAGGGGACTGGAACCTCCCTTTCAATTCAGAGAAAGACAAGGAAGGCAGAAGGAAAATAGGCCTTTCCCCAGCCCAAAGAGCCAGAAGAGATCTGACTGATAATTTGGCTCTATGTGATCCCTGGAGGGTACTCTATCCTTCTATTAGAGAATATATGTTCATATCTCCTGTGCACAGCTCCAAGTCGAGGATAGATTACTTTTTGCTAAGTCAATCAGTTCTGCCTGGTCTGTCACAGTGCACAATACTTCCGGGAATAATCTTGGATCACTCTGTGGTTCGATGTTCCATAAATCTTTCCCCTAATTTACCCAGACAGACCATCTGGAAACTGAACAATCAGTTATTGGGTTCTACTCAGGTTAAAAATTATATTATTCAAGCAATAGACAATTACAAAAAAGAAAATCTTAATTCAACAGGTAGAGGGGATCTGGAATGGAGCGCATTGAAATGTGTCCTTCGAGGAGTTCTGATTAAACTAGCAGCTGACAGGAAAAAACAAAGAGAGGGTAAGGCAAAACAGTTACTAGGACAAATCAGGGATATAGAACACAACCTATCAGTAAACTCCCCTGTAGATACTATAGAAAAGCTAGTTGGTTTAAGAAACCTATATAGTGACATACTGAGAGAGAAGGCGGAATACGCTCTGTTCTGGACTAAGGTATGGTATTTAGATCAAGGTGAAAAGGCGGGTCACTTACTGGCCATGAGATTGAAGGCGGAGGAATCATCCAGAATGATCCAGAGCATTACCTCCCAGAGGGACGGGGAAGTCAAGACTAAGGCACAGATCATCGTCCTTGAGTTTGAAAATTATTTTATGGAACTTTACAGTCCTATGAATTCCAAACCCAGTAGAGAAGAGGTGGAGAGATATCTTTCTTCTTGCCCTCTCCCATTGGTTTCAGCTGATAGGTGCAGCGAGCTGTCTTGCCCTATCTCGGAAGAGGAGATTGTGTCCACGATAAATTCTCTTTCATTGGACAAAGCCCCAGGCCCAGATGGGTTTTCTTCTAATTTTTATAAATGTTTCTCATCACAATTGACCCCAGGCCTCCAAAGATTATTCTGTAGTATCCTGCATTCCGAGACGGTTGATAAACAGCTTTTTGAAGCTTTTATTATAGTTATTCCAAAAGGAGAGAAAGCACCAGATAAAGTTTCTAGTTATAGACCCATTTCATTAATAAATTATGATGTTAAGATTTTAGCAAAATTCTTGGTGAATCGTTTAGCTAAAATTATGCTTCAGTTGATACATGGAGACCAGGTAGGATTTATGACAGGCAGATTGGCATCCAACCACTTGCGTAAACTGTCTCACGTCTTCTCTTCATCCAGAGACTCTACCTTTCCCTGTGGTTTGATTTCTGTGGATGCGGAGAAGGCATTTGACAGGGTTGATTGGCAGTTTCTTTTTTTGGTTATGGAAAAGTCTGGATTTCCCCTCCCTTTTATTCAGATGGTATTTTCCTTATATGCCTAACTTAGCCCATGGATATATTGAAATGCGGTGTTCCCAGTATTCCCATTGGGTTCAGGTACTAGACAGGGTTGTCCCCATCACCCCTTCTTTCCAATCTCTATTTAGAGCCCCTTCTAATTAAAATTAGGCTGAAGCAGAAAGTTCAGGGGATTTGTGTTGGTTCTCAGGAACTCAGATTGTCTGCCTATGCAGATGATATCCTTCTCCATGTTACCCACCCTAGAACCACAGTTCCGATTGTGATGGGACTGATAGAGGAGTATAGCCTTGTGTCTAATTATAAAATAAATGTAGAGAAAACTCTAGTATTCCCGTTGAACTTCAGATTATTCAAATCTGAAAATATGGATCTTGGGTTGCAATGGAGTCCTCACTCTCTCAAATATCTTGGAATTGTACTAGCGAGGAATGACTCCAAAATGGTGTACCTAAATTTAGACTCAATTAAAGACACGGTTCAACAAGATCTCGTAAGGTGTACTAAACTTCCAATCTCTCTCTCTCTCTGGGGAAGGATAAGATTAATCAAGATGAATGTTTTACCAAGGGTTTTTTATCCCATTAATATGCTAAATGTCTGGATCCCCGTAAAGTGGTTTAAAAATCTCCACTCTGTAATCTCAGAGTTTATCTGGAGAGGGAAAACCCCATGTAGAGTTTATAATAAACTGGCAGTGCCCAAAGAAAAGGTGGGTTTAAGGCTACTACACATGGGGATATATTACTGGGCAAGCCACACCAGTAAGTATCTGAAGTGGTTGCTATCTGATACTGAGGCCGTCTCATTACCTTACATCCCCTCTTGGGTCAAATTAGAAAGGGAGTTGATAAAAGCTGAAGAGATGGACCCAATATCCCTACTGTACACCACACAGGAGGTGCTACCTACCAAATGGTCGACTTCAATAATAAAAACTTCTTTAAGAATTCATACCCAATTATGTTCATTTTTTAAATACGCTCCCAATAAGAACAGGAATCAGCTGCTTTGCCGTAATTTGAATTTCAAAGTAGGGGGAAAAACGATTGGAGATTCCTGGATCCCTGAGCTAACGGGCTCAAGAATTAGGGACTTCTTCCAAGAGGATGCCTGTCTTTCAACAGATGTATTAATCAGAAAATTCCATATAGATTCCTCCCAGGTTTTCAAAATATATCAGCTTCGATTTTTCGAATCCCATGTTCAGGGGTTCTGGGAGCCACATGCAGTTTCAACATGATATGGTAGTCTATTTAATCAAGCATTTGCAGAACTTGAGGGTAAGCCCTGCTATTGGTCAACCCAACTAGGGACCCAGGAAAGAAACTGGGAGAAAATTTGGCAACTTACCTACCGGTATATCACCCAGGGCAGACTGAGAGTCATGCAATTTCAATTTGTAAATAATATGTATTGAACCCCAGCCAAATTACAAAAAATTGGATGTCGTTCCGTTGCAGTCTGCATCAGATGTCACCAAGCAGAAGGAACTTTATTTCCTATTTTCTGGGAATGCCCAGGAATTAAAGTTTTATGGGAACAGATTCGAGATAAGGTAGACCCCTTATTGGGGATTGAAGACTGTTTCAGTCCAGAAGTTTGCTTACTGGGTAATTGCAGGATGGTCACTGTTAAAGGTAACTGATATTATATGGCCATGATTTCATCCTCCCTCAAAAAGGTGGTCCTGAAACACTGGCTGGATGATGCCCCAGTCACTTATATAGAATGGCTACAGGAGTTATGATTTAATTTTGAGTATGGAAAAATTTGCAGCAATCAGGAAGAATTGCTTGCCAAAATACGTGTCTCTCTGGGAAAAATGCATGTATTGTACTTGCTCCAATCTGGAGCTCACCCTACAGACAGAGAGACTGGAAGGAATGCTTTGTTAGATGAAAGTAATTAGTAATGTACCTTACCTGCATGGGGGAGTAGGGAGGAGGGAGGAAGGGGGGAAGGGTAGTGGGTGGGAGAGAACAAAAGGCAGTAGGTTCTTGCACTCATTTTTGTGACTTAGTTCTCAGACACTTAAGATTTTGTGACTGTTATCTGGATTTTATTTGTCTGTTTCTTGCTCTGTGTGAGGTGTAAAAAATGAAAATGAATAAACTTGAATTTCAAAAAAAAAAAGTATACACAGGCCTGGGCTCACTGTCAAAGCTGAGAAGTGCCAGGTGGCCATGGCTAAAGTGGCATACCTCGGGCATGTTGTAAGCCGGGGACAGCTCCATCCTAATCAAGTAAAAATAGACGTGATCAAGGTATGGCCCAGACCAGATATGTAGAAGCAGGTCAGGAGTTTTTTTAGGGATAGCAGGGTACTATAGGAAAGTTGTATCCAACTACAGTGCCCTGGCTGCTCCCCTATCTGACCTGGTAAAGAAAAAGATGCCTAAGAAAATTACCTGGGAACCACCCTGTGAAAAAGCCTTTACCAGACTGAAGGACGCACTGTGCAGTGCTCCTATATTGACAAGTCCTGACTATAGCAGACCCTTTATAGTTCAGACTGACACCTCTGATGTGGGTATTTGGGCAGTACTGAGTCAGACATCCAACCAAGGGAAAGATCACCCTGTAGTGTACCTGAGAAAAAAGTTACTTGCCAGGGAGCAGGCATACTCTACTGTGGTAAAAAGTGTGTTTTGTCATAGTGTGGTCCCTAAATAAGTTAGAGACAGACTTATATGGGTAGCATTTTGAGGTACAAATGAACCACTACCCCCTGGCTTGGCTGACACAAATGGGAAAAACTAATGGTAGACTATTAAGATGGAGTCTTGCCTTGCAAGGGTATGACATGACAATCGTACATAAGGCTGGAGCGACCAATCAGAACACAGATGGCTTATCGCACCGCTATGAGGAATGAACTGACTTCGGAAGCTCATCCCATGCAGAGGATACAGCTCCCAAATTCAGTCTAGGTGGGGAGGATTGTGACACTTGGCCAGCTAGTTCTGATTGTTCTATAATATTTGTAATATAGAATGTGGTATGTGATTGTCTCACATGAGACATCCTGTGCTATGGGTGCCCCCCCCAGGTCAGTGAAGTGACAAGTGACCTGAAACCAGGAGGCAATTAAAAGACTAGAGAGACTTAATTAAGGGTCTCCTGTTTTTTCTGTCTAAATTAGAACTGACCCAGCTGCCAGGATATAGGGCTTGTAAACTTTTATGATGTCTTAGAGGAAAAACATTTCATACCAACCTCGTGTGAAAAGTTGTAAAATCTTTGACCTGCCTTGGGAACAGAAAACCACACAAGATCAAAGGAAAGGCTTGAATAAAGACTGTCATCATTTCCGAAATTAGTTTTTGCTGAAGTCACAGTATTTAAAATATCTCCTGACAGGAAGATCATTGTTTGCATATTTTTTATATTCTAAAAGGAGGAGCTAGATGACATCATTGAAGGGGTGTGGAAACACAGAGCTTTAAACTGTATTCTGTGTGTTTGAACTGAGACATATTTTTTGGACTCTTAAGAAACAAGATCTCAGATCTAACTTAAGCACTTTAAAGAGGTAATACATCAGATAGAAAAAGTCTAATTGTATTGTGGTAGGAATTTATGTTTTGTACTTTAATCTTGTTCTTTTAAGTGATTGTATGCTTTTTGATATAGTGTTCTTTGTTTACATTTTACATATTTTTATCCATTTTAGTAAATATATTATTTTGAAAGACTGCCTGGATGTGGCTTCGAAGTTCTTTTTTGCATGTAACATATAGAGGGTTAAGACTGACAAAAACTGTTCAAAGCTTGATGGTGTTACTAAACTGGAAAAAGGCAAGAATATACCTAAGGTCTTTTATAGAGTTTTAAGGGTTCATTTTGGATACCTGGTTAGGTGCCCTTCGGTGAAAGATATGTTGCATCCCCTGAAGATAATTTTATCTGAGCCTGTACATTTGAGTATGCTAACATAAGGCTCACAGTTTGAATCCCCCCAGAACTTGAGACCAAAGATGATTCAGACCCACAAGCAGACAGGAGGGTTACCCTGTCTGTTACCTGTTCACATTACTGCACTCGGAGGTTGTCACTGTGGGAGCAGAGGGCCTGACCTGCTGAGTGCGTTTGTGACAGACACTATCCACGAAGGTTAAACTGCAGGCAAGCCAACAACCAGTTCCCACCTAAACTGACTGCAGAGATTTTAAAACTTGACAATGGAAACAACACTTTAACTTGGAAGAGTGAGACCCTCTTCTAAGGTGAGAACACTTGTGATATGAACAGGCCGGTTAAAATCACATTTAGCACATTTACATTTTGCAAAGTCCAAATCCAGCACATTTATATCATACTAAATTCATGTTCAGTACATTTACATCTTGTAAATTCTTCAACCATGGGCCAGCCTGGCCACCATGGTCCTTTCTAGCTTAAATCTTTCAGCTGGGTACCTTTTCCCTAGGGCTAGGGTAACCTGGTTCTTTACATCCTGTATCTGAACAAAGTTACTTTATCCATACTACAGCATTTCTTTCATTTTAGCAGGTTACGGCAATTACTGCAGTCTTTGCAAACTCAACACTGATGTTTCTGTCCCACATGGCAAATGGCTGAGGTCCACAGCTTCTACAGGACATCTTGACCAATCACTGACAAAATACTGGACCTCCCAGGCAAAGTCAGAATGAGTCCCAGATATGAGTGCTCCCCTTCCAGTCCTGTAGGCACTTTAGCAAATTTAACACATTTCAACACATTTATATGATTTGGCCCATTTTGTGGTCACTTGACTCATACCGGCCCACCCGTGCTGGGCAATAATGAAGCACAACAAATGCAGGGTGCAGACCAAACAAAACAGTTCCAACAATTAAAGACAGTTAATAAGTCTCAAGGGCAATGGCAGCCCCACTAAGTTTTCTCTTTCCCTTGACTGGGGGGGTACAAGATTACTCACTCAGACTCCTCACCGAAAGGTCCTCCATCATCCAAAGTTCCTGAAGTTGTCAGTTCTCTCACCACTGAGACAGATTCAGCTCTCTCACTGTTGGCTTGACATCAATTTGAAGGTCCATGTTTTTCCCAAACATGGAAGGGATGGGCTAGCCCTTGGAGTACATTCTCTGGCAACCCCAGGCTACCAGGCTTTACTTTAAACTAAGCTGAAATATTTACTAACAAAGAAGAACAAGTACCCCTCCTCTGTGAAGTGGCTTACACCGGATCACCAGGCCCTGCTGCATTGCTGGGGGTCTGAGTCCCCACCCCAATGGGTGACTCCCACATGAATCTCTCTCTCTCTCTCTCTCTCTCTTGAATAGTTCACACAGCCAGAAACACAGTCTTTTATGGGGCTCTCCTGAGGCTCCCTATTGGCTGAGTATATTGGTTGCTCGGGCGCTGATTGGCTGGAAGGCTTGTCAATCAGAAAAATGAATTATTCATTAAGCCTCCTTGATGCACAGTTGGTTTGCTGTTTTAGCACCTGAATTTAGGTCCCTGCAGTTTTCGGAAGCACTTAGTAGTTTCCCATGAGCTGTGGCAAAAGTCCCACAAGTCCTGGCTTAAGAATCCTAGCTTACTGATTGGCTGTTGCTACTCTGTAATGGCTGCTGAGCACACAGTCCTTTAAGCAGATGTAATACAGTACCAGATAAAGTTCTGGTGCAGCCAGAATAATTTAAATATTGGCCCAAATGCCTCACAGTTCAATAGCCACTGGCATGTCCTTGTAGTCATTGCCCAGCTTGAGAAATTATCTCAGTCCAATTGCCTGTCTCTGCTGCCAATATTTAGTAACTCCCTTTTGCAGCAGGCAGGCTGTCTATCTGAGTCCCAACATATCTGGTGCTGCCAGTTTAATTATTTATTTATTTAAACACTTTTCTTTCTTGAACATTTGTCTTCTTTCACATTGTTCCCCAGTAACCCAAACAGTAGTTACATTATTATTTTACATTTATTTCTCTACTTTAGGCAGTCACTGAAACACAGCTTCCCTGAGGGCAGACACACCCTCATTAATATTCATAGTGAAAAATGCTCTGGCTCATTAATATTCATGAGCCCTGATTATAAACACTCCGTGGATGTCTTTAAATATTTTCAAAATGAGCTCTCATGGCCCTTGCTATGGTCACCAGGTCCCTCTTAGCAAGTGGGGACACCGGGACTGCAGAACACTGCTTTGTTCAACCGCAAGCTGAGCAGTCACAACTTCAAAGGCGCTGCTTCGCCGGCATGATCCCCGCTGCATTGGACTGCATTTACAATGTGAGAGATCACAGCTAGATTATTGGACCCCCAAAAAGACTAAAATTACACTGGGACTGTTCTTTTGGGGCACACAGGACTGGGGAACCAGAAAAAAAAATAGCTGGCATTCCTGGAGGTACTGTGGAGGACAGCAGAAAACGGGAGCTAACGGGCATAAGGTAAGCCCCCACATTGGGGTGGGTTACACTCTCACCTGCCAGCAAAACTTGGTGTCCACACCAAGCGTGTGTCAAGCCTTGCTCACTTAATTGACACCTAAGCATTTTGTAAAACATTTCAACATTTCACCAAGACATATGGTTCAACACATCCTAATCTAGACAAATGCATACTATTCTAAGCAACAAAAGCATTTTTCAAAACAATAGTGAGCATTAATCAGATGTTGCATACCCTGGAGACCCTTAACAGTACAAGATTTTACATTTAAATTAGATGTGGGCACAGTTTTACTTTTGGCCACTAGGGGGTGTCACCCCCTAAATATTGTCACTGAGCTAGCAATGCAGAAATGGCTTACAGCAGGTTTTGGTGACAAAACACATTTCAAACAGCTAGTTAGATGGCAGCCATTTTAAGGGTCTCAATGCATTTAACTGAGGGGGGGGCATGCTGGACGTGACATGGCATAACAGAAGATCCCAGTGGTGCCTCCATGATGTAACCCCTAGGCGGCACTATCCCTACAGTTACTACCCCTGCCTTGCCTGGCCACAACAAGGTTGAGGGGCCTGGGTTCCCAAGATTACTTTAAAATGATTCTTTTCAAAGGTATTACATTGACATGGTGCCTCCACCCACAGTTTAGCTTTAAGTTGGCTGGTATGGAACCTGGTACAGCCCCCTGCGATGCTGTACCACCCACAATAACCATAAGCCACCCCAAGACTTGATGCAATAACATTTCTCCATACTTCAATACCTTTTGCCATTTAGTGACTTGATCCTAATAATGTGCTCACGACACAGGTATCTGCAAACACAACAATGAGCAATTTATTTACACGGGGAACAGGGCTTAGGATTGGGGGAAAAATGAGTAGAGGTCATGCAGTATAGTATTTACAACATTTATAGGCAGATTAGAAGATTTTGGATTTGTGCTGGTGAAACCCTCCAGCTGGGTAGATTCGCTGCATTGGTAAATCAAATTGCAATCACATATTGCACCAACCATCTAAGATGACCGGAGCTCTGGCTATCTAGCTAAACTGCATTAATCAGATGACACAGAAACATTTACCTTTTGCTCACACTGGTAACAGTCCCCACATTGGTATGAGACCCCACAATCCCAACCTTAAATCTGGTTACCCAATAGCCAAAGTTTATTTAAAGGTGCAGGCGTGATGGACAATGCAGCTGTACATTGGCTGGCTAAATTAAGAAGATTCGAAGCCTGACTTGACAACATTAAGCACTTGAACTACTGTATGTACAGTCTCTCTAAGGGGATGCAGGGGAGGCCCTGCATTTACTCACAGCAAGCTTTTCTGCAAGCAGGTGGAGATCAAGTGCTCCCAGAAAGCAGGCACTATCCACAAAGGTTAAACTGCAGGCAAGCCAACACCCAGTTCCCACCTAAACCGACTGCAGAGATTTTAAAACTTGACAATGGAAACAACACTTTAACTTGGAAGAGTGAGTCCCTCTTCTAAGGTGAGAACACTTCGATATGAACAGGCCGGTTAAATCACATTTAGCACATTTACATTTTGCAAAGTCCAAATCCAGCACATTTATATCATACTAAATTCACGTTCAGCACATTTACATCTTGTAAATTCTTCAACCATGGGCCAGCCTGGCCACCAGGGTCCTTTCTAGCTTAAGTCTTTCAGCTGGGTACCTTTTTCCCTAAGGCTAGAGTGACCCAGTTCTTTTCATCCTGCATCTGAACAAAGTTACTTTATCCATACTACAGTATTTCTTTCACTTTAGCAGGTTACTGCAATTACTGCAGTCCTTGCAGACTCAACACTGATGTCTCAGTCCCACGTGGCAAATGGTTGAGGTCTACAGCATCCACAGGATGTCTTGACCAATTACTGATAAAATACTGGACCTCCCAGGCAAAGTTAGGAAGAGCCCCAGATCAGAGTGCTCCCCTTTCAGTCCTGTAGGCACTTTAGCAAATTTAACACATTTATATGAGTTGGCCCATTTCGTTGTCACTTAACTCATACCAGTACACCCATACTGGGCGATAGTTAAGCACAGGAGATGCAGGGTGCAGATCAAGCGAAACAGTTACAAACACTTAACAAGCCTCTAGGGTATTGGTAGCCCCAATAAGTTTTCGCTTTCTCTTGCACTGGGGGAGGTGTGGTACAAGATTACTCACTCAGGCTCCTCCCAGAAAAGTTCTCCCTTATCAAAGGTACCTGAATCATAGACTCATAGAAACTGGACAGCAGAAAAGGACCATACCTTCTGTTCTCTCACCACAGAGGCAGATTCAGCTCTCTCACCGCTGGCTTGACATCATGATGCTGATCATTGTTTTTCCCAAATGTGGAAGGGATAGGCTAGCCCTGGAGGGCATTCTCTGGCAACCCCCAGGCTAGCAGGCTTTACTTTAAACTAAACTGAATTATATATTGGCAAAGAAGAACACGTCCCCCTCCTTTGCAGAGAGGCTTACACCAGATCACCAGGCCCCGCTGCTTTGCTGGCGGCACACAAATCTCTCTTTCTCTCTCTCTCTCTCTCTCTCTCTCTCTCGAACTGCTCGCACAGCCAGAAACATAGTCTTTGATAGGGCTCTCCTGAGGCTCCCTATTGGCTGAGTCTATTGGTTGCTAGGGCTCCAATTGGCCAGAAGGCTTGTCAATCAGAAAAATGAATCATTCATTAAGCCTCCTCGACGCACAGTTGGTTTGCTGTTTTGGTGCCTGAATTTAGGTCCCTGCAGTTCCCCAGAAGCACTTGGTAGTTTCCCATGAGCTGTGGCAAAAGTCCCACAAGTCCTGACTTTGGAATCCTAGCTTTCTGATTGGCTGTTGCTGCTCTGTAATGGCTGCTGAACACACAGTCCCTTAAGCAGATTTAATACAGTCCTAAATAGAGTCCTGGCACAGCCAGAATAATTGAAATATTTGCCCAAATGTCTCCCAGTTCAATAGCCACTGGTGTGTCCTTGTAGCTGCTGCCCAGCTTGAGAAATTATCTCAGTCCATTTGCCTGTCGCTGCTGCCAATATTTAGTAACCCCATTTTGCAGCAGGCAGGTTGTCTATCTGAGTTCCATCATATCTGGTGCAGCCAGTTTAATTATTTATTTATTTTAAACACTTTTCTTTCTTGAACATTTATCCCCATTCACATTGTTCCCCAGTAACTCAAACAGTAGTTACATTATTATTTTACATTTATTTCTCTACTGTAGGCAGTTGCCGAAACACTGCTTCCCTGAGGGCAGACAAACCCTCATTAATATTCATGGAAATTTGGGCTCTGGCTCATTAATATTCATAAGTCCTGATCATAAACACTACGTGGATCTCTTTAAATATTTTCAAAATGGGCTCTCATGGCCCTTACTAGGGTCACCGTGTCCCTCTTAGCAAGTGGGGACACCAGGACCACTTAACACTGCTTTGTTTGACTGCAAGATGAGCGGTCTCAACTTCAAAGGCGCCGCTTGCACCTGCATGGTCCCCACTGCACCGGAGTGTATTTACAGTGTGGGAGATCATGGTTTAAATTATTGGAGCCCTGAAAGGCTAAAATTTACACTGGGGCTATTCTTTTGGGGCACACAGGACTGGGGCACCAGAATAGAAATAGGCATAGGCCGAACCGGTGGTGCTAAGTGTTGAGGCATTGGACGCCACACCTTGTGCAACGCCGGCAACTTGGGTTTGGGAACAAGCCCGGGTCATCAGGGGTTGACAGGGGAGGAGAGGGATTGAGCGTCCAATGGACTGCACTTCCTCTCCGCGGTGGGTGGTGTGTTGCTACTGGTGCGCTGGTGGCCCCTAGTGGAGACTGGGGGTGGAACAGTGGCACAGGCAACATTAGGGGCGAGTTGGATCATTGTGCCAGGAGGGAGCGCATGCAGAAGTGTGTGCACTCCTTCTGTTGGCGTCATTGCACACCCCACTCACAAGGAGGTTTGGAACAGGGGAAAATGGTGACGGGTCGTGGCGGCTTGATGGCCGTTTCCACAGGGGCTGCCTGGCTCCAAGGGCATTGCGGCATGTTACTGGATTCAGTCCTGGTGGGTGACTGCAGGGGGGGACTCTCCACCACCCTGCCGCGGGGGGACAAGTCACGGGGGTAGAGCTGCGAAAGGTCCAACTAGGAGTTGGGGATCCTCAAGACAGCGGCTGGAGGAATTCAGATGCCAGGATGCAGATAAGCACATCAGGCACCAAAGGTAGAAAAAAGGATTAACTAAAAAAAATTAATAAATAAGCATTCCTGGAGGCACTGTGGAGGACAGCAGAAAATGGGAGCTAACAGGCATAAGGTAGGACCCCGAATTGGGAAGGGTGGTTTACACATAAGTATGCCACAGCACCTTTAGCAAGTTCAGTGTCATCACTTTGTGGTGGTACCGCACTGTGATTACATAGACTGAACTATGCTTCCAGACTATCAGCATTTGCATTTTGGGAACCTTTGCGATGCTGAATATTCATACTGGCAGCTATTCTCCAATGAGCAAACTGTCTATGCGCCACATATCTGGGGTGCATAGACACTCTGCAGCTGCTGTAGCCCCTGCACCTGATTCTCCAATGGGGCATATAGCTGTCATGTACCCAATTCCCCACCCACATGACAGGATTTGTGTAGAACAGTCCAGTGGGCATGCCCATGCTCCGCGCTATTCTTGAAAGCATGAAGTGCTGGGCGAGGGGTACACAGGCTGTGCCACCTGGCACCAGACGTAGCAAGCATGTATCCCCCCCAGGATTGCCATTGCCATCCACAGCAGTGCAATAGGGGCATGGGGAACCCCCCCCAACATGACACCCCAGCCCTCGGAATCCAATAGGAGGGCCAGTGGCAGCCACCTGGCAACCCGCCCGCCCCGGTGCTGTGGCCGCTGTAATGTGGCAGGTGATCCACGGGCAGGCCAGGTCCAGGCATCCCACTGGATGCCCGCTGTGTCTACGAGACCGCCACCACACAGCTGCATGGTGGGGCAACAGAAAGGGGTCCGATCAGTGGCTGAGAATACAGCCACCGTGCATCGTTCCACGGGTGCGGGGGTTCACGGACCCATGTGTGCCCACAATGGAGAATAGCCACCATTATGCTCTTACAATACTAGATGTCATCACAACATTTTTGCATTTTACCACTCATTCATTGTAGTCCTGTCAGTGGGTTATGGGCTGTGACCACAGTAAATTCTCTGCCATGCAAGTATGGCTACAATTTCTGCAAAGTCCAACAACACTTAAACGCTCCTTCTAGATAGTGTTGTATGTCACTTCCATTGGCAGACATTTTTGGCTTAAGTAAATAATTGATATTGCTCACCTTTAGAATTAACTTGACTCAGTTCTTCCCCACTCTGAAATTTGGCACATCTGTATGCACTATGAACTTTAGATAGAGGTAGGGTTTGGTAGTACTGGAGCCCAGCACAGGACCTGGAGCTGCTGACAGAAGGCCTTCTCACAGCATTCTGTCCACTACTCGTTCTAAGGTATTCTCTTTTTGGTAAGATCAGCAAAGGGAGCTGCAGTAGTACTAAAACTAGTAACAAACCTTCTGAATTAGCCTGCTGTCCCCAAAAAGGTTCATACCTGTCTCTTTGTTATGGGGGTGGGCCATCTTTGTGTAACCTCCATCTTTGCAGGTTCAGGTCAGGTGTGTTCTCCCTGCCCCACTTCTGTCCTAAAAATGGCACTTCTGCCATGCCTAGGAGGCACTTCTTTGCTTTAACTGTCAGCATTGCAGCTTACAGTCTTCTGAGCATCTCCCCCAAATGTGTCTGATGCTTCTCCCAAGTCTGACTCAGTATAGTGACATCATCCATGTATGCCAAGTTAAAGTGACATACCCCAGACAACACTCGAGCAACCAAATTTTGAAAGTTAGATGGTGCATTTTTCATTCTGAATAGCATGACCAGAAATTCCTACAGGCCAAATTGAGTGATAAATACTGACCTCTTTCTGGCTTAAGAGGCTAAAGGCACCTGCCAATACCCATTTGTGGCTCTACCACTGTGGTTCGACAAAAAACACAGTGACAGTCAGTACAGCACCAGGTTCCATGTCGACTGCGAGTTGCAGTTGGCATGGAAGCACATACTTTGGACTCTGTTTTTTCATCGGAGGGCTTGCTCCCCAAACCCCCCAAACTAAAGGATTCTAACTTCAGGCTGGAGTTAGTTTGGGGAGGGGGTGCAGGTAGGGGGAAGTGGTTGCCCCCTTCCAGCGGCACTTCTACGGTGGCATGGCGCTGTTGTCAGTATCAACGCATGTCACCTTAGAAATGTCGCTGTTAGGGTGGCATACCCCCAGTTGTCACATCAGTAGTCATTAGGTACATGGGCCCCCTAACATTTCCAGTATCATGTCTGTGTGAGGCATTGGGTAGGCATCAGACACCATGACAGCACAAAGCTGTTGGTAACCTACACAAAACCATGTAATTCCATCCTTTTCAGGGATTATCACAACAAGTGATTCCCAGGGACTATGGGATTCCTTGATAACCCAAAGATCCAGCATCTTCTTTAGCTCCTCCTTTATGAGGTATTTTACATGTTCAGGGATTCTACAGGCATGCAGCTTTGGTGGTGTTTGAGTTCCTGTATCTACACAGTGTTCCATAATTGGATTGTACTCTGGTTTTGCCAAGAGAAAGTGTTAACAGAAAGCAGTGCACCTTTCATTTGTGTCACCTGTGCTGACATCAGCTGTTCTTAGAGAGAGGCCAAGTCCACCGATGTTTCCCCTCTACTCTTCTCTAACAGATCTATCAGAGGCTTCTCCTCACCATTGTCTCCCTGGCTGCAAACCATCATGACCATCTCTGCCATATTAGGGCATGGTTTCATTAGGAGTAACATTTGCCAATGCACTTGATATATTTGCCTCTTCAATCATTGTTTGAATATAATTTGTAGCTGTGGCCCCTTCAGCCTGAAACACTGAAGAAAAATAATTAGTCTTCATCGAGGGAGCTCTTGCATCAGGCCACACCTATGAAACTATAGCCACCAGAAACTAGGACCACATGGAAACTTTTTACCTAGCAGTCTAGTTGGGGCTGCCCATGATGACACCAGATGGCAACATCCTCCCTATATAAAAGTGGGCAGCGCCACGCCCTCCTCAGTTTTTATCCCGCCATCGACCATCGACCATCAGACTCAACAGAGACACTGTAGCTTTAGTCGACCTCAGAATGTTTGATTTCTTTATTTTCTTTTTTCACCATAGATTGTTAATCACTTTATTTTTTAAAGTGATTTTCACCTTCATTTATGTTGACTGACCCCGAGAACCTCTTTCAATACTGCAGGTGTGGTAAGAAGATCTTTGACAAGGATGACCATGGTGCCTGCATCCGCTATCTTGGCACGGACCATGACATTAAGACCTGTGAGGTCTGCCACAGATTCAACCAGGCTATCCAGTGGCACCATCTGAAGGCCCAAGAATCCTTCCACTGGGAACAGAAGGTCGCCCAAATGGAAAAGTAGCTCCATGCAAAAAGTTCCTCTGTGTCACCAGCTCCATCCACAGGCTCCCACTCCTCCAAAGCCTTGGATAAATCATCTGGCAAACACAAGCACTGGGAGACAGAGTTGAGCAAGAAGAGGTCCTGTCGAGTGCACTTCCGGTCACTGCTTCAAGTGCCATAATTGGGTAGCTGACTGCCTCTGCGGTGACCTCCACTGCTGCCTACTCCCTCTCTTCCACAGGGTTGGCCTTGGCAGTGCTTCCCAGCAGTTCTTCCTTAGCTGGCAATGGCTTATCAGCATTGGGCCTCCTGACACCCATGCCAACACTCTAACCCCTGTTGTTTAGACCGCTTCTGGCTCAGGGGCAACAGACAGGGTGCTCTGCCAGACCTACTAAAGCCAGCACTGACCTGTCGACTTTGGGATTATTGTCTCCCCTATGGATGCACTTGGCCATTCCATCAATGCAGGGGATCCAGCCCCCCCCCCATTGACATCTCATGAACCCTTGCAGTTTAGACCCCTTCTTGCTCAGGGGCAACAGACAGGGAGTTCCACAGGTACTACTTCAGCAGGCGCTGGCCCATCGACGTCGGGCTTTCTGCTTCCCCCATCACCTACTTGGGCCACTTCTTTGATGTCAGGGATCTAGCCTCCCCCATCATTGTCTTTAGCCTTCCCACCAACACCAGGGCCTCAGCCCCTTTCGTTGATGCTTGAGGCAGTACCACCGATGCCAGGGAACCAGCACTCCCCCCCCCACCACTTGTCAGCACCATAAGGCAGTCCAGCAAAGTCAGCGACCATTGATTTCCAGACTATGCTCTCCTCCTTTTGGGAGTTCATGCACTGCCTTGTCCCTCCTCTAGGCCCATCAATGCCAGGACCTGCTATACCTGCTCCCACACCACAGCCTCTCACATCGACATGCCCTGCATGCTCACAGTCGTCAATGTCTTCTGTGCCCCATTCAGTGCCTGGGGCTGAGAATGAGTACCATCCTAACCTTCCCACCTGATGAGGAGGAGGAAGAGGAAGCGCAGCTGGGAGCCCCTCCAGTTTGGCCTCCGCTGTTTCCTCAGGGGCGAAGATTCTGCCAAGTATACCTCAAGGTCCCCTTGATGATCTCTCCTTCATCTCAGTGATGTTGCAGCTGCAGGCAGCTATGGGGTTTGATGCTGAGGAGCAGTATGTTACCAGGAAGAATCTGGCAGAATATTTGGATTTGCCAGATTCCCTCCTCTGATTATTCCTCCTCTGCTGGCTGCATTTGAGGATGCCACCATGGCTGCCTGGTACAGGCCAAATGTGATCCCTGTGATGCCCAGAAAGGCAGACAAATTGTACCAGGCTCCCTCAGGGAAGCCTTTTTTACTATGCAACCTAGGGCAGATTCAGTGGTGATAAGTGCGGCCCATGATAGGTCCAAGAGACCTTAGCACCATAGCTCTCTCCCCCTGGATATGGAGTCCAGACAGCTAGATGTTATGGGCAATAGAGCCTATGCTTCTGCCACACTGGCCCTTAGAATTATTAACTACATTGCCCATATGGCAAATTCCAAAATATTTTCTGGAAAAAGACTAAAGCTACAGCTCATTCCCTTCAATAGGGTCCCCAGAAGCAGGAGCTTTTTAAGCTCTCCAATTTGGGGCTGATGTGGGCAAGTACCTTTGAGGGCTGCCTATGACATCTTCAAAGCCTCTGCTAGTGTAGCTGTGGTTGGTCTCTGCCTAAGACAACATTCTTGGCTCAGGGTGTCCAGTTTTGCTACTGACGTACAACAGTGCATCTTTAATGACCCCTTCAGAGGCTATAAGATCATTGGGGTGGATGTACAGGACATCCTTTTGGACCTGCAGGCCTTGAGGAGGACTCTGCAGTCGGTTCACTTACTTTACCATATGCAGCCAAGAAGTGCACTGAAGGTGCCTTTTTGTCAGGCCTCCCACAGCCACAATTTGGGTACCGAACTGCCAGGCAAGTGCCAAGCAGCTACATCCCTGCCTACCCTTACCTCCACTACTAAGAAGGCCCCCTAGAGGTGAAGGTGCAGACCCAGTTGCTGGCCCTACCTCAGCATGACTCCTTGCCAGACTCAACCCTCCAGTACTGCAGGAGGCGGTGGTAGGGGGTCACTGCTCCCTCCACCAGGACAGGTGGAGAGAGATCACAACAGATGCTGGGGCCCTGCAGCTCACAGAGCAAGGCCACATGCTAGAACTTCTGGAGTGGTCTCCAGATCTACCTCCAGTTTATTCAAGCTACCCTCCAGATCACATTCCAATGCTGCTTTAGGAAATTTGCATGCGGCTGCAGAGAAGGGCCATAGAACCAGTTCCCAAGGATTAGAGAAACAGAGGGTTCTGTTCCCACTTCTTTCTAGTCCCCAAATCCACAGGGAATTTACAGCCCATCCTGGATCCGAGAAACCTGAATTTCTACATCCAATACAAGAAGTTCAAGATGATAACCTTACAAGGTCTGCTGTCTGTCTTGCACGTGGGAGACTGGATATGCTCCCTAGACATACAGGATGCATACCTTCATGTAAAAGGTGTGCTCCCTACAGGAAGTACCTCAGGTTCCTGTTCCAGATGGAGCACTACCAGTTCAGGACATTGCCCTTTAGATTATCATCTGCACCACAGGTCTTTACCAAATGCTTGGTGGTGGTAGTAGGGCCCTCAGGAGTAAGGGACTGTAAGTCTTCCCTTACCTGAACGACTGGTTGCTCAAAGTTCAGTTCAACTATCAACTCATCCACACCCTTGCACATACCAGACAGCTGTTTCATGCCCTAGGGATTACTGTCAACCTGCCCAAGTCAGTTTTGACCCCCTGTTAGTGTCTCCAACATAGGAGCTGTACTAGACATGGCCCAGGGTGCATCCATTTTATTTATTTATTTAGCTTTTGTTAAGCAGGTAAGCACAGTAGACAAAAAAATGTCTATTTTCAGGTACGATCTGGGAGACTACAGAAGAAAATAATGTGCAAACATTGTAACAAGGAAAGGATAATAATGTGAAAATACTCAAACAGTACAATAAGGAAAGGGTATACAAGCTAAAAGATTAAGGCTGTAGTACAGTACAGAAGGCTAAAATTTAGCAAGCTTATAAAACATCAGTAAGCTTGTGCAAAAAACAAGAAAAAACATATGTAATCTTAGGCACAAAACAAGAGTACGATGAGTTAATAGAAAATAATTGCCTGGAAATCAGAGTGCTATCAAATTTTAGAAAACACTCATTATGTCAAGGACAAAGGCCAGGTATAATACCAGATATAGTACAGCAAGTCCTAGTTTTATTAGGATCACTTGCAGGTCAAGACAGACTTCAGATGCTCCCATGAGGATCTCTTAAAGAGCAACTGACATAAACTGTCCTACCTTTGTTATCCTGATCAGCTATGGTGTTGTGCTTTCATTGTTGACATAAATAATCTAAAAAGCATATTTTCATGTTTTTTTCTGGCATTTTACACGCTGCACATTCCTGTGGCTGCTCACAGACACGCTTCCACATGCTCAACATCTTGAAGTCATGTAGGGCAGGGTTTGTACAGCGCGGGAGCTAGTGTCAATGTGGCTGTGCTGACCTGCACATAGGGAAATAGACTCATTCTAGTTTACCCTGTTGGTCAATGGAAGTGAACCATGGAAGTATAATTTAAGGGGGCATGTATAGAAAGTAAAAAATGAAAAATCTATCCTCGAGCATCTGATGCAGCAGCAACGTATCTGCATCACCTAAATCTAATTCATATGGAGCTTTGTTTGTATGAACTAGTTCTACTTCACTTCTTCCATTTGGCAAAGCAATGGAAAAGTATAATTAACTTTAATCAATAAATCAGTCACTGAATCAGATGTACATGAGCCAATTCTGTGGTGATGCTAAATGAACCATAATACTTGCTTCCCACTCAAATCAGACTATTTCAGAACTTATACAAGCTGACACATCACTGAATGGTTTACTCGAGTTCTCCATACAATCAGATGTCATGGAAGGGAGAAGCAAGTTTATAAATATTCTCATCATCAACGTGGCAAACCTGTTCTGCTGCCATTTCACAGTACAGATATTAATTAATTTCAGTGAGAAAGATGAACATAATGCATTACCTTATTGCCTTGATTCAGTACCGGTTGCAAAAAGATGACACGAGGGATTGAAGCCACATGGAGTTTCAGGAACTGCTCCAGTTTTCTTTGTGAGAAATTTGAAGTTATAATTTATTTTACTTATTTAGTATAAAAAAACCTGGAACAGGTACAGAACACACCACACATCCTTCTGCTGAGCCCCGCTCGGACAAAACAGCTTCAATCTGAGAGATGTCCATTTGACATGCAAATTGTTTACCAATCTAGAGCATGCATATGCCATGGAAATTTCTTTCTGTTATATTTGTTTAGTGATGCTCTGTCTGACTGTGGAAAATATGTACCATTTGTAAAGAAGTTTTCCAGTGTTTTTTTTTTTTCATCTATCTGGAACATAATTGCCAGTATGAGCATAGTCACAGTTGGCACAGTTTTCAGTCAGGCTACCAGCTACAATGTTACACTAACAATATAGGATTTGATAGCCGCTGTGCACAGCTTGGGCTCCACTCTGACTGCTGGTGACAGTTTCAGTCATTGTTTTATATCATTCACAAACTGTAATGCTACCTTACCATGCATTTTTTAATAAAATATTATAGTGGCACAGTAGCCTACGTAGTTAAGGTTGAGGAAGCACTTTAACCTATAACAACGTTCTGCTTCTCTGAGCCAGATACAAAATGCTGCATTAAATCACACATTTTGACTGTTTTTAACCCAGTTGTGGCAGAAAATATGGTGAAAATCTGTACACTAGTTTTTCTTACAGTTTGTCAAAAATACAGAAACCTATCTGCTGCGGCCATTGGTTTCCATCATTGCTGAGCCAACTAAATCAGAGCAAGAAGAAAAACTGTGTGGGAGTGGAAGAGATAACCAAGAGTGTGTATCTTTCTGGTAAAGGGCAGAACCCACTTTCCTACTCCCTTGCTCTGACTCAGTTGTCAACTTTGCACTGATTTAAATTGTCACCAGTGCTCAATGTCTGATGTCATGCCTACAATGTGAAACACCCTCAGTGACTTGGGACATATGGTTCACATTGGGGAAGTGCTACAAGCAGTGCAAGATGCCTTACCCTACTTGACGTTATTGTGCATGGATGTCTGCCTCCCACTACAGTGAAAGTCTCTGCTGAAGCGCGACCACGACACAGTTATATTTTTATAAATTATAAAGTAAAAAGCAAACATTTTGAGTCGGACTTCTTGCAGTTCAGCTAGTCGAGGGTTCAGAACACTGCCATGGTTGTCATATACTTCTAGGTTAATGTCAGCTGCTCTTTAAATTTATAGTGGGTGGTAGCACACCGAGTAGCAACTGGAAGGGAGTTCTTGCTCCCAGACAACAAGAACTGCCTTCCAGTACCTCAGTGGTGTACTGCCTCCAGGCTTCTTCCAACCCTTGAGCAGCAGTAATCTTTCATATATAACAGATACTAACCCGGTTTCACACACCCCACCTCAGGATTACACCCAAACAGAGTGTAAAAGATACTACTCACAAGTTCTTGAAAAATCAAGAGCCAGTAGCAATTCGCTTGACCTAAATCTCATTGCACTCACTCGCAATATTATTCTACCCACCTCACAAGAATTTTAAATTTATCATTAATATTTGGTAAATTTCCTAGACTCTTGAAAGCTGTGGTGATTAACACCAGTCTACAAAAGTGGGGACAGGACCAATCATGCTAATTATTGTCTGATCGCTATACTAACCCCACTATCAAAAGCCCTGGAATGCATTGTTTATGATCAAATAAAAGACTATCTTGACAAATATCAGCTGCAATGCCCACAACAGCATGGGTTTTGTAAGCAGCACAGCACCACATCTGCACGAGTAGAATTCACAGGGTTCATTCATGGTGCACTAGACAGAGGGTTCTTGGTGGGGGCTACATACATAGACCTCACCAAGGCCTTCAACACTGCAAACCATGAGCTACTTCTGAACCAGCTATCCCTCACAGGATTATCCCCAGAATCAGTGGGTTGGTTCCGGAGCTGCCTCACTGGTAGAGAACAAAAGGTGAAAATCCTGGATGTTCTGTCAGAAAAACAGAGTATAATTACAGGGGTGCCCCAAGGCTCCATTCTGGGTGTTCTGCTCTTTAGTTTGTTTCTCAATCAACTCCTGCTAGCTACACAAGATAATGTCCTACTCTATGCAGACAATGCGGTACTATACTCCAGCCACTCTGACCCAATAGCTTTGGAAAGTCAAATGCAGACTAACTTCTCTGCAATTGAGGAACGATTCATAAAATCGAAATTGCTGCTAAACTACGAAAAGACTAAAACCATGATATTTGCCTCCACTCACAGCAGACATAGATCATACCAACTAAGAATACTTAGCAGCCAAAATACACCCAGTGAAAATGTACATAACTTCAAATAGTTCCACCACCAGAACACGCCCATTAGGACGTGCCCGGTCATCAGGGTACCAAGTCCTGATTTTGTTGTCCCATCTTTTTGTGGGGGATTGTGCCCCCACACCTCACCTTTCTAATTATTCTAACTCCAAGGGGGGTGGACCTCAGGGAGAGGACAGTGAATTTCCCCTTATGTTGCCCTAATGACGGGCACATTCCGACAGGCACCCTGATGGCTGGAAGGGCTTCAAATACTCAGGGGAAACACTAAATAGTTCCCTCTCATTTACATAACACATAGACCTTGTAGCTAAATCTCAAATGACAAATTGGGTTTGCTATACAGGAACAAATAGTGCCTAACAAATGAAGCACTAAAACTTGCGGTGACTAGCTCAGTGTTGTCAGCAATTAACTACGGTAAGGTTGCCAACAGTCCTGTATTTTGCATGGCGTCCCGTATTTTGGGGTAAAATTGCCTGCCCCGTATGAAATCTATATGGGACACCTGTTATCCTGTACTTTTAGGTTGGCTGCTAAAGTGCTAATAGTGTCCAAGTTCCTCTAGCAGCTGGAGCTAGCCACACCACAGTGCGACTGAGTGAGGGATGGTTTCTGACTCGAGTTGGCTCAGGTGTGGGGAAGTCATCATTAAAGAGAGGAGAGAGCAGAAAGCCTGGATGAGCGTGCCTTGCTGTGTCCATCATCATCATCCACCCGTGTGAGCACCAGGAGAGCTTCAAGATATGTGGTGGTCCTCCAGGTTCAAGACCTGACCAAAGTAGCACAAGTACCATGTCTGCATCTAAACGTCCTCACCACGAGCAACGCAGGGCTGTGGGTTTGACTGTGTACTGGTGGGGTGGGGTGGGGTGGAGTGGAGTGGAGTGGAGTGGAGTGGAGTGGAGTGGACCGGACCGGACCTCGCCAGCACTAGTCTGGTCTTGAAGGGATCGGGTGGCAGAACAAGAGAGCTGAATTAGGTAGTGTGTGGGCTGAGCAGTCAACTCAGCTGGCGCCTTTCTTGTGTATACTGTGGGCCAGGGGTTCCTTTCTCCATCTATACTGCAGTCCTGCAAAGCCACCTCCTTCAATCTCGCACACTTCATAGCAGCTGGGGGGGGGGATTAGGACTTGAGTCCATCTGAGGATGAGAGGAAGGCCCACAGCAGGGCCCTGAACTGGCAACCTGGCTGGCTTTGGCCTGGAGGACTCGAATCAGAGTCAGAGGAGGTGTCTATCTGCTGTCCAGAGGATGAGACTTGGATGTTGTAGGTTGAGCAGCGGAGCGAAGGTGGTGATGGTCAAATCAGGGTAGGTCAGGTGGTGGCATGCTGGGCCAGGTGGGTGCTGCAGGTTAGAGGAGGGGACTGGGAGTTTGTTAGATGCTGGGACCAGGAATATTAAGGGAGGAGGAGGGTCAAGCCAGCCAGGTAATGGTCTCGAGAGAGGAGACAGGGGATCTCTGAGGGTGGTGTCCAAGGCAATAAGTTTTTTTTCCAGCCTACTGTTTATTTCTATGATCATGATGTAGTAGGCTGAGGTCTCTCTGTCACAGACCAGTCTCCTCTCCAGTCCAGACCTCGTGCTTAATTAATTTGCTAGCCACACAGAGAAGATACTAGGCAGTGTACACTCAAAAATGAAAGCAGAAATTCAAATATTTAAAAAGGAAAAAATTACAATTGACACAAATAAAGGCACTAGTTTCCACAGCGTTTTGAGCTCATATCTTCAAGTTTGATGATGTGTCCCATACTCACAGCTATTTAAGAGGAGTGGAATGGATATAATGTGCACTGCTTAAAAGAGAATTCAGCAAGAAGAGCTCTGTGGAACAAAGTGCAATAATTGATTGTAAATATAATGAACATGGAAATATTTTAGTGCCAGGGTGCTGAGTTTTTTTTTGATTGTTGTGGCTGGCTCTGTGTCAAGTGGAACAAAGTGCCTCAGTGAGTGAACCTTTGACAAATCAGCAACTGCTGGAGCAGCAGGGTTGTTTTTTTTTTCACTTGACTAATGAATTTACAGACAAAAAAATAAAGGAGCCGAAGTTGTGGAACTGACGCCCTGCCACAATGTACAAAATGTTGTAATACAAAGTTCACCATTTATGTGGAGGCACTGCCAAATGGATTCCTGAATTAGACAGTGAGGTGAGGAGGGGGTCGATCGCCATACCTGAATCAATACATTTCCACAATGTTGGCCACGGAAGTGGTGGGGGAGGGGCAGGGCAAGGGGTGGGGTGAGGGGCAGGGCAAAGGGTGGGGGATCTGTCCCTTATTTTTGAAATCCAGTCTTGGCAACCCTAGCTACAAGCTAGTGGTCTGCGGTGCTGCAATGGACTCAGCCTTCAAATGGATAAAAGTAACCCTCAACAAGGCCTGTAGGCTTGTGTTGGGAGCCCACTGTCTTACTCACACATGCAAGCTGTATGCATTATCAGGTTGGCTCAATCTGGACTGTCAATACAGTACCAAGTCTGCCTTCTTGCTAAGAAATCCACCCTTGGCCTAACTCCCCCAAGAGTGCAAAACCACCTCTGTATCTCCAATAAAACAAGGAGCACCGGGGGTACAAACAGCCAGCCCCTAAAAGTCCCTTTCTGTTGGACCATTCAAGGTCAATGGTCCTATGAATACCATACCCCTCACTAGCTTAACTCGCTTAGGGATAATATTCTTATGGAAATTAAAACTAAAATTGGCCCTTTAGCCTCAACCAGCAGCTGTGATTGTAGGACCTAATCTCAACATTTCTTCTATAAATCCTAGCCGTATCATTTTTGGTAAGTTCAACCCTGTAACTCCCCCCCCCCCCAACCATGTGATCTCCCTACCCTCCTCACCCCTCCTATCTAAGACCTCCTTGCCCAATCATGAAAATCCCACTCAGCTTTCTGCTATGTCACTAGGAGTCTCAAACACCCCACCCTCTTTCCCAAATACCCCCTCCTTCCTCCCCCACCTCCTGACCTCTTAGAACCATGTCCCTTCCTGTCTGTCTGCCCCACTACCATGAAAGCTTTTGGTGTAATCTGGACCTATCTTCTCCTCCCCTCATTCCAGTGTTACTTACCTCCAAATTCTTTGCCCTTATACTGCATGGCACGGGATCATAATGTTGCAAGACATTATGCCGCAGCAATTTACCGCACTGCAAAGTCTTTTTTTTGCTGGCGGCACTGCTGCCTGCAACCACCCAACTAAAATAACTATCTCCGGGGGTCACAATTAAAATAGCACAAAGTGCAAAAAAGACCAAAGTCCCATGTGTCTGGGACTGGGAATCGAAACCCGGTCCCAAACTCACTGCCTGCCTCCCTTGCTGCCAGTGGCTCATCCCATTGAGCCATGGCAACTGCTTGGCAGAACTCCATCCCAGCAGGATTCTTATCCTGTGCTGGGAAGAGTGAGAGGGTGCACTACCGTGCATACATCCTTTTGTGGTTTTGCACCCTCTCGCTCTTCCCTACCACGCTGTTCCTGTTGCGCAGTTTTGTCATATGCTGTAGAGCGTACAACAAAGGGACCCAGTATGATATTGCACTTATTCTACCATGTAAATTGGAGCAGTTGCTTAAATATGTACTATACTGTATTTGTGATGTACTTCATGACAAGAACCATTTTTCTAACAGGTTTGCTGTATTTTCACCTCATGACAAGAACTGTTTTTCAAACATGTTTGCTGTAATTTGTCTCCACTATTGTTTTTTAATTGTTTGGACTGTACTCAGTGTGTTACTACTCTATATTACCAGAATTGTTCTTTTTTATACATGCTGAAGTGTAAACTCTGTAAACAAGTCTATGGCTCAAAGGTACTATAATCCGAGATCTAGTAAATAAATAAATAAATAGACAGGGCGGAACAGCTGATGGCACAGATTCGGCTACAGCAATCGGTATATCACAGACAGGACATTCCTGCAGCTGCTGGGCCTGATGGCTGTAGCCATTGTCATGGTCCCCCTGGCAAAGTTGTGCATACAGATCCCCCAATGGACTTTAAGGAGCCAACAGGATCAACACGCCAACAATCTAGAAAAGAAGGTTCTAGACACCTCTCCAGTAAACAAGGTGCTTCTCTGGTGGATGGAACCCAGCAATTACTCAAAGGGGTCCCCTTTCTGATTGCCTCCCCTCATCAGATCCTCACCACAGATGCTTCAGGGATGGACTTGGGGAATCACCTGGACCCTCACCAGACCCAGGGTACGTGGACCACAGTGGAAAGTTCCCTCCACATTAACGTCCTAGAGATCAGGGTCATCCTATACGGTCTACAAGCCTTTCAGGACTACTTGTCTTTGGGGCCCCTGCTAGTGCAGACAGACAACATCAGTGTAGTGCACTACATCAACAAGCAAGGGTGCACCCATTCATACCCCCTGTGCATAGAGGTGATGAGGGTTTGGTACTGGACTCTAGAACACAGTCTAGAACTGTCGGCGGTCCATGTCCCCCATGCCCAAAATGTCTTGGCAGACAGACAAAGCAGGTTGCAGTCCAGGATACATGAGTGGGAACTGCTGATCTCGGTCTTAGAAGACCTGTTCGACAGGTGGGGTTGTCCAGAGTTGGACCTCTTTGCATCCCCACTCAATGCAAAACTGATGCTTTTCTGTTCACTCACACCAGGGTCTGGAGTTTTCTGGTGAGATGCATTGTCCCTCTCTTGGAAAAGGAGGTGCCTCTACGCCTTTCTTCCCTTTCTGCTATTTCATAGGGTGCTGATCAAGCTTTAGATGGAAGGAGTGACTATGATCCTCATGGCCCCCTTATGGCCTCATGAGATCTGTTTCCCCTTACTGCAGCAGTTGGCTTTGGAACCTCCAGTACCCCTGCCACTGTGCAAAAGGCTTGCTTTCACAGGAACAGGGCACACTGCTCCATCTGGATCTCAAGTCCCTACACCTCCATGCCTGGCTCCTGAAGACATAGCCTTGGCTATGTCTGGGGTGACTCAAAAGGTGGCTGATGACCTGGTGGCTGCTAGGAAGCCCTCCACTAGGGCAACTTATTCCATGAAGTGGAAGCGATTTGCTCTATGGGTGGCTTCTCATCATTTGGATCCTTTCACTTGTCCAGTGAATCAGATTCTGGAGTACTTACTGTCCCTCTCAGATTCTGATTTGCAATACTATTCCATTCAATCACACCTGGCTGCTATTTCAGCCTTCCATGTGCCCATTGATGGATGTACGGTGGCACAACTGGAGTTGTCTGTTACATTTTTGAGAGGCATTTTTCACCTGAAGCCTCCCATCTGCAATCCAGTCCCACCTTTGGACTTGTGGATCCTTTTGAGCCAGCCGTGACATGTGAGCTATGCTGTCTGTTGTGGAATGCATTATTTCTAGTTGCTATTACTTCTGCTTGGAGGATTTCCAAACTTCAGGCTCTGATGTATGAGTCTCCTTATTTGGTTTTCCACAAAGACAAGGTGTCTTTTCTATACCAGACTTAAGTTTTAACCAAAAGGGGTTTCTGAGTTTAGCCTGAATCAAACTATCTGCCTGCCTGTGTATTACTCAGAGCATGCCAATCCAAGAGAAGCATTGCTCTGTACCTTAGATGTAATACTCAGATATTATGTTCATTGCACGAGGGACTGCAGAAAGTCCTCACAGCTGTTTGCTTCTTTTGCCCCTGGGAAAGAGGGCATTCCAGTTTCTAACAGTGCCTGTCCAAATAGTTGGCCATCTGTATCATCTTCTGTTATAGGATGTACGGTAAGGAACTTCCTGGGGTTGTCCATGGCTACTCCACCAGAGGCATGGCCACTTCTGTTGCCTGTTTCAGGAATGTGTCAGCTGCTGATGTCTGTGTCGCTGCCACTTGGAGTACCATCCACACTTTCAGCAAACACTACAGTCTGGACATTGCCTCTAGGAGAAGGGTGGGCTTCAGCCTAGCTGTGCTTCAAGGCCTCCTCTCTGAGGCTTGTAGCCTCCAGCCACCCAGACTGTCTCTCTGTCAGTACTGCTTGGGACTTGTTTAATAGGTGTGGCCTGATGCAAAAGACATCTTCAATGAAGATAGTACAGTTACTCATGAACTTAGCATAACAGTAGATCTTCTAGAGGATCTCTTGCATCAGGCCATGTTGTCCCACCCTCCATTCCCTTTAGCCTCAGGGCTTCTCTCTTCCTGTCTGTCTGTCTCTCTCTCTCTCTCTCTCTGTCTCTCTCTCCAGGACTATTTATCTTCTGTTTCACCTTTCTTAGTGGTGGAACTCTCTAGATCTCCCTCTGTTCCACCGGAGGAGGTCATCTGCACATAATCTCCGTCGGGGGAACCGAGGAAGGCATGGGTCTGCCCACGTTTATATATGGAGGACATTGGCATCTGACTTTAGCATAGGCAGCCCCACCTATACTGCTAAGTAAAAAGTTTCCATATGATCCAAGTGCCTAACAGCTATAGTTCCATGGATGTGGACTGATGTATGAGATCCTCTCAAAGATCTACTGTTAAGGCAAGTTCTTGCGTAACTGTACTTTTTCAATCATTTTGCCATTTTCTGCCCATTATAGGTCTTTTGATCCTTTATTATTTGTGGCTGTATCATTCTGTCTTTAAAGAATTACTGTGTCTATAGAATTCTTTGACCTCATTGTTCCCCCTGGCAAAGTTGGTTTCAATTCTATTTTTTCCCTTTTTTGATGTGCATTTTTCATTTCCTTAATTTGAATTAAGAATCTGAGAGTTGACTGCTGCCATGTAAAGTGGGAAGAAGGCTGGCAGCACTCACTGCAGAGCTAACGGCGGCATGAGCACAGATATAGTTACTGCAATATAGATCCAAGTGTGAACTAAGGGTGTCACAGGGAGCCCTATCCCTCCAAGGCCCACAAAGGTATAAGGGGGTTAGCGGGTTATGGGCATGGGAAGGGGAAGGGGGCCTAACTATCAAGATGTAGAACTGTCATACTCCATTATATGAGCAGGTTTGTGCTGAGGCTTTGGTTATGGAGGTCTTGTCATCTGCAGGGAGGCCTCAAAAGGCTGTAGTGACTGTGAAGCCTGTGGGAGGAGGCTCCCCAAGAGCTCCCCAGGAAGTGGACCAGTAAGAAGGACTGGTGGTGGAAGACTTGATAGTGAGGGGGCAGAAAAGGTAGTAGCATACAGTAGTAAGGAGGGGAGACTGGTGAGTTGCATCCCTTGGACAAAGCTGAGAGGGTTATCCACAGTGTGAGGAGATAGGCCCAGGAGGTAGGTGAGAAACCTGATATAATTGTCCATCTTGAAACTAATGATCTGGCTAATCACAGAATTGAGGAAATAAGAAAGCTAGCTTTAGTACGCTAGGTAGTATTCTGAGAGAGGAAGTGGCTTCAGTGACCTGGTCAGAGGCAAATATGAAGGCAGAATAGTACAGGAATCTGAAAATAGTTATTTTTTTACAAGAGGTTAATGGATTGGTGCAAAGAGGAGGGGATCCAATATATACTACAGAACTAGTTATTTTCAAGTAAAGTAAATTTAGCACAAATACAAATGCAACCATAATTGAGTAAATTTATTTTAGCACTAAGCACTATTTTAGCACTAAGACACGATCAGCACATTCACTATAATGGAAAAAATACTAAAAGTGCTAGTTAGCACAAATTTATTTGCACGCAAGTTGGTGCTTCAGCGAAAATAGTAAAAATGATTTTACCGTGAAATTGTCAAGTTCTACAGTAGTAGATTGGGGTGCTTTTTGTCTGGATTGGAGGCTCTTCAGGAGGGATGGACTACATCCAAGTATGGAGGGCCCCTTAGCATTAGGATAAAGGTTCAATGCATTCAGTGATGAACACTGAAACTAGCTGGTGGGGGAGGCTGGGACCCAAATAACCATAGGCAACACCTTAGGAGTGGGAGGCCTGCGTTAGGATAGACAGAGGGATGTAAATAACAGAAGGTAGCAAACAGGGTAGCTGTTAGGGGGATGGTGAAAGGTGGTTGGAAGGAGAGGTAGTGCAGGTGAGGAGGATAGATATAGTGCAGAGACTGTAAAAGAAGGGGTAGGGCGTAGATAGGGCATGGCAAGGGGGAACAATGTAAGTAAGAAAACAGAGGCAAGACCAGATGTCAGCAACAAAAAGGGAACAGTAGGAAGGCAGGGGGTAAACATCAAACAGGGTCATAGAAAGCTGTTTGGCTGGATGCCAGAAGTCTGGAAAACAAAACTGGGGGGTTCAGGAGGTGATGGCAGAAGCTCAACTAGAATTAATTGCCATAACTGAAACCTGGGCATCTAGCAGTAGTGACTGGGACCTCCCTGTAAGGGCTACTCCATTTTCAAGAACAAGCAGAAGGGTAAGTGGGAGTGTGAAACTTTATATTAAAGAAGGCTTAGAGACAAAAATGGACACATCAGTGATATAAGAGAGTGGTATGGAGCCAGTCTGGGGGTCGCTAACATCAGTAGAGGGTGAAACATTAGGGTGGCATATTATATAGACCGGCAAGTCAGTGGGAGGACAATGACCGGGCACTTGGGGATGAAACTAAGAAATCGTGAGTAAAGGGGGAGGTAGTGATAATGTGAGACTGGAGCCTAGCTGACATGCAATAGAATGAAAGATCTCAGCAGCAAAGAGTGCTAGGAGCCAGGCACTGTTATAGCTGCTACAGAATTGTTTTCTTACGCAGTATAGAAACATAGAAACATAGAATTTGACAGCAGATAAGGACCACTTGGCCCACCCAGTCTGCCCATTTCCCTACCTAATGGATAAGCTGCAGATCCTAGTTAACCAGCAGCCTACTTTTTCCTACCCCAACCCCCTAGAATTGCCTTATGACTGTCCCATGCATGCTTGAATTCCACCACGGTTTTTGACTCCACAACCTCCTCCGGAAGGCCATTCCATGCATCCACAACCCTCTCTGTGAAAAAATACTTCCTTACATTACCTCTGAGCCGCCCCCCCACTATCTTCAAATTGTGCCCCCTTGTTCTTGCACACCTCTTTTTCTGAAAGATGCTGCCCTCTAGGACTTTGCTGATTCCCTTGAGGTACTTGAAAGTTTCTATCATGTCCCCTCTCTCCCACCTTTCCTTGAGGCTATACATATTAAGCTCCTTAAGTCTCTCTTCATATGTCTTCCGGTGCAGACCCTGCATCATTTTACTTGCCCTCCTCTGGACAGCTTCCATCCTGTCTATGTCTTTGTGGAGACTGGGTCTCCAGAACTGCACACAGTACTCCCGATGGGGTCTCACCAGCTGTCTGTACAGAGGGATAAGAACTTCCTGTTTTCTACTGGTGATACCTCTCCCTATGCATCCCAGTATCCCCCCCAGCCCTCCTTACTGCCTCTCACATTGCTTGCCCACCTTTAGGTCATCTGATATGACTACCCCCAGGTCCCTTTCCATTTTTGTTGTTGTTAGTATCTCACCCCCATTGTGTACTCTTCCCCTGGGTTTTTGTTTCCCAGGTGCATTACCTTGCACTTCTTAGCATTGAATCTAAGCTGCCATACATTTGACCATTCCTCTAACCTTGCCAAGTCCCTTCTCATCCTTTCCACCCCAGCTTGTGCATCAATTCTGTTGCAAATCTTTGTGTCATCTGCAAAGAGACATACTTTTCCTTCCAGTCCCTCTGCAATATCGCTTATAAAGACATTGAAGAGGACCGGTCCTAATACTGAACCCTGCGGTACCCCACTAGTAACCCCCCTTTCTTCAGAGTAGACTCCATTTACTATTACCCTCTTTATCCTGTTCTCCAGCCAATTCTTTACCCAGGCTATCATCTTGGGACCCACTCCCAGGCTGGCTAGCTTGTATATTAATCTTTTGTGTGGGACTGTGTCAAATGCCTTGCTAAAGTCTAGGTAGGCCATGTCCACAGCCCTTCCTTGATCTACTACTTTCGTCACTAAGTCAAAGAAATCTATTAGATTCGTTTGGCATGACCTTCCCGCTGTGAATCCATGCTGCCTTGGCTCCTGTGCCCCTCTGGCCTCTAGGTACTCGACAATTCTTTCCTTCAGAAGTGATTCCATCATTTTCCCTATCACTGAGATTAAACTAACAGGTCTATAGTTTTCCACTTCTGCCCTGCTCCCATTTTTGTGAAGTGGAATCACATCTGCCCTCCTCCAGTCCTCAGGTACAACCCCATCCTCCCATGATTCATTAAAGAGGGTAGTCAGTGGTGTCACTAGTTCTACCCTTAGTTCTTTTAGAATTCTGGGATGAATCCCATCAGGCCCCATTGCTTTGTCCACCTTCAGTTTTAAGAGTTCTTTCAGAACTCTTTCTTCTGTAAGTGGGCAGGTATCAACTTCTGTATCTATAGTGTTTCTATTGTTTGGTTTAGGTACCTCCCCCTCTTCATTTGTAAATACTGAGCAAAAATATTTGTTTAGTATCTCTGCCTTTTCACCGTCACCCTCTACCCACACACCCTCCCCTTTATTAAGCCTCACTATCCCTCCCTTGGTCTTCCTACGCTCCCTGATGTACCTATAAAAGATTTTATCCCCCTTCTTAACTGAGTTGGCTATCTTTTCCTCGGTTTGGGCCTTTGCTGTTCTGACTGCCTTCCCAGCTTCCTTTTGCTTTAACTGATACAATTCTCTGTCCTGCTCCTTCTGTGATTCCTTGTACTTTCTGAATGCTTTCTTTTTCTCTTGAACCTTCACTGCCACCTCCTTTGAGAACCATAGTGGTTTCTTACTTCATTTTGTTTTGTTTATTTGCTTCACATAAAGGCTTGTTATGTCTGTGATGGCAGTTTTTATTATTCCCCATTGTTCTTCCACCTCTCCTTCCTACCCATTTGCTAGTGCATTCCTTAGGCACTCACCCATTTTGGCAAAGTCAGCCCTCCTAAAGTCCAGTACTTTTGCCTTTGTATGGCTTGACTCTATTGCTGTGTTTCTTGTGAACCATACTGTTCGATGGTCGCTATTTCCCAGATGGCTACCCACTTCTACATCTGTGATCCTCTCTCCATCTCCATTTGAGAGAACCAGGTCTAAGTTTGCTCCCTCTCGAGTGGGTTCCAATGCTAGTTGTCTAAGGCATGCCCCCTGTAGGGCATCTAGAATAACCCCACTCTTAGAAGTGGCTGCTGCAACTGCACTCCAGTTAATATCTGGCATATTCAGATCACCCATCAGCAATATCTCCCCTTTTTCTGCCATTCTAAGTATACTTTCTATCATTTCCTTGTCCATTTCCTCCCCCTGAGAGGGGGGTCTGTATGTTGAGGAACCCACCAGGGAGGGGGCTATCCTGGATCTGGTACTCTCCATCTGAGATATTATTGAGAATAGCAGGGTAATACAGACACTGGGTTCAGTGACCACAATTTATTGTGTTTTTACATAGACACAAAGGCCCGTCACTCCAACTCAGAATTGATGGTCCTAGATTTTAGAAGGGAAGATGTAGAAAAAAATATTGGAGATACCTAGGGAAAGATTGGGACAGGTAAGGATGGCTAAATGGGAAACGATTCAAAAGGGATAGCTGAAAGTACATGACAGAGTGCAGGTGAAGAGCACTGTAAAGTATTTAGAGAAGCTGAAAGATGCCAACAGAATGATCAAAAGAGTTTAATCAGAAACAGAACTGAGATTTTGGAAAAAGTCAAGGAGGGGGAGAAAGCTTTCTTTTGATACATTAAGGAAAAGAGGAAACAAAAAAGGGAATCATCAGGCTGAAGAGTAGGGGCAAATAGGGAAGGACAACAACAAAAAAGCCAATGTCCTGAATTAAAATTTTTGTTCCATTTTAACAGTGGAAGAAGTGGGCCACTTCCAGAATGTGGGATCCAGGTCCCAGAAATGCAGTTACATAGATCAGAGGTTGGAATGGTATCAAAGGAGAGAGTGCTCAAGAGACTTAGGGCCCTGAAAGTGAATAAATCATTGGGGTCTGTTGACATGCATCCTAGGGTGCTGAAGGAGAGGAGTCAGACTCTAGTGCCACTATTGCCTACAATATTTAACTGCTCCCTAGAAACAGGGGTCATGTCAGTGGTTTGGAGGGTTTCTAATGTGGTGCTACTCCACAAGAGTGGAGGCTGAGATTACCTTGGCCCAGTGTAATTCAATATAATCATATGTGGCATAAGGGAAGGTCTTCAGGGCAAGCTCGGTCTCTTTGCTGACAGTACAAAGGTCTGCAAGAGAGCTGACATGGGGTGGGGTATAAAGGATATGAATAGGGATCTGGAAACTAGAGAGGTGGTCCAAAGTGTAGCCGCTCAAATTCAATAACAAGGAATGCAAGGTTGTGAACAATGGTAGAAAAACCCTTGAACTGCCTATTGGATGGGGGATGAGGGGATTCAGACCAGTAAGGAAAGTGACTTGGGAGCTATTTTTATTTATTTATTTATTTATTGAAATGTTTCACCCAGAAGACACACTGAGCAACAAGTTGCTCGGCTCTCGGTGTGACCGGGGGGGAAGGGGTACAATAGGAATGAGACATTAAACATTCAAGTTACAAGATCAACATTAACATACAGTTGTAAGACAGGCATTACAAACAGTGTTACAAAAGTTTTTAAAATCCAGTACTTGTTTTGCTATGCTCTTTCCCTTATTCTTGGGATCTGGTGGTTCTTCTGGTGCTGTCTGCCAGGGATACTGTAAAATACATTTAAAAGGTTTGTTTACCTGAATACAGTACATTTGCAGTTGCCCCAATGTTAGCCCACTGGTAGCTTTTTAAATCTCACTTGTGATGCTAATTTTTTATTCTTTACAACTAAAAATATCACCACAAATCACATTCAGTGCCTTTTTTTAATTATTATTATTATGGCTTCATTTTATCTCACTCATTCCATCTACTGCTTTTACTTTAGAAAGTTTTTTATCATTGCCATATCATATATACCATATATCTTTGCCTTTGTTTTCTGATTTTCATGGCTGGTTCAATTGCTCCTCATTCTCATTACTGGGATTTTTTCACATGCTGTAGAAGGCGGAGTTCACAGCAAACCGAGGAAGAAGGAGTAGCACAGAAGAATGCCACAAGAGTTTTGAATGAAAAGGGAAAAATCCCTGTAATGAGAAAACGAGTGCAGCATGTGTGCTATGTGTTTTGTGATAACCCTCGGTCACAGGACTGTGAGGAGCAATTGAACCAGCCATGAAAATCAGAAAACAAAGGCAACGCAGCACTTTTGGATATATGGATAAAGCAATAGACCCATGAAAAAAATGGAGGGAGAGAAAGCAAGCTGAAACCTGCATGCAAGTATGGCAATGATAAAAAACTTTCTAAAGAATGAGTGAGATAAAATAAAAGAAAGCCAGAATAGTAATTAAAAAAAGGCACTGAATGTGATTTGTGATGATAGTTCTAGTTTTAAAGAATAAAAAATTAGCATTACAAGTGAGGTTTAAAAAGCTACCCGTGGGCTAACATTGAGTGCAACTGCAAATTCACCTTTTAACCCATAGGCTGCCAACAGAATTAGAACGTATAGGAATGTTGGACTGATATATCAGTCCGCGGCCCAGCAAGGGTTAAAGGTGTTACAACAGTGTTGCACATAATAGGTAGAAAAAGTAGACAATAATAAGTGCTGAGTTGATAAGTAAACAAGTGCTTACGTGAAAGAAAAGGCAGCAAGGAGAGGGAGGGAGGAGTGAGGTGGGGAAGGGGGAAGGGTGGTGTCCATGGAGACCCCTTCAGGATGCGAGGAACCCTGCAAGGGGACTGGGGGACAAGAGAGAAGAGGATAAAGCAGTGGTCCAGAGAGACCTCTTCAAGATGTGGGGAACCCTGCAAGGGGACTGTGAGGCTAGACAGAAAGAGGGATAAAGCTGTAGGGATTTAAAGAGAGAGGAGAGAGAAGGAGGAGGTGTGACTTAATACTAGGAGGCGGGAATAGGATCTAGCCCAAGAGAGGACCCTTTCAGGATGTGGGGTACCCTGCAAGGGGATAGGGGAAGGTCAGTAGACAGGGATTAAGAGAGTGATAGGAGAGGGAGGGAGTGAGAATTGAACCCTTAAGGGGAAGAAAATTCACACCATTGGAGTGGTTGGAGACTAATCAATAGTCCATCAGGATGCATTGAACCCTGCTAGTAGTCATGGAAAGCTAAGATTGTGGCTAGAAAGAATGAGGGGGGATATGCTTAGGCTCAGTTTGACCCCCTTCAGGATGCTGAGAACCCTGCAAGGGAACTGCGATGGCCAGGGAGAAAGGTAGATGGGGGAGGGGAAGGAGAGGAGACAAGCCTAGGCTCAGTAGGACCCCTTCAGGATGCTGAGAACCCTGCAAGGGGACTGCAAAGGCTAGGGAGAAAAGGTAGAATGGGGGAAGGGAAGGAGAAGAGACATGCCTAAGGTGCAGTATGGCCCCTTCAGGATGCTAAGAACCCTGCAAGGGGACTGCAAAGGCTAGGGAGCAGGTAGATGGGAAAAGGGGAAGGAGAGGAGATAGTGGCCATTATCAGTGGCCACCTGAAATCTTCAGCCCCGAGTCATTTTGGTGACCCTTCACTGTACTAATTCCAATCTACCCCTGTTTTTTTTCTCATATGGGGACTACAGTGAGCACAGTATTCAAGATGGGACCTCACTGGTGATCTATATAGTAGTAATATCACCTCTTTTTTCCTACTATCGGAACCCTTCTCAGTGCACCTCCAACATTTTGGATACCTTGCCATAGGCCTTATTGCCCTAACAGGTTTTATTAGGGGCAGTCATTTATGATGACTCCCAGGTCTCTTTCTTCAGACATAGTGGCCAAACTGCCCCCCTCCGGTCATTTATTAATTTATTTATTTATTAAAAGTTGCATGAATTATGGGATGACTTCTACAAGAAACAAGTCTCATTTACAGAACATCCCAAGTCAATAAAAACAGCACATATATAAACTAACATAAACAGAATCAGTTATAACAAGTACAAATAGATTGTTCCTGCAAAAGCAATTTTTTTAGGTGATAATTGAAAATACCGAGAGCTGGTGAAATTCTTAGCTAAGGAGGGAGATGATTCCATGAGAGAGGAGTGGTATATGAAAAGCATTCTTTCTCAAAGTGAGTTTGAAACTTGGGTAAACAGAGACCATGTTGAGATGCATCTCTGAGACTGTAGCTGTAGGTGGGAGCAATGAGCATTCAGAATTCTGTTATAGGGTTCCTCTTCTCTGTGTGCATCACCTTACATTTTTTGGCATTGACTCTCAATCAGTCAATCAATCCATTTATTGGTAGGCAATATTGTGAGGAAACCTCTCTTTTACAATTGTAACAATGAGAAATGTTACAAAGATATACTAGGGATGCAAACTGTGTAAAACTGCAAAACCTTAGACCACCTCTCTAACCATTTCAGATGCCTTTGCAATTCAGTCATCCCCTCTTTGCTTCCACCCTGCTGCAAAGCTTTGTTTCACAAGGGAACACAGGTGGAGATTGGTGAGATGGGAGATTCAAAAGGGACTTTAGAATGTACTTTTTCATGGAGAGAGTGGGGGAAGGACGAAATAATTTGCCAAAGCAGGTGCTGGAAGCCAAATCAGTGACTGGTTTTAAACATGCATGGGATAGGTACTAGGGGATAATAAGACCTAAGGATGGGAGTAAAACAGACAGCAATGGGTGGGGGGCACTGAGGCACCAGAAGGGTAAGGGGCCCAATAACACCTGTCTGATGCTAGGTTGGGCATAGACTACTGAGACTTTATCTGCTGTCAAATTCTTTGTTTCTGTTTTTTATCCCCCCCTATAATCTGTTTGTTCCTCCTTGGCCCCGATGTGGCAACACTGCCCTTCTGCCAACTTCTACCATACCTCTCCACTGTCCACTGTCTCTCCAAGACTTACCTGGTGGTGAAGGTACCCCTACAGATTAGCCCCCTGTGGCTGGCCAGGAAAGGAAAGGCTGTCCTTCCTACCAAAGCATGTTGTCCAGATTCTCACCACAGGTGGACTTGGTGAAGTGGCAGCCAGGGGTGTGGCCAGTGGGCATCATGTGTCCTCATCATGCTGTTTTTGTGCTCCAGGCTTTTCTCCTCATTATGTCCTGAGGCATTAGCGAACTCAGTTGTGCATGCACGTGAAGGCACATATGCATGCCGGAACTGGTGGCCCCATTCTACTCACTTGGCCTAATGCAGTCCCCCATTTGCCCAATGCTATCACCAAGCCTCCACTTGGTGGCAGCCAAAAGCTAGGAATACCAAACTCCCCAATCCAGGACAGAAGAAGAGAGCTGCCTGGGGGGTCACGTGATGCAGAGCATGAGTTAGCTGCCTTTCTCCTGAGCTCCGTCAGCCCAGCCTATATTTTACGGCTAATCTCTCATTATTCCGTATTGCACTGCCTGAAGTTCTCTATTTGTGCTCCGAGAGTCACTAGCTGTCGTCTGTTGGTGCTTAATGGAGGTGGAATTAAAAGATGCGCTACCTCGGCACACTCCTCCGGCCACCCCGGAGAAGGCCCCAAAGAAAGCCAGGGCCTCAATTACCCAACAATGCTCTAACCAGAATGTGGACTCTCCAGATACTGAACCGCTCACTTTAGCCAGTTTTCGTAAGGAATTCTAACCTTTCATGAACGAAATGAAAGAGTTAGCAGGAGAATTTAAAAATATTACCCGAGCTCTGGAGGATTTAGCTCTACGGACTACCGATAATGAAGCCCGCATTAAAGCAGTTGAGAGGAGAACTGAGAAGCTGGATCCCGAATTAGCCCTGATGAGGCAGCGAATTTCTCGATTAGAAAATAAGGTTGAAGATCTAGAAGGTCGGAGTTGCTGTAACAATATTGTTATTATTGGCCTCCCAGAAAAACAAGACGGAAGCGAGCCTATCAAGTTTGCACAGCGACTGGTCGAGAAAATTGCTGGTCCATCACCTTTTGGGAATGCCTACGTTATAGAGAGAGCCCTTCGTGCTTTAAGACCTTCTCCATCTCCTGGATCCCCTCCTCGTACCTTTATTTTGTGCTTTCTTAACTATCTAGAGTGCCAGCATTTTCTTGCTAAAATTAAAGAAATTCAAGAACTGACCTGGGAGGGAGCAACCTTGAGGGTCGTGCAGGACTTGCCGTTTTCTATTCGGCAGAAAAGAGCAACTTATCATCCCATTATTACCAAACTGATTGCTGCAAGCATTAAATTTAAAATGGGGTATCCTGCTTGTTTTCAGGTCTTGATGGCTGGATCCTGGCTCAGTTTCGACAGTTATGACTCTGCTTTGGTTGCTCTCAAGCAGGCCTTTCCGGATCTCTTCAACAACGTCTGATATTTCGGACTCAAATTATTCTAATCTCAGCTTTATGAATGTTTAGCATTTGGGTTGTAAATTTATAGGGTGTTTGGGATTGGGGTTGATATAGCCCGTTCTTTTTTCAATATGGGTTATTTTTTTTTAATTTTTTTTTTTTAGCCTCTTACCTGGTTCCCTTCCCTCTACCATTGATTTTGGACTGGTGCGATGGGGCTTTTGGGGCTGTGTGTGTTCTCCCTTCTGCCCTGATGAGCCATTTGGGCGAGGATCGCCTGGTTAGCTCCGTTTGCTTTGCTCTCTCCTTTCTTTTTGGGCCTACTTTTGAGGCACTGGTGTGTTTAATGGCATTCGAGAGCAGATGTTATTTTATTCTCCGCCAGGTGGTGTCATCAGGCTACAAATCTCCCATTTCAGTTTCTGGTTTGGATTGTATTATTTTACCTGGAGTTGAGCTGTAAAGTTATTTTAATATTCTACCTGTATACATGTGCTTATGAGATGATCAAGGATGCTGATCTCGTCTCGATGGCTGTAGGGAAAGGGGGCCTCTTTTTGGGGGTTAACCTTTTTAAGATTTTCTCAGGATTCTCATATTTATCAGGTTAACCGGACATACGGATATTTCATCAATTATTATGTTTATATGGCAATTATTTTACTTATTTCGTGTTATTGGACCCAAACTATTCTGCGGGTTTATTGGGGCACGTTTTTTTCTGGTTTTTCAATTTATATCTGGGTAGTGCTAATGTAATAGGTTGGGTGGACGGGCTGGGAGGGGCAAATTTCACTGCACTGCAATCATGCTCATTGATAATTCGGTGGGGTGTGGGTGGAGGATAGGGGTTGGGGATTTCTTGGTTCTGGATTTTGGTTGGGGCTTTATGCAAGTTTGGAAAGGGAGGGAGGGTCTGCACAGCACACATTGAACTGCGTATGGTAATTTGGGGCGGTTATATTCTCATTATTGCCTGGGATATGTTCTTGAGTTTTTGTGTATGGCTAGGAATATAAACTTTATGAGTTGGAATGTTCATGGCCTCGCTATAAATCAAAGCAATATAAGGCCCTTAAACATTTGGAATATATGAAAGCAGATATTACATTCCTACAGGAGACCCATTTACTTAATTCAAGTCTACTCAGCTGCGTAGATTACAAATTGGCCAGGTATTTGCATCTGAAGGTAACACTCAGAGTAGGGGGGTGATGATTATGATACGTAGGTCCGTCCCAGGTGATTCATGATAAGTCTGGAAGATATATCTTTGTTAAAGGTACATTACATACTTTAGAAATTCTCCTGGGCTCAATATATGGTCCTAATGTTGACACTCCGGAATTTTTAATTCAGGTATTGGAAATACTCTCACCTTATTGTAATCTCCCTATTATAATTGGAGGGGATCTTAATCTGGTCATGGATATGCTTATGGACAGATCTGGTTCTAATAGAAAGGGCTTATCCCTTGGCCAGAGAGCGGTAAGAGAAATGATGGATCAATTAGGCCTGTGTGCTGTATGGAGGATTCTCCATCCTGAGGTCCGTGAATTCACTTTTGTCTCTCCGGTACATAATACCTTATCGAGAATTGATTATATTTTAATCTCAAAAGTGCTTTTGCCCGGTGTTTTGAATACGGAGATATCCCCTGGGCTACCATCGGACCATGCGGTAGTCTCTTGTTTAATGGCCTTTTCAGTCCTACCTAAACCAGGTGGTAGATGGAAACTTAATAATCAATTATTGAAAGATCCAAAATTGGTTAAATATATTTCTTCTCAAATAAAGGAGTTTTTAATTTTTAATCAAAATTCTACCACCCGGCCGGATATAGAATGGGGGGCACTCAAAGCTTTTTTAAGGGGTATTCTAATAGGACTCGCTTCCCGGAGGAAAAAAGAAAAATTGACTCGCATCTCGGAACTACTTACTCAGATCCGGGAAAAAGAATCCAGGCTCTCTTTTTCTTCCTCTGATGACTATAGACAGGAATTAACTCTGCTTAGAGACTCATACCTTAGGCTGCTAAGTGAGCAGGCCGAATGGGCTATTATTAAAACAAGGGCAGTATATACAGACCAAGGGGAAAAAGCGGGTCATTTGTTAGCTAGGAGGGTAAAGCAGCTTGAGTCTTCTAGGTCTATACCGGCTATTCGATCTTTGGAAGATGGTCTAATGAAGACCTCTCCCGGGGATATTCTGGGTGAATTTAAGAAATATTTTGAAGGGATTTATGTTCCTATGAGAGAGCCTCCTTCTAATGAAAGGATTGAGTCCTTCCTAAGTGGTCTTAACTTGCCTTCCTTAAGTGAAGCTAGTAGAGCCTTGCTTATGGCACCCATTACAGAATGTGAAATAGGCGAGATTATTAATTCTCTCCAGTCTGATAAAACCCCTGGCCCAGTTGGTTTTCGGCCAATTTTATAAGAGGTTCGCTAATGAGCTAATTCCTTCCCTATTGAAGCTGTTCCAGGGTATTTTGTCAGGTGCCATTACTGATGTTTCTCTTTTTGAGGCCTTAATTGTGCTTTTGCCCAAACCTGGCAAACCTCTTGATTCAGTGGCCAGTTATAGACCTATTTCACTTCTTAATCAGGATATAAAAATTCTCACTAAGTTACTTGCTGAGAGGGTCAGTAAGGTTCTCCCGGAGCTAATTGGTGCCGAGCAGGTTGGCTTTATGAAAGGAAGGTCCTCAACTGACCATCTGAGAGCTTTGGCACATGTTTTCTCGGCCTCCAGGGATTCTGATTGCCCGATGGTGTTGGTTTCTCTGGACGCCGAGAAGGCTTTTGATAAGGTTTATTGGAAATATTTATCGATAGTCATGGCAAATTTTGGTTTTCCCCCACAATTTTGTTGTTGGGTCAATTGTCTCTACAAGTTCCCAACTGCAAGGGTTACTTGTAATGGTCTAATTTCTGACCCTTTTAATCTTTTTGTTGGTACCAGACAAGGTTGTCCATTATCCCCGCTTCTTTTTAATTTATACATTGAACCTCTTATTAGGTGGATTAAGCAAGAGCAAGGTATTCAAGGTATTCAGGTTTTTGGGCACACTTTGAAAGTACTTGCGTATGCAGATGATCTTTTATTGCAAGTTTCTCATCCGTCTTCCTCTATTCCGGCCCTTCTTGAAACCATTGACAACTTCAGTGCTGTGGCTAATTATAAGCTCAATACTGGAAAATCGGTGGTCCTCCCTTTAAACTACAAAACTTTTGCCCAGGATGTTACCCCTTTTGGATTGGCCTGGAATCCAGTAGCAATTAAATATCTGGGTCTCACGTTACCTAGGGTGTTCACCCACTTAGCTCAGCATAATTTAGATCCGGTTTTGCAATGTATTGAATCTGACCTTAATAGATGGGCGTTACTCCCGTTATCTATCTGCGGTAAAATCAATTTAGTTAAAATGAATGTTTTTCCCCGGTTATTTTACCCCATAAATATGTTAAACATCTGGCTCCCGTTAAAATGGTTCAAAAAGTTCATCGTATAATCTCTGCTTTTATTTGGAACCATAAGAAACCCAGATTGTCTTATCACAAATTGATTGCCCCTAAACTCTCTGGGGGTTTGAGGCTGCCCCATTTTGGTTTGTATTACTGGGTCAGTCATGCTAAATATCTTAAGTGGCTCATGACTAATGATGATTTTGTAGACACCAGTTATGTTCTCCTTTGGTTAAAGATTGAGACTTCCCAAATTTTGGCCTTGGGCCTCTCACCCAGGGCCTTAATGTATTCCAGTCCAAATTCTCTTCCCATGTCATTACGTAATTCTCTCATTGAGACATCTGTTAAAGTTCATATGCAGCTGTGCACTTTTTTAAAGTACTCTCATATCACTGATTTTTCTCAACCGTTACTGGGTAACCCTAATCTTTTAATAGATAGGAAACCCATTAGGGGGGATTGGCTACCTTTACCGAAGGACATTTTAGTTAAGGACCTCTTCTCTGATGGAGGAACTCATCTTACTTCAGTTGACATTTTAAATAAATTTCAAGTCTCTCAGAAGATGATATTTAAAGTTTTTCAATTGCGTCATCTGATTGTGAGCAAATTTGGTGTCCTTCCCCCTAATAGGGTGCTCCTCGATTTTTGCGGTACACTGCAACCCCTGAGCTGGAAAGCCCATGCTGTTTCATCTATATACGGTGTGTTACTCAGTTGGGTACATCCCGCAGTCTTGGCGCCCAAGCAATATTGGTCTCGGCTTTTCCCAGATTATAATTTTGATTGGGCTAGCATCTGGAAGTCTTGTCATAAATTCCTCTCACAAGACAGACTTAGAATTATGCAATTCAAGTTACCACATAATATTTACTTTTCCCCTTCGAAACTGACTAGTCTCGGCATGATTTCTTCTTCTGGTTGTTTCAGATGTCTACAGCCAGAAGGGGACCTCCTTCATATTTTTTGGACTGCTCTAAAATAGCCCCTTTGTGGGACACTATCAAACAGAAGCTGGATCCTCTTCTGGGGTTGCATAATTTTTTTACAGCACAGATATGTGTTTTAGGGGATGTCTCTACTATTGATGTCAAAAATAGGAAGTATCATATTTGTTTGATTTCTGCTTCGGTTAAAAAATTGGTCTTGAAGCATTGGAAAGATACTTCACAGATCAGTTATGGCGAATGGTTGCAAGAACTCCTAGCTAATCTTAGAACTGAAAGGACCATTGCTAGTCTCCAGAATAAATTGTCTAAATATAACTGGTTAGGGGTCCTTTATATTCTTGATGTTCTTGTTCGGATTAGACCGTCCCATATTTATTTCTGGCCTAAAGCTATATATTTGTGTGCTGTGCAGAGGAGGGTCATATATATTTGTTATTGGCATTTATATTTTAATTTTGTTGGGGAGGGGGGTGAGCGGGGGGTTTGGATTGCATCCGGAATGTCATTATTGTATTAATGTTCGCTATTACTATTTTTCAAGTCTCACTGGATGTACTCCTGTGGTTGATAATATCCAATAAAGTTTGAATTGCAAAAAAAAAAAAAAAGAAAGAGCTGCCTAGTGGCCACAAGATCCTCTTACAGCACCCCCACTGACCCATGGCGGCCTAAGTTCGTTCCCAAATATGGGTCACCAACATGGGAGAGGTAAGACGCAGCAAGCGCTCAGCCCTCTGTACCAGAGGGCCGGCTATGCTGTCAAATTCTATGTAACATTATATTTATGACTTGTGTTTCCATTTGGTTTCATCTATTCCTGATTTTTTTTTGTATGCTTATTTTTTTTAACTGCAGTACACCTCAATATAGTAATTGTCAGCCATGGTGATTTTTTTTCCTTTCATGTTTTAATGCCTCATATAATAGATATGGTTCTTCCATAAATGGAAGAGATTATATTTAGTAATTCCTCATTGATCTACTCCCTCATTATTACATTCTGACTTCCGCTGCAAATGTGTTATGATTTTTCTTCATCACTTTTTTTTTTATATTGCTTTTTTCTGTTCTTTTTCTATTTTCTTCCCATCACTCCCTTCCCCCTCACGGCATGAACATGCGTGTGTGGAGGTATCCGTATGTCATGTTTCCACTCTTCTGTGCCTCCCGGCCTTTGGTGGTGCCCTCTAGCCTCTACTAGGGGGCAGCGAAGGAGTGGGATGACAACCCTCCCCTTCCTGGGAGAGGAGAACAGTCCATTAGATGCTCGATCCTGTCCCTCCTCTGCTGACCCCCAGCAACCCGAGGTCACTCCTGACCCCAGGTCACTGGCATGGCGTGAGGTGTGGCATCCAGAGCCTCAACCCTCAGCACCACTAGGCCAGCTTTTTTCTTCATTTCTAATATGTTACTTTTGTTGTAACTGTGGCAGACTGCAGTTCCTGTTTCCTGTATTAACCTTTTTTTTGCTGTATTTCAACCATGGCATGGTTCCTGTTTGTCAGGGGGTCCTCTGTGTGGCATAAGTCTATGCTCATCTGTAATACTAGGTCTAATATATTATTTTCCCTTATAAAATGGTAAGAAAATGTGAGCCATTTGATTGGCTGGGAGACCAGTACAGGACTGTAACTATGAGACCATATTTACATTCCTGTAATTCTTTAGCCTGTGCACCAGTTCAGCTAGAATATCAACACACGCCTCACACTACAGAGACAGCATCTGTGTTGCTGGTGCGAGCAGGGCACACAATAAGACAGGAGAGAGCTCTGCTATTCAGAGTTGGAGAAAACAAAAGTGTAAAGAAAACACTGTAGTTTCCATGCTGGAACAAGCTACAAGTTTGCAGGGGCATTGCAGTTTCTGACAGGAACTGGAGATGTGTGCGTGAAGTCGGCTGTCTGCTGCAACAGAGTTGGGGAAAGTGAAAGTGGCGAGAAGTAGCTGCAGTTTCTGTGCTGGAACAGGGACTACTTTGTCTACTTTTAACAAATTTCAATTGTTCTGAAGCATTCAAAAGTGGTATAAGTTAAATTTTATTTCAACCAATGGCCCCAAATTTTTCTCTCCCTGTTATAAGTGTGATGAGGCACTTCAGGGGTGTGTAATTATTTAAAATAATTGCACTTTGCTCTCAGGTGTTTAAAAGCACTTGTTGCAAGTGCCTTCTGCCAAACACCACCCTCAAGCCATGCAATTATTCTTCCATGATTACACACCCTGGCATGTCTTACAGCATACTTGTTGGTTGACTGGCTAACTGGATGAGATCCCATTCTATGACAGAGTCAAGAAAATGTGTCTCACATTTGACTTTAGACTTGTTGGTTACCCAGTCAATTTCAGGGTATTTAAAATCCCCCATGATGATGGTGTGTCCAACTGATCATCCTTTTCATTTTCTAGAGTTAGTACTTACTATCAGTTGGTTGATAGCAGACCCTGAATATTTTGACTTTTTTTATTCAGTTACTTGTCCTGACGTGCTCAAGGTATACACTTATAATGCTGTTTTTAACTAACAAGACTACTCCACCACCATCTGTACTGCACTACTGTATATTCTTTATTTCATAAGTCATCTTTTGTCCACCATATTACCATTGTACAGGTGTGACCAGGTTGCACCTGTAAACAAGCTTTCAGCTTAGTGTGCCACTCCTGGTTAAACAATTGAAAAAAAGTATATATATATATATATCCATTGTGGCTATGATCTCGGGGTGCTCCTCAGCTATCACTGTTTTTACATCACTGAGCTTGTGTCAGGATTCTGGCATTAGCCAGGATGACATGCCTAACTAGATACGTTTGCTCTAACATCCAGACCCATGGGGACGGATTTTCAAATGCTTCCAAATGCTGCAGGCTATGAGCACACGGAACACATGGAGCATGGTACTTGAGGCATTCACCTGGCCGGTGATCAGGATTTTCTATCCCATGTGCTGATTGACACAAGTTAGATTAGCTTTTAGCTGGACTAGTTTTGTTAATCATGGGTACTCTTTTCATGGGTTTGCACCAAATATTTGGTGCGAGCTGCTGTAAAACAGGAAAACTTTCATAACAGCACTGAATGTAGTAAAACTGGACACAGTTGCGGCAAACGTGTTTGGCGCAGCTGGGCCAAAAATTTGATTTGAGGTAGGGCTTGACACCAACCCTGCACCACCCTTTCAAAAATCCAGCTCCTGGTGTTTGGCCCTACTGTAGGGGTTAGCCACAGAGGAAACAAGCAAGTGGGAGTAGCATGGGAACAAGTGGACTCAGGTTGGGGGGGAATGTCTTGTGGAGTGACAGGAAGATAATGAAGTTTTAAAAACATTTAACCTTTCATGCTTTCTCATTTTAGGGTCCTCATGGCCTTGCTGGTGCCAAAGGAAATAAGGTAAGTTGTTTCTATATTTATGTTTACTTAGATAACACTTCCACCTTACTAGAACTGGTTATCAATGTCACACATGCATCTATCAGTTATTGTTAAAAGGAAAGATCCAGACTGGAAGAATATAATGGGACCTGATGGCTGCATAATATGTCCACCTTCTATAATAGCAAGCAAACCGTCAGGCTTTACGATGACTTGTCTAAATAAATGACTCCATTTTTCAAGACTTAACATACATTCTAAGATGAGTGAGTTTTGTTAAATGGAAGACGATGCAGCTAAACATGATTTGGGCATAGTGGCATTTTACAAGCTTCAATAAACGCTTGCGCTAACATATGAGAATTTCATCAGAGAAGTCGCATTGTGGTATTACACACACAGTCAAGGATATTACAGTACAAGTTTTCAAGAGATCAGTACAATTTGGTTGCACATTTTAAAACTATTCTGGGTAGCAAAGTGCCTGCCTTCCTGGAATTTATAGAGAAATCACCAAACTTCATTATTACTGTTACCGATTTGGTTGTGCAAACAAATGTCATGTACATTTTAGGGAATAGTGAACACTGGGACATTAGTGGACTAGAAAACCATTTTGCACTGCAGCTTCTATCCTCTCTTCATTTACTGCCTGCAATTATTGTTTATCTGCAATACATTTCTCTACATTTAAAAATGGGTACTGTAACACACATATCCCCATTCTTGATTAGTTTAATTGCTGTGATTAATGTTTCATGAGCTCCCCAATTATGCTGAAGTCTAAAAAAAGGGCTGTAGAAATGCATTTTAAATGATGACCTTAATTGTAGTAGTTATACGATACGGGGTGCATCCTGTATACTATACCTACTTGCTACCAGATTAAAGTGAATTGAATGAAACAAATCACAACATAATATTTCAATGATAAAGACAAAACCATGCCCTCACATTTACTGCTACTTCTAAACAGAGATGGCTTGCAAACATGACTTTGTACTTTGCAGAAACTGTGTTTTTATTGTGTGCTGTATGCCCAGTTGAATATCTACTGTGTGGCAATAATTGTTACCAAAACAGTTAATGGCAAACTGGCCCTCAGGAAAATATAGCCCCAGTACTAAACCTAATGTTGAATTTCTGCTCTGTTTAAAATGAAAAAGAGAGAGACAGAGAATGACAGAGGTCCAGGGTGGCAATGCCAGTCGAGCATAACAGGTATAGATAGTTGTTGTCATGATACTAAGTGAAACACATTCCAGTCACTTATTTTGGTAAGACATAGGACATCTTTTTTCACACTGTAAACTGTAGAAATTCTTTAGAGGACACTATATTAAGAAACTGAAAGAAAGAGGGCTTGTAAAGAAACCAAAACAATGCCATAAAAGATAAAGACCAGAATTCACCACTTGAGATGCATTATCTTGCAGGGTAACATGTCGCTGAAAAAATAAAGCTGTGCATCCATAAAATGAGCTGTACATCCATAGAATGAGCTGCGAAACGTGCCTGTCTTTTGAATGACCTCAGTATCTTGTCATCTGGGTGCATGTGCCAGCACCTACCTGTCACCAATGAGCTCTAACCTCTAAGGTGCGGATTGCCTAAGTGCTGCATATCTAAGGCACATGGACAACCCTAAGTTGGAATGTCATGCTGTGAGTGTGTGAGACCACTCAATCCCCTGACCGTCCATATAGCTATGTGAATGGGTAGTCCAGGGGCATGCCCACACTGTCCACCATGCACTAAGGCGCAGAGTTGGCACAGAGTTCCGGGCAAGGGGGGCACATTACGTGAGGGTGGAACCAGCTGAAACTGCTACATGCCCCACCAATGGAAACCCATCGGCGGCAGCGGAGCAGGAACCTCCTCCACAGTGCTGCCCCAACTCACTGCACTGACAGGGATGACTGGGGACAGCCAGTCGGGCACACGCTCATGATGTCAGAAAAGTTGGGTTCTACACCATCCCAGGATCCCCTGTACATGCTCCACAGAGGATCCACTGCAGGATCCAGGACAGGCATCCCATTGGATGCCCACCTGTGCCCCACAATTTACCCCCTGCACAGCTGCACTCTATCCTGCAGGTGCTTTCATTTGTGAATACCACTCACCCTATGCCTATCTGGGGCTACTTAGCTACACAGGCATTATATGCACATTTCATTAAAGAACAGGCAACAAAGAGCATGATTCAGAAGAAGAAACTACCACATCTCTCACACTAAGACTTAATGTTGTAACTGCTAGAATCATTGGGATAAGGGCAGGAAATAACAGGAAAAACTTATAAAAATTCTCAAGATTCAGCTACTGACAATGTATTCAACAAAGTAACCTACTGTAGTACAATATCTACTGGTTAGATGTAATCCTAAACAATTTTAGAAGGTGTAGATTGCTGTTTTAAATGGTATTGACATCACAAATCCCATTATACATGGGTATTATCCATGTGCAATGGGATTTTTAAAAAGTTTAAAAAATGTTTCCTGGCATTATGTAGTCTCCCACCATCTCTGACATTTTTCACTAAGAACTGCAACATTAAACGCACCCCTACAAAATCCCTTTCAGCATCCAACTGTGGTTACCAGACCGATTGTGATCTATAGTTTTAATTGTGCAGTATATCTTCCTTGTTGTTCAAACATTCAAAAAAATAATTTTTATTGTGTTTAAAATAAAATACGTGGGCTGTGGAGACACATGGGCTGAGATATTACAAGCTAGTTAGTGCTCACAAAATCAGTTAGTGCCTTACTAACACTGCTAAGCATCTCCAAAGCAGGGGAGTAGCAAAAAGTACCATATTGGAAGGCACAGTTAGCAAACCACAAACCTGTATGTGAGAGGCTCTAAAATATGCCAGTGCACCTATGCAAAGCACCTGAATATGCTTGCATATATGTGCTCTGACATATTAGAAGGTTTGGAGAGAGAGTGAATAGCCATTTGTGCCTCATTAATTACCACCTCCTCAAACCAGGGCTTATGGACTTGAGACCCCCCCCCAATAACCTGTCTGACATCTATCTGTCTCTTCCTGGGTGTCCAATAGTTCACCCACCCCACCCAATTGCCCACCTGCCATCTAGTTATATATTTCCTGGTGTCCAGTGGCCCCCCTACCACCGATCACCCACCACCATTTAGTTATATATTTGCTGATGGTCAGTGGTTCCCCGCCCCTCTAATTGCCCACCTATTATCTAGTTATAACATCCCTGGTGTTTTGCAATCCCTACCCCCACACAATGACCCACCAACATCTAGTTACATATTCCCTGGTGTCTAATGGAACCTCCCCCCCCCAATTGCACTGAAGACCTTCCTCCCTATCCTGCCCACCCAGGTACCACCATGTCCCCAGCCCCCCACATATCTAAGTAGCCAGTGTACCCACCCTCAGAGATGGTGACTGGAACAGTCTTCCACTCACAACCTCGGGCAGCAGCCATCTGAATGATAGGGACCAAGCACGTGATTTCTGTAGAAACAGCTGGAGTATTTAACTAGATGTCAAGCAGCAGTCAGGGAGTGGGGAGACTGCTGTACACCAGGGATGATATAACCAGATGTCTGGTAGGCAGTGGAAGGTTATGGGGTCACTGAACACCAAGGAACATATAACTAGATGTTGTCCAGGTGACCAGGGGAAGTGGGAGGATCAGTGGACACCAGGGACAGAATACCAGTAGCCCTGACAGAAGCTGTTGGGGAGGGTGCAAACAACACTTGCTCCAGGCCTGTAATGAGGCCTTAATGGGATGCAAATAATGCCACAGCACCTTGCAAGTGCTATGGGGTCATTTCCAGAGGGATATATGAATATTGCAGATTGCTCCAAAGAAAAAAATTACAATTTGCTCCCGCAAGTCCCATAGGTCCCTATTGGACACATATTTCATGTGGCCAGCAGGGTGTTGTGGTCTGCAGGAGCAATCAAAATAGCGCATGGATCAGTTGTGATGGTATATACGAACAAGCCATTAAATCTCTCTGTGTGCTTTGGGCATGTTCCAATATACTACTAGTTTGCTTCAGGCACTAATTTGTGCCTGGAGAAAACTTTATGCGAGACAAATAGGAATCTTTGAATATGTGGTCCATTCATTTTTGTATACCTACATTCTGTGATGAGTCTGGAAACCACTCGTGTATGTCTCATTGTTTGAGGTCATCCCAAACCTCATGTGTGTAAACATCTTATTATATGTGACCCCATACATTATTCATATGTTATACTGTATGTGCTTCCAGTTGCCAGAGAATTAATGAAGGACTGAATGAATGATCAAACAAATAAATGAATAACTGAATGAATGAACGCATGAATGAACGAACACATTAATGAATAACCAAATGAATGAATGAACGAATGAATGAACGAACACATTAATGAATAACCAAATGAATGAATGAATTAATTTATATTTAGACAGAACTGGAACACTAGGTGTAAACCCATTTTCAGGGCAGTCCTGTATTACATTACATACGCCTGTTTCAAACAGAGTACAAAACAATCTAAAATGCAATCTAAAATCCAGTAATTGAAAAACAAATCAAGTACAGTGGCAGATGGAAGGATGGCAGAGAGTTATTGCAACATACTACTGTACCCAGCCTTATAGGAAGGGGAACACTACATGACCAACTAAAGAATGCACATGCTCCATGCTGCTGCACCTGTTATTGAATCCCCCTTGCATTTCTTACATGGGTTGCAGTTAGTTCTTGTGGGGTTGATTACGTTAATGAAATGGACTGATAATAATAATGGTGCTGATCAGGCTTTTGATGCTGTTTTTGCATTGTGATAAAGTGACTGAGATGTAACATTTCTGTTATCTCAATGCACTCTTGTTGGTTCCATAGCTTTTGTGGGGAGTTATGTCCAGAGATTGCCTGCACCATTACTCTAAAAAGACAGTTTCTATGCTGTCCACAGTGAGTTCCCAGTGCTAAACCTGAGGTCAGTAATGACTATAACTTTTTGTTTCCCTTTGTTACTTCTGTTTTAGGGAGACCAAGGCCCAGTTGGAGAGCCTGGAGAAAAAGGCAATATGGTAAGCTGTCAACAGTGTTGGTAAATTTAAACAGCTCAGCTGCTTCAGAAAGAACTCTGCAGTGAGTTGGAAGACTCAGACTGATTTGGTAAATACAGTAATTTCAGGACATAATGGTGCATAACATAAGATCATAGTTCATTTATTCATGGATCTTAAATGAAAATCTAGGGTTGTGCCTATACTGATGTGTTGATGTGAGTTCATTATTTATTTAGCTCTTGTTAGCTAGGCACATACACTAGGCAACAAGTGTCTATTTTTGGGAAGGACTCGTGATAAACAGAGCCAACAACCAGAATACATTAAATGTAATAAAATGTAACAGAAACCAATATCAGTCAACACATCAGAGTGGCAGAGGCCAGTAGACTCATACATGGTAACAATAGCTCAGTAACAAGTGCATGTAGCTATTGTAAGTCCCAGTGGTGCCTAAGAAGGGTCAGTTTGAAAATGACCATGAGAATCTGAACACCTCACCGGGGAAGGAACTGAATTCTGAAACCTAGGAGAAGAGGCTCAGAACACTACAAGCCTCATATTGGTAGAGCACTTCGCTTCATGAAAGAGCAGGATGACAGAGCAGGACATCCCTGGAGTGAAAGCTATTGTAAGTAACATGAGATTGCAACATGAATGATCAACATGTCGAAGTCCCCGACCTAATAAGTGTATGGCAAAGTTGCACATGGAGGAGGGACAAATCCAAGCCAGGAAGAAGTAAAGCGTGCAGTGATGTGTGAGGTGAGAAGCACCCATCACAAAACAGTACTAATCTTATTATATAATTACTGGTTGCAGTATATGTTAAACTGCTAACCATGTCTTTCAAAAGTTGTAATAACTGGCGTCGGTGATATCAACCAGTTAACCGGTTATTATGGAACTCCATAATAACTGGCTAACCAGTTGATAGCACTCAGACAGGATTTGAGTTTCCAGAAGTCTTTCAATGATACAACCTGCTAAAATAAACACGATTTGCATCAATTCAGTTCTCATTTTACTAATTAAATTGGGTTTTAAACTTCTCTTGTTGCTGTGCTGTGCTTTGCTTCACCCCCCCTCACACACACACTCAAGATTGTGTGGCAGTTTTCCTCCCCTCTCATTCTCATACCTCTCCAGCACTGATCGTTCATGGAGTTAGTCTGTTTCTCTGGGTCTAATAAAGCGTGAAACAGCTAAAGAGGCTGTTTTATCTGTTACAAACTATTACATGTTAGACTGTAATATATATTAGTAAACTTGCTGTCTCTGAATCTTGGTTGCCGAATCTCTAGTTTGTATGGACCGCATAGAAAAATGATATCTAACAGTGTTGATAAACATTGCAAGCCAGTAAGTTATGAAAAGTAAATCTAGTGCAGATGTAATATTGTTTTTTTTCACATACCCTGAGTGTGTGATGCCTTTTTATACCCCTCGAGCTTCACTCTCTGGTTTAAGTGGTATCACACACCTCAAGTGTGTGAAAAAACTCATAATACACATTTGCACATATATTATTCTATGTAAGTTATGTCCCACCTAGATAGAGAGGATATGTGTGTGTGTTGGGGGGGGGGGGGTAAGATACACTGGTACACAATAAAGAAGGAGCCCATTAGCAATGATCAGTCTAGCTCTTAGTGCAAGACTAGTTCTCACCCAAAACAAAGGCCAAGCCTAATTTGGAATTTGCTGATTTACCGACTGAGTCAATTTGCCAGGTAAAATGCAGGGTAGGATCCAAGGTAACACTAAGATACTTAAAAACTGGCACTCTCTCAATCAAGGACCCATCTAGGCCGTGGCCTAAGACACCTTCAGCCCAGGAGTGAAGCTTCTGTTTTGAGTCAAATGGCATGGATTTTCTTTTCTGGATATTCATAATTAGTTTATGCTAAGTTGGCCAGTTCTGGATGTGGCCAAAGTTAATAGTTTATGGTGGCCAGCTTATGAGAGCTGTAATATATCATAAGGCCATCAGCCTGTAACAGAATACTGCATTGTTGTAAAGTTTTTCTTCGCTGGCGTAGTCACAAACTTTGCACTTCAGGAAGATTAGCTTTAAATGTAGTGTACTTTGCAAAACTATGCAAGTTTTTTTTTTTTGTAAGTGAAGTCAGTGCTACTTCCCAAAGCGTAACTAGCTGAGCAATTGCAAAAGGCTGATAACATGAATTACATTGTTGTGGGAAACACAGAGATGTAACCTTGTGACAGAACGCAGTCCTAGCCTGTTAGGAGAAGGAGTAGTATGTGTTTCCATTGTAATGTGAAGAAAATCAACCAAAAAAAAAAAAAACTTGATATGGTACACCTATTGTTTGGTAGTTTATGTTTAGAATGCTCCAAGGTTTGATTGGAAGTGGTATAGAAATGATTTAAACAAAAGCAATTTACAGCACGGATATGTGTGCTGTTATGCTGTACTTATTCCAAGCTTTCCAAGCTATGCTGTTTCGTAAACATGTATTAGAACAGTTATTTTTGCAAATACTGTCTGAGAACTCTCAGTGCTGGTCACTGTGATTGGAACAGTATTCAAAGTGAGCTGAAATTGGGGGGGGGGGTCTCCTAATTTTGGTATCAGGAAAATGTAGATAAGCATGTAAGTGAAACTGTATTTGTTGAGCATCCATTCCCTGAGGCTCAGGGCAATGTATAAAAGGACAGTACAAGCATAAAACAGTTTCACATACAAAATGCTTGAATAGTTTTCTATGAAACAAATAGAATAAATAAAAATAAATGAAATAATATTGGCAAAATTGTGATTTCAAGTCTGAAGACAGATTGTAGTTTATGGTGTCCAGGATATGAGAGCTGTAAGATATCAAAAGGTATCAGACTATTTCATTGTTGGAAAGTTTTTCTTCACTGGCAAAGTCTCAAACTTTGCCCTTCACTAAGACTGGTTTTAAGTGTAGTGCACTTTGTAAAACTACAGCGGCCAACAGGTGTAATCCACCACTGTCTGCAAATATTACTCCTGTCTGACATGTTTACTGTTGCTGTTCATGGTGTGTGTGGAGAACCTCTACTTTATACAGAATTAATCAACTTAAGAAGGTGTTCATGAATCAAAAATATTACATTTTTTTAGAAAATATATTTTCTTTTACCTCCCAAATCTTTATAATTTGATAAACATTTCAGGACTTCAGTGTCCCTTCTTCAGTATAATGGACTGCTTTAAGAATGGCAGTTTCAAAATTCAACTTAATTTGTTAAGAAAACACCTCCATAACATTGATTAAGTTTCACAAATAAGGGTCTGCACTAGGACGGTTGTGCTAGAGCACACATTTAACACACTTATAGAAAATCTTCAGTGCTGCACTCACCCCAGCAAAAATGACAGGAACGAACATTTAGTCCATAACGACTTTTTTAAGTTTCTTTACACTTCTTTTAGAATTTGTCACTGTTGTCCTACTTAATCACTTTCTTGCTTGAATTAAAGGACCACAGTTGCAATGCACTTGTTTGTAGCCCTAATTCAAAATTGTGTTTATCTTTGAAAAGTGGCTGTGATTCAGCGCTGTTATGTTTAAGGAGGCTTCGCTGAAGGTTGAGTAATAATAAAGAGAAAGATATGAAAGGTGGGAAATGTTTCAGTGCATGATGGAAGGGAGTGTGCCTTAATGCCAGGGTCTTGGGAAATATAATTAGTGAGATGCAGGTGATGTTATCAGATATGGGCTGGAACTTGTGGCCATTACAGAAATTTAAGCCATAAGGACAGTCCCTGGTTACACCATGTATAGGCAAGATAGGGTGAAAGACAAAGGAGGAGGGGTATCCCTGACCTTTTCCAAGGTCCTACTTGTGTGGGGTAGGGAGTACAGGGAAGACAGAATGAGAAAGGAGGAGACTGAGGAGTTTAAAAGGTGGTTGAATGGACTGTGTCAGGATGAAGGGTGCCGTTTTGTAGGGAACTGGAGGGCTTCTTGGAGAGGAGGCTGTTTGAGAGGGCAGCCTTCACCTACCAAGAGAGGGGACCAGAGCACTGGGCAGATGTTTGATGTCTACATTGGTGGACAGTTAAACTGACTGTGGGGGAGGCTCAGGCTAGGGAAACCACAGAGGATGGACAGCAAGTTGGAAACCTAGCTAGGGTTCTCCCAGAAATTGGAGTTAGGAACATTGGAGAGGGAAGCAGCAAGGCAGGAGTTCATGATAGGTTAAGAAAGGATGCCAGAGTGAGAGGGATTGCTAAGCAGGCAAAAATAAAAAGAACAGGAAGGCTGAGTAATAATGAAGAGGAAGAGATATAAAAAATGAGAAAAGTTCAGGTACATGATGGAATGCAGTCTGCTTTGATGCCAGGATTATGACAAACACAACTAATGAGCTCCAGGTGATGTTAGCAGATACGGGGCTAGACCTTGTAGGCATTACAGAAATGTGGGCCATAAGGACAGTCTGTGGTTACACCATGTATAGGCAAGATAGGGTGAAAGACAAAGGAGGAGGGGTATCCCTCATGTCAGGAAAGGCATTGAGGTGGTAGAGGTTGGTATCATCAGGGGAGGGAATGGGTTAACAATCACCCTGTTTGTTCAGCTCACAATAGTATCAAGCAAAAGATTGTGCATGAAGTCATCTATAGGCCAGCAGGACAGGTGGACAAAAGCAATAGGGAACTAGAGGCAGAAACAAAGAAGGGAGCCTCAAAGGGGAATGTAGAAATACTGAAGGGAATCTCAATTTGCCAGACACTGACTGGGATATTCCAGCAGCTATGAGCACCAGACATCAAGCCCTGCTACAGTAGATACATTGCTGGACTTCCTGCTGGTGCAGCTGGTCAGAGAACCCATAAGACAGCCTGCCAGTCTCAACATAGTGCTCACCATCTCATATATGGTAGACCAAGTGAGGGTGGATGAACCACTGGGGTCCAGTGGCCATAACACCATATGCTTAGAACTGGCCTTTGGCACCACTGTACCCTCATCAAAAGCTGTAGTCCTGGATTTCAGGAAAGCAGACTTTAACTAGAGGTGGGAATTAGTCCAGGATAGGATAGTTGGATGGACAAAATTAGAGGTGTGGAGGAAATGTGGGGAGAAATTAAAGGGGCCACTCTTGAGGCAACATGGTCATGCATGCAGATGATCAGTGAGAGAAACAGGTTCAAGAAACCACTCTGGTTCTCTAGGAAAGTCAGAGAAGCTGTGAAGGTCAAGAAAAAGACCTGCATTAGAAACAATGAGAAAAAGGGGGATGAAGGGTGAAGTGAGTATCTGGTGAACTCAAGGAAGGCCAGGAGGGCGGTCAGGGATGCAAAAGCAGATACAGAGCTGCATATTGCGGAGAGGGTTAAGGGTGAGGAAAAACAGTTTTTCTGATACATTAGTGATAAAAGAAATGTGGGAGGAAGAATTGTTAGATGGATGGGGAGGAGGGTAATAGAGGAAGACATGCAGAAGGTAGCTGTTCTTAATGACTACTTGTGCTCAGTTTCCCCAGAGGAGGACAGTGAGCCTTTAACGGAAAGTAGCCTAAAGGCTGCTGATAGGGGGATCTCAGAAATGAGGCAGAAGATATTTACAAGTGAAAGGGTCAGAAATGGTCTGACAGCCCTGAAGGTAGACAAGACCCCAGGGGAAGACAGGATTCTTCCAAGGATGCTCATAGATCTGACAGCAGAATTGGCTGCATCACTGACAGGGCTATTCAATAGCTCAATTCACTGAGGGGTGTTTCCAAAAGACTGGAGGGTATAAAGGTGGAGTACAAGGAGCAACCAGGTAACAACAGGCCTGTCAGTCTACTACTGGGTCATAATGTTGTACGCTCAATAGCATATGACATTATAGTTAACCCAAAACAGCACTGTCCATGAGAGTGAATGGTGCAATACCACGTATACTGCTGTACACAGTAATGCAACATTCACACAATCCCAGGAAGAGGATAAGACATCTGCTGGGAGTAGGTTCTGCCAAGCAGTTGCCGTGGCTCACTGGCTCACTGGACTAAGCCACAGCAGCAAGAACCCAGACGCTGTGTCTGGGACCGGGTTTGATTCCTGGTCCCAGATATTTTATTTTTTTCCACAATTTGTGCGCTCCCCGAGTTGGACCCCCCCTGAGTTGAGAATCCTTAGTGGGTTCCGGGGGTGCACCCCCATAAGGGGGTGGGGATGCGAGCCCCACAGAAGAAAGATTTATGCTGCATGGCAATATTACGCTTGCATTGGCAGCTGATTTGCCATGGACATAATGTCTTGCGACACTATGATCCCGTGCCTGTCAGTCTTACCTCTGTTATGGGTAAACTGGTTAAGACACTAACCAAAGAGGACCCAGTGGACTACCTGGAGAGTAATGAGCTCCACAATAATAAACAACATGGGTTTGTGGCAGGGAGGTCTTGTCAAACCAACCTGATCATATCCTGTGAGTGGTAACTAGGACAACAGATAAGGGATGAGCTGTACATTACTTCAGTTTCAGCAAGGCATTTGACTCAGTGCCACACAAGGGGTTGCTGAAGAAGTCAGAGGATCTAAGTGCGGTGAAGGACATAGTTACATGGGTGGGTAGTTCGTTGAGGAGAAGACGTCAGAGAGTAGTGGTAAATTAAGAAAGTCTGGGGAGAGAGAGATCACAATTTGGGACCCACAGGATTCAGTCCTGCATCCAGTCCATGCTCATCAGCGACATAGAAGAAGTAATTAAGGGCGAGACGTGTCTGTTTGCAGATGACACTAAGCTTAGTGGTAGGGCGAACAGTAAGGAGCAGATAAAATAATTGCAGAGTGACCTGAAAAGGTTGGAGAGGTGGTCCAGGGTTTGGCAGTTGAAGTTCAATGTCAAAAAGTGCAAGGTGATGCACACTGGGAAAAGGATCCCCAGGACAGAATACTGGATGAGAGGGGTTAAGCTGAACACTACTACTGAGGAAAGGGACCGAGAAGTCATTATAAGTGACTCCCTTAAAGAGCTACTGATGCCTCAAAGAAAACTTTGAAAAACATAATAATTATTAGGTAAAATTCTGCTTGTATTCCATATGCATTCTAGATTTCTCCTCCCCATTATTTGTTACTCAGAAAATGTACATGAATGCATGATTTTTATCCCTTGCAGTTACTTTAAAGTTAATCTTCCTCTATAGCATACTCCCTACTTTAAGTCATAATGCTCTGTTGTGACATCACACTCTGTTGCCATGAGAGTAACTGTGATGTGACAAGCAGTGCATTATGACCTCAGGTAGGGAGACAGCAACAGAAATAGATGAACTCTTCAGGAGCAAAAAGCCTGTTTTCATGCAAATGACCTCAGCAATAAATAATGGGGAGGAGGAATAAAGAACTAATGTGAAATACAAGCTGAACGTCATCTAAATATGTTTTGTTAAAAGTTCTCTTGAAGGTGTCAGCTGCTCTTTAAATAATCTAGCCACTGTAACAAGGCATTCAGCAAGGAAACTAGGATGATAGAGTGTATTGGGAGGGGATTTCATAGCAGGGGGAAGAAGGTATTACTTAGGGGTGGGCGGATACCTTATTGTGAATATTCAGTTGAATATTTGTATTTGGGGGCTCCAAATATTCAAATATTCAGAAATATGGTATTTAGCTTCGTTATTCATGTACCTGGGGGTGGTAAAAAACAGATCCTTCCCCTCTTCCCAGACCAATCACATTAAAAACAACCCCCTGCCCTCTGCAACAAGCCCACTCCCACCCTCCTCTCCCCCAGCACCCACAATTTCAAAAGATTAGCAAAAAACTCCTATGGTGGGTGACTGGCACAACCCCCCCACCTCCAAGGCCATCTGCCATTTTCTCTTGCCGTTAAATATATCATCCCTCCACCACAGCAGCAGCACCCGTGTCCCACCCTTCTCCCCTCAGCATCCACTTTTCATATATTGATTACAAGTGCCCCCCCAGCATGAAAAGTCAACCAACACAACCTGCCCTCCTTAACAGATCAACATGATCAGCTGTTCTACTATGCGAGTAAGCACGGGAATGCCATTCCCAAAAGGTGGCCAACCATGGAGGAGGATGGGTTGTGTTGGTCACCTTCTCATGCCAGGGAGGGGGGACTTGTAACTAATTTAATGAAACGTCAGTGATGTGGAGGTGGGACTTGGGTACTGCTGCCGGGGGTGATGACTTATTTAACTCAAATAATAGAGGAAACGGTGGCCAGCCGGTGAGGTGGGTGGCCTGTATCGGTCACCCACCATGGGAGATTTTTGTTAATCTCTTGAAATCGTGGGTGCTGGGAGGGTGAGGGTGTAAGTAGGCTTGTTGCAGAAGGTGGGGGGGATTGGACATTATTTCTAATGTGATTGGGCTGGGGAGGATGGTGGCAACTGTAGTTTTTTTTTTTCTTTTTTTTTAGTGCTTCCAAATATGAATAGGCACAAATAGTATGGTACATTATTCTGGGTATTTGGGAAATACTATTTGTTACTTGCACATCCCTGGTATTACTACCTCTCTATAGATATCTGGTAAGGACACACCTGGAATGCTATGCCCAGTTCTTCAGCCTTCACTTGAGGAAAGACAGGCAGGCTGGAGAGGTGCAGTGCTGAGTAACCAGAATGGTTTATGGCCTGCAGGTCAGATCCTACAAGGATCGTCTTCAGCCACTGAATATGTTCTTGCTGGAGGCCAGAAAGCAGAATGGTGACATGATAGAGACCTTCAGGTTCCTAAAAGGACTGGACAAGGTAATCTGTGAACAACTATTTAGCAGGAGTAGTGAATCTAGGACATGGGGACATGCGTGGAAGCTGGTGGGAGGGAAATTCAGGAGGGACATGAAGAAGCTCTTTTTTTTTTTTTTTTTTTTTTTTTTACAGCTGAGGTGGAGGGTGCTACAGTAAGACCATTAATCGCTTCAAACACAGTTGGGACAGAGTTAAGGGCTTAATGGTCACTCAGGGGGAAAGCAGCAAGGAACATGAAGGTGGGTAGCAGGAGATTAAACCACATGTGGACACTATGGGCTCAGTTTTCAAATGGTGACACAGGGCTTGCATCAAGCCCTGCATCAACCCCATTTCTTGGCGCAGCTGCACCAAACTCCTTTGATGCAATTGCACCCGATTTTAGCACATCGGGAGCAGCTACAATAGTTTCTTCACTTTACAGCAACTTACACCAAAGATTTTGCATGAGCTCCATAAAAAGGGACCCCCAAATGACACAAGTTAGACCAGGAAAAACCTGGTCTAACTTTCGGCATTTGGCGCTCAGGATTGAAAATCCTGATTGCCAGCCGGGAAAATGCCTCAAGCCCTGTGCACCAAACGATTGGCACACCAGGGCTTGCGGTATTCTCGAGGCTCTGAAAATCAAGCCCTATGTCTCTGTTGTAGGATAGGGTATAATGGGCAGACTAGATGGACTAATAATCTATTTCTGCTTCAATGTCTATGTTTCTGTATACCTTTTGATTATTTGGGCATGCTGGAAGTGGACCTCTCTGCATCTTACCACAACACAATGCAAAACTGATTGTCCTCTGTTCTACAAATTTAAAGCATGGTGTTTTCTGTCAGAATGCATTCACACTATAATAGACAGATGCTTTCTCTATGCCTTTCCACCTATCCTGCTCATTCAGAGAGTACTCATCAAACTAGAATACCATGGGGAATGGGTGATTTTGATAGTCCTGTGTTGGCTTCAATAGATTTGGCATCCACTACTACATCAAATGGCAATGCCAATTTGGAGAGAGAGACCAAGTATTCCTATCAAACAAAGCCAGACAAAGTGTTTCAAAGTGCTTCACTTGGTTTGTTTGAGGAAACAAAGAATCATGGATGCAGTTATCAATTCACCACTTGGAGTGGCACACCAACCAGCATCAAAGAAGGCTGATTTCCACATTCTGCCGACATTGAACTGAGAACAGTATGGGATCCAGGAGTGAACATCACAGAAAGCCAACAGAGGATTTTAATGTTGGAATGACTGAAGTTAATGCTGATGACATGGAGGGACTGTCTCGTCAACTACAGACCTGTCTCTAACCTTCCTTTTGTTGGTAAGGTTATTGAGTAGGTGGTTGTGCAGCAGCTGGATGATCATTTATCCATCCACTATGTCTATGACACTCTCCAGACTGGATTTAGGAAGAGGCACAGCACCGATATGGCCTTTGTTCGAGTGGTTAATGATCTCCTAAAAGCAAGAGATCGGAGGACTCATTCCATCTTGGTCCTTCTCGATCTCTCGGCAGCATTTGACACGGTGGACCATGGTGTGCTATTAAAGCACCTGTGGTTCATCTGTGGACTGTCTGGTACTGTCCTCAGATGGTTCTGATCATTCCTCATGGGTAGGATACATAGAGTGGTCTCAGGAATTTATTCCTCTGACCCTCTCCTCCTATCCTGCAGAGTACCACAGGGCTCCATTTTGGTGCCCATGTTGTTCGCCGTGTACATGCTGCCATTGGGAGACATTATTAGGCAATATGGTTTTAGTTTTCACTGCCATGCAGATGATACTCAACTGTACATGTCCTTTGTACCCGAACAGGGAAATATTCTCTCAGTGTTTAACAACTGCCTATCCGAGATTCAGGATTGGATGAGTGCTAGTTGGTTGAAGTTGAATTCGGACAAGACTGAGGTGTTGGTTGTGGACCCGGATCACCGGGGGCAGAATGTGTTGGCTGGATGACCCTCAGGCCTTTGGCTTTGGGGTGTCCAGCTTACCACCTTAGATCGGGTGCGGAACCTGGGTGTTATTTTTGACAGTGGTTTGACCCTGAAATCACAGGTGTCAGTCATTGTCAAGACCTTTTTTCCATCTGAGGAATATCACCCAGGTGAAAACCTGATCCCTCCTGAGGATCTTCCAACATTGGTCCATGCCTTTATGACCACTCGCCTTGACTACTTCACTGCCCTGTACCTAGGGTTATGGGGGGTTGATATACGCCACCTGCAGCTGGTGCAAAATGCGGCTACAGGCTTTTGACTGGTACTTCTAGGACCAGTCATATTAAGCCTGTGCTCCGCAGACTGCACTGGCTGCCAGGGTGGTGGCATATCACCTTCAAGTTCAGACTGCTGACCTAAAAAGCCCTACACAACCAGGGACCCTGCTACTTGCAAGATCTCCTCTCTCCCTACCACCACTCCCAGCCTCTCCGGTCCACCAATTAGGGATTGCTAGAAATTCCCAGAGTGCATTTACAAACATCTGGGGCCTGTTCATTTGCATTTGTGGCCCCTACCCTGTGGAATTCTCTACCTCATCGGATAAGAGAATGCCTGACCGTCCAAAATTTTAAAGCTGAACTGAAGACGTATCTCTTTGGTCTAGTCTTCTGCGATGAAGTATAAATGTTTCCGTCATTTTAATATTTGTTGGTTTATTGTGGATAACTTATGGTTTTAAATACTGTTTATAATTTTATGATTTTATTGTTGATGTGATATTTTTGAATATATAGGCACCTTGAACTACGGAAAGATGCCTTTTTACAGATAAATCTTGAGTTGATTTGTTTAATGGAGCCATGGAGTCACAAAGCTAGTCCCATATTGGATCAGACATCCCAGCAGAGTTTTGACCACACTATAAGTGTATGAAGACAAATTAGTATGAGCCAGAACCTGGAAAATTCAGCTCAGGTGCCCGAAGGAGAGAAAGTGATGTAGCAGGTGAGAGACCTGGAGTGGGATTGTATGGACGAGGACTCATGGCCAGTCCCAGTCAAGAACATGAAGCCCAAGATGATCTGACTCTGAAAATGAGGATATAGAAAGTGCTGTTCAGGTACTATGAAAACCAGTTGGCAGGGAGAGACTGCTTTTCAGGTGCAGATATTTCCTCATGGATGTTGGTGTTGTGCTGTGCAAGCCAGTAACTTTTGGCAGGGAGAACATGAACTCCTCTACGCTAAGGTGCAACTTTTTACAATTTTCTTTACATTTCCTCATGCATTAATTTTTTCCTTCCTCATTGGGGGATATTCCCTGTAAGGTATTTGATTTCATTTACATTTTGTATCAGCTGCTGTTCCAATATTCAGCCTGACTAGTGAAAAATGGTAATGAGAAGTAATTTACAGTATCTGCATTTACTTTTAATAACATAAAAATCAATGGCATACAAAATGATGGACTCCTGTTTCCAAATGGAGCCTCTTGTTCCTGTCTAGAAAATGTTACAAGTGCAGTTTAGCAAATTTTGGATGGAGTCTGCACAATGACGTTACTGCATGGACGTACTTTTTTCCTCCCGGGGGCTGTGGAACTGCTAAAAGGACAGGTCCCTGGAGAGTGTACCACAGCTCAGGTGTGCACCACACATTTTAAATCTAAGTGTAACCCCTAGGCGGCACTATTTCTAGAGTTGCTACCCCTGCCTTGCAGGCCTGAACAAGGCCTGGGTTCCCAAAACTTACATCAAACTGGTTATTTTCCATGATGTCACACGATGTGCAGTGCCTCCACCCAGAGTTTAGCTTTAAAGTGGGCCAGCTATTACCTGGTATGTCACACCACCAGCTATTATTTATTTATTTATTAGATCATCGGTTGACAGACCTTTGAGTCAAAGACTCATTTACAAAGGTACCTAGTCAAGAGGGCAATACATCACAGCAAACTAAACAGTACAGTACATAACGCTTAGATTAAAAAAGCAACCAGTGTTACAGGCATTCACTGGTGCTACAAGCTTGTTAATAGGTCGATCACAGTAGTCATAATACAGGTACAGAAGTACCACATCAGGTAGCAACCAGAGATAGTTTATTACCTTTGGCCACCCCAACACATGACCCAATAACATTTCCCCACATTTCAAACATTTTATTAATTAATGACTCTGCATAACAATATGCTCGTGACACCATTGTTTGCAAAAAAAAAAAACAACAACAATACTATTTATTTGGAGGGCATAGGGATTAGGAATGGGGAAAACAAAAGGAACAGTGGCTATTCAGTACTATATCATTATTATTTACAATATTTACATTTGATTAGGGTTTCGGGTTTGGTGCTGGCGCATGTGAAAACCCTCCAGCTGGGTAGATACATGTTATAAATCAGAAGAGCAATTACTTTGTACCAGCGTTGATACCCAGAGCCCTGGCTATCTAAACTGCCTATAATTAGATTTATTTATTTTTATTTAGCTTTTGTTGACCAGGTAAGTACACTAGACAAGACATATGCCTATTTTCTGGTACGACCTGGGAGAGTACAGTGAAATACAAGTTCATACACAGGACAACATGATACAAGTTAGGCATTACACAGAATCAGGTAAAACCAGATGTACACAATGCAAGCAGTCAGTAAACACAGTTAGAATAGGAATAAAATATATACATAGAGTCACCAAGGCTATGAACAGTGCTTTATTCAATTCTATACAGCTCAGAGCCCCACAGATGGAACACATTATCATTTTTACCCACAACTGGTACCAGTTGCCCTCGAGTTAGTATGAGATCCCACAATCCCACACAATTACCCTAGGTACCCCGTACTTTAAAGTTCTTAAACAAGGTGCAGGCCTGTTGGAAGTTGCAGCTGAACATTGGCCAGCTTGAATACCAGAGATTTACAATAGATTTTCCAACCTTAAACATTTAAACTATTTACAGTCTCTTTGGTGTGAGCAGGGAATGCCCTGCAGGTTGTAGTCGAAACACTGGTAGGTGCAACCAGCTGGTTACACAGTTTGGTTCTAATCTGTAATCCTGAACATCCAGCACATTTATATGTTTCAGTACACATTTATAGCCTATACACAGTTAGCACAATTGAAGAAGGTAGGGCTTCTTCAACCAGGGGCCAGGATGGCCACCCTGGTCAGGTTACTTAGCAAACAGTCATTTCCAAGTTACTGAAATCAAATTCAAACTTTGGGGTCTCAGTCCAATTTGTGGCAGTTGGCTGTTGGTTGCAGCTCCACTAGACATCTTTACTGGATAGTTAGCACGATACTGGACCACCCAGGCAGAGTCAGGATGAGCCCCTGTATCGAGTGCTCCCTTTCCAGTCCTGTAGGCTCCATAGCAGACATTACATATCAGCACATCCATTCTATGTCCTGGGCTCACTTGGGTCCCCCAGAACAGTCAGGTTCACCTGCACTGGGCTAAGGTTAGATGCAGCAGATGTAGGGTGCAAAGCAAAGAATGATCTTACATAGCACAGTCACTTGGGCATAGACAGCCCCGATTAAGCAAGTTCTCTTTCATTCTTGCACCGGGGGGTACAAGAGTACTCACTCAGGCTCCTCATGGTAGAATCTCCACAAACAAGGTTCCTGAAATCTTCAGTCCTCTCACAACTGAGGTATGATCAGCTCTCTCACAGCTAGCTTGTTGATATCAGGTTGCAGGTCTACATATTTCTCCAATGTGGATGGGAGGGCTAGCACCTGGGAGACATTATGGCAACCCCCATGCTGGCAGGTACTGCATATACTAAATTACTTTAAACTTTTAGCTGCTAAAGAAGGCAAACACCCCTCCTGGATGGAGAGGATTTACTGGATCACCAAGTCCAGTTGCATGGCTTGGGACCTAAGCCCTCACCACTGTGAAGCTATTAGATGCTCAGCATCCAACTGGCTGGAGGGCCTGTCAGTCAAGCAAATGAATTATGCATGAGCCTCACTCGATGCACAGTTGGTTTGCTGTTTTGGCACCTGAAATTAGGTCCCTGCAGTTCCCCATGAGTACTTGGAAGTTTCTCATGAGCTTTGTCTAATGTCCCATAAGTCCAGGCTTTAATATTTCAGCTTTCCAATTGGCTGTGCTGCTTTGTAATGGTTGCTTAACACACAGTCCCATAAGCAGATCAGATACAGTCCCAAATCAAAGTCCTAGTGCAGCCAGAATATATAAAATAGTTGCCCAGTTGCCCCACAGTCTATCAGCCACTGGTGTGTTCTTACTGACACTGCCCAGGTTTAGTAAATTTCTCAGTCCATTTGCCTGTCGCTGCTGCCAATAGTTAAGGACACCTTGCGGCAGCAGGCAGGCTGTCTATCTGAGTCCCAACAATTTCTGATACAGCCAGGATTGAGCATTTAATTGAATTAAACACTTTCCCTTGTAAACACTCCCCCCCAACACATACAGCAAGTACAGTATTTATCTTTACATTGCTATTCTTCCTTTTTTTCTCGTCCGTAGCCGAAATACAGCTTCCCCGAAGGCAGAAGCACCCTCATGAATATTAATATGGATCAAGGCTCTGGTTTATTAATATTTATGAGCCCCTATCCTAGGCACCTCGTGGATCTCCTTAAATTTTGTAGAGAGTGGGCACTCAGGGCCCCAGTCCATGGCACCGGGTCCCACTTAGGCAGATGGGACCTCAGGACTGCCGAAACACTCTCCCGATTGACCATAAAGTGAGAGGTCACTAGATTAAAGGTGCCGCTGGCACCTCGCAATACCCACTGCACCAGAGTTTGTGGATTCAAATGGTGACCATGATTCTAAATTTTGGAGCCCCGGAGGACTGGATTTCACACTGGGGCTTACACTGGGGCACCAGGGGCACAAAGGACTTGGGCCAGCATTAGGGACCAAGAAAAAAAAATATGCAGGTGTTTCTCGGAGGTGCCCGGGATGCATTTTTTACTGTTGGGCTCTATTCTTATTTTATGTTTATTCTACATCTCGGGAAAATTTTAAGGGGTAAAATTGTTTAATAACTTTTTAGTATTTGTTCAGATATGTAAATGACTGTAATTATACAATTATGCTGATATAGGCAAGACAGTTTGATGATAAAGCTAACTTTAATAGCTTATTGTCCCTTAAGAGTGATTTGTACATGGTGGTGGCTCTGTTAGTATGTAGTCAGAAAAAGGAAGACAGTCCCAGGATAAGCACTGCAGCACCGGATAAGTGATCCTTGTCATGACAACTCCGGAGGAGATACTCAGCCTACTGTGTGTGAAAGCAAAAACTAGGATGGGACCAGGTGTTGCCCTGCATCAGGACAGCAGACAAGCTTTGATTTTACACCCTTGTACAAGTATTTGGTGGTCAAAACTGTTAAAGACCCAGTTGGCCTAAGTGTCCTAAAGGGAAAGCTTCCCAGTATAGGGCAAGCTAGTACAATGGTCAGATGCAGTGCAGTGCTGCCAGGGAAAGGTTGGGGGAATATATACTCGGAACTCAAACTGACCTATAGTTGGTGGCAGCGACTGGTGGGGTCCTTAGTGACATGCCAGTAATCACTATGACTGGGTATATCCCAGAGGAGCTTCAGAAACGTTTTGCTGTCTGGAGATAGTGTGTTATATGAGAATACCTCTCTGAAACTCAGGCTTTGTCACATACGCCTTTATTCCATTGAAAATTCTCTTTAGAATTCTTTATGGTTGATGCAATTAATTGCATAAAACACATTGAGATATAGGTATTTTTTAAACTGGGATGTAATAATTTTACTTGGTTTACATTATTTAAAATGTGTAATCTAGGGACCTTGTGTCACAAATTGTAATGTTTTACATTTTTACTTATTTCATATTGAAATGACTTCAAAAGTCAAACAATAAACTAAAACTGACTGATTGTGCTTCACTTCATTAAGTTCCTGAGATGATACTGGTACTTAAAATCAGGCCCCTGAATACATGACTAGCCTTATTCATATCTCATGAGCTGATCTTACTTCAAGATAGAGCTCTTGCAGCAGGCTATCACAATTAGGACTATGCGTGCCGCAGGCACTAGGACCACAGGGAAAAAATTCTGCCAGCAATACCAGCTGGGGACCGCCCCCGACGCCGGCCTCACCCCGACATCGGTCAGGGTACAAGAGGGGGCGGACCCAGCTCCACCTCAGTTCTTTCCCGCTGCGTACCACGCATGTGAAGAACTGCTGCCTGTGATTCACTAGCGAAAACAGAGCTTCAATCAAGATATTTTTTTCGATTCCAACGGTTTTTTCAGTTTCTTTGTCGTCTAACCGCGACCGACGCCTGTACGTCTGTCATTTGCGGCTCGGTTTTTCCGGCTTTTCATTGCCTTTTCCTCGGTGTTGCTGCCTGCTGTCGGAGCCGACGTTGGCATTGCAGTCGGTCCTCGAGGGTTCCATGTCTTCCCGGGCGTCCCTCTCTCCTGAACACGTAAATAAGTGTGAGTGCGGCAGGCAAATTCCCGCTAAAGACGGTCACCGGCGGTGCGTTTTCTGCTTGGGCCCGGACCATGACACCACTTCCTGTGCCGACTGCCAAGTGTTTATGAGCCAGACCCGCATCCGACGCCTGAAGGCCCTGAAGGCCTACCTATTGGAAAAGAAGATGGACCTGCACTCCTCCGAGGGGAAGAAGAAGGAGAAAAAGCTCCATAGTAAGGAGCGCAGTCGGCCCCGGCACCGGTCCCGGTCTCGGTCCCGCTCGCGACCTTCCCCGAAAAAGGCCCATCCTTCGGGCTCGGGTGAGTCGCCATGCTCTTCCCAGGCTAAGGCCGGCCCGTCGAGGGAGTCGCCAGCCAAGCCTAAGGTGGCTCCGCTTAAGGTCATCTCTAAGTCTGTGGTGGTCACTGCTTCAGCTCTACCATCTATGCACAAGCATACCTGCTAAAGTGCGCCTCGGAATAATTAACTCTCCGGTGCCCCTGTCATCACCCGTTGTCGGTCGTGGCACGATGCCAGTCAAAGGGGCCAAAGACCCAGGGTCAGTCGTTGTTCTGCCAACGTCCCCGTCGCCCAAGTCCTCCTCCCCCCTGGGCCTCTAGGACAGCTCGCCCTCACGTCCCACCGCGCCTGAATCTTCCTTTCTGCAGCGGGCGGCAGAAATATTCTCCAAGGACGAGCTGAAACAACTTTTTTTGTTTTGGTTGGGGCAGGTCCACAAACGTATCACCCCGTCGTCGGCCCAGACACTGGTACCAGATCCTACGGGTGAACCACAGCTGGAGGTGAGGGCTCCCGTTGAGGTCCCGGTGCCGTTCTTAGCGCCTTCTGGGCTTGTTCCTTCGCTCGATCTCCGGACCACCGAAGTCGCTCCTTGGGTCCCACTGACCGACGTCGGTCATCGCTCCATCGTCGGTCCAGGGACTGAAGTCGGTCTTCGGACCGTCGTTGGTCTTCGGACCATCGTCGGTCCCCTGTGTACCAACGTCAGTAGAGGCATGGCCATGAGGCAGAACCAGACCATTCTGAATCTGATAGTCGGTCCTCCTCTACATCTTCATCCTCTTCCTCCTCCCTCAGCTTCAAGCGCTCCCCTGAGTAGAAGGACATGCCTCGCTCGCCTCCAGACGATCCCACATTTCTGGACATCATGAGGCATATCCAGGATTCTAACCAGTGGGATACGGAAGACCTGGACCCGGAACGCCGGAGATTGGCCAAGTACCTGAGACAGAAGGAGCCAAAGTCTGTGGTCATTCCTTCTCTGGTGGATACCTTTCAGGACCTGACTAGATCCACCTGGCTGCGCCCAGCCTCCATCCCGGCATTTCCCAAGAAGTCAGACAGGCTTTACAAGGCTCCGAGGGCTGAACCTTTTTTGGCTGAACACCCTCAGGCGGACTCCTCAGTGATCACGGCTGCTCACGACAAGTCTCGACAGCCGCGTCACCTCAGCTCTCAGCCTCCTGACTTAGAGTCCCGTTATTTGGATCAGGTGGGCAAGAAGGTTTACTCTGCCTCCATCTGCTCCATTAGATCCTTAAACTTCCTCACGCATATGGTGCAGTTCCAGAATGTGCTGTGGGAGCGGGGTCTTGAGCTGGTACAGGCCATGCCAGACTCCGAGAAGCAGACGGAGCTCCTGGCCCTCTTGCAGTCGGGCTCGGACATCGGCACTCACGTCTTGAGGGCCTCCTACGATACTGCAGATACGGTGGCCAGAGCAGCTGCTTCCGGGGTTTGTCTCCGGCGCCATGCCTGGTTGAGGCTTTCAGGCTTCCACCAGGATCTGCAGTCTGGTATCCGAGACCTGCTGTTTCAGGGTACCATCTTATTTGGGCAGGAGATGGAGAATTTGATCTCACGTCTCCAGGAATCGGGCAAGTCTATCTGGTCGGTCCGCCAGTTGTACCGTGGCAACCAGCGATGCCCTCATTGCCGTCGGCTTTTTTGAAAGTCCTCAGGCAGTCAGGCTTCAGCCCGTGGTTCCCAGCAGGGGCAGAGGGGCAGCTTCCGCTGGAGATCCGGAAACCAGCAGTCTGGTGGACCCTCTGGCCGTGGGCCCAAGTCCTCCCAGGTCTCTCTCCCAACCCCCGGTTCCCCCCAATTACTCCCTTCCACCCCCCCCTCCGTGGTCGGACATCCAGGGGGAGCCGGTCAGGGGCCACTTCTCCCTTCACCTCGAAGGGTGCAGCTTTATTACCACAGATCAATGGGTCTTGGACATCATTCGGAGAGGACACACGTTGGAGTTCACGGAGTTCCCTCCCAGTACTCCACCAAAGCTCTCCCATTATTCTCCTTCTCACATTCCACTCTTGGAAGGAGAAATTCAGGCCCCCCTGCAAAAGAGAGCAATAGAACAAGTTCCCAAGGAGCAGTGGGGTCAAGGGTTTTATTCCCACTTCTTTCTAATCCCAAAAAAGACGGGGGACCTTCACCCCATTCTGGACCTCCGTCCTTTAAATCTCTTTATAGAGTACAAAAAGTTCAGGATGGTGACTCTTCAAAGTCTCCTCCCTCTGCTACACCAAGGGGATTGACTCTGTTCTCTTGACATGCAGGATGCGTACATGCATATCGGGGTCTTTCCTCCCCACAGGAAGTATCTGAGGTTCCGCTTCCTGGGGGAGCATTACCAATTCCGGGTACTTCCGTTCGGCCTCTCTTCCGCTCCGCGAGTCTTTACCAAATGCCTAGCAGTGGTCGCTGCGGCTGTCAGGCACTCAGGCCATTATGTCTTCCCTTACCTCGATGACTGGCTGCTGACAGCCCCGTCAAGGGATGGCCTCCTGCGCTCTCTCAGAGATGCCTATACTCTCTTCCGAGAGCTGGGGATCACCCTGAACTTAAAGAGGTCGTCCCCGGAGCCCAGTCAAAACCTGGCCTTCATTGGAGCGACCCTGGACTCCGTTCAGGACAGGGCTTTTCTCCCTCAGGACAGGGGTCTTCGCCTACGAAGTCTGGCAGAACGGCTTTCCATAGCACCTCGAGTTCTGGCTCGGAACTTCCTCAGTCTACTGGGGCACATGGCGTCGGCCATCCTTGTAATATCCTTGGCCCACCTCCACATGAGAATCCCACAATGGATGATCAGGGTGCAGTGGGATCAGTATTCCGATGACCTGGACACCTTAGTCATGATCTCGGAGCCCGTCAGGGAAACGTTGCTTTGGTGGATGGACCCCAGCAATCTGGACAGGGGGGTCAGCTTTCGTCCGGAGCCTCCGGGTCAGACTTTGACAATGGATACCTCAGACCTGGTTGGGGGGCACATCTCGGTGCTCACCGCATACAGGGGCTTTGGTCGACCGAGGAACGGTCCCTCCATATCAATGTTCTGGAAATGCGAGTGGTCCTCTACGCCCTTCAAGCGTTTCAGGAGGACCTGGTTCCCGGCTCTCTTCTCATTCAGATGGACAACATGGTGGTCGTCTTTTATCTCAACAAGCAAGGAGGCATCATTCCTATCCTCTTTGTTAGGAGGCGATGAGAGTCTGGTACTGGGCGCTGGAACGGGGCATTTGTCTATCAGCTGTGCACATTCCAGGAGTCCTAAACAGTCTGGCCGACGATCTCAGCAGGTCATGGGCCAGGGCGCACGAGTGGGAATTGCTTCAGTCCATGGCAGATCGCCTCTTCGGCAGGTGGGGCCTGCCTGAGCTGGATCTCTTTGCGTCACCATGCAATGCCAAGCTGCCACGCTTTTGCTCACGAGAGCCTGCGCCTGGCGTTTTTTGGTCAGACGCGTTGTCCCTTTGTTGGGCCAGGAGATTTCTTTATGCCTTTCCGCCCTTCCCTCTCATCCAGAGGGTACTGCTCAAGTTGCAGGCAGAGGGGGCATGCATGATCCTTGTGGCCTCCAACTGGCCCCGACAGATTTGGTTCCCACTTCTGCAGCGGTTGTCCCAGGAACCTCCAATCCCGCTGCCCCTATGCTCACAACTACTGTCCCAGGACCAGGGTTCCCTGGTCAACCCGGATCTCCGATCCCTGCACCTTCATGCTTGGCTCCTTCAGACGTAGCTGTAAATCGATACGAGGTTTCCCCGGATGTGGCTGAGGTCTTAGCATCTGCCCGCAAGCCCTCTACCTGCTCTACTTATGCCATGAAGTGGAAGCGTTTTTGCCTTTGGGCCTTGCCTCAGCATTTGGACCCAGTCATGTGCTCTGTGAACTCCGCTTGCAATATCTCCTCTCCCTGTATGACAAAGGCCTGAGCCATTCATCCATCAGGTGCACCTGTGGGCGATCTCTGCCTACCATGCTCTGGTGGGCTGACAAGAGCCTAGCCCAGCTTGATGTGGCCCACACCTTCCTTCGGGGGGTCCTCCACATGAGACCTCCCATCAGGGACCCTATCCCACCCTGGGACCTCCTTTTTGTGTTGGAGAAACTCACCCTTCCCCCTTTTGAACCCACAGTGACGTGCGAGCTGCGATACTTGTCTTGGAAAGTTTTTTTTTTGGTTGATGTTACTTCTGCTTGAAGAGTTTCTGAGCTGCAGGCTCTGTTGTGTAAAGAGCCCTATTTGGTTTTTCTTATGGAAAGGTTTTTCCTACGAATGAATCCTAAGTTTCTTCCGAAAGTGGTCTCGGAATTGACCCTCAACCAGTCGGTTGATCTTCCTTTTTATTTTCCTTCTCCCTCCAATAGAAGGGAGGTTCTCCTCCACACATTGGATGTCCACAGGTCTCTGAGGTATTACCTCAGTAGAACGGTTCAACACCGTAATCGGAGCAACTCTTTGTGGCCTTTGCGCGGCAGCTTGGAGTCAGCGGTGTCCAAGCAGACTGTCTCTAAGTGGATAGTCCATTGCATTTCGTTCTGTTACGAGCATCACCACAAACCCCTACTGGGTCCAGTACAGGGTCACTCCACCAGGGGTGTTTCGGCTTCTTTTGCCGCACTGCGGAATGTCGCCATTCAAGACATCTGTGCGGCTGAGACCTGGAATTCGGTGCATACCTTTGTCAAGCATTACAGCTTGGATATCATCTCCAGACACCGTGCTGGCTTCGGCCTGGTGGTTCTACAAGGACTCTTGTCCTGACGGTCTCTGGAGTCAGCATATTCCTCCTCCCGGGGGTGACTGTCTCTTCACTAGGGAACTGCTTGGGACTCAGTCCTCCTAATTGTGATAGCCTGCTGCAAGAGCTCTATCTCGAAGTAAGATAGTACAGTTATGTAAGAACTTACCGTAACAGTAGATCTTCGAGAGGAGCTCTTGCAGCAGGCGCTATTTTCCCTCCCACCTTCCTCCTTGGAGTGTGCAGGTTCCTTCTCTAAGATGGGCTTCATCTCCTTCTCTTGTCATGCCATCTGCTGGGTACTGGCGGAAGAACTGAGGTGGAGCTGGGTCCGCCCCCTCTTGTACCCTGACCGACATCGGGGCGGGGCCGGCGTCGGGGGCGGTCCCCAGCTGGTATTGCTGGCAGAAGTTTTTCCGTGTAGTTCTAGTGCCTGTGGCATAGTCCTAATTGTGATAGCCTGCTGCAAGAGCTGCTCTCGAAGATCTACTGTTGCGGTAAGTTCTTAAGTAACTGTACTTTCCTTTTCAAAGCCCAACTCAAAGGCCGATGGCACATTCATAAGGTAGAAAAAGAAATGGGCAGACTGTATGGGCCTTGAGGACCTTATCTGCCGTCAGTTTCTATGTTTCTAAGTGAAACATGTCATGACAGGCATTTATTCAGAGGCCCGAATTTCATTTTTGTATCACCTCTGACACTGAATAAAGTGAAACACTTTTAAGTGTGTGGCTGGTTGGCCTTTTTTGGTAGGAGTACTTCGTCTCTCTCCCCAACATAGCAGTATCTGTTTGTGACCTGTCAGCACCCTGGTCCCAGTGCAGCACCTTTTCTGTTTGGTCAAATGGCAATACAGCAGCCTCTGAACCTCCAGTAGAGAAAAGGCATTTTGACCTAACTCTAGGTCCAGCTGGTGCATCCATACCCATGGTCCCTACATCTTTAAGCTTGGCTGCTGCTGAAGTAAAGATTAGCTGGTCTGTGGAGTCACATGAGGTCTCTCAAATTCTTTTAGCAACTGGAAAATCCTCTACTAGAAAGTCTATGGTACGAAGTGGATGTGCTTCTCCATCTGGTGCTCCAAATGTTGGTCTGGCAGTATAGCCTAGAGGTTAGAGGAACAAGGTGTAAACATGCTTGATACAGCCAGAAGACCAGACCTGAGTTTGATTCTCACAACCTCCACTTGCATACTGTGCGACTCTGAGCAAGTCACTTAACCGCCCGGTGCTCCCAGGTCACCCCTGAAAACAGGCAGTTGTGCCTAGTGGGCCTTACTCAGTTACCAAAGACTAAAATAAAAAAAAAATATCCAGACATTTTTCATTGAAATGCAGAGCATGTTTTGGACTGCCTTTGAGGCCTATCTGAGTCTGGCTTTCAGTAGTCTTCCTTCAAGGTCCACTGTTGGCCATCTCTGCATATCATGAGTTGGTCAATGGCTTCCCCATGGTCCAATGTCTTGTCTTCAGAAAATTCCTAAGGTGAATTCAACATCTCAGACACCAATAAAGAAACCTGTTGCTAATTGTGATCTCAGTTTTGTTCATCTTATTCATGCGTAAGTCCTTTAAACCCCAGCTACTTATGACATCATGAACTTGATATGGAAAATCATCTTTCTAATTGCCAGCACATCAGCATACAGAGTGTACAAATTACAGGCCATAATAACAGATTCTCCCCTACACAGTTTTCCATAAGGACATGATAGTTCTGTGTACGCATCCTAAATTGTTGCCTAAAGTGGTGCCACAGTTCCATCTTAACCAGTCCCTGGTGGTCCAACTTTCTTTCCCAAGCAGGAAAATTTGAGTGAAGTGTCACTCCATTCTTTTATTGTTAGATGGATCTCAGCTTCTACCTTAATAGACCCAAAGACTGTAAAAAAATCCCCAGCTGTTTATCTTGCTCAGTTCTTATTGAAGAGAGTTCCCATCTCTAAACTATGCCTGTCTTACTGGACTGTCAATTGCATTCAGCACTGCTACTATATGCTCTAGGAAGACAGCACTTGGAAAGGTCTGACAGGACACATTTCACTCAGGCAACGGCCACCTCAGTGACTTTATTTTGCTCAGACCCTATCTCAGAAAAAATGTTAGTCTGCTACCTGGGAATAGTGTTCAAACGTTCACAGAAGACTGTGCCCTGGACATGCTTTCCAGGAGGAATGCAGGTTTTGGGTTAGCTGCCCTGCAAAGCCTACTCTCCTCATGAGTCAAGTAGTTTCCAGTCTCCTTGGGCTGGATTTTCAAAGCATGGCACAGGGCTTGTGTCCAGCCCTGCACCATGACACTTAGGTTTTGGCAGTGCGCCAATCCCCATTGCCGCAACTGCACCAGATTTTCCTATCTCAGGTGCAGTTGCGACAGTTTCCATGATTTACATCAGCATGCCCAAATATCTGGTGCAAGCTCCGTAAAAACTGCCCTCAGGATTGCCACAAGCTAGACCACAAAAAGTTGGTCTAACTTGCAGCAATTGCTGCAGGGGATCAAAAATCCCATTAGATTGCTGCAAGCCCGGTGCGCCGTATCGTCAGCACACCCAGGATTTGCGGCAATCTAAACCTTTGGAAAATCCAGCCCCCTGTGTCTGGGTGATTTTTGCGGCATGTCACTTGATCAAAGAGTATGGCACTCTATGGAGAGAACTGACTATAGAAAAATAGGAAAGCTATTTACCATAACTCTTGATCTTCTAAGGCATCTTCTCCATAGAGTCGCACCCACCCACTGACTATCTCCCAGATTCAATTCTGCTGTTAGTTCACATTAGCTGTCTCCCCTTGCAGGTATGTGCTGGGAAGATACTTGTTGTTATCACTCTTACAGACAGAAGGGAGGAGTCAGAGGAGGGAAGGACAGAAGCAATGCGAGTTCAGTTACTGTCCAGTAGAGGGAGGAAGATGAGGTTGGGGTGGTTTACAGACCACCCAACCAGGAAGGGGAAAGGGGCAGGGAACTGAATTCACAAATATTGAATGCTTCAGGAGAGGAAGAGGTGGTAATAGTGGGGGGACTGCAATCTGCCCTAGGTAGACTGGAATGAACCGACCTTGTATGCACCAGGAGTCAGGTGATCTGAAAGTGTTGCAGAATGAGTTCCTGACTCACACAGTTACAGAACCTACCTGAGAAGGGGCAATTCTTGATCTGGTGCTCATGAATAGAGAGCATGTACAAGTATAATGGTCAGGGAGCCCCTGGGTGAAAGGGATCATCACGCAGTGTGGTTTCTGCAGGTCCTGGTATAACCAGGGAAAACTTCCCTGTTAAGACCAAAATTATGGACTTTAGAAGGGTAGACTTTAGGAAGATGGGTGAAATGTTAAGGAAGCACCTCACACGCATCAGAGCAGATATGGGGGTGGACCAAAGGTGGTCCATCATTAAGGAGGGAATAATGGCTGCAACAGAGGAGTGTATCAGGTTCAGGGGAAGAACTCAAGGCCAAAGTACCCAACTGGTTTAGTACTGAGTTTGCCCAGGCAGTAAGGGACAAGAGGTTCGCCTATAAGAAATTCATGAAAACCAAGAGACAGGAGAACAGGGAAAATTATCAAAAGATGGCTAGTGAGGCAAGTAAGTTAGTCCAGTGGGCTAAGGCTCTGAAGGAACTGCAGTTAACAGAGGGAATTAAGAAGGGGGAGAAGGCCTTTTTAACTATATAAGGGAGGAAAGGGACAAGAAGAATGGGATTGTTAGGCTTTGGAAAGGGGACAGGTGGATGAAGCAGAATGGGAAAAAGCAGAGGTACTAAATGAGTACTTCTGTTCTGTCTTCACCAGTGAAAAAGATGGAACAGTGCCAACAGTGGCAAGAAGAGGAGCAGGGGAAGGGGAGCACAGATGTGGTAGTAGAGTGGGACAGAGTGAGTAAAGGACTGCTAGCAGTGAAGGCAGACAAATCACCAGGCCCCGTATAGAGTACACCCAACAGTGCTGAGGGAATGGGAAGAGGAGCTTGCAGAGCCACTGGCGGGCCTGTTCAATAGTTCACTGGAGTCAGGCATGGTACCACAGGACTGGAGAATAGCACATCTAGTGTCCCATCATAAGAGCTTTTTGAAAGATGACCCAGGGAAATTACAAATTGGTCAGTCTGACTTCAATCCTGTGCAAGCTCATGGAGACCATATTTAAGGGAAGGTTGGTAGAGAAACTAGAGGAGCATGGTTTTCAGGATGCATGGCAGCATGGGTTTATGTGAGAGGGGTAGTGTCAAACTAATCTGATTCACTTCTTTGACTGGTCACCAAAACAGAAGACAGGGGCCAAGAGGTGGACATCCTCTACCTGGACTTTAGCAAGGCCTTTGACTTTGTACCCCACAAAAGGTTGATCAGGAAGCTGGTGGATCTCAGGGTTGAAGAGAAGATGACCAGATGAATGGAAAATTTGCTGGGGAGCAGGACCCAGAATGTGGTGATGGTAGGAGAGTTATCTAGCACCAGGAATGTTACCAGTGGGTTCCTGTAGTGATCCGTGCTTCGTCTGGTGGTGTTCAATGTCTTCATAAATGTGCCTTTTCGTAGATGACATCAAGCTCTGTAGGAGGGTGGATACAACTGAAGGGTTACAGGAGCTAAAGGAGGATTTCAAAAAACTTGAGAGATGGTCCAGGATTTGGCAGCTTGGCTTCAATGCTATGAAATTGAAAGTTATGCACGTTGAAGCCAAGAATCCCAGGACAGGGTACTACATAGGGGGGGTCGGGGTATCTGCAACAGAGGAAGAGAAGGATCTGGGAGTGATGATCACTAGCGATCTGAAGCACTCCACACTATACAGGAAAGCAGCAGCAAAGGCAAATAAGATGTTGGGATGCATAGCCAGGAGGATTAGCAGTAGGTGAGAAGAGGTTTTACTGCCCTTGTACAGGTCACAGATGAGATCACATCTAGAGTATGAAGGACAATACTGGTGCCCACACCTTAAAATGAACCTTAACCTGCTAAAGACTGTCCAGAAAAGGGCAACAAAGATGATCGTGGGTCAGATTAGGTCATACTGGTTTATTGTTTGATTTTTCAATCATTACAATACAAGTAAAAAACACACATATTAAATTGTCACCCCTAGGTGGCGCTATTCCAAGGGCTGCTACCCCTGCCTGCTTGGCTAGTAGCAGGTTAAGCGGCCTGAGTTCTGAAATGGGTGCCTCCACCCGGAGGTCAGGTTTGGTAGTGGTCAAGCTAACCTGGGCACAGCCTTCCGCGATACTGTAACCCCCCTCTTTCCGCTCTAGTGGCCTGAACACTGTACAATAATCACTTTCACAATACCCCTGGTACACCACAGAAGTACCCACACTGTTTGCACTTACTACCAGGGCTGGTTCCTCTGGCTTGACCCTGGGGACCCCCTGTAAAGCAGGGTTAAGCACAGCAAATGGCAACAGTACAGTACTTTGAGCACAAACTGGAACCTCTGTCAGATTACATGCAGAAAAAGTTAGATCTGATTTATTCAGGGAACTTGAACAAGGGAGGGGCAAAATCAGGTTATCAGCTTAAAGGTTATATCAATCAAGCAGTTATGCATGCGCTTTGAGTCCCCCCACAAAGTCCACCTCTGGGTACCCAGGTAGAGAAGAGAAGGGCTAGCCAGGACAGTTGCCTGGGGTTGCAGCTGGTTGGGCCCCGTGATGGAAAACACAACATGCACAGTACACAATATTTGTAATCCGGAGCCAGATGGCTCAGATCGCAAAGGAAACAAAACAACAAGGCAATCAGATGACACACTCAGATTAAGCTGTTGTTGTAGGGAGCTACCCTGGTATTTACTCACGATACCCAAGACTGGACACAGGCTGGATGAAAATCGAGACTGCAGGTGGTTGATCTGGAATGCCAGGAGAAGCAGGGCCCACACAAGTCACAGAGGCGTCGTTCCTGTTCAAGCGTGGAGCAGGGAACTGATCCCCAAGCAGGTCTCTCATCGATGGCTTCTCTGTGCAGTGGGTAGTCTGGCTGGGCCAGTCTGGCAAAGACCAGACCGCATGGAGACAAGTTTGGAAGCAGTCCGTTTTGGGCTGGGTATAGCTTCCAGCAAGCAGAACACAGTTCACACAGTGGGGAACTAACTCACAACCCACTAGCAGCTCATAGCACATTTACATGTATGGGAATTCTACTGTACCAGGCAAAGTGCTCCCCGGGCACAATAGCAAAGTCTCTGCACACACCGGGAGCTTAGGGGTAGCTGGAACTCCTGACAGGCTGATCGCATTCAGCAAAAATATTCTGTCTTCTTCAGGTTGAGCCTGGTCCACTTCAGTTGCTTACTTTAGTCACACAAACTTGGATTTAGTCCAAAATAATTCTCTCCTCTCCCTCTCAGAAGCAGCAGGCAGACATGGAGGCCAAAACTCTCAGCCTTTTCATAGTTCTCCCATGCAAATCCACTCAGGATTGCTCTCAGAATCACTTCAGCTCCTTCTTGCTCAGCTTCCAGCTTAGTTCTAACTGAAAACTGCAAGCAGCCTGGGACTTCCCCAAGATCCAAAAGCTTTGGTTGGCTGATTTGGCTGTCAGTCAAAGCAAGAGCTCACCCTTCAGTTGCAAAAAAGGCACAAAAACTCAAACCACAGTTCCTAAGATTTTGAATTCAGACAGCTCCTGTAGTCCGGCTACATTATAGGTCCCACCAGAACTGATTGGTCCAATTTGCAGTCCTGGACCAAGATAGAGGAGACAAACAAAACAGTCCTTGCTACAAAGAAAGTAGGTTAGACAAACTACATCATCATTATCATCCTAAATGGTTTTCAGCAAACAGTTACATCTTTCAACAGAGCTCCATCTCAGATTACTTATGCTGCAATCAAACAGCTGTTAAAGAGACAGTGCACAGAGGCTATACAAGCTCTGGCAATCACATTTAAACTGCTAAAATGCAGGACACCAGCCTGGCAGTGAGCATTTAGGCAAGCTCAAGGGAGACTTTTTGGGAACCTCCATTTGTAGGGGGGTTACAAAATACATAAAATATAACAACACAACACATACAATGTAGGTCAAATAAAATTATTATATCACAATTTATAAGCTGCGCTGAAGTGTTTGGTCAAATGGTTACCAATTTGCTTTTAGTATAATACTGTACATCATAGTTAGTAATATGCACACAGACTTTCAGTCAGACTTTAATGTAGACAATTATTGCCTTAACTATTAGTATACTTTCCTACCATGAGTCTCATAAGCATTCCTACAATACTCCTGGATATATAAATTATCAACCCTGGATTGCATGTTGAGCAATAAAAACTCAACAATTCCAATATGTTGAACCCATCAGAATAAGTTCAGGGAGGTTACGCAAACATGAGAAAGTCATGATTCAGAAGGCTAGTCCAGACCCTCCCACATCCACCAAGTGTCAAAAACCTTTCTAAAAACCTACTGTGGGAACATGACTACAATACTGGTGAGTGCTATATAAGGACTCCACCAAGCATAAAATCCAGCTGTATGATAGCTGGTTTTAATGTCTTCCAAGCACGAGTAGCAGCAGCAGTATAGCAAATTAAAATGAGTTTATTTGCTACTTTTTGGCGTGATTTTGATTTTGGATTTTTTGTATTTCTTTTTTTTTTTAATTCAAGTTTATTGACATACTGTTGGCACAGAAATGAAAACAGAGTCTTACAGATGATAACCTGTGACAGCATAGTGCCACTTACAATGTACCATTAGAAAATGAACACAACAATTTTCTAGTGCTAACCCTTCCCTATTTGACTACCATACCTAACCTCTCTTACCCCCTCCCCCCCCAGATCTGCGAGGGTTGAGATAAAACTGCTCATCAGCAAACGAACCAGGATCAACTTGTCATGCAATGGCTGACTATGAATGAAGCAAATAAAGTGTTTGGAAGGGGCCCCAAACCCGCTCAAATTTCGAAGAGCTATCCCTTCTCATAGCCCCAAATTTTTCCATATTTAAGTTAAAGAGTAGTTCTTGTAACCATTCCACGTAACTAGATGAGGTGTTATCCAGCCAGTGTTTTAACACTATTTTCTTGACCGATGATGAGATCAAGGCCATATAATATCTTTGGGATTTTACAGTAATACCAGTATAGTCACCTATCAGGCAGATTTCTGGGGTAAAGCAATGTTCAATGCCCAGTAAAGAATCCGCCTTGTGCTTAATTTGGTCCCACAACCCTTTTACCAATGGACATTCCCAGAAGATGTGAAGTAGGTCTCCCTCAGCCTGCAGACAACGGTTACGTGACGGGTCTGGGCTACGTCCAACCTTATATAATTTGGAAGGAGTCCAGAACAAATTATTTAAAAAGTGGTATTGCATGATGCGTAATCTGTCCTGGGTGATATACTGGTACATGTGCCACCAAATAAGATCCCAGTTCCGTTCTTGGTCCCCCAGACGGTTTAACCAGAACCTCAGCCTGTTGACAGTGTCTGCATAAACTTGCTCGAACAGTGCCTTGTAGACCTTGGAAACCGCATGTGGCTCCCAAGCCCAGTGGGCCAGGGGTTCAAACCATGCCCCATTGATCTTCTTCTCCTTTAATTTAGTCTTGAAATTCTCCAACAAGTGTATGAGTTGATATATTTTAAAAGATTGGTTAGGGCCTATATTGTACTTTGCTAGAACTTCTGCAACTGAGAGGCACCTGTCCCCTTGCATGATATCTGCAACCTTTAACCCTTTCAGAAAGGGAAGCCAGGATTCGTTTATCGTTTTCCCCGCAATCCGCAGGTTAGGGTTATGACATATTGGCTGGTATCTATCTGCACACGGGGAATAATGAAGGGAAGCACATAGTTGAATGTGCGTACGTAAGGAGACTTTAATTGGGGTTGCTGCTAGTTTAGAGGGGAGAGATCTTAATGGAATATAAAAGAGAGCCTTCGGATCTACACCTGCCCCCTTTATCAACTCTGTTTCCAGTTCGACCCAGGGAGGTACATACGGTAGCAGTTCCAAATCCCTGGGGGGCAGGAGCCAACGTAAATATTTACAGAGACTACTTGCACAGTGATATAACCCGAAATGCGGCAGTCTTAAACCAGCTTTCTCCCTGGGGGCGGCAAGTTTGTGATAAGCTCTACGGGGTGATTTCTTTCCCCAGATAAACTCCGAGATAATTGAATGTAGTGCTTTGTGCCATTTTAGGGGTAACCATACGTTGAGCATATTTAGGGGATAAAAAATCCTCGGCAGAACATTCATCTTTATTATGTTGATCCTTCCCCAGAGAGAAAGCGGAAGTCTGCCCCATCTTTCCAGATCTTGTTTTATAGTTACCTTAAGGGCGTCCAAATTAAGTTTCACCGTTTTGGCCTCTGATCTGGCCATGACAATGCCAAGATATTTCAGGATGAGTGGGGTCCAATGTATACCCAGTTCCGAAATGTCTGACTTGTAAACTTTCACATTAAGGGGGAATAACTGAGTTTTCCCTATGTTAACTTTGTAGTTGGATAACTTACCATAGCACGCAATGGCTTCGAGCACTGCTGGCACTGAGGTTCAGGGGTGGCTAATGTGGAGTAGAATGTCATCCGCAAATGCTGAGATCTTAAGTTCCTGTGACCCAATTTTTATCCCCATAATCCTGGGATCCTGTCTGATTCTACATAACAGGGGCTCTAAGTATAAGTTGAACAAAAGGGGGGATAAAGGACATCCCTGCTTGGTGCCCGATAACAAAGGTAGGCTTGCTGAAAACACCCCATTACAGTATATTTTTATGACGGGATCTATATAGAGCAACACCCTGTTAATAAAGTGAGCTGGAAGCCAAAATGCTCCATGGTCAAAGACGGAAACCTCCAATCTACTTGTCAATGCTTCTCAGCATCGACAGACATCAATCCACATGGGATTTACTATCCTTGGATGCTGAGAAAATGTGGGATAATTTACAGAAATGGTCTGATGCTAGTCTACTGTTCATGAATCCCACCTGGTCCTGGTGGATTAACCTAGGAAGGACCTTAGCTAGGCAGGCTGCTAGTATTTTCACTAAGATTTTAACATCATAATTAATTAAGGCTATGGGCCTGTAGTTTGGGACCTTATCTCGTTCCTTCTCTTCTTTGGGGATAAGCACTATCAGGGACTCAAAAAGATGACTATCAATAGTTTCAGAAGTAAAAATACTATGAAATAGTCTTTTTAACCCTGGGCATAACTGTCTCCTGAAACATTTGTAAAAATTCGGAGAGAACCCATCCGGTCCGGGATCTTTATCTGCTGGGAGCATCTGAATCGCATTTAGAATTTCGGATTCTGATATAGGGGAGGAGAGCATCTCCTTCTGGTCCTCATGTATCAGAGGTAAATTACATGTGGAGAGATAAGCCCTGACTTCCTCGCCACTTGGTCTGTTGGGCATAGGGCTATATAAGTCCCTGTAGTAATCCTCAAATTCTTTTACAATCTCGTGGGGGGTGGTTTTGATGGACCCGTCTGTAAGGGATGATATACTTTGAATGATTCTGGATGTTTCAGCTGCTTTAAGTCGCGTGGCGAGGAGATGACCTGCTTTCTCCCCTTGATCTAGATATAGGGCTTTCGTTTTATTAATGGCGTACTCTGCCTTTTCTCTCAGAATCTCGTCATATTGGTACCGGAGCCTGACCAACTTTTCCCTAGTTGCCGCTGGAGTGCTCTTTGAGAGGATGTTCTCTATATCTCTGATCTGGGTCAACAATTGTCTAGCTCGACTCTCTCTCTTTTTCTTTCTTACTGCAGCTATCTTGATGAGCTCCTCCCTTAACACACATTTCAGTGCACTCCATTCTATATCGCCCTACCCGTCGTGTTGCGGTTTTTCCTGCTCGTGACAGTACAATTCTCTGGCTTATACTATTCTAATCTCCGCTTGTGGGAGAAGTTGGTTGTTTAGTTTCCAGATGGTTTGCTTGGGGTGTTGGGTGCAAGATTAAGGTGCAGCAGACCATGGAGTGACCGAGATGACCCCTGGGTAATTTTACAATCTATCAGGCCGGGAAGCATCAGCTAGCTCATCAAAAAGTAATCGATTCGAGACCTGGTTTTATGGACCTCCGATAGGAATGTGTATTCCCTCTTGAAGGGGCACAAGACCCTCCATGGGTCACACAGGCCCAAGTTGTCTGTGAGATCTCTAATGGCTCTCTGGGCTGGAGAGAGGCCCCTACCTCGCCTGCCTTCCCTGTTCAATTCTGGGTTAAATGCAAGGTTCCAGTCGCCACCTAACAACATAGGAAGGTGAAGAAAGGGGGACAAGGCTTTTAGTAGATCTGTAAAGAACCAGGGTGAGTCCCCATTTGGGCCATATATGCTACCTATCACAATCCTTGTTTGGTTTATGCACCCCACTACTATTATAAACCGTCCCTCAGGATCTGTCAGTTTTTCCTCACATACAAAGGGAATATTTCTGGTTATTAAAATAGCTACCCCCCTACTGGCGGTACTATCGCCAGCAGCGTATACCTGGCCCACAAACTGATGCCTCAGTACTTTAGATTCCCTCTTCAATAAGTGTGTTTCTTGCAAACATATTATCTGGGCCTTTTGCAACTGCAAATGTCTCAGAGCCTTGTAATGCTTTAATTCCTTCCTAGCCCCTTTAATATTCCATGTGATAAATTCATGTATACTACCCATTGCCCCTAAATTCCATTTGAATCCACATATATTTGACTGCACTCCAGTTCTCCTTCTTCACCTGGCCTCCCTTATGAGCAGATCCCTCCGAGCAGTTTCCTTTAACCTTTCAACCCAACCCCCTCATCTTTTCTATCCCTTTTCTGACCTCCAAATTACTTCTCTTTAACCCCTATCCTCCTACATCTATTACCTTAATCCTTGATTTTGGCTGATAAAGATTCCACCCTCCCTCCACCAACAGAACCGCCTCTCGGCCCATGAATTCCCAAGTTCCAAAGCTTCCGATTCCCCTCCAGCCTCCTCCTCCCGCTGACAGCATAACTGACTTCTTGTCAGGAAAAAGCCTTTCATATTTCAAGCCCCTTGACTGACACCTCCCGAGCCTAAGGGTATGGCCCATTACCTAGGAAGGACTGCCCAACATCCCAGAGTGACTCTTCCTAGGGTAATGTTGTATTAAGGTCTGTTGCTCGTCAGAGCAAGTTATTAATATTTTGAACCATCCCGGGCAGTTCAGAACAAGAAAAAAGGACAATTCTTCATTGTAGCCTAAGGAGAGAGGTCACTGCCTTAGATACCCTGTGTTCACTCTACAACTTCTCCTAAGGCAGAGCCTCCAGTCATTCAGCAACTTTTAACAGATATATAAGCATCCCCACATATTACACAGTTCACCCACAACTTAAGTAAGAGTCCATGTAGAAACAAACCAGGAAATCGTGCCCCTCTAGTCTGGAAACGTAGGACTAATGGGGGGGGGAATACACACAGAACAATTTGTATTTGTATGCCCCTCAAAGAGTCAGATTCCTCAAAAAATGCAGCTGCTCCACGGGCCTTGGGGATGCTCATTGTTCAAGTAGAAGGAAAAAAAAAAAGTGACCAAGGGAAAGAGAAACAGCAAGAGTACGGGTTGTGAAAACGAAAGGGGAGCGGGATCGACCAGACTTTCAAAGCCCCATTGTAGAGGGCTCCTAGCGGTGAACATAATACGGGAGCTCCCTCTAGTGGCTGATGAACAGAACGTTTTGCCTGACTGCTATGTAGAGTGCTCAAAATGCTTCGAGCTGCGATATTCTGTGAGTGGAGCCCTCTCCAACCCGGCTCCAGGCAATCGGGCGATGCTGCTAAAAATTACAGGAAACACTCCCACAAACTCTCTCCCATGTACCCGAGCAGCAGATGAAGCAGTCCCCGAGGATACTTGTAGAGATGGGAGACGTAGCCCAGTGTAGGAGCAAAGCACTTGTGGAGAGGCGCCAGGGATCGTCATGGGATATGGGGTCATTGGGAGCGAGATAAGGACCATACCAAAGTTTCTGTTAAGTGAGTGGTGATAAGAGCAAGTCGCCGCAATTTGTTCCGGTGTTGTAGCTAGTGTATCTTGAGGTATGGCATTTTAGAGACTGCCGATCTCTGATTGTCTCCCGCCTTCCAGTATTGCTCTGAGATCTCAATCAGCCCCCGGAATCCGCTTTCTTGCCCCTTCTCAAAAAAATCGTAAAGCAAAAGACCATACATGCAGGTACAGCTTGAGGTACATTTGAGAGAGCAGCATCTCCCCAGAATAACTGTCATTTGGAACCTGACGTCTAATAAAATGCCTCTATGATTTCCTGCGCTCCCCCTGCTAGGTGCATCATTCTACCCTTTTCTTGCCACTATTTTATTCTTTGTTGCCCTCCGAAACGAGACTTTTTGTGAGTCATAAACTCAGTCCTCACTTTTGCTTAAACAAGTCCGGAAGGGCTTCCTGCAACCCTTTTGCCGCTGACTGGGCGTTTTCAAAGCTGGACCACTGGCCGGACAGAGCCACCTGCAACCGCACTGGGTACCCCATTCTGAAACGAATGCCTGCGGCTATCATCTTAGTTACAACTTGATGGTACTCCGCTCTCCTTTGGCTCACCGATAGTGGGAGATCCTGGGCGATTCTCAGCAAGGTACCCTCCCACCTTACTTCTTTGAGTTCTTTAACTTTCGTTAAAACATACTGCCTCTCTTGGAAGTTTAGGAAACGGAATACCAATGTACGAGGTGGAGAACCAGCAGGAGGCATAGCCCTTAATGCCCGTTGGGCCCTCTCTATTGTGTAGTTGTCACCGAAGGGCGTGGGGCCAGCAATCCAATGGAGGAATTTTGGCTAATGCGATTATGCTGGTCCTCTCTTCCTTTTCAGGGAGACCGATTATAATCATGTTATTCGCCTGCTTCTTCCCTCCAGATCCTCAATTTTCAGTTCCATTTTGTTAATTTTCTGCTTCAGTTGAATTAGCTCAGGCTCTTGCTTAGCCATCCGTTTCTCCAGTGAGGTAACTTTAACTTCTGTGTCTCCCATTCGTCGAGATAAATCCTCCAGAGCCTGTGTCACTGCTTTCAGTTCTTCGGTCACCGAGCACAACTCAGCACGAAAAGGCTTGAATTCTGCCAGAAATGGTGCCAGCATCAGAGGCTGCTTTTCTGGATTACAGCTTTCACTTTCTAGGCCTCCTGTGTGTGGAGAAGTTCTGGCTTTTTTCGGCAAGGCCTTAGCCGGGGACGCCGGCGGGGTGTGTTTTGGCAGGGTTTTTCTCATTTCTGCTTCCATCTGCTCTTGAAATCCTTGCAGGGTTCTCTGGCAGTGTTCAGGTACACAAATCAGTGACTGTGCTTGGTATAGCTCTTTCTTGGCAGTATATAAAAGGCTTGTAATGGAGCAGGAGGCTGGAACAGTTCAATCAGGCAGCTACCATGGAACCTGCATCACGTGACTCCCCCCGGATTTTTTGTATTTCTATCTGTGCGGTTGATTTTAGAACTAGCAGCAGTCAGTGAGAGAATTCAAGGGAGTTAGTTTTATACAGCTTTTCTCAGGGTAGCAAAGCATAGATGACGACAGTTACAATATCAGAAGCAACGACCAGTGACCAGTGAATCATTTACTGTATTAGCGCTGGTGTTAAAAAAAACTCTTATTTTTACAGTCTCAAGCCCTATCTGCTGAACTGTTTTTTGTTGGATTGTCAGGACTGTCCGGAGTTTTTTTAATTTTTCTGGGCTTCCTGGACTTTCTTTTTCCCTTCAGACTGTGTCGACTGATCGGCCGGCTTTGAAGATAAGAGTGTGAGACTGTGATAACGGGAGAGCTTTTCATGGAGGGACTGGATGGATTATTGGGTCAGGAGCTGTTGACCTGGAACCTCGTGGAGGAGTGAGAATAATGGGACTTTGTTAAAGCATTGCCTGGTTCCGGAGATTGACAATTTGATGTTTCCTCAGCCTGGCTTCTGGGGATAGGAGCAGGAGGTTTCTCTTGCACCCATTGTGGTGAGCTAGTTTGGCTCTGGTGGTGGAAGCTGCATAGGAGATCCCGTGGTGGGTCTGCCGGAGGGCGGGCAAAATAGCCAGGGATTTTTCTAGATAGTCTGGGGGACTGGCTGATGGGCCGGACTAGTCCCAGGCATCGAGGTGTCAGTTTCTGTCCCTGGGTGACTGCCCATCAGATTGGGGTGCGGAGAGAGCCTTCAAGGTATGTCCCATCAGTCGGTGCCATTCTGTTTCTGCTGTGGTGCATGAACTTGTACCGAAGGAGGTAGGGAAGATTTCTTCAGTTGAGAACTGAACTATCATAAGTGATTTCTTTCACAACCCAAACTGGTCAGAACTGTCATTCTGTGACTTTAGTATAATCTATCTTAGGCAGTGAGAGTGCCTGATAGATTAACTGTTTATTTAATGCTTATGCCAGGCCAAATATGAGAGGTTGGACAGGATAAAGTTATAAAGTTATGGTTCATTTCCCGAAGAGGTGAGAGCTCTACAGGTTTACAAGATTCATTGGAGAATTTAAAAGACTATTATATTTTAATTGTGTTATGCTGTTATAAGACTTTATTTCTTGATTTTCTACTGCTGCTTTTACTGGATGCATTTTTGTCAAATTTATTGTTATTTTAACAATTTGTTTAGGAAGTGTATGTGTGTTTGATTGAGTTTATAGTATTCTGTAAAAGTTGTGTGTGCGGTGTGTAAAAGTTTGATGGAGTAAACTTAGGGAGATTGAGTAGCTGGGGTGTGTGTGGGTTAGGTGGGAAGTTGCGAGTGAGAAGTGTATGTGTATTTGGGAGGTTTTTGAATATTGTGGTGCTTGCTATGTGTCTGGGTCTGGCAGGGGAATGAAAGAAGTGGGCGGATTGGGATAGTGGGAACAAGGAGACGCCCTGGGGTGAAATGGTTCCAGGAAAGGGGTCCTCCCTGCCTGGTTCCCATACCCAAGGGCTCTGCCTTCGGCAGGCAAGAAATGCGGTCTTCCTTGGTTACTTATCCTACTCGGGCAGTGTTATGCAATGCCAGGTCCATTAAGAACAAGACTGCTTTAATAGCAGATCTCGTTGGGTCATTGGACCTGGCTTGCATCACCAAGACCTGGCTGGATGAAAATGCTGGCCCAGTGTTGGCTTCAGCAATTCCAACTGGGTACTCAGTGATACACCGCACAAGGAAGCATCATGGGCCGGGGGTGTAGCCATCTGTTTTAGATCAGAACTAAACCTTGTGGAGGTTCCAGTGGGGATCACCAACTCCTTTGAATGTATCATGGGTGAGGGTGTAGGGTGCAGGATTATTCTCATCTACCATCCACCAGGAGATGGGAAAGTTTTCCTGCAGGAAGTTGCAGACTTCATTGTTGACTTGGCATTGGGATCCCCCAGATGGCTGATACTGGGGGATTTCAATGCCTGTGTCGACAATGAATTTTCGCAGTTTGGTCAAGACTTCCTCCAGCTAATGAGTTTGTTGGGCCTTACACAGGTTGTTACCTCCTCGACCCATATTGGTGGTCATTCATTGAACTTGGTGTTCCTCCTAGGGATGGAGATATCCAATTTGGTGATGGAGCCAGTCGGGTGAACTGACCATCACACCACTGGGTTTAGTTTTGTGGCTCCTCCCAGTAGGCCTGCCCCCTACAGAGATGGTCCAGTACTGCCCTTTGAGGGGTGTTACCCTAGATGGCCTAATGGCGGTGCTGGATCTATCGGGTGTACCAAGTGAATGCATGGATCCATGGGATCTAGTATTTGCCTATAATAAGGTGATAGTGTTGACCTTGGATTATATAGCTCCTGTTCGTGTTCATCCCCTCACTCTTCGTTCAAGGTCTCCATGGTTTGATGAGACCCTGAAGGAGTTGAGGAGAGTGGGACGAAGACTAGAGAGGAGCTGGCAGAAATCGGGCCTGGAGTGTGACAGACTTAGATTGATGGACCATTATGTGGGCTAGCAATCAGCAATCACCCACAAGAAGGCAGAATGTCTGTCCAGGGAGATTGCTGCTGGGCAGAACCGACCAGCTCAGCTCTTCTAGACTGTGGACAGATTGTGCAATCCAATCTGTCTCCAGCCTGGGGGAGCCTTTTCACAAGAGTGGTGTGATGAGTTTGCTCGGTTCTTCGCAGATAAGGTTGCCATAATCAGATCAGGCATCTGTCTGGCTCCCTTTAATGGGAGCTGCGGTGGTCGGCAGGAGATGTCGGGTGTCCAGTTTACCTGGTCTGACTTTAGTTGACCCGTAATCACTGACATCGTGATGGTCGTCCAGACGCTGTGACCAACCAGGTGTAGTTTGGATCCAGGCCCCACATGCCTTCTTGTAGAATGTGTGGATGAGATTGGCCCAGTCCTAGCCGAGATAGTCTGGAGGTCATTGGAGAGGGGGATCTTCCCAGATCCCCTGAAGGAGGCGGTTTGTTCGGCCCCTCCTTAAAAAGTCCCCCCTTGACCCAGACTGTCTGGCGAACTACAGACCTGTCTATAACCTACCCTTTGTGGGTAAGGTTATTGAGAAGATGGTTGTGTCACAGCTGAATGATCACTTGACCAACCACAACGTCTATGATTCTCTCCAGTCAGGATTTAGGAAGAGACACAGTACCGAGATAGCACTTGTCCGGGTACTAAATGACCTCCTAATAGCGAGAGCTCAGAAGACCCATTCCATCTTGGTCCTCCTCGATCTCTCTACAGCATTTAACACTGTAGACTATCATGTGCTGTTGGAGCACCTGCACTTCATCTGTGGACTGTCTGGTATGGTCCTCAGGTGGTTTCGATCTTTCCTCAAGTGTAGGACTCAGAGAGTGGTGCCTGGGATTTATTCCTCAGCCCCTCTCCCTCTATCCTGCGGGGTGCTGCAGGGCTCCATCTTGTCACCCATGTTGTTTGCAGTGCATATGCTGCTGTTAGGAGAGATTATTAGGTGGTACGGTCTGAGTTTTCACTGCTATGCAGATGATACTCAGCTGTATATGTCCTTTGTACGTGGTCAGGATGTGTTTCTCTCGGTTTTTAACAACTGTCTAGCCGAGATCCAGGATTGGACGAGTGCGAGCTGGCTACAGTTGAACCCAGCTAAAACTAAGGTGCTGGTTGTGGACCCAGATCATCAGGAGGTGGGTTTATTAGCTGGAGTACCCTCTGAACTATGGCTCGGGGGTGTTCCACTGACTACCTCAGACTGGGTGTGGAACCTGAGCTTTATTGTTGATGATGGCCTGACCCTTAAATCCCAGGTGTCGGCAGCTGTCAAAGCCTCTTTTTACCATCTGAGTAATATTGCCTAGGTGAAACATCTGGTTCCTCCTGATGATCTTCCAGTGTTGGTCCACACCTTCGTTACCTCCTTCCTTGGCTACTGCAACGCCCTTTACCTTGGGCTACTGGGGGTTGATATCCGCCACTTGCAGCTAGTGCAGAATGCGGCAGCCAGGCTATTGACTGGTGCTTCTAGGACTAGTGATATAATGCCCGTGCTTTGCAGACTGCACTGGCTGCCAGTACAGTGGCAGATCACCTTCAAGGTTAAGTTGCTGACCTATAAAGCCCTACACAATCAGGGACCTAGTTACTTGCAAGATCTTCTTCGCCCTTACTGTCCCCTCCGCCCACTCCAATCCACTGATGCGGGATTGCTAGAGATTCCCAGGGTCTGTTTAAAGACATTTGGGGCCCGGTCTTTTGGTTTGCGGCCCTGACCCTGTGGAATTCTCTATCTTGTCGGGTGCGAGATTGCCTGACCGTCCAGAGTTTTGAAACTGCACTTAAAGCTTATTTATTTAGCTTGTCATACCCAGATTTTTAGGCTGCCGTTGTAATATTTATAGAGTTTTAAATTGTTGGATTTTATAAATTTAATTGATCTGTTACGATTATTTATTATGTTTGTTTTATATATGTACAAGCACCTTGGTTTTGAGAAAGGCGCTTTTTACAAATAAAGATTGATTGATTGATTGGAGCACTACCAAGTGGTAACTAATGGGACTAGACCCTCATGCTGATTATCCCTTAAAATGGATATGCTTTTCTTTTAGATCATAGTGACCAATTGGGTCTATAGCAGTCCCAGAGCACTGGACATTTTTGAGGGGGAATTTACATTAGTACTCACCTGTGAACATCTGATTCTGTCCAAATTTTACACTCCCAGCACCTTAGGCTTGTAATTTCCCTCAGTCAGTATTATACTAAGTATTCCATGCCCTGTACCCTGCAGGTTGACCCTAGGATACCTTCATACTTTAATAGACTTAATCAGAGAAACTATCACCACTTACTAGTCGTTCTTCAGCATCCTCTACTAAATCAAACTCTTAAGGACATAAGAACTCCTCCTATTATTCCTTCAACCAACTTGAATACTTTTCCAGGGTCTACAGAACCAGTTAGAAAATACCAAAATGTGGAGAAGAGGACCCTCTAAGGACATCCAGTGATTTCCAGGAGCAGTACTTTTCTGAGTGCTTTCTAGACCAAACCTTGCCACAGCACTGTTCTATAACTTACTGGGACTCCGCCAAGTAAAACTACTCACTAAAGACCAGTGGCAGCACTAAGTGGCACCCCATCTTCATTTAGCAGTACTTCAGTGATTCAGGTCAACATGCTAATCCACCCTAGTTCAAAAAATCTAGGTAAATTTTCCCTTTAGGCCTTTGTCAGACCCTGATTGCCAAAAATTAGGCATGGAACTAGAGCCGGCCTTAGACTTTGCGAGGCCCGGGGCAGAGATAAAATACGGGACCCCCCTATAACTGGCAATCGGCAGTCTGGTGTTCACTTACTGTTATATTCACAGCAGAACTGTTACTGCCTGTATTTTTGGGAGGTGGGCAGGAGACCTCAGTGCCACTAAGAGGTAAATAAAAGAACCCATACTGCAAGGTTTGGAGGCAGGCAGGAGACTTCAGTGCCTCTGATCAGGAATTCAAAGAACCTGTGCTGCCTGTGTAACCCCTCTACAAATGGGGGTTCTCGAAAAGTCTTCATTGAGCTTGCCTAAATGCTCACTGCCAGGCTGGTGTCCTGCGTTTTAGCAGTTTAAATGTGATTGCCAGAGAGTGTCTGTATAGCCTCTGTGCACTGTCTCTTTAAGAGCTGCCTGGATTGCAGTCATAAGTAATCTGAGAGGGAGCTCTGTTGAAAGATGTAACTATTTGCTGAAAATCATTTAGCATGATGATGATAATGTAGTTTGTCTAACCTGCCTTCTTTGCAGCAAGGACTGTTTTGTTTATCTCCACTGTCTGGTCCTGGACTGCCAAATTGGACCAATCAGTACTGGTGGGACCTAAAATGGAGCCAGACTACAAGAGCTGTCTGGAGTCAAAATCTGTAGGAATTGTAGTTTTGGGCTTTTGGTGCCTTTTTGCACCTGAAGGGGGAGCCTTTGTTGTGACTGACAGACAGATCAGCCAACCGGACCTTTTGGATTCTGGAGAAGGTCCCAGGTTTGTTGGCAGTTGAGTCAGATCTAAGTTGGGAGCTGAAGAGGCAACAGCTTGAAACAGTCAAGCAGCTGTCTGAGTAGTTTCATGCAGGAGAACTGTGGAAAGGCCTGAGTTGTGGCCTGCATGTCTGGCTGCTGCCCCTGAGAGGGAGAGAAGAGAATTATTTCGGACTAAAAGAATCACCGGTTTGTGCAAAGACTCTGCAATCATGACCGGAGAGCGGTTTGCCCGGTACAGTAGAATTTCCTTACATGTAAATGTGCTGTGAGTTGTTAGTAGGTCGTGATTTGGTTCCCCACTGTGTGAACTGTGTTCTGCTTGCTGGAAGCTGCATCCAGCCCAGAACAGACTGTATCCAAATTAGTCTTCATTTGGCCGGGGCCTTGCCACATTGGCCCAGCCAGACTACCCGCTGCACAGAGAAAGCCATCGACGAGAGACCTGCCTGGGGATCAGCTCCCTGCTTCACGCTTGAACAGGAATTATGCCTCAGCAATTCGTGTGGGCCCTGCTTCTCCTGGCACTCCAGATTAGCCACCTGCTGTCTCGATTTCTGTCCAGCCTGTGTCCAGTCTTGGGTATCGTGAGTAATCATCAGGGTAGCTCCCTGCAACAACAGCCTAATCTAAAAGTATGTCATCTGATTGTCTTGTTGTTTTCTTTTCACGAACTGAGCCCTCCGGCTCCGGATTACTAATAGTGTGTGTTGTGTATGTTGTTTTCTTCCATCACAGGGCCCCAACCAGCTGCAACATTCCTGGCTAGCAAACCATTCTCCATCTGAGTACCCAGAGTGTGTGACTGTTTATGGTCCCTGAAGTTCATGCATAACTGACTGATATAGCCTTTAAACAAATTAACCTGATTACTCCGCTCCCTTGTTCAAGTCCCTTAAATAAATCAGATCCAACTCTTTTTTGCATTTACCCTGACTGTGGTTCTAGTTTGTGCGAGAGTACTGTACTGCTGTTATTTGCTGTGTATAACCTTGTTTTACAGAGGGTCCCCAGGGCCAGGCCAGAGGAAAGCCCTGGTGGTAAGTGCAAACAGTGTGGGTACTTGTGTGGTGTATCAGGGGTATTGTGAAAGTGATCATTGTGTTTTGTTCTGGCCACTAGTAAGGAAAGAGGGGGGGTTACAGTGTTCCAGAGGGCTGTGCCCAGGTTAGCTTGACCACTACCAATCCTGACCTCCAGGTGGAGGCACCAGTTTCAGAACTCAGGCCCCTTAACCTGCTACTAGCCAAGCAGGCAGGGGTAGTAGCCCTTGGGATAGCGCCACCTAAGGGTTACATTTTGGAGGCTCACTGCTGGGATTTTGTGCCTTCTAGTGGCCAAAAATTATGAATTATTGTTAAAGATTAATGGCTATCGCAGTAGAAATGGCTGTACACCAGTTGGTGCGGTGGTGTACTAGGCAGGAGATCAACCCCCAAAATGCTCTACTTATACTAGATATTCCCCTGGGTAACAGTAAAGACACTGTAGAGGGAGCACTCTCCAAAGCTGGATGTTTAAAAAACCCTGTGGTGGTGGGTTGACAGGCTGATTTAATTGCCCAGACTTTCATAGCCTTGGAAAAGTGTAGTGACCTCACGGACAGATTTAAAGTGCCACAGACTATTGCCCCAGAAGGTGTTCCAGCTGCCTGGAGAGTGATAATAAAAGACAATAAAGACCCCAGGAGGATGAGCTCCCACCATTATCTGAGATTTTTGAGGAGAAATTTGCTAAGTTGTTTCTGGAGGAAAAGAAAACCATAGAGGACTTTAAGAAACTATTCCTGACACCTGGGGGTGTTCCTTCCCCAACACCCCCTCCCACTCCAGCACCTGTTACTGCCCCACCTTCTGTGCTCACGCCAATGCTGGCCCCCACATCTGTACCTGCCATTAGTCATGACTCCTACCAAAGGCTGAGAATCTTCTTGGGCACCCTCCCAACCCCCCAGGGGAAGATGACTGGGAGACCTGGATAGACTATGTTGCCCCTCTAGTACTTGAATGGCAATGCTCAGAAACAGAGAAATGAAAGAGGTTGAGTGACAGCCTCCGAGGTCCTGCCCTGGCTACCATCTGTGCCAAGCTGGCCAATAACCCCGAAGCAACTGCACAGGACTATCTTGATGCATTAGAGAATGTGTATGGGAGCCCAGATTCAGATGAGGATCTGTGGTGGAGAGTAAGAAACACTCAGCAGTACCCAGGGGAGCCATAGTCTGTGTATGTACCTCGGCTTGAAAAGCTGCTACAAGAGTGCCTCAGAAAGGGTAATTTGCCATCAAATGAATTAGATTGAACTAGGCTGGACCGGATCCTTAAGTCTGCTCCATTTTCAGAATTGTTACTGCTTCAGCTGCTCCTTGCCACCAGACTGGAATCACCCCCCTCCTATGACAAGCTAATGAAAGAAATTTGGGGGGTTAAGCAAAGCCGACTCCATGGAGGAACTGCACCCATATCTGCTGCTCGCTGCACAAGTGACCGAGAGTGATCAGCCAAGTAAGGCTCAGGGGCCAAAGTCGGCACTTAATGAGCACTCTGAGAATGCAAAGGACTTCCCACCCTGGGTCCAGCGTTGGAAAGACATGCTACTAAAGGAAGTGTGAGAGTTGAAGACTGGTGCCTCTGCAAGGGTTTCCCCATGGAAAAAGATTCTGGGCCCTTTCAGGATGTGACTGCCATGGGGGTGGGGTGCACCCTCAGGCATCCGCTACCGAGAGTGGCTCCAAGGCTGAGATCACTGGATTGACTGCCACTCTAAAGGAACTGTTAAGACATGTTGAACCGCTGCAAGCAGATACTAGACCCCAATCTCTTACTACTGCTTCAGTTCCTCATACGATTTTCTCTCCCAGGATGACCCAGGAGTCTATCATTTGTCACGACTGTGGAAAGGATGGCCACATGAAAAGAGAATGCCGGTCTCAGAAGGACATAGAAAAAGTAGTAAGCAGACTCCAAGGGGAGCTCCAAAAAGCAAATCAATGGCCAAGGGGTGCCTGAAATGACCGCAGTGAGGGTTCGAGAAACCCCAACTCAAATTTCTTCGTGGCTAAATCGTCTGTCCAGGCCTCTGCTACTGCCTCCCCAAATTGGTCCAAAATAGTGGGCTCTTCAATGGAGACTATGGTGACTGTGAATGGTATTCATACTCGGGCTGTGCTTGACAGTGGGTTGCACGTGACAATTGTATTCCAGGACTGGCATGACAAACACTTATCTGATGTGCCTTTGCAATCCCTGGAAGGCCTACATGTGTGGGGCCTGAGCGACAAGTGTTTTCTCTACCTAGGATATGTCTGCCTCTGGTTGTCTTTTCCTGCAACTGGTGTAGAGGCGCGAGTGGAGACATTGGCCCTAGTGTGTCCCCCCACCAGCCTGTATGATGGGGTCCCCCTGTTAATTGGGACAAATGCCGATATGTTTGGGAGACTGGTGCAACTCTGTCACGAGAAACAAGGGCGATGGACTGGGAGTGCCCTGAGAATTCTGGCTCTGATCAAGAGGGCCTATGATTTACAACAGAAACCCGAGGAAGTAGACCAGGGATGAACCGGTGGGGATCGTGTGAAAGAAGGATCCTGAGTCAATGGTACTGGCCCCTAATGCCCAGTGTACCATTCAAGGGGAAGTACGCCTCCGGAAAGATGTCAAGAACAAAATACAGATGTTGGATGCGCCGGGCGATGGAAAATTACCAGAAGGATTATTGGTCAAGCCCAGCATCTTGCCTGCTCGTGCCCATGCCTTTGCAAGACGAGTGATGGTCCAGATTCACAATGTGTCAGATCGGGAGATCCGGGTGAACAGAGGGTGCACCCTAGCTATGGTATACTGCACAGACACTGCAGTATTGCCTAGCAACAAGCACCCTGGTGAGAAGGAGAGAGTGACCCCAGACTTGTTTGACTTTGGTGACTCCCCGTTGCCAGCTGAATGGAAGGCTAGGTTTTCATTGAAGGAATGGGATGTGGGATGTGTCCAGGGTGTGGAGCATCACATACGCCCGTACGATGAATGGCCATTTCAAGAGAGGTCCCAATGCCTAGCCTCAGCAGACACAGATGATGTGAGAAGACACCTGCAGGAAATGAACATTGCTGGCATGATACAAGAATCCAGGAGCCCATACGCCTCTCCCATTGTGGTTGTGTGTAAGAAGAATGGGTCTGCGAGGAAGTGTGATGATTATCGAACCCTGAACCAGCGGACCAATACACTATGCCTTATATACAAGATGCCCTGGACTGCTTGAATGGGAGCAAATGGTTCTCGGTGTTGGATCTTCGCAGAGAATTTTACCAGATCCCGATGGCCCCAGAAAACCATGAGAAAACAGATTTCATCTGTCCATTTGGGGTTCTATGAGTTTCTGAGGATGCCACAGGGGATATCGGCTGCCCCAGCCACCTTTCAGTGACTGATGGAATGTGCAGTGGGAGATATGAATTTGCTGGAATGCCGGGTGTACTTGGATGATGTCACTGAATTTGGGAGCACCTTAGAGGAGCATGAGAACTGACTGTTTAAAGTCCTAGACCGACTGGAAGACTTCGGCCTCAAGCTATCCATTGACAAGTGCCAGTTTTTCCAAACCTCCGTGAAGTATGTGGGGCACATAATATCTATAAAAGGGATAGAGACTGATCCCAGTAAGGTTGGAGAACTGACTACTTGGCCCCAGCCCCATAATCTGAAAGAACTACAACGTTTCCTGGAGTTCTGTGGCTACTACCACAGGTTCATAAAAGACTATTCCAAGGTGATTCGCCCACTCTTGAAACTTACCCAGGGTTACCATCCTACCAATCGTAAATTCAAAAAAGGGGCCATTAAAGAACCAGAAAAAGTATACTTCCACCCAGGTGAACTCTTCGGGCTCCGCTGGATGCCCGACTGTGAAGCAGCCTTCCATGAGATCATATACCAGCTCACCCACACCCCCATCCTCGCCTATGCTGACCCCACCAAACCCTATGTGCTGCACACAGATGCTAGTCTGCATGGTCTAGGAGCAGTCCTGTATCAAGACCATGAGGATGGCCTGAGACCAGTAGCTTTCGCCAGTAGGAGCTTGACCACATCCGAACAAAACTACCCTGTGCATAAGTTGGAGTTCCTTGTGCTAAAATGGGCCATCGTTGACCAGTTTCATGAATATTTCTATGGGGCAAAGATATTGGTGAAGACTGACAACCCATTGACCTATGTACAGACTTCAGCTAAGTTAGATGCCACTGTGCACCAGTGGCTTTCTGCATTATCAACCTATGATTATGCTGTCGAATACAGACTGGGCCTGAACCATACTGATGCTGATGCCACGTCACGAAGGCCCACTTCCAAGAGTGATTGGGTCAGGCTGTCTGAACCTGACATTCGAGCATAGTGCCAAAAGTTTGATAGAGATAAACAGATGTCTGCGGACACAGTGGACTATTTAGTAGATTGCTTGGACCCTTCTGACACCTGCAAACCAGCTGCTTATCACCACTTTTCTGCTCTAGATATTAGTGCACTACCTCAATTTGACAATGACAGCATTCAGTGGGCTCAATCCCAAGATCCTATGATTCAGCCAGCACTTGATGCCCTGCATGCAGGGAAAGATGTGTCTAAGTTACATTTCACTGACTTGCGAACTGCTTTATTGGTTAAAGAAGGCCCCAGATTGAAGTTGCTCAATCAGTTGTTGTATAGAGAGACAGTAGATCATAGTGGCAAAGTAGACAAGCAACAACTGGTCCTGCCCACGGCCTTTAAAGATTTGGTACTGAGGTACCTCCACAATCACATGGGGCACCTCGGTATTGACAAAACCCTTGGCCTGGTATGATCTAGCTTTTACTGGCCCAAAGTGGGGGCCGATGTTGAGCATCATGTAAAGACTTGAAGTCGCTGCCTGCAACGAAAAGTCCTGCCTCAGAGGGCTGCCCTCCCCCCTTGTTAATATTGCTACCAGCACCCCCACGGAACTAGTCTGCATAGACTTCTTGTGTTTAGAACCTGATCAGCGGAACACTGGCAATGTGTTAGTGGTTATGGATCATTTCACACGGCATGCACAAGCTTTTCCCACCAAAGATCAACAAGCATCTACCGTAGCCAAGGTGCTAGTGGAAAATTTCTTCGTCCACTATGGTGCCCCCCAGCAGATCCACTCTGACCAGGACAGAGACTTTGACAGTCAACTAATCAAAGAAATACTCTCTCTATGGGGATGCGAAAGTCAAGAACCACCCCCTATCACCTGCAGGGAGACCCTCAAAAAGAACGTTTTAGCTGCACTCTTCTAGACATGCCGGGCACCCTCCACCCAAAAGACAAGCATAAATGGAGCCAGCAGATTAGCACCTTGGGTTCTCCCCCTACTGCCTCATGTTCAGGAGAGTGGCCCCGCTGCCAGTTGATGTCTGTTTTGGGGTCTCTCCAGATGGGGTCCAAGCCAAAAACCACTTGCAATATGTACAAAAACTGAAAGCTCAATTGAACCATGCCTATCAACTGGCCCAGACAATAGCTGCCAAGAGAAATCTAGCCAACAAAGAGAGGAATGATAAACAAGTAAAGGCTCAAGAGCTTCGAACTGGAGATCGTGTGTTGCTACGCAATTTGGGACTGCATGGTAAACATAAAATTGCTGATTGGTGGCACCATCTTCCCCATGTAGTAGTTGGAAAGTTGGATGATTTATCTGTGTACAAGGTGTGCCCAGAGAACAATTCCAAAGCTGTCAAGCCCATGCACCGTAACCACTTGCTACCTATCGGCCAAGTCATGATTGAGGCTGAACCCCCAGAAATTGAGCCCCCTGGGCCGGTGACTCGTGCTGCTGCAAGAAAGAAACAGAGTCAACCTACACCTGTGATCCCAGATTTAAGGTTTCCTCTGCAGCAGGCCCAGAATGATGGTGACTGTCAGTCCACTTCTGATGAAAGTGAGTGTGACTATGCCTATTACCCCTCTTATGAACCGAGTCAGCTGTTTCGAGGTGACCTCATGATTAATTGTGTGGATGAAGCTGGGCCTTCTGGACTGCCTAACCCCACAGCTTTGTCCTTGGAGCCAATGCTCCCTGAAAGTGAAGTACAAAGTATCACGTCTGAAGATGCTGAGTCTCTGTGTATTGTGGAACTGTATGATATGCCTGAGGGAGGGGCTGATGGAACGAGTCTTTCTGGTGACATACCAGAATTTGAAGAACACCATGAGAGTGCTGACAACCCCCCCTTGAGTGCCTCAAAGTTTGTTTGTGCTTGAGCCTTCGCAAAATGAGTCAAGTGTTGTAGAAACAGAGCCTGCAGAGCAAGAAATCAACAGTGCCCCAAGTTTGGACGTTTCCATCCAGGCAGAGGCACCCCTCACAAGTGACGAGAGTCCCTAGACCAGTGTTGAGAGTACAGAGACTGTAGTTGCCCCCCTCAGAAAAAGACTGGCCAAGCTATCAAGCCAGTAGCATGCTTCAGTTATGATTCTCCCAGGAGGCCAGTGGATTTGCCCCTCAATGTGGTGCACAAAGGTGTTTATGTCTCACCAAGCTCACTGCCCAAATTGAGCTTGACAGCCAATTCCAGGTTACTTGTCTTTCCCTCTCACCATGGCACCCCCGCCCCCTCTAGCCCCAAGTTAGCTGATAGGGAAGGGCCCCCTCTTGCATTGTTTAAGGTACAAGAAGTTATTACCTGATTCAGTATAGTAATGTTCAGTTTACCTGTGTGAAATATACCTGCGTGAAATATGCACAATGTGTTGTCAGAATGGATATGGTATCATGAAGTGTAGTGAATATGTACAGTAAAGTAATACACTTATGTTAACTGATGCATGATGGTACAGACTTGATGAGGACGCCAAGTTTTCTCCAGGCAGGGAAGGATGTAACCCCCCTACAAATGGGGGTTCCCAAAAAGTATTCCTTGAGCTTGCCTAAATGCTCACTGCCAGGCTGGTGTCCTGCATTTTAGCAGTTTAAATGTGATTGCCAGAGAGTGCCTGTATAGCCTCTGTGCACTGTCTCTTTAAGAGCTGCCTGGATTGTAGTCATAAATAATCTGAGAGGGAGCTCTGTTGAAAGACGTAACTATTTGCGGAAAATCATTTAGAGTGATAATGATAATGTAGTTTGTCTAACCTGCCTTCTTTGCAGCAAGGACTATTTTGTTTTGGTCCTGGACTGCTGAATTGGACCAATCAGTACTGGTGGGATCTAAAATGGAGCTGGACTACAGGAGCTGTCTGGAGTCAAAATCTGTAGGAATTGTAATTTTGAGCTTTTGGTGCCTTTTTGCTCCTGAAGGGGGAGCCTTTGTTGTGACTGACAGACAGATCAGCCAACCACACCTTTTGGATTCTGGGGAAAGTCCCAGGTTTGCTGGCAGTTGAGTCAGATCTAAGTTTGGAGCTGAAGAGGCAACAGCTTGAGACAGTCAAGCAGCTGTCTGAGTAGTTTCTCAAGGGAGAACTGTGGAAAGGCCCGAGTTGTGGCCTGCATGTCTGCCTGCTGCCCCCAAGAGGGAGAGAAGAGAATTATTTCAGACTAAATCCAAGTTTGTGAAAACGAAGTGAGCCACTGATTTTTTACCAGGCTCATACCTGAAGAAGACCGAAGATTTTGCTGAATGCGATCGGCCTGTCAGAATTTCCAGCTGCTTTTACTGGATTTACTGGATGGTTTGGGACAAAAGAAGGCCAAGGCCCATCTTGATTGTCCCCCTCAATAGCGGGTCATTTGTTGTTGGACTCAGTTAACCAAATATCCAAATTTGATTTAAAAGTATTAATATTTTTGGAATTAATTATGGACTGTGGTAATGAGTTCCAAATCTTAGGTGCCCTGATACTGAAATAGTTATCCCTTTTACTAGTATTTGCCCATTCTATTTTTAATTGTTTATTATGTAGTTTACCAACTGTGCGATTTTTTGAAAAAGTTAGTTCAGTTAATTCCATTAGTTTAGGGCTTTTAATTATTAGGGAACAACAAGTCTCCTCTAAGCCTCCTTTGCTGTAGGGAATGTAGTCCAGTTATGGTCAATCGTTGTTCATATGACTCATTATGGAGTCTTGGTATCATCTTAGTTAACCTTATGTGTACTTGTTCCAATCTATTAATATCACTCTTCAAATATGGACTCCAGAAGGGGGAACCGTAATCTAAATATGGTCTCACATGCGACCTATACAAAGGAATTAGGCACTGTTCTGATTTATTAATAAATGTTTTTCTAATTTGTTTGATTAAATTATTTGCTGTATTTGTTATCTTATTGCAATGTAGACCTGATAGTAAATGATTACTAACCAAAATGCCTAAATCCCTTTCACTGTTTGATTTCTTTAGTTTATTGTTATTCAAAAAGTAACTACTTATTGGATTTTTTGTTCCAAAGTGGATCACTATACATTTATCTATATTAAATTCCATGCAATTCAGTTTCGCCCATAGTTCCATGTTATACAAGTCCTTTTGAAGTATAGCCATGTTTTGGATCGTGTCTATACGTCCTCCTATTTTAGCGTTGTCTGCAAATTTTGAAATCATATTGCCAGGTGATATTGTCAAATCACTAATAAAGATGTTAAATAAAATAAGACCAAGAACTGAACCTTGCGGAACACTGCTTGTTACCTTACCTAAGTTTGATAATGAATTATTTATCTTTACTAATTGGGTTCTATGATCTAACCATTTTGAAACCCAGTTGATCAGGTAGTGTGAAAATCCATACTTATACATTTTCTTTTGAATCCCCGGTTTGTGCAGAGACTCTGCGACCGTTACCGGAGAGCGGTTTGCCTGGTACGGTAGAATTTCCTTACATGTAAATGTGCTGTGAGTTGTTAGTAGGTCGTGATTTGGTTCCCCACTGTGTTCTGCTTGCTGGAAGCTGTATCCAGCCCAAAACGGACTATATCTGAATTTGTCTCCATTTGGCCAGGGCATTGCCATGCTGGCCCAGCCAGACTACCCGCTGCACAGAGAAAGCCATCGACGAGAGACCTTCCCTGGGGATCAGCCCCCTGCTCCATGCTTGAACAGGAATGACGCCTTGGCAATTTGTGTGGGCCCTGCTTCTCCTGGCACTCTAGATGAACCACCTGCTATCTCGATTTTTGTCCAGCCTGTGTCCAGTCTTGGGTATCGTGAGTAATCATCAGGGTAGCTCCCTGCAACAACAGCCTAATCTAAAAGTGTGTCATCTGATTGTCTTGTTGTTTTCTTTTCATGAACTGAGCCCTCTGGCTCCGGATTATCAACAGTGTGTGTTGTGCATGTTGTTTTCTTCCATCACAGGGCCCCAACCAGCTGCAGCATTCCTGGCTAGCCCACCATTCTCCAACTGGGTACCCAGAGTGTGTGACTGTTTATGGACCCTGAAGTGCATGCATAACTGTTTGACTGATACAGCCTTTAAGCAAGTTAACCTGAGTACGCCCCTCCCTTGTTCAAGTCCCTTAAATAAATCAGATCTAACTGTTTTTTGCATTTACCCTGACTGTGGTTCCAGTTTGTGCAAGAGTACTCTACTGCTGTTATTTGCTGTGTATAACCTTGTTTTACAGGGGGTCCCCAGGGCCAGGCCAGAGGAAAGCCCTGGTGGTAAGTGCAAACAGTGTGGGTATTTGTGTGGTGTATCAGGGGTATTGTGAAAGTGATTATTGTATATTGTTCTGGCCACTAGTAAGGAAAGAGGGGGGTTACAATGTCCCGGAGGGCTGTGCCCAGGTTAGCTTGACCACTACCAATCCTGACCTCCGGGTGGAGGCACCCGTTTCAGAACTCAGGCCACTTAACCTGCTACTAGCTAAGCAGGCAGGGGTAGTAGCCCTTGGGATAGTACCACCTAGGGGTTACACCTGTATTTGAGGGTGGGCAGAAGACCACAGTGCCAGTGAACAGCTGAAAGAAAAAAAGCCCTTCAGTGCTGTGGAGATCCTCTATTATGGGCAACTTAAAGAAAAAGCCCTTCAGGGCTGTGGAGACCCACTGCTGTGGACAACTGAAGGAAAAAAGCTCATTGTGGCCGTGCAGAGCCACCACAGAAAACAGCTGACAGAAAAAAACTATGGGGCTATAGAGACCTGCTGCAATGGGCAACTCAAAGCAAAAAGCCGTTTAGGGCTGTGGAGAGATTCATGTAATTGCAATCTCCATGTTTGTAGCTGACTTGTAACCATGTCAGTCATTAGATCCAAATAGCCACCAGAATATAGATAAACTTTTGCAGGCAATGGCAGTTTACAATTGTACTGCAGTTGGTCTCGTCTCTGCAACCCCTGTGATTCTTCTGGAGAGATTACACACTGCCTCCTGCCACATCCTGCAGGAAGGATTTGACTTGCCTGTTTGTTCAGAAACAGCATCTGGACGACTGGAAGTGGCTGAGGTCAAAAAGCACCTAATCTTTGTTCTGAATCTCTGTGAAAGACCCACTCAGAGTCTCAACCCCTACGACCAACACCAGCACCCGTCACCCACTAAACCACTCCACACTGAGAGAGAGAGAGAAAGAGAGACCAACACACTCAAGACTTACCATCACAGAGCCCAGCCAAGGGTCTGAGGAGGAGAAGGGAGGCCATGGTGCCTGGTCAATACATTTTTTTTTCTTTTATGCTGAATGCTGCTGGCCTGGTGCACATTTGCAGATGGGCCATGCAGTGCTGGCACTTCTGGGAGCTAATACTCCTTGTCAGCGAGACACGCGGCTCAGTCTGGGATGAGAGGCCAATGGCCCTGGACCCAGCCAAGCCCGAGCAAAAGCATCTACTGTGGGGTCTGGCCTCTTGGTCTGGCATGGGAAAGGCAAAGTGTGTGCTCATGTGTGACTCCTGATCATGTGACCTTGCTCAGTGCTCCAATGGTAATTACATGATCAAGTGACTTACCATGGCTGTCTGCAGAGCTGCTCTCAGTTTGGTCTTAATAAATGAATCATCTGATGCCCAGTCTGTTTTTTCTTTTCAATGTGCAGGGCTCCCTGCAAGCTCCTACTGCCCCCCCCCAAAAGGCCAGCCCTGACCAAACACAGGACATCTTCTGGTCCTGTCCCAGCACTCACATTACAGTTCATTAAGCACTGTGTCTTATCAAAGGATTTTCATACTAGGTAATCCAGTATCAGTGGCACAGTGCTTGTCCCCTAGGTCCACCCCTTATTTGTGGCAATTATCCATTAAAGCAGCAGTACTAGTTATCCAGCAAAAAATGTCACCTTACCTTTTTTTAACAGTAATGTATTCCTGACAATCTTAGATTTTTCATTGAGGTATTTTAAATTCAATCAGCCAGTTTTAAGACCGTGTTTAATTACAACTGTTGTAATTTCCATGGCTCTACAATAAAGATGGCAGCCACTGGGGACTTTCAAAAATCTTCTCCCCTGAGAGTGCATACTAACAGCACTACCTGTATTTATAATGCAGATATGTCTGGGTGTTGCCAGCACATGTTTCTGATGGCTAGCAGCACAACACCACCATGATTTGCTTACATCCATGATTGTTGAAATGGCAAAAGACCAACAACTTTTAAGAACTTCAAAATAATTTTTCTTGCCTTGGGAATGAAATAAAGCAAAAAGAAAATCAAATATGTTGATGTTTTGGTTTGTCCTACCTTCCCACCAGGTTATTTATTGTTAACGCGTACTGCTGCTTTATGAGCTTGACCCCATACTAGCTATACCTCCGACTCCGGCATTTTATTAAATAAATAAATAGATCAGGCCCATAACATTATCTTCACTGAGGTCCTGTGCTGAAAACTCCAGACCTTACAATTGCAGCCCATTCTTATAAGTCACAAGGTATTTAAGGATTGGCTACTTCTCCCTAAATTAGGCAGCTGTGTGACTGGTGTTTAGGATGGACCAAGAATAAAACTAACACATAAAACTAACACTAATACATAACACTGCAACGCATTAATCAGAAAATTAAAAAAAGAGAAAAATATGGAGTGCATCCAATGCCATTTTCCATCACCATCATCAAAAATATAATGTTCATGTGAGGAATGTTCATCAAATTAGAAACCGAATAGAGTTCAAAAATAAGCAGGGTGGTTTCAAACTGGAAGTGGCCTTCACTGATGCCTAATATCGCTGCAATATGCCCCATTTTGCGTTCACTTGCGTGCATGCGCAAGGAATGTTGTGAGACAGTCCGACTTTTTGGAGGTGTGTCACCCTCCTCTCCAATGCAGTGCTCGGTGTAGCGGGCACGACCATACCACATCAATGGATGCGTGAGCTGTCTATATAGCAGTTTAGCTGCAGTGGTCTTCACTTGAAAGAAAAGCACCGCTGGTAACATGTGTGTATTTAGCATACTGACATCACCCTTTTTCCTGCAGCTGCTAATGATATCCCTCCTGCTTTCTCCCTCTGCTGCTGCCCTCCCTGCTCCCTCATTATTCCCCCCCAAAACACATTGTATGTGCCAATGGGGTGCCCAATCCCCATTGGCTCTGGCCCCCCCAATAAACAACCCATTCATTGTGTGATGAAGGGGGTCCCCAATCCCCCTCGGCTCATGTGCCCCCCAAACACATTGTATGTGCCACAGGGTGCCCAATCGTCAGCTCCAGGCCCCCCAACAAACATCCAGGTGGCATGCTGGGAGCCCACCCCAGCATGGCCATTGTCCCTGTAATTAGAAAAGCCATCCTGCAAGGTTTTAATTTTTTTTAAACCTGTGAAAACAGAAAATGGTCCCTTGCTGTCTGTGGCACCCTCTCCCCCAGCCCGCAGCCACCTTCTGCACACCCCCCCCTCTCCACACCCTTCCCTCACCCCATACTTACCTCTGGAGCCCAGCACGATGATCTTCGGTGGAGCGGGAACATGTCTGCACTCTTCAAAGCCAACCGCGAACTGAAGAAATGCTGGTGAGCTGTATAATAGCATAAATGTTTGTTTTTTCAGCTTAGGTGGATATCTCGGCCATGTTTGTGAATTTTGCTACCAAATTTTCAACACGGGGTTCTTGGGACCCCACCTCATGATTTCAGTCACTGTCATGTGGTTATTCAGTCCCAATAGGTGATTGCGCGGAATCACCTTTTGGGACCGGTTAATGAAATGACGGTGTCACTGTTCATGAGATGGGCTCCCAAAAAACCTATGTTGCAAATCTGGTGACAAAATTCAAAAGAATGACTGTATTACGAGCGTGCATTGCGCAGTTTCCACGCACACTCGTAACTTTGAGAATTTGTAATATTTTCACTCCAGATTTTCAACATTGCCATTTTTTCATACCTTCTGTTGAACAGTACAGCTGTCGTTTTTCACATCCTGCCTGAAATGTGTTTTTGCACAGCCGGCGCACAATGGCGCGGTCACTGTGGGAAATCAATGTTTGGGACAGATTACGAAGATCACAGTGGCACTGTTCATGAGCAGAGGTCACAATATGCCTATGTTGAAAATTTGGTGAAAAAAGTCCATAAAATGACTATGTTACGAGCGTGCGTTGCGCAGTTTCCATGCACACTCATAACTTCATGAATTTGTAATATTTTCACTCCAGGTTTTCAACATTGTCATTTTTGTACACCTCCTTATGAACAGTACAGCTGTCATTTTTCATATCCTGCCCAAACTGTTTTTTCGCACATGTGGCACAGAATGGTGTGGTTGCTATGGGAAATTAACGTTCAGGACAGGTTAACAACATTACAGTGCCACTGTTCATGAGCAGAGGTCCTAAATGCTTTTATGAGGTGGGGGTCACAAAAAGGCTATGTTGAAAATTTGTAGTGCAAATACCAGCAAACGCCCGGGGTGTTTGGGTTTCTAACCATAACATCCCACCCTGTACAGATGGACAGACATCAGGGGTGTGCCTTTGGATTGCTGGCTGTAATGCTCACGCCATTCTATCCCCACCCCCACCCCCACCCTGCAGCCAGTGACAGGCATAGAGGTGTGCCTTGGACTCTTCGGCCCCAGAGTTTACCCCATTCTCTTATACTGCACCCATTTCAGCGTATCTCCTTATGGAATGGGGTGACTGTAAAGCCAAACACCCCAAGGCACACCTCAACACTTGTCGGTGTCTGCAGGATACGGTGAGGTGAAATGGCATGAACATTATGGTCGATGATCCAAAGGTACACACCAATGCCTGTCCATCTCTGCAGGGTGGGGGTGGGGTTGGTGTCACTTCAGTACTTCACTGCCATTCCTATTCTGCATCTGTCTAACTTAGGCACTTCCAATGCTAATACCAACAAGCAAATATTCGGCATTGACAAATGTTGTTAGAAGGGCCAGTGTTACAGCAGTTAACGAGTACAGTTGAAGTGGATGCTGCAAGTAACCGACTGCTGTATCGGGAGTTTGTGACGTAGGCATTTCAAAACTTGCCATGCGCTGACTCCAGATACAAAACACACAGGGGCAAGCTGATGGTGGTTAACATAGTGAGCATAAAAATAAATGCGAGCTCTAAACATTGAAACATACAAAAACAACACACACAGATGCCACTGTTTCTTACTTATAACTTATTTAACAGTTAATTTCAGCAGACAATTGTTTCCTATCAATGAAAATTAAACTTTGCACTAATAAAGGCATGTGTGTCCCCAGTGTTCTCAGGTTCTACCTCACTGTTTCATGATGTGTCTCATATTGTCCCCCATTCTAGCTGTCAGTATCCCATATTTCGAAGACAGACAGTTAAGAAGTATGAGACTGAAATGTAAATGAGATGCAAGAGGAGTTGCAGAGAGGTGCTCTGTTGGGACATGGGTGCTGAAGGGACATGGATACAACTAAGGAAGGGGGCCTGCATAAGTGCCAAACTCCACTGCAAATACCTGCAAGTGAACGTTTGGCATTGACAAATGTTTGTTAAATGATCTGGCCTTGTATTTTTGTACAAATCCCCCCCCCCCCAAAATATAGCCACATCAAGTGGGTGACCCACTTTTTCAGGCATTGACTTTCTAGCATGTCACATATTGTTAATTTATCACTTTGAAATAATTAACAAAGACTGAAACTGTACCTCCAAATAAAATCTCAACAGGAGGGTCACTTAAATATAAAAATGAATAAAACATCCTCACTGAGAGAACAACCAAATACAAACTCCTGTTTGCTCTTATTATGAAGAGTCTCTGGTCCATTGTTCTAACTCTATTTCCTTTTTAAACAAGCGTCCTCATGTTATGTTACCATTACCTAGTGAAACGTTAGCCTTTGTTTTGACTCTGCACCCTGTATGTGCTTAGACTGTGTAACTACTGTTAGAATGTATGCCAGGAGACAGTTTTCAATTGTTTCTAGCTGTATCTGTATCTATGGATATATCTGTATTCTTGTTTGTGACATGGAACCTACGAAAGAGCTTTCTGCTCTAAGGTGTTAATCCAAGATCTCAATAAATAAATAAATATCTGTCCTATTATTACTCTGATAATCATTTTTTCTCTGTGGCTGTTCATCTCTCGCTCTCTTCTGGACAAGCTCATATTCTCCATTTGACTGTCCTTTGTATCTGGCATTTTGCTCTGAGGCGTAAAAAGGAAAGAAAAATCACTCAGCTGAGCATAGTGTTTCTTTTCTCAAATAGACAAAATCTAATACCCCTATCCCTTTGGCAACGTTAGCATATCTTTAATTGATAGAAAAAACACCTTAAGGCACATATAGTGCAACCACGCATCCTTCCTGGAGCAAGAATGGACCCTCTGATCCTCCAGGCTTGTGGTTTGAGACCCACTTCAACCAAGTCTTCAGAAATTTCAGGGTGCCATCAAACGGACTCTTGCTATTTCTACTGAAGAGCCAATGAGTGTCCAAAAAGGAATTTTTTTAAGTGACTCAAACTAAATTGCACCCTCTGTGGAGCGCCAACCAGAAGCCCGTAATTTCACCAAAGCTAGCATAAGATAGCATGAGGAAAGCTAACAAGTACTTCAGGTACTCCATGTATACTAAATGGCCTGTGTAAGTGAAAAGGACTTATTAGCCCAAAATAGCAACTTGCTTAATTTAGAACCAGTAATTTGTTTAAATCTCAGTATTTCAGTGTTTCTCAAAAAAACAACAACTTTAAAATAGTGTTATATTGTGTACGTTTCAGAAGGGCAGAGCAACACTGCAGCCATTTTGCCTGATTGTGGATCAGCAGACTAAAGCATATGCTGAGAGGTTGGGGGCCCTTACATGTACTCTCTGAATGACAGGAGGGAGAGAGGGGTCATGATTGAGACCGTCAAGTACTTGAAAGGGATAAACAGAGTGGATAAGGAGGATCTCTTTAAGTTAAGTGGCAGCTGAAACACAAGGGGGCACAGTCTTAAGTTGGAGGGAGAGGTTTAGGAGGGAAGTTTGGAGGCACTTCTTTACAGGGAGGGTGGTGGCCAGTGGGAATGTGCTACCAGAAGAGGTGGTCATGTTGAAGACAGTGGGCAGCTTTAAGAGAGGCTGGGACAGACATAAGGTATAAAGTAAGGGTCATGGAAAGGGCAGAGGGAAAGGATGAGAGGTTTGGGGAGGGGGGCAGGATCAATAGCTTAAGCTGTTGATCCTGCAATAGAAACAGACTAGACAGACCAAATGACCTTATTCTGCTAGCTTCTTTGTATATTTGTATGTCCCTATCTATTGGTAAGCTATTTATGCCCTTTTTTTTGTTCTTTAGTTTAAGATTTGTCCTTGTCAACTTTTCACTGTTCTGCTCAGTAAAAAAGATACTAAAGTGGATGAGGCCATCCCCACTATACACCTCATGAGAGTGTGTATTCCGTTTATTTATTAATATGAATAGCTAATAATAAATTTCAAAGCTAATAATAAAACATACTAATAAGAATAATAGTACTGATAAATACGTATATTAATAACAAAAAAAATGATAAAATCCTCACAATCATCATCCAGATGTTTGCTGTGTATTTATTTGTTTACAAATTTGTCTGAGAAAGATATGCTGAGCCAAGACTTATTTCCAGTAGGACCTAGTGAAGTTGATTACAGGGGGAAAAATCGACTGACACTGCACAATATTAAAGTACAGTAGTGCACATCACAATGAGTGCAAAGAAAAGAATCAACAGCAACACTCTGTAAGAATGCTGTGTAAGACTAAACTGATAAAAGATACAACAAAATTTACAGCAATAATTAAAGTATAATACTCGGGGGTGGGGGTAAATGCAGTTGCTATGCTGCCTGTTTGTTTGGTACAGCATATGTTTGGCCAGGCACTGACTTATGTATTGTATGCCCTATACTGGTGAACCCCTATTATACACAATGTCTGCCTGCTTACCTGTTTTCCACATCTTTCAAGAGCTGACTTCCCACGTGGCCTGTACACTCTGAGACTCACATTATTTCTTGCATTTGAGGGATGAACAAGATGATACACTATGACTAATTCCTAACTGTAGTTAAATTTAGAGGCCAATATATTTTGTGTGAGGAATCATTGCTATGTTATTTCAACATTAGCTTGGGGGGGCCCAAAATTAATTAACAAGCATTAAGCATGTCTTTCTGTTTTGCTGTACTTGCGGTTCTGTCTCCTCAAACAGCAATCCCATGGGGCCACTGACTTGAATTATATTGAGCACTGTGATTTATCGAATGTTTAGTTTTTTGTTTTTTTCAGTTTAGTTTAGTTTATTGTTCTAGGAATTACTACCTTTGAGCCAGAGGCTCTTTTACAAAGGTTCCACATCAATTAGGTACGGTACAAAAAAGGTTACATAGATAACACAACAATTTGTGCTGTGTCAAGAGCGAGAAAACATATACAAATACATATCGAATCATTTGTGCAAAAGGACATGAGAAGTGAATGTGCCACTTTCAAGTAGTCACCTCGTTGATGCCCTTGACTGTTTGCCTGTGTTTTCCACATCATGAAGATAATGAGCTGACTAGCCAGCCATGCAGCTTATCTTTAATATATGGCCTGTACTTTACTGTATATGTATCATCATCAAGCAGCAAACTAGCTATCATGCCTGCCTGCAATTCACAATGTCACAGGGAAGCAGCCAAAAACCTATCCGGCCATGTTAATGGTTGATGGATCCTCAACCCTTGACCCCAAGGTGATCGCAAACATCTTTAAGACGGCTTTTTCAGACCTTAGTGCTGTTCTACCCCATGACTTTTTCGAAAACAGGACCTACTCCCCAAATACCTCAGCCCCTCAGTCTAACCATCCCTCTTCTACTTCAGGAAGGTAAGGCTGAATGAAGCTTCGCTATATTACTGCAGCTATCTCTAAATCTAGATCTAATGTAGCGACACCCTGGACCTTAAGCTTCTTTTGCTCACCCTCGATGAGGTAATTCATCCATTAACAAAATCCTAAACTCTCTCTCAGCTGTGGAAAATTCCCGGACCTATGGAAAAGCAGCCACGTGACACCCATCCATAAAAGTGGGGACAAGACGATGCACTCAAATTATCGCCTATCCCCATACTGCCCCACTCTCTAAGGCACTTGAGTGCATTGTGGCTGATCAACTTACCAACTACTTGGATAAATACAATATACCTTGTCACAACAAAACAGCTTCCGAAAGGTCACAGCACCACCACAGCCCTTCTTGAGTTCACTGGAGCTTTGCACAAATCCTTGACAACGGCCTTCTCACGAGGCCGTTTTGGTAAAACCTCTCCAAGGCCTTGATACAGTACACCATGGATTATTAATACACCAACTACTGAATGCCGGGCTATCACCTGACTTTTCTCTCTGGTTTAAAAGCTACTTAGAAACCAGTCACAGAGAGTAAAAATTGCGGACGCGCTTTCTAACACCCTGCCTGTTTGCTCGGGTGTCCCACAGGGATCCATACTGGGACCCCTCCTTTTTAGCCTTTTCTTAAACTCCCTCCCTTACCACTGCTCTGATCATACTATATGCCGATGATGCTGTTGTATTCTCCACTCACAAAGATCCTGCAACTCTTCAACACAACCTTCAACTTGGTTTCAGTTCTGTAGAGACATGGTTTCTTAATCATAAACTGGTTCTCAATGACAGAAAACCAAATCCTATGCTCTTCTGCAGCTCTCATAACCCACACAAGCTACACCACTTGGCTATCTCCACCACCCAGGGGAACATTCTAGATCAGGTGGGGTCCTTCAAATACTTAGGGATACAGCTTGACCCTAATCTCTCCTATGGACTTCATGTAGATAATGTAGCTAGAGCTACTAATACACGGCTTGGTCTCCTCTACAAACACAGACCACAACTCACGCCAGAAGCTTTGAAGGTTGCAGTCCTGAGCTCTGTGATCTCTGTAATAGACTATGGTCTCATCATTTATGGCTCAGCCACAACCACAACCCTTAGATGCCTCTCAACTACCTTAAATAAAGCATGTCGGCTCATCACTGGTGCTCACCATCTCACCCACACATGTGACCTGTACACTCAGACCAGCTGGCTCCAACTATCAAACTGCATAAAGTTTCTCACCTGCTCCATGGTGAAAAAAATCTACCTTGGCCTTGCACCTTCTGGGGTCTCAACTCTGTTACAACACTGAATTAACAAATGGCGCCTTAGGAGATCCACGCTACAGCTACTGGAAGTCCCCCACTGTCACACTTCACAGGGACAATGCTCTTTTGCTTATCAAGCGCCACTCTGGTTCAATGGCCTCAGCCCAACCATCTCCTCTGCCCCAACTATTGGTATGTTTAAAACTAGGCTCCAGGACTATCTCACTACCAACAGCTCCTGTGACTGCCCAACTTAACCTTGTTTCTCCATTTACCTTTCTGCTGTAGTTGTCCCCCCCTCCTCACTGGATTCTACCCTCACATCTTGGTATACCCAATGCTGCACTTTTCACCCTCTTGCCACCCTTCCTACATTCCTTCCCCCCCTCCCCCACCCTCTTCCCTCTCCCTTTGACTCTGGCACTTCTTATCTGTTGTCTATTTTCTCTGACAAATGCCGCTGGCTGCCTTGTTACAATGCTACCCTTGAACTGTATTAATCTGTACTTTGTTTGCAATGTCCACATTGTTGTAATGCCTGTCTTGATGTTCCCCATAATTTGTATTTCTCTGATGTGGAACCTTTGTAAAAGAGCCATGGCTCAAAGGTATTTGTAATCCTAGACTTGATAAATAAATAAATAAAATACATTTCCTGTGTCTAATGACATGACAACATGCTTGTCTTTCATGTCTATGTGAACCTGACTATTCCTCCGTCTAGGTCACTTTATCCAGCAACAAACACAACTCTGGGAGGTAGCATTCTAATACTACTCACTTATCATGCTACCCCATGGAACCTGCCAGTTAGCCTACTTGCCTTCTAGCCTGAGCCTGTGCTATCACCACTGTGTGAACTCACAAGATACTGCCTCCAAAATCTGACTTTTGTAGAAGCTGGTACCTGCGTGGTACTTCACCAGCAAATTCAGCTCCCTGATAATCAGTTTAGCATATCTGTGGCCCAAATTAATCACACGGACAAAATCTAGATCCAGGATAAATAATTTTGGATAGGTCTCAAATAATCCTGTGAGCACAGTGATTTAAGGCTCTGATAAGGGAAGCAGTATAGTGCAGTGGTTTAAGGCTCTGAGCTGCAAATCTGGTGATATCCAGCAGACCAGACCTGGGTTTGAATCCCACAGCTTCTGCTTGAATACTGTGTGACCCTGAGCAAGTCACTTAACTTCCCTGTGCTCCCAGGTCACTCCTGTAAAAAAGCTTTCAGCTCAGTGTGCTACTCCTGGTTAAACGACTAAAAAAAAAAATCCTGAATATTTACTCAGTCCCAGACCTGGTTAAAGCAGCAGTGCAGGTTAGCAATGAAAATTCTGACCTATATTTGTTATTCTATTTTAGATTGCACTTTATCTCCTATCTGTAAAATTACCTTTTATTACCAATTATGGTCTTGCTTTATCTCTTTTTTAACATGTGAAACAAATGGAGCGTTCCTTTTAATATTGCTTGGACAATGTTTTTACTCGTATTTTTGACTAAAATGAACTAGCATGAAGCAGAGAGTGTTCCCTGACCTTACGGGACAATTGGTGTACAAAAGCAGCTTAGAATACTGATGAAAATCTGGACCAGCCATGTTTAAGGGAACTCTCCTTTTATTATTGTGAATGTTAAAAAAGGCTAAAGCAGGCTCAAAATGAGGAAAGATTGGCATTAAATAAGACACAAGATAAGGAGCAATCTAAAACAAGCATTTGTCAATGCTGAATGTTGTCTAGTTGGTAGTGCAGGAATTACAGAGATGCATAATAGGAATGGCAGTGAAGTATAGAACCAACGTCAACCCCACCCCACCCTGCAGAGAATGACAGGCATTGGGGTGTGTCTTTGGGTCGTTGGCCATAACGCTCATGCCATTTCACCTAATCCTACCCTGCAGACTCTGACAAGTGTCGCGTTGTGCCTTGGAGTCGTTGGACCTTACGCTCACCCTATTTCATAAGGAAGTATGTTGAGATGGGTGCAGCATAGGAGAATGGGGTGAACTTTGGGGCCGAAGAGTCCATGGCACACCTGGATGGCTGTCAGTGGCTGCAGGATGGAGGTGGGGGTGCAATGGCATGAGCATTACAGCCGAAAATCTAAAGGCACACCCTGACACCTGTTAGTCTGTATGGGGTGGGACGTTATGGTTAGAAACCCTAATGCCCAGGGCGTTTATTGAAATTTGCACTCCAAATTTTTAACTTGGCCTTTTTGTGACCTCACTTCATGAAAGCATGTGGGACCTCGGCTCATGAACAGTGTCGCTGTGATTTTGTTAATGTGTCCTGAACGTTGATTTCCCACAGTGACCGCACCATTCTGCACCACATAAAGATGTCAGCTGCACCAGTCATAAGGAGCTGTGAAGAGATGGCAATGTTGAAAATCTGAAGTGAAAATATTAAAAATTCTCAAAGTTACGAGCGTGCATGAAAACTGTGCAACACACACTCATAATAGTCTTTCCTTGGAATTCTTTCACCAAATTTTTAACATAGGCATTTTGGGTCCTCTGCTCATGAACAGTAGCAGTATGATTTTCTTAATCTGTCCCGAAAGTTGATTTCCCACAGCGACTGCTCCATTGTGCACCAGATGTGCGAAACCACATTTCAGGCAGGATGTGAAAAATGACAGCTGTACTGTTCAAAAGAAGGTGTGCAAAAATGGCAGTGTTGAACATCTGGAGTGAAAATATTAAAAATTCTCGAACTTACGACTGTATGTGGACACTGTGCAACACATGCTTGTAACATAGTCATTTTGTGGAATTTTTTCATCAACTATTTAACATAGGCATTTTGGGACCTCTGCTTATGAACAGTGTTTCTGTGATTTTCTTACTCTGTCCGGAACATTGTTTTCCTACAGCGACTGTGTCACTGTGAACCGGATGTGCTAAAACACATTCTGGGCATGATGTGGAAAATGACAGCTGTACTGTTTATAAGGAGGTATGGAAAAATGGCAATGTTGAAAATCTGGAGTAAAAATATAAAAAATTCTTAAAGTTACAAGCATGCATGGAAACTGCACAACACACGCTTGTAACATGGTAATTTTGTGGAATTTTTTCACCAAATTTTCAACATAGGCATTTTGGGACCTCTGCTCATGAACAGTGTTACTGTGATTGTTTTCCTACAGCGACAGTGCCACTGTGTGCCAGATGTGCGAAAACACATTTTGGGCAGGATGTGGAAAATGACAGCTGTACTGTTCATAAGGAGGTGTGAAAAAATGGCAATGTTGAAAATCTGGAGTAACAATATAAAAATTCTCGAAATTACAAGCATGCATGGAAACTGCTCAACGCACGCTCATACAGTAACTAGAGATGTAAGCTTGCCATGGATGAGGTTTTAATGACTCATTGTTTGTTCATGAAATCATTAGTAAACAGTAGTCAATGTTGTGGCACTGTCATCATTGCTACATTTTGATGACACTAGTGAAAGTCATGGAAGTCCTGAATAAAGATCAAACGTCATGGAATCAATGACGTGTATGACTGCCATGACAAACTTACATCCCTGCTCATAACACAGTCATTTTTTGAAATTTTCTCACCAAATTTTCAACATAGGGATTTTTGGACCTCTGCTCATGAACAGTGCTACTGTGATTTTCTTACTGTGTCCCAAACATTGTTTTCCTACAGCGATTGCACCACTGTGCACCAGATGTGCGAAAACACATTTCAGGCAGGATATGAAAAACGACAGCTGTACTGTTCAAAAGAAGGTGTGCAAAAATGGCAGTGTTGAACATCTGGAGTGAAAATATAAAAAATTCTCGAACTTACAACTGTATGTGGACACTGTGCAACACATGCTTGTAACATAGTTATTTTGTGGAATTTTTTCACCAGCTATTTAACATAGGCATTTTGGGACCTCTGCTTATGAACAGTGTTTCTGTGATTTTCTTACTCTGTCCGGAACATTGTTTTCCTACAGCGACTGCAAGACTGTGCTCCGGATGTGCTAAAAGACATTCTGGGCATGATGTGGAAAATGACAGCTGTACTGTTTATAAGGAGGTATGGAAAAATGGCAATGTAGAAAATCTGGAGTAAAAATATTAAAAATTTTCAAAGTTACAAGCGTGCGTGGAAACTGCGCAATGCACGCTCATAACACGGTCATTTTTTTGAATTTTTTCACCAAATTTGCAACATGGGATTTTTGGGAGTGCACATCATGAACAGTCACACTGTTGTTTTGTTAATCAGTCCCAAAAGATGATTACGTACGAACATATGAAATTTGCCAGCAAATAAAGGCCTAGAGGTCTATCAAGTCTGCTCGAATGAGCAGCTAGCAGCTCTTATTCTGCAGCTGCCCCTCCATTCCATTCTTCCCCTGCATTGACCCTCCCCCTTGTCCTGTCCCATCCCTTTTTGAAGCAGTCCACTGTTCTACTGGATACCACTTCTGCAGGTAATGCATTCCACCCAGCTACCACCCTGTCTGTAAAAAAGTGTCTCCTCATCTCCCTCCTGAACCTTCCTCCCTCCAGTCTCATATCATGGCCCCTGTGTCCCTCCCTTCCCTTACTTTGAACAGCCCCTCTGTACCTGTCTTGTTTATTCCTTTCATGTACTTAAAGGTTTCAATCATGTCCCCCAGTCCCTCCTCTCCTCCAGTGAGTACATGCTCAACTCCCTCAGCCTCCTCTCGTATGATAAGTCCCCCAGCCCCTTGATCATCTTTGTCACCCTGCACTGCACCCTCTCCAGTAACTTAATGTCCCTCCTCATATACGTGCCAGTACTGCATGCAGTACTCCAGGTGCGGTCTACCTAATGACCTATACAGTGGCAGAATCACCTCCTCCCTCCTTGAGGATATACCCCTTGCAATGCAACCCAGCATTTTGTTGGCCTTTGCAGCTGCCTTCCTACATTGTGCTGAGTTGTTCATTGGCCCTGTAATGAGCACCTTCAGATCCTTCTCCTTCTCTGTCTGGGCATGCTGCACTCCCCCCAGCTGGTAACTCCTCCTTGGGTTCTTCTCCCCAAAATGTAGCACCTTGCACTTTTTGGCATTAAACCCCAGTTGCCAGGTGTCTGACCAGGTTTCAAGCTTTGCCAGATCATCCTGCAACCCCTGCCATCCTCCTAGGTCGTCCACCACTGCTCCCATCTTAGTATCATCAGCAAACAGACTGATCTTGCTCTTGATGTCCCATGATATGTCTGCAATGAATATCCCAAACAACACTGGTCCCAACACTGAGCCCTGTGGGACACCGCTTGCCACTACCCTTGGGTGCGAGAGCTCCCCACTCACCACCACCCTCTGCTACCTTCCCTGAAGCCAGTTTCCTACCCATCTCACCAGCTTTGTACCCGCCCCTGGTGCCTTCTAACTTACTTTCCAGCCTCCCATGCGGCACTGAGTCAGTGACCAATAAATCATCTTTTGAGACTGAATAATGAGACGACAGTGACTGAATTCATGTGGTGGGGTCTCAAGAACCCCATGTTGAAAATGTGGTGCCAAAATTCGCAAAAATGGCCAAGATATGCACCAGAGTTGAAAAAAAACATTTATGCCATTATACAGCTTACCGGCATTTCTTCAGTCCGTGAGTCGGCTTTAAAGAGTGCAGGCGTGTTCCGGTTCATCGAAGATCATCGCGCCAGGCTCAGAGGTAGGTATGGGGTGGGAGGGTGGGAGGGTGGGTGCCTGAAGTGTGGCTGGGGAGGAGACAGGATGCGAGGACCATTTCCTTTATTTCAGGTAACAAAAATAAAAATAATTCACCACAGACCGTTTTCCCTTTTTTTTTTTTTTTTTTACAGGTTTAGCCCACACTGGGGTGGGCTCCCAGTGTGGCATATTTCTTAGGGGGCATGTTAGCCACACTAGAGTGGAGTTCCAGTGTGGCACATAATCAGGGTGGGACACCAGCAGGAAATTGGGGAGGGGGGTTAACATACTGACAGGGGGATTGAGCACCCCCATCGGCAAGCATATCTGTGTTCGGAAGCATGATGCCGAGGGGGATTGGGCACCCCCTCGGCAGACCACATCAGTAAAGGTGTCACATATACCAACAGGAGGATTGGGCACCCCACCATGTCGGCTACCTAGGGACTGTAAGCAGCGGGTGGTGTATGTTTATTGAAATGTTACACCAGGCAAGGCACGCCCTGCAATGAGGGGTCACTCAGTCATTGCAGCGGCTAAAACATTTCAAGTTGGTGGCACGTTTTGCAACTGCTGTCATAGACAGTGTGCAATCTAATTCATGCCACAGAGCCCAGCCCTAAAAAGCAGTGGTGCCACTGGCCACAACATGACCGCACCTCCAAAACCTGCTCTTCCACTTCAAGCAACCTCAATATGTTGTCTGCGCTGCACAGGCAAGACAGCGTAATGTGGTAAAAAGGATAGGTCAAAATTTTCACCTTAACATGCACTGCTGCTTTAACTCATTTGCTCCCGGTGGCCATTTTGGGTCAGATCCAACAATGGATGGTTCCGACGCCAAATGGCGTCTATGGGAACAAAGGAGAAGGCAACAGGGTGCAAGTTGGATTCATCCAGTGGGGAATATAAAATAAATCACGGGAAATGGTACTGTAGCTGTACAATGCAATGATGAGCCTGCTCTTATTTAGTGACTGATTGGTTGATTGACTTCAAATGTTTTACCAGGAAGGATACAAACTGGTAGCAGCTCATTTCCAGATGCATCCTGGAGGAAGGGGACAAGAGAAACAACTGTGCAAAATAGCAATACATTACTAGGGCCACACATAAGTAAAAACATACCATAAAACAGTACAGAGGTACAACAGTATAACTAGACACAAAAAATGTAATAATTAGTCCAATCATGACATTTCATAGGTACACTAACAATGATGTGTATGTATCAGTCCAATTACAACCATAGCATTTAATAGGTACACTATCAATGATGCTTACATAGCAGTACAGTTACAACCACACCATTTGACAGGTACAGTAGCAATGATGCTTATGTTGCACTATCATTACAATAGCCAAGTAGGGGATACATTCGTGCAAAGGAGGAACCATGGGGCAGCGGATCATGGGGTAGACAATTGAGCAGAACAGGCAGGGTTAGGAGGGGTCACAGGTAATAGTAGGAGTGAGCAGAGAAGTCCTAAAGAAGGGTTTTGAGAAAGGAGAGCGAGGAGGTGGAGTGACTAGTAGGGGGAGAGTAAACCAGAGATTAGGAAAACTGGATAAAACTGCCTGACTTGCACAGAATTTCATGGGTGGAAGCAAAAATGAGCAGGCGTCAGTGTTACGAAGGGAATAAATGAGAGATTTAGGATTGGAGAGAAGGAAACTAAGGTAAAGGGGAGTTAAGCCAGAATTTGGAGATAAAGGAGGCACAGTGAGAGATGTGTCTAGCTACTAGAGAGGGGAGACCAAAGGAATTATAGGGGAAACTGTGGTGAGTGTGAGGGAAGAGACAGTTCCACATAAAGTGGCAGAAGTGAAGTAGAAGGTCCAGTCTGGCCATGGTGGATTTGAAAGTGGCACTATAAACGATGACGCTGTAGTCAAAGATACGAAGGATCATCTTCAAGATGATGTCTCCGCATACAGGAAGTGGGATACATGCTTTATTTCTGTGCAGAGCTCCAAACCTGAGGTGGAGCTTCTGGTGGATGGCATCCACATGGAGGGGGATATCAAGGTGACTGTCCAACCAGACCCTGAAGTATTTAAAGAAGGAAATATCCTCAATAACAGCACCGTTAGGGTTATGGAAGGTGGGGAGGGATGAAAATCTGGCCAGCCACTTCCTGGTGCCAGTGGTCATAGGGACTATTTTGTTTGTATTAAGGGACAATTGATTTGCTTAGATCCTGAACTGGATGTTAGAGAAATCCAACAGGAACTGAGACTCCAAGTCAAAAGCAGAGGTGGCAGATCCAAAAAGCACAGAATGATCTGCATAGCTATGGGTGCCTTAAGATATGGATACAGGAAACTTTACAGGTACTGTTTTCGTAAACTTATCAAAGCCCTTTGATCTGGTGGACCACAACACACTACATGATAAACTGAAGAGCCTTGGTTGCTCTGCAGTGACCTCCACTTGGTTCTAGAGCTATCTCTCAGGATGCTCCCAATCCGTAAATATGGGGGGGAGCCACCTTCACGGCTAAGGTCGTAACCACAGGAGTTCTCCAGGGCTCTATCCTAGGCCCCCTCTTGTTTTCACTATTCATTAACTCACTCTCCAATGACAGCCTCACATGTAACACCATACTATACGCGGATGACCTGGTGTCGTACCACAGTGACAAATCACTAGATAATATCTCCACCACACTCACTACCAACTACAGCACTGCCCACAAGTAGTCCTGGAAAACGGGCTCCTGGTCAACACAATCAAAACTAAAGTCATGCTCCTAGGCTCCAAACCTAAGTTAGCCAGGCATGTAAGTACCCCCTCCACCCTATGCATAACTATCCCTGGTGGTCCCCCTCTGGACACATTATCCTCTTTTAAGTACCTGGGTGTTACCCTAGACCCCTCACTAACCTGTTCTGAACACATAAACTCCACAATTAAGTACTGCACATCCATCAAAAACTGGCAGTGGGTTATAATTTAAAACAGTTCCTGATTCCTGAGGCCCATCTTGCCATAGCCCAAGGAAATCACCTCCTCTTAATGGATTACTGCACCCCCATATATGTACAGACCTCCACCCAGCAACTCAACAGGCTAAATGCAATGTACAATAGTATCTGCAAATTTGCAGTAATGGAAAACTACAATACCCACCACTGTACCCTATACCAGTCCCTTGGCTGGCTTCCCCCCTGGCTTGGAGACACTATGGCCTTGGATGCGTCATTGACAAGGCAATTAGAGATGGGGAAAAATCACCCCTTTTCCCCCTGCTTAAACCAAAAACATGCCCCCGTACAATAAGAAGCTCCACTAGCCTGCTGCTGGATGCCCTTTGGATCACCACCTGCTTGGGCAGCAAAGCCTGCACCGCAGTCACCCAAAACAGTGGAACAGGTTGCCCTTCATACTTCACTTAATGGACTTCCACCTCTCCTTCAAATCACACTACAAAACAGCCCTAATGGTAAATGCCACTTTTACCTGTTTCCCGGGATAACTCTCCCCCCCTCCAAGCGCAGTGGTTATCCTGAACCCAGTTGTGCACCCAATGAGATTGTATTACTACTTCCTATCTCTTCTCAGTAAACACAACTCTGTATTGTGATTCCCAAGTAGATAGGCATTGCACCACAAATGCTCAGTACACTTCCATCCATACAATGTTTACCTATGTCTTTTTTTAATATAATCCTGCTTCTAGGAGCGTGGATATGTTGTTCATCCACACTCTCTGGCATGTCCCTTTCCCCTTTAAATTCACCAGAAAGTCTTCAAGCTGGCTCCTCCCACCCAGCCGGGTGGTAAATACCTCGGCTCCACCCCATGATGCCAGATCTTCCTTTCCACTGGAAGATTCAGGTTCCCTCGTGCTACTTCTGCAGTTCGTAGGCCCTGGATTCTCAATGACAGTTTTCACTGCAATCGCTTTCTTTAAAACTCATCAGAGCTTACGATACCAATTCGAGCGCATCGGACATGGAAGACAAGTCATCACCTGGATTTCATTGGCGTCCCTGCAGACAGAAAATGTCGCGCACCAATCCCCACCTCTCGTGTGTCTACTGCTTGGCTGACGTGCATGACACCACTTCGTGCACCATCTGTCTGGCCTTCCATCCCAACGTCCTGGACGACCGCAAGGCATGCCTAAAACTGGGGAGACCAGAGCTTCACAACCCACCTGTGAAGTCGAAGGAGGCCAGGTGGGTGGTTTCCCCGGCCACGGGATCCACCGAGCAGCTCGACCAGATGGCGGCTTTTGAAGAGGAAGCTGCTCAAGTTTCGGCCAGCTGAAGTTTTTTCATGCCACTTAACCTGGGTTCTACCTTCACTGGGTCCTTTCGGGAGCTGTGCCAGTCTCTCCCCACCAGGGGTGAGGCGCCCACGTGCTCGCACTCCTCCTATCCTAAGAAAAGGGACAAGGACCCTAAATCTTCTTCTTCCCGAAGAAGACATTCCTGGGACCGAGAACGGTCTGATTCTCAGGACCTTGAGGTCTCGACCTCGGTCGAGATTGCTTCCTCAGCTGCCGGCTTCTCGGACCTTCCGTCAGGCCAAGGCACTGAGGCCGAGGACATGGCTGAACCAGCTGAGATTTCTCTCGACCCGATTGAGCCATTGTCACTGACTCTGGTTGCCGACTCCTAGGAACGGACACCTATCCTTTCCTTCCCCGACAAGGAGACCCAGCCCTCGGGTGTCCCGATCAAGGGAAAGGTGCTGGAACCGCGGTTCTCTCCGACTCTGGCTTCTCCTGATTGAACGAGCCGACCCCATTGGTCTCGATCGAGGACCAGGACCTCTTTGGTTGAAAAACTGAAGAAAGGTCACAAGCACTGTAGGAAGAGGCGTCGCCACAGATCCTCATCTGCCTTAGACTAGGAGAGACTTCGACAGAAGCTCCATCGACGTTATGAGGATCTCATGTGGCAACAGCTGATTCTGACCAGTCAGAAGCAGGCTCCGCCGGCAACACCAGTCATTACTTGGCCTCAGCCTCTTAGGCCGACACTGACTCCACCAGAACCAAAGATCCCGGTTCCTCCACCCGTAGGGCCGGCACGCATCCCAGCTCGGCCTGTTTCAGTCTCCCCACCAATTCTGGTGGAACCACTGACTAAGCAGCCTCAAGGAGGGGCTCCCTTGAAAGAGGATAGGACAGACACCGGCCTCCCCCATCGTCTGCCCATTATGGTGGTCCCCGATCGCCCTCGGAGTATCGAGGGAGACATAGGTGAGAGACCTTTATATCCCAATTCTTCAGACTCAGATGCCACTGGTTTGCACTCGCATCCGGGGGATAACGAGTCATCAGTGGCAGGCTTGGAGGAAGGTCCTTCCTCTTTTTAGGGCATCCTCTGCCTCATTTCAGAATCGACCGGAATGCCCTTGCAGCCTATCCAAAAGAAAGCGGAGTACCCCCTCACCGATATCCTCAGGAGGGGGGATATCCCGCTGGAGGCCTTTCCAGTGGCCAAAGTCATTGTTGGCCTGGCCGTTGAGCTATGGCAATGCCCTGCCTCCTGCCCAGCTCTGTCTGCCCGCATGGCCCGCAAGTATACATATGGTACCCATGGGGTCCCTGGTGGGTTTCACAGAGCATCCCTCTGCCGAAAGCCTTGTGACTGCTTCTGTGTTTAGACGCACAGGTAGCTCAGCTGACACTGACCACCCTCCGGAAAAGGAGTCTAAGTATATGGACCATTCTGCCCGGAAGGTTTATGCAGCCTCATCCTTGGGCCTTCATCAGGCCAGCTCGGCTGTTATCATGCTCTTTTAGGGTCAATAGATGAAGTCCTCCCTCATCTCCCAGTGGACATGCAAACTACGGTGAAGCAGGTCCGTGACCAGGGCCGTGCTGTTGCCAAACAGCAGCTCCAGATGGCCCTGGACATTGGAGATTCCTGTGCCCGCTCCTTAGCAGCTGCAGTGGCAACTCGCCGCAGGGTCTGTCTGAGGTTATCCTCCTTTCTGGTGGATACTCAGCACAAGTTAGCTGAAGTGCCCTTCCTTGGCACCGACCTCTTCGGTCCGGGAGTGGCAGGTCACCTCCAATGTAGTGAACAGTCCAATGCCACCTTGGCTGCTACATCTGCAAAGGGTTCTTTGGGCAAGAACCAGCAGAAGCACAAGAAGAAGCCCTTTCAGCACTCTTCCCCTGCGGTTACACAGCCCTCCTATCAAGGAGGTCAACAGCAACAGTAGGCTCAAGCTTGGCACCCCAGGTCAAAGCAGGGTCCTCAACAGCCTCATAAAGGAGGCCGAAGTGCCGGTCCAGGAGCCTCCTCCTCCTCCTCTAAACCTGCTCAGTGATGGGTTAAGGGTTGCCACTTCTACACCCATCACGCCAACGCTGGGTCCTCCCGTGGGGGGCTGGCTCCATCACTTTCTTTCCGCCTGGTCTGGTATCACTTCAGACAGGTGGGTTCTGGAAGTGGTTGGTCAGGGTCTGCCTCTAGAATTCAAGCAGTACCCTCCCAGCAGAGCCCATGCCCCTTGGGAGGAAAGGATCTCAGTTCGCACTCAGTCAGCCCTTCGGGAAGACCTTGCTCAGCTCCTCCGCAAGGAGGCAGTAGCTCCAGGGCCGGATCCTCCTACAGACCCAGGCTTCATGTCCAGGTACTTCCTGGTGCCCAAGTGGATGGGGGGTGGGCACCCCATCCTAGATCTCCATGACCTGAATCAATATCTCAGGTCTCGCACCTTCTGGTTGGTAACTCTGAACCAGATCATACCATCCCTTGAGTGAAACATGTGGTTCTGTTCACTGGATCTACAGGACGCATTCTTTCACATCCCAATCCATCCGTCTCACCAGCGGTTCCTCCACTTCAGGGTCAAAGGGACCCTGTACGAGTTCCGAGCCATGCCATTTGGCCTGTCATCGGCCCCTCAGGTCTTCAAGTGCATTGCAGTGGTGGCAGCCCATCTTCGGCATCGAGGAGTACAAATATACCCCTATCTCGATGACTGGCTGCTGGCAGGTTCCTCCCTTCAGGAGGTGGAGAGAGCCAGGGATCTGGCCCTCTGAACCTGCTCCCATCTGGGCCTCCTGATCAACGAGGCCAAATTGGAACTCGTGCCCTCTCAGGTGATGGGCTTTATCGGGGCAGAGCTCGACTCTCGTCAAGCCAGAGCCCGGCTCCCGGTGGACAGGGCAGAGGTTCTCTCCTCCTTTGCCCGGTCATTTTTGGTTGGGCACTTGCACCCTGCCTGGGACTTTCTGTGCCTTCTGGGTTACATGGCGGCATGCACCTCAGTGGTCCGTTGGGCCAGGTGGCACATGTGCCCCTTCCAATGGGAGCTGGCCACCCAGTGGACTCAGCGATATGGTCACATCGGCCAGCTGATCATTGTAACCCAGAAGATGTGGGACACTCTCCAATGGTGGACCATCCCGGACCGCTTGCAGGAAGGAATCCCATTTGTCCACCCCAAGCCAACGGTCATCCTGACAACCGATGCCTGTCTCATGGGCTGAGGAGCCCACATGGGGGACCACAGGGCCCATGGGTTCTGGACCCCCAAGGAGTCCCAATGTCACATCAACCTGTTGGAAATCAGAGCAGTCAGACTGGTCCAGTCAGCTTTCGCTCCTCAGCTCCGGGGTCAAGTGATTCAAGTCCAGATGGACAATACCATGACCATGTACTACCTCAACAAACAGGGCGGCATGCACTCCTGTCTGCTGTGCAAGGAGGTGTTCTGGATCTGGACCCTCGTCAGCCAGTTGGAGGCAGATCTCCTTGCCATCCATGTGGCAGGAGTCTCGAACCAACTGGCGGATGCTCTCAGTCACTTAGGCCAGACATCCCACGAGTGGTCTCTCCATCCAGAGGTAACTTACAATCTGATCTCCTGTTGAGGCAAACCATTGGTGGACCTGTTTGCCTCCAGGGAGAACACAAAGCTGAGACTGTACCATGCCCACCACCCCTCAGCAGGGCTCACTGCAGGAGGATGCCTTCTTGAGGCCGTGAACCCCAGGCCTCCTCTATGCCTTCCCTCCATTTCTCTTGATCCACAAGGTGCTACTCAAGGTGAGGAGGGACAAGGCGAAGGTGATTCTGGTAGCCCCAGATTGGCCCTGCCAGTTCTGATATCCAGATCTCCTCAGCCTCAGCTGCAGGGTCCTGGAGTGGCTTTGTACACGCCCGGACCTGATATCATTGAACCAGGGGAAGGTATTCCATCTGGACCTTCAATCTCTGCACCTCACAGCCTGGTACCTGAGCAGCTAAAGTTCCAGGCTCTGGGTCTTTCTGAGGATGTCTACACTGTGGTGGAGGCATCTCGTAAGGAATCAACCAGGAAACGTTATGCTTTCAAATGGAAAAGGTTTTCCATTTGGTGTCAGGGTAAGAGTCTGGACCCCTTATCCTGCTCTGTGGCTAACATTTTAGACTACATTTGGTCTCTCTCCAAAGGGGTCTACGGTCATCAACCCTTAGGGTGCACCTGGCAGCCATTTCTGCTTACCGGGCACGGGCCGGTCAGCTGACATTGGCACAGGAGACAGTGGTTGGGCGTTTTCAAAGGCCTGGATCACATATCCCCTCCAGTGCTTGAACCTCCACCTCCGTGGGATCTCTTGCTGGTTTTGGCAAAGCTCATGGGCAAGCCATTCGAACCCATGCACAAGTGTGAGCTCTCACACTTGTTGTGGAAGACGGCCTTCCTGGTGGCTATCATGTCAGCCAGAAGGACAGGGGAGCTCCAGGAGCTTTCGGTGGACTCCCCTTATCTGGTCTTTCACAGGGACAAAGTTGTCCTGTGCCCCAACCCGAAATTCCTTCCGAAGGTGGTGTCAGAGTTTCACCTTAACCAGGTATTGACTCTGCCGGTATACTACCCTAACTACACCTCAGACGCCGAGTACAGGCTCCATACTCTGGACCTCAGACATGCTCTCTCCTATTATAAGGAGAGGACGGCGGAAATTTGGGGAGTGGTTCACCAGCTGTTTGTCACCTATGCTGAAGCCGCTTCTGGCAGACCTGCAGTGAAGCTGACCATTGCAAGATGGATTACATCATGCATAGGTCTGTGTTATGAGTTGGCAGGCAGGGAGCCTCCCAGAGGGATAAGAGCTCATTCTACCCGCCATACGGCTGCATCGGCAGCTGCTTCCAGGTACATTCCTATCCAGGAGATCTGTTGGGTTGCTACCTGGAAGTCAGCAAACGCCTTCATTACCCACTACCACATCGACCTTGAGTCATGCCGGGATGCTGGTTTTGGGGCCTCGGTTCTCCAATCTCTGTTTCCTAAACAGGGGGTGTGCACCTTGCCTCCCTCCTCCCGGAGAACTGCTTGGAGTCTGCCAGAGAGTGGGGATGAACAACATATCCACGCTCCTAGAAGAACAGGTTACTCACCTGTAACAGTAGTTCTAGTAATGATATATGTTGTTCATCCACACGCACCCACCCGACCTCCCCGGCTTTAGGCGCACCACCTTGCTTCCAGTGGGCTAAGATCTGGCGTCATGGGGTGGAGCCAAGGTATTTACCACCCAGATGTGTGGGAGGACCCAGCTTGAACACTTTCCGGTGAATTTAAAGGGGAAAGGGACATGCCAGAGAGTGTGGATGAACAACATATACCACTCCAAGAACTACTGTTACAGGTGAGTAACCTGTTCTTTCTGCACACATTTCCACTATGTATCGTTGTTTTCATGCAATGCTTGCATGTACACCATTGTATCTACTGTACTGTATCTAACTCAGACTGTTTGTACTTGATTTGAATTGTATAGCCTCCATTTTTACGTTCGCTTTCGCACATGCACAAGGAACATTTTGGGAGAGTAGCACACTTTGGAGGTGTGCCTCTCCCTTTCAATCCACTGCTCAGTTGAGCAGGCGTGGTGGTCCTGCACCAATGGGTGTGGGAGCTGTGTATGACAGCGGTGGTCTTCACTTCAAAGAAAACCACCACTGTCATACAGAGCACCGCGTCATGCCGCCCCCCTGCGTCACGCCGCCCCCAATTTTGCTGCCATGCTGGGAGCCACCCAGCGTGGCAAACGCCCCATGCTATCTGCCGACGGGGTGCCCAATCCCCGTCAGCCTCGGCCCCCCAGCCATCCTTCTGCTATGCTGGGAGCCTCACCCTAGCGTGGCAAATGTTCCACGTAGTCTTTTTTTTTTTTCACCTGTAAAGCAAAACGGTCCCACGGCGCTTCTCCCAGTCCCTCCCACAACCTGCACCCACCCACTGCGCACTCCAGCTCTCCCATGCTCCCCTCACCCCATACTTACCTCCAGAGCTCAGCATGACTATCTTCGTGGACCAGGCACATGTCTGCACTCTTCAAAGCCGACCGCGAACTAAGGAAATGCTGGTAAGCTGTAATGGGCTAGATGGGGTTTTCAACTTTATTGCATATCTCAGGCATTTTGGGAATTTTGCGCAATTTAATTACGGTTTGGGACCCTTCTCATGATCGATATATGCCATGGCATTATTCGGGCCCAAAGGGTGATTTTGCAGTCACTGTGAAGTCACTGCGTGAAATCACCCTTCGGGCCCGAATAATGCCATGACAGTGATTCATGAGAAGGGGTCCCAAAAACCCCATGTTGAAAATTTGGTACAAAAATTCAAAAAAATGACTGTTTTACGAGCGTGCATTGCGCAGTTCCTACACAGGCTCGTAAGTTCGCAAATTTTCAATATTTTCACTCCACATTTTCAACATTGCCATTTTACCACACCTCCTTATGAGCAGTACAGCTGTCATTTTTCACATCCTAACCAAAACGTGTTTCCACCCATGTAGCGCACAATGGCGCAGTCGGTGTGTGAAATCAATGTATGGGACGCATTAAGAAAATCACAGTAACACTGTTCATGAGCAGAGGTCTTAAAATGGCTATGTTGAAAATTTGGTGAAAAAATTCCTAAAAATGACTGTTTTACGACCGTGCATTGCGCAGTTCCTACGCACGCTTGTAGGTTTGCGAATTTTCAATATTTCCACTCCAGATTTTCAACATTGCCATTTTACCACACCTTCTTATGAGTAGTACAGCTGTCATTTTTCACATCTCACCCAAAACGTGTTTCCGCCCATGTAGCGCACAATGGCACAGTCGTGTGCGAAATCAATGTATGGGACACATTAAGAAAATCACAGTGACACTGATCATGAGCAGAGGTCTTAAAATGGCTATGTTGAAAATTTGGTGAAAAAATTCCTAAAATGACTGTTTTACAAGCATGCATTGCACAGTTCCTACACACGCTCGTACGTTTTGAATTTTCAATATTTTCACTCCAGATTTTCAACATTGCCATTTTACCACACCTCCTCATGAGCAGTACAGCTGTCATTTTTCACATCCTGCCCAAAACGTGTTTCCGCCCATGTAGCGCACAATGGCGCAGTCGGTGTGTGAACTCAATGTATGGGACACATTAAGAAAATCACAGTGACACTGATCATGAGTAGAGGTCTTAAAATGGCCGTGTTGAAAATTGGGTGAAAAAATTCCTAAAAATGACTGTTTTACGAATCTGCGTTGCGCAGTTCCTACGCACGCTCGTAAGTTTGCGAATTTTCAATATTTTCACTCCAGATTTTCAACATTGCCATTTTACCACACCTCCTCATGAGCAGTACAGCTGTCATTTTTCACATCCTGCCCAAAACATGTTTCCGCCCATGTAGCTCACAATGGCGCAGTCGGTGTGCAAACTCAATGTATGGGACACATTAAGAAAATCACAGTGATACTGTTCATGAGCAGAGGTCTTAAAATGGCTGTGCTGAAAATTTGGTGAAAAAATTCCTATAAATGACTGTTTTACAAGTGTTCATTGCGCAGCTCCATTCCTATAAATGACTGTTTTACGAGTGTTCATTGCGCAGCTCCTATACACGCTCGTAAGTTTGCGAATTTTCAATATTTTCACTCCACATTTTCAACATTGCCATTTTACCACACCTCCTTATGAGCAGTGCAGCTGTCATTTTTCACATCATGCCCAAAACGTGTTTCCGCCCATGTAGTGCACAATGGCGCAGTCGGTGTGCGAAATCAATGTATGGGACACAGTAAGAAAATCACAGTGACACTGTTCATTAGCAGAGGTTTTAAAATGGCAATGTTGAAAATTTGGTGAAAAAATTCCTAAAAATGACTGTTTACTAGCGTGCGTTGCACAGTTCCACGCATCGTAGGTTTGCGAATTTTCAATATTTCACTCCAGATTTTCAACATTGGCATTTTACCACACCTCCTCATGAGCAGTACAGCTGTCATTTTTCACATCCTGCCCAAAACATGTTTCCACTCATGTAGCGCACAATGGCGCAGTCGGTGTGAGAAATCAATGTATAGGACACATTAAGAAAATCACAGTGACACTGATCATGAGCAGAGGTCTTAAAATGGCTGTGTTGAAAATTTGGTGAAAAAATTCCTAAAAATGACTGTTTTACGAGTGTGCATTGCGCAGTTCCTACGCACGCACGTAAGTTTGCGAATTTTCAATATTTTCACTCCAGATTTTCAACATTGCCATTTTATCACACCTCCCTATGAGCAGTACAGCTGTCATTTTTCACATCCTGCCCAAAACGTGTTTCCGCCCATGTAGTGCACAATGGCGCAGTTGGTGTGCGAAATCAATGTGTGGGACACAGTAAGAAAATCACAGTGACACTGTTCATTAGCAGAGGTTTTAAAATGCCAATGTTGAAAATTTGGTGAAAAAATTCCTAGCAATCACTGTTTTACAAGTGTGCGTTGCACAGTTCCCACGCACGCTCGTAGGTTTGCGAATTTTCAATATTTCCACTCCAGATTTTCAGCATTGCCATTTTACCACACTTCCTTATGAGCAGTACAGCTGTCATTTTTCACATCCTGCCCAAAATGCGTTTCTGCCTATGTAGCGCACAATGGGGGTAACAAAAAGGTTATGCTGAAAATTTATTGTGCAAATACCAGCAATCGCACAGGGCATTAGGGTAAAGCACCATACGTGCCAAACACCACTGCAAATACCTGCAAGCGAACGTTCAGCATTGACAAATGCTTGTTATGATATTACTGCAATGTGTTATGTACCTGTATCTTATCATTGTGCCATCTTTAGGGCCCAGGTCATGCCTGAAAACGGTCCTTTGAATCAGTGCTCCTACCCAGTAATCAGATGCAAATAAATAAATACACAGGCATTAGGGAGATCAAAGAAATACAGAAAGCAGAATCTGGCCAAGGACAGAGCCTTGGGGAACACCTCAACAGATTTGGGTGGGAGAGAGGGTGCCTCAGATGCAGCGAGTTCGGGGCCTGCCCTGGAGGCAGAATTAGAGCCAGCTAACAAAAATTAGAGAGTCCTGCCTCTATCAATTTGTACAGGAGAAGAGTGTGAGTAACAGTGTCAAACACTCTGGCCAGGTCGACCGACTTGCAGTTCTAACCAGGCCCAGGCCCACACCTGTTAGAACAGAGTCAGTGAGCCTGAAAGGGGAGTCTGAGGTAGAATGAGACTTACAGAAACCAGACTGAAAGGGAGTGAAGATGGAAGAGGAGTCAGGAAAGGGAAAGAGTTGACAGTGGAAATGTTTCTGAAGCTAAGTTAAAGAAGGGAGAAAAGAGATAAGGTGATAGGTCCCAGGAGAGGAAGGGTTAGCCCCTTTGGGAAGAGGGATGACTGTAGAATGCGTCCAAGCATTATGAGGATGGATGTGATAGGAGTAGCAATGTTGGGAGGCAGAGGAGTTTTGGGTCAAGGCTATCAGAACATAGGCCCATGAGATTGTTTAGAGAAAGCAGAGCCTTAAGAAAAGCACAAGGTATGGGGGAAAAGAAGAAGGCAAGGAGGGAGGGAGCAGGAGGGAAAGGAGTGGGGGGGGGAGGAGAGGAAGAGGGAGGGAAGGAGAAGAGAAGTGTATGTGAACAGGAGGTAAAAAAAGGTGTAGAAAGAAGATGCAACTTCAACAGGATCCGTAATGAAAGACTTATCAAGCTTGAGGACGGGAGAAGGAACCTAAACTGGAAGGGGGAATAATGAGTCATTGACCTTTTAGAACTTAAAGGAGTGACTAAGATTATTCTTAAGCATGGATACAAGGTATTCAGATTACACAAACCTTGTAGCTTTGGTGCAGGCATTGTGAAAGGTTTGATATTTAGGCAGATCAACAGCGGAGCCAGACATCTTGTGGGCCTGCCAAACCATGTCTCCACTTCAAGCACATTAGTGTCCCAGCGAGTCAGTGGAACAGAGAAGGAGTGGAACAGATGGCTAGCATCTTAGGCATTTGCAGAAGGAAGCAATGAAGCAGGAGACTCTGCCAGTTACTGTAACTAAGGCAAGGTACGTGTTCACTACTGTGTAACAGTCACTGCTGGGAAAAGTGGAAGGCAAAGGTAGGCCAAAACTGACTTTATTCACACTGGTTTGATCTACATACCTCAAACACAGGGGGAGGAGTTACATAAGGCCATTGGCAAGATGGCAGAAAAGAAGGAGGTGCTGTTGGGGGGGAGGGATTCAATCTGCCAAATGTAGACTGGGGCCTCCCAGCAGTGGCTTCAGCTAGAAGCAGGGAAATCTTGGACTCCCTGCAGGAGATGTTCCTCAGGCAACTAGTCAATAACCCACTTATGATGGGGCAATATTGGGCCTGGTACTCACCAACAGGGACAATGTTGCAGACATCATTGGGGGGGGGCATCTGGTGACCAATGATCACCGTACAGTGTGGTTCGATATAAAGATGATTGCAGAATCAAATACACAAAGGCAAGCATCCTGGACTTCATGAGGACAGGTTTTAAAAAGATGGGCAAATGCCTCAGGGATGACCTGGGGGGATGAGCTGGGTGGAATGTAGGAAAAGCAGGGGGAAACTAAAAAGTGCTATAGTGTAGGGAACAAACCTTTGTGTCAAGCAAGGGAGAAAAAGAAAGAGGAAAAAGAGGCTGCTATGGTTCTCAAAAGAAGTGGCATAAAAGGTAAAAGCTAAGAGGGTAGTACAATATTCAGAAGGTACAAATAGATTGAGATGGTGGAGGGCAGGGAGGTGTACCAGGGGAAACAGATGGAAGCAGTGAGGAGTGCAAAGGCACAAACTGAAGAGAGAATAACCAAGGCAGTAACGAAAGGGGACAAGACATTTTTAGGTATGTAAGTGATAAAAGGAAGACCAATGGTGGGATTGTAAGGCTAAGAAGGGAAAGGGGGGAATGTGCAGAGCAGGAACAGGAAAGGCAGACATCCAATTGTTTAGTATTTACAAAAGAAGGGGTAGGTGACGGGCTAAAGATAAGAGACAAGGGCATTGTGACAGGGTTGAATACAAGGATCTGTTCTATGCTCTCCTTTTCTGTCTCTTGCCTGTCTAGTTGTGCAACTAAATGTTCTCATGAGACCTAGGAACTGATCACACTGACAGTCCTGTGATTCTCCCCCCTCACTATCTCTCTGCCTTCACTTGCTGTTTCTGACTTTTCCACCCCCTGCATATCTGAGGTTATAACAAGCATTTGTCAATGCCAAACGTTCGCTTGCAGGTATTTGCAGTGGTATTTGGCACTTGGACATGGCTTAAAAAAATCAGTGACAAAGAAGTAAAATGAGGGAGACAGTTTCTCAAGTGGTTCTATTGCCTAAAGCAGGCAGCATAACAGTATTGGTGTAAAATACTTTGTCTGCAGAAGAGCAAGTCTGTAACTCTGTTACCCACTGTTCAGTCACAGAAACAAATTGTAGGAGGGACAGAAACATGCTAAGGCAAAGTCTTGCACATCCCTGAAAATATATATATATATATATATATATATATCTCCTCCTTCTCTCTCCCCACCCCAAACCCCTCTTCTACAGGTGCTTTTCAGGCTTGGCCGTACTCTGCCACAGGAAAGCTCAGAGTTGAAAAGGCAGAGGGTAAGTGCATTAGGCGCTTGGGGAGGGCAAGACGTGGAGGATATTGGCTGCACCAGAGAGGAGTATTAAAAACATATAAAAAAAAGGAACAGTTGATTTGACCAGGGCAATAAGTGTATTTGGGACTGAAGGACAAGAGGGCATACAGGGGTGGTGGGAAGGGGGATTAGTTAGCAAGGAAGCATTTGTTTTTATTTACTCATGGAGAGTGGTAAATGTATGGAAGAAGGTGCCAGATGATGTGGTGTAAGTCAAGAGTGCTGAAACTTTAAACTCAAGCTGTATCACTTTCTCCTGTAATAAATACTCTTTCAGTTGCCCCCCTTTATGAGGGATCACCCTCATTCTACCTCCAAGTATTACTGTGTCCCACATAAAAAAGGTACTGCCCATGCAAAGAAGATGCTGGAAACTCTTAAAGCAGGAATTCATAACTCTTTTGCTAAAGCAAAAGTAAACCTGCTAAGCAATGGCACTAGATTCCAATGTACTGAGCCAGAATCTCCTTTCTTTTGGTGTTGACATTGGGAGGCTAGTGTTGCATCAACACCATTCCAGTGCAAAGTAATGCAGTTGCCCTCTCCAGACACTCAGTGAGCTGATATATGCATTGCATTAGCCTAGAATATAATAAGCTTATCTGTGGTGCAGAGTTTGCAGCAGACTCCAGTCCGCAGTCCTGCGTTTGAAGTGTTTGCAGGTGAATCTACTGCAAAATGCTTATTCACCTCAGGTAAAAAACGGTGGCACCTCTTAGCGATTTAAAAATGGTTCTGTTGGTATTGTTTCTGCCATGTTTTTTTTTTGGTATTGGGGAAGCGAGCAGAGAGCAAGTGCAGCTGAACCAGCCGCTGCAGCACGATTTTGTTAGAGAGTGGCAGAGTGATAGGCAGTTACTAATTTTGTTCCCCACGGCTGTCAGGGAGACAATTAAGAAAAAAGAAATGAAGTTGGGGTATGTTTGCTGTGCCACTTTTCTTGGGAGACAGCAGCTCAGGATAAGAAATACAGCTTTTAAAGAGAACGGGACAAAGAAAATGACAGACCTGTGTAGGTACAGTTAGTGCTGGGGAAAATGTTTAGAAAGGCAGACTAGATTGTGTCTTTACCAACTATGCAGTGCGGGGGGGGGGAACGACAAGGTGACCGAATAAGACTGATTTTGAGAACTGCACTAGTGAGCACCAGACAGTCCGGTAACAGTTGAGGAAATGCACAGTTCTAAATTAGGGACAGTCTGCATCAGAAGATATAAAAAAAAACTCTGCTGCACACCTCTTGGGTAAAAATGGAGGAGCGGTTCACATCATGACATGAAATACTGGAAAAGGTGCTTTATCCATTGCATTAAAGAATGTTCCCATAATGATGTAAAGTGCTCACAGATGATTTATCGAGTGGGCTTTCTGAAAAACAAGCATAAACAAAAACTCTGGTGCTCCGAATCACAAAAGCTCTTCCTTACCCTGACACGCCTGAGCACTTTATATGGTTTTGGAGCCTTCTTTACTACAATGAGTATCGCTTTATTTTTGCGGTATTTTTGACTCTGAGCATACATGCCATCCATTCTTCTTGGCCAGAGAATATAACGCAGCAGAACTAATGTGCTGGAGGACAGAGGACTTCAGCCCATATTACAGTATCACTATATTTTGTCTAACATACTTTCAATTTCCCGCCTGTTACACATGTGCACGCTAAACAATGCTACATACAAACAGTGCATCATGGGAAGTAAGTGACTGAAACAAACGTGTCAGGCGGAGATTTACTTCGCGTGAATACTGCTACAATATTAGCTGCATGCTTAAAACCAAAAAAACCCTTAGAAGACTGTGGACGTATATATATGTCCAGAATCTATATACCTTCACACATATTCAGTTCTCACTAACCCACAAGGTCATTAACTATTGCACAAAAGGAATATGCAATGGGGTCTCTATATTTTATTGAAAAGATAAATAAATCTACTACCTCTATCTCTATCTTATAACAAGCTCTAAATCAGCAAGGAAGTCTAAGGCAGTTGGGAGCTGTAATCAGGCCAGATATTTTTCTTCTTAAAATCAAAGTAGTTGGCGGTCAGCAAGTGCCAGGGAATATCCTTTAGGGACTGGCTACCATTACTTTATTAAAATAAATAAAAGGGGGCACAAAACAAAATGGGAAAGCACACACATACGAAGTGCAAGTTAGAAGTCATTTTAGAGTGACAAGAGAGCTGCTCAGTTACTAAATAACACAAGTAGAATTCATTTGACGAAATACACATACATTTTGATTTAAATGATATAAAAAAGACACTAGCAGCAAGTTAACAGTCAAAGGGACACAATTCAATACATTTTGTGGCACAGAAGTGCATAGATTTAAAAACAGAGGTGTCTGAAGCAGTGTCCAGAGAAAACAAACTGCGGTCAGAGCCTATACGGCTTCACAGAGCATTGCTCATGGATACCAGAGTGGTGGCAGTGGAGTATAAGGTGTTTTGGATCGGTGGTGGTGGCGTATGGCGGCGGATTGGAGTGCCACTGAAGGATGCTGCTGAACGTTTTAAATAAAATAAGTAAATCTCACCAAAACATTATATTCTCCTTTAACATGAGCAATAATTCATTGTAATTTTTACAATATCCAATATTTAGTTAGGTTTTTTTTTCCCTTCATAATTGCAGTTTGCACTGCAGTTGAAGTTACTTACGAGTTCCTTCAATTCCATGGCGATCGTGTCCAGGTCCAGTCAAGACTCAGAAAAGTATTCTGACAGCCAGCCAGGAGTCGAGTCGCTTCAATTCGGTTGAAGAAAATGAAAACTTAATTAAAAGTAAAACAGAACTCTACTGAAAGTGGCGGCGCCGGAGCCTGTGAAAAGCAAACACAGTCAGTGAAGCTCGAGTCAAGCCAGCCAGTGAAATCAACAGCAAGTCAGTCAGTCAGCGACTGTGTAAGTGAAGTCCGATCTGACTCCAGTCCACAACACTCAGGTCTCAATCCCAATGGAAAAGCCAGGCCCAGATGATAAGGAGTCAGCCGAAATCAAATGGGATTTGGGGACGTATGTGTTACTTATATACCCCCTATGGCTCTAGTGCCCTGTTTTTTTTTAACTTCACTCTCCAAGTTCTCAGGTGGGGGGACATGGCTTGGCTCTTGGAACTTCTGCAGACTGTGATTGACTGACTGTGTCCCAGGACATTAAAAAAAAAGCTGCTGAAGCCACTTCTTTAATTATTTAAATGTGTATGGATGCATTGTTGCCGAGTGGCGTCGGTAAGTAGTTACCTTAAATGGAATGCTGGCAGCTGGTGGGCTAGGGCTGTCTAATGGCTAAATGGGTGCTAAGTGGTGTATTTGTCGTCCCTCCTCACTTCAAGGCACTAAAACAAAGAGGAGTGGAGAGACGACTACGGAGGTGTTGCTGCTGCCGAGCTCTGCCCCGTAAATGAATAGAAACAAAAAGAAGTGTTAAGTTCTCCACTTTACAACTCGTCTTTGCTGGCCGAGGAGAACTTAACACAGGCAGCAGGTGTCAGTTTCTTATTGTTTTAGTGGCGGGTTGGGGGGCGGCATAGCAGAATCAGATTCAAAGGCAAAGAGTGACAAAGCAAGCACTGCAATACATTACAAGTAAAAATAAATTCAGTTTGAGTGTGCAGCATGTTTGTAGGGGCAATCTCCTGGTGCACAAAAAAGTGGTGGGGTGGCTGCCCCTCCATTTCCGGCGCCTATGCACTGATCGCAGCGGTAGTTTCCTTTGAACTGAAGACCACTGCTGTCATACACAGCTCCTGCATCCATGGCACAGGACAGCCGCACCTGCTCAACGGAGCACTGCATTGCACAGGACAGTCACACCTCCAAAAAGTCCTATTCTCCCCTAAGACGTTCCTTGCGCATGCGCGCAAGTGAACGTAAAAATATATGTGAAACCTTTTGTCAAACTGCAAGTGATACTGGGATCCCTTGGTTTGAAAATGTATATAGTTATACTGTTGAAATGATTGCAAAAAGCTATTTGGTATTTTGGACTTAACCTGAGATGCAGTTTGAGCTCTTCTCAGACTCGTTTGCAAACTCTTCTACAGAGCTGTCAGCAGGAGGGCAGCTTGGGACACTGTTCTATTTGCAAGCCTGCTCTGTTAAGAAACTGACAAGAGCTCTGATACATTTTGTGAGAAACAGGGTGTCTCCTTAACATGCTCGGGATGAAGAAGTTAATTGTCAGGCAAAGACTTGTTATAAAAAGAGCAGCAATATTTTTAATAGAGAGACTGAAACTTGGAATTAGGGATACCCTCAGATGAAGGACTTTGTTTTCTCTGTTTGTGCTGCCTTTGTAGTTATACTGAACAATTTATTTTTTATTTTACTGTTATTGATAAATATAAAACCCTACTTGCAAATTTTACAACTGCTCCTGGTCTTCCTATGCTTCCTGACCTATGCCTCAATAACAAGCATAAATGGTAGAGAGGTGGACACCAGTCATTTAGAGGAGAAAGTCCACAAGGTACTAGCACAATTAAAAGTAGACAAGACAATGGGACCTAATGGGGTGTACCCCAGAATACAGAGGGAGCTCAAAGAAGTGCTGACTGCACCTCTGACAACTCTATTCAACTTAATCATTAAAAACAAGGGAGGTTCTGAGGGACTGGATGAAGGCAGATGTGGTCCCACATCACACACGTGGGAACAGGGAGGAGGCAGGAAATTACAGACCTGTCAGTCTGACTTTGGTAGTGGGCAAAGTAATGGAAACACTACTGAAAAAAAGGATAGTGGAATACCTTGTAACTAGTGGATTACAGGATCCAAGGAAACATGGTTTCACAGGGGGGAGGTCTTTCCAGGAAAACATGATTGAGTTCTTTCACTGGGTGACCAGGGTAGTGGATCAGGGAGGAGCAGTAGATGTGGCCTACCTGGATTTCAGTAAGGCTTTCAACACTGTTCCACATAGAAGACTGGTGAACAAGCTGGCCTTTCAGGGAGTGGGTTAAAAAGTTATAAACTGGGTAAGAAGTTGGTTAAGCTATAAGAGTCATAGGGTGATGATAAATGGTGTTCACTCTGGAAAATCCAAGGAGAGAGCAGCGGGGTGCCTCAAGTCTCAGTACTAGGCTTGGTCCTCCTTCAATGTCATAAAAACATAGAAACATAGAAGTTGATGGCAGATAAGGACCACAAAGCCCATCCAGTCTGCCCATTTCTTTTTCTACCTTATAAAAGTGCCATCAGCCTTTGCTCTGTCAATGGCCTATCTATTCATACTCATCTACAATGCTCCCTTATGCCTATCCCATGCCTGTCTGAAGCCCTGCACTGTATTCATATCCACCACTTCCAGAGGTAGGCTGTTCCTTGCATCCACCACCCTTTCTGTGAAAAAGAACTTCCTCACATTACCCCTTAATCACCTCCCTTTAATCTTATGCTGTGTCCTCTTGTCCTGCTATTTTTCTTATATTGAAACATGTTAGACTCTTTCACCTTGTTAATGCCCTTAAGGTGTTTGAATGTTTCTATCATATCACCTCTCTCCCTCCTTTGCCCAATGGATACATATTGAGCTCCATTAATCTGTCCTCATATGTTTTCTGATGCAGTCCCTGCAACACTTAGGTTGCCCTTCTCTGGACTGCCTCCTGGGGCCTAACCAGTGTCTTGTAAAGAGGGATTATTACCTCCCTCTTCCGACTTGTGATACCCCTACTAATACACCCTAACATCCCCCTAGCCTTACCTACTGCTTTAGTGGTCTGCTTGGATGATTTCAGGTCATCAGTGATGATGATGCCCAAGTCCCTTTCTTCCCTTGTGAATGCCAGCAACTCCCCTCCCAGCCTATAGGTGGCTTCAGGGTTTCTCTTCCCTATGTGCATGATCTTGCACTTCTTTGCATTAAACCTCAGTTGCCACTTTTCCAACCATTTTGCTAGTTTATCCAGATTCTCTTCTCATTCTGCCCACCCCATCTAGATCATCTTCTCTGTTGCAGATCTTGGTGTCATCTGCAAACAGACAAACCTTACCCTCCAGTCCATCTGCAATGTCACTGATGAAGATATTGAAGAGGACTGACCCCAGGACTAATCCCTGAGGTACCCCACTTGTGACTTGCATCTCTTCTTACTGTATGCTGTTTACCACCACTCTCTGTTTTCTGCCCGCCAACCAGTTTGCCACCCAGTTGACCAAATTCTGACCCATCCCGAGCCTACCCATCTTATTAATCAATCTTCTATGTGGAACAGTATCGAAAGCTTTGCTGAAGTCAAGGTAGGCGACATCAACTGCTCCCCCCTGGTCCACCACTCTGCTTACCCAGTCAAAGAAATCTATGAGATTAGTTTGACAGGCCCTTCCTTTTGTAAACCCATGCTGTCTTGGATCCTGTGCTCCTATGGATTCCAGGTGTTGCACTATCCTTTCCTTAAGGAATGCCTCCATAACCTTGCCCACTACTGAGGTAAGACTGACTGGTCTGTAGTTCCCTGCCTCCTCCCTGCTACTACTCTTGTGGAGCGGGATCACACGAGCCCTTCTCCAGTCTTCTGCAACCTCTCCTGTGCTCAGAGACTCACAAAACAGTTCCGATAATGGCTCTGCTAGTTCCACCCCTAGCTCCTTTAATTCCCTGGGATGTATGCCATCAGGTCCCATTGCCTTGTCTACCCTGAGATTATCGAGCTCTTGTAGGACCCTTTCTTTTGTGAAGGGACTAGTGCTCACCTCCCTCCTCCCTGTGTCCATGGTGCTGAGCTGTGTGCCCTGACCTACCTTCTCTTCAGTAAATACTGAGCAGAAGTATCTATTTAGGGTAGATGCTTTTACATGGTCCTCCTCCTCCTCACACGCTCCCTTATCTCCTTTGATCTTAGCAATACCCGCTCTGGACTTTCTCCTTTCAATAATGTATCTATAGAAAGCCTTGTCACTTTCTTTTACTGTCTGTGCTAGTGTTTCCTCGGTTTGGGCCTTTGCCTGCCTTACTGCATTCCCTAAGGGAAGTTTGGTATGCCTCCCTATCACCATCCTGCTGCATTCCCTTATATTTCCTGAAGGCCAGCCTTTTGGCTCTTACCTTTTCTGCTACTGTTTTTGAGAATCAAAGTGGTTTCCTTCTTCTTTTGCACTTCCTTTTCTCTCTAACACAATGGGATGTTGCTTCAAGTATTGCATTCTTAATGCTTGCCCACTTTGCCTGTACCCCCTCACCTGTATTTCTTTTTGCCAGGGCTAGCTTAACTCTGTAGGCCATCCAACAAAGTCAGCTCCTCTGAGGTCCCATATTTTTGCCTTGGAATGGGATGATTTAGTTGCAGTGGCCAAACTGAACCATACCATGTGGTGGTCACCGGCCCCCAGGTGACCTACCTGGAGATCTGTGATCCTTTCCCTGTTAGTCAGTACTAGATCTAGGATAGCCCTGTCTCTTGTGGGTTGTTGTACCAGTTGTTTGAGGCCCTCCCCCTGCAGGGAATCCACCATGTGTCTAGTTCTGGCAGATGTTCCTGCTGGTATTGGTCAATCTGTATCTGGCATGTTGGAGTCTCCCATTATTAGAACCTCCCCTTTAGCTGTCATGTTTTGCATATCTTCTAACAGTAATGTGTCTATGTCATTCCCCTGGTCTAGGGGCATGTAGACAACCCCAGTTCTTATGTCTGTCCCATTTCTGGTTTCCAGGGTGACCCACAGTTCTTCGGGCTCCTTATGTGTATTCTGAATTTCTGTAGCTTTGATATTTTCATTGACATACAGGGCCACTCCACCCCTCCTTTTTGTACCTTGGTCTCTTCTGAACAGTATATAGTCAGGTACTGAAGTCTCCCAAGTGTGGTTACTGGTAAACCACGTCTCGTTAATTGCTACTATGTCCAGTTAGCCTCCGTCATTATTGCCTGCAGGTCTGGGATCTTGTTTCCCAGACTGTGAGCATTTGTGTACATGATTTTCCATTGGCCAGATTTCAATGTGTTAGTTGTTGGGTGAGGTCTGGCATTTCCCCTATGCGTCGTATGGGGAGCTGGACTTTTTTCCTTAGCTGGTGATGCAAATGAACTGTAAACATGCTGAACTCCTGTTTGACCACTAGCTATACCAGGACGTCAATGTTTTCCCCTGCTTCCTGAACAATTTTAGCAATGAGGTCAGTGTCTCTCCACGCTGATGTACCGGGGAGACATCTGACCATTACCCCTGGTTGGAGATAGGTATCAACTCCCCGAATCATGCAGTCTGCTATGATCAGAAGTATTTTGAATTTCTTTTTATTAGCAACATTACAGAAGGGCTAGAAGGGAAAGTATGCCTGTTCACAGATGACACAAAAATCTGCAACAGAGAAGACACATCTGGGGGCTGGAAAAAATGAGGGATGATTAGAAAAAGTTGAAAGGACGGTCAAGGGTTTGGCAGCTGGGTTTCAATGCAATAAAGTGCAAAATCATGCACTTGGGGCATAGAAACCCAGGGGCTACATACCAATTGGGAGGGTAAGTACTGGCAACCACCAAACATGAAAGGGGCCTGGGGTAGTCATTTCTGATTACCTGAAGGTAGCCAAGCAGTGTGATAAGGCAGTGGAGAAGGCTAGCAGGATGCTTGGTGCATAAGGAGGGGTATCACCAGTATGAAGGAGTTAATATTACCCTGTATGGATCACTGACATGACTCCACCCCAAGTACTGTGTCCAGTTCTGGAGGACCCACCTCCAGAAGGACATTGATGAGGTGGCGGCAGTACAAAAGAGGGCTACCGAAATGGTGCAGGGCCTGCATCAAAAGCTCTATGAGGAGATACTCATGGAACTGACTGTATACTCTCTGGAGGAGAGGAGGGAAAGGGGATATGATAGAAACATTCAAATAGTATTAATAGGGTACAGGAAGATAGCATTTTCTATAGAAAAAGAAGCTTGAGGACATTTGGGTCATGCTATGAAGTCTGAGGGGGGAGGCTCAGAGGAAATGTGAGAAAATACTTCTTCATAGAGAAGGTGGTGGGTGCCTAAAACAGCCTTCCAGTGGAGGTGGTGGGTGCCAAAACTGTGACAGGATTCAAGCATGCATGGGACAGACACAAGGAGATCTTTGTAGTAAGACAAGGGGAGGATACAACCAAAGATCGAATAGGGTCTGCAGCGGCATAGTAAGCAGGGAAAACTGGGCAGACAAGGTGGGCAAAGAGGTCCCTATCTGCTGATAACTTCTATGTTTCTGTCCTGAATAAATACTTTTGTTCAGTGTTCACAAAGGAAAGGAGAAAAGAGGAGGGGCCACAAAAATGTTACAGGAGCACTAAAGAGAGGTAGGTGGACACTAGTCCATTTTTAGATGAGAGAGTCCTGAAGGGACTCGCCAATCTTTTTTTTTTTTTCAGTTGTTTAACCAGGATTAGTACACTAAGCTGAAAGCTTTTTTTACAGGAGTGACTTGGGAGCACAGGGAAGTCAAGTGACTTGCTCAGGGTCACACAGTATGCAAGTGGAAGCTGTGGGATTCAAACCTAGGTCTGGTCTGCTGGATGTTACCAGATTTGCAGCTCAGAGCCTTAAACCACTGCGCTGTACTGCCTCTGAAAGTGGATAAAGCAATGGGACCAGGTGGGGTCCACCCAAGGGTACTGAAGGAGCTCAAGGAGGTACTGACTGCACCTCTAATGGTTCTACTGTATTTAACATCTCATTGAAAACCGGAGTCATCCCAGAGGACTGGAGGAAGGCAGATGTATTGCCACTTCACAAAAGTGGTAGCAGAGAAGAGGCTGGCAATTACAGGCTAGTGAGCCTGACTTTGGTGGTGAGAAAGTTAATGGAATCACTCCTGAAAGAAAGGATTGTGGAACATCTTGAACCCAGTGGATTACAAGACCCAAGGCAGCATGGAGTCATGGGGGGGGGGTCATGTCAAACAAATCTGAAAGAGCTCTTTGACTGAGTGACCAAGGAACTAGATCATGGTGGAGCAGTGGACATAGGCTACCTATATTTCAGTAAGGCATTCAACATTGTTCCACATAGGAGACCAGTAAGCAAGATGGATAGCTTAAAAGTGGGTCCAAAGGTGGTAAACTTGGTAAGAAAGTGGTTAAGGGATAGGTGGCAGAGGGTGGTGGTAAACAAAATATGCTCAGAGGGATGGAGGGTGACCAGCAGAGTGCCTCAGGGATCAGAGCTGGGATTGATCTTCTTTAATTGCTTTATAAGTGACATTGCAGAGGAGCTGAAGGGAAGGTCTGCCTTTTTACAAATGACACCAAGCTCTACAATGGGTTGGACACTCCGACATGTTTACCCTTAAGTCTCTTTCTTGTTTGGTTGTTGTCTGTACCACTCCAACCATTTTGTACTCCATCCCCTGGTTTCTGTGCCCTAAGAGCATTACTTTGTACTTTTTTCGCATTGAAACCCAGCTGCCATACCCTTGACCACTCTTCAAGTTTTCCCAGATATCTGCTTATCCTTTCCACCCCCCCCTTAGATTGCCCACCCTGTTGCACATCTTGGTGTCATCCTTAATGAGTGAGACCTGTATAGTTCCTTTGCAATATCACTTATGAAGACATTAATGGGGACCAGTCCCAGCACTGATCCTCGGGGTACCCTGCTGGTCACCCTCGCTTCCTTGGAGCATACTCCATTTACCACCACCCTCTGTGACCTATCCTTTAACCAGTTTCTTACCCAGTTAACCACCTTTTCACCCACTCCAACCTACCCAGCTTGCTTATTAGTCTGTTATGTGGAATGGTGTTGAAAACCTTACTGAAATCTAGGTAGGCCACAACCACTGCTCCTCCATGATCTTGGTCTTCTAGTTAAAGAATCTATCAGATTTGTTTTACATGATCTCCCCCCTGTGACTCCATGCTGCCTCAGGTCTTGTAACCTGTTGGATTCAGGATATTCCACAATCCTTTCCTTCAGAACCATTTCCATTAATTTTTCCACTACTAATGTGGGAAGTATTTTTCAGAAATAAAGGTGCTCAAGGAGAAGGGGACGTGATAAGAAGTTGGATGGGGGTAGATTCAGGATAGATAAGTGGAAGTACTTCTTCATAGAAAGAGTAATGGCTTCATGGAACAGTCTCTCAGTGGAGGTGGTGGGGGAGAAAACAGTGGTGGTGTTCAAGATTGCATGAGATAGGTATAAGGGAACCATAGGGAAAGGGAAGGGGGGATGAATGGGCCAGAGTTCAATAAGGACCTGCGGTGATACTATAGGCAGGGAAAAATGGGAAAACTATGTGGGTCAAGTGGTCCTTATCTACCAACAAATTCTATGTTTCTTTTGTACAGTGGCAAGCAAGAAGCTCAGCTTAAATCTATAGAAAGTGTGTTTCTCTAACTTGATTTTCCTAAGGAGGCATGTGAATCCCGGACAGCCATACATTTAGATTGGAAGATGTGGAGGACAGTGTTAATATTGTCAGTTATGGAGATTGGGGACCAATCAATGGAAAAGAGATCAGCATGGAGAGCAGACAAGTTTAGTGGCCTGAAGGTGCAAACTTGAATCAGCTGGGGGACAGTTTGGGTGGATGGATTCTGCACACACAGTAGACCATATAGTGGTCACTGAGAGCGTCAGGGAGAGCATTGACGTCGACAATACAGTGGAGTTAGGAGGAGAGAATGCAACTGAAGAAAGAGCTATTTTGAGATTAAGATAGGTGGGGGCAGAGATCAGTTGAGAGAGAGTAAGGGATTTAATGAGAAGAAGGGGAAAGCCAGTTGACATTAAAGGAGTAGTACAGTCAGAATTTGCAAAAACATATGTTGTGCAGTGTGTTTTGATTTGTGGGTGTAGTCCTAGTGTGTCCTTCCCTTTCTCTGGTATTAGAAGTTTTTTCTAAATTAGTCTGCTAGTGTTATGGTAGTTTTATGGCCCCTGTGGATCTCCATTGCATGGTTTATTGCTTTTTCCCCACAATGCCTCCTGTCCCATGTGACAGGGATGCAGCTAAGACCATGGATTCAGTAAACACTGGTTAAGAGTTAATTTACAAAAACAGAGTTGTGATATTAATTAACTTTCCTTATCCAGTGAGCACTAATGGCTACATTTACAGTTAGAGTCTTTACTAATTACAGCATTGATGATCTGGGGTGATTTGTGTGCTTTTTATGGCTGTGTGTAGTTTGAAGAAATGAAAAGTTTTAAAAGCAAAACATTTATTCCTGCTGGTTAGACCTGACAAACACATAGAATAGAAAAATATTGAGTTAGAGCTATTCAATGGAGGCCAGAATGTCAGGCTCATGTCTCTTGTACAGTACTTGCTGAATCAGTGGTCCCGTTCCCGGACGCACCACTGTCACATGGGACAGGAAGCATTGTATAGGAACAAGAATATAATTAAACCATGCTGAGATGGAGATCCCCAGCAGCCATAAAACTAGCAGGCTAATTATGAAAAAAACATTTAATATCAGACAGAGGGAAGGACACGCTAGGACTACACACAAATCAAAACACACTGCACAACATATGTTTTTGCAGATTTTGACTGTATTACTCCTTTAAGGTGTCTAAGAATGAGAACTTCACTTGAGACGGAGTGAGAAGAGATTGAATAGACAGGCTCACTGATAGTGGAAGGATTAGAGGTAGGGCAGCAGTAGACTCCAGTAATGAAAATAAGGAGAAAGGTATAGAGAGTTTAATGAGGAGCAGCTCATATGTGGAGGGGAAGAAAGTGGAGAGAATAATGTGCTCTTACCTGAGCAGGGTAGATGCATAGTGTTGGGACAGCATGACCAGCCAAAAGGCTGACTCTACAATTGATGCCCACAATATGAGGCCCTTATACTTTTGCCCTTGCGCTGAGGGCCGCAGCATGGAGGGAAACTTGCTATGTTGCAGTATACAAGGAGTCCTGGCCACACCCTCTCTCTGATGCATCTTCCCGACTGGAGGATTCACAGAACCAGTCTGTACACAGGAATTAGAGCCATAGCCAGCAGTCAATGTATGTCCATAGAGCTAAGATGTAAAGGCTCCAAAGAGCACACAGATTGCAGCACTTTTCCAATTAATAGCTGATCAGCAGAAACAGTGTCAGTGGATCACTGTAATGAAACACCTTTCAAATCCTATACTGGCCATACCCACTCTCTGGTGCAGCCTCCCAATTGGAGGATTCACTGAGCCAGTCAGCACACAGGAATAAGAGTCACAACCAACTAGTCAGTGTATGCCCAGAGAGATGTAAATGCTCCAAACAGCTCACAGATTGCAACACAGTCCTAATTAATAACTGATCAGCACAAACTGCATGGAGTATTATCAAACAAACAGGCCGACTTCTGGTGACATCACCCATGGCTTAGCAGCATCCTTGCAGAACTCCACTCCTGCATTGAACCAAATTTTCACTAACTTTGCCCAAATTACACTTTTTTTCCCCAAATTGCAACCGGGTCTCATGTGGTGATACCTACTGAATGGGAGAAAGGAAAAAAAAGCTACATCAAACCACATGTTGTCAACAGATCACACTGGAATGCCCTCTCCATCACAAGTAATGTTGTTTTCATGTGTTCATCCTCAGCCTGCTGACAACAAAGTTACAAATGAGCACCTACTTGGTAAATTACTGGCATTCTGATCACAAATTTTCACTTCTTTAAGGCACCCTTCAGACAGAGGTCAACAAATTGGCCAAAATCTATCAGGAGTTGCAAACCACAACTGCTTTTCACAGTGATCAGTCAGATAACATTTGTGATCTCCTTCATCTTCACCACAAACAGGCCCAGTTTGGTAACAAATATGAGGACATGGAAGGCAGACTACACAGAAAAAAATTACATATGTACGGTCTCCTTTTGGGTGAAGAAGGTAATAACATCACAGACTTCACAGCACAATTAATTAGAGACCCTTCCTCTCCCAGAAGATTTAGAACTGGAACTAGAGAGAGTGCCCAAGGCTCATGTCCCGAAAACAGGACTGACTGAGAGCCTGCCCTCTGCAGTTATGAAATTCTTGTGATACAGAACCAAAGAAGTAAAAAAACAGTTACATTGGAGAGCATCCTATCTATTTTGACCATGACTATATCCCAGCAATGCAATTTAAGCGCTGGACCTATACCCTGTGCATTTAAGCACTTTGGGCAATGAACATTTTCCAGCTTAATAGAAGATTCATTTTGAAGATGGGGACATTGTCTAACATGGCTAACAAAGCAAAAAGGAAAAGGAGCAATGGGGCTTGAAACTGCACCAACCATAGCAACCCAAAGCACCCTCAGGGAGGACATAGCAGGCCAAATCTGACCAGACAGTCTCATATGCAGAATGGCTCAAGAGGTGGGATGGGCACCACATTAGGGGATCACCAAGCACACTCCAAGACCACAGTGAATACTAATAGGGACCTGCTTTAAATGTTCCAAAGTCAAACTCACTAACTTTACAGCATGACTATTTGTACTCAGAATTTGTGCACTTTCCTAAGGGGCTTCACTGAAAGTAAGCCCTCTCAGTGTGTGGTGATTGTTTTACCTTTCAGTTTTATACAGCTCCTAATAGTGATTTAACGTTCCCTGTACCATATGGTTTCCTGTCCAGGGGTGGGACTCAGAGGGAAGATGCTATAGACTTTTCATAGCTTTGTTTGGTGGCCCAGCACCATGCTAGACCTAAGCACTGGATCTGAACCCCGCAAACAAAAACAGTGCAGCTGACAATCCTGCAAGCATAATGCCGCAGCCCTAAATAAGGTAGGTGAAAACACCGACCGGCACACAGTGCCGCAGACAGAGCCCAAACAAATGGATAAACATACAAGATTTTTGTTTTTGTTCAGAGTTGCGCTCACCGCACCCCCTGATGTAGGTGGCCTCACCCCCCATACATCCTGGAACTATTATATCAAATGGGGGTGTAGACTGTGGGGACAAGGAGAAGTTTGGGAGGGGGGAACATTTGTTTATTATAAATTAAAAAAAAAAAAATCAACCTTCCAAAACAGGGAATCAAACCCTGGTCTCCAACAGTGTTTGTCTCTTGGTGCTACTGCCTTAGCCACTCCACCACAGGAGCAGCTTGGCAGAACCACCACACATCATGATACTTGATCCCTTCCTTCACTCAGCGAACAGCAACAGGGGTAGCAGTGATACACTATCGCTATTCTACCCCTGTCACTGTCAATGTATGCACGGTTTTCACAGCATGGTTTCTTCCATGCTATCATTGCCTCAACATATTAACCCAGTACCCTAGACCTACTGTGACACAGTATCCAATTAATTATTGCTGGGCAAAACCCACTCTTCTAATGGTAACAAAGCTTGAAATACAGTAGCCATGGATAATCCCTATCCAAAGAATTTGGGCTATAGCTGGCATATGGAATGGGGGCTCCACTGGGGGACCCCAATAGTAGTTAGGCCCCTGAACTGGATACTCTCAACTAGGGGTGGCCTGTCCCGATGCCTGCTGTATGTGGGGCTTCACGCCACTTCATGCCCAGAGTCTCTAGCTTTAACAGTGGATATTAAGCCCACGTAGCATAGCTGTTCATACTCATTTCCACAAAGCCATTGCAGTAGGTAGCCTTGGCTATTTTTTCCCACTGGAATAATTTAACTATATAATATATGCCTGTTTCCTACTGCCTTGCACACCTGGGACATCCAATTTATGTTTTTACTTTGTGTAGGGGTCGCAGAGCATGGGGGTAGCTAACATGGGCCCATCTCTTTTTAACCTTCTGGTGGGCATTGTATCATAATTTTACTATTTTCTGGGAATATAAGCATCCATCAAGAGGGCTCCTTTTGGACAAGCTTAAAGCATAGGGCCTATCTGCTTCCTCAGTCAATTGCTTCCACTCTTACCTTCAGGGCAGGTCTCAAGCTGTTTGGATCAGAATCTCCCTATCCCCACACTCCCCATTTGTTCAGGCATTCCTCAAAGGTCTGTGCTGTACCCCATTCACTTTCCATATTCTTAAACTAGCTCTCTGCCTGTTCCTCTACAGTACGTCCATTCATATGTACGCTGATGATACAGTACTCTTTGCATCTGGCTCCTCACCCCATGACCTTATTTCCCAGCTTCAGCTGGATTTTGGCAATATCTAGCAGGGGTACTAGTCTAACCAATTATCCCTTAATGGCAAAAAAATCCAGTATCTATGACTTTTGGCCCCTGACAGGGGCTTACCAGAGTCACCTCCCTTCCATTGTTCCTTACCCTTGATGGGGCTGTGATTGTGTATCATCCTTTAAGTACCGCAGGTTCTCTTTTTATATTCTTAGTGAACATTGCTGCCATACATCATAAGCTTCACCCCAAGCTTGGTGCACTATACAGGAACAAAGCATGTATCCTGCTTCTTGCCCACCATGTGATTGTTTTAAAGAGGAGTCTCCTTATTTTTGACTTTGGTAAAATAGTTTATAGTAGGCCTCCCAAATCCTTCCTTGCCAGACTGTACCCACTCTTTCACTCTTTTTGTCCTTTTGCCTTAGACTGCCCCCATCATACCCCCACTGCTCACTCTGTTCTTTACTCTGCCTCCGCTCTCTTGATACCAGGCCCTTTCCCCATTGTACCTCCTTAATATCCAACTTCTGGTTTTGTTTCCTTCCCTCCTACCATACCTCCCTTCTGTCCTCTCCCCCTCCTTCCTCTTGCACTTTGTGCTGCAATGTTTCCCATTCCTTTTCTATTCCATCTAGAAAATCTACTGTTGGTCAAGCTGTGCTGCTTTCTCATATAGCTTTCCTAAACTATGCTCCACCCTTCCCCTTTCAATCCAGTCTGCCTCCTCCTTTAAGTCTCTTCTTAGCAACTTTTCTACTCCCACCTGCAAACTGTCCATGACCCCTTCTGTTCCCCTCACTCATATTGCCCTTGCCACTTTGCTCTCCACCCCATGCTGGTTGGGGTAGTTTCCCTTGCTAACCAAACTGAATTCTATCTACAGCATGTACCTGTTGTTCTGTTGTGACTTGCAATGTTTATAATAATTTATTTTTATTTATTTATTTAGTTTTTGTTTTTGTTGACCGGGTAAGTGCACCAGACAAATCCTGCCTATTTTCAGGCACGACCTGGGGAAGGGGGATGCAGATGAATGCCAACTGACCTTGAACCAGATTAAGCTGTTGGTGGTATTTTTAATGAATGAGGGAAATCTAGCCAGGACACTGGGGAAATTCTCGTACTCTTTTTCGATAAGTGCCATGGGATCTTTAACATCCACCTGAACTACCACCAGTCCAGACAGATGGGACCTCGGTTTAAAATCTCATCCGAAAGACGGATAATGCCCTTTGATGTACTGTATTGCTGTATATGACTATTATTATTGATATGCTGTTAATTACTAATTATTTTTTCTCCTCTTGTACTATCTTCCATACCCTTCCCCCTTGGACACATCTGGAAACAAGCTTGTATAAGCTCAATATGTCCTTCCTGGTAAAACATGTGAAGTAAATAAGTAAAAGAACAGTGACGACAGAGACCTTTGGTGTTGAGTCCTACCAGCAACTTTTGTTTTTGTTTTTTTTACTTTAACTAGTCAGGTAGCATACATGAAATACTTTTCTGTTTGTAATCAGCAGGGTGGGGGCTGGCCTGTGTACCATCTTGTCCCTTCCCTCTCTTTTGTATTTAGGCTGCATAGATCCTCACTGACGTATTATTATACTCCCTTCATAGTACAGCAAAAATGGTTTCCATCTGACCACATGGTATAATGGCAGAAAGCAGGGTACTGCATCTGATGAGCATTTACAACCCTTTTTCTCTACTAGCCAGGAGTTTCATGCCTTATACAGAAGATCTGCACAGAGGCAATCTGCGATCCACCCCCATACAAGGGATACTATCCAGCTCAAGATAGGAACATTTTTCCTCAAAACCTTGTACACTGTTACTATATATACTGTGTATCACACGTCTGATATGTGTTGGTTTAGATGTTGACATTCATTCTATTGTTCCATTTTAAAGGTCCCTGTTTCCTATTTGTTTTGTAACTGGTTGCACTGCAGACACTGGTCATTTTTATTCAAGTGAAGCATGAAATGCATATGGTGTGTGGGGGGGACTCTGGGAAGGGGGTTCAGGAAAGCAGGTACCGCTCTTGTTTACATTGGGATAATTTCACTGGCATTTGAGTTTGCAGTTGTTGACTGCTGAATATATTGTGTCCTACAGTGGTTAACCCTGTAAACATTTTATCTCATAATATCAATGGTCTTAATAATCCAGTTAAATGGTCTAAATTTATCCATCAGATACATACAGTGCATCTGGATGTAATTTATGTCCAAGAACACACCTCTTGTCTCAAGAACATGTTAATTTGGGATGGATTTGTAGATATGATGTTATAACCTCTTGTTACAAAGCAAAGAAGAGACATGGCACATCCATAATTATCCCCCAAACCACCCCTTCCAACTGTGATACAAATGTATAGACTCCACAAGCCATTATGTCATCCTGACTGAGAAACTGTTTGAGCAGGACATTACCTTAGCCAATGTGTTTTTCCCTCCCAGCACAGAAGGAGACACACTGAAATATCTTTTGAGCAAAGTGGTAGATTTATTAACAGAACAATTAATCTTGGGTGTGGACATTAACATGATCATGTCTCTTGACCTGGATGTTTCCCACCCAGCTCATTTCCATTCATCCACAGTCCAGAAGTATTTTAAATACAGTTTGGAACACCTGTGTATAGCCAATGTGTGGCAGAAATGATTCCCTTCAGTACAACGTTATCCCATTACTCAGCCAAGCACGATAGTATGGCTTAATTAAATTGTTTCTCCATGACCTATGAACATTTGGGTAGGCTACAGGATCTTAGTCATGGATCGAGATTGTTATCAGACCATAAGTGGCTGCTCATAAAAGTCAATCTTGGGGGAGGGGGACAAATTTCTCCTGCTGGCGGTTTCATGTTTCACTGCTCAAAGATCCTGTATTTAGAGAAAAAATAAAATACAGGGTCCCAGTTATATTGCAAGACAGTGATACAGAGGTGGTTACAGATTGTATTTTATGGCACACCATTAAGATGGTTATTAAAGGGGAGCGTATCTCCTATGCCTCACAGAAAAAAATGCCATTGTGACCGCAGATATAATGAGTTGATCAACACTTTGGCCACATTAAAGCAACTCTGTGTACCAGAACTTATTACAAGAACAGATACAACAGGTAAAAGGGGAACTTCAGAAAATACTGAATGCCAGAGCAGAACAAGCCCTGCAGTTCTTCAAATCATCCTATTATGAAGGTGGCACTAGAGTCACCAGTTTGCTAGCTCCTAGACTGCAGATCCAAAAAAGTAAATTAATTGATTGATTGATTGACTTGTAATGTTTGACCAGGAAAGGCACACTAAAGTATTTTAGCTTCTTTCTAGGCGTGTCCTAGGGTTTGTGTTACAGGGACCTGTTTTATGGACGGAGGGAATGTTGGCAACAAGACCAAGGAAACTCCCTTGCTTTTCTTCGATAAGTGCTATGGGATCTTTTACTTCCAGCTGGACAGTATCCAGAAATGGGTAGAAAGGGCTTTGGTTTAACATCTCATCCAAAGGATGGCACCTCACCAAAGCCTGTATCTTGCAGTCAAAGGATCCAGATACAGGCCTTTTGTTCTACCAGGAAGAGCTCATTCAGTCCACAATGCAGGCGGTCAGTCTCTCTAAGCCCCACTCCCCACTCACCTGACCGAGCCATGATACATGCTTACCTACGAGTCCAGAAACTCCCAGTTCTGTCTGTAGCCTAAACATAAACCTTGTTACAGCCCATTACTGCTACTGAAATACTGGCTGTTTTGCAGGCTGCTAAAATGCAATAGTGCTCAGGAACTAATGGTTGTACTTCAAAATTCTATAAAGCTTTTATAGGGTCCTTGTTGCCCCCACTACTTCGTACCTTTACAGCTGTTCAGACAGATGCCCCTCCCTTATCTTGGAGACTGGCTACCATATCAACCATCTGCAAGCCTGGCAAGGATCCAGTTCTTCCTTTCTCATACTGACCATAGATAATCTCAATTAGGATTGTAAGTTGCACATGGCAATATACAGTAGACACAATGACTTGATAAAATTCTTCCCTTATTCATAGAGCTCAATCTAGCTTTATCAGATAAAGGCAAACAACAGATAACATTCATAGAATACTGCATTTGCTGGTCATGCTCAGCAAAGCATGATACCTCTAGCACTCTTAAGTCTAGATGTTGAAATATCATTTGATAGGGTGTCTTGGGCTTTTCTGTGGGACACCATGGAAACATTCAGCTTTCCAGCACAAATTTTACAGTGGATTCAACACTTTTACGATGCTCATATAGCCTATATCTGGGTGAATGGATTGTGCATACTGCCAACTACTCTTGAACAGGGAATGCATCAAAAGTGTCCCCTCTCACCCTTATTATTTGCATTATGTACTGAAACACAGGTGGCTCAGTGGCTGCCTTATGAGAGAAGCTGGTGGTGGCAAGGATACCCCTGGAGGGCACAGAATATAATGTCATGTTATGGGTCCTATGCACAATGGAACTGCAGCATGCACACAGTGCACAACACGTGTACATAAGGACATACATCCCAAACATGTGCACAACATGGCTATGTAGCATGCATGTACTGAATGCAGATGTGCGCATAGGTGTTCCATGCATAGCTGTATCGTGACAATACTACACATGGGCAGTGGGGTGTGGCCACATAAGAGCATGTGTGTCACCCCCACATGTGCATGCACTTTATGTGAAATATGACCCCACAGTCCTATGTCATAGGGAGGGCTGCTGTAAACCACATGCTGACAGGGTCTGCAAAACAGACTGCATGGACTGTAGATACCATGGGTACCAGCCATTCAGGAACACCACAGCAAAGGACCTCCCCTGCAACAGAGGTTCAGTACAGGACCATGCAACAGTCAGGCAGCTGCCCACCAATAGTTAGCACAGTGGCACATGGCTGGACAACTGAATAGCACAGGTCAACAATGGCCATGCCCACCACTACACATGTGCCATCTCCACCCCAAACAGGTACACAACCCTCCATAAGTATTGCATGGGCCATAGTCCGCAACCCCCGGTACAGTGCACAGTCCTGCCCTATGAACCCATCCTCTCCAACTCCAAACAGTGGCATGCCAACACCGTCTAGAATAATGATTCAAAAAGTGGACAAATGTGCATTAACAGTTTAGTAATGTGTTCAAATGGAAGCATATGCCTGTTACATAATACTATCCATGAACGGGTCACACGTAAACACATGCAATCCACATGTTACGGTATTCGGTCCACGGACGGGTCATCATTAAACACTTGCAATCTATATATTACAGTATTCAATCCATAGACGGGTCATCCTTAAATACATGCAGTCTGCATGTTACATTATACCATAAATGGATGGGTCACAGTACAATACAATTCAATTTGCAAAATACATTTTAACAGTTATGGGCTTTGTATTACAACTGCACAAGATCCAAGGACATGGGCCAAGCATGATGCCTGGAATTATCCTCCATTTAATCCTATCTGGACCTTAGAAAGCTTGGAGAGCATGCAGCCACATGCCAGAAGCATTTACCTCCTAAGTGGACCATGACAGTCCTGCAATGAGAAGAACACAGAGGGAGGGAAGGCATGAGCGGGATGCACATGCAGGGCCATAGATGTAAATATGCTACACACAGGTACCCTCCTGTCCACAGCATGTACATTTGATGGCTTGACCACCATCCAGTGATCCCTGACATCATCTTTATAGTACAAGCCTTTTCTGCTCACCCTCAACAACAGAAAATGTGGCACCTGTAGGGGTCATTGTGCCCACCAGGCCACCACCACTGCTAACACGCCATCTGGATGCTCCTTCCAGATAAGGACCCAGTCATCCAGATTGCCTCTGAAGTCCTGTGGAAACATAAACAGAGTACAGACATCACCATTACAGCACACACAACATATGTCACACACAGTCATGTACACCATCCCTGCAGCAAACATTCATCAACCAGCTCCTCCAGCTCCCACAAAATTCCCCCTTGGGGTTGTCTACGTATGTTCTCTCAGACATATGCCACAGTTTCCGTGGGTATGCCCCATTTGTGCAAACCTGTGATGCAGATACGTAGGTAGATGCCTGTGCTGCTGCCATTGTACTAACTGCATGGGACAGGTGTGGCTGTGTCATCCCACTGATGTAGCTTGAACATGCCCTTTTAAAAGGGCCCATGGCCAGGGTGGAGGTCTGTGCACCATAACCATAAGCATCTCTGTTGCTGTCCCTGTCGTCAGGTAGATCACAGTGTTACTCAGCATGTGCCTGGGTCTTTTAATGCATGCCTTTCTTCGAGATGGGGAGGTAGAGCATGAGCAAGCAGGGGCCCTGTCTGGACACCTATGCCCTTCAGGACATACACTGAATTAAGCAATCCTGTGTGGACCATGCCACCATTACACAACTGTACGACTATGTCCGGCCCAATTTGGCACCAACTAGCCATCAGTACTGTGCATTGCCATGGAGACAAAGGTGCTATGTGCAATTTCTTTTTATGTGACTGGCTCCTTACACAGGGTGGCTGGTGATGTCACAGATGTCAGCCAGTCATCCATGTGGGCACTGCAAAAGGTAACAGAAGACCTGTTCCTGCATGTGCATAGACACATAGCATTCCCCACAGCAAAGAAACATAGAATTTGATCGCAGATAAGGACCGCTTGGCCCACCTAGTCTGCCCATTTCTCTGCCTAATGGATAAGCTGCAGATCCTAGTTAACCAACGGCTTACTTCCTCCTGACCCCCCCCACTAGAATTGCCTTACGTCTGTCCCATGCATTCTTGAATTCCCCCACCGTTTTTGACTCTACGACCTCCTCAGGAAGGCTGTTCAATGGATCTACAACCCTCTTTGTGAAGAAATACTTGCTCACATTACCTTTGAGCCGTGCCCCTCCTATCTTCAAATTGTGCCCCCTTGTTCTTGCACATCTCTTTTTCTGAAAGATGCTACCCTCTTGGACTTTGTTGATTCCCTTGAGGTATTTGAAAGTTTCTACCATGTCCCCCCTCTCCTCGAGGCTATACATCTTAAGCTCCTTTAGTCTTTCTTTATATGTCTTCTGGTGCAGACCCTGCACCATTTTCGTTGAGCTCCTCTGGACAGCCTGCACCCTGTCTATGTCTTTGCGGAGATGGAGTCTCCAGAACTGTACACAGTACACCAGATGTGGTCTTAAGAACTGTCTTTACAGAGGGCCAACAACTTCCTGTTTTCTACTGGTGATGCCTCTCCCTATGCATCCCAGTATCCCCCCAGCCCTCCTTACTGTCTTCTTACATTGCTGGCCCACCTTTAGGTCATCTGATATGACTACCCCCAGGTCCCTTTCCATTTTTGTTGTTGTCAGTATCTCACCCGCCATTGTGTACTCTTCCCCTGGGCCTTTGTTTCCCAGGTGCAGTACTTTGCACTTCTTTGCATTGAATCTAAGCTGCTATACATTTGACCATTCCTCCAACCTTGCCAAGTCCCTTTTCATCCTTTCCACCACACCTTGCGTATCAACCCTTTTGCAGATCTTTGTGTCATCTGCAAAGAGACATACTTTTCCTTCCAGTCCCTCTGCAATGTCGCTTATAAAGACATTAAAAAGGGCTGGACCCAGTACTGAACCCTGCAGTACCCCACTAGTAACCCCCTTTTCTTCACTGTGGACTATTTCCCTCTATGTCCTGTTGTCCAGCCAGTGTTTTACCCAGACTACCACCTGGGACCCACTCCCAGGCCGTCTAATTTGTTTATTAATCTTTTGTGCGGGACTGTGTCAAATGCCTTGCTAAAGTCCAGGTAGGCCATGTCCACAGCCCCTCCCTGGTCTACTACTTTGGTCACCTAGTCAAAGAAATCAATTAGATTCGTCTGACATGACCTTCCTGCTGTGAATCCATGCTGTCTTGGGTCCTATACCCCACTGGCCTCTAGGTACTCAACAATTCTTTCCTTCAGAAGTGATGCCATCATTTTCCCTACCACTGAGGTATTACTGACAGGTCTGTAGTTTTCTGCCTCTATCTTGCTCCCACTTTTGTGAAGGGGAATCACATCTGCCATCCTCCAGTCCACAGGTACCACACCATCCTCCCATGATTTATTAAAAGGGTAGTCAGTAGTGTTACTAGTTCTTTCTAACATACGTACTAACATACTAACATGCCAGCAGAATAGGCCTAACGGTCTTTCGTATCTGCTCGTTTGGTCAGCCCCCACCCTGGGTGCTGACCTTGCTGTCCCCCTCGCCTTCTCTGGCTTCTCCCTTCCCAGTTCCGGATATTCTTGCTGCATTGGATTTGCTTCCAGAACCCTTCCCTGTACCTGTCCCACCCCTCTTGAACCCCTCCACTGTCTCTGCCTCCACCAGCCCCCGGTAGTGCATTCCATGGCTCCACCACCCTCTCAGTGAGTAGCACCTCCTCCTTTCTCCCTGAATCTCCCCCTCCAGCTTCCACCCATGCCTCTAGTGGCCCTTCCTCGCACCCTGACTGTTCCTCCCCATTTACCCTCTTCATGTACCTGAAGACCTCTATCATGTCTCCCGTCCCTTCTCTCTTCCAATGTGTACATATTTAGCTCTTCGAGCCTCTCCTCATAGGTCCTGTCCCCCAAGCCCCAAATCATTTTGGTTGCCCTCCTCTGGATCCTCTCCAGGAGGTTAATGTCCCTCTTTAAGTGTGGCCTCCAAAACTGCACGCAGTACTCCAGGTGCGGCCTCACCAAGCAGTTATACAGAGGGAGTATCACTTCCCTCCTTCTGGAGGTGATCCCCCTAGCGATGCATCCCAGCATCCTGTTGACCTTGGCTGCTGCCCTCCTACAAGTCTCAGAGTTGTTCATCTTGACATCCACCACCACCCCCAGGTCCCTCTCAGCCATTGAGACTTGTAGTATTTCCCCAGGGTGTACACTTGGCCTGGGTTCTGGCCCCAGGTGGAGTACCTTGCATTTCCCTGCATTGAACCTCAGCTTCACTTTCTACACCATCTTTCCAGAGCCTCCAGGTCCCCTGCAGGCCACCCTCCCTGCTCCCCATCCACCACCGCCCCCAGTTTGGTCATCTGCAAAGAGACTCATCTCACTCCTGATTCCTGTCCTTATGTCAGATAGGTAGGCATTGAACAGAAGGGGCCCAGGACTGATCCCTGTGGGACCCACTAATGACCCTCCTTGGGGATGAGACTATCCCACCAACTACAACCCTCTGGGTCCGGTCCTGGAGCCAATTGCCTATCCATCTGATCCTCTGGTTTCCCACCCCCATTTCTCCTAGCTTATCCAACAGGCCCACGTGAGGAACAGAGTCACATGCCTTGCTGAAGTCTAGAAAGAGGACATCCACTGGTCTACCCAGGTCCAAGGCACTTGTCACCCAGTCATAGAACTCCACCAGCTTTGTCTGACACAATTTCCCTGGGATGAATCCATGCTGTCTATCGTCCAGGCACCCTGACTTATCCAGGTCCCCCCCTAGCCTCTCCTTGACAATGCCCTCCATCACCTTGCCCACCACCGATGTCAGGCTGACAGGCCTGTAGTTCCCTGCCACCTCCCTTGATCCCCCCTTGTGGATAGGCACTACATGTGCCACCTTCCAGTCTTGGGGCACCCACCCTGTCCTCAGAGAGATGGTGAAAAGCTCTGCCAGGGGTTTCGCCAGGATATCTGCAAGTTCCTTCAGCACTCTAGGATGTAATTTATCCAGCCCCGGTGCTTTCTCCATCTTAAGGGAGCTGAGGGCTTCCCTCACTCTCTCTGCTGTGATTTCCACTTCTGGTACCTCTTCTCCCTGCTTAGCCCTCCCCCCACCTGCCAGTGATGCCTCCCCCTCTCCCCTTAGTTCTTTTAGAATTCTGGGGTGAATCCCATCAGGCCCCATTGCTTTATCCACCTTCAGTTTTAAGAGTTCTTTCAGAACCCTTTCTTCTGTGAAAGGATCTAATATCAACTCCCCCCATCCAGAGTGCTTCTACTGACTGGATTAGGTATCTCCCCCTGCTTTTCCATTGTGAATACTGAGCAGAAGTATTCATTCGGTATCCCTGCTTTTTCACTGTCGCTTTCTGCCCAACCACCTTCCTCTTTATTCAGCCTCAGTATCCCTGCCTTACTCTTTCTTTGCTCCCTAATGTACCTATAAAAGGTTTTATCCCCCTTCTTAACCAAGTTGGCTATCTTTTCCTCGGTTTGGGCCTTTGCTATTCTGACTGCCTTCCCTGTTTCCTTCTGCTTTAACTGGTACAGTTCTCTGTCCTGCTCCTTCTGTGTTTCCTTATACTTCCTGAATGCTATATTTTTCTCCATAACCTTCCCGGTCACTTCTTTTAAGAACCGTTGTGTTTTTTTCTTTCATTTTGATTTGTTTATTTGCTTCACACAAAGGCTTATTGCCGCTGTGATGGCGGTTTTGATGTTTCCCCATTGTTGCTCCACCCCACCTTCTTGCCTGTTTGCTAGTGCTTTTCTGAGGCACTCTCCCATTTTGACAAAATCAGCCCTCCTGAAGTCCAGTACCTTCACTTTTGTATGGCTTGACTCTACAGCTACGTTTATCGTGAACCACACTGTTTGATTTATTTATTTTGTTTTTGTTGACCGGGTAAGTGCACTAGACAAATCCTGCCTATTTTTAGGCATGACCCAGGGGAGGGGGATACAGATGAATGCCAACTAACCTTGAACCAGATTAAGCTGTTGGTGGTATTTTTAGTGAATGAGGGAAATTTGGCCATGACACCAGGGAAATCACCCTACTCTTTTCGATAAGTGCCATGGGATCATTAACATCCACCTGAACTACCACCAATCCAGGCAGATGGGACCTCGGTTTAACATCTCATCTGAAAGACATCACCTCAGCAGTGCAGCACCCCTCTCATACTGCACTACAGTGTCAGTACTGGGATAGTAACCCAAGTGCCAGATGTGGAAACTGAACCTACAGCCCTCTGATCTCCCAGCCTCAGAGTTGAGTGTGCTATCTACTGAGCCACTGACACTGCATGGTCACTTGTTCCTAGATGGCTACCCACTTCAAGATCAGAGATCCTGTCTCTTTCCACATTTGAGAGTACAAGGTCTAAGATTGCTCCCTCCTGAGTGGGTTCCAAATCTAGCTGTCTGAGGCATGCCCCCCTGTAGGACATCGAGAAGGGCCCTGCTCTTGGATGTGGCTGCAGCAAAGGTGCTCCAGTTAACATCTGGCATATTCAGGTCCCCCATCGGCAATATCTCCCCTTTCTCTGCCATCCTAAGGATGCCTTCTAACATTTCCTTGTCCATTTCCTCCCCCTGAGATGGGGGTCTGTATACAACCCCTGTGCAGAATGTGGTTCCATTTTCAGTCTCCAGGGTCACCCACAGTGCCTCCACTCCTCCCTGTTTACCCTTTAGTTATGTTGCTTTGATCCCTTCACTTACATAGAGAGCTACTCCTCCTCCTCCTCTTCTTCCTTCCCTGTCCCTCCTGTAGATTGTGTACTCTGGTATGTTGCCATCCCAGTCATGGTTCTCTGTGTACCATGTTTCTGTGACTGCTACGATATCCAGGCATCCCTCTTCCTTCAAGGCCACCATTTTGGGAGCTTTTTACCTAGACTTGCAGGCATTGGTACTCATTACCCTCCATTTTTTATGGCTTCATTTCTTTTTGTCCCATCCCTGTCCTTACTGCCTTTGCCTTTTTCTTCATTTACTCCTGCCCTTCTCCCTATCGACTGCTTTATCTTGGTGTTTACCTTACTAACTACCCAGATTTTTGGGGAGGGGGGGCTAGGATTTCTCTTCTCATTTTCAGTGCCTCCCCCCCCTTGGCTATTTTAAATGCTTGCCAATGAAGCATTTAAACCTATCACCTAGGATCCTAGTCCCCCTCCTGGATAGATGCATATCATCGTACCAGTATAGGCCTGCATTCCTCTAAGTGGAGCCCCAGTCCCCAATGAAGCCAAATCCCAGAGCTCTGCACCAGTTTTTCAACCAGTCATTGAATCCCATGGTGCAGAAGGGCATGTGGTTCACAAAAGAGGCATTCTGTACCATGCATGACATGCCCATTGCACTGGGAGGCAGTCGACTTCACACTTGTGGTGATCCTGGCACTGATGGTGGACAAGAAGGCATACAGGAACCATAAGGGGTACCACAGTATAAATTTCCAAATAGTATGTGACCCCGTAAGTGTCATCACCAACACGTGTGCAAAGTATCATGGGTCATGTCATCACTCATACATCTGTAATGGGTCCAGCCTGTGTGCCCTCCTCTCTGCACATGAGAGGGGAGGATGGCTTATAGGTTGGTAGATGAACACAGGTGGATGCATTGGTGCATGTCATTACAATGGATGTGGTTTACCCTCTGCATAGGTGACAGTGGATACCCACTGCGGCCACACCTAATGACCCCATATCTGGTGGCAAACTGTGCTGAGGTGGAGATGTACAATGATACCCATAGGAAGATACATTGCATGACTGAGAGGACAATAGGGCTGCTGAAGATGAGGTTCCAGTGCCTGGATCTGATGGGTGGCAAAATTATGTTTTTCCCATGGAGGTTTTGCAGAGTGTTCACAGCATGTGTGCCATGTTGCACAACACTGCTGTATGCCAACAGCTACCCATGCCGCAGAGCAGACAGGGGGATGCAGTGGGATGGCCCACTGGGCAATGTTGGGGGTGGGTAACCAGGTGTGTGGTGAAGCGACACTGACCAGATGGGCGGCATGCCATTCACTCATGCAGGGGACACTCCGTAGATAGGGGGGTGGATACATCAGTGTGGCATTGTGATGATGTCCAGATCCGAGCACCTCCTGCTTTAGGGGGGTGGGTAAACATGCCTGTGGTTGTATGGGGTGTTCATATCTGGCAGCGTACACAGTAGTCGTATATGGCTGTGGGGGGGTGCACTGTGCATGTGTACTGGGGGTGATGTGTGGCACTGTATAGTGTTGGAGGTATGATGCATTCATGCCACTGTGTTGTTTGCATGGTGCTGCTGCCTGGATTCACAGCTTCCTATACGATTGTCTTCCTAACTATATGGACACCCGAGTGCCCAGATGCCTAGTCTTTGTCTTTGCCTTGTCACCTCCATGTTGTCTCCTGGCTGTCTGTGTCTCTGGCACATGATGTGGCTGGGTGTCCCCCTGGACCTCTGTTATGCTGCAGCTGTCATATACATGTTGCACTGGTGCATTGGGCTGTGCCTTGGACAAAGGGAGCTGGCAGGTGCAGGCTGGGCTGGGGCATTGGACTAGTGCCTCAGACCCATTAGGGCTGGCAGGTGCATGCTGGGCCAGGACATTGGGCTGTGCCTAGGACCCATGGGGTATGTCAAGTGATGGCAGGGCCAGGACATCGTGCTGTGGCAAAGGGACGGAATGGGAGACCGTGATATCCCCAGACAGCAGGTGCTCTTTTGGCCTCCCAAGAAGGCCACTGATGTAGTTTATGCCTTTGCACACCCCTCTGCACCTCAACGGTCAGGTCCTCAAGTGCCTCTGCATTCCTGAGCATAGCCTGGAACCACTCTCATTTCAGCTGGCACACCACCATGTAGTAAGTGTGGAGTGTACTTCACGTGGGTGGCCTCTGTGTCAGTCTGGTCAGGTGCCTGAAATTACCCTTGTCCCCACTGTCACAGGGAAGTTGTGTGGTGGCAAGCCATGCACACATGCCACCCACATGTAGCTGTAGGGTGGTGCTGGTTGTGGGCTGCTGTCTGCGGTGTGACTGTTGCAAATGTTCAGAACATGGGGTGGCACAGGGTTGGCTGTCTGTGGGGGTGGTGTCTATACCATCCATGATCACCTGGGTTGCCTCCACTGTCACTGTGTGTGTGACCTCCAATAGTGTCTCCATGTCCATCATGCACACCAACTCTTGCGTTGTACCTGGGGGCCAGAGAAGGGACATATGTTACATGCAGCAATACTACAGATGATGTCATATGGTGTTACGGGCCACCTAGGGTGTCACCTACCTACACCATCCTTCAGTCCCCAGCTGCCTGTGCACAACATGGGTTGCATGGGAGGCTCCACAGAGCGTACTGTTTATTTAAAGGTGCAACACATAATTAAACATTTTTAAAAAATTTACAAAAAAGCAATAACAATGTATAAATATTTATAAATGTTACAAATTGCAAATTAATTATGAACTGTGCCTTTAGATAATTGCATATAAAAGGGTCTCACTCCCTTGCATCCAGGACCCTTGAGAAAGCTGTCTAGCGAAACCAGTCAGGTTCTTGGCAGTTGTCTGCATGCTACCACTGTGAAGGTATGAATGTATTTTTACGTTTGTATTGATGCACTTTAAGTATTCAGAGTTGTTACCTTGTGACCCTACAATAAGATTTATAGTACATGGTTAGGGCTTATTGTGTATGAAAATCAGTGACTCTCAAAAATTGTTGTGCACATTCTAAATGTTGTTGCCTTACGTTCTAAAAGTTGTTGTGCACGATCTGTCATCAAGTGCACCTGTGTCCCTGCTCGCACTCACTCTCGCCTGACACCTGCTTTCACTTTCACTCAACCAGACTTATGCAGGTTGGAACCTGCCTTCACAACTGCACTATCAGTTTGCGATGCCCGCCATCAGCATTTCTGATGGGATTCCCTGAGTGTGGTGGCACTTAATAGGCAGAGCCGATCCTCAGCTCACACACAGTCTCTCTGTCCCACCATGACTGCCACTGCTGGACTGCTATACTCAGCTTGCACACTGTCTCTCTCTCTCTCTCTTTTTCTCTGTACCAGCGCAACTGCCACTGTTTGACTGCTACATTAAGTTGGCAGAGCCGATCCTTGGCTCACACAGTGTCTCTCTCTCTCTCTCTCTCTCTGTCTGTACCCGCGCAGTTGCCACTGTTGGAAGGCTGCAGTAAGTTGGCAGAGCCAATCCTCGGCTCACACACTGTCTCTCTCTCTCTCTCTCTCACTCTCCCCCCATAGCTCACACACTGTCTCCATTTTGCAATTGCCTATAGAACAGGGAGGGTTTAACCTCCCAAACTTGAAAGATTATGTTTTAACTATACATTTGCATACAGTGTACTGGTGGCTCTCTACACATTGAACCACACAATGGAAATATATCAGATTTGTGCTCAATGACCTCTGTGACACAGACAAATACCTGCTTGTCTATTCCACAAGAACAGTTAGCCCTACCTAATTGCACTGGTATAATTGTTATTTTTTTTACTTCACTATATCTCCAGTCGCCCTGCCTGATCCCACTGGTGTCCTCTCCCCCAGCCCTATCACCCCATCGTCCCTGGGACATACCAGATCAGCCTTGCGGCGCCCCACAGTTTCCCCCCATTGTGGAATCCCATGGGCCCTCCTGCTCTTTTAGGCCTGGGAGATGTTTATTTTGGATGCAGCTGTCATGCCCAGTGGGCTGGTGCAGGGCCTGCAAGGTGAGGATTCTTCATCGTTGCAGGCTGGGGAGCTTTTCTGTTGTGTTGGTCCCGGGCCCTTGGACAATCCATGGGGATGGTGGCTTGATGGACACACACTGAGAGATCAGCCTATGTCATCCACTGGAAGCGTCCCCCCACCCTGACTAGCTGCTCGTGGTGACTTCACCTAGGTGGCAGTGTTGCAGCGAGGGCAAACCTCCCTCCTTCCCCAGAGGAGAAGGAGGAGAGGATCCACTGTATGCTCGATCCTCCTCCCCCCAGCCAACCCTCAAGCAGCTCAGGCTCGTTCCTGAACCCAGGTCACCGGCGTGGCAGCAGGTGAGGCATAAGTGCCTCTGCTCTCCACGCAACTGGGTCGGCTTACACTGGTATAATTTTTCAAATACCCTGGAGGCAAGTAACTAGTGTCAGTGGTTCAGCAGGTTGTATGCTCACCTCTGAAACTGGAAAATCAGAAGGTTGTGGGTTCCATCCCCACACCAGGAGTTTAGGTTAAATCCCAGTACTGACACTACAGTGCAGCATGGGGGGGCAGGGTTACTACACTCCTGAAGTGCCGTCATATGGATGAGACATTAAACTGAGGTCCCATCTGCCTGTTCTGGTGGTGGTTCAGATGGACATTAAAGATCCCATGGCATTTCTGAAAATGAGTAGGGAAATTCCCCGGTGTCCTGGCCACATTTCTGCCATTCACTAAAAACCACCAACAGCTTAATCTGGTTAAATGTCAGCTGGTTCCCATCTGTATTCCCCATCCCAAGAGACAAGGCTGAAAACAGGCAGGATTGCCTAGTCCTCTTTTCCCAGTCAACAAAAACTAAATAAATAATATTCTGTTTTACTGTTGAGCTTTAGCCTTCTACAGTTTTCCTCCACTACACATGGACAACACCTTTAAAAGATGGAAGCAGTTGGGCTTAATGGGACACTGTCAGCTTTTTAACCAATTTTCTGGACCTCTCTACTGCTTGTGCCCAGTAATAGAGCTCTACAGTATAACTGCTTACATGGCATTTCAAATGTATGTTTTTTTCTTGTAATCAGTATTTTTCACCAAAAGTTACTTTCAGTCATCCCGACCTTATCATGACTATCTGTTCTTTCCCATGCATCCCTCACAGAGATATGCACCAAATTCTGCTGAGCTTGTGCATGTATGAGTTAGGTGATTTTTGTGACATATAAAGTAAATAGCCAGCTGTATTAAAGGAAATACAAGTATGCTGATTTCAGCAATGTCAGTTGTTTTTGAAACTGAGGAGTATTTCATATAGAAATGACTGCATGAAAAGTAAAACCCGGGACTCAGCACATGTACACCAGTGTTAGCACCAATTCGCATACCCCTCTGTTCCAGAAATTACTGATATTTGCAAAATTAGCACATTTCCTTTAATACAGCCAGTTATTTACTTTATATGCCACAAAAATCGCCAAACTTGTTCATGCACAGGTCCAGCAGGATTCAATGCCATATCTGTATCGGGGACACACGGGAAGGAGCAAATGGCGATGATAAGGTCAGGATGACTGAAAGTCATTTTTGGTGAAAAATACTGATTACAAGAAAAAACATGCATTTCAGCTGCCATGTAAGCAGTTACACTGCAGAGCGCTATTAATGGGCACAAGCAGTAGAGGGGTACATAAAAATGGTTAAAAAGCTGACAGTGTCCCTTTAAATTACATAGTCCAATTTTTAGATAGTACTGGAGTTGTACTTTTTCAGGATTTACAACTTACTTGTGGTCTCATGGGTAAGGAACACTTTTGCTACCTGCAAGTATAAACATATATATTACATAATACAAGTTTTGACGCAAGTCTTTAGATACACCCCGCCTCCCACCTTGTTTTGCGTTTGGTTATGACTAGAGATGTGCGAAGTTGGAAAACTTTGCTCCGCAGATAAATTCACAAATTCATCTCAATTTGTGGAGTTAATCTGCCATGTGAAGACCAAATTCACAGAAAACTGATAACTCGACGAAATGTGAATTTGGCAACTGCGCCGGCAGAGTTTGGCATAGAGGAGAAGATGCAGTGTTCGAAGCTGGTAACTTTGACGGCGAAGTTTGCAATGTACTATGGGACTGGAGATCACATGTTGCTGAAAGAAGCTACATTGCATGAGGAGGCTGTCTTCAGTGCACTGTTCTGAAGACAGAGTGGGAGAGAAGTCTGTGTGCTTGTCTGAGGAAAACTATTAAAATACATCTGAAAACCAAGCTTTTTGAATCCAACTTGCTCACAAATTGTTCTAGAGGGCCTTGTGCTTGTAGAATTGTGTTTCTTTATTTTTCTGGTAATTATTTACTTTAAAGAACTGGTTTCTGTTTCATAAGTCTGTGAAGCAGTGGGGGTGTATTCTGTAAGGCAAGACAGGCCAGAATGATCTCAAGCCCTTTTGTGTAAGTGGGAGATTTGAGTTAAATTTTGGTTTTCTAACTCTCGTTGATCATTTTTGATGTGATCCAGAAGCAAATGATTTGATACCTTTTAATGGACCAACATAGATGTAACAACAAGAACAAAGTGCTCTAGCTTTCGGACCAACCAGTCCTTCTTCAGAAGCTCATGGCAGTTGTTTAGAAAATACAATACTTATAACAGCTAGATAATGCAGAGAAAAACAGAAAAAAATCCCCATTGGTTTAAAATACTCATTTAAAAAAAAACAGAAGGTGATGTCAGAGAAGTTTAACAGTACAATACTGCCCTCAGTCCGAATGAACCTTGGGTTCAGATGTGCTTGGTGCAACACACATGCAAAGAATCCTACTGCACATAAATTTAATTGACATAAGATAACACTGCTGAAGCAGATAACTCCCAAATCAAGCCACAGTGTCACAGTCAGTATAAGGATGTGATTACTGAAGGCAACCCCACCCAGCTTAAAGACAAACTAAGATAGTTATAGGGCTCATGAAATTACAATGTATGCATTAAAGACAAAATTACCAGTAAAGTTGTCTAAAAACATCAGTGCACACTGTGTGAATGTCCAGCTAGGTTTTACACATCACACAGTGTGTACTGATGTTTTTAGACAACTTTACTGGTAATTTTGTCTTTAATGCATCACATTGTAATTTCATGAGCCCTATAACTATCTTAGTTTGTCTTGTTGGTGGGGTTGCTTTTCAGTAATCACATCCTTATACTGACTGTGACACTCATGGCTTGATTTGGGAGTTATCTGCTTCAGCAGTGTTATCTTACGTCAATTAAATTTATGTGCAGTAGGATTCTTTGCATGTGTGTTGCACTAACACATCTGAACCCAGGTTCATTCGGACTGAGGGCAGTATTGTACTGTTAAACTTCTCTGACATCATCTTCTGTTTTTTTAAATGAGTATTTTAAACCAATGGGGATTTTTCTGTTTTTCTGCATTATCTAGCTGTTATAAGTATTGTATTTTCTAAACAACTGCCATGAGCTTCTGAAGAAGGACTGGTTGGTCCGAAAGCTAGAGCACTTTGTTCTTGTTGTTATATCTATGTTGGTCCATTAAAAGGTATCAAATCATTTGCTTCTGGATCTATTCTTGCAAGGACCAATATGGCAACTACTAAATCTAGATTTCATTTTTGATGTGTAATGAGTAATTTCTCATTTTTATTTCTGTGGTTTAGTTTGGCGTGTTTATGGAAAGTATCTAATCAGTGTCTTTCTGTAGCAGTTTTAGTGATTTTTATGTTTGCTTGCATGCATGTGCAAGAAACATAGTGCCATCATCCGAGTTTTCCAGAGGTGTGTCAGCCTCTTCCAATTCAGTCAGTGTGTTTGCAGGTGCGGTCGCAGTGCACCAATCACTGCTCCAGCTGTCTATGACAGCTGAAAATGCAGTGGCATACAGTTGAAAGGGAGAGCTCCACTTCAGTGAGCAGAGCTCCCCCCTCCACACACACACACATGCACGCGAGCACACTGCATGCTCATGCGCCTACCCCCTCTCCCCCACACACTGTATGCCGACGGGGTGCCCAATCCCCGTCGGCTGCATGCCCCCCAAAGATCCAGGTGCCACACTGGGAGCCCACCCCAGCGTGGGCAAAATTATGTTATGGCCGACGGGGTGCCCAACTCGCTGACTGCACGCCTCTGCATCCAGGTGCCAGGCTGGGAGCCCACCCCAGCATGGCAAAATGATGTAATGGCCAACGGGGTGCCCAATCCCACGCCGCTCCTGCCCCCACCAACATCCTTCCAGCTGCCATGCTGGGAGCCCACCCCAGAGTGGCAAACATCCCTCCTCGCCTTAGTAAATAAAAACCTGTAAATACAAAACTGTCCTCGGCGCTTCTCCTGCCCCTCCCACAACCCGCACCCACCCACCGCGCACTTGCCTCCCACACACCCCCACCCCATACTTACCTTCGAGCTCGGTACGATCTTCAGCGGACCGGGAACACGCCTGCACTCTTCAAAGCCGACCGCGAACTGAGGAAATGCCGTAAGCTGTATAATGGGATAGATAGGGTTTTTTCAACTTTATTGCATATCTCAGGTATTTTTGGAATTTTGCACCAAATTTCAAAATGGGGTTTTGGGACCCCTTCTCATGAATGCTGTCACTGTCATGGCGTTACTCGGGCTCGAAGGGTGATTTCGCAGCCACTGCATGAAATCACCTTTCCGGAATGATTAATGAGATGATACTGTCAGTGTTCATAAGGTGGGCTCTCAAAAAGCCTATTTTGAAAATTTGGTGGAAAAATTCCTAAAAATGACTGTTTTACGAGCGTGCATTGCGCAGTTCCTACACACGCTCGTAAGTTTGCAAAATTTCAATATTTTCACTCCAGATTTTCAACATTGCCATCTTACCATACCTCCTTATGAGCAGTATAGCTGTCATTTTTCACATCTCACTCAAAACGTGCTTCCGGCCATGTAGTGCACAATGGCGCATTCGGTGTGCGAAATCAATGTACAGGACACATTAAGAAAATCACAGTGACACTGTTCATGAGCAGAGGTCTTAAAATGGCTATGTTGAAAATTTGGTGAAAAAATTCCTAAAAATGACTGTTTTACGAGCGCATTGCAGAGTTCCTATGCATGCTCGTAAGTTCGCAAATTTTCAATATTTTCACTCCAGATTTTCAACATTGCCATTTTACCACACCTCCTTATGAGCAGTACAGTTGTCATTTTTCACATTTCGCCCACAACATGTTTCTGTCCATGTAGCGCACAATGGCGCAGTCGGTGTGCAAAATCAATGTATGGGACATGTTAAGAAAATCACAGTGACACTGGTCATGAGCAGAGGTGTTAAAATAGCTATGTTGAAAATTTGGTGAAAAAATTCCCAAAAATGACTGTTTTAGGAGCGCACGTTGCGCAGTTCCTATGCACGCTGGCAAGTTTGTGAATTTGTAATATTTGCACACCAGATTTTCAACAGTGCCATTTTACCGCACTTCCTTATGAGCAGTACAGCTACCATTTTTCACATCTCACCCAAAATGTGTTTCCACACATGTAGCGCACAATGGTACAGTCGGTGTGCGTAAACAATGTTTAGGACAGATTAAGAAAATCACAGTGACCTGGTCATGAGCAGATGTCTTAAAATGGCTATGTTGAAAATTTGGTGACAAAACTCCATAAAATGACTGTGTTACAAGTGAGCATTGAGCAGTTTCCACACACCCTCATAAGTTCATGAATTTGTAATATTTTCAGTCCAGATTTTCACCAGTGGCATTTTTCCACACCTCCTCATGAACAGTACAGCTGTCATTTCCACAACATGGCCGAAATGTGTTTTCACACTTTCAGCACAGACATGCATGGTCGCTGTGGGAAATCATTGTTCGGGACAGATAAAGAAAATCACACTGACACTGTTCATGATCGGAGGTCCCAAAATGCCTGTGTTAACAATCTGCTGTAAAAAAATTCCCAAACTAGTTACATTATGGGTGTGCGTTGCACAGTTTCTACACGCGTTCGTGACTTCACCAGTTTTTTTAAGATTTTCACAGCACATTTTCAACATTGCCATTTTTACACTCTCCCATGAACAGTACCGCTGTCATTTTCACATCCTGTTCGAATGTGTTTTGCACCTGTGGTGCCAAATGCCATAGTCGCTGTGCAAAAGCAGGTTTCGCTAACAAACTGACATTGCCACTGTTCATGAGGTGGGGTCACAAAACCATGTTGAAAATTTGGAGTGAAAATACCAATGAATGCCTGAGGTGTTAGGGTTTCCGACCATAACGCCCCACCCTGTAGAGAATGACAGGCATCGGGGTGTGACTTGGGATTCTTGCCTGTCATGCTCATACCATTCCACCCCCACCCACACCCTGCAGGCTGTGAGGGGCATCAAGGTGTGCCTTGGACTCTTCGGCCCCAAACTTCACCCCATTCTCCTATACCGCACCCATCTCACCGTATTTCCTGATGGAATGGGGTGCACATAAGGGCCAAAGACCCCATGGCACACCGTGACACTTGTCAGTGTCTGCAGGGTAGGGTGTGGTGAAATGGCATGGTCGTTATGCCTGATGACCCAAAGGCACACCCCAATGCCTGTCACTCTCTGCAGGGTGGTGGTGGGGTTGGCTTCAGTTCAATACTTCGCTGCCATTCCTATTTTGCAGCTCTGTAACTTCTACACTACCAATGCCAATGCCAACAAGCAAACATTCAGCATTGACAAATACTTGTTTAGTTCTATTTTTCTTAAAATGATGGTGTTCTGTCACTTTTAATTATACTAAATGTTAAATGACCCCTGTTACCCCTGTTGTTTTAATCCCTGTTCTGTTGAAAAAAAAAAAAAACTATTTTGGTTGTTTTTAGTAGTAGTTTTTCAGATCACACTGCTGATCCCTGATTCCCTAGGGGGAGGTGTTGTCTGCTCCTGGTACTTATTTGTACTGCAGGCTTTCTTTTAACATTTTGTAATTTTTTTTATCCCAAATCAAGCTACAATTAGCGTATAAGAATGACCAAGAAGAGATGCTCTACTAAAGAGAGAGGTGCCGGGGGAGTCAGCAAAGACGTGTTCAAAATCTGTGGGCCAAAATAGTGCTGCATTTAAAACAAGCATTTGTCAATGCTGCATGTTTGCTTGCTGGCATTATCAGTGGAAGTGCAGGAGTTAGACAGATGCAGTACAGGAATGGCACTGAAGTACTGAACTGACGCCAGCTCCACCCTCACCCTGCAGAGATGGACAGGCATTGGGGTGTGTCTTTGGGTCATCACCCATGACGGTCACAACATTTCACCTCATCCTACCTTTCAGACGCAGACAAGTGTTGAGGTGTGCCTCGGGGTGTTTGGGCTTTACATTCACCTCATTCCATAAGAAAATATGCTGAAATGAGCACAGTATAGGAGAATGGGGTGAACTCTGGGGGCAAAGGGTCCAAGGCACACCTCAATGCCTGTCACTGGCTACAGGGTGGGGGTGGGGGTAGAATGGCATGAGCATTACTGTTGACAATCCCAAGTCACACCCCTGACGCCTGTCAGTCCCTACAGGGTAGGGCGTTATGGTCAAAAACCCTAACATCCTGGGCATTTCTTGGTATTTTTACTTCAAGTTTTCCACATGGGCTTTCTGTGACCCCACCGCATGAACAGTGACACCATCAGTTTGTTAGGTGAAAGGCGAGTTTGCACAGCGACTGCGTCATTTGGCACCATAGGTGTGAAAACACATTTTGAACAGGATGTGAAAAGTGACAGGTGTACTGTTCATGAGGAGGTGTAAAAAATGGCACTGTTGAAAATCTGGAGTAAAAATATAAAAAAAACTTGTGAAGTCACAAGCGTGCATAGAAACTGTGCAATGTACACCTGTAATGTAATTTGTTTGGGGATTTTTTACAGCAGATTTTCAACATAGGCATTTTGGGACCTCTGCTCATGAACAGTGTCACTGTGATTTTCTTCATCTGTCCCAACTGCTAGTTTCCCACAGCGAACACGCAGTTCTACGCTGGAATTGCGAAAACATATTTCAGCCAAGGTGTGAAAAATGACAGCTGTACTGTTCATAAGCAGGTGTGGAAAAATATCAATGTTGAAAATCTGGACTGAAAATATTACAAATTCGTGAACGTCCGAGTTTACATGGAAATTGCGCAATGTAAAATCTGGATTGAAAATCTAAAAAAATTCTCAACGTTTCGAGCATGTATAGGAACTGCGCAATGCACACTTGTGAAACTGTCATTTATGGGAATCTTTTCACCACATTTTCAACATAGGGTTTTGTTCACCATGAATCAGACCGTCATTTTGTTAATCGGTCCCAAAGGTGGTTCCACGCAGTGACCAAGAAATCACCTTTCAGGACTGAATAACAAAATTACAGTGTCTAAGTTCATGAGGTGGGGTCCCAAGAACCTCAATTTGGTGAAAAATTCCCAAAAATAGCTGAGATATGCACCAAAGTTGAAAAAAAAATCATTTATGCCATTATACAGCTTACCGGCATTTCTTCAGTTTGCGGTTAGCTTTGAAGAGTGCAGAAGTGTTCCCGGTCCACCGAAGATCGTCGCATCAGCCTCTGGAGGTAAGTACGGGGTGAGCCAGGGGTGGGGAGGTGGAGTATGCAAAGGGTGTGGGTTGGAAGGGCAAGAGAGTCAACAAGGGACTGTTTTTTCTTATAGGTGTTGTTTTTTCCTTTTTTAGGAAGACGACATGGGACTTTTGCCATGCTGCGGTGGGCTCCAAGCATAGCAGCTGGAAGTTTGTTGAGGGGGCAGTGGAGCTGATGGGGGATAGGACACCCGTCAGCCGTACAGACTTTTGTTATGCTGGGGTGGGCTCCCAGTGTGGCACCTTGAAGTCTGTTTTTTTGGGGGTATAGTGGAGCCAACAAGGGATTGGGCATCCCCATCAGCCATTGGGACATTTGCCATGCTGGGTGGGCTCCCAGCGTGGCATCTGGAAGTCGGTTTGGGGTGGCAGTGGAGCCGACGGGGGATTGGGCACCCCTGTCGGCCATACAGTGTGTGGGGGGGAGTGCATGAGCATGCTGGGTGGGCTCCCAGCATGCTACTTGGGTGTTTGTTGTTGGGGGAGGAACCAAAAAAAAATGGAGCTCTCTATGACAGCTGTTCAGATGCAGTGCTGACGTGTAGGCACTCTGCATACTGCCGACGGCAGTATGCAAATTGCCTACACATTAACACCTTTGATTGTAGCAGTCTTTTGCTTTGAACTGTACACCACTGCATCTGAATTGCTGTCATAGACAGCTCAGACATTTATTGGTGGGGTGAGGCCACGCCTGCAAGAAGGAGAAGGGCATTGGAAGCGGGATGGCACACCTACCAAAATTCATGTGGTGGCACTATGTTTCTTGCACATCCATGCAAGCAAACATAAAAAACTGTCTGTGGCAGTGTGTTCTATGGGCTCTGCAGCTGGTAGTAGCAACAAAGGAGTAGTTGGTGGCGGTGGCCTTAGTGTAACCAAATTTTATTCTGCCACATCTGTAGCAGCTGTGTTGGTGGGGGATATGTTTCTATGGGATGTGGAAGGTGACAGGAGAAGCAGTAGTAAGCAACTTGGGGGACATGTTTATTGCATAGGTTGCAAGTGACCACATTAACCCTAATATCCCATACAATAGCACTGCAACTTTAACAAGCCATAACGCCACCAGTCTTTGGAGCTGAGGTACATACTATACATCCAGATAAGGGTCTCAATGTGTACTACAATAGTAACACATAATACACCTGGAAACATTCATGGGGTGTGGTGTACAACACCCCAAAATAACCTCCCATCTTGACCATGGCATCAAATCCATCATTTAAGTCTGATAACCATCACAAATGCACCAAATATGACTGAATTATGCATAAAACCCCAAAAGGAGTTTTTGGTGGAAGTAGTTTTGACCCAACTTCACCTTTGTGTACCCCAAGGAGAAGTTACTGGTGAAGGTGCAAGGTGAAGTTACCAATGGCAAATTTCCTATTAAATAGAAAATGTTACAAAATGATCCGTGGAGACGAACTTGGTGACTTTGCCAGCAAATTAAATCTTCCGCACATCTCTAGTTATGAGTGCTTTCAAAGGGAAACTATTGGGGCATTTATTGGGTAATGTTTATAAAGGCCTACAGTCCTTGAGGGTTAATGCTTCTGTTTCAGTTTTAGAATGTTGGAACAAAGAGATAAGTATGTTCTACAACTACAATATATGGCTAAAATATGTTATACCCTCCTTTAAAATAATGGCCTCCACATTCTGGAAGGAATCTTCTTGGATGTGCCACATACAGTACTTCTGTATGCCCCACATACAAGCCAAATATATACAGTATGACTGACATATGGTCCTGTGGGCATAAACATGAAACAGTGAAAACAGATCACACAAATGTTTTTAGGAATTGTCATGTTTTGACCCCATTTTGGACTGAGCTCCACTAGTAATTTGAACAACTACCTCTTGACCCTGCCTGGGTGTCAGGGGTTTATGATCCGGTTATCTATTCCCCCTCAGGAGACATGACTAAACTTTAGATCTTTGGGTCTACTGCTTCTTCTAGTAGTAAAAAAACTGTAAAACATTTGTAGCTCCAGCCACAAACCCCTGAAAACACAACAGTTGAGGGACTTAGTGAATTCTGTTTATAAACTGGAGAAATTAACTAAGAGAATGGAAGATTGACAACAGCAATTTCCATAGCTGTGGTAAAGCTCGATTTCGTATGTCATCATGGACTATTATAACCAATTTGTACCTTAATTTCAGATTGCGAGTTCCCTTATTATAAAAAAAAGTCTGTCTTTACTTTACATTACTTTATTAATGTTTGCCTTTCATCAGCTGAGCTTGATCTACAGAAGTCTGTACTGCTGGCTGTGAATGTCATTGCTGTCTATTCATGGTGCCTGTTTCTCTGAAATCCAATACAATTTTAGTTTAAAAAGACAGGCCGCTATAAGACAAAGTTGGTGCTCTCCACGTTTACAGAAATTGCTTACATAACAATCAGGAAACAAGACACTCATCTATTTACTGCTACATAATGAAACACAGGATACAATATCCACAATTAAACAGCTCTTTATGACATGCCTCAGCTATTCAGTGAAGCCTTAATGATGTTGTTAATGCACCATCGGAGCAACTCCATTTAAAAAACCCTAAACTCATTGAGACACACTGAATATGAATTGGTAATGAATTGAATTAGTAGAAAAGTATGTTTTAGAGTTGTGGCAGGTGAAATACAATGTTCTGCTACAGGGATACTAAGGATTCAAATGTGCTGCACTAGGCGTTTATTATTAGTCTTATAAAGTACAGTCCAAAGGGTCACATTTTCAAAACAGCATTCCCATAGACAATGAATGAGAGAAATTTTTAAACTACAGTATGTACCTCCCTATTTATACAGTAGCATTTTTCACACGAACAATATTTCAAAGCACTTCCCATATTTACTGTATGTAGTACAAAAAAAGTGATCCTGTGCTACATACTATAATTATGCAGTGCAAAAAGTGATCCTGCCCACAAAAGGAGGAGCACAGGAGACGATTGAAAACTATCACGCCATATCTATACATAGTACACTGGCTAAAGTCCGAGAGAGGCTACTATATAATCAACTAGCAGCCTACATTAAGTCAAACAACCTGCTCACTGATGTCCAGCGTAAATTATGAAAACACACAGCATTCACTTCAGATGTCATCAGAGCCACTGATGATGGTAAAGCCACAGGAGCCATATTCTTCAATTTAAGCAAGGCTTTTGACTTGGAGAATCATGAACTCCTGGTGTCCAAACTAGTGAGCCTAGACCTACACTAGTAATCCTCCTCCTGCTTTAGGAATTATCTTGTGGACCATAACTAGTCCATTAAATGGAGAATCTGTCTTTCCTCAAGGCATGAGATTACTAATGGAATTCCACAGGGATCTAACCTTGGGCCCTTACACTTTGCCATTTTTATTAATAAAATGCTTCCAACTATGGTAAAGTCAAAGCAATGCTGTACACAGACAATGCTGAGCGGAACAGACTCTAACCCAGAAGTGATAGAAACCAGGATAAGAGAAGACTCTGCATTGCTGGAAAAGTGGTTCATGTGTAATTAACTTTAATTAAACATTAAGAAAACTAAATTGGTGCTTTTTGGGTCCAGAATATTGGGTTCAGACAGAACAGAGCTCCTAAATATTGTTACCACTAACAGGGCCAGGTTTATGGTTGTTGACAACATAGAATTTGTAGGTATTATGTTGGACCAGGAACTCGCATTCAGACCCCATGTTGAACACATCACATTGTTACTATTTCAAAAAATTGACCTACTCTACGGACTCAGAGCTTACCTCACAAACAAAGCCTTCTTATCCATAGCTAACTTTATACAGCTCCTCACACTCCTTTTTGGAGCTCCCATACTCTCCTCACTAAGGGAAACTGAATTCAGCAAGTTCAAAATACTCTACTACAGTATATGCAGGTTTGCTGCACATGAAGGAAACAGTGAGCATCACTGTACAGTACTGTCCTTGCTTCTCTAAACTGGCCCTCCCTACAAGAGAGGCTCAACTATCCCTTACTTTGCTTCGCATACCAAATTCTGACTAACTGCACCCAACCTTTAAGACACAGTGGTAAGGAGACCCTATAGAAGGATCCTCTGTTCCTCTACCCAGCACCTCCTTGGAAGTTCCTAGGGCACTGACAGCTTCTGACAAGCATTCCTTTTCACACAAAGCCTCTTAGCTCTGGAATGAGCTCCCTCTTACCTTCCAGTAGACCCCCTTGCTACTGTCATTCAAACATTTCCTCAAAGAGCGTTCTCACCCTAGGAATGTATGCTGCTGTACCCAATGACTACTACATGGCAGCTGCTACCTTCTTTTTTTTTTTCTACTCCCCCCCCTTCACTTAACCAATCTTTTATACAAACACTGAACCATGCTACTATCCCTATGGGGTTCCATATAATGCCCTAACTCAGCATATAGTGTTTTACGTGCAGGACCTATTGTAATCTTATTTATGTTGTATAGTCTGCCACTGCTGATGTACTGAATATACCTGTAAAATAGATTTTTCTTATTGAATGTAATTTTTTTTCGCATTGTCTGGTACTGCTGTTGTATTGTATATGGCTGTAAATGTTTGTTATTATTTTCCTTCTCTAATTGAATGTACTTCATCCTGGGACATTCCAGAAAAAAGGGACACTAGTCTCTGAGATCCTACCCAGTTAACAAAATTCAAGAAATAAAAATAAAAGTTGTACATAGAAAAGTAAAATGTAAAATTAAATAAAAACTGATACTGGCCTGTCTATACCTTATTAGCATTCCAGTTTTGTTTTAGCTGTAACTTTATTTGTACTGTAACTGGTGGACAAATTATATGCATCTGTCTTTATTGTGATACTTCTAAAGCTGTTTACATGGCTGATCTCGCTCCTTCTTTCGAGCATTGCAGAGCTGCCCTGACCCAAAAGATGCTTGGCTAATACATTTACACAGCACCCCCCCCCCCCAGCACTGAAGTAAGACATGCTGGAGAGGGGCTGGGAGTAGGGGCAGTCAGCCGATGGAAGTGCCTGCAAGTGGGAGTGAGTGGTGCAGCCTGTCCACATGGCCGCTTAAACCTCTAGCTCCCAGACCTTTTGGGACTGGTGAGCCATTCAGGGAGTGGCTTACCATGATTTGGTAAGTGTCCACATGGCGGCAATTGCACCATAGCAACCCAAGCACTTGGGATGCTGCGGTGCAAATGCCGCCGTGTAAACACAGCATTAGATGCATTAATTGTAAAATATCTACAGTTTTACTGGGAGACAGGTGGGCAGTAAAACATAAGATTACCACCAACGAGGTTACTGTGGTGTATTGCTAGTGAAACAGCACTTATTTTATATATTTTACAATTCCTGTAATCTGTCATGAAATCTAGTACAGTGAAAGTGTTTGGGAAGATTCTGAACTAGTTTTGTTTCCTTAAGAATCTAGAAGAATATGAAATGAAATAATATGCAAGACCCTACACTGTGTACTGCAAACATAAAATATAACATGAAGGAATCTTGGGAAATGATATGTCGCAAACTGAAACCAGTTTTCACACTCATATGTCACACCAAGCTATTCTGTTGAAAGAGGATCAGACCATGTTAACAGAACAGTGGAATATTTAATTTCAGTATTACTTTTTTTCATCTCTAGGGGCAACCAGGAGCTCCAGGCAAGAATGGTGAGGTATGTATAAATGAATTAGTGACTCCTTTATTTACAGCAGAGAATTGTTTACAGCTATCATCAGTAACCAAGTCTAACTCAGTAATAACGTAAAAAGTCCACTGTCTCCCTGGTAATAACTGCAAATACAGGAGTACAATTCATGGAATTCATTGTTTTCAGTCATAGTCTTAAGTAGCAAGTCTCGTGTTACAAGATTTACTGTTCAAACTATACATGCGGGAGGGAGGGAGCTTGTGCACTGGAGCAGAAATTAGAAGTCTATTTTTAAACTGAAGGGGGGTAGCTGATGCTGGAAACCCCCTCATAGGTGGCAGCTTCAGGGTGAACCCAGCGGAGGCTTCCCTATGAACACAGTAATGGGGCCAGGGGAAGCCAGCAGTGCTGGAAGCAAGCGACAAATAAAAGTAGCAAGTGTGGGAACAGGCAGCAAACATACACTTATCAAAATGGATGTCAGAAGGGATAGGGAGGGAGTGGGCAACATCAGGTAGGATGGGAGTGAGGGAGATGAAGACATGAAGGTTGGTTTGCCTAAACGTCAGAAGTTTAAACAATAAGATCAGCATACTGCAGGCATTGGTGGCAGAGACTAAGTTAGACCTAGTGGCCATCGCAGAGACTTGGGCTGGTGGCAACAATGACTGGAATCTAGTTGTTCTGGGGCATATACCTTACTAAGGAGAGACAGAGCAAGGGGAGAGGTGGGGGGTAGACCTATACATAAAGGAAGGAATCAAGGCAACAGAGGGTGGGAGTATAAAAAAGGAGGGGGAAGGGGAAGTGAAATTTATTATTTATTTATTTATTTACGAGATTTACCAGGAAGGCATACTGAGCAAAATGCTCGATTCCAGATGCGACCTGGGGGCCCTGGGATTTGGGTGCAGCTGGCAACAGTTGTTGATAAGAGGGTTTGATAAGGGGTGGTCTACAGACCACTGGGGCAGAAAGATGAAGGGGGCGGAAAGTTGGGGGAGGAAATCATAAAGAAGCAGCAAAAAAAAGATTTGGTGTTAGTAGGGGACCTGAACCTGCCTGATACAGACTAGGACATCCCGGCAGCTAGGAGCACTGCTGGATATGCTTCAGACTGTCTACTGGCGCAGTGGATCAAGGATCCCTCATGGCAGGACACCTTGCAATGAAGCTGGGGGGAGGGTAAGAGGGATGTGAAGAAATACTTCTTCACAGAAAGGGTGGACAACGCTTGGAACAACCTGCCAGAAGAGGAGGTGGGGGTGAAAACAGTGTGGAGTTTCAAGCATGTGTGAGATAGGCACATAGGTGTAATAAGTAGAGGAATCAGATGCCCTAGGGGTGTTAGTGACTAAATAGGGTTCGATGTGTTGAACTAGGCAGGGGAAAAACTGGGCAGACTGGATTGGCCTACCAATCCTTTTCTGCCAACAAATTCTGTTTCTATGATGATGGAGGTAACAGTCAGGGAACAATTGGAGCCCAGTGACCACAATCCTGTGGTTCTCACTGATTGGGGGGGGGGCAGTGAACCTCTTTAGAAAGTGACAATAATCAAAATGCAAAATGAATAGCAAAGAGCAGTGACAAACAAGGCCCCCAGCATAGGATTTTGCATCATGCAAGGCACTTTTTAAAAGGTGCCCGACCCAGAAAACTCAGTACCTTTCTAAAGTCAAACTTTCACCAAAGAGTTACAGTCAATCCCTTATTGGAATTAAGTTTTTTTTTAATATAGAAAACAAAATCAGAGAGCTGTTTGAGGACTTCTCATTAAAATTTACTTAAGCACAAATACACTCTCACCTTTATAGGAGGGCTTGATGGTGATTTGCTGATTTTTTTTTTCAAATTGTCAAGCCTCAGTCTTTCCTCATTGCTAAGATTTTTAAAGCAAAAAGTATTTCCTGCTTCTTGAAAAATTCTTCTTAATCTGCTCCACATTTCTACTTTAACACTTCTATGGTTTTACTAACCAGTGGACAAAAGCAGGCTGCCTTCCTAGGAGTGACCATGGAAGCAATAGACTGGCTTGGATACAGCACAGATGAGTGAGTCTGAGATTGTGGTGGGATTAGAACCTCCCATATTCTGGCATTGGTAGAATTATTTTAAAATGAAGTTTCTGCAAAGTTTCTGAACATCAATAATGGTCTCAAAAGAGTCTAGAAATCCTTTGTTTAGCACTTGAACTTCTATTTCAGAAAGGGAATCAGAAGACAAATTAATCACATCAATTTGTTTTGAGTTTTCCTTATAAAAGCTGTCTCTCTTTGCTTTGCTCCCCCTACCTTTCTTTCCTCTCCTTGTCTTTCTTCTGCCCTGAACCTGGTTATATGATTGGTTCATCTCAGTTGTCAGGCTGGGGGCAAAATCTTATAAAGAAAGATTCAAGTTGGTACCTACATTCCCATTCCATGACACTTGGCTATCTTCTACAGCCAGTTGGTGTGTAGACAGAATTCTGTAAAGATCAATTTCAGATGATTCTGCTAAGTAACCTTAGATTTTTTTTTTACAGTTGAACACCTGATTTACCTATTAATCATTAGTGGCCCTTATAAAGCTGGTTATCTTCGTGATTTTATCATTTTTTGCTGTTTTATTCTTAAGCTCTGTATGACATTCTGAAAAAGAAGATTCACTGGTGAAAGCGGACAGTGCAGCTTCTGTCTCCTGTTAATCATTTGCCACATGTTGAATGTTTAGTACACTGGTACTGACAGGCAGCACCTGCTCTCACTTAACTTCCTCCTCTAGCACATGTATCGAGGTGATTGACAATCTAAAGTACTTTGGGGTCTATCCAGATCAAGAATTCTCTTTTAAATGGCAAGTGGATCATATCACCAAAGTTATACACCTACAAAAGTGGTCTGCTATATTGCCTGGGCAATATCCTTATCCTAAGATGAGGCTTGCCGTTGTAAGCAGTGTCCTGCTTCCCACGTTGACGTATGGTGCCCCATTGTTTCAGAAACACAGAGACCAACAGGCTTAAGGTCCTATACAACAAAATCGGTCATTTGCATCTGACCTCCCCCCAAAAAACACCACTGTGAAGTCCTTTCCTCTCTTAATTGGCCCTTCCAGAAGGGAAGGTTGTTGTACTCCCTGCTATGTCTCACAATGACCCCCGAATCTAGTCGATATGTTAGTTCCCAAACCTGAAAGGTGCTTACTTCGATCTTCTAACTGCTGCTTGCTTAAAGTCACCAGGGTAAAATCAAGTAGTGGTAAGCAGTACTTTGAATACTCTCTGCCTTCTCAGTGGAACTCACTCCCAGCTGAATTGCAAAACAGCTATTTTCTCAGGGGTTCTAAAAAAAGGACTTTAAACTCTACTACTAGAAAGATGTCTCTGCTCCTTCCATCACTGAATGATAGTCTTAACTTCCTATCTCCCTGCCATAATAATGGTAGAGATATTCTGTTGCTACCCCTTGCACTTTTCTTTTCTCCCCATATACCACTGTACCTTAAATTCTTATGGCACTACACAGGATCATCGTTTTCTGCACTATACTGTATGCATCTTGTATGTTTTATGGTTGTAGTTTAGAACTTATGGATGTACTTAAATGCCATGTAATGTATAGTATTTATGGCCTTTGCCTGATTATTGTCTATATATTCCACCTGTAACTAATACCATTATTGTATCTGTCAGTTGTCTGAATATTTTGTCTGGGACGTCCCTGTAAAAGGGACCTGTATATTGTGCCTGTTACTAATGCCATCACTGGGATCCATGACACCACAATGACAGCTTTGTTTTGATGCAACACTACAGCGATGGATTTATGTCGACCACAAGTTGCAGGTGGCATAAATCCCTTGGGAAACTGACCATTTTCAAGGGAAGCACATCCCCTGTAACTAAGGAGTGTCAACTCTGAGTCAGAGTTGATTTAGGAGGGGGGGCAAAACCCAGATAAAGCAGTGCCAGGGTCCTGCAGGTGCATTACAGCAGCAACAGCGACTTGCCGCTGTAAAGTACTCCATTATTGAAATGTTGCTGGACAAGGATTTGATAGAAGGCATTCTTAGGATGGCACAGAAAGGGGACTTACTGTTGATGGGAGACCTGAATATGCCAGATGTTAACTGGAGCACATTTGCTGCAGCCACATCCAAGAGCAGGGCCATTCTTGATGCCCTACAGGTGGCAGGCCTCAGACAGCTAGTTTTGGAACCCACTTGTGAGGGAGCAATCTTAGACCTCATATTCTCAAAAGGGGGCAGTGAGAGGATCTCAGATCTAGAAGTGGGTAGCCATCTGGGAACAAGTGACCATCAAACAGTGTGGTTCACGTTAAACTCATCTACAGAGTCAAGCCATACAAAAGTGAGGGTACTGAAATTCAGGAGGGCTGACTTTGGCAAAATGGGAGAGTGCCTCAGAAAAGCACTGGCAAACAGGCTAGAAGGAGGGGTGGAGCAACAATGGGGAATCATCAAAACTGCCATCACAGAGGCAACAAGCCTTTGTGTGAAACAAATAAACAAATCAAAATGAAAGAAAAAGCCACTGTGGTTCTCAAAAGAGGAGGCTGGGAAAGTCAGGGAGAAAAGATAGCATTCAGGAAGTATAAGGAAACACAGAAGGAGCAGGACAGAGAGCTGTACCAGTTAAGGCAGAAGGAAGCAGGAGGAAGTCAGAATAGCAAAGGCCCAAACTGAGGAAAAGATAGCCAACTTGGTTAAGAAAGGGATAAAACCTTTATAGGTACATCAGAGACAAGAAAGAAAAAGGGAGGATAGTGAGGCTGAATACAATGAACAGTGGGTAGCAGGGGACAGTGAAAAGCAGAGATACTGAATGAATAGTTCTGCTCAGTATTCACAAAAGAGGAGGAGGAAGTGCCTAATCCAATTAACAGAAGCACTCTTGATAGGGGGGTCGATCCCAGTCCTTTCACAGAAGAAAGGGTTCTGCAAGAACTCCTAAAATTGAAGGTGGACAAAGCAATGGGGCCTGATGGAATTCACCCCAGAATTCTAAAAGAATTAAGGGGGGAACTAGTGAAACCACTGGCTACTCTTTTTAATAAATTATGGGAGGATGGTGCAGTACCCGAGGACTGGAGGAAGGCGGATGTGATTTCCCTTCACAAAAGTGGAACCAAGACAGAGGCAGGAAACTACAGACCTGTCAGTTTGACCTCTGTGGTAGGGAAAGTGATGGAGTCACTTCTGAAGGAAACAATTGTTGAGTACCTAGAGTTCAGTGGGGCACAGGACTCAAGGCAGCATGGGTTCACAGCAGGAAGGTCATGTCAGACGAATCTAATAGATTTCTTTGACTGGGTGACCAAAGTAGTAGACCAGGGAGGGGCTGTGGACATGGCCTACCTAGACTTTAGCAAGGCATTTGACACAGTCCCACACAAAGGATTAATAGCCAAATTAACCAGCCTGGGAGTGGGTCCCAGGGTGGTAGCCTGGGTAAAACATTGGCTGGACAACAGGACACAGAAGGTAATTGTAAATGGAGTCCACTCTGAAGAAAGAGGTTGTACTAGTGGGGTACTGCAGGGTTCAGTACTGGGTCCAGTCCAGTTTAATGTCTTTATAAGTGACATTGCAGAGGGACTGGAAGGAAAAGTATGCCTCTTTGCAGATGACACAAAGATCTGCAACAGGGTTGATACACAAGGAGGTGTGGAAAGGGTGAGAAGAGACTTGGCAAGGTTGGAGGAATGGTCAGAAGTATGGCAGCTAGGATTCAATGCAAAGAAGTGCAAAATAATGCACCTGGGAAACAAGAACCCAAGGGAAGATTACACAATGGGGGTGAGGTAGTAACAATAATAAACAAGCATTTGTCAATGCCGAATGTTTGCTTGCTGGCATTGGCAGTGGTAGTGTAGAAGTTACAGAGCTGCGTAATAGGAATGGCAGTGAAGTATTGAACTGAAGCCAACCCCACCACCACCCTGCAGACAGTGACAGGCATTGGGGTGTGCGTTTGGGTTGTCAGGCATAACGGCCACGCCATTTCACCACACCCCACCCTGCAGACACTGACAAGTGTCACAGTGTTTCTTGGGGTCTTTGGCTCTTATGCGCACCCCATTTCATTAGGAAATATGGTGAGATGGGTGCGATATAGGAGAATGGGGCCGAAGAGTCCAAGGCATACCTCGATGCCTCTCACTGACTGCAGGGTGTGGAATGGTATGAGCATCACAGGCAAGAATCCCAAGTCACACCCCTGATGCCTGTCATTTCTCTACAGGGTTGGCGTTATGGTTGGAAACCCTAATACCTCAGGCATTCATTGGTATTTTCCTCCAAATTTTCAACATGTTTTTTCGTGACCCCACCTCATGAACAGGGGAATATCAGTTTGTTGGCGAAGCTGCTTATGCACAGTGACTACGCATTTAGCACCACAGGTGCAAAACATTCGAACAGGATGTAAAAATGACAGCTGTGCTGTTCATGGGGAGGTGTAAAAATGGCAATGTTGCAAATCTGTAGTAAAAATATAAAAAAATGGTGAAGTCACGCGTGCATATAGAAACTGCCAGCAACGACACCTGTAATATAATTAGGTTGGGGATTTTAACAGCAGATTGTCAACTCAGGCATTTTGGTGCCTCCGATCATGAACAGTGTCACTGTGATTTTCTTTATCTGTGCCGAACAATGATTTCCCACAGCAACCACGCATCTCTGCGCTGAAAGTGTGAAAACACACTTCAGCCATGTTGTGAAAAGTGACAGCTGTACTGTTCATAAGGAAGTGTGGAAAAATGCCACTGGTGAAAATCTGGACTGAAAATATGACAAAGTCATGAACTAATGAGGGTGCCTGGAAACTGCGCAATGCTCACTCATAACACAGTCATTTTGTGGACTTTTGTCACCAAATTTTCAACATAGCCATTTTAAGACCTCTGCTCATGAACAGTGTAACTGTGATTTTCTCATGAATGATGTCACTGTGATTGTGTTATTCAGGCCCAAAGGGTGATTTCGCACAGTGATTGTGAAATCACCCTCGGGCCCAATAACGCCATGACAGTGACATCATTCATGAGAAGGTCCCAAAACCCTATGTTGAAAATTTGTGCAAAATTCCCAAAATGCCGAGATATGCAACAAAGTTGAAAACCCTATCTAGCCCATTATACAGCTTACCAGCATTTCTCAGTTCACAGTCGGCTTTAAGAGTGCAGACGGGTTCCCGTCCACCGAAGATCATCGCGCCGAGGTCCGGAGGTAAGTATGGGTTGAGGGGGTGGGGATGCTGGGTGTGCAGTGGTGGGTGCGGGTTGTGGGAGGGGGCCAGGAGACTATGGACCATTTTTTCTTTACAGGTAAAAAAAAAGAACGACGTGGATGTTTGCCATGCTGGGGTGGGCTCCCAGCGGCACAAGGACGTTGGGTGGGGGTCGTCTGGCTGATTGGGATTGGGCACCTCACGTCAGCACGGATTGCCATGTTGGGTGGGCCTCAGCGGCACTTCTAGTACTGGGGGTGGAGATTATGGAGCCAATGGGATTGACACCCCTACGGGTTATATCATTACTTTCTGCCATGCTGGGGTGGGCAACCAGCATGGCATTTTCAAAGGCTTTGGGGAGGGCGGGGAAGACAGCACAGCCGACGGGATTGGGCACCCCCGTCCGCTATTCAGTGTGTGCCTGGCGCAAGGCAGGGGGGCGCGAGCCTGCATGGCGCCTGTGTGTGTGTGGGGGAGCTGCATGAGCAAGCCGACATCTATCGCTGCCACCAAGCGTAGCCCCTTTGAACTGTGTATGCCATTGCATTTTGGAGCTTGTCAGACAGCTCCAGAATGCATTGGCTTACAGGCCGCGCCTGCCAACACACTGACTGAATTGGAGGAGGAGGTGACACACCTCCGAAATCTCCGATGATGGCACTATGTTTCTTGCACATGCGTGCAAGCAAACATAAAAAGGAAAGGGACCTGGGGGTAATCATATCAGATGACCTTAAGCAATGTGAGAAGGCAGTAGGGAGGGCTGGGGGTATACTGGGATGCATAGGGAGAGGCATCACCAGCAGAAAACAGGAAGTTGTTATCCCTCTGTACAGACAGTTGGTGAGACCCTATCTGGAGTACTGTGTCCAGTTCTGGAGACCCCATCTCCTCAAGGACATAGACAGGATAGAGGCAGTCCAGAGGAGGGCAACTAAAATGGTGCAGGGTCTGCAAGAGAAGCCGTACGAGGAGAGACTAAAGGAGTTTAATATGTATACCCTTAAAGAAAGAAGGGGGGGGCATGATAGAAACTTTTAAGTACCTCAGTGTAATCAACAAAGTCCAAGAGGGTAGCATCTTTCAGAAAAAGAGACGTGCATGAACAAGGGGACACAATTTAAAGATAGAGGGGGGGGGCGATTCAGGAGCAATGTAAGGAAGTATTTTTTCACAGAGAGGTAGTAAGCATGGAACAGCCTTCCTGAGGAGGTTGGGGGTCTAAACTGTGGGAGAATTCAAGAATGCATGGGACAGACATAAAGCAATTCTTGTGGGGGGGTAGGAAGAAATAGGCTGTTGGTTAGCTAGGATCTGCAGCCTATTTTGTAGGTAGGGAAATTGGCAGACTAGATGGGCCAAACAGTCCTTATCTGCCGTCAAAGTCTATGTTTCTATGTTTCTATGTTGGCATATGCCATCACTGTATCTGGCAATTGTATGAATGAATATATTGTTTGTATTATTTGTGATTCATTCCGGGTCACCCTTGAAAAAGGGGCCTCAGGTTCCATTGGACTTGCCTGGTTACCAAAATTCAATAAATAAATAAACATCCTCCAAGAGGCAGTCAGTCAGTTTCATTGAAGCATCCTGTAAAATACTGATTTGCATATGCAGCCCATGATGCTTTGCATTGTGGGGGCATGTGTGATTTTGTATTTCTTTGAAACTTGGCTTTCCAGCCAAATGCTCTTTGGGGTAACCATTGCCTCACTGCTTGCACACAGAGGTTCTTTGTCTTTTAAATAGTTTTTTGTTTTAATTGGGTTCACCACAACATAACCCAGACAGACCATCTTAGGGTAGCTGGTTCATTCCACTGGGGTGTCAAGCAGACGAGGCATACTGATGAGTCCTGGTAGGACAAAACATGTGCGATAGGCCTTTCAGCACCATGCATTTTTGTTTAAAGTTGAACCAGCATAATATTCCGTGGTGATTTGCATATGCAGCCCATGATGCTTTGCATTGTGGGGGGCATGTGTGATTTTGTATTTCTTTGTAAAATACTGTACCACTTCCTTATGAGCTGTGTCCTTTCTTGTCCAAAAGTTGGCTATTTATATAAAGCTCATTTGGAACTCACCCTACCTGAAGTAGGCCTACAATATAGTTTGCTACCATTATAGGTACCTTGCCTTAAGTACTACCTTTTCTTTAGGTGTCAGTGTGGCTCAGTTGGTAGCACATCCGTCTCTGGACCAGAAGGTTGGGGGTTCTTGTCCCACACTGGGATTGGACTTGTAACTAAAATGCTGGTATCCAAGTGTAGTATTGGGGGGTACTGTGCTGCTGGGGCGTGCCGTCCTTCATATGAGATGTTAAACCGGGGTCCTTTCTACCCATCCTGATGCTGTCCTGGTGGGTGTCCAGGTGGAAGTAAAAGAACCCAGAGTACTCTTTGCAAAGAATAGGGGACATTTCCGGTGTCCTGGCCAACATTCCCCTTCCCATAAACCAGATCATGCAGTTGTCCAGGCCGTGTGTGGGTGTTGATGTGCGATATGGCTGCCACTACACATTCAGTCACTTCACTACCAGTCTAGCATTGCTTCTAAAGTGCTTTGGGATACACTGTTTTTGAAAAGCACTATATAAATGCTGATTCTTCTTCTTGTTGCAAAACAGCATCTTTGATAGAGGGCATTCAGGCATTATCAGCATCAAGATTTAAGTCATGCCCTACAGCTAAAAGTTGATATTTTTACCTCTTTGCTTAAAATAGTTATCGCCAGCCCTACAAGGTCATTACTCACACCCACATCAAGTGTATTAGTCATGCTCTGTAAGTGGTTAAAAAAATATTTCAAAAGTGGTTTTGCTGAACAAACCACGCATTGCCTAAGCAAACCAAATGGCCACACTGAACTGAGAACGCAGATAAAGGCCACTGCAGGTATATAATGCAGTGTGCAAGTTAAAGGGGAAGTCTCCCATAGTTTCACACCCATATTTTCCCAACTCCTTATGTGTAACTGTTGTATTCCTCCTCTAGTTGCCAGCAGTCCTATTGCTGTCCAAATCTAGATTATAAATAAAAATATACAGCCCCAAGAAGTCATCAATATGTTTGTCCTCCATTTTACCATCAATGCTGCTGGAGGATGATGTCATCAGAGCAACAGATAATGGTGCTGCACTAAATGCTGTTCCACCAGTAAACAGAACCCACAATGTTCAGTCCCCCACATGAGTAATGGGGGAACTCTTTAAGTGTTGTGCACATCCTGAAGTGCAAGTGGGAAACCTCTCAAGGGTATTCACCTGGTTCAATACTGATTGACTCATTGACTGCTAGACTGACTGCTTGATTGTGTGATTGATTGATTCTTTCTACTGTTTTCCACATGTTGCAACTGTCTCACAGAGAGAAATGAGCAGTACAAAGAAACATTCTGTTTCCTGTGAATGAAATACTATTAGATGTATTACTTGCTCTACACATGCAGTATTAAGGCTACAAGTACCACTCCCTGTGCGAGCTGCATGACAGAACTGTCTTAAACCATTGCAAACTTAAACTAAAATCAGGATAGACAGCATTGATACCCTTATGTGTACTTCTGCACTGTTGCTGCAGTGACATCAGGGAATGGGAGGGGCTATATTACAAGTGACCCATTTGCATGTAAATGGAGGCTTGCTTGACATTTTACTACCTTGTGTCAGAGCCTCAGACTCTAGATATGTGTTGCAACAGCAGAAATGACTGATCTCTTATTGACATATGCACAGTAACTGATGTGATGTATAATAAATACATCAGACATATACAAATCAGAAATATACAGTTGTCTTCTCCTTTAAGAGACAGTACAAGGCAAGATAATGTTTATTTATTTATTTCAGTTTCAGATTACAACCTTTGAGATGAAGCAGGCTCTTTTTCAAATGCTCCAAGTCAAACTTAGACAAGACTAAATACATAAAATATAATGGATTATATGATAAAGGATGATGGATTATCACAATGACAACAGATTGGTAAAATAAAACAGTCATATAACAGTTATTGATGAAGGTTCCATTATAACGTGCTGGTAGTATAATAGTGGCACTAGGGTAGTGTGGATCACAGAGTCAGCAGGAGAGAGAAGTGCATTTAGATTACATAGGTTAGAGATGTTGACTTGGGAGGGGCAGAGGGCTAGGCACAGCTAGAGTAGGCATTGTCAGGTGTGCAGCAGTGGTGTACAGAAAAATAGTGAGGAGGTAATGTAGGGAAGGGGTCATGAGAGGGGTTGGAGAGGGGAGGTAAGTTTCATAGAGTGGGGGAGACAGGTCAAGCTGAGGTGAGCAGCAGAGAAAGTAGGGTATTGAGAATGGATGGGTATTGAAGGGAAGGGTAATAAGAGGGATTGGGGGTGATTCCTTAGAGAGAGGGGGAGAGGGATCAAGTAAGTGTAAAAATAAAAGAGATTAGAGGGATTGGGGTGTTGCTACTCATATACCACGGAGAAAGAAGCAATGAAACTGAGATATATTGGAAAATATCTTTATTTAGTGCCAAAAAACATGCAAAACAAAAAGCAAGGAGCAGTGACCAACAATGGGCCCCAACCTAACGTTTTGCATTGTGCAAGGTGCTATGTCAAAGGTGTCCACCCTGGGTAATTTAGCATCTTCTAGAATCAGTCTTATTAATAGAGTCACACTATTTGGTCTTAGAGAGAGTTGCAAGACCCCACCAGAACAAGAACTTTTGTATTTGGTGACTGTGCCCTGAGGCTATTGGCTTTGCTAAGTTTGGGAGGAGTGCCAGTGTCCCATCTTTCCTCATCTGCTTCTATGCAGATGATACCCAGCTGTACCTATCCTGTGTCCCTGATGACACTTCTGTGTCTTCTGTGATGAGCCATTGTCTGGCTGAGATAAACAGCTGGATGGCTGCCAAATGGCATGTCTCAACCTGGGCAAGATGGAGGTCATGGTTATCAAACCTTCTCGCCTGGACCTGCCTGCTGGTGGAGGGGTTACCCTCCCTGTGTAGGGTGGCCAGTATCTCTCAGCAGTGAGTGCTGTCAGAGATCTGGGGATCATACTGAATGACAGATTAACCTTCAAATAGCAGGGGGTCATCTGTTGTCTGGTTTGGCTTCTTCCATCTTCAGAACATTGCTAGGATCCAGCTGTTCTTGGCTCAGGATGACCAAGCAATGATTATCCATGCCTTTGTCGCCTTGAGGTTGGATTACTGTAAAACTTGAAACTGTACCTAGGACTGTCTGGAGAGTTGGTGCATTGACTGCAGCTGGTGCAGAATGGCACAGCTCATATGTTGGCAGGTTCCTTACCGAGGGATCACATTTCTCTGGTTCTGTGTGCTCTGTACTGCCTGCCTTTGTGTTCACGCATCACATTTAATATCGGACTGTTAACATAAAAGGCCCTACATGGATTGTGATCAGACTACTTAAGAGCACGCCTGATTCTTTATTCACCACTCTGCCCTCTCTGCTCCACCGTAGCTGGACAGCTAGTAGTCCATACCCCAAGGCTCAGGATGTCAGGCGATAGAGCCTTTGGGGTGGTGGCCCCTATTATCTGGAACTCTGTTCCTTAGCATATTCATGCAGCCAGCTCAGTGGAAGCCTTCAAAGCCTCATTCAAAACATTTTATTTAAGCAAGCTTTTAACGGGACCTGAATTATTTTAGTCTTATCTTGTCATTATATTTTATAGCTTACTGTTTCTGTTTACGTCTGTAAAGCAGTCAGAGCCCTTGATAGATTGAGCACTATATAAATAAAATTTGCTTGCCTAGTCTCAAAATCTGTATAGGGGAAAACATTTCAATTCTCTGAACCCTCCAATGCTTCTAAATTTCTAGACAAAATTGAGTAACAATTCTCTGCGAGGGGTCAGGAGTCATCATCCGAAGCAGAGGGAGATGCCTAGCATAGGGCACTGTAATCAATTGACTTACAGGAAGCTAGAGAGGGCTGGTTGCTGACTTCCACACTAATGATTTCTGTTGAAAGAGAGACAACGTGTAAGGTGATACATATAGATGGGCTATAGTAGGCTTAAAATGTTGGACTTTAAATGTATAGGACGGTCCTGCCTCATACTATAAAATGGCGCTTATGGGGTATTAGAGATGTAATGGAACAGCACCCCCATCTTCTTCTCCAACCGAAGTGACTCTTTTTGCATCTTTCCTATCAGAAGGCTGGGGACTATATTTGCTGGCAACTGAAACTTTGTATGTTCAATGGCATTTGCAACTATGACTAATAAGACTAAGTAAGACACTGGACAGGGTCATTTGGGGGACGTTTAGCGAGGTAGTCAGGGAGGTCCATGAATTTGGTGTTGAGGGCTTTGGCAACCTTGGATGGGTTGGTTAAGGATCCTGCTCCTATTACAAGTTTAATAGTGATCTGTTTGGTCCCGGTTGGGATACGGGAGTTAACTGCCAACCAGACATTCTGGGGATTTCCAAGGTTACAGGACTGGAGGTTTCTGAGATACATGGCCTTGCATGATTTGATCTATTATTTGCAGAAAATATGCAGGCATCTACTTCCAAAGGGAAGAGGATGGGGAGGCTTTGTGTGCTGCTCATTTGACATCTCTCTCCTTCATCTTCTTGAGGAGGTATTTGGAGAGCCATCTCGTGTTACCACCCCCTACTTGCTGGGTGGTTAGTGGGAACTGTCTGTGCTGGATTGCAGTGAGGAAACCTAATACTGAGTTGAAATCTGGCATTGTGTATAAGACTGGCCAATTGACCGTCCCAATATCCGAGATCAGGCGAGGAGCATCATATTTTGAGAAGTCTCTTAAGGTCAAAAATTTGGGGGGAGGATAGGGGGTTGGAAGACCAGATGCAAAAGGTTGAAGAGTGGTCTCTGATGGAGTCAGATAGGACTCCAGCATGAAGGCCCTTCCTCTTGATTTTTTAGTATCCAGTCCAGGAGGGAGTGGTTCGAGAACCAGCTGTGTAGGTTGGTGGGTGTGGTGATGAGTTAGGTGAGACTGAGTAGTTTTATCAATTTGCAGTGTTCTGCTTGGGTGCTGGACAACCAGTTCAGATTAAAGTCTCCCAGCATAATGATCTCTCTAAAGGGGGAGAGGTGATCTATGCCATTCAGCAAGTGGGTCAGGGTGGTTATACTACCTTTGGGGGGATTGTAGCAGCAACAGATGTAAATCTTTTTAGCAGACCCAAGAGGCATTTCTGAAATGATCCATTTACTATCTGAGCTACCAGATGATATCCAGGTCCACCTCGAAAATTAGCTTGCTCAACGGTGATCGCCTGGTTAAATAAAGACTTTGATTGATTGAGATGAGCTACAGGAGGCTAGGGTGGCACTCAAGGAATCTTTGAAATATAAGAGTACTCCACCACCCTTTTGGGTCCTGGTTCATCCTTCCTTAACAAGGTGAAGCCATCCAAGCAACAGTTTAATACTGGGGTGGCAAGCTTCAGTCAGGTTTCAGTGATGTCTATGATGTCTTGGTTATATAAAGAAACCCATGTCTACAACTCTGTGAATTTGGACAGGAGGCTGCAAACACTGATATGCATGATCTGTAGGCTGTGCCTGTTCAAAGAAATGGGGTTGCTGTGAGTAAGGGGCAGGTGACTGGGCCTGGGTTGGTTTCAACATCCCCAGCTAGAAGTAGCAACAGTAAGGGAATGAGATGCCTGGGGCTGCAGGAGGCAAGTAGGGAGAACCCCTAAGGGTTTAATGAGGTAGTGAAAGCACCCATGAGGCAATTCTCTCTCTTTTCCAGGGAGGTCAGGAGAAGCAGGGAGTTAGAGCAGGATTCCCAGCACCCTAGATGGGCAGGAGCAAGGTCTGGCTGTTGGTGAAGGAGATTGAGAGAGGGCAGCTTGATCAATAGCCAGAATGTGAGCACAAGGCTGAGACATAATGAGGAGTCCCATTAAGAGGGAGTTCATTAGCAGGGTTTCGGCTAGGACATTTATTGTGCCTGATGAGTATGACCAGAAGAAGAAGAAGTTGAAACCCTCTACACAGGTGGGGTGTCAGGAGTTCATCAAGCTACCACCACCTCCTGAAAGAGCAATAGCTGCTTAAGGATCAATTTCAGTGTTTTTAAAATGCTTTTAACATATTGCATTTTATTTGCTTACCATGATAGCAACCAGTCCATACTGTATATATTGTGAATAAAGTGCAGGAACTGCTGTTTCACCTATCCAGATGATATTTAACTGGCTCTCTTATTTGATAGTTTATCAGAAAATCTCTCAAACATTTTTAGACCAGCTGGCAGAATCTTGGGTAAATGCTGATGTCATTTAAGCAACAATGACATCATTTTCTTCAAGATTCTGGCAACTCAGTACATACAGAGTACATCAGATTATGACATTCAAAAATCAGTTTATGCTTCCAGTTTTCGTTTGTGGCTTTTATTAAGTAAATTATTTCAGTAAAGCACCACGGGCCAGATATTCAGAAATGCGCCAGAGGCTGGCGCAGGACTTGCGCAGCATAAATATAGTGCTCCATGGCACACTGAGCGTGATATTCAAAGGTTGCGCAAGGCGGCATGCACCAGTGCAAGACAGCTGAATATCGCACAGATGCACCAGAGCGCAGCGAGGGGTGCGCCAGAGAGCAATACAACATGCGAAATAGTGCAACCAGGGATTTGCAAGGGGCCTAGGTGCATGCACCAGGACACAGAAGGACTGGCCACAGGCACAGTAAGGAGCATGCCACTGGGGTGGAAGGTGCTGCCGCCATGGTGATGAGGGTGCCAGGTGTAAGGCACTGCCGGCACGCAATGGAACACCACCCAGGGTGCATGGGGATGCAGCTGGCCCCCACCCACATGCACCACAGTGGTGTACAGAGGTATGGTGGCACAAATGGCCATGGGTGGACAACCACCAGCAACCCTCCACAGGATGGCACATGCCATGCCACCCGGGCCACAGCCAGCAACACCCAGGCAAACAGCACACAACACACATGCCACACAACCAGAACAGCCAGCCCACATCTGCCCCAGGGCACAGCCACTGATTGATGGGTGAACACCACCATGCACAACCCCCTGGCCACCTCAGGTGCACCACACAGCCACCATGCACACCACTGCAGCATGGCTCCACACACCAGCCGCAAAGCAGACCCAGACACAGAAGAGTAACCATAAACACTGTCTTATAAAAAGGTATGAAAAGCAAGTAAACATATATACATGGAACAGGGGTACATGGTACAAGGAATGGGGAAACTATATACAAACAGGCCACAGCCAGGGAAGGGAGGTAAGGGGACAGGGGTCAGGGCTAGACAAGGGACAGGGAGGGCAAGGAAGGGGGACAGGATGAAATGGTCGTGGCACACTGGCCCGACGGGCGACCTCGCCCCGCTGCTGCCTGGTGCTGTCGTCTGTGGAGTATCTTCTGCAGCAATCTGGCAACTTGGAGGGTAGCCATGGACACCTCCAGGATCCTCCTCAGGAGACGGCTGTTAGGAGCCTGGTGACGGGCACCTAAGACAGAGGAGGGAACACAGGATCAGTGCATGTCCAGATCACCCCAGCCCACCCACCATGCACAGCGGACAGTGGTGACATGCACCCCTTGGATGGCACCCTGTCCACACGCAGTGGGTGTGCCCACACGTGCCGCCAACCCGGCATACCACAGCCATGCAGAACGCTGCACACCAACACCACCTATGAGCCACCTGCCACCCACATGGCAGGCAGGCGACATGGCACAACTGCAGGACCACAGCAGCACAGCTGGCTGCCGGATGCACCCACAGCCCACCTGCGGCAGCCACACACATGTGCAATGGCCACAGCATGGCACATCAGACACCGCGGGCAGCACACAACTGCAATGGCTAGGCACACAGGGGGCTGTGGACCACCCCCACCCCTGCTGCCCACCCTGCACAACACTGTAGTATGGAACTGTGCCTACCTGCATGCTGCTGCGCGTGACGCGCAGGACCGGCTGCACCAGCCCTGTGGCCTGCAACCTGGGGTATGATCCCTGCGGTGGCCTGCCGTGGCCCACCCACAGCGCCTGCCACATGTGCCCTCCGCCTGTCTTCAGGGCCTAGGATGGAAACAGAGACATGTACACATCAGTACCCGGCAACACCATATGCCCCCCCCCCGTACAGTGTGCACCCCATGCCAACCCAGCCATGGTGTGGTGGCACAGCGCACACAGGTCACACCACCACAGGCCACAGGGCATGTGGCTCCAGCACCCCCCTCAGCATGGCATGCCACCCTGCTGGCCCCATGGAACACTGGACGGGCACAGACAAATGTGCTGCACACTCACCTGGCTGGGACACGGCCCCCTCCTGACGCATGCCTGCAGCGCTCGCTGCCGCTCTTGGTCCCTCTGCTGCAGGTCCCCATAGCAATGGCAACACTACTCACCAGTGCACTGCACACCAGTGGCCTCCTCTAACTCCTCGGCCACCTTCTACCAGATCTCAGACCTAGGCCTGGCAAGGGGCACCTGGCCAAGCAGGCAGCCCGTGTGGGGCTCCACCACGGCCACTAAGTTCTCCAGCTCAATTTGGGTCCAATTTGGAGCCCGTGCACTTCTACAGTGCAGCATTGTGATAGTGCTGCACTGCAATCCAAAATGGCATCTTGTAGCGCATGAGCTCCACGTGTTGGGGATGCGCACCTCACATGGAGATGCACCACCCATGGCAATCGCACAGCCCTGGGGGGATGCGCAATACATGCGTGGCCGCACTGGCACATGGTGTAGAGGTCCCTGAGGGGCAAGAGGCAGGGCTGGGGTCAGAGGTCAGCACACGCATTGTGCGCGTGTGCACTATTGGGACCACTATGCAAGGTGCGCAATAGGAGCATGAGGGTGCCACAGCCTATGAGCCAATGGCACATGTGCACCATGGGGCTGATGGATGCCGGGTGTGATGGGCTGATGGCGCCCGGCGTGATTGGGCTCATGGTGGCCTGTCTACTACAGTGGCTGCGCGCTGTATCGTGTATTGTGCAGTGAGCGCATGCTGCGCAGGTGGCATAGGCAGCGGCCGTGCATGCATGCGCACTGACAGTTGCACTGCGCTCATCACAATGGTGTGCCACGACTTGAGCCAGCGAAAGTCCATTGCGCAAGGTGCAACATCACTATATTCAGCCGGCATATACAGATTAGCTCATCAGCCTATCCGCGGCCCATTGGGGGCATTTGCATTTCATTATAGTTGTACATCTGCTCATTTGCATACGATGCGCTATGAAGGCGCTGCAAGACAGCACAGGACATGGACCGGTATTGCAACCCTCTGAGGTAAGTTGTGGCACTGAGGGGACCGACAGCACAGTAGAATGGGCGGTTGGTGTGGGCTGCAGCAGATACTGACCACATGTCATTGCCCACAGGAAGCATAATGACCAATCGTGAGGATGGTGGGGAGCAAGGGCCTGCTCCCAAGCGTAGGCCTAACTTTACGAAGTCGAAGTCAGATGCCCTGTTCGAGGCGTACCTTGACAGGGAGCCTCTGCTAAGTGGCACGACCGGCACACCATAGGCCAGGGCCATAGCCTGGGAGGAGGTGGCGGCTGTGAATCAGCAGAGCAGCCATCAGCGGTCAGCACAGGAATGCAAGAAAAAGGTCAACACTGACAGGCACAGGATCAAAGAGAAGGTGGCGGTCATCCCGGCCGCACATGCTGCCACGGACGGTGATGAGGCTGCCGTGCCACAGCTGACGCCACAGGAGGAGATGGTGGCGGCCACCTTGCGGTGCAGCGCCATCGAGGGGGTGCCTGGCAGCGGCTTCCAGACTGGTGGGAGCCCATTGCTGCATGGTTGGTACAGCGGCATCTGGGGTGGGGGGGTGGTGGTTGGGGGGGCACCCTCTGTGACTGCACCACTAATGCGACTGTGTTCCCTTACAGCACTGGAGCACCAGCATGCAGTGGCAGGGGCAGTGGTGTCTGCTTTGGGGGCATACCCAGCCCTGGATGACTGGCCTTCCACCTCCAGCAGGTTCTGGAGGCCCGATTGGCTGCAGCACACAACCGCTGTCCGGCCGGATGACCTGGGCATGGTGGCAGACGAGGCCCTGGCTGTGTTCCAGTGGGACGCCAGCCATGGCGTTCAGTGTGCGGAGACACAGATCAGGGCGGGGTCTGACACCGATGACATTGTAGCCATTGTCCTGGACAGCGTTGGTGCCGTTGAGGGGGAAGCGCCCATACCAATCACCCTCCCTGGCAGCGCCGCCAGTGCCCTGGTGGCAGATGTCTGCCCACCGCCCCGGTGTCACCATGGGCATCAGTGTCATGGCACCAGTGGATGGTGGTGGCAGCGGTGGTGCAGCCGCACAGGCGCTGCACAGCGCACAATGGCCAGAGGAGCGGCAGATGGCTGTGGACGTTGGGGGGCAGGGTGCAGCGCCCACTAACGGTGCACCAGTGAATGAGCAGCCCCAAGAGGACCCCGCTGTACAGCACCCATCTAAGGGGGGGGCTGGGCAGCGGGGTCAAATGCCACCCATGAGTCGGCATAACGCCCAGGTGCACCCAGGCGCCGAACCCTTTGCTGAGCACACCCATTTGCTGTGGGCCTCCGTGGAGCAACAGGTGCTGCTCATGGCAGGGGTGCATGCACTCCACGCTGAGATGTGTCAGGCTGCAGAGCAATGTGACAGGAGCTTTGTGCAGCTCCTGGCCAACAACAATCAACTGTGGGAGGACACGACCGCAGCCCTGCATCAGTTTACTACTGCGGTCATGGTCGGCCTAGCCCCACTGGCCTCCATGATGTGTGGCCGGCCACTGCTAATCCCGCGGAGTGCATTGTTAACCCCTCGGTCAGGGCGTCAGGTGACGCCCTCAGTGTCGACGCCGGGATCTGCTGTGGGTATTCCAGGCACGCCTGGCGCGGGCCAGTTCGGGAACCTGCAGACCCCTGAGAGGACACAGTCATGTTCCCACAGTACCACCCCTGGGGGACTGTCGCTGACACCCCCTGTGGCCGTCGCACAGCCTGGGCCTGCTGGATGGCCTTGGTAGGGCCTTCCACGTGTCTGCGGTGGCCGTGTGATCGCGTGGCGGTCCTGATGTGCCCACCTCCCTGTCCGCAGTCTGCTGCCGCTGCCCTGTGTGCACATAAGTGTGGTGTGTGCGTGTGCATGTCATGGACATGGCATCTGTGGACTGCGCCACACACCGTCAGTGTGCACACCCACCCGGCCACTGGCCAGTGTGGCATGTGCATGATGATGCCAACACAGCACCGATTGCTGCTGTGCATCCGCGCTCAGCGTCTGACACATGCCTGGTGCCAGCACCCAGGCGTGTGTCTGCGGGCACCAGTGTGGGTGTTTGGGGGTGTGTGGGAGGGTGTGTGTGAGCGGGGTGTGCTGAGATGCGTGTTGCCATGGGGTCCCAACCCACACCTGGCCATGCCCCCCGCCCAGCTGTTCTTGCCACAGGGCTCACCCACACATGCCTGTGTGCTGTGCCAAGGTTGCCATTCCGTGCATGGTGACATGTTCACCTAACTGTGTTCTCCATAGTGTTCCTCCGCAATTGTGTCCTGGTGCTGCCGGGCCATCCTGTTCAGTCAGAGATACCTTCACCTGGGGGGGGGGGACTGCCCACCGCCACATGGCCCGGCGGCCACATCATCCCCTCTGATGTACCCCTCTTCGACCTCAACAGCCATCCCACAGTCAGTGGCCATGTTGTGCAGTATACAGCAGGTCATGAATAGGCCACAGGCCTTTGAGGGGCTGTACCGTAAGGCACTGCCAGACCTGTCCAGGCAACAGAACCATGCCTTCAGCAGCCCAAACACATGCTCAATGATGTTCCATGTGCCTCATTGTAGCACTCCTCTGCAGGGGTCAATGGGCACCGGGTATGGGGTGAGCAGTCAGGGCCAGAGTGGGTAGCCACTGTCACCTGTGTGGAGAGAGATATGGTTAGCTTGGTGGACTATGTTGCTGCACTCCCCCGTCCTGCCCAACCACACCCTGCTGTGCCCCTTCCCTGGTGGCCCCCTCCCCTTGCCCTGTTGTGCCAGGCTGCCCATGGTCTCAGCATACTCACCTACTAGGTGGCCGGTGGGGATGTTCCCACTCTCATACCTGTGGCACAGTGCCAAGCTGTGTCAGATGAAGGTGTCATGTGCTTCTCCAGGGTGTACGGCACAGACATTGATTATGTTCCCCCTGGCATCGCACACCACCTGGCAGTTGACACTGTGGTAGCCTTTTCTGTTGATGTAGCCTACCCCCTCCAGGACAGGTGGCATGGGGATGCCAACATGGGTGCAGTCAATGACCCCTAGCACGCCAGGCATACATGTTACCCTGTGGAACCCCTGCATGTTCACTGTATGCTCTGCCTATGTGCTGGGGAAGTGGATGTATTCCGCAGCATGTGGCAGCAGTGTGTTGAGGAATTGTGTGAGGAGCCATGATGCGGCCAACTAGGTTATGCCTGTGGTGTGCCCTGTTGGTCTCTGGAAGGTGCCCATGGCGAGCAGGCACATTACAGCTGTTACTTTAGTCTCCACCATCAGGGCATGGCTCCATCTAGTGGGTACCTGCATCTCCTCACTGCACAGCTCACAGAGCTGCCTCAGAATCATCTGGTTCAGGTGATACTAGCCCAATATCTCCGTATCAGAGTACTGTTCGAAGGTGGTGTGGGCACGGTACCACCTGTTCTGGGCGTATCACCAGTGGGCCCTTCCTCAGCCATGCCACACTTCCTCCTGCCTCCCCACACCCCTCATTACCGCCTCCATCTGGAAGATGGCACTGGCCATGGCCCCTGATGTCCCATCTCCCCTGGGCGGCTGACTCCTTTGGCCCCCCCGGCTGTGTGCTGCTGTGTGTACGGCTTCACTGGGCCCATGCCTGTGTGGCCCGCACCCAGCTGGTGGCCTGTGGGCTGTGGCCTCTACCTCCCACCCCTCTGGGTTCCTGTGCAGCCCCTACTGTGCTTGGTGTCACAGGCACACACACACACACACTGTTGCTTCCCTGCCTGTCACTCCCAGTCACACACACACTAACACTGTAACTCTGTCTCACACCCTCACTGCCTCTGTCCCTCTCTTTCACCCCTCCTGTGGTTCTGGCTGGCCTCTCTGTCTCCCTCTCTCTCATGCTCCCCTCTAGTGCATGTGTCCTGCACCTCCTTGCTCCCTCTTTTTATAGGCTCAAGTGTGCTCCGTGCAACTGCCGTTTGCTCCACGCTTGCACCGTTTGTCCAGTGTTGAATATCGCACTGTGCCGCATATTCATGGCTACGTCCCCTGCACTTGTGCATGCATACTTTATCACTGCACACTGGTGCATGGCCACTTGCGCCTGTGCAGTTGCTGCTACTGAATATCGCCTCCAGTGCATTCTCAGGCTATGAGGAGCAAGATCCTGCGCATTGCAGCAACTGCTTTGAATATCCCGGCCCATGAGTAAATATCTGGTAGTTTCACTAAGCTGATCACCAATACTTTGTGCTCAGTATCACCCCTTCCTCCCCCAAAAAACAATATTACAGGCTCTTAACATGAACATTTCTGTTTCCTTTGTTTTCTTCCAACCCTGAATGAAGCTCCCACAGCTTCCTCTTTATTTCAAAGTTTTGTCCCCTACAAATTACTGATTTTTTTTTTTAACTTCCCATCCCTACGGGCATCCTTCAGGTGTACCCACTCAACATCTGCCCTAGTCCCAGCCTGAACCCTTGCTTCTCCCCTGATCTCCTCCCCCGAATGACCCCCAGGCAGGCCCGACTCCCGGTACCATCTCCGGGGCTGATTCCACTCCCTCGGCGGTGTGCTCCATAAGTATGAAGTGCCTACCTGACTGGTCGTCGGGTCGGGGGATAGAGGATGATCCTGGGTGCATTGGGCCGGCACTTGGGATGTGGGCTGAGTCACTGGAGTCACCGTCATCTCACCGAAGGGATGAGAGGTCTTTTTCCATTTTCTTTACTTGTCCCCTCGGATTGCGACAAGCAAGGCAACGTAGAGCCGCAAACTCTGCCCGTAATAGTCTTACTGCATCGCCACACTAGGCACCCCTGATTCGCCACCAGAGGCCGTTCCAGGAGTGAGCGCTACCCCCTATCCCTCCCCGGGAAGAGAGAGCAGTCCCTCGGACGCTCAATCTCTCCCCCCCCCGCTGACCCCCAGCAACCTGGGCTCGTTCCCAAACCCGGGTCGCCAGCGTGGCATGAGGTGTGGCATCCAGCGCTTCAACCTTCAGCGCCACCAGGCCAACAAATTACTGATTAATCTGTGAAAGTAACTAAATATTTATCTGTAATGCTGTACTGACAAAATTCAATAGGCAAAAGTCCTCAGACAATTTAAAGTAAACAAGAGTTGTTGCCATTTTACAATCTGATATACAGTAGTGTGTATATGTGTGTGTGCATGCGTGCGTGCGAGCATGTGTGTGTGTATACTGAGCTGTTAGGACCTTGAGGAAAATGATGTAATTGGTGCCTGAATGACATCAGCACTCACCCAAGATTCTACTAGCTGGTCTAAACATGGCCGAGGGATTTTCCGTGAAACCATCAATTAGAAGAGCATTAAGAGCTAGTAGAATCAAAAATCGCAGACAGGAAAAATGTTACAAATTTTAAGAAGTTGTCAGTTGTAACTTTTCATTTCTGAAGTAATTTTCTTTTTCCAGTTGCCCGTTATAAAATTTTCTATATATCACTATTATGCTGGATGTGTGGACAGCACTCTACATGGCAGCTGACATATCTGGTTCTGTCCCCCTTTCCCCCCCCCACACACACACACACACTGCATCATCAGCACTGTGACCTCATTGACTGTGACATCACAGGTGATCGACCTGGCAGCTACTGAGTAGCTCTTCATGAGTAGCTTTGATGTCACAGTCAGTGAGGTCACAATACTGATGATGTAGTGGGTGGAACAGAGCTAGATATGTCAGCAAGGCAGAGTTCTGTTCCACAGCTCACACTTACTAACATTAGATAAAAACCTTCTAATTACCCAAAGGAAAAAGAAGAAAAAACACTTCAGATATAAAAGGTTAGAATTGATTGCTTTTAAAAACAAATATTAAGTTTGGGCAGTACAATAGCGCTTTAAAACAGTATCTGTGCATGACAAATAGCAATTTCTTTATTTCATATGTAATAAATAAGGCCTGGTTGTCCTTATGTTAACAAAAAAGAATAAAGTTTATGATATGTTTTTTAATATATCTGCTGTTGATCTCCAGTATAGATTAGGAATAATAAAAGTAGGTTAGCCTGGACAGAGATGCTGAGATAAATCCAGTACAATATCTGACCTGAACCCAGCAGTTTAAAGCAGTTACCAGCAAAAATTAAGTGAGAAACCTTACAATGGGCAAACCCTAAATAGGGTGTGGGATGGACACTGCAATAATCTGGGAAAAAAACAGAAATGATCCCAAATACAGTATGTAACCAGAACCTAGCAGCTATAAGCAATTACCAGGAGACATGAAGTGGAGAACCTAAAAGTGGGCAGACCCAAATTTGCATTTTGGCTGGGCACTACAATACATCTATGCAAAAATCAAAGTAATTTCAATACTATACTTAACCAGAGCACAGCAGTTACAAGCAAGTACCAGCAAACATTAATTGAGAAAACCTGACAATAAGCAAACCCCAAATAGGGTGTTGGCAGGATTTTTAAAGTGTGCAGAGCCTAAACAGGGTGTTGGCTAGATATTACCAGAAATTCAGTTTAGCTTATGTAACTGTGAAACAAACCTGTAGTGTGAGTCAGGTAAATTACAGTCTTACTGTGGGATATGATGCAGCGGTTAGTTAATGAGAGTACCTTGCAAGCTTGACTAGGGCACAAAGAGTCCAGTAGGCTTGTTGTGTGACCAAGGAAGCAGCACGACCGGCAGCCAGCAGCCTCTCCTGGCTGACTGCCTGGCAGACTCTGTGTTGTCCTTTGCACGCAGTCCTTAGTACAAGGCCCACAGCACAGAAGGACTGGTCAAACTGGTTGACCTTTACATATCTCTAGAGATGCCCCCAAGCCTCCTGATTAGCTGTAGGGCGTGGAGCAGGTGAAAATGTCTTGGAGAGATGTGCAGCAGAATGGGCCATTGCCTTTCTTTACTGTCGTCAGGTGCCAAATTCAAACTGTGTCTTGACATGCCCCCAAGCCTCCTGATTGGTTGTGGAGAGTGGAGCAGGTTTCCGTGACTCCTCGGCCTAAACAAAACCTTTTGTCCAGACTGTTACTGATTGTTTTTGCTTGCAGAGCAGAACCAGACCTAGTATTTAGGGAAAAACACCCTACTCGATTTCATTCTATTTTAATTTCAATTGCATTTCATCTTCCTGTGAGGTATACAGCCATGGCAGACAGAGGATGTAGCAAAACATTTAGTTGGTCTGGCAGCCCCAAAAAAGCTGCAGTAGGGGTAGAGCAGCAAGCAGCAGGTCATAAGCACCAGTGCAAAGTAACACTCGGTGTAGTCACTGCACAAAATTATTTTCTATTAAATTTTTATTTTTTTCAATGTAGTTTATTAGAGTTCTCAACCAAAACACAACAGCTTAAAAACATACTGTCTTGCCATAGATTAGTCCCTGTACATAATAGTCTCCATCCAATGATAGTCATAATACTTTCATGTGTGCTATGTTTCAATCCTGCGCAAACAAAGAGGACTGAACAACAAACAAACAGATATAGCAACAATGACAAAGCACTGTAAGTTGCTAGATACCCAAATGTACAACATAAGGCACTGTACTATTAAAATTACATTCTGAAATGGAGGGACCACCCTGCTTAGCTGTGTGAATCTATTATGATGGGGCTACTGAATTCTTCTAAAGTACAGTCTTGTCCGTGATGCCACTGTACCTGCCTTAAGGCCTCCAAAGGAATAAATAATGGGGCTAATTCTCATCTCACTGGGCAACTTCTCCGTTTCCCATACCATCTACCAAGCAGGTTTCAAAGTGTGTTCAAAGTTTGTAAAAGGCATGCATCCTATCTCTTGTTCTCTACACCAATCTCTCCATATTCAAACTATTTTTCATATTACTTAGCCATACTGCATGTGTGAGAGAAGTGGCAGATTTACATTGTGAGAAAACAGCCAGTTTAGCCAAACCCATAGCTATGTGGACCAATTTCCACTGTCTGGAGTTGAGCACCTTGGTCTTATTCCAGTCCTCTAGCAGGATATGTTCGGGAGATAGCTCTATCCTAAGACCTAGTGCTCTAGATAAAAATTGCTCTATCTCTGTCAAATATTGTCTGGGCTATACGTAATCAAACATCATGTGTGCAAGATCCGCATTGTCAAATACACATCCAGGGCAATTCCCATCATGTACTTCAAAGAATTTCTGCAATCTGGCTGGGGTGTAATAGATGCTGTGTCGTGTGAAGTAATGCATGAGTTTCAATTTGCTCTGGACTGGAGCTTTCCAACCCTCTTCCACTACATCTTCCCAATCTTCTTGTGATATTTCTACTTCTAATATTCCCCCACATTTTAGTCTGTTGTTTTCCCCTCTGTGGTGTACTGAGAATATTAAACTGACATATAGCTTTGACACTAGCCCTCTAGTGTTCACTGCCACATCTAGAATCCAGGCCAGGTCCAAATGTTCCTGCAGGGCACATGTGGGACCCAACCTGTCTAACTTGAATATATTTGAACTTATGTGTACATGGTAGCCCATATTGCTGGTAAAGCATCCCAAAATCCATGAATTTTCCCTCTCTATGTAGATGCCTTACAACTTGAATGCCCTTTTGGGCCTACAGTTCATATCCTTAGTCATGTAAAAACATAGAGAACAATTTGTGCTGCCATAGTGGTGTAGTATTAGTAATTGGTGCTTCCACCTACAGTGTCCTATGGATCTTACACCAGATTTGAAGTAGCTGCTTAATTATAGGATTCCTGTTGGTACAGTCTATGTTGCATATTGAGGAACTATATAAAATATTAATTAGCCTTGGGATGCCCATGCAGGCCTTTTCCAATAATATGCCTCTGTGTGTGCATAGTGGTTTGTGCCAGTCTTTCACCCCAGTCAGTTGCACAGCCCAATAATGATGGAGAAAATGTGGGGCGCCAATTCCTCCCTTACTTGGGGTTTGAGTCAGTTGGTCATATTTGAGTCTGAGTGCCATCTTGTTACACACCCATGAGACTGCACAAGCTCTTAATGTTTTAAAAAAAATTGTTGTGTGCATGCACTGGTAACACTTGAAACAGGTACAAGAATTTTGGCATTAGAGACATTTTCAAAACATTAGACCTTCCCAACATGGAAAGGGGTAAATAATTCTGTTTTTCACACAAATTCTTAACTGTTACCAGAATTGCTGGGTAATTTGCCTCATACAACTCAGAGATCTTCTGTCATATATTTACCCCAAGATACTTAAACCCCATCAGTGGACCATGTTAAAGGCATATCTAATTTAAGCCTTAGGTGGTCACAGTCACATAAAGGCATTATGAATGATTTGCTGATGTTAACCTTATGTCCCATTGTCATGCCAGAATAGTTCAGTATGGAAATCAGATGTGGACCATATTGCTCTGGGTTTGACACACATACTAGCAGCCCATCTGCGCGAAGTGATACTTTTGCCCTAGCTTCCCCTAGTCACACTCCCTCTATTCCTGTATTTCTATTATTCCGCTAATCTATTTGGGCTAGCAGGATAACCTAGTAGTTAGAGCAACAAGCTGTGAATGAGCTTGTCACATCCAGCAGATCTGGGTTTGAGTCCTACAACCTCCACTTGCAGACTGTGTGAGTCTGAGCAAGTCACTTAACCACCCCAATGTTCCCAGGTTGCCACTGAAAACAGACATTTGTGCCTAGTAGACATTACCTGGCTACCAAAAGAATAAATAAATAAAAATAAATTCCCTCATTATCTCTAAGAACTTGATCCAGTGGCTCCAAAGCAAGGATGAACAGCAAGGGTGACAAAGGGCACCCCTGCCTAGTTCCCCTTCCAAACTGAAACTGCCTCAAGACTCATGCATTTGTTTTTATAGCCACTAAAGGGTGCTAGTAAATGGCCTGTACTCACTTTGAATAATTCTCCCCAAATCCCATATGACTCACTGTGGCCCATATGTGGTTTCACTTGATTTGATCAAAAGCTTTCTCAGCATCAGGTGATACCACCACCGGACATTCATCTGCCTGTCTTTGTCCCCATGCCAGAACTTGCAACTAAGTCCATATGTTAGACCAGGCTCACCTTTCCTCCACAAGCCTAGCTTAATCAGCATGAATTAAATCCAGCAGCACCCTCTCCATCCTACTGGCTAGTATTTTGGCATAGATCTTGAAATCTGCATTCAGCAGAGAGACTGTTCCAAAATGCAATCTTTGGTTTACCCAATTTTGGGAGCACAGTAAATACTTGCTTCTGAGAAGGACTGAGGAAGGTGCCCGGATTCAAAACTACCCTGCAATGTTTCAAACAGGGGTCCTAAAAGTGTCATAGCCAACTGTTTGTACAGGTCTGTAAGGAGCTCATCAGGACCAGGGACTTTTCTGGCACTCAATTCTCCCGTGGCACAAAGAACCTCCTCTTTAGAGAGATCAGCTTTCAGGACAGTGTTTGTCTGTGCTGTGAGTTTCTACAAATTGTCATACTTATTCAGCCCTCCCCTTCCCCCGGTCTCCTGGAGGGCTCCTGTCCCTTGCCTTATTTAGCTACTGAAAATAATGTACCAATGCACCATTTATTCCTTTTTGGCTTGTTATTTCATGCCTTCTGCAGTTACTATACTGCCTATGTGTCATTGTAGTCCTTCTTGCTTCAGATGGTAAGCAAGCAGTTTGCTGCATTTATTCCCTGCCTCATTATATATCTTGTCCATTTATACCCTAGTGTCCTTTGCACATTTCTGGTAGCCAATTCATTGTACTCTGAACATAGTTGAACTAGTTTTCTGGGTAGCTCTTTTTTTATTTGCTTAAAACATTTGTCTGTCCTCTTCATTTCTGCTTCTATGGTTTTCATTTTTTCTTGACTCTCTTACTTCAGTTTGCTAGAGTATGCAGTAATTCTACCCCATAAAAAGACTTTTAGAGCACCCCAGGCAGTACCAATATTGTCTACTGAGTTTTTATTAAGGGTCCAGAATTCACTAATGTCCTGGTTCAGTTGTTCAATAAATTCTTATCTGTGTAAGATCAGGGGATCCATCATATATGCCCTAGTATTGGATGTTTCTTCCTGTGGTATAACCGTTGTCAATTGTAGGAGCGCATGATCTAAAACTAGAATCAAAAGATATTTGTTACATTGCACCCCTCTAAGCACCCCAAGGAGTCCATGATCATGTCAATTCTTGTGTTGGACTGGTGGATCACAGAGTAAAAAGAATAATCTTTACTTGAAGGGTGTTGCACCCCTCTGCAAGTCCCTCAGCCCCACCCCCTTGAGTTGTACTTTCAGATCTTTGGCTGCTCTCATCAGCTGACATGGTCTCGTAGATGATCTATGCATAATCTCATCTAGAATGAGAGTAAAGTTACCCCCCCCAAAAAAAAATATTTCCCCTTGGGTATTGCTTAGTTTTAATAGTAATTCCTGAAAGAATTGACCACCATTGTAATTGGTGTGTATACATTGAGGAGAACCAAGGGTGAACCATAAAGTGAACCCACTACCATCACCCATCCACACAGCGGGTCTGCAGTGGCCTCCTGTACCTGCAGTGATAAGTTTCTACGGATCAGCACTGCAATACCCCTTGCATGTGTTGAGTATGTGCAAAGTGGTCCTGCCCAACTCACTCTCTTTTTAATTTTCTAGATTCAACATCTAACAGCTGGGTCTCATGGAGTAGTACCATACTAGTATGGTACAATTTTAGAAATGAAAGAACCACTTTACACTTTATGGAATGATTCATGCCCTTGATATTCCATGTCACCAAATTTAAAGTCCTTGCCATGTTGTATATTGTTGTAAGCCATCACTATCCCTTCCACTTAGTAGACCAGTTTCCCACTCTGTACATTTGTAACTCTCCATTATCATAAGCAATTCCTCCCACTGCAGTTAAACACCCATGCACACAAAAGTATACAGCATAACAAACAGCATTAACAATAACACTGAGCATTCACTATACAAACATCTGATCCACTTTTATAAAATCGAGCAACTCTTGGATCTGCAGAACATTCACAGTTAACCCTCTCCTGCCGTGTAGAGGGCTATTGGGCAACCTGCCCTATTAGCCCAAGACGTACGTCAAAGATAACCTGCAAGAACAAGGGGGCACAATTTGAAGATAGAGGGGGGATGGCTCAGAGGTAATGTGAGGAAGTATTTTTTCACAGAGAGGGTTGTGGATGCATGGAACAGCCTCTCTGAGGAGGTTGTGGAGTCAAGAACAGTGGGGGAATTCAAGAATGCATGGGACAGACATAAGGCAGTCCTAGTGGGGGGTAGGAGGAAGTAAGCTGTTGGTTAACTAGGATCTGCAGCTTATCTTTTAGGTAGGACAATGGGCAGACTGGGTGGGCCAAGCGGTCCTTATCTGCCATCAAATTCTATGTTTCTATGTTAGCCTGTTCTAGAGGTTATAACCACATGTGACTTTCTGATGATATTGGAAAGCAGCAGTGTGGCTCCTAAAGTGGCTGGTCCTGCTGCCTAGTGTATCTGAAACACCTTGGCAGCACTTATGGCACATAAGGCTATGTGTTGGATAGATAATGCTGGTATGACTACACTATCTCCTAAGTCAAATCTTGATGCCAGGGGTGAGTCTCTGTACTATGCCAATGGTGGAGTGTTTATTGCTTGTAGCAAATTGGCAGAGCATCACAACACTCTTGCATAGCTCCCCGAGCAAGTGTGTCCGCCCCACCAGTCTTTCCCCAGAGAGTCCTATAGCAGTTTGCTAGGGAAAACAACACACCATTATAGACAGTGGTGCCATATCCCTGGTATTAGTCCTCACTAGGGTGGCTCACTGTTATTTTAACCAAGGGGGTACATTGAGGAGGCGCCATCACTCTGGAGAGTAGCCTGCAGTGCTGCCTGCCAACTGCATGTAATCTAGTGAAGGGGGCCCCCGATAATTTAAAACATTTGACCAACCCACTATCCATGGTTTCCAAAGTGAAGTAGAACTCCACAACAGAAAGGTACCCCAGCATCAATAGCCTACCAGTAGTACTGGCTATATTCTAACTGCATTGCTGTAAGACTCATCTGTAGAGTCCCAGACAGGCCAGCAGAGTGCACCTGCTCCATTCCAGCTGCCATTTGAGCCATTGCTCCTCAGTATGGGTCAAGTGGTTAGAAAAAATGTAATTCCTCTATCCTCAGATTCATCCAAAATAGTGGCTCACCTCAGTTCGAAAAAGTCATTCTGCCTAAGTTTTCATTGTGTAAAACAGCTCTATAACTGTGAGGCCCCTTAATGTCAGCTTTCAAGTACAGTCCCACAAACATCCATTAAATTCAGTAGTCCCATGCAATATGACCCAGCAAGAGGAATTATAAAGAGTATCTGTTTCACTTAAAGCATGTCCCCTCAGAAATCCCATTTACTGATAATGAACTTGTAGTTTTACAGCAGTCTCACCAGCACTACAAAAAGAACGTTTTGTTTGGTATAGCTACCCTTATACGACGGTAATACAGATACACCATGTTTCATTTATGAAACTGTTAATTAAAAGTAAAAGGCCCCCAATACCTCATTTAAGGGAGTCAATATACTTTATTGCCTTCCATGGTTCTGTGAATAACACTTTCTTGCAGTCCTTTGTAATTCTAAGCTTAGCCAGCATCAGGAGAGCAAATGGTTTCCCCTTGCATTTTAGTTTATCCTTAGCATCATTAAACTCCTGTTGCTGGGCAGACAGCTCCACATAAAAGTCCAGGTAACATAGAAACATAGACATAGACTCTGATGGCAGATAAGGACCACTTGGCCCACCTAGTCTGCCCATTTCCCAACCTTTTGGATAAGCTGCAGATCCTAGTTAACCAACAGCCTACTTCTTCCTACCCCCACTAGAATTATCTTATGTCTTTCCCATGCATTCTTGAATTTCCCCTACTGTTTTTGCCCCACGACCTCCTCAGGAAGGCTGCTCCATGTGCCCACCACCCTCTCTGTGAAAAAATACTTCCTCACATTGCCCCTGAACCATCCCCCCTCTATCTACAAATTGTGTCTCCTTGTTCTTGCACATCTCTTTTTCTGAAAGATGCTACCTTCTTGGACTTTGTTGATTCCCTTGAGGTACTTGAAAGTTTCTGTCATGTCCCCCCTCTCCCTCCTCTCCTCCAGGGTATACTTATTAAGCTCCTTTAGTCTCTTTTTGGATGACTTTTGGTGCAAACTCTGCACCATTTTAGTTGCCCTCCTCTGGACTGCCTCCATGCTGTCTATGTCCTTGTGGAGGTGAGGTCTCCAGAAATGCATGCAGTACTTCAGATGTGGTCTCACCAACTGTCTGTACAGAGGGATAACAACCTCTTGTTTTCTACTGGTGATGACTCTCCCTCTGCATCCCAGTATCCCCCAACCCTCCTTACTGCCTTCTCACATTGCCTGCCTACCTTTAGGTCATTTGATATGACTACCCCCAGTCCCTTTTCATTTTTGTTGTTGTTAGTACCTCTCCCTCATTGTGTACTCTTCCCCCGTGTTTTTGTTTCCCAGGTGCATTACTTTGCACTTCTTTGCATTGAATCCAAGCTGCCATAATTTTGACCAATCCTTCAATCTTGCCAAGTCCCTTTTCTTCCTTTCCACCAGCCCCCCCCCCACCGTGTATCAGCCCTGTTGCAGATCTTTGTGTCATTAGCAAAGAGGCATACTTTTCCTTCCAGTCCCTCCGCAATGTCTCCTATAAAGATATTAAAGAGGATCTGTCCCAGTACTGAAGTCTGCAGTACCCAGCTAGTAACCCCCCTTTCTTCAGAGTGGACTCCATTTATTATTATCTTCTGCATCCAGTTGTCCAGCCAATTTTTTACCCAGGCTACCACCCTGGGACCCACTCCCAGGCTGGCTAACTTGTTTATTAATCTTTTATGAGGGACTGTGTTAAATGCTTTGCTAAAGTTTAGGTAGGCCATATCCACAGCCCCTCCCCTGGTCTACTACTTTGGTCACCCAGTCAAATAAATCTATTAGATTCATCTGACGTGACATTCCCACTGTGAATCCATGCTGCCTTGGGTCCTGTGCCCCGATGACCTCTAGGTATTTCTTTCCAGTTCTTTCCTTCAGAAGTGATTCCATTATTTTCCCTACCACAGAGGTCAAACTAACAGGTCTGTAGTTTCCTGCCTCTGCCTTGCTCCCACTTTTGTGAAGGGGAATCACATCCACCCTCCTCCAGTCCTCAGGTACCATACCATCCCATCCTTCCATGATTTGTTAAAAAGGGTCGCCAGTGGTGTCACTAGTTCTCCACTTAGTTTTTTAGAATTCTGGGGTGAATCCCATCAGGCTCCATTGCTTTGTCCATCTTCAGTTTTATGAGTTCTTTTAGGACCCTTTCTTCCGTGAATGGACTGGTATCGACCCCCCCCCCATCCAGAGTGCTTCTATTGTCTTTCTTCCATGAATGGACTGGTATCGACCCCTTCCCCCATCCAGAGTGCTTCTATTGTTTGTAAATCTGTAAGGTAAATCTGCAAGGAGAAATTTTTATTCATAATACCTCCTTCCTTCCACACCTGGTGCATAATTCTTTCCTTGCTGGTTTATCTGTACAGCTTCATAAGCATGAAGTGAGGTTTCTTGCCTCCCACCAGTTGCCAGATCAAGGCTCAATGAGCCCGGTCTACTTCCACTTGTCCCTTGTAGCCATCAAGTGCCAGAAACTCGGTGAAGAGAGAGCTGAAAAACTGCTCAGGTTTATCTCCCTCCATGCCCTATGGTAAGCTGACCACCTTTAAATTTTCTCTGCAGCTTTGATTTCACAGGTGGTCTGTCTTGTGTTGCAAGTAGGTAATTGTCAGTTCTTGTTTGGTAACTAGCAGTTCCATTGGTACCACGCTGTCCTTATTGTCACTTGCTGCTCTAAATTTGCCATTTGTCTATCTAGATCAGAGCTTTTAATGGTAAGCTGGTGATGTTGGTTTGTATAGAGCCCAGCTTGACACTGGGGCTCATTAAACCTTGTTACATTTCTTAAGGGATCTGGCAGTACCCTGGTTGCTTGTCTGTACTGGCTGCCTTGGCTGATTCTCCTGTTCCACTGGTCAGCGAGGGTCCCACTCTTTTGACCTATGCTGCATTAGGTTTTGGTGGCATATTCTGTGTTGGTTCGTAGAACTCAGCTACATTTTTGAGAATTTACATTCTGCCTTCTTGATGTAGAGTATGCACTAGGCTTTCAGCTCACCATCTTGTCCCTTTTAATAGCAGTTTAAAGGTGTTAAATTGGATGATCTATACAGAACTCCACCTTGTGTGTATTACCTACTCGGCAGCCATCTTGGTCTCCCCCACATTAAATTTTTCTGACCCAGATATTAACTTATGTTCTTGTTGTTATAATACATGTCATTATCATGTATGGTGTGTGTGTGTGTGTATATACACTCAAGAAAGACATTGCTGTAAGTTTGTGGCTTCATGCCTAAGAAGAAATTAAAACAAATATTTTTTCTTCATAATTTTTTGACTAGTCTGTCTTGAGTTTTAGTGAAAGAGACGTGTCACTGCTCACTGGCATTGTTGCAGAGAGTGACTAGACTGCTGCTATATTTCATTATAATATTATTTATATCAGATATCTTCCTATAAGGAACCCAAGCTCAGGTCTCTCCATAGCTGTTGTGCAACCAAGAGTACACCACCATATTTGTTAGCTGGTAGAGTGGGACAAGCCGACTGACTCCCACCGCTTCTGGGCAGCTAGGTGCCATTTTGTTCTGTGTATGTGCACAATTTGTGCACTCAAGAAGGACATTGTTGTAAGTTTGTGGCTTCATGTCTAAGAAGAAATTCAAAATAGAAATATTTTTTCTTCATAATTTATAATTTATTAGTTAGGCTCAGTTATTAGTGAGTGAGACTTGTCAGCTTACTGCCATTGTGGCAGTGATTATATTTCATAATGATATAAGTAAAATTTAAATTAGTGGTATTTGTTAGTCACAATGTAGATTTTTCATCAATACAGACCACAGTCAATCAGGAATTTACATAAGCAAAATAACAAAAAATAAAATAACTAGATAGAGGGGGAATGCTGGTGGAACTGGACATATAATAAAAATTATTAACAAGTAGTGGCAAAAACAGAAGACGGGAAGGGGAAATAGAAATTATGTGTCACATACTTTATCTTATAATAACATAATTACATATAATATCATGTAATAGTATACTAACATAACCTAACATAACACAATTAGTATTTGACAGTTTTCCTGTGCCCTGATTGGCTCATAGTAGATACATGTAGTATAATAAAGGAATAATGCATGACAGAGTTGTGTTATGCGTGCTGGGATAACGTCACGCCTGGGGTGATTGGACGCGAGGCCGCAGGCCGAGTGTGATTAATCACCCCAGAAGTGACGTTATCCCAGCACGACACACACCCTGGAGTGCATTATTCCTGTTCTACAATGGCTTAATTGTAAAACAAAGAAACAAAAAGATAAAAAATATATTAAAAGTAGATTTTTTTTGTCATTTTTTGTAATGGATAGGATTACATTATGCAAAAATAGTGCAGTTCTCTTGTTTAGTCAGTAGGTGGAGTTGTCCTGTTTTGTTGTGGCTTTGTGCTCCTGTTAGCAATCTTTGCTACTGCTGTCTTTTTTTATGAATAAGGGTTCCATATTAGCATAGCTCATTGGGGGTTACCTTTTTTGTATAATTCTGCAGTCGCTATGCATTGTAGAAGGCAGCCCCCCACACACACACACACACTCAGTTATTAGCGTGCACTCACCTAGCGCTTAGAGGATTGCTGTATTAAGGCAGGGACAGGCTGTAATATTGTTTTGGGTATTTTGGGTGGTGAAGTTCTTGTTTTAAGGAGAACAGGAGGAAAGTGTTTTGTTGAAGTGAGAGTGGGAGCTCGCTGACTGTTTGAAAGCCGTTTCATTCTCTCACTTAGCAATTCCTGCTCTGTATATGGAAACCCGATGTCTCCGTTTTTAAAACTGAAAACAGGAGATTTTGATGCTTGTGTTTATTTTGTTATTTGTGTTGGCTGTAGGTGTTTCTTTGTGCGTTTGTTGTGGGGTGATGGTAGGTGTTATGGCGGGTTTCCGGTTTCACCAGTGACAACGGTAGCTGGCAAAGCGGAGACCAGGGAAGCTGCTCGTAGGCAGCGGAGCGATGTTTTTTTTAAACTGACATGCGGTCATCAATGTGCTGGCACTAGAGCCATGATGTTATGCCAGGATAACATCACGGCGCCAGTGCCAGACTGACCAATGGGGATGCAACATTTGTTCTTGCCATTGTATAATATAAACATAACATAACATCACATCACATCACATGATATAATACAATACAATACAACACAACAAAGCACAACACAACACAATACAATACATATAGAATAAAGTATGGGGTGGTGTGTGTACCAAGAAGTTTATACCCCCACAAGGGGTTAGATGCTACCTAAACCCTGAGAGCAAAGCTCGAGGGGTTTATTCAAGCATCTAACATCGAGGGTGTGTGTAAACTTTGAGTTTACACACACCACCCCATATTTTATTTTATATAATTGCTGGGTTTCCTTTTTTCACCTCAGCAATTATATAAAATAGTAGTATCTCTGGTGAGGCCATGGTCCGTTTTAGTTTCCGGTCGGTTCCTAACTGTGTAACCCCCGCTGTTTTAAAGTGCTTCAAAATGTTTTTTTTTCCTGTCTAGGTAAATGTTCTGCACACAGTTTTGGAAAAAAAAAATAACTTAACACTGACTTCCACAGGCAGTTGTGTTTCAGTGAGAATGCTAGCAGAGAGCGATCAGGAATCGAGGAACTGCTGCAAGCACATGTGCAGAGTGAGGGGAGACTATATGCATGTTTGCCGTAACAGAAGTTCCTTTATTATTGCAAATTATGTCATGGTTTCCCTATGGGAAAAAGGGGAAACTGGTTATTATAATGTAATATATAACATAACATAGCATAGCATAACATAATGTAATGTTACATAAAATATGTATAATAACGTATAGAATAACATAACATAACATAAATGTAATTTAACATAACAGCATCATTATATAATACATAATATCAAATAATTGTAATATAATAACGTGTCATTGTCCCATAGTGGGATTGAGCTCATGCCATAAATGCTAGTATCCAAGTTCAGTACTATGTGGTACTGTACTGTAGGGGGTTTTATCCAGTGTCTTGGCCAACATTCCCTTTCCAATAAAACCAGTTCATGCAATTACCCAAGGCTGTGTGTAGGTGTTGATGTGGGAAATGGCTGCCACTATACATTCACAGTCATTTCACTACCAGTCCCACATTGCTTTTGCTTCGGGATACAATGTGTATGAAAAATGCTACAGAAATGCTGCATTTTCTTCTCTTCTGATACCACCAATGTGACTTTGTCATCTTCATCCTTTGATACTGACCCCAGTACCAGGTAACCTGTGGTGGGTCTGAAACAAGCCTATCAGGCAGTGAAAGCCAATTCTGCAGAATTCTGCATGATAGTTATTGCAGGAAACAATGCAATTTCAATGCCAGTTAATCCCTTTTGTTATGCAGGAAATGATGCTGTGACGCTGTGCTTCATGTTTTCCACATTTTCAACATATTACAGTACGAGTCTTCATTCTTATCATCAGATTCATGTTCCACATTTCCAATACATTAGTTATTTTCCATATTTTCAACATATTACAGTCCTGTTTCTCATTCTTATCATCATATTCATGTTCTACATTTCCAAAACATTACAGTTATTTTCCACATTTTCAACACATTAGTCAAGTTCCACATTTTTTCATCAGATTAATGTTCCACATATCCAGCACTTTACAATCAAATTCCTCATTTTCAACACATTACAGTCACATTCCAAATTTGTGGATTTTACAAAGATGGGGGAATGCCTCAGGGATGCCCTGGCAGGGTGGAAGGACCTGGGTAGAGTGGAGGAACAGTGAGCAAAACTAAAAGGGGCCACAGGGAAGGCAACAAACTTCTGCATCAGGTGAGTAAGCAAAAGCAAGTGGAAAAAGAGACCACTAAGGTTCTCAAAAGACGTGGCTGGGAAGGTAAGGGCACAAGAGTCAGCATACAGGAGCTTTAAGGAGACACAGAGAAAGAAGGATAGGGAGGTGTATCAGGAGAAGCAGAGCAAGGCAGAGAAAGCAGTCAGGAGTGTAAAGGCATAAATGAAGGAGAAAAAAGTCCAGGCAGTAAAGAAAAGAGACAAGACATTTTTCAGGTATGTGAGTGAAAGGAAAGACCAAGAGAGAGAGAGAGAGATTGTAAGGCTAAGGAGGGAAGGGGAGGAGTGTGTGGAGGAGGACCAGGAAAAAGCAGACATCATGAACAAATACTTTTGTTCAGTGTTCACAGAGGAGGGGGAAGGTGAAGTACTACAGGTAAGTGACATGAGCATCGAAGGAAAGGAGATAGATACTAGCCCATTTACAGAGCAGAGAGTCTTGAAGGAACTTGCAAGTCTGAAAGTGGACAAGGAAATAGGGCCTGATGGGATACATTCAAGGATAATGAAGGAACTTGGAAAGGTGCTAGCTGTATCTCTGACAGTCCTGCTCAATCACTCGCTAGAGGCAGGAGTGGTTCTGGAGGACTGGAGGAGTGCAGAAGTAGTTGCATTTCACAAAAGTGGTAGCAAGGAGGAAGCTGACAGTTACAGGCTAGTCAGCTTGACTTCAGTAGTGGAGAAATTAATGGAATCACTACTGAAGGAAAGGATAATGGAATACACCATCTCTCTTTATGGTAGTGCTAGGATGGGACAGAACCTAAAATACTCATGCTGGTTGTCCTCCTCCTCACTACCCCTGTTACATGACTGTTTAACTTCTCCCTCAATACCTCCACCATGCGTAGCATTTGGAAGACTGCCAAGATCATTGCTGTGTGGATGATCCCAAATCGACCACTAATTACACCCTATTGCTATTCTACCTACCCATAGCAAACTTATCGAAAAACGTATTCACTCTCAGGTCTCAGATTACCTGCTGAAACATGATCTACAATTTCCTGCCCAGCACAGTTTCAAACCAGCTCACAGTACCTCCACCGCCCCCCTTGCAGTTCACCAGTGATGTCAAATCTAATATGGATAAAGGGCTGCTCACTGGTGCTATCTCAATTTACCTTACCAAAGCCTTTGTCTTGGTTAATCTTTCTCTCCTATCACACAAACTTGAGTCCCTTGGAGTTTCTAACCCTGATATGTGGTGGTTCTCGAGCTACCTCTAAAACTGCTCTGTCTGTTTCATTCAACAAGATCCTCTAGATCCCTGCCTCTTTAACCTTAGGCATCCCTCAAGGTTCCGTCCTGGGCCCATTGCTCTTTTCTATTTTCATTAACGACATTCCCAATTCCCACTCTAACTGCCATACCCTTCTGTACGCTGATGACCTTGTGCTTTACATTGGCTCAGGATCATTGTATGATATCAGTTCCATGCTCACCTTGGACTTCCACTATCCAAACCTGGATAACCCTAATTTGCCTCATCTTAAATGTTGTCAAAACCCAAGCCATGCTCTTCGAGTCCCCCAAAAGGCTAGCGCCCCTGCTACTGATCTAGCTATCCGGTGTCCTGATGGCTCCCTGTCTCCGTGACCCATTCTTTCAAATACCTCAGCATCACACTTGACCCTGCCCTACATTTCTAACAACATAAAATTGATATCTGCAAATCTATTAATTCCAAGCTTGGAACTGAATATTGTATCCTTCATGCCCTTATTCCATGGAATGCACTACCTAGGGGGCTGGTGGAGGCAGAGACAGTGGAGGGGTTCAAGAGGGGGTGGGACAGGTACAGGGGAAGGGTTCTGGAAGCAAAATCCAATGCAGCAAGAATATCCAGAACTGGGAAGGGAGAAGCCAGAGAAGGCGAGGGGGACAGCAAGGTCAGCACCCAGGGTGGGGGCTGACCAAACGAGCAGACACGAAAGACCGTTAGGCCTATTCTGCTGGCATTTTAGTATGTTAGTATGTTAGTATGTTAGTAATGTTAGAGTTACAACTGCCCAGGGTGTCTTGCTCCATAGACTATGCTACACACTTATCGCCTTTTACCAGCCCAACACTAGCTGCTTCCTCAAATGGGATGTTGCCTATGACAACTTGTGCAGGTTTGCCTTGTCTGCTCCTTGTCTTACCACTGCTCACTCTGCTCTAATTTAAACTGTCTGTTCCCCTCTTCCCAACATCTTTATATCCTCAGCTGCTCAACTGACAACATCTGCAGATCCTCCCGACCTCCCTCATTGGTTTCTGTGTTTACTCCCACTGACCATGCCTATCAAATGCAGTTCACAACCCAGGCCCTCCTGGCAGTTGCTATATGCTCCTCCAAGGTGGGTGAACAGGCATTTGCTCACTTTGCCCCTAAATCCTGGAGCTCCTTGCCCTCTCACCTCAGGGTCTGCAAGTTTCACTCTGTTTTTAAAAGAAATCTATTCCCCTACCTTAGATCCATTGATAAATGCTCTTGCTCCTGACGTCTTCTAATTTCACTGCCCCTCCATGTCCTGCATTATTACTGTGCACTGCCTCCTGCACCTGTGTTTCCATTTTCAAGGATCAATATTGATTGCTTATATATTCATGCTTGCTTATATGCTATTACCCTAACTTGTTTTGTACATATCTTGCCCTTCCTCGACTACCATTTGAAATCTTGCTCATTTATTTTCTAGGACATATAATAGTTGTTTTTATCCACACTGCCAGCTATTTGGTTTATTGGTTCCTGCCTGTATTAATTAATTTTGTACCATGTCACTGCCTTGTCTTTACTTGATGTTTATAATTGTGCATTTTTTTCCTACTGTTTTTTTCTTTGTATTCTTGTTGTTACCTGCAATGTACTCCCTCAGGTGGTGCCTGAAAATAGGCATGTTTTATGTTCACTTACCTAGTAAACAAAGCTAAATAAATAAATATCTTGAATCCATCGGTGTACAGGATCTAAGGCAGCATGGATTCACTGGGGAGAGGTCATGTTAAACAAATCTGATAGATTTCTTTGACTGGGTGACCAGGGAATTAGATCAGGGTAGAGTGGTGGATGTGATCTATCTAGATTTCAGTAAGGCCTTCAACGACGTTCCACATAGGAGACCCGTAAACAATCTGGTGTGCCTGGGAGTGGGTTCAAAGATGATAAATTACATAAGGAATTGGTTGAGAAATAGGTGACAGAGGGTGGTGGTAAACAGAGTTCACTCCGAGGAAGGGATACCAGTGGGGTACCACAAGAATCCGTACTGGAACCGGTCCTCTTTAATGTCTTTATTATCAACATTGTAGAAGGACTGGAAGGAAAGTATGCCCTTTTGCAGATAACACAAATATATGCAATAGGGTAGACACTACGGGGGTGTATGTGGGAAAAAATGAATAGGGATCTAAGAAAGCTTGAGGAGTGGTCAGGAGTGTGGCAAATACATTTCAATGCAAAGAAGTGCAAAATCATGCACTTGGGGCACAGAAATCCAGGGATGCAGTACAAGGTGGGGGGAGTGGTACTGACAGCCACCAAACAAGAAAGAGACCTGGGGGTACTCATATCTGAGGACCTAAAGGTAGCTAAACAGTGTGGCAAGGCAGTGGGGAGAGGCAGTGGGATGCTAGAGTACATAGGGAGGGGTATCACCAGCAGAAGGATGGAGGTGGTGGTGCTGCTGTATAGGTCATTGGTGAGACTACATTTAGAGTACTGTGTCCAATTCTGGTGATCACATCACTGGAAGGACATAGACAAACTAGAAGCAGTCCAGAGGCTAGAAATTAAAATGGTGCAGGGTCTGCACCAAAAACCCTCTGAGGAGAGACTAAAGGGCCTCAATCTGTACACACTGGAGGAAAGGAGGGAGAGGGGGGAATATGATAGAGACTTTCAAATACTTCACAGGTATAAATAAGGTACAAGACAGAAGCATTTTTCAGAAAAAAAGATGCTCAAGAACAAGGGAACATGCTACAAAGTTGGAGGGGGTACACTCAGGGGAAATGTGAGGAAGTACTTCTTCACAGAAAGAGTGGTGGATGCCTGGAAAAGTCTCCTAGTGGAGGTGGTGGGAGAAAAAACTGTAATGGGATTCAAGAATGCATGGGATAGGCATATGGGAACCTTACTGGCTAAGGAAGGGATGGGTAAGCCAGAGATCAAGTAGGGTCTGTGGTATTACAGTAGGTAGGGAAAATGGGCAGACTAGGTTTGCCACAGGGCCCTTATCTACCATCAAAGTCTGTGTTACTGTGCTTCTATGTTGATGTACAGAATGGCTGGTTGCCACTATATGTTTACATTCATTTCACTACCAGTTCCACATTGCTTATGCTTTGGGATACAGTATGAAAACTGTTACAGAAATGCTGATTCTTCATCAGATTCATGTTCCACATGTCCAACACATTACAGTCACGTTTCTTATTTTCAACATAGTATAGTCATTTTCCACATTTGTAGGTGCTGATGTGAGAAATGGCTGCCACTATACATTAACAATCATTTCACTACCAGTTCCACACTGCTTGCAGTTAGGATACAGTGTGTGTGAAAAATGCTACAAAACTACTGATTAGTCTTCATCAGTCATGTTCCACATTTCCAATACATTATAGTCAAGTCCCACATTTTCAACACATTATGGTCACGTTCCACATTTTTTTTTATCAGATTCATGTTCCAAATTTGTAACACATTAGAGTCACAGTCCACATGTTCAACAAGTTACAGTCATGTTCCACATTTTCTTTCACCAGATTCATGTTCCACAGTTTCAACACATCCAGGGGTTAAATTGGCCAGGAAATCACAGGAACTCAGTTCTGTCTCATCTGACACCTTTCTCCATTCAATAATATGTATAGTTCTCCCACCTAGGGATGACAGTTCAATCTCCTACAAACGTGGAGATTACAGTGCCACCTCCTTAACATTTCCAGTTTAGTTCAGGAAATGATTCTGGGAGACCCTAAAAGACCTTGTGTGGAAGTCCAGTAAATCTCAGCCTTTAGCAATCTGTAGCAATGACAAAATTACCAGTGAACTGGGGGTAATAGCAAATGTGTTCAACAATGCATTTACTGACCTAAGTGCCATCTTCACCTCCAATACACCTCATGGAGCGGACTCTACAAACCCTCTAGTAAATCAACCTACTTCCTCCACTTACATCACCCCTGGTCATCCCCAACTTCAGACCTGTCACAGAATCTGAAACAATAAAATACATAAAATGGGTGTTGGGAAAAACAAGGATGGGATCAGACACGGTAGACATAAAACTAGTTGCCCTCACACTAGACGTACTGGCCCTCCCTCTTACAAAAATGTTCAATATCTCGGTGCAATACTCACAATGACCGGCAATTTGGAAAACAGCTCTATTTCCCCGTCTATAAAAATGGGGATCATATGCAGGTATCCAATTACAGACCAATATCCATACTCTCCCACTTATCCAAGGGCCTAGAGAGAATTGTGTAAAAGCAACTGGTAGACTACCTTTGGAAATTCAATATATAGTGCCCCCAACAACATGGCTTCAGGAAGCTGCACAGCACTAGCAGTGCCTTGATAGAATACACAAGCTTCCTGCATGACACCCTAGACAGTGGCCATCTAGCTGGATCTATTTATATAGCCCTCACAAAAGCCTTCGACCTGGTCAACCACTCGCTTCTACTCAACAAACTTCACACATTTGGCCTCTTCACTGACACAATGATTTGGTTTCACAGTTGCCTCTCCAACCGGTCCCAGTCGGTGAAGATAAACAATACACTATCTGATTTTAGAGCAGTCTCCATTGGAGTACCACAAGGATCCATACTAGGTCCCCTTTTACTTGGGCTGTTCATCAATGACCTTCCCTCAGCCTGCCCCTCAAAAGTTCTTCCTTATGCAGATGATGAGGTCATCTATGCCAGTGGCCCAGACCAAGGTGTTCTCACTCTAGAACTACAGTGTAGTTTCAAAGCCATAGAAAGGTGGTTCAGTCAGAATTTGCTCATACTGAACTATAAAAAAATCAAGACTATGCTTTTTGCTGGTCCTCCGGCAAGGAAAAAAGCAACACCATTCTCCATCATGAACAGGGGAAGAGAAATCTTAGAACAAGTCTCTGCCTTCAAGTACCTAGGCATGACCCTGGATGAGTCCCTCTTGTTTGCCCCACACATAGACTGTTTTGTAAAGCAGGCCCACATAAAACTAGGAGCCCTTTTCTGACATAGACACTACCTCACGCTGGCAGCTAGACATTTCACAGTCTATAGCTCCATTCTCCTAATGCTGGACTACGGCCTGACAGTGTATGGTGCAGCTACAGGCACAGTGCTTCATAGGGTCAAACTGGTCCTAAATAAAGCCTGTTGGTTTGTGTTAGGAGCTGACAGGCTTACGCATACTTGTGCACTATATTCCCAATCAGGCTTGCTCCCATTGCAGAGCAGGCTTAAATACCAGGTTTGCCTGCTCAACATGAAGGCACTCAAAGGTCTCTCACCCCCTGTGCTCCACAAAAAAGTTAAATTATCAGGCATCGTTACATTGGAATATGTTACCCTACAAAATACGAAGTATACTTTTTACTGCTGAATTCAATTCAATATTGAAAGCCTGTCTGTCCACAGAATGCCAATGCTAGCTATGTACTGTGTATTTCTTTTTGTGAGTCTATATTACTCTATTTTATAAGTGATTTGTCCTTTGTATTTTGTAACACCTGATCACAGAACTGTCTTATAAACAGGGCAAACGCCCTTATGACATGATATGTCAAGATGTATTTTACATTTTTGTACATTTTCCAGTATAAAAGTACATTTTTTTCATTTTTTCATTTCAAAATTACTGCAGTTCCCCAGTAATCAGTACCCAATCAGGAGTGTGGCTGGAAAGGTGCTGATGGTACCTTTTTGTAAAATCAGCCTGACCCAGTGCTCGTTTGCATACAGACAGACACTCTGGCTTAACGAACTGCCCAAACCCTTGCTGAGCTCACCAACCGTAGCCCAGTTCAAGTCAGGACTAAAAAGAGCGCTCTTAGATGGCCTTAGTTGTGACTGCAATTTAACCTAACAGGGTGTCCACTCAGTGACATTTTGTCTGTTTTGTCCTTGTTTATTGCTGTACCTCTAGTAGCCTCGATGATACGGATCCACTGGTTCTGCTGAATACACTCTACTACTTTGTACTTTACTTGTTATATACTATGTAACAGCCTTATCTGACGAGGAACCTTTGTAAATGAGCTTACAGCTCAAAGGTTTAATGTCGATGGATTAAATAAAATAAAATAAAATAAACCACCGACCAGATCCCATCATGTTGCACAGTTTCACAGACCATGGAGCCAGACTGGCAATTGTCATATTGCTCTTGGAGGCTGTGGGTTACTTTTCCACTGCACTTCAGACATCTGAGTCAGTGCAAACTCCATGCATGCATATCTCTTCTTGACTGCACACTGGTTTGTGCTAAAGCCTATGTATCCTGCTTGGCCCACCCCTTAAATCCAGTGGTCACATCCACGCTGCATCATAGTTCTGAGGTTAGCAAGACTGTCTCCACAGCATGCTCCATCTTGTTCACTTGCTTCCCTCTGTAAGGGAAACTAACCAACTAAGAGAAGTGCAACAATGACTTGGTCTGTCTCAGCATCAGTTGATACTAGGTATGGGTGGGTAGTGAAAAACACGTCCCAAAATACTACCTGCAGATACCTCTAAACTACTTAAACATTACCTTAAAAATACCCTAATGAAAACCACATAGTTGGTTCAGGTTGAGTAGTTACTACCCTAATCATTCTACTACCCTGTTACCCTACCCTCACCGTAACAAAAATGTGAAAGACTATATTTGACTGAAAGCTGTATACTAATAACACTCTTTGTTAGGTGCCCTGCCATTTATTACTGTGACATAGTCAGCTATACTGCCCCTCTCTGCAGCAGTCAGTGAAACAATATCCTTTTACAGCTGTATTACACAGTTAGGTTTCCAAAAATATACCCATGGCAGGCATTGCTGAGGAAGGGATGAGAGGCATAGCTGCTCTGATAGAGCCTGCTGCTCTTTCCAAAAATTATACCCAAGGTGGGCATTGATGAAGCAAGTACAAGAGGTGCAGATGCACTGAGTGAGCCTGTTGCTGTTTCCAAAAAGTTATACCCATGGCAGGCATCACTGAGGCAGGTATGAGAGGCACAGCTGCTCTTAGTGAGCCTGCTGCTGTTTCCAAAAATTACACCCATGCGGGTATTGCTGAGGCAGGTATGAGATGGGCAGCTGCTGTGAGCGAACCTGCTGCTGTTTTCAAAAATTATACCCATTGCAGGCATTGCCGAGGCAGGTACAAGAGGTGCAGCTGTTGTGAGTGAGCCTGCTGCTGTTTCAAAAAATTATACCCATGATGGGCATTGCTGAGGCAAGTACAGTTGCTGTGAGTGAGGCTGCTGCTGTTTCCAAAAATTATACCCGTGGTGGGCATCAAACATGATAAACTGATGATTGACAAAACTGAGAGTAGTGTGGCATATGTGGACAGCATGGTGGCAGTGGTGATGGCATATTTTGTCAGTAGTACGTGTTTAAGGAGAATGACAGTAAAACTCAGGGAAAGTGATGCCAATGAAAGAAACTGTGGTAACAACTATGATAAAAGGCCTGCAAATTATTGGCAACAGAGTTTCCAGAATTTGTGTAGTGCTCATAAAGAGCTGGACTGGAACAGTTTGTGACATGTGGAACACATTTGACGAGAAAATGTCAAAAAATTAAGTAAGTGAACTCAGATTTACTGTAAATAATGGTGCCAGCATTGTCAGAAAAATGACAAACATGCCTGTTTGTCCATGAACTGCCTGTGACCATGGCAAGATTTATGTCACAGGGACAGTTGCAAATGCTGAGAGAGAGATGTGTTATCAATGTTAAGTTATCAAATTTGACAGTACGCCACTCCACACAGAATTTTCTATTCATTTCATACCCAACCTAGTCATCATGTTCACTGTCACTGTTTGCAGGCTGTTGTTCGTATTCAGGATCAGAATAACATAATTCAGTGTTTGGGACAAGTGGGAAATTATCAGCATTCATTTTGAGAAATGTAAGCTGTTCCACATTTACAGGACTTAGAAGTGTTCTTTGGTCAGTTACTATTCTTCCAGCTCTACTAAAAATGTGTTCTGAATATACACTTGAAGGTGGACAACTGAGGTACATTACTGCAAGATGTTCTGGATCTGGTCATATCATTCTCTTTTGTTTACAATAGAGTAATGGACCATCCTTGAGACCAAGCACAGTATGGTCTGCAAAATACTCTTGGATCATTGTGCTGTGTGAAACGGTTACCAGTCTGGCAGATGAACCTGCTGCACTTTCTTTGCAGGATACTAGTCCATGTTAATGCAGGTGAATCAGAATTGATTTGCCTTTCTGACCTCGAGCATAGGATGTCCAAGAAGTAGCTGTATATGTCCTTTCCCTCGCTGATGACGCTGTGAATATGAAGAATTTATAGATGTTCTATTGTCTGCACCAGAGGCGCCCTCTGATTGGTTCCATAGACTTTGACTGCTGTACATCATTTAATGATGTTGGTAAGGGCAATGTCACATTTGGTGAGCAGAAGATCTCTCCAATACTCAATGTCTTCCCCTGCAGGAAGGATGGCTTCAATGTTCCCCTTAAAGTGGTGATCTAGCAATGTAGCTATTACATAGCTGTCATTCTTAAACATGACATTTATTCTCCGATCAGTCGATAGTCTGAGACTCAAGTCATCTGCCAGCGTAACAGCAGCAGTGTCTTCTTTTGACTGAAAGTCTTTCTTTATGTCATCAAGGAAAATGTGAAGATATCTTATTTGAGGAAGAATTTGACTCAGAGTTGCACTGTCAGCACTGACATCACTTCTAAGTCCTGTAAATCTTGATTACTGCAATGCTCTATACCTAGGGATACCGGGGGTGGATCTCCATCACCTGCAGCTGGTGCAGAACTCTGCGACCAGGTTGTTGACTGGGTTGTCAAGATCTTGTCATGTCAAGCCTGTGCTGCGCGAATTGCACTGGCTGCCAGTGCGATGGAGGATCACCTTCACAGTTGCGTTGCTAACCTATAAGACCATACATGGACAGGGACCGGGTTTTTGCAAGACCTCCTTCGCCCTACCACCCCCTTCGTCCACTCCATTCCACTGATAAGGGCTTGCTAGAGGTTCCCAGAGTCCATCTTCAGTTATCAGGGGCCAGGGCTTTTTCTTTTGTGGCCCTGACCCTGTGGAACTCTTTACCTTCTTGGATTAGAGAGTGCTTGTCCACTGAGACCTTTAAAGCCTCTTTGAAAACATTTATTTAATCTGGCTTTTGGAGACAATATTTAGTTTTACTTTTGCTGCCTTTTTATCTTTTTATATGTTTTTATTAATTGACTGTTTGTTTGTTTTGTCTATAATGTATTCACACTTTGGTTCTTGAAAAGCACATTATAAATAAAATCTGATTGATTGATTGATTGATCACATGTGCCAGCCTCAAATGACTTCAATAAATGACCAGAGATTCAGGTAGACTTCAACTGCTGGAACTGAGCATGATGTCTACTTTACCTATTTGATGGTGCATGATGTAGTCATGTACAACTTTTTTTTTGTTCAGGAAGCCTTTCCAACATGTAAAATGTTGAATTCCTGTGGGTTGGAACTTCCTGCTTTAATTTAGGCAGTGGTAACTTGTTTGACCTCTGCAGCCTCTTCAGAATTATTTTGTTTTCACAGAGTGGCTAAAATGCCTATATATTTTTCTAGCAAGACCTAACGGGTTTTCAACATTTCTTTTTCCATTAAAGAAATTATGGATGAGAAGAATTAAACAATGTGCAAAACAAAGGTATATGCTGGTAGTTGCCATCTATTAACAGCTTTGACTGTTGGAATCATTATCTGACACTATGAGCCCTGGAGATAAGGAATACGGAATAAGCCATTTCTGGAATTGTTTTTCTACCTCCTGCAAAATATTCACAGCAAAGTGGTTTTCCTCAAAAATGGTGACACATAATACAGACTGCTTCCTACTGCTTATACTAAGGCAGGGAGTATTGCTTTCTAACTAAAAACTTGCACAATGAGTTGTAACAATCGTGTAGACAGTTGTTTGGTTGCTGGTCCATATGTCTGTATTTATGAGACCCTGCTTCACCTCAGAGAGTTTCAACTGCTTTATGACTTCAGTACACACCAAGTCATACAACTGTGGAACAGCCTTTTTTGAGAAATATGTTCAGCAGGGAATGGTGTACCATGGTTCAATTCGGTTCATGAACTTGAGGAAAACTTTCTGGGCAACAAAAGCAAAAGGGAGTTGACAATCGGCCAGCAGCTCTGCAATGGCTCTGTTTAACAGCTAGCATGTTGGATGTTGGTGGGAAAGCTTTGGTCTCTTTGCAACACTTTCTTTCAACGTTAGTTGACAAGATATTTTACATTTTTGGGGATGTATTTTTCTTGTCTTTTTCACATAGAGTACTACTTTGGGATGTTGTAGTACCTGATGGTGTCAGAAAACAATCTGTGTTTGTCTGGGAAGACTGCAAGGACACATCAACTAATTCAATGTCACTTCCTGCTTCCAGTTCATTGTCACTATGGTCACCACCACCACTACCTCCGCTACCGCCCATACCAATCACACAGCCCCTTGCACAACCCCACTCAACTGGGTGTTTTGCCTTTGCATGTCGCATCATTACTGATGTTCAAAAATTTGATGCTTTGCACCATGACTGATGCTCTTTTTTTTCATAGTCTGCATACAGCTTGAGAGTTGTCTGCAGGGTCAATATAAAATAAATTCCACACTAAAGATTTCCCATTTTTGCCTTCTGCCTTGATGTCTGACACTACTCCTTGTACAGTTAAGGGACATGGAGGAAACCCTACACTGTCATTTCCTTTTCCTTGTTGAGATGAATTGTTCTCATTCATACTCATCTTCTTATTCTTACATTTAGCATATGATTTTTTTTCTGCACTTGCCTCTCACGTCTTACAGTGGCATCCTCTCCTACCCCCCAATCTAAACTACCAACCTCATCACCACAAGATTCAGAAGAACTGGAAGTGCCATCATCATTATGTGGAACATAGCCTGGGCTATCCCATTCCCAGTCCCCACTATCACCACCATCTCTGTCAGCATTCACTGCCTCAGCATCTGAGCTTATATTTGAGGAGGATGCCTCCTTGCATGCTGCTTCTGCAGCTGGAACTCTCCTGGCACACGTGTCAAAATGTTGAGTACCTCTATGAGTAACTCCAGCCAGTTCTTTTCAAAACTCTACTATCATATCATTGCTAACATACTTTTTTGTGTTCAGGGCATTTAGTACAAGTCCTTGTGATGTTATTATTATTGTCTCTAAGTTCTTCATTAGTTGTATGATTCATATTGTCCATATCATTAACAGTTGCACATGCAGCAGCACTGTGCTTCTCTTTAGTAGACTTAGACTGGGAAATAAGAGACATAGTAGACACCGACATGAAAGGATATTGTGTCACTATGCTGCAGAGACAGACAATGTAGCTGACCATGTCACAGTAATAAATGACAGGGCTCATGCCTTGGGGCACCTCAGAAACAATGTAATACAGCTGTAAAAGGCTTTCACTATACTGCAGAGAGACAGTGTAGTTGAGTATGTCACAGTAATAAATGACAGGGCTCGGACCTCAGAGGCACCACACTCACAAACAGTGTAATACAGTCGTAAATGGCTTTTTCTATGCTGCAGAGACAGACAGTGTAGCTACCTATGTCACAATAATAATGACAGGGTTCAGGCCTCAGGGACACCTAATAAGCAGTGTAATACATCTGTAAAAGGGGTTCATTATGCTGCAGAGACACAGTGTTGCTGACTATGTCACAGTAATAAATGACAGGGCTCGAGCCTCAGGGACACCTAACAAACAGAGTAATACTACAGCCATAAAAGGCTTTCACTATACTGCAGAAACAGTGCAGCTGACTATGTCAAAGTAATAAATGACAGGGCTCGGGCCTCAGGGGCACCTCACTCACAGACAGAGTAATACAGCTGTAAAAGTGTTTCACTATGCTGCAGAGACAGTGTATCTGACTATGTCACTGTAATAAATAACAGGGCTACTACAGCTGTAAAAGGCTTTTAGTATGCTTCAGAGACAGACAGTGTCATGGATTATGTCACAGTAATAAATGACAGGGCTCAGGCCTCGGGGGCACCTCACAAACAGTGTAATGCATCCATAAAAGGATTTCACTATGCTGAAGAGATAGACACTGTAGCTCACTATGTCACAGTAATAAATGACAGGGCTCAGAGCTGGCCCGGTGGCACTGAGGGTTAAGGTGCTGGACGCCATACCTCCCACTATGCTGGCGACCCGGATTCAGGAACGAGCTCGGGTTGTCAGGGGTTCACAGGGGAGGACTGGGATTGAGCATCGGGAGACAGCTCTCCTAGTCCTGGTGTGGGATGGGGACTTTACACCGCACTGCGGTGACCCCTGGGGACGTCCGGAGGTACCGCAGGCAGCAGTGTAATGGAGGGGGGGACCACAGCAGATGTCTGCACATATGTGCACGGACGTCATTGCATGTCCGTGGTCCCAATGGGGAAAGAACAAGGAAAAATCGCAGTGCGGGTTCGAGGCAGCTTGATAGCCGCAACTCCGCTGGCCGACGATGCCTGGAGGCATGTGCCGGTACTGGTTCCTAGCCAGGCACGAGGGGGCTATAGGGGGGCCCCCTTTTGCAGGTGTAGTTGCGTCTGCCAGCTGGGCATGCAGCTTCGGGGTCGGCAGCAGAGTGGAGTGGTGACTGGATGTAAAAAAGGAGAACCATGGCTGCAGAAGGAGAAAATGTTAAATGTTAAAAAAAATATATAAATGACAGGGCTCAGGCCTCAGGGGCCCCTAACAAACAGTGTATTACTGACAGCTGTAAAATGATTTTACTGTCCTGCAGAGACAGACAGTGTAACTTACTATGTCACAATAATAAATGACAGGGATTGGGACTCGGGGGCACCTCACTCACAAGCAGAGTAATACAGCCATTAAAGACTTTCACTATGCTGCAGAGACAGTGTAGTTTTTTTTTTTTCTTCAATTGTTTAACCAGGTGAGACACACTAAGCTGAAAGCTTTTTTACAGGTGCAACCTGGGAGCACAGGGAAGTTAAATGACTTGCTCAGGGTCACACAGTATATGCAAGTGGGGGCTGTGGGATTCAAACCCAGGTCTCCAAATTTGTAGCTCAGAGCCTTAAACCACTGCGCTATACTGCCTCCATATGTCACAGTAATAAATGACAGGACTCAGGCCTCAGGGGCACCTCACAAACAGTGTAACACCTTGCTCCTTTTCTGTTCTCTCCTCAGCATCACCTCCTCAACTGAGGCTGATTCCCCCCTTCCCCTGAGATTGTTTCAGTTGGCCACTATTTCTCCCTTTGCTTTGCTTCTGTCCTGGTTCATGTCTAGTGTAGGTTTTAATGATTCAACTTTTAAAGACAAGTCTTTATGGTCGTGATTTGTGCTGCAGAGCGAGCACCCACAGAGCTGCTGCCATCTGTTCTCTCCCATGCACCACCTCCTCGACTGAGGCTGATCCCCCTCCACCCTTCCCCTCAGACCATTTCAGTCCCCCACTATTTCTCCCTTTGCTTTGCTCCTGTCCTAGTCCTAGTAGGTTTTAATTTCAAGTTTTCAACTTGATTCAGTTTTTAAAGACAAATCTTTACGGCTGCGAATCACGATTTTGTTGCAGAGTGAGCACCCACAGAGCTGCTTCCAGACATTCTATCTACACCACGCAGACTCACAGCAGACGGAGCACAGCCTTTTAGACACCACTCACCAATCAGGTGTCAGGCCAATGTCATGCACTCCTATTCTGCTGTGAGCTCCATGAAGGCCCCCACAGGCTGCCCTTTTAATGCCTGTTTCGAAGTCCTGCCCTAATTACCCATTACCCATCTCAAACTACCCAACCCAAGAATTACACTGTTATGTCAGGTAGGGTAGTACATTACCCGAACTACTCTACCAGCCAAAAATAGACGATATCCACACTACCTGAACAAGCTACCTGGTGGGTAGCCCATGCCTAACTGATACAGGTTTGATCTGCCTTCAGTGAGCTTCCAAAGTGGCCTTTGATTGGACAGGAAGTCTCAGGAGATCTTGTAGTATCCCAGCCAGTCCAGTGGCCAAATAATGAAGCACAATAACAACTAATTGGAACCCCCGAATGCGAATGTTCAGTGAATATTCAAAACATGGTATTTTCACACTCCTACCTACTTGGTCCTTTTGCAGTCTGAAGGCTACTTTTATATTTACAGCCAAGACATGCCATACCATCTAATGCAGGAAAATATAAAGGGATGAAAAGATAAAAGAACTTGGAGAGTGTAAAAATAGGACTAAAGTCACAGGTGGGGAGGGGCAGACAGCTGAAACAAACTCTGTCCAGAGTTGATAGGGCTGCAGCTGAGGAATTTGAGGTAAAAATATTAAAAGTTTGTTTTGTAATATTTTTACACCAAATTTTCAACATAGCCTTGTTATGATGCTGCCTCATGAAGAAAAGTAGAGATAATGTTCAACTCCTGGCCTAAAGGTAATTTTGCTCAGGGTCTGCAAAATCAAATTTAGGATGCAGAAACGCATTTTGGGCAGGAGTTGAAAAATGACAGCTGTCACATTCATGAGGTGCTGTAAAGATACGGCTATGTTGTAAATTTTGGCTAAAAATATTGAAAATTACCAAAGTTACAAGCCTGCATTCGCAAAATTCAATTTAGGCTCATAACTGTATTATTTTTTAATATTTTTACACCAGATTTTTAACATAGCCTTCTTATGACTCCACCTGGTGAACAAGGCAGAGGAAATTTCCAACTCCTGCCCGAAAGGTGATTTCGTGCAGGGACCACGAAAGCAACTTTTGGGATGTAAAAAACATTTTGGCCAGGATTTGAAAATGATAGCTGTTACATACATAAGGTGCTGTAAAGATATGGCTTTGTTGTGAATTTGGGAGAAAAATACTGAAAATTACCAAAGTTTTGAGCCTGCATTCACAAAATTCAACGAGAGCTCATAACTTTATTGTTTTTTAATATTTTTACACCAAATTTTCAACATAACCTTCTTATGATGCCACCTCACAAACAAAGGTACAGAAAATGTTCAGCTCCTGCCCTAAAGGTGATTTCATACAGGGACCATGAAATCACCTTTCGGTACAGATCTACCTAATGACAATGCAATTGTTTAAAATTCATTTAAGTGAATAAAAATTATTTACTACTACCACTGCTTACTTACTAAGTGTTCAAGAGGTAGGGTCCCAGATAAGGCATATTGAAAATCTGTGCCACAAATATGCAAAAATGCCCCAAGTTATGCCACTAAGTTCAAAACCCCATTGAAATACATTAAACCGCATACCTGTTTCTTCCATTTGCGGTCCAGCTTTGAAGAGTTAAGGTGTGTCTGTGGTCCAGAGAGGATTACGGCGTTGGACCCTTGATTGGTAAGTAAGGGCTTTGGGGGGTGGGTGCTGAGCGGAAGGGTCAAGTGGGAGGCAGTGTAATGGTACAAAAGACATCGATGGACTTATTTTTTTTTTTTTTTACAGAAAAAAAAAAAGAAACAAACACAGATTCTTGCACTGGGGGATTTGGCACCCCCCAGTGCCACTGTTATGTTTTTGGGGGACAGTGGGGTTGTGGATGCTGAGAGGGATGGCTGGGTGGGGGGAGTAAACTAAATACTTAAAAAAAAAAGGCAGAAATGACCTCACATGTGCGGTAGTGGATGAAGGGGAGCAGGTCAGTGAGAGGAGTTATGATCGAGACACTGGGGATTGGGCACCCCCAGTGTCACTATTATGTTTCTGGGGTGCTGAGAGGGAGGGTTGGGTGGGAGTTATGTATTTCAGTGGTCATGGACGCTGAAAATAAAAAAAAAAAGATAGGGCAACCATGGAGTGTTCCAGAGTCACGGAATCAACTTTTGTCACTTCATCATGTTGTTCATTCACAAGGAATGTGTGAGTGTTTTTCTCGTTGTAAGAGGTCTGCAGTGATCTGCCCACTGCAGCCCTAAAAAGGTTGTAAAGAAGCTTTCTGTACAATACAATCATGAAGGACATACATCTCAGTGTAGATTTCCTGGGTATAAGTAGTTTAGTAAGACAATGTTGAGTTGAAAGGGAGTCCCTATCTTTGTCTGCCATGAAAGGATATACAGTGGGCCTCCCTGTTAAGTTTGATGGGCAGTTGCATAACACTGACTTCTGGAGAGAGGCACACCAAAGTGGGAGAGGATGCATTGAGAAACACAGGCACTGGCAGGTGAACACAACAGATGGAGAGTTCAGCATGCAGATTATTAATATAGTTTACATGTACATGTCATAAATGCAAACATATAGTCCATCAGTAAGTCAATACATACTGTGCAGTACATACACATACATACACTTGCATATATATGTACATAGAAACAGAATTTCCCAGTAGATAAGGACCGCTTGGCCTACCTAGTCTGCCCATTCCTCCCTGCCTGTAGTATCACCGCTGATCTTACTTGATCTCTGGCCCATTCATCCCCCCTTCCATTTCCTTAAGATTCCCTTATGCCTAAGCCATGCATTTTTGAACCCCACCACTATTTTTGCCCCCACCACCTCTGCTGAATGACTCTTCCAGAAATCCACCACTCTTTCTGTGAAGAAATAGTTCTTCAAATCTCTCCTAAATCTACCCCCTCCAGCTTCTTATTGTGCCCCCTAGTTCTTGAGCACTTTTTTTTCTGAAAAATACAGTACTTCCCTCTTGTACCTTGTTTACCCCCATGAGGTATCTAAAGATCTCTATCATATCTCCCCCCATCTCTTCCAGGATGTGCATATATCAGTCATTTTATCTCTTCTTGAAGGGCTTTTGATGCAGACCCTGCACCATTTTAGTTGCCCTCCTCTGGACCGCTTCCACTCTCTTGATGTCCTTCCTGAAATGTGATCTCCAGAATTGGACACAGTATTCTAGGTGGGGTCTTACCAGTGATCTATACACAGGCAACATCATTTCCCTCTTTCTATGGGTGATACCCCTCCCTATGCACAAAAACATCCCTCTCGCCCTCCCAACTGCCTTGTTGCACTGCCTGGCCACCCCTTGGTCATTCTATATGGACATCCCCAGGTCTTTTTTCTGCGTGGTGGTCGCAAGTACCACCACCCCCGTTTTGTACTCTGTCCCTGGGTTTCTGTGACCCAAGTGCATTGTTTTGTACTTTTTTGCATTGAAACCCAGCTGCCGTACAGTTGACCACTCCTCATGTTTTCTCAGGTCGCTGCTCATTCCCCCGAGTGCCTACCTTATTGCAGAGTTTGGTGTCATCCACAAAGGGGCAGACTTTCCCATTCAGTTCCTCTGCAATATCACTTATAAAAACATTAAAGAGGACCGATCCCAGCACTGATCACTGAGGCACCCCATTGGTCACCTTCCCTTCCTCTGAGTGAACTCCATTTACCACCGCCCTCTGCCACTCATACCTAATTCAGTTTACCAGTTTACCACCTTCGGACCCACTCCTAAGCTACCCAGCTTGCTTACTTGTCTCTTATGTGGAACAGTGTCAAATGCCTTACTGAACTCTGGGTTGGCTATGTCCACAGCTCCACCCTGATCTACTTTCTTTGTCACAAAGTCAAAGGACTCTATCAAATTCATTTGACATGACCTCCTCCATGAAGTCATTCTGCCTTGGATCTTGTAACCTATTGGATTCAAGATGTTCCACAATTCTATCTTTCAGCAGTGAGTCCATTAACTTTCCCACCACCAAAGTCAGGCTGACTGGTCAGTAATTGCCAGCCTCTTCCCTGTTGCCACTTTTGTGAAGTGGGACTACAGTGCATCTGCCTTCCTCCAGTCCTCCAAGACCATTCTTATTTCCAGTGAGCTGTTGAATAGGACCATCAGAGATATAGCCAGTACCTCCCTGAGCTTCCTCACTACCCTTAGGTGGACCCCGTCTGGCCCCATTGCTTTGTCTACTTTAAGATTTGTGAGTCCCTTCAGGACTCTCTCCTCCAAAAATGGACTAATGTCCACTTCCCTCCCTCCAATGTTCCTGTTACATTTTTGTCACCCCTCCCTGTCCCTTTCCTCTGTGAGCACTGAACAAAAGTATTTTTCAGGATGTCTGCCTTTTCCTGTTCTCTCTGTCTGTACAGTTCCCACCTTCCCTTCTTAACCTTACAGTCCCACCTCTGGTCTTCCTTTTTTGCTTACATATCTAAAAAATGTCTTGCCCCTTGTGTTAATGCTTTGCCTATTATTTCTTCAGTTTGCAACTTTGTGCTCCTTACTGCTCTTCCTGCTTCCCTCTATTTCCCTTGATACACCTCTTTATCCTCTGCCCTCTATGTCTCCCTGTACCATTTGAATGCAACACTTTTAGCCTTTACCTTTTCCGCCACCTCTTTCAAGAATCATAGAGGTCTCTTCTTCCTCTTGCTTTTGCTCACTTGCTTGACACAGAGGTTTGTTGCTTTCACTATGGCCCTTTTTTAGTTTCACCCACTGTTGTTCCACCCCACCCAGCTCATCCCCACCTGCCAGATCATCTCTGAGGCATTCACTCATCTTTATAAAATCTGCTCTCCTGAAGTCCAGGACCCTTGCCTTTATGTGGTTCAGTTCCACAGCAGTCCTTATATTGAACCACACTGTACAGTGATCACCAGTCCCCAGGTGGCTCCCCCAACCTTGACGTCTGCAACACTGTCCCTGTTGGTGAGAACCAGGTCCAATGTTGCACCATCATGAGTGGGTTCACTGACTAGTTGCCTGAGGAATGCCCCCTGTAGGCAGCCTCAGCTGGGAGGCTTCAATCTCCATCTGACAGATTGAAGTCCCCCACCAGTATCATCTCCCCCTTTACTGCCATCTTGCATGACTTCCATCAGTACCTTATCTAACTCCTCCTCCCTGTGCTAGAGCTCTGCAGATCACACCAGTGCAAATAGAGGCTCCATTTCCTGTCTCTAGGGTGACCCACAGTACCTCTGCCCTCCCTGTATTCCCTGTATCTCTGTCGCTTTAATGCCCTCCCTCACACAAAGTGCCACACCCTCTCCTTTTCTTCCCACCCTGTCCTTCATTAACAGAATATAGCCTGGTATGGCCATCTCCCAGTTATGGTTGTCAGTGTACCATGACTCGGTAATAGCCACAGTATCCAGGTCAGCCTCTGCCATTGTAGCCTCTAGGTCTGGAATCTTATTTCCTAGACTTCTAATTGCACTCATGGCTTTCCAGGTTTTGTTACCACTTCATTTGTTACCCACACTTTTTTTTTTCTTTTTACTTTGCTCCTTCCCCCGCTATTTATAATGCACCCACTCCTATCTTGATTCAGTTCTGCCACCCTGTTCCTGGACTAGTTTGCAAAAGATTCCACTCCTCTCAGGTTCTCCATACTCCCTACTTCAGCCTGTGGAGGGTGCTGTTTCTGCCTCCCTGATCTCTTCCACTACTGCCCTCGGCTAGTTTAAATGTTCATCAAAGTAACATTTAAAACCATTCACCGAGGACTGTGGTTCCCTTCCTGAATGGATGCATACCGTAACCCCTGTAGAGGCTCTTATCCTCTCAGGTGGCCCCCTAGTCCCCAATGTAGCTGAGCCCCTCTTTTATGCACCATTCCTTCAGCCATGAGTTGAAGTTCCTTGTGCAGGGATCCCTCTTCCCCCGCCCCCTGTCATAGGCAGGCAGTACCTCAGCAAAAGCCACTAAACGCACTACCTGTCTAAGACCCCTCCCCAGCTGCCTCCCTCTGCACTGTCCCAGCCCCATCCCTAGCCAGGTCATTAGTCCCCATGTAGGAAATGACATCCAGATCTGCATCCCAACCTACTGCTGTAACAATCCTTAGGATCCACTTCCCAGCCCTTTGGGCCATGCTGCCACATAGGCACCTAACCTTCCTCCCCCTCCCTTTCCTGTTTCCAAGTCTATCCCCTTCACAATTGAGTTCCCCACCAGAATTTGCTTTCTTCTTCTCTGGGGTCCTCTTCCACCCTTCTTGAGCTCTGAGCTATGGAGGACCCCTACATCCTTCCTGGCCTCTACCATGGATTGCTCTTCTTGGCAGTCCTGCTTACCAGAGCAGCATATAAACTGTGTATAGGTACTGGTTGAGGAATGTGCCTTTGACGTACCACCCCTGCCCTTACTGAGCACACCACAGTCCAGCTGTTCCTTCTACCTGGCATCCTCAGAGGCAATGGTGGCAAACATGGTGACCCCTGTGTGGGAGAAGAGGTTACCCAAATCCCAACCAACTCAGCCTGGAGTCTAGCAACCTCCTCCATCAACCTAGAGAGATGCATGCAGATGGGGCAGCATCACAGTCTCAAGAGGTCTTTCTAAAAACTGCCACCCCACAGCCACTACACTACACCACTTCCAGCATTTCCAACTTCTATTCCCCTGTATTATGGGGAACTACTTATGTATACTCACTCCGATAGCATATTTCTAGCTTTCCTTATTTTTTTTTTGTTGCTACTTGTGTTCTGTCATACCTGGTTTAAATACCCTTGAATTCCTACCCTAGATAGGGTATTGCTCCTACTACCAGTTTAGGCCTGCCTTTTACCTTCCGCCCTTCCCAGCAGTGACTGTTACACAGTAACGAATAGATGCCATACCTTTATCAACTGGCAGAGTCCCCTGCTTTCTTGCTTCCTCCTGCCAATGCCTATGATGCCAGTCATCTGTTCCACTCACTCGCTGGGACACAATGTGCTAGACACATTAGAGTGAAAGTGCTATCATAGTGCTCTTGTAAGAAGGCAAGAAGCCTCTGTCAGTTTTCAAGCTCTTTCTTTATAAATCAGGGACAAAGACCTAAAATCAGGGACACATCTTAAAAACTAGTACTATTCACTAAAAAAGTTAATAGAATAAGGAGTTTAGTGTGAGATGCATTTTCTGTAGAACAACAAATCTGTAATGTTTGACATTATTTTGTGCTTACAATCCACTGTCGCATCACACAAACACAGATTTTATGAAGGACAGAGGAGCATTTTGAGGCAAAATCAGGGACATCCCTGAAAATCAAGGACAGAGAGGTATGCTCCACCCTCCAATTGCACACCTGCTTCACAAGGCTTCCTGAATCTACTCACCCCAAGATTAATCTCCTGAGTTAGTTTTACCCACTACAGCTGTTACAATTTTAAACATAAGTTTCAAAGTGCCTGGCATCCAGACACTGTCAACACAGTTTCAAGGAGCCCCAAATAGTGCCTACAAATCTTTCATTTTCTTCCAACTTGCTCTGCTACTTTCAGGATAAAGAGAAATATACTGTAAACATCAATATACCTTTAAGATAAAGCTAGGTGCTTTCACTCCGCTCCGTCAGAGAAGTTTGTTCTTCCACCTCAGGATCCCATACATAACTGCCAACCAAACAGAGCAAAGGTGATTAATGTCTTAATGCATTTTTTAATGCAGCCTGGAACTCGAGGTGAACCTGGTGCAATCGGATCAGATGGGCCTCGTGGACTGCCTGGTCATGATGGAGTTGCAGGCCCACCAGGACCTCGTGGAATGGATGGTGATCGGGGACCTCAAGGCCCTTCGGGCCCCCGTGGTATACCAGTAAGTATACTGAGTCTCCAGTTGGTGACCGATGCCTGTAATTCTTGAACAAATGCATATTGGTTAATGTACTGTCGATACCTTCAGGGTGTTAGGTTATGGCTTTTACCTTGAGCTGGTAACAAAGTTGGGTCATAAGCTGAAGCTGATCAAGCTGTTGCAGGGAGAGGAAGGATCAGCAGCATAAAAAGAAGAATTTCCAGTTTCCAGTTAGCTTGACATTTAGCAGTTTGTGAGAGTCAGCTCTGGCCAAAATCCAACACCTTCTAACCCAAAGGCATCAGTTAGTTAGTTAGTTAGTTAAAACTATTTTTTTTTTGACAGGATAAGAACTTTTGGCCCATAGGACCTATTTGCAAAGTTGCCCTGTTAAAAACATTCATACAGTCCTTACAATACTAGTAACATTCATCAGTCACTGCAAAAACAACATATGTGTTGCATACAGGTCAAACACATGTTAAACAACAGGAAACAATATAATTTATTAGTTACCTAAAGGTCTAAATACAGGTACATACCTCCATATAGGTTTTAAAGAAACCTAACTTGGGCAGGTTTCACAGTAAAGGAGGAATTTCATCCCATATTCTAGCAGTGTTGTACTGAAATGTCATATGGCCATATTTTGTTCTTACTTTTGGGATTATAAAACCTCAATGTACTACATCCCTTAGATGATATCTTTGAACGTTTGTCTCATTGTCAATAGATAACTTTCCCTGGATCAGACCATTTTTCACTTTATATACTAACATCATATATTGTTTCTTCAAACAAACGGACAAACTATCCCACCATAATTGCTGATATATGAGACAAAGTTGAGTTTTAAATGGACAGTCCAAAGCAAATCTAGCAAGTCAATTACATGAATGGTTAACGTTATCCAATATTGTTTGTCCTGCAAACCCATAGACAGAGTTGCCGTACTCCAGGACTGGAAAGATAAGTTAAACTGCAATCATATTATGCATCTGTGGTGTAACTATAGATGCTGACCTTTTCAACACACCTATTCTGCCATTGACCTCTGTTATAAAGTAGCGGCATTTGATTGGTAATAAAATCACAGATCCACTGATCACTAAAGTAGAAAAGTAAAGATATATTTGAATAGAGCATGGGATGCCAACCATGGTATTCAAACAACATGAAGTCTTGCTGTATTCTGACTATTGCAGTTAGGTCCTGCCTTTCAACTGCCCCGGAGAACAAAGAGTTAACTTTCCATGGCCAGCTTGGAACGTTCAGCGCGAGCTCGGTTGAAGCCTCTGTCTGCTGTTGTTTAAACTCCAACCATCAGATTCTTTACTCCGCCTCACTGAACAGTCGCTCCGGAGATTTCTCCTTTGCTCGGTTCAAAAAAGTCGGTTAAAGTGTTGTTTTTTGGCTCAGTTTCTACCGAATTTCTGCTACTGAACCTGTCGGTTTAAGTCTCTGTCTGTGGTACCATGAGTACTAGATAGGTTTTGCATTTAGTTTCTGTGTGGAACTTGAAAACATTGGATCGGTTCGGTTTGAACCGATCAGATTGGTTTTAAAAAACTTTTGAATTTATTAGAGTGTGGTAACCGGTCCGTATCGGTTCTAAAAAAACCAGATTTAATTATGTTTTTTTCTAAGACCAGTAACACGGTCAGGAACCGATAAGGGTGTCTTGCCTGTGGATTGCCGAAAAAAGGGTAAGTTTTGGATAGGATTGGCCATGTCTGAGAAACCCAAGAAAAAAACCCGGCCCACTGGGTTTCAACACTGTAGTGTGTGTGGGGAAGCCTTTGTTAAGGCTGATCCCCACACCACCTGTGTTTATTGTCTGGGGTTTGACCACCTCGATTCAGACTGCCAAATTAGTAAAAGTTTTCCCAAAGCTAACCTGGATAAGAGAGTAGGTAGACTGAGGGAAAGGGAGGCCGAGAAGTCCGCTGACCCGGATGGCCAGCGCGGTTCGGTTCCGACCGAACCAGAAGGAGTGCCCTCTGACCAGGACAAAACTTCTTTGGGCAAAAGGAGAGCCGATTCTGAGGAGTCGGTTCAGGTTAAAAGAAAGAGAAGGGAAAAATCATCCGGTTCGGATCCACAAATTCTTTCTCCGACCGCTGATGAAATAGTCAAAGCGATAAGGATAGTTCAATCGCTAACTTCGGTCCCGGCCGAACCAGCAACATCTGTCAGGGGCTTGGTTTGGTCGGTTCCCCCAGTTCTGGATTATACTTTAGAAGAATTTTATGAACCGGAGGAGGAGGAAGGAGAGTATGAGAATAATGATGATGATGGTGATTATGAAAGTCTGGATGTGCCTATTGACCCGGACATCTCCCCAGACAGACCTTCAGGTGTTTCTCCTCTTAGGCTTTCTGAGTCCCCCTCCCATTTCATGTTTTACAAGAAAGTGGCTGAAACCCTCCAGCTTCCAATGGAAGAAGCAGTAGAGGATCAGGAGGAGCCTGATTTTGTTGAGATGATGGACATCCCAGAGTCCAGGAGATTGTCTATTCCCCTCCATAAATCTTTTGGGAAACAGACATTTAAAATTCTAAAGTCTCCTAATTCCATACCTCCTGTGGACAGAAGAATGGACAAGAGGTATACCCTTTCAGGCTCGGACACGGAGTTCCTTTCCCAGCAATGCAGTCATGTTGGGGTAGTGCAGGCTGCTGCCTGTGATAAGGCAAATATTCCCTTGGCTTCACACCCCCCAGATAAAGACTCCAGGAGGATTGATGCCATGGCAAAGAAGCAGTACATGGCAGCATCTTTGGGACTCAGGCAGGCTAACTATATGGCCTACACAGCTAGATACCAGAAGTCCAGGTGGGACACTGTGCTGGATCTGGCTAAACAGGCCACTGACCAGCTTGCCAAGGAGCTGGAGCAGGTGGCTGCGGTTGGGATTGAGGCATCCAAGGTGCAATTTCATGCTGCTGTGGGCTCCAATGATGTTTCATCTAGAGTCATGGCTACATCTGTGGCCCTTCAGAGGATGGCTTGGCTCAGATGTACTAGCCTATCACAGGATACCCAGGCTAAGGCCATGGATTTCCCTGTCATTGGTAATTCTCTGTTTCGGGAGCAGACAGAAAACTACATGAAGAAGATGGACGAGTACAGGACCACCTACAGGAGTGCTCAGGCCAAAGAAAGGCAAGCCACTCCTCAGAGACAGCATTCCAGGGGCAGGGGCAGGCCCTTTCAAAGGCCTTTATACCAAGCCCAGGCCTCCTCTTCTGCTTATGCTCAGAGGGGGTTCTTCAGGGGGAGAGGCAGACAGGGAACGAGCAGGCCTGCTTCCACCCCTCAGCCTAAAGCCCCTGCCAAGCAGACACCCTGATGGGTCTGCCCGGGCCGATTCTCCAATACCTGCAGGGGGCAGGCTGGCTTACTTTGTCCAGGACTGGAAGTCTTTGACATCAGACAAGTGGGTACTGGAAGTAGTAAGGTAGGGACTGGTTCTCAGCTTCAAAAAAATTCCCAAGATGAGAACCAGATCCTTTCCACCTGCAAATCCATGAGAGACCCTTGCCCTAGAGGCAGAGGTTTCTTCCTCCTGGCTCTCAGAGCCATAGAAAGGGTTCCTACCCTACACAGGGGCAAAGGATTGTACTCCAGGTACTTCCTAACCCCCAAAAAGACAGGAGAATGGCGGCCCATCCTGGGTCTCAGATATCTGAACAAGCACATTTTAAAACCAAAATTCAAAATGGTGACTCTGGGAATAATTCTGCCCTCTCTAAGGCCAAGGGAGTGGCTAGCCTTCCTGGATCTCAAAGATGCCTATTTTCACATTCCCATCAGGTGCTCCCACAGAAAGTACCTCGGGTTCGAGTTGCCCTCAGGCCACTATCAATTCAGAGCAATGCCCTTTGGCCTAACATCAGCCCCAAGGGTGTTCACAAAGTGCCTGGCAGTAGTGGCTGCTTTCCTAAGGAGAAAAAGGATCTCCATCTTTCCATACTTGACGACTGGCTCATTGTGGGTCAATCTCAGGCCGAGCAAGCCTCACATCTGCAAATAACTCAGCAAGTGCTCACTTCCTTAGGATTCCTCCTCAACCTTCCAAAGTCAGTTCTCGAGCCAGTACAGCTCCTCACCTTTATAGGGGCAGAGCTGGATACAATAAGAGCAAAAGCCTTCCTTCCCCTGGACAGGGCAAGGACCCTTATAGAACTGGCCTCTTCATTCACCTTTCAGGTGTCTCGACCAGCAAGGCATTTCTTGCAGCTCCTGGGCCACATGGCAGCCTCTACAGCAGTGGTCCAGAGGGCAAGATTCCAGATGAGGGACATTCAGTTCCACTTAAGAGCCTTCTGGTCCCAAAGAAAGGATTCCCTTACCAAACTAGTCCCAGTGACTCGAACCCTGATCCAGGCTTTGCAATGGTGGCAGGATCAGGACAATTTGAGACAGAGAGTTCCTTTTGTCACTCAGTCTCATTCAGTGATACTCACCACAGATGCCTCCCTGCTGGGCTGGGGTGCCCACTTGGGGGACCTTACCACCCAAGGGCTGTGGTCACCTCAAGAATCTCTGCTTCACATCAATCTCTTGGAACTCAGAGCAGTGTTTCTGGCACTGCAAGCCTTTTCCAAATCTGTACAGACCAAGGTGGCCCAGATCAGAACAGACAATACCACCACAATGTGGTACATCAACAAGTTTGGAGGCACTCTGTCTGCGGCCTTGTGCACAGAAGCAATGAAGTTGTGGTCTCTGGCCTATTCCCTGCAAACCTCTCTGATAGCAGTTCACCTCCCAGGGCAGGACAATGTCCTAGCAGGTGCTCTCAGCAGGATATCCCAGGGCCATCACGAATGGACCCTAGATCACCTAGTTTTGGAAGTGATTTTCTCAAGATGGGGCACTCCACAGTTAGATCTTTTTGCAGCCCCAGACAATCACCAACTTCCTCTCTTTTGTTGCAGACCCCCAGTCTTGGGCTCAGTCCCCCTGGATGCTCTGATTCTGAATTGGGAAGGGAAGTTCCTGTATGCTTCCCACCTTCCCTCTCCTGTTCAAAGTGCTAGTCAAGATCAGGTCTCAACCATGCAAAGTGATTCTCATTGCTCCAGACTGGGTCAGACAGCCCTGGTACCCACTGTTGCTGTCCTTAGCAGTCCACCTTCCCCTGTCTCATCCCAGGAATTACAACCTGTTGACATCCTCTCAGGAGAGGATTTGGTATCCGAACCTCAAATCTCTCAATCTCAAGGCCTGGCTCTTGAAGAGTTAGAGTTTGCTGATCTGAACCTCTCTCAAGGGGTTCTGGATATCCTTAAGGCTTCTCGAAAGCCTTCCACCAGAAAGACTTACAACTCCAAATGGAAAAGGTTCACTATTTGGTGCTCTAATAAGCATATTTCTCCAGAATCTGCTGGGTTGCCTACAGACCTGGACTATATGGTTCATCTTAATGTCTTGGGACTTAAGCCAGCTACACTTAAAGTGCATCTGGCAGCTGTTTCTGCCTTCTTGTCAGTAGGCAAGCCCTCTTCTTTGTCAGCCCATCCTGTGTTTTGTAAGGTCTTCAAGGGATTGCTGCACACCAGTCCCCCCTTTAGGGACCCTGCTCCTGCTTGGGACGTTAATGTTTGCATTGCTCAGCTTATGCAACCACCCTTTGAGCCTTTGTCCTCTGCAGAGCTTAAGTACTTGACTTGGAAAACTGTGTTTTTGGTAGCCATTACCTCTGCCAGGCGTATCAGTGAATTGCAAGCCCTGTCAGTAGAGCCTGATTTCATCTCTTTCTATGGAGATAATGTGGTTCTAAGAACTAACAGGAAGTTTTTGCCTAAGGTGGTTTCAGATTTCCACCTTAATCAGTCTATGTCTCTCCCAGTTTTCTTCGCTGACCATTCCTCCTCTGGAGAGAGGAGGTTGCACAGCTTGGATGTTAAAAGGGCCCTCAGCTACTACATAGAGTGCACCAAGGGTCACAAGTTTGAGTCCCTCCAGTTGTTCCTCACATATGAAGAGGTCGGTAAGGGCAATCCTGCCACTAAAAGATCTATTGCCAGGTGGATTGTCTCTTGTGTACAATTCTGCTATGAAAAACTGGGTAGAACACCACCCTCAGGCTTGAGGGCTCACTCTACTAGAGGTACAGATGCTTCCCTGGCTGCTGCCAGGGATATTCCTTTCTTAGAAATTTGTCAAGCAGCCACCTGGAAAACAGTCCATACATTCACCAAGCATTACTCTCTGGATATCCAGGCTAGGAGTGATGCTCGGTTTGCACAGCAGTACTTAGAGCCTATTCCCAAAGTAGGTTCTGTCCCTCCTCCATGGAGGTACTGCTAGTAGTTGAATAGTCAGAATACAGCAAGACTTCATGTTGTTTGAAGAAAAATTACTCACCTTAGTAATGTTGTTTCTGCTAATGGAGTCTTGCTGTATTCTGACCTCCCCTGCCTCCCTCTCAGAACCTGTTTTTGGGATGTGGGTGGCAGGAGCAGTGTTGGTACCTAGAGGTGCCCCTTTTCACCCTCCTTTATTTTGGGTGTGTGTTGTGTTTTGTTTTTTGGGTTTCCTGACTTAAGTCTTTGCTTTGAAACCAAAAAAAACCTTTTTTAATAAATTTAGTTGCCAGTTGGCTAGTGTGAGTCTTACAGTTTCCACACACAACTTCTAGTGAGTATTTTTCGTAAAGATCTGACGGTTGGAGTTTAAACAACAGCAGACAGAGGCTTCAACCAAGCTCGCGATGAATGTTCCATGCTGGCCATGGAAAGTTAACTCTTTGTTTTCCGGGGCAGTTGAAAGGCAGGACCTAACTGCAATAGTCAGAATACAGCAAGACTCCATTAGAAGAAACAACATTACTAAGGTGAGTAATTTTTTCAAATGTTTGATCTCCTATAGTGAATTTGACATTGCCTTGAGGCCATATAGGTTTTATCAAATCATACCTACTGCATCATGTCTCAATGGTCGGCTAACCAGGAGCTATTTTTATCCCTAGCCAGGATTTACTCTCAGACTCAGTATGAGTTAAAGAAATTATGGATGGGTGGGGCACAGAACTGTAGTGGGGAAAAGAAATGCTGTTTACTATAAGTTAAACATACAGCAACACAGAAACATAGAATCTGTAGGCAGATAAGGACCACTTGGCCCACCTAGTCTGCACAATTTGTCCCTGCCTGTACTGTCACCACAGACCCTACCTGATCTCTGACTACTGGCTAGTCCTCCCCCAGCATTTTTTTACAAAGAGTTATTTCTGTCTTTCCCATGCATACCTAACATCTACTACTGGTTTCACTCCCACCACCTCAATTGGTAGACTGCTACAGGCATCCACCATTCTTCCAACAAAAAAGTACTTCCTCACAAATCTCCTAAACTTCCCGCCTTCCTGCTTCACTGCATGTCTTATTATCAATGGTGCACATTCTCTTCTGAAAAATACTTCCCTCCTGTACCTTGTTCATCTCCGTGAGGTACTTATAGGTCCCTATCATGCCCCCCCCCCAGGGTGTACATACTCATATACCACAGTTTCTCCTAATGCAGCTTTTATTGCAGCCCCTGCACCATTTTAGTCACCCTCCTCTGGACAGCCTCTATCCTGTCTATGTCCTCCCTGAGACATGGTGTCTAGAACTGGATACAGTGCTCCATGTGGGGTCTCGCCAATGAACGATTCAGTGGTAACACCATCTCACTCCTTCTGCTTTTGATTGCCCTCCCTATGCACCCCAGCAACCCACTGGCCCTTCCTACTATCTTGCTGCACTGTCTTGCTACCTTGTTGTCATCAGATATGATAACCCCAAGGGCTATTTCCTGCTTTGGAACCTTCAATAACTCCCCCCATTTTATACACTGTCCCTAAGTTTCTGTGCCCTGGATACATGATTTTGTACTTTTTGCACTTTTTTGCATTGAAGCCTAGCTGCTCAACCCTTGACCAGTGTTCAAGCTTTCGTAGGTCTCTACTCATTCCCTACACTCCTTCTGAGGTATCTACCCTACTGCAGATTTTGGTATAATCTAAAATGAGGCATACTTTCCCTTTCAGCTCTTCTGCAGTGTCACTTATGAAGACACTGAAGTAGACGGGCCCCAGCACTGAGCCCTGTGGTATCCCACTGGTCACTCTCCCCTCATTTGAGTGAGTGCCATATACTACCACCCTCTTGTGCCTAGCCATCAACCAGTTCATTACCCAGTTTACCACATTGGGTCCTAGTCCTAAAATGTACAGCTTAGTTATAAGCCTCCAGTACGGTATGGTGTCGAAGGCCTTGCTGAAATCTAAGCAGACCACATCCACCACCCCACCCTAATATATTTCCTTGGTCACCCAGTTGAAGTGATTGATCAACTTTGTCTGAAATGACCTCCCCTTGCCCCCCCCACCCCGCCATGAATCCATGCTACCCACTGGATTCAAGATACTCTGTTGGCCTTTCTTTTAATAGTGTTTCCATTTACTTCCCCACCACTGATGTTAGACTGACCAGCCTATAGTTGCCAGTCTCCTCCCTGCTGCCGCTCTTATGGAGTGGGACATCTGCCATCCTCCAGACCTCTGAAATCACTCTTCTTTCCAATCAGTTGTTGAATAGGGCTGTTAGAAGTGCACCTCCCTCAGCATCATTGGATGTACCCCATCTGGCCCCATATCCTTGCCCACTTTCTGATTTGCAAGTTCTCTCAGGATTTCTTTCTCTGTGAATGGACTTATGTCCACCTCCCACCCCCTCACTGTTCCTACTGCTTCAGTGGGGTCCATCCCCTCTCCCTTCACTGTGAAGACTGGGTAGAAGTAACTGTTCTGGATATCTGTTTTTTTCCTGATCCTTCTCTGTGCAATCTCCTCCTGCCCTTCTTATCCTCACAATCACTCCCTGTCTTCCTCTTTTCTCTTATGCATCTGAAGAAAGCCTTGTCCCCATTACCTACCCTTTTGACTATCATTTCCTCTGTTTGCACCTTTGCACCCCTCATCACCTTCCCTGTTTCCCTCTGGTTCAGCTGGTACACCTCCCGTTCCTCTTCACTTTGTGTCTCTTTCTACCTTTGTACATCCTGAATGCCACCCCTTTAGCCTTTACCTTTGCAGTCACTTCCCTCAAGAACCATAGTGGTCTCTTTTTCCTCCTATTCTTGCTCACCTCCTTCACACAGAGGTTTGTTGCCTTCACTATGCCTTCTCTCAATTTACTCCACTGTTTCTCCATCCACCCCTGGCAATCTCCCCTGCTAGGTTATCTCTGAGGTATTCACACATTTTTAAAATTCACCCACCTGAAGTCCAGGATCCCCTTGTCCTTGTGTGGTTTGTCTCTGCCATCATCTTTATAATAAACCACACTGTATGGTGATCACTGATAAACAGGTGATACCCCACCTTGACATCTGCAACACTGTTCCTGTTTGTTAGTACCAGGTCCAGTATTACCTCATCTTAGGTGGGCTCCTTCACTAGTTGCATGAGAAACATCCCCTGCAGGAAGTCTAGGATGGCCTGCTTCTTGCTGAGGCTGTGGCTGGGAGGCTCCAATCAACATCTAGCAGATCAAAGTCCACAACCAGCATCACCTCCTCTTTTTTGCCACTGTCTTGATGGCTTCTCCTAGTGCCTTATCAAATTCTTCCCCCTATTTTGCAGATCTCTATATCATGTTATTGTGAATAGTGGCTCTGGCTCCAGTGTCCAGGGTGATACATGGTGCCTCCAACCCATCTTTTACCACCGAGTTCCCATGCACGTCCATCATTCTGATACCCTCCCTCACATACAGCACAATCCTGCCACCCTTACTCCACTCCCTGTCCCTGCTGAACTGAGAGTATCCTTTTATGACCATGTCCCAGTCATGGTTCTCAGTGTAGCATAACTCACTTAAGGCCACAAGATCCAGGTCAGCCTCCAATGTGATGGCCTCCATGTCTGTAATTTTATTTTCTTGCCTCCTTGCATTGGCACCCATGGTCCTCCAAAACTTTCTCTCGCCCTGCCTGCAACCACTCTTCCCCCTTTTCTGCCTCTGCTGCCTCTTGAAACTTCTTCCCCCCCTCACCTCCACTGCCCTCTCCATGCCTTGCCACCTCAACACCTCTTTCCATGTCTTCTGTGTTTATCCCCCTTGTCCCCTACTACACCTATGCCTCCTTCAACTTGTGGCCTGGGGGAGTCTCCTTCCCTTGGGCCTTACCTTCCTGTTTCTTCAGTCTGTGGAGGGGACAGTTTATGCCTCCCTTCATAATACCGCCCCCATGGTTAGTTTAAATGTACATCAAAATCACTCCTCTATCTTCACATTCTTTAACACCTCACCCTAGATAGGGTGTTACCTGCTTTCTCTTTTAACAGTAGTTAATTCTAGTTATAGCTCTGCCTGTACTGACCTGCCTCTTTACTTTTCCCTTTTAACTAATTATCCTGTTTTGCTCATCCTCAACTGCTACATCACTCTACCCCAGATAGGGAGTCTCCTGTTTTCCTACCTATCTTCTTCTCTTCCCAGCAATTGCCTCTGCCCAGCCCTTGTAGTTACTTATACAACTGCACAGTAAGTGTAGTCACTGTTTGGGAGTACCTTACCTCCTCCTGTCAGTAGGGCAGAACCCCCTGCTTACCTATGGTCAAAGGCAGATGCCTGTCAATGCCTAAGATTCCAGTTACCTTTTCTACTCTTGCTCTGTTCCACTTATGCTCTTTTAACCCCTAGGGGGCACTATCCTAAGGGCTACTATCCCTGCCTGCCCTAACTGACAGGGTGAGGGGCTCATATCCGTTGGTGGGTGCCTCCACCCAGAAGTCGGGGTTAGAACAGTCGAGATTGACTTGGTCACAGCCCTCTGGGTTGCTGCAACCCCCCTTTCTTCCCACTAGTGGCCCACACAGTTCAATTTCAGTGTCCTTACCACATACACTTACCCCCCCGGCTCGAACCAATCAGCTCACTCCGGGGATCCCCTGAATAGCAAGGTACAGTTACATCACATTCACTGTGCAATATTTCCCCATTAATACACAAACTAGCCAGTGCACTTTTGCAAAACAAGCTATCTGATTTATTCAAGGGGAGACAACAAGGACCGGGGGGAATCAGGTTGATTAGCTTACCATTACAATATAAGAGTGTTCACCTAGGGCTCTGTGCACAGGCCTAACCTATAAGTTACTGTCCATGAGTACCCAAGCCCTAAAGGCAAGTTCCTCGATGCAGCTGGTTGGGGCCCTGACACAGATAAGCATTTAATTCCTACTACGATTTGATGGAGCCAGCCGGCTCAGCTAATGTACATAGATACATAGATACATAGACAGTGTCGGCAGATAAGGGCCTATGGCCCACCCAGTCTGCCCATTTGAGCTTGTAAGTTCAGTTTGTTTTCCTAGAAGTCTGTTGCACCTTACCCCTGACCTCCAGAATTCCTTTATGTCTATCCCATGCATTCTTAAATCCCGTGATTGTTTCAGCCCCCACCACTTCCTCTGGCAGGGTGTTCCACTTGTCCACCACCCATTCTGTGAAGAAATTCTTTCTCATGTTTCCTCTGAATCGTCCTCCCTCCAACTTCATCCCATGCCCTCTAGTCCTGGAACATCTTTTTCGCTTAAAAATAGTGTTTTCCTGCACCCTGTTCCTCCCTGTAAGATACTTTTATGTCTCTATCATATCCCCTCTCTCCCTCCTCTCCTCCAGGGAGTACATGTTCAGTTCCTTCAACCGGTCTTCATAGGACTTGTGATGCAATCCATGCACCATCTTTGTTGCCCTCCTCTGAACCTTCTCTACCCTGTCTATGTCCTTACATAGGTATGGTCTCCAGAACTGTACACTGTACTCCAGGTGGGGCCTCACTAGTGTCTTGTATAGCGGAATTATGACCTCCTTTTCCTGCTGGTAATGCCCTGCCTATACATCCCAGCATCCTATTTGCTTTACCTGCTGCCTTGTCACACTGTTTCCCTACCTTGAGGTCATCAGAGATGATAACCCCAAGATCCCTTTCCTGCTTGGTGCATGCTATATCCTCACCCCCCAACTGATATATTGTGCCAGGGTTTTTGTGCCCCACATGCATTATCTTGCACTGCTTTGCATTGAATTTCAACTGCCAAACCCCTGACCATTCTTCAAGTTTCTGCAGGTCGCTTCTCATTCTGTCTACACCCTCTGGTGTATCTATTCTGTTACAGAGCTTTGTGACATCAGCGAACAGTGAAATTCTGCCTTCTAGGTCCTGCGCCTTGTCACTGATGAAGATGTTGAATAGGACCGGTCCCAGCACTGATCCCTGTGGTACCCCACTGGTCACTCTTCCCTCTGTGGAGTGACAGCCATTTACCACCACCCTCTGTGTCCTGCCACCCAGCCAGTTACCTACCCAACACACTACTGTCCTGCCCACACCCATATTCCCCAGTTTGTGTAATAGTCTTCTATGTGGCACAGTGTCAAAGGCCTTGCTGAAGTCCAGATAGGCCATGTCCACTGCCCTCCCCTGATCCACCTCCCTAGTCACCCAGTCAAAAAATTCAATGAGGTTGGTCTGACATGACCTCCCCCTGGTGAAACCATGCTGCCTTGGGTCCTGCAGTCCATTGACAACCAGATGTTCCACCAATCTCCTTCAGCAGTGCTTCCATGATCTTCCCACTCACCGAGGTGAGGCTGACTGGTCTGTAGTTCCCTGCTTCCTCTTTGTTCCCACTTTTGTATAAGGGGACTACATCTGCTGTCCTCCAGTCTTTGGGTACCTCCTGTTTCCAGTGATCGGCTAAACAGGATAGCCAGAGGTTCAGCCACCACCTCTCTTAGTTCTTTAAGGACCCTGGGGTGCACCCCATCTGGCCCCATTGCTTTATCAACTCTTATTACTGCCAGTTCCTTCAGGACCCTTTCTCATGTAAAGGGACTTGTGTCCATTTCTGCACCATTCTCACCCCTTGTACTCCCTTCAGACCCATTACCTCCTCTTCCTCAGTAAAGACTGAGCAGAAATACCTGTTCAGTATGTCAGCTTTACTGTTGTCATCCTCCACACGGCCCCCATCCTCCCCCTTCAGTCTCACTATCCCTCCCTTTGTCTTTCTTTTTTCACTTATGTACCTGTAAAAGGTTTTGTCCCCTCTACCCACTGATTTTGCAATGTGTTCTTCTGTCTGAGCTTCGGCTTCCCTTACTGACCTCCCTGCCTCCCTTTGCTTCTCCTGGTACTTCTCCCTATCCCTTCTGCCTGTGTCTTTTGTATTGCCTGAATGCAATCTTTTGGCTTTCACTTTCTTTTGCTACCTCTTTGGAAAACCATTATGGTCTCCTCTTCCTTTCCTCTTGCTAACCTGCTTAATACATAATTCTGTTGCTCTTGTAATCCCCATTTTAAATACTGCCCACTGTTCCTCAACCCCTGATTCCTGTCCCATTCCCTTAATGCCTCTTTAAGTATCTCCCATTTTCCCAAAGTCTGCCCCCTAAAATCCAGGATACGTGTTTTTGTGTGGTTTGGTTCTGCTCTTTCTGTGATTTCAAACCACAATGACTGGTGGTCACTGTTTCCCAGGTGCTCCCCACTGTTATCCCCATCACACTGTCCCTGTTTGTGAGCACAAGGTCCAGTATTGCCTTCTGCCGAGTTGGTTCCATGACCAGTTGCTTGAGGAAGGCACCCTGAAGGAGTCCAGGATAAATCTCGTTCCTAGTTGATGCTGCTGCTGGGTGCTCCAGTCCACATCTGGAATATTGAACTCTCCAACCAGTACTACCTCATCCTTATCTGCCATCCTTTGGATGGCTAGCATCAGCTCCCTATCTGTTTCTTCCTCCTGGGCTGGTGGTCTATAGACCACACCTGTGTGGATGGCTGGCCCCATTTTCCTTTCCAGCTTAACCCACAGTATCTCTCCCCCATTTTGTTCCTCCTGGATCTCTGTGGCCCTTATGTCATTTTTCACATACAGTGCCACTCCTCCTCCCTTCCTGCCTGCTCTGTCTCTTCTGAATATGTTGTGCCAGGTATGGCCATCTCCCAGTCGTGGTTATCATTACACCAGGTTTCAGTGATGGCCACAATGTCCAGGTCTGACTGCACCATGACAGCCTCCAGATCTTCCATCTTGTTGCTAAGGCTCCTGGCATTTGCACACATGGCTTTCCATGATTTGACCTCCCTAGACTGTCTCACTGTTCTACTCCAGCCCCTTCCTTGGTTGTCATTTATCCCTGGTTCTCCTTTCTGTCTGCCCGTCTGCTGAATTTTGCCCCTTTTCTGCTTATCCACCTCTTGGGCATTAATCTCCATGTTTTGCACACTGCTTTGCAGAGATAGCCACTCTTCTGGTTCACTGGTTCCACTGCTAGCTGTGGGGGGTGAGCAAGTAGGTATCCTCCTTACTGGCCTGCCACCCTCCTTTGCTAGTTTAAATGCTTGTCAATGTAGCATTTAAACTCATCATTGAGTGCTTGGATTCCCCTCCAGGATGGATGCAGTCAGCAAGGTAACCAGAAAATCTTGCCCTGGCTAGCAACGTTTAACAGGGAGCTACCCTGATTTAGTACTCACAACTCCAGAAGGAAAAGCGCTCTCACATCACTCACAGGGCTGAGCCTGAACTTCAGATACTTCTCCACACACTTATATGGAAAGCAACAGAGGGGTACCATACCAGGCAACTGCTCCTATGGCCCGACCAAACTCACAGCTATCGGGAGTCTCACTGCAGCTTCAACTTTCCTGACAGACTGAGCGCGATTCAGCAGATTCTCCAGTCCTTTTCAGGTTGAGCCTGGTAGGTAACTGTGCTTGTACACAGCCTCCTCTGACTGCTGCCCTGCGGATTTAGTCCGTGGATCACCAGTGATTTCAACTGCCGCCTCAGGCCTTTCACGCGCTTCCCACGTGAACACTCAACGGCGCAGGAGCTCAGAGCTCCTTCCTCATTCACAGCCACAACGCATCTGCCCCTTGACAGCATGGGGCCATCCTCTCTGCTCGGGCACTACCCGATCCCATTGCCTGGCTACAGATGCCAGTCACTTAGTCCTGCTTTCAGTGGTGTGAGAAAGGCACCAGGGTCTAGCCTTCACTTCCCACAGTTACTCGCTGTATTCTCATTGGTCCGCCGGCTCTCCCTAGAGAGCCCTAATCCTGGTTGGTCGCCAGTTACTTCATTGGAGACATCCCCTGCCCCTATTGGACCCTTCGGAAAGTCCTGGTCCAACATGGAGGGGCACAACACACACAGTCCCAGCTGCAGAAGAAAAAAGGTTAGACAAACTGTAACCCCACCAATAGCCTAACTAATTATGCCCCAACAGTTACATCTTTCAAAAGGGGCTCCCCCTGCGCATATAGCACTGTCAAATGGGAGCGATGTCACCGCGGCTCAGGTGGGACTCCAACAGGGAAACACCAATCCCCCCCATACCAGCCCGCTGAGCCCTGCGAGCAAGCAGCCCTTAAAGAGACAGTACTGCTGGCTTTAAAAGTCTCACACTGCCCGCATTTTGGCGCCATAGCACTGAGCACCAGTTAGGCAGGGAACGTTAGGCAAGCTCCGGGAAGACTTTCAGGAACCCCCATCTGTAAGGGAGTTACACTCTGAGATATGATCATGCTAGAAGGGAGTACTTTTATCCTCACTGAGGAACTTCCTGACATGCCCCAATAAGTCCATGCACCTCATTTGACCTGTGGTTTGTTCCCATTCTGCCTACAACCCCGACCTTCACTTCCCATCCTTTCTGAAAAGAAAAACAGCAAAACAGGTTCGTTTTGAAGCACAGAGCCCCTTAAGACCTTGTACTTGCTTGACACTTTCTAACTTTAAAAAAGCATCCCTTAAAACAAACAATGGCACCTTTTAAAAGCTGAATCTGGCTTCCTGGTATGCTCCAATAGGTCTGTGCACCTAATGTGATCTCAGCTCTGTTCCCTTTCCACATCTGACCCCCGACCTTCACTTTCTGCCCTTCCTGAAAAACAACAAAGCAAGTTAGTTGTCAATCACAGAACCCTTTTAGACCCTGCACTTGCTTGGCACTTACTGAGTTTAAAAAGCACATCCTGAAACAAACTATGCAGCCTTTTAAAAGTTGATTCTGGTTTCCTGGAATTCCCCAGTAGGTCTGTGTGCCTCACATGACCTGAGCCCCACTCCCATTCCACCTCCAACCCCACCCTTCATTTCCCAATTCCCACCCTTTATGAAAAGAGGAATAGCATAACAGGTTAGTTTTCAATCACAGGGCCCTATTAGACCCTCACCCTGTACTGACTTGATGCTTGCTGAATTTAAAATGTGACTTTGAGAAGTAAAGTTATCAATTCCAACCAAAATATTTTGGGATGTGCTGGAGTGTTGCAGCCAGGTCACTTCATCCCTCAGTCCTCCAGCAGCTTGAAAATGGTGCAGCTCTGCTTTCTGTTCCTGTACCTCAGCTCTGTTTACCTAAAAACACTGAATAAAAGGAAAAATCAATTGAGCCAAAGTAAAGTTACTTTACAGCTCAGAGTGTTGGTATCATCCTTTCAGCCTAATGTGGATGATGCATCAGGCAACTATGGCCCTGCAGAAAACACAAAAAGTCCCATGCAAGTGTTTTGGAAAGCAAGGCAAAGCAACTTTTATTTATAAAGTGCCCTTTTCTGAAAGCTCAGGGTGCAGTACAATCATAAATTAAAATAACCAACGATAAAGAAAAATGCATATATAAAATAATACATAAAATATAAGTTTCTGTTAAAAACTATCTGGGAAAGCCAACAAAAATAAGAGTTTTCAAGGACACTTTAAAAACCTCCACTTTGTAGGTCGATGGATGCTTCCCCTCAAGTGATTCCAGAACAAAAAATGCCCTCTCCCCAGATTGTCTTAAACAAGAGGAAGGGACAATGAGCGAGCCCGCTTTGGAGGAGTGGAGGGACCAAGTGGGGTGGTAAACAACCAAAGGATTTTTTAAGTAGTCGAGACCCAAACCACGTAGGGCATTGAATGTCATCAACCATATCTTGAAGGTGATGTACTGCTGCACAGGCAGCCAGAGAAGCACACACAGAATCGGTGTGATACGGTGCCTCCAAGAAGTTCCCACAGTCAGCCGGGCTGCAGCATTCTGGACCAGCTGCAGCCATCACATCAGACCTCCAGACAACCCTAAGTACAGAGCATTGCAGTACTAGAAGGGGCAATGGCATGAATAATCATTGCCAGGTCAGCTGGCCCTTTGGTGTTGTTCCACACTGTAACATAAAAAGTGAGACTTGGTTACAGTGATCACTCACTTGAAAATCCTTTGTCTAGATGTTCCTATGCGGAGACTACAATAGGAACACTGCTAAGATTCCTGCTGGAAACTAGCTGATAAAACAAGTAAACTGTGTAGCATCTGAACATTTACCTTTAATTATACTACAGGTGTTTGTTGTAAGCCAATCAGAACAGAGGAAAACTGTCATTTAATACACCACAGACTACTACAACCACCTTTTAGATATGCCCACAATAGACTATCTACATTTTAGAAAATGGGCAAGATTCTAGGGGCTTTCCTATTGGCTGAGAGCCACTACAAGAGGGTACATTAACTTTCAATAGATGCCAGCTTCTAAATAAGTGCCAACTTGGGGTGCTCCATTACTTAAAGAATCTTTGGGCCACCCCGAATTTGCACTGACCAGCAGCCCTTTTTTACCTTCGCTTAGCGAGCTAGAAACAGTCTACCCCAACACTACTAAATGTGCCAGAAAGTAAATGTTATCTCACTTGCCACACAAAATTGCTTTATGAACATATAAAAAACCTCTTCATTCATACCCCAAAAGTTTCTGGAGTGCATTACTGCCACCGTTTCCGATCTCCCACTATACGCATTGCTGATCTGCCACTTGACGCGCTACACATCCTGCTCGGCGTGCTGCTGATGTCCCGCTCAGCGCCATAAAAAACAATCACGGTTTTAAGAGAGGAAATGTACAAAAAAATGCTGAAAAAATCTTTAACATAAAAAAGAACTTAGCGGTCCTGTATCCCTTCCCATCCCTTCTTACTGAACTTCCGTGTGTAGGCAAGCGCAATGTAACGGCTCAAGTGCAGCACATTAATAAAAAAAGGCTGCAAACATTAATACAATAAGACAAAAGTATACTAATACATAAAGAAAAAAATAACTGAATGGATTCGTGTGTGTGGTAACCATGGCAACCAACTTCAGTAGCCACAAGTATAGAAGCTGTAATAGAACAAAACTCCATAGTTCAAAAAAAATCAAGCAGAAGAACTACTTTTTAACAAAATACGTAAGATACTTTATTACTGAATACTTTAACATGAAATCTTTATTTTTTTTTAAGTATAAAAATACTGCACCCATTTTCTAAGTGCAATAATACCCTCCAGGGTGGGCTCTATGGGCAATACCAGACATTCCAGGGGCTATAAACCCCTCTGCCTGCGGCGTCGGGCCTCATTAGGCCCTTGGTGGTCCAGTATTGCCCAATACCGTCCACCCTGTCGGGTATTATTGCTTGCTTAGACACACCACAGTATGTTATCCATTTTGTTAACAGAAAAAAGGGGACATTGACAACAGCATGTATTAGAAACTGCAAAGCAACGGTAGTACATAGACAATCAAGAACAAGGCCAAAGTTCTTAGTCATTGAAGGAGCAGACCAACTGCTTCTTAATGACGCATGACAATATATATCATCTAACGAGCTTCTGCATAGCAAGCCTTGGTAGCAGAGGGCAGACTAACATTAATGGATAAGGTGTCAGAAATACACATATGCATAGGTCAAATACTGAAGCATTATTAGACTGTGAAACAGAACCTAGACAAGTGCAAATGCAGTATTCCACCATTCTTGCAAGTCCAGTGAATTGCTTTCCTGTGTGCTTAGTGTGTCAATGCTTTGTTGTATGGTGTGAGTTAACCTGAATTATGGCTCAACATCAGTTCTTGGTAATAGAAATATAAAGCAATGGTACAAGACCAAAAGCCTTCCCTACTGTCTTAAAAGTTATATCTGGAGCCATTGGTACTTTTCCAGACACTTATCCAGTTCAAGTTTGTTGAACCTTTGTACTATATTTGCTAGTACTGTTGAGGAGTTGATTAAATCTGTCAGTAGTGCTTTGTCTTGCTTCTTAAAACCAGTGTGCTGTTCTGCAGGGCATGCACGTAGGGGAGCAGAGGATTAGAGAGATCTGCATTAACCTGATACAAGGTAAGGGTTTTCAGATTTTATTTGTATACCAGTACCTGCATTTGGGGATCATAGATTGAGGGAGTGCACTTGACCAATCAGAGCATTCCGTTCCTCTGCACATGAGACACTTATTCAGAAGAGTGTCTCACATGCAGGTGCTCTGGAAATGTTCTGGTTCAGGGAAGGGATTTTAAATTTTATTATTGTTCAACCTTGTTCAATAATGTAAAATGAATGCTGTTGAGACAATTCCTTTTGTTATAAGAGTGGTCTCATTCATGCCAACAGTAGAGGCTGCAGGGCCTGCCCCCCACCGGAAAATTTCAGCTGTTTTCTGTCTTCACATTGAATGCCCCTCTGAGCAAGACTTGAAGTCCAAGACAGTGGCCCCCCTTCCCCCAAAACCATTGCCAGTGAGCACAAGCCAGGGATTTGCTATGTGGAGCTACTGCAGGTACATGTGTGAGTGCTGTCTGCCAGCCTACCACCCCTCATTTCAAATGCACACAAACGTAATCCTGCAGCTAGCTCATGCAGCTTCTAAGTGCACTGCAGCATCAGTGATGTGACCAGTTTTCAGTCTCTTCAATGGTCCTTCGACTCCTTCTACTGCTGCGATCCGGTGCACCTTCCCCAAGCATCTTCACGCCCATGTCTCTTCACAGTTACACACTCCAAGCAAGGCGTGACCAACCAAACTAACTGCACATCCACGCAAGCATATCGTGCATGTCTACTAGTGCTGTGCAATGCATTATGGGAGGGTGACCAAACGCTGCACTGAAGAAACAAGCAGGAAGTGATGTGACTGCATTATGCATGGGACAATCAGGAGCAGGGACTGTTGATCTGAAATTGGAATCTGTAATTTACTGTGTACTCCTCTGTGACTACTTCATTCTGGATCAAGTTTATACAGCATAATCTGGGGATTACCACACATATCACTTTTTACAAATTTGTACAAGTTTAGTAGTTCCATAGGGTTTCATTAGAGTGCAAAAAGTACAAGGAGGTGGCTCAGAACATAGTAAAAAGGAGCCAAAGCAAGACAATCATTTCTTAGAGAACACACATATGCTTGGCTGCTCAATCCTGACTCCGAAAAATCTCCAAAACCTTGGAGTGGTTAATAAGCATTTTTTTGCTAAAACAACAGAGTAGCACCCACCAAAACAAGTAGGCATCAATGTTTCACATTACTCTAATGTTGTTTTCAAGACAAGGACATTTGCATACACATTACCATTTATAGTGCAAATATGCAATTTAAGCAGTGCCAGTTGAGGTTGTGAGAAGTTTATGAACTAAAATGGATACCTTAAAGGGACACTGTCAATCCCCTTAGGCCTCAAAATGCCCCCAGTTTAAATAACACATTTTATGATTGTTCACATTCTATAGAGACTGCTGATGTAGCTGTTGTTTGATTCAGGCTCCTTTTTCCTTTTAAAAAGCAAAAACCTGAGTGCTCACCATCATATCCCTCAACCTCCGGACTCTGAAATGAGGGACAGTGAGGGATAATAAGGGATAATAGGTCACTGGGTTAGTTCAGGCCCATTACTATGTTGTGGGTTGGGGCTAGTGGCTTGGGGGTTGTGGTCTTCTAGTTTCCCTTAGGTCATTTGTTACTCCTGCCTGCCTGTATTATTAGTTGTGTAATAATGCAATTATTACTTTACTTCCTGAAACCTTTTTATGTAATCAGATATTATTCATTGTATGACCCGCCCTGCTCTGACCATTAATGTCATATTAATGCTATTGTTACTGTTGTTCTCTTGCACTGTAAATATGTCTGCACCTGCACTGTAATAATGTCTGTACCTGTGCTTTTTGGCCTGGGGCATGCCTGTATATTGTCAATTGGACCAGTGCACCTACCTGGTTAACAAAGTCATAAATGAATAAATAAGGGACACCACGCCCTGAAATGAGCAATACCACGAGGGACATAAGAATTTCAGCACTTTAATGATTTAACATACCCAAGTACTGTTCATCATACCACTTTTGTTTGGGACAGCCCCACACAGCAACAGCACTGGCTGTCTAGCCTCCCTCCCTGAGTTGATAGATGGTGGGCTAGTGGGCTAGAGTGGTGGAAGATAAACTGACTTATTTTCCCATTCCAAAATGTACTACAGCAGGAAGTTGGGAATGCAAAAGTTCATAAATTCTGGTCTCAAGCCCTATTGATTTGTAGCCCAACAACTCCCAGTGCCACTTATTGTGACTCAGCATTTAATGCAGGGCAAGAACTGATAGATTTAAAAAGTTGTCATTGTGTGTCTGTTGGACTGGGGTAGCACAGTAACTGACCTGCAAGTTTAACAAGCAACTTGCCTAGCTGTCCCCCCTTCACCCAGTCCACTCAGGCATCCAGAATATCAGAATATAGCTTGCCACAAGGCACAACAACCACAAGCCCAAAATGAAAAAAAAATTGAGAATCAGACCGGACAGACAAGATCACATCCATCAATGAGATCATGAGATGAGATGAGATGAGATGAGATGAGATGAGGCCAGATGAGGTGAGAAGGGAAGAGAAGGGAAGAGAAGGGAAGAGGTGAGGTGAGGTGAGGTGAGGTGAGACCAGGTGAGGTGAGGTGAGACCAGGTGAGGTGAGGTGAGACCAGGTGAGGTGAGAAGAGTGTGCAGCAAAAGTCTTAAGGTAGCAGACAGCGCAGCCCAGCAGAGCAAAACAAACTCACCCTCACCAGCAGCACTGCTCCTCCTCGACTCATCTCGATCTCGAGCTCTCTCCACTAGTGTGACGGCATGAGTGACTGACCATCTCCTGCTGTCCTCCTGGGCAAGGCAAGCTTGGTCTCTTCTCTGGTGGTGGGCTGCCAGCTGGGCAGGTGGGCATTCATTCGCAAAGGTGAGGCAGAAGGCTGCAGAGCTAGGCAGCTCCTAAAGCAGCAGGGGAGCTGGGAGGCAAATACAGCAACAGCAGTAGGCAGCTGCCCATCCCGGGCCAGCACCAAAAACATGTCAGCATGTGTTAAGCACACCACCAAATTAAAGGCACCAATTTTCTGATTGGCCCGGCCACTCAGCAATGAGGCATCAGAGGAAGAGCAAGTAATGACCATCCCAGCGACCCCACTTGCCTTCCGCCATCCACGTACTCACTCCATATCATTCCAGAAGTCAGTTGCGTGCATTTAAAGAGCCCACTGATGTCAGCACTGTCTGTCATTGTCAAACTCAGGACAATGACAGGCACTGGTGGGACAGTGAGACAACATTAAAAAACAGGGGCAAATACGGGATGTCCCACACAATGCAGGACATTTGAGGTATGCCCACCATACTGGTGTTACCACACCAAAACATGTTTATTTACATTCCTTGATCAACTGCAGTTGCATTTTTGCTGGACTCAGAAACAACCCCAACACTATCTAGCTGCTCAATAGGCAGTGGGCATAGAGGAGACCATTGTATCATGAGCGGCTGCACTGCTTGAGTGGGTTTCTAATGTTCAGGAAGTATTCAGTAAGCTTAGTTCAATGATTTGGAGCAAAACAAGTCTGGGTACAACTATACATTCCCATGCATTTCAATTCTAATATACGAGGAGACAGATAAAACACAAAAAGGTGGGGCTTTACCTTGAAATAATATGATGGAAAAAAGATTGACAGTATCCCTTTAAGGGAGTGGGTAACTAACTATAAGCCTGACATTTTAATACTCTCAAAAATATGGCTGAGTTCCAAGATTACAGAAGCCCAGATATATATGTATTTGTAACATGGCAATAAATATTGCAGTTACATAAGCACTTTTCATTGGAGGAACATCTTCAGGTGACCAAAGAGCAACCATGGATTAATTCTCTAGTAATGCCCGCTTGCTCCTATATTGATCCATGGTTGCCATCAGGAACACGCTTAATGAGAGTTAGGCAGGGAGAGAGAGAGAGACACACACACACACACACCAGGCACTCCCTGCCCCATGCAGCGCAGCAGCAGAAACTGGGCACAAGTAGTGTTTCTTGTTTGTCCTGTGGGCTGACAGAGACAAAGACTGGAGACACAGAAAGTTGACAGAAGTGCTCTCTGTTTTGAGAGACAGAACATTCACAGAAGTGTCTGTTTTGTTTGCCATCCTCTGTGTACCATTCTTTCCAACCCTCCTGCCCTGCGGACCTGGGGAACTCGAGCGGCCACTACTGTCCTCCAAATAAAAAGTGTAAGCAAAGTAAATAATTGTTCTTAATTTCAGAAACATTACTTGCCATGCCAAAGTAGTAATAATGTACCTCCTTGAAGAGCACACATCCCCATATCATTGCGCAAGACATGCGGATTTCTCTTTACCCATGCTATACCTCAAAGTATCCGTCCTGCAAGACATACACCATCTTTTGTAGCAGACACATTACACCTCTACAGTTACCAATACATATTTGAGTTGTACGCAATATTAGACAATGTTTTTAAAATGTTTTTAAAGGTTTTACTTGTAAATCTTGTTATCATACTAAGGATCATACTAAGGACTATTAAGGAGCGAGAAGGCAAATGGTGCCCATAAGTGCTCCTAACAAATTAATAAATGTAATATTGCAATGAGCTTGTGTATGTATGAAAATCTGCAAATATTCACCCATAATGCAGTATTGCAAATACACGAATGCCAAGTATTCTAGATGCCCTACAGCGGGCATGCCTTAGACAACTAGTATTGGAACCCACTCGAGAGGGAGCAATCTTAGACCTGGTTCTCTCAAATGGAGATGGAGAGAGGATCACAGATGTAGAAGTGGGTAGCCATCTGGGAACTAGCGACCATCGAACAGTATGGTTCACAATAAACACAGCAATAGAGTCAAGCCATACAAAGGCAAAAGTACTGGACTTCAGGAGGGCTGACTTTACCAAAATGGGTGAGTGCCTAAGGAATGCACTAGCAAATGGACAGGAAGGAGGGATGGAAGAACAATGGGGAATAATAAAAAACTACCATCACAGAGGTAACAAGCCTTTGTGTGAAGCAAATAAACAAAACAAAATGATGTAAGAAACCACTATGGTTCTCAAAGGAGGTAGCAGTGGAAGGTTCAAGAGAAAAAGAAAGCATCAGAAAGTACAAGGAATCACAGAAGGAGCAAGACAGAGAATTGTATCAGTTAAAACAAAAGGAAGCTGGGAAGGCAGTCAGAACAGCAAAGGCCCAAACTGAGGAAAAGATAGCCAACTCAGTTAAGAAGGGGGATAAAACCTTTTTTAGGTACATCAGGGAGCGAAGGAAGACTAAGGGAGGGATAGTGAGGCTTAATAAAGGGGAGGGGGTGGGCAGAGGGTGACGATGAAAAGGCAGAGATACTAAACAAATATTTTTGCTCAGTATTTACAAATGAAGAGGGGGAGGTACCTAAAACAAACAATAGAAACACTCTGGATACAGAAGTTGATACCAGCCCATTTACAGAAGAAAGGGTTCTGAAAGAACTCTTAAAACTGAAGGTGGACAAAGCAATGGGGCCTGATGGGATTCATCCCAGAATTCTAAAAGAACTAAGGGTAGAACTAGTGACACCACTGACTACCCTCTTTAACAAATCATGGGAGGATGGGGTGGTACCTGAGGAGTGGAGGAGGGCAGATGTGATTCTTCTTCACAAAAGTGGGAGCAGGGCAGAAGCGGAAACTACAGACCTGTTAGTTTAACCTCAGTGATAGGGAAAATGATGGAATCACTTCTGAAGGAAAGAATTGTCAAGTACCTAGAGGCCAGAGGGGCACAGGACCCAAGGCAGCATGGATTCACAGCAGGAAGGTTATGCCAGATGAATCTAATAGATTTCTTTGACTGGGTGACCAAAGTAGTAGATCAGGGAGGGGCTGTGGACATGGCCTACCTAGACTTTAGCAAGGCATTTGACACAGTCCCACACAAAAGATTAATATACAAGTTAGCCAGCCTGGGAGTGGGTCCCAAGATAATAGCCTGGGTAAAGAATTGGCTGGAGAATAGGACACAGAGGGTAATAGTAAATGACGTCCACTCTGAACAAAGTTGGGTTACTAGTGAGGTACCGCAGGGTTCAGTATTAGGACCGGTCCTCTTCAATGTCTTTATAAGCGACATTGCAGAGGGACTGGAAGGAAAAGTATGTCTCTTTGCAGATGACACAAAAATCTGCAACAGAATTGATGCACAAGGTGGGGTGGAAAGGATGAGAAGGGACTTGGCAAGGTTAGAGAAATGGTCAAATGTATGGCAGCTTAGATTCAGTGCCAAGAAGTGCAAGGTAATGCACCTGGGAAACAAAAACCCAGGGGAAGAGTACACAGTGGGGGGTGAGATACTAACAACAACAAAAATGGAAAGGGACCTGGGGGTAGTCATATCATATGACTTAAAGGTGGGCAAGCAATGTGAGAGGGCAGTAAGGAGGGCTGGGGGGACACTGGGATGCATAGGGAAAGGCATCACCAGTAGAAAACAGGAAGTTGTTATCCCTCTGTACAGACAGCTGGTGAGACCCCATCTGGGAGTACTGTGTGCAGTTCTGGAGACCCAATCTGCACAAGGACATAGACAAGATGGAAGTTGTCCAGAGGAGGGCAACTAAAATGGTGCAGGGTCTGCACCAGAAGACATATGGAGAGAGACTAAAGGAGCTTAATGTGTATAACCTCGAGGAAAGGAGGGAGAGGGGGAACATGATAGAAACTTTTAAGTACCTCAAGGGAATCAACAAAGTCCAAGAGGGTAGCATCTTTCAAAAAAAGAGGTGTGCAAGAACAAAGGGACACAATTTGAAGATGAGGGGAGCGGCTCAGAGGTAATGTAAGGAAGTATTTTTTCACAGAGAGGGTTGTGGATGCATGGAACGGCTTTCCTGAGGAGGTTGTGGAGTCAAAAAACAGTGGTTGAATTCAAGCACGCATGGGACAGTCATAAGACAATTCTAGGGGGTGGGGGTAGAAAGAAGTAGGCTGCTGGTTAACCAGGATCTGCAGCTTATCCATTATGTAGGGAAATGGGCAGACTGGGTGGGCCAAGTGGTCCTTATCTGCCATCAAATTCTATGTTTCTATGTAAGTATGAACGGAGGCAATCATGGAACAAATATCAATTTCTATCACCAGATGTATAGCTGTTTTCCCATTATTTTTCTAATTCTCTGTGATTTAACGCTGCTATTTTACCAGTTCAATAACCACATTAATGTATATGCATGTGTGCAACATGCACAAGCAGTGTTCTTCTTGTATGCAGTTTCTGCAAGAAGCACAGTTATTTGAATTGAAGCAGTCTTTTCCTGGCATTTGCCATGTTACAAGCACATTAAACCACTCCACAGCACGGTTCTACTGTGGAATTAATCCATGGTTGGGTGTTTGGAGACAATCAGCCTGTGGCCTCCTGCCCCAACCCCCCCAACCATGGATTAATTCCACAGTAGAATTATGTCGTGGTTTAATGCTTACCTGGATACCAGACTTGGAGAAAGGACAGGAACAAAAAGGTAGGGGGCCTGCTTACTTATGAGAAACAACAGTTGATGCCAAGGAGATCGACTTAAATTTAGGAGTGGAGGCCACTGAAATTCTAGAACTTGAACTTAAACTCCCTTACAGATGGCTACCTTTGTTGTTAGGGATATATTGACCATCAAAAAATTCAACTCAATGCTTCAGTAACTTATAGGATTTGTTATTAAAGTAGAGAGTAACCCACAAATTGGTGGTTGTGGGTGATTCAGATGTTAATGAGAAACAGATTGACATTACACACAAATTGTATGATTTAAGTGTCAATTTGGGCTTAACCCAACTAATTGAAGATTGCACTAGGATAAACCCAAGGGACTCATCGTCATCTGCAGCCTTGGATCTAATCTGTTTATATATTTATTTATTTATGTATGTATGTATACATGCATTCATGTATGCATATATGTAGTTTTTATTGAACAGGTAAGCACACTAGACAATGAATTGCCTATTTTCAGGTACGAGCCAAGAGGTTACAATAAGGCTAGTACAAATAAATTATTACAAAATATATGAGATAACAACAAAACATGACTAGTAACAAAGAAGAAACATCAAGGTACATAATATATATTGGTACAATCAGAAAAAATGCAATTTTACATACAAATTGGTACAGCCAGAAGAACCAAACAAAAATAATGTGGTGCAGGAGCTCAACTAGTCCAATCGGGGAAAGCATAGCCCACATACAATAGTAAAAGGAGGAACCAGTTACCTACTGCAAGTACAGGAAGAGGAGTCTTTCAGGTGGTTTCATAAGGACCTTCTAGAGAGGCGGTGAGAAGATATACCCTGAACAGATAGCGGAAGGAGGTCTAGTGCCTAGGTGCACACACAGCAAAGGCCTGATCTCACATAGTAGTGTGAGATCTTCTTTGGCAGTACAGTCATCAGATCACACCATAGGAACATCACCGTCGGAGAAGTAGGAACTACACAGAAGATTTTCAGTAATACAACTGGGACCACCCACGCTGTTGATGTCCCTCAATGTTATCAACCCTATAAAGGCATGAGCAGCTCCACTCCCTCCTCAGTTCTTTCCCACCATTGACTTGTTTGCATGGGTCTCCACAGAAGCTCTGATGCAGTTTTGCACCATATTCACCTATGGCTTTTTTTTATTAATTGCTTTTAGAATCTCTTTTTTTATAAGTGATTCATTTATTTTTTTTTTTATGTTGAGAGTAAATCCTTCGAACTCTCTCTTCCATCACTGATGCTGCTGCTGCAGAAAGAAGATTGTCTCCACAGACAAACACTCTCTCAGTGTCTGCTGTCTCTGGCCTGACAACAAAGATTCTGACTGTGAGCTCTGCTAGAAGTTAAACCAAGCAACCCTCAACCCTCAACTGACACAAAAAGGCTTTAAAAAGTTTCCTAATGGAACAACAGGCTGCCAGTTCTGGGCAAGGGTCCTCCGGGGTCCCAGCCTCTCAGTCACCGACAGGATCATCAAGCTCCCTGACCTCCAAGGCCTGAGACAAGTCCTCTGGGAAAAGTCACAAAAAAAGACTGAGATCGGCCCCCCGGCAGTGGTCTTGTTCCCCGACAGCCTCTCCTCCTTCATCTAGCGATTCCTCATCGGCTGCAGCCATACCAACACATAAAGTCACTGTCCAGGTTTCAGTGCCCTCCAGACTGTACCGAAAGTACATCCGTCCAATTCTCAGGGTGCCAGGTGATCGACCTCCAGGTCATCAGCCCCTCCTCCCTCGACTACGGGCTCAGCGTCGACAGCCCTCCCATCAAGGCCTGACCCCTCTTCTAACTGGGCTGCAGGCTTCTCAGATTCACAGGGTAATTCAGGTGGGTCATCGATCCCTGCACTGTCAACTCCCCCTCTGTCAATGCAGTCTTCGACGGTCATCGACCTGAACAAAATCCTTACCAAGTTCACCTTGGTGATCGTTCATCAACTGAATGCTTATAAGCCCACATCACTAGCACCGTCAATGTGGCTTAATCATTGATGCCTCCTCGTAGGCCATGGGAAGCTCCCTGCAAGCCATCATTGGTGCCTCCAGTGTCAGATCTGGACCTAAAAGAGGTCAATGTCGAGAAGGAGTACCACTCTAACCTCATTTTCCCTGATGAGGAAGAGTAGGTCTTTACCTCAGACAGGTCCACAGCCTCCTCTGTCAGCAAGGATTCTGTTAAGCACACCCCTAGGCCTCCTCCTGAGGACCTCACATTTTTCAATGTGAAGAAATAATTGTCCTCAGCCATGGGTTTCCATACTGAGGAGGAGGAAGATGTAAGCAAAAAGGATCTGGTGGACTTTCTGGAGATCCCAGAGACTCCTCTAAAGATAATTTCTCCTATTTTACCTGCATTAAGAAATGCTGCTACTGCAGCCTGGCACAGGCCAGACCTGGTGCCAGCTATGCCCCGCAGGGTGGATAAGCTTTACTATACCCCCCAGGGGGTTTCTTACAGCCAGAAACTGATTCAGTTGTCATTAAGGCAGCTTATGATAGGTGTAAGGCACCTAAGCACTTTAATTATCTTTCCCTGACAAAGAGTCTCGTAGAATTGACCTTTGGGGCAAGAAGATTTATGCCTCCTCAACCCTTGGCCTAAGGATTGCCAATTACCTGCTTCATATGGTAAAATACCAGCACTCCAACTGGAAGAAGGACAAAGCTGCTACTCAGGCCCTCCGAGATGGCATACAGAAGCAGAAGGCTCTCAAGTTCTTGCAGACTGCTGAGGATGTTAGCTAGCACCTCCTCAGAGCCCTCTGTGATATCTCAGACACTATTGCCAGCCTGCTGCCACTGGCATCTGCCTACATAGGCACTCCTGGCTGAGTTTCTCTGGCTTTGCTGCTGATGTTCATCAGAAGGTGCTTAATGCCCCATTTAATGGCACTAAGCTCTTTGGACCTGATGTCTAGAACATCATTAATGATCTGCAGGCATCTGGCAGGGCTATAAAATCTGTCCATTCCATCTACCATACACAACCTAAGGGTAGATAGTGCCTTCATTTTGCAAAGCATCCAATAGACCAGGTGCAGCCTCTTGGCCCCAAGGCAAGTAAAGAGCTTCCACTGCCATGTCCACCCCCCTCCAACACAGGAGTCACGGCCAAGTGTCCACAAAGTGACAGATCAGCCCCAGCAGCTGTATTCACTTCTGCTTGACTCTATGCCAGACCCCCACCCCTTCTGGTCCTCGACCAAGAGGTGCTGGTCAGAGGTCAGTTCTCCCTCCATCTAAATCAATGGAGAGCTATAACTTTGGATGCCTGGATTCTGCAAATCTTAGAAAGAGGTCATATACTGAAGTTTATCAGACAGCCTACAGAAACCCTTCCCCTGCCCTCTACTTACCCCCTGGCTCACTTGCCTGGTCTCCAGGAAGAGGTACAGTCTCTTCTGCACAAGCAGGTCAGCAAGCCAGTACCCAGGTGCCAGAGAAACAAGGGGTTCTATTCCAGGTTTTTCCTGGCCCCCCCAAAAGGACCGGAGATATGAGGCCCATCTTGGACCTAAAGGGCCTCAATCTGTACATCCAGTGTGACGTAGATAGCCAGCTCTGAGTGCTCGAGTGCTGTATTAATTTTTGTTATTACGTAGGAAATATGTGAAGGGAAGGGTCAGTTCAAGGAAAAGGCTGTCTTACTGGAACTGACACATCAAGACCCCCCCAGGGATATGTTCAAAGGACAGGAGGTATTTTAAACTGGAGAGATCTGGGGTGCAATTACCTTGTCAATTTGCTTTCATCCCAGGAAATAAGATTAGCCATTCATAATGCCATCAGGGAGATCCTTTGACTTGCATAGTTGCCAGAAAAGGACTTGTGGGGAGGGGTGTCTAAGAGATGCCAGAATAGACACTGAAATTGTTTGCTGTCTGAGCCAGGGAGGACCCAGACAATTATGGAAGGTCCAATATACATTTCAAGGGAACCTTTGAATTACATGAATACCCTTTAATGTGTAGATACCCAGGGCCCAGACGAGGTTTATGAGTCAAATACACTTCTGATTTGAATACAGTGACTTACGTCAAAAGACTGTTTGTGTGTGTGTGTGTGTGTGTGTGTGTGTAGCACAGCACAAACCAGTTCTGACCAGTTAACCTGTGGAGAGGAAAGTCAGTGAGGTCATCTCATATGTTTTTTAAATATTTTATTTGGGGAACCTGTATTGTAAAATATAGAGTTTGATTCACCAAGGCGGGGTTAGTGAGGTTAGTGACCTCATGAGAAGGCCGGCTCAGAAGTATGTTAAAGTGCTGAAAGAACCTGACAGAGGGACACAAGAAAATATTTCTGACTGACACAAGAGAATATTATCTGACTGAAGGAGAATCATCACAGCACTGAAAGAGAGTAAGATTAGACCAGTCTAAATGTATGTATTGTAGGAACGTTACTTTTTCCTGTTTGTTTTAAGGCTGTATGTGTTGGAATATATATATATATATATATATATATATATATATATATTTATTCTGTAATTATTGTTCTGTTTTGATATTTTTAAAGTAAAGATATTTTTTTACAAACGAAACTGCTGGAGTGCCTTGACAATTCTTTTTATTTTAAGTGGAGCTTTTAAAGGTTATAAGTACACTGTGTATGGGCTTATTGTATACCAAACTGGGAAATGGATAGAGTTCTCTAAAAGTCTTGCACTGAGCTCTAAGAGTTCATTTGAAAGACCTGGTTGGGTGCCAGTAGGCAAAGATATCTGCCCCCCCCCCGAAGACAGAATTATCTGAGCCTGATAATTGGGTATGCTAACAAGAGGTTATCAGTTTGAATTCTTCCAGAGCTTGAGACTAAGGTGACAACAGAGAGAGGCGGACCGTGAGGCAAAGCAACAACAGAGGGAGGCGGACCGTGAGGAACGTGAGTGCCAGCGAGAGGCAGATGAGAAGAGAGAGCAAGAACACAGAGCTGCAGAGGAGAGGAGAGAGGAGCACCAGTGGCAACACAAACTGGAGAAGCTACGACTCCAACCAGCAGCACCAGGGCAGGTAAGTGGCTTGGGTTTAACTGGGACTGCAGGACTGGGTTACAAATTGAACTCTAAATTAATAGCTGAGTTTAAAGATGGGGAGGATATAGACTCCTTTTTAAATTCTTTTGAAAAAGCTTGCATTCAGGCTAAAATTCCTAGAGAGTCCTGGAGCTTCCAGCTATTCCCGCTACTTACCGGAAAAGCTCGGGATGCATTGGGTCACATGGACAATAAAGACAGTGATGATTACAGCAAGTTAAAAGCAGCACTACTAAAAAACTTTGAATTAACTGCTGAATCATACAGAGCTAAATTCCGTAAGCTCAGAAGAAGCCCTGATATGAGCTATGAGGAGCTAGCCACGAAACAACGTCAGCTTTTACAACATTGATGGGAAGGAATTGAGGCAAACACTGTTGATACAATTGAAAATGTGATTTTATTAGAACAGTTTTATTGGGCATGCCCAACAGAGTTAAAAACCTGGCTAGAGGACCGAGATCCAAAAACAGTGCAAGAGGCTGCTGCACTCTCGGACTGCTATGCCAAGAGCAGACCTGCTCTGAGAGTGAATGGGGCGAGTGTGGCAGTGCAGAATGGGAAAAGCGCACCTTCAGGGCAGCTAAAACCCTTACTGCCTCCACCGAAACCAGTTAGCCCCAGGTGTCAAAGAAAAGATTTCTCTGAAGTAAGAAGTGTTTGTTGGTTATGTAAAGAAACTGGGCACATTGCCAGATAGTGTCCAAGAAGGGCAAGCAATAATACACAAAGTAGTACCAGAAAGGAAGTGGGTTGTTTGTGTGTTCCTGGAAGCATGCCAGTGAACATGAAGGGAACACATGCACCCAGTCATGGTAAATGGCTTACAGACGCAGGGGTTAAGGGACACAGGGGCATCCCTGACATTGGTGAAAGGGGATCTAGTACAGCCTGGTCAGCTCATACCCAATTAAAACATGACTGTACAGGACTTTGCAGGTGTAGAGAAAACCTTGCCACTGGCCATTGTTCTCCTGGACTGGGGTAAAACAGGGGGAACTGTGCACCAGGTGGCTGTAGCTAACACATTAGCAGTGGATGTGATCCTGGGTAACAATCTCCAGCAGGGGGTGGTATGTGCAGTTATCCCTAACCAAGCGGCCAGGGAAATTATAGTTCCCTGAGCCCTCCAGAAGCCATTGAGGAAGATACTGAGAGGCTGGTTCCCCAGCCTGGGTCTCCAGAGGGGGAGATTGATAAAAAGGGGTAGAAATTTCCCCAGGAGCAAGTAACCATCCAGCTACAGAGGGTTGCTCCAAAGAGGGAGGGGTGACCCCTTGTCAGAGGGTAGGGATTGACAGTGATCCTGAGGACCCTGACGCTAGTGCTAGGGACCCTAGTTTAGCGACTGAAGGGGACCTGTCCCATGCCTTGGGAAGGTGTGAGGGGTTCTCAGCTGCTCAGAGATGTGACCCTAGTTTAGAGAAACTGAGGGCTTGGGCAGACTAGGATGGTGCACAGGGAGGTGACTGAAGACATAGGGTTTATTGGGAAAATGGACTTATGTATATACAGGCAGTACAGACAGAGGGAGGGATTCTAGGCAGGCAGCTTGTCGTTCCCCAGGGATATCATGAGCAGTTGCTCTAGGTTGCCCATGATATTCCCTTATCTGGTCATCTGGGAATCTCATGAACTATGCAGCGGTTAGCCCAGAATTTCTACTGGCCTACCTTCACCCAGCAGATGAAGGAGTATTGCAGGTCTTGTCACTGGTGCCAAGAAATAGGGAAGGCGGGTCAGAAAACCCAAGCCACCCTGATTCCATTGCCCGTAGTTGAGAAGCCATTCCAGAGGGTGGGAATGGATATTGTGGGCCTTTAAATACCCCCAGCTCCTCAGGGAAAAGGTTCATCCTGACTGTGGTGGATTATTCCACCCAGTACCCAGGGGCAGTCGCCCTTTCCTCATGGAGGACAGACAAAGTGGCAGATTTCTTGCTTGGGATTTTCTCAAGTGTTGGGTTTCCGCAGGAGGTAATCACCGATCGAGGGGGTTTCTTTATGTCAGACCCAATGAAATGTCTATGGAAGAAGTGTGGGGTGGTGCAGAGATGCACAACACCGTATCACCCACAAGTCAATGGGCTTGTGGAACGCTTCAGTAGTACCCTAAAGTCAATGCTCCGAGCATTTGCTGAACAGCATAGGAGGGACTGGGAGAAATACCTTCACCACCTGTTGTTCGTATACAGGGAGGTGCCCCAAGAGTCAACAGGATTTTCCCCCTTCGAACTCTTGTATGGACGCCGGGTACATGGGCCCCTAGACTTGATCCAGGAGGACTGGGAAGGCAAGCACGTCACCCAGGGAACTCCCATTGTGGGTTATGTCCTAAGGTTTAGGCAAAGGCTGAAGGAGCTTATGGGGACAGCCCAGAGCAACCTGACAGCTGCCCAACAGAAACAAAAAGTATGGTATGACTGCAGAGCCAGAGCTCACTCATACATTTTGGGTCAGGAAGTTGTGGTCCTTATTCCAGTCCAGAAAGACAAGCTGCAAGCTGAGTGGGCAGGACCATACAAAGTGGTCAGGAAGGTAAATGACGTAAACTACATTGTGGAGTTACCTGACCGTAGACAGACAGAAAGGATGTACCATGTCAACATGATGAAGCCATATGCAAATAGGGCTGACATGGTGTTCGCAGTGTGTAGTCATGGGGAGGGAACAGATGAAGGAGACCACCTTCTGGACTTGCTGGAAGAGAGTAGGCGGGAGTCCTCTGTGGAGGCAGTAAAATTGTCTCCCCAGTTGACCCCGGGCCAGATCCATAAAGTGAGAGAGGTTTTAGCAGACTTTGCCCCATTGTTTAATGCCAAGCCTGGACTAACCCCCGTAGCAACACACAATGTGGAGACAGAGACACAGACGCCCATACGGCGGACCACATATCGGGTGTCGGAGGCTGTCCAAAAGGAAATTAGAAGGGAAGTGGAGGAGATGCTGGATTTAAGGGTAATCCGGAGATCCCACAGCCCCTGGGCCTCACCTGTAGTCCTTGTAACCAAGTCAGAAGGCTTGACTCATTTCTATGTAGACTATCGAGGACTGAATGCATTCATGAAGTCAGACGCCCACCCGATGCCCCGGACAGATGAACTCCTGGACAAGTTGGGGGGGTGACCTACCTCACGACCATTGATCTGACAAAGGGGTATTGGCAGGTAGAGTTGACAGACAGAGCTAGGGAGAGGTCAGCCTTCATCATTCCAATAGGCTTATTTGAGTTCAAAGTAATGCCTTTCGGAATGAACGCCTCGGCCATTTTCCAAACGTTGGTGAACCAGGTGTTAAATGGTGCTGAGGAGTACACCATGGCGTACCTGGATGACATTGACATCTTCAGTACCAGCTGGGAGGAACACCTGTCACACCTTAGAGAAGTGCTGGTCAGAATACAGAGGGCCGGGCTCACTGCCAAAGCCAAGAAGTGCCAGGTGGCCATGAAAGAAGTGGCATACCTCGGGCATGTGGTAGGCCGGGGGTAGCTCCGTACTAACCAGATAAAAATAGAGGTAATACAGGCATGGCCCAGACCAGAACTCAGAAGAAGGTCAGGAGTTTTCTCGGGACAGCAGGGTACTACAGAAAATTTGCACCAAATTACAGTGCCCTTGCTGCTCCCCGATCTGACCTGACAAAGAAAAAAATGCCAAGGAAAATCACCTGGGGTCCAGCCTGTGAGAAAGCCTTTACCAAACTGAAGGAGACACTGTGCAGTGCTCCTGTTTTGACAAGTCTGGACTATAGCAAAACTTTTGTAGTTCAGACGGACACCTCAGACATGGGTATTGGGACAGTACTAAGCCAGACATCCAGCGAAGGGAAGGACCACCCGATAGCCTACCTGAGCCAAAAGCTGCTCCCCAGGGAACAAGCATACTCCACGGTGGAAAAGGAGTGCCTTGCCCAAGTATGGACCCTAAAGAAATTGGAGCCATACTTGTATGGGCAGCCTTTTGTGGTGCAGACTGACCACAACCCCCTGGATTGGCTGTCACAGATGGGGAAAAACAATGGCAGACTGCTCAGATGGAGTCTTGCTTTACAAGGGTATGATTTGAAAATCGTACATAGGGCCAGAGCCAAAAATAAGCACTTAGATGGACTGTCTAGGGTCTATGAGGAGTGAACTGATTTAGGAAGTTCATCCCATGTAGGGGATGGATCCCCCAAATTCAGTGTAGGTGGGGAGGAGTGTGACATAGATAGCCAGCTCTGAGTGCTCGAGTGCTGTATTAATTTTTGTTATTACATAGGAAATATGTGAAGGGAAGGGTCAGTTCAAGGAAAAGGCTGTCTTACTGGAACTGACACATCAAGACCCCCCCCCCCAAGGATAAGTTCAAAGGACAGGAGGTATTTTAAACTGCAGAGATCTGGGGTGCAATTACCGTGTCAATTTGCTTTCATCCCAGGAAATAAGATTAGCCATTCATAATGCCGTCAAGGAGATCCTTTGACTTGCATAGTTGCCAGGGAAGGACTTGTGGGGAGGGGTGTCAAAGAGAGGCCAGAATGGACATTGAAGAGGTTTGATGTCTGAGCCAGGGAGGACCCAAATGATTCTGGAAGGTCCAATATACATTTCCAGGAAACCCTTGAATTACATGAATACCCTTTGATGTGTAGATACCCAGGGCCCAGACGAGGTTTATGAGTCAAATACACTTCTGATTTGAATACAGTGACTTACATCAAAAGACTGTTTATGTGTGTGTGCGTGTGTGTGTGTGTGTGTGTAGCAGAGCACAAACCAGTTCTGACCAGTTAACCTGTGGAGAGGAAAGTCAGTTAGGTCATCTCGTATGTTTTTTTAAATATTTTATTTGGAGACCCTGTATTGTAAAATATAGAGTTTGATTCACCAAGGCAGAGTTAGTGACCTCATGAGAAGGCCGGCTTAGAAGTGTTTGAGTGCTGAAAGAACCTGACAGAGGGACACAAGAAAGTAGTTCTGACTGACACAAGAGAATATTATCTGACTGAGGGAGAATCATCAAAGCACTGAAAGAGAGTAAGATTAGACCAGTCTAAATGTATGTATTGTGGGAACTGTACTTTTTCCTGTTTGTTTTAAGGCTGTATGTGTTGGGATACATATATTTGTTCTGTAATTATTGTTCTGTTTTGATATTTTTAAAGTAAAGATATTTTTTTACAAATGAAACTGCTGGAGTGCCTTGACAATTCTTTTTATTTTAAGTGGAGCTTTTAAAGGTTATAAGTACACTGTGTATGGGCTTATTGTATACCAAACTGGGAAATGGATAGAGTTCTCTAAAAGTCTTGCATTGAGTTCAAAGGGTTCACTTGAAAGACCTGGTTGGGTGCCTGTAGGCAAAGATATCTGGCTCCCCAAACACAGAATTATCTGAGCCTGATAATTGGGTATGCTAACAAGAGGTTATCAGTTTGACTCCTACCAGAGCTTGAGACTAAGGTGACTTGAACCTACAAAACAGACAAGAGGGTTACCTTGTCTGTTCACTGTACACAAATCATACACTCAGAGATTGGCACTTTGGGAGTAGAGGGTTGACCGGATGAGCGAGTTGGTGACATTCAGTACCAAAAGTTCCAGATGGTATCTTTGCTAGGCCCAATGCCCCTTCTCTAGGCAGGTGACTGACCCTGTTCACTGGACATGCAGACATGCAGGACGCCTACCTGCACATGTCAGTCTTCCCTCCTCACAGGAGGTTTCTCCATTTTCTGTTTCAGGGTGAGCATTACCAACTCAAGGTGCTGCCCTTTGGCTTGTCCTCTGTGCTGTGGGTCTTTTCCAAGTGCTCATCAGCAGTAGCTGCAGCCCTCAGAAGGGAGGGACTGTACGTTTTCCCCTACTTGGATGATTGGCTCCCGAAGGCCTCTTCCAGGGAGCAGCTTCTGAGGACTCAGGAGAGAACTCTCCAGCTGTTCCATTCCTTGGGCATTACTGTCAACCTAGTCACACAAAAGTTGACTGGTAATACACTATACGAAGCGGTATGCAAACATGGTACACATTGAATAACATGTATAGCGATACCACACATTTGCAATGTGCAGTACCAGTTAACTTTTTCATGATTGCCACTGTAGGTCAGTTCTAGTGCTATCCCGAAGACTGCAATACATAGGGGCAGTCCTAGACTTGGTGCAGGGGAAGGCTTTCCTGCCTCAGAACAGTGCAAAGTGCCTTATAGCCCAGGCTCAGGAGATGGCCCAGAGCTATTATATTCCTGCCAGGGTCTATCTGAAACTGTTGGGGCTAATGGCAGCTGCCATTCCCACTGTTCCACTAGCCAGACTACATATGCACATCCTCCAGTGTACTCTCTGAGTGCAATGGGACCAACACATGGACAAATTAGATCAGTTGGTGTTGGTCTTCTCCCTAGTCTGCAAAGTGCTCCAGTGGTGGATGGACCTCTTGTACCAGCTACAAGGAGTACCATTCTAGATCTCTTCTCCATAGCAGATCCTCCCCACGGATGCTTCTGGTTTATGTAGGAGAGCTCACCTGAGTCCCTTTCAAACCCAGGGTTCCTGGTCTCAGGCTGAGGCCTCCCTGCATATCAATGTCCTGGAGATGCAGACGGTACTCTATGCCATGCAGGCTTTTCAGAATCACCTTTCTCTGAGTCAACTGCTGGTGCAGTCAGAAAATCTCAGTGTAGTGTACTACATCAACAAGCGGGGGACACTCATTCATACCCCCTATGCAGGGAGGCCATGAGAGTGTGGTATTGGGCATTGAATCGCGGTCTGATACTCTCGGTGGTCCACGTTCCAGGCATGTTAAACACTCTGGCTGATAGCCTCAGCTGGGCTCAGTCCAGCAAGCACAAGTGGGAGCTCCTCTCATCAGTCGCAGAAGAGTTGTTCGACAGATGGGGTCATTCTGAGTTGGACCTTTTTGCATGCCCATTCAATGCAAAACTGCCCAGTTTTTGCTTACTCGATCCAGTGCCTGGAGTTTTCTGGTGTGACACGTTGTCACTGTTCTGGAGCAGGAGGTTTCTTCGCTAATTTCCTCTGTTCCCTCTAATTCAGAGGGTCCTCATCAAGTTACAGATGGAGGGGGCCAGCACGATTCTGATAGCTCCATTCTGGCCCCACCAGATATGGTTTCCCCTGCTGCAGCAGCTGGTAGAGGAATCTCTGGTTCCACTATGCTTTGCAGGAACCTGCTGACCCATGCTCTGGAGACCCTGGTCCATCCCATTCTCAGGTCCCTCCATCTGCATGCTTGGCTCCTGAGGATATAGCCATTGCTAGGTTTGGAGTCTCCAACAGAGTGTCAGATGTCCTGGTGGCCACTTGGAAGCCTTCCACTCAAGCTATGAATCCAATGAAGTGGAAGTGGTTTGCCATCTGAGCTGCCAAACATAATGTGGACCCTTTCACCTGTCCATTGAGCCAGATCCTTGGCTACCTGATCTCTCTGTCTGACTCAGGTCTCCAGTACTCCTCCCCTCAATGTGCACCTTTTGGGCTATCTCGGTGACTGTACGATAGCCCAGATGGATGTCTCCTGTACCTTTTTAAGGGGCATCCTGCATCTGAAACCCCCAGTCCATTCTCCTGTCCCAGCTTGGGATATGGATTTTGTTTTAGAAAAATTGACTGTTTCCATTTGAGCCAGCCACAACTTGTGAGCTACACCTTCTCTCTTGGAAAGCATTATTTTTAGTTGCTATTACTTCTGCTCAAAGAATTTCAGAGCTTCAGGCCCTCTGGTGTTAGGAGCCTTATGTGATTGTTCACAAAGACTGGGTGCCTTTACACATGAATCCTAAGTTTCTCCCTAAGGTGGTATCTGAGTTTACATTCAACCAGTCTACCCACCTTCCTATTTATTTTCCAGAGCATGCTAATCCAGGGGAAGCACTGCTCCCACATGTTAGATGTGCACAGAACTTTGAAGTATTACCTGCTTCACACCAAGGAATGTAGTAAGTCGAAGCAATTTTTTGTTTCCTTTGTCCCAGGTAGACAGGGTGCTTCTGTTTCTAAGCAATGTTTATCCAAATGGTTGGCAAATTGCATTGTGTTCTGTTACTACAAGTATGGCAAAGAATTGCCTGGAGCAGTTAAAGCTCATTCCACTAGCGGCATGGCTACCTCTGTGGCTTGTTTCCAAGGGATCTCAGCTGCTGACATTGGTGCTGCTGCCACCTGGAGTACCGTCCATACTTTCACCAAGCACTACAGTCTGGATTTTGCCTCAAGATCCCGTGCAGGTTTTAGCAGGTCTGTGCAGCAGGGCCTCCTGTCTTAAGTTTATTTCTGGCCTTCCTCTCACACTATCTGTTTGCACCAGTAACTGCTTGGGACTCATTCCTATGGTGTGACCTGATGGCTGAGATACCCCTGAAGAAGACAGAACAGTTACATAAGAACTTACCATAATGGTAAATCTTTGAGGGGATCTCCATCATCAGGTCTGCTTTCCTTCCCACCATCCCCCTTGGGGCTCCTTTCTGGCACTAGCTGTCTGGTGTATCCAGCCATTCATATAGGCCTGGGCACCAGTCTCTCTCTTCGGTCCCCCATGGCTTGAGCTACTGTATGCACTCTTTGTCTCCAGGTGAAAGAACTGAGGAGGGAGCAGGACCACTCATGCCTTTATAGGGTTGATGACATTGACAGACGTCGACGGCATGGGTGGCCCCATGTGTACTGCTGAAAATCTTCCATGTGGATCCTGCGTCACTGACGGTTAAGCTCCTATATTGTGACCTAATGACTGAGATCCCCTCGAAGATCTACTGTTACAGTAAGTTCTCAGGAGACTGTTCTTTTTTTTATATTGACTATACTTTATTAGTGTTTGAACAAGTGTTACAATGACATTTTTAAAAGAATATCCACACCAGATACTAGATAAGTAATTCGTACCCTAACAAAAACCCATAACCCCCCTCCGCTCTTTCTCTTTCCACCCATGTTTATCACAGTGTAATAAATCATTATACAGCGATGGTTACAAAAACCATAACATAGTCATTATATGTGTGTGTGTGTGTGTGTATATATATATATAGATAAAAAGTAATGTTGGACAGGCATGTTTCTAAGGTACTCCATCTCTAACAATAAAGCATGAATACATTCTGAGTGGATGCTAGCATATGTAATATACATAATATTTGAGATATTTATTTATACCATTTAGTTAATGGAGAAGTGCTTTAATCAAATCAGTGTCATAAAATTATATTTTTTGTTACCATAGATATCAAACTAAAATAATAGCAACTATTTATTTTCAGATCAGATGGCCATCCCTAAAATACAATTCTGAACCGTAAAAGCATCAGAAAGACCTAAAATTGGGTCTAATGTTTTAATTATTGCATTTCATAGCGGATGGGCTTTTGGGCACTCCCTTTAGATATACAGTAGTGATCCTACTCCAGAGTTACATCTAGTACACATTTGTGAGCTTAATATTCTTAGCTGCTCAGGTATGTTATAAACTGCATGTAATATTTTAAACTGGGTATATTTATACTGATCAAAAGGAATATATTGATAAGTATTTTGCCAAATTCGTTTCCACTGGGATTCTGAATTTAAATGAGCTACATTTTTGACCAATAATTAGATGTTGATCTTTGTTTATCTGCTTGTTCTTGCTGAATTGTTTTATACATTTTTGATATACCACAACGTTACATGCACAATTTTCCTAAAGCTTCTAAAAGGTAAGATTGTGATGGTATATTATTAGGATTACCCAGTTTTGAAATAATTAGACATTGAATCTGATAATATATTAAATCATCCCATTTATTTAAATTGTAAGTTTGACGAAAAATACTAAAAGGTATCCAGTTATAATTTTGTACAAACTGGAACAGAGATATTATTCCCTTATTGACCATACCGAGTTAGACATTGTTTTACCCTGTATTTTAGGTAAGGAAAGGCAACTTTATTTCTAAGGTGCCCAATCCCGGAAGCTGTGTGCACCATACACAATAAAAACAAGATACAAAATACAGAAATAAAATTTGTACAATAACAAAATCTTTAAAACGATATTCTTAGAAGCATAAATATAAAATATGCGATAGCTGTGGGTAGGGTCAGGGTGAGATGGGTTAATCCCCAAAAGCCTGGCAGAAGAGATGGGCCTTAAGCCTCTGCTTAAAGACACCAATTAAGGGGGCCACCCAGACTGCAGCTGGAAATGTGTTCCACAGGGTTAGCCCAGAGACACTAAATGCTCGGTCACCAGAAGTCTTGAGCCGGACCATGGGAACATCCAGGAGGCCCATCAAAGTGGAGAGGAGGGAGCAGGCAGAGGTCACAGGTGACAGGAGCTCACACAGGTAGCCAGGACCCAGCCCATATAAGGTGTTATAGGTGAGCAAGCCCACCTTGAAAAGGACCCTCCACCTGACTGATAGCCAATGCAAAACATGCAGGACTGGGGTCACTTGGCAAGACAGACATAGTCCTGCCAGTAACCAGATCTTCAAGCAGAATGAGGGACTTGATCCTGGTGATGTTCCATAAGTGGTACAAAACACTCTTCATAACAAATGACACCTGATCTTCAAAGGTCAGTCTGCTGTCCAGAATCACACCTAGATTTCACACCCTCAGGGAAGCAACCGATGGAGCAGACCCTAGGAAAAGACCAGTGTCTGCTCCAGGTAGTAACCCATCATGCCTGCAACCCAGCTCAACCACCAGAACCTCTATCTTGTCTGGATTGAGTTATAGCCAGCAGGAAGCCATCCAGTTATTGATTTTAGCCAGACAGGTGTTAGGCACATCAACCACACTGGATGTCCCGGGGGCAAATGACAAATACAGCTGGGTGTCATCTGCATAGCAGTGAAACTCCAAGTTGTACTGTTGAGTGATCTCACCGAGGGGCAGCATATACACCACAAACAGGATCAGCGACAAGATCGAGCCCTGTGGAACTCCACAAAACAGAGGCATTGGAGAGGAGGATAAATTCTTCATCACTACCCACTGCACCCTGTCTAAGAGATATGACTCAAGCCATCTGATGGCAACACCGATGAGTCCACAAAATTCACAGAGTCGATCGAGAAGCACAATGTGATCTATGGTGTCAAAAGCTGAAAAGAGACTGAGAAGCACAACAACTGACCTGTCTTCTCTATCTTTAGCTCTGAGTAAGTCATTATGCACCCTGACTAGTGCAGTTTCTGTGCTGTGTCTAGCCTGAAAACCCAACTGAATTGGCTCTTAGATGTCAAAGGACACAAGCCAATCCTCAAGTTGCTGTGCTACTAATTTCTCAACAACCTTGCTCAAAAAAGGCAGGTTGGAGATAGGGCAGTAATTCACCAGGATGTCTGAGTAGAGGGAAGGTTTCTTTAGAAGGGGTCTCACCAGCACCCCTTTCAAAGGAGCTGGGAATACCCTCTCCACTATCAAGCACCTGGCTACCCTAGCAAACACTGAGCCAACAGCCTCAGTGCATCCCATCAAGAAACATGTCAGGGCTGGGTCCAGTTCACAAGATTTATGCTTCAGCTCTAAGATCACCCAAGTCAGCGTAGACACCTCCACTGGCCTAAACTCTTCCCAGGCAGGCAGAGTTCCTCTGCTCCTAACAGACGAGCAACTGTGAGGCAAAAGCATACCTGACAGAATCCCCGATCAGATAGCCGACACCCTATCAGAGAAGAACAGAGCAAACTCCTCACACAAAGTGGATGAAAAGGCTTTTTTTGGCTGAAGACAGGCCGGATGAAGAAGCTTGTCCACAGTCCAAAAAAGCTGAGCAGGTCTGTTCCTCCCTGCTGCAATCTCCCTGGACAGGAAATCTGCCTTCTTATGGAACATTGCCTCCTGGTACTCATGATAGGGGGTGTGCAGGACCAGTTTGTCAGCATCTAGCCAGAACTTCCTCCAGCAATGCTCCAACTTCTGACCCTTGATCTTCATCACCTTCACCACCTTTTAAAATTTGGGTTAAGCCAAATTGGTTGTTCCCAAGGATTGAGAAAAACATTTCCCATGTATCTTTAAATTGATTGAATATTGTCAAAGATATACCAATGGGAGTTCACTTTAGGGAATTAGGCAGCTTTAGAAGACTGCAGACATATACTGTATATACATCTGGAATCCATATACATATTCAGTTCTCAAAGGGTTAAATTGGATATATAGGAGAGACCTCAAAGAAACTGTACATAGCCCATTTTCTATAATTAGCCATTAAAGAATATAGGACATTGCTCCCTTATTTTCATTGAATGACAAACATCTAAAATATTTGATAGCCTGTGTAGCATGGTACTAGGCTAGAAAATCTGGGGCACCAAGGCCTCCACTGATATTTTGCATCATTAAACGAGAGTAACATAATCATTGTTTATGACCGCGTCAAACAAAGTTTGAAAGAAGTTCATGCAAATGTTTTAACCAATTGGTAATTTGGCTGATAACATTATCATTGGGTACAATATTCTAAGTAAAAGATTCATTTTTATTAAATTAACTCTCCCCCAAGGACATAAAGTTAAAATATGCCACCTTTCTACATCAGCTTTTATTGAACGTATTAGGTCTAAAAAGTTGCTCTGAATAATTCTTTTAATAGAGGTACTTATTTTAATGCCTAAGTAAATCAATTCTTTGGTTGTCCAAGAAAGTCCCCATCCTTGAAAATCAGATTTTATAACACAGTGGTTTAATGGTAATAGTTGTATTTTTTTATATTAGGTTTGTAATGTGAAATTAGGCCAAATTCTTTGATTTCTTCGAGTGCTACCTTTAAGGAAGTACTGGGTCTGCTTAAATGAAGAAGAATGTCATCAGCATATACTGATATTTTAAGTTGTTTACGTCCTAGTGGAATTCCATGAATTCAGGGATGACTGCTGATATGCCTATTTAATGGTTCTAAATATAAATTAAATAAAAAAGGGGAAGTGGACAGCCTTGGCGTGTACCATTATAAAGAAAAAATGGGGATGTGAGAACTTTACTATACTTCACCCTAGCCGTGAGGTGGGAATATAGCAAACATAGCCAATGAATAAATTCACCAGGAACATAAAATTTTTCTAGAGTTTTAAATAAATATACCCATGATGCACTATCAAACACTTTTTCTTCACCAAGGGAGGCCAATACCACCGGGTGCTTAGCCTCTCCAGTTGCAGAAAAAATATATTGAAGCTTCCGTATATGATGATAAGAATGTCTGCCATGCATAAACCCAACCTGTTCATATCCAATCAATACAGACCAAACTTTCTGAAGTCTGTTAGCTAACGCTCTACTTAGTAGTGTGGAGCCTTCTTAAGTGTGCATCCTTGGGCTAAAAGTTTTTTGTGCACTTAAGCAGGCTGTGTATTTAACCAGAAAAATCACTTCCAGGCACATTTCACTGTTTCTGTAATGTGCTTTATTAAATACCAGGCATTCAAGTTAAAATGACATAACAGCACTGTCCTACAACACAGTACTATTTAAAAATATCAGTAATTTTATTTTGCTTAGTGTGTTTCAGTGTAGGATTCAAAATTAAACAGAAAGCTAAAGTAATATTTTCTTTTGACAAAATGAATTGTCTTACTGTGGCCATGCTAGACAGCACCACGGCTGCAGTTAAGATGTTAAGGTGGACTATTTAAGGTGGTATTGTACAAAATGTGCACTTAAAGGCTGAGTTAAACAGAACATCAATGCAAAAAATAAAAAAATTGTGTATTTAACCGAAATGTGCACTTACATGTAGTGCACTTAAGAGGTACATTTGACATTGGATTAATATGAAAACAATTGGGACATGGAAAAAAATGTGCATTTAAGGAGGATGTGCCCTTATCTGATGTGCACTTATGTGGGCTCCAATGAGGGCTCTATATTTAATAAGGAAATTGGCCTATAGTTTGATACTTTTGTTGGATCTTTACCAGGTTTGTCAAATACTGAAATTAATGCCTCTTGTAAAGAAGCATCCACATCCCCTTGTTTATATGTCTCTTCACAGACTTGTAGCAACTGGGGTAGTGTTTCTAGGGCAAAAGTGTTATAGAATTTAATGGTAAGCCCATCAGGACTGGGGGCATTGTCATTAGACATTTGTTATAAAGCTTGTTACAACTCTGTTATGTTCAAAGGCCTCACCAGAAATTCCTAATCAGACTATGTTAATTTGGGTAAAGAACAATTATTTAAATATTTTTCCATTAATATTGAATTGATATTTTGATCTCCTATTCCATATAAAGTCATATAAAGTGTCTCAAATTCTTCTGCTGTTTCTTTTGGGTGTGTAAGAAGTTGCTGTGTATCAACACTATAAAGGTGTATTATAGTGTGAGATGCTTTTTGTTGTTTAATACCCCAAGCAAATAATTTTCCTGCCTTTTCACCTACTGAAATGTACTTCAATTTAGATTTTAAAATTGCCATTTCAGCTTGGGATCGATTTAACTCATGATATTGCTCTCAGACTGCCATCAGCTGTAAAGCTAATTGCTCTAAATAGTTCGTAGCTAACTAAGATTCCAAAGACCTTATAAGACTAAGAAGCTCATGAGATTTATGTGGTTTGTCTTTTTTTTTCTCTTGGATGCTATAGGAATAATTTATTCCCTAATTGCACATTTATAGGCTGACCATATTGTTGCCTGTTTATGTACTGAACCCAAATTGTCTTGGAAAAATGAGAACTAAATATTTTAAGATTAGATATTATTTGTGCATCATTTAAGAGGATATCATTCATTCTTCAGACTTTACCTACCTGAGTATTTATTTCTAATTTTCATTTTAAATGGACAGGACAATGGTTGGATATTACTGCAGCCAGTATTTCAGCATGCACCAGTCCAGATAATAAACTATAACTTAAAAGGAAGTAATCAATTCTTGAATAAGTTTTATGAGGATTTGAATAAAAAGTATATTCCTTTGAAGAAGGATGTAACATCCTCTATGGATCTACTAAAGCATATGAATCTATCAGTTCAATCAAATCTCGCTGATTGGAATTAACTGAAAAATTAAGGGGTCTTGTTTTATCTTTAGTTACGTTCAAGATAGTATTCCAGTCTCCCGCTAAAATGCATAGGATGTTTGGCCACTTGGTTAAGTGTAATGAGAAAGTTGTAAATATCTGTGGGTCATCTGTATTAGGGCCATAAAAGGAGGCTAATAATATTTCCATACGTTCCAGTGACCTATAGATTATTATATATCTGGAGTTCATAATTACTTTATATACTTTAAAATCAATTATTTTAGCAATTAGGATAGCCACTCCAGCTCTTATTTTTTCTTTGCCCATTGCAAGTACTTGACCATCCCACATGCACCTTAAGAAACGTAAATCTGTTGTGAGTAAGTGGGTCTCCTGTAGAAATGCTACTGATGGGTTAAACCTGTGAAGATGTGTTAATATCTTAGTTCTTTTAATGGGGGAATTTGCACCTTTCACATTCCATGTTATAACCAAATGAGCCACTTTTCCTTTTGAACTTGATTATTAATCCTGGTTATCTGTGGTAGTGCAAAAGTCCCTACTGTTGTATAAATAAACATACCAATTATAGCAACCTAATCAGAAAAAAAAAATAACATTTGTGGTACTAGTGAATTATCTGAAACTTCCACCCCTGTCACAGTATAAAAAAAATCATAACTCTTCTCCAATATTTTTGATATAACTATAATAGATAGTTATGATTTAAAGAAGAGAAACCCCTGAATTATTTTAATAACCCCAATAAACACCAGTATAAAAACAATATTTGTAAAGATCATGAGACTCCCCCGCTCTACCTCACGTCCAGGTATCCATTAATCGGAGGTCCTGAAAGGAGACTTTGGCTTAGTCAGCCCTTTTGAGTACTTAACAGGAAACTCTCCTACTCTTTTTCTTTTCTTATTTAATAAAAATGAAAGAAAAAGAAAATTTCACTCCACAGCAGTATTAACATTAGCAAAACTATCAAGCCCACTCCTACTATATGGCTTAGAAAGAAACAAACCTCTGTATCCTAGATTGCTGAGATAACTATAATATCCCATAGATCGCAACTTTACAATTCCTCAGCTAATGGTACTTAAACTATTATGATGTTATTGTTTTAAAAATCTAATAGAAAAGCAATCTTCAGTTTTTAAACATAGCCCAAGAGTTCCCTCTAACCAACACCACTCAGTTCCTATATATATTCAAAATATGATCTTTCCTGCTAAGAATCAGCAAACATAACAACTTGTTCTCCAAACCATTCCAATTCGAAGTTAAGTAAAGCAGCCTCCAAAGAAACTTCAATTACTGTTCAAATGATCAGCCTTTTACTAAAATTACTATTCAAAGAGTTACATCCAAGACAACAAGAATATTCAATAAAATTTCCCTAAACTGCTCTTGAATTACAATCATCTATAATCTAAACTAGCGTACGTAACTGTTCTTTTTTGGGACATCAAGCATGGACATATTACTAGATCTTAAAGGGTAACCAAAGTTAACAACCCTTAATTGTTGAGCCAGGATGGAAGGGGTGGTGGTCCTGAGCAACTTATCAATGAAACACTCAGGGCAAAGGCTCGACTGTTAGGGGAAGATAGCCACCCACGTTTGATGTAGAGCTCACAGTGATGCAGGAGATGGGTTGCAAAGAGAGTGCGAAATGACAAATATTATTATAAACTGTATTCCATTTGGACAAGAGGAACTTAGCAACATTGGTATCTGGAGATTTGGAGAATCAGTGGTGGGGCCTTCCTTGGGGTTGTCAACCCTAACACCCACCCCATTCCCTGGACAAACAATGTCAGCTATGATCTCCTTTCTTTACGCAGGGTCCTGCATGAAGAAAGCTACAACAGATTGTGCTGGCAACATGTGATGAAACATACTCCTCTACCTTTGGAGAGTGTATCACTGTGAGGCACTGGCTTGCAGCTGTACCTTGTGCTTCAGACAGGAGGCTACGGACTGGGGTGAGGAGTGAGCATTGGGGCTGACAACCTCAAGGAAGACCCACCACTGATTCACCAAGACTCTGGAGACCCCAAACACTAATTATTTTTCCTTTTGTTGCTTGGGGAAGGGGATGGGAAGTTAGGGTTGGAAACCATAATGCTACATTTTCCTACTTTTGTGGCATTAACTTGAACCCTATCTGGTACATTAAAGAAGTTTTTCACAAAGAATATGTAATGTCACATTTCCCTTTTGTGGCATTAACTTGAACCCTACCTAGTGCATTGAAGAAGTTTTTTTTTTTGGCAAAGAATATATCTATCCATCTAGTTAGGGTTGGAGCAAAAAAGTAGGGAAATGAGGCATTAGGGTTTCGAACCAACACACCATCCCTACCACCCCACACCACTCACACTCTCCACACACCAACAGGCATCAGTGGGGTTGGGGTCATCAGCCCTTACTCTCACCCCATTCCATGTCTAAGTAAGCTGAGATGGTACAGTATAGGAGAATGGGGTGAGAGTTAGGCCTGACAACCCCAACACACTCCCCCATGCCTGATAGTTTATGGAGGATGTGGGTGGGGGTGGTAAGGGTGGGAGGTGTTAGGGTTCAAAACTCTAATGCCTCATTTCCCTACTTTTGTTGCATCAACCCTAACTGATGCATTAACAAAGTTTTTTTGCAATGAGTTTCCTTACTTTTTTAGAAAGTGTAATCTTACCCTTATATGTTTGTGGGAATGCAGAGCCCTCTGGGCCCTGTGCTCCCATCAGTCTATAGTATTTTGTGGTTGCAAAGGGCCCCAAGCACAAGGCCTTCCAGACTCTGTGCTCCTATTTATCTATAAGTGTACAGACATTGTAATTAACCCTCATCTCCAACCCCGCTCCCACCACTCCATAATGGTATCAACTTTTGGGAGCACAGGGCTCATCTATCCATAAGTGCAGAGGCACTGTAATGAACTGTCATCTCCCTGTGGAGGATGCTCCCACTATTGCATAATGGAGGGCTCTGCAGTCCCATTACTGCATAATGGTATCCATATGTGGGAGTGTAGGGCCCTCGGGCCTTGTGCACCCATCTACCTATAAATATGGAGACACGGTGCAGGCATAGAGATATTGCAAGTAACCCCTGTGCTGCAAATGGTGCAGTATCTCAGCAACCATAGGAACATTTGAAAAAATCCACCATGGTTGTTATTATGGACTGGCAACCTGCATTTTTGCTTAGAACACCTAGGTGTACTAAGCTGCATTTAGCAAAAACTCCGTATCTCGCACCATTTTTGAGATATAGGTGCCGGAAGGTATCATGTCTGCCACAGTGTCATCCTATGGGAACTTTCGAGACTTTGAAACGTTATAAGTATGGAAGCAATGTAAATTTGATCACCAAACCAGCAAAAGTCACACCTCTCGGGCAAGCCGTTTGTACCCTGCAAATCTGAGCCAGAAAGTCTTAACCATTTCTTTGCAGTGAAGTGACAAAGAAACAGTAAACTTTAAAAATCCTTTTTCATGATGTGTCAAAATCCCTTTTTGCGAGCTGATTCCCTTTTTGTGAGGTGTCAAAATCCTTTTTCATGAGGCCTAAATCCCTTTTCGTACCATGCAGCTGTCCAAAAGACTGAACTGAGCATGCTCAGAACCCGAAATGTCAAAACTGAACAACTTTGGAACAAATTATTATTTTTTCACCAAACCAATGCTGGCATGTTTTTAGGAGCAAGCTCTTTCTACTCTGAACATTTTAGACCAAAATTCCAAATATTGTGGCCACAATGCAATGAGGAACAAAACAGCCAAAAAAAGGCATAAAAATGCGACTTTTACTGTTATTTCACTATACGCAACACAAAGTCCATAAATCCATTCGAAACAAAACTTGGCATGTCAAGAGGTCTACCCAACAGGATAGAGAATAACAAATTTTTTTACAAATCCGTTGAATGGTTGCAAAGTTATTAAAGTGCAAAATTTGAGATTTAACATTAACCTGCCTTCTCAACCCAACTATAGTGGCACACTAAATAAAAAAAAATAATAAAAACGATTTTATATATATATATATATATATATAATATGCAATATGCGTGGACCTAAAAGCTGTGTGATAAATCTATGTATCTGAGCGACAATGTGTATAAATGTGAAATCTCACAGTTATACACATAGTAGACACGTCATCACAGATTTATAGTAGAAATGCCATCACTGCCCCCACCCCCCACCAGCCAGTCAGCACTACTTCTACCTCCTTTCACTTTTCCCACAGTTTCAAGTTGTGGTGCTCGTCCCATACCACACCAACAACAAAATGCCTCTTCTTACAAAAATAACTCCCGAACTGCCACACACGTCTTTCTCTCATTCAGAATGTAAAACCTATAAAAAATACCAGTAAGGTTTTTCATTTTCCCTTTCAGACCTGCTCAGTTATTACCGTACACACAATGGAACTCCACTCTCTGCACTCTGCCTCCTGCTTGCTCACACCAACATGAACTGTTTCACAGCTCTTTACATACTTAAAAAAAAAAAGACCTCTCTTTCTCTTTGCAAAACTGTTATGTTTTCCTGGTACCTCAGTAAATGCTGTCCTGTCAGTGAGGTTCCCCATCACTCCAGCTCCACTCACAATGCTGCTCTCTTCCAGGTGATGGTCCCGCTCACTCTGGCCACACGTTCAAACTGCCATCTTCATCAGGAAGAACCAGCTGCCTCAATAAAATTGTACGTTTTCCCTAAAGTTCCACAACATTTAGCCTCATTCACTCCATTAATGGGAATCATCTTTGGGGAGTAGCTGCATTTGCTAAGCAGGTCTGCAATGTTTACTGGCATTTTTCAAGAACCCCTCACTCTGCCAATCAGCAGGGATGCTAGATGGTGCATCCATAACAACCCTTAACAAACAGGACAAGACAGAAGTGCAAAACAACTACAAAAGAAACCCCTACACTTCACAAAAACAAAATGGTGAACAATGCAACTAAATTAAATTATCACACAAGGTCCTCTCCTATTGCATAAATAAAATATGCGGGGGGACCTTGTGTGATGCAAGATTATTTTACACTCGTGCTGTTTGCCCTTGGTCACCTCACTCATGGCTTATAGCACTCATGAGGTTAACCAAGGTCAAACCGCACTTGTGTAAATAAATCATGTATGACACAGGTCCCCCCTGTATATTCCTTATTTATGCCATACCTGTGAGAATACAGAGTGGCAAATATCAGTGCTGTTTCTGCCATGCATGGACCTACAGTGAGAATATCATTGGCAAAATATAGTACTAATATTCTCATTTACATCATTTGGCCTCAATAGCAGTACTAACTGTATTCCGAAGCAAATAACTTTAAAACAAAAAAAGATAGCATGAGGCCGGCCCAGTGGTGCTGAGATCAGAGGTGCTGGTCACCGCACCTCGCGCCATGCAGGCGACCTGGATTCAGGAGCAAGCATGAGTTACTGGGGGCTGGCAGGGGAGGAGAGGGATCGAGCGTCCGATGGACTGCTCTCCCTCTCTGGGGTGGGGAGTCCAAGACAGTTGGCACCTGACTGCCCCCTGGTGGAGGCTGGGGGTCAGGGATGCACGCCATACACTGGGGAGGAGTCGGGGACAAGATGAGTGTGCACTCCCGGCTGCCGGTGTCATTGCACATGCCCATCGACTCGGGCTAGAAAAAAACTGGGGAAAAAGCATGGTGCCTTTGCACAGCTTGAAGGCAATCCATGAGTTTTTGCCGGGCTACGTGGGCACCCAAACTCAATCCATGAAGGGTAGGGAGCTGGGTGCCCATGAGGCTGCGGTACAGATGGACAGCAGATGGAATCCCCGGTAGGATGTGATGGACAGGGGGAGCAGAAGGTGGCCAAGGAGGCAATAAAAGTGAGTAAAAAAAAAAAATTATAGCATGGTACTGTGAGTATGAAATTTTTTTTGCACAAAGCATCTACAAAATGAGTGGTGTTTCATTTATACTTACCTTTTATTTTACTTTTTTATACTTGGAAAAAAAGTACTAGAATAACCAATTTTGTTCACTTTTTCGACATACAAATGCAAATAACATTAAAATGAAAAATGATAGCGTGGTACTGTCAGTATGAAATTTGTTCAGCATAGAAATATCTACAAAATGAGTGGTGTTTCATTTGAAGATACCTTTTAGTTTTTTTAATAATTAGCAAAAAAACAGCAGAAATATTTTTCCCACTTTTTCAAAAAAAAAATGTGCATAACTTTAAAACAAAAACCAATTGCATGGTACTGTGAGCATGAAATTTGTTCAGCATAAAAGTACCTAGAAAATGAGTGGTGTTTCATTTATAGATACCTTTTACCTTTTTTACAGTTAGCAAAAAACAGCAGAAACTTAATTTATTTCACTTTTTACAACAAACAAATGCAAATAACTGTAAAATGAAAAATGATAGCATGGCAATTTAAGCAAAAACGTTGTTCAGCACAAAAATATCTACAAATGAGTGGTGTTTTATTTATACGATACCTTTTAGTTTTTTTCTAATTGGCAAAAAATGGCAGGAAATTCAATTTCTTTTCACTTTTTTGGAGGTGTGACATAAATGGAATATGCTACCCCCCACATTGAAATATTATTATTTTTTGTTCTCCAGATGATTGACCTAATGACATAGAAACATAGAAGTTGGCAGCAAATAAGGACCTCTTGGCCCACCTAGTCTGCCCAGTTTTCTCTGCCTACTGTGCCACTGCAGACCCGACTCAATCTCCAAATGTCTCCCCCTCTTGCCTTACTACCAAGGTCCCCTTGTATCTTTCCCAGGCATGCTTAAATTCCATCACTGTTTTGGCACCCACCAAGTCCACTGGGAGGCTGTTCCAGGTATCCACTACCCTTTCCGGGTTTTTTACCCCAACTTATTTTCTGCTCCCCCAGCTCCGGAACTCTCTTTGACCTCTCCTCTCCGCTAGCTGAATCTGCTCTCCTACCCGCTGTGGACCCTGCCATCTTCATAGTCATTACTTTCTCCCCAAGCCCTGGCCCCCTTATGGGCCTGAGGAGACCGAAGGGGCAGTGGCAGGGAACCAGAGTTGGGCATGTGGCGAAATGGCAGTGGGAGAGCTGTCGCCTATCCGGGCTGGAGGTTTTTTTTTCATGATTGTCCCTGCTCCCTCCCCCCCCAGCATGACATCCCCTGACACCATGGCACACAGCAACCTTGCCGGCATCAGCCACACTTGCCCCAACGTATAGTCCGCATTCTGCAGTGCTCCCGCTCTCCACCGGAAGTCACCAGAATGCCAGACAGCCCAGAGCCCTCCCATCAAGAGAGGAGAGCAGCCCATCAGATGCTCGATCCTCTCCCTCCCCTGCCAACCCCCAGCACCTGAGCTCGCTCCTGAACTCGGGTCCCCGGTGTGGCACGAGGTGTGGCGTCCAGTGCCTCAACCCTCAGCACCACCAGGCCAGCTACTGCCCTCTCAATAAAGAAGTATTTCTTCACATTTCCTTTGAGCCTCCCCCCCCACTTCATAGCATGACCCCTTATTCTCGAGCTTCTATTTCTATGAAAAATGCTACCTTCCTGTACCTTATTAATACCTGTTAGGTATGGGAATGTTTCTATCATATCCCCCTTTCCCTACTCTCCTCCAGAGAGTAACTATTCAGTTCCTTGAGTCTCTTCTTGTAGGGCTTTTGATGCAGGCTCTGCACTATTTTGTTAGCCCTCTTTTGTACCACCAGTACCTTATCAATGTCCCTCCGGAGGTGGGGCCTCCGGAACTAGACACAGTACTTAAGGTAGGGTCTTACCAGTGATCTAAACAGGGGTAATATTAGCTTCTTCCTCCTACTGGTGATACCCCTCCTTATGCACTCAAGCATCTTGCTTGCCTTATCACACTGCTTGGCTACCTTCAGGTCATCAGAAATGATTACCCCAAGTCCTTTTCCTGTTTGGTGGTTGCCAGTAATTCCCCTCCCAATTGGTATTTAGCCTTCAGGTTTCTATGCCCCAAGTGCATGATTTTTCACTTTTTTGCATTGAAACCCATATGCCAAACCCTTGACCATTCTTCCAACTTTTTCAAATCATCCCTCATTTTTTCCACCCCATCCCCACATGGTGTGTCTGCTCTGTTGCATATTTTTGTGTCATCTGTGAACAGGTATGCTTTCCCTTCTAGTCCTTCCACAATGTCGCTAATAAAGACATTAAAGAGGACCAGGCCTAGTACTGAGTCCTGAAGCACCCTACTAGTCACCTTGCCTTCTCCAGAGTGGACAACACTTACCACCACCCTCTGACTCCTGTTGCTTAACCAACTTCTTGCCCAGTTTATAGCTTTTTGACCCACTCCCAGATAGGCCAGCTTGTTCCCCAGTCTTCTATGTGGAATGGTGTTGAAGGCCTGACTGAAATCCAGGTAGGCCACATCCACCTCTCCTCCCTGATCCATTACCCTGGTCACCCAGTTGAAGAACTCAGTCAGGTTTGTCTGGCAAGACTACTCCCTTGTGAAACCATGTTGCCTTGGATCCTGTAATCCACTGGTTACAAGGTATTCCACTGTCCTTTTCTTCAGTAGTGTTTCCATTACTTTGCCCAGTACAGAAGTCAATCTGACACGTCTGTAGTTTCTTGCCTCCTTCCTGGTCAAACATTTGTGAAGTGGAACCTCATCTGCCCTCCTCCTGTCCCTTAAAACCTCCCCTGTTTCTAATGATAAGTTGAACACAGTTGTCAGAGGTGTAACCAGCACCTATTTGAGCTCCCTTAGTATCCTTGGGTACACCCCATCAGATCCCATTGCCTTGTCTACTTTTAATTTAGCTAGTACCTTGAGGACTTTCTCCTCTGTAAAAGGACTGGTGTCCACATCCCTACCATTTCTGCCCTTGTCCCTTATCTTTGGCCTGTCACCTACCCCTTCTTCTGTAAATACTGAACAAAAGTATTTGTTCAATATGACTGCCTTCTTTTGGTCCTCTTCCTCGCAAATCCCTTCTTCCCCTTTTATCCTTACTAGTCCCATTTTGCCCATAGTTCCTCAATTCCCCCCAGATCCTCTATCCCTGCCAGGGCATTACTGAGGCATTCTCCCATTTTCCTGAAATCAGCCTTCATGAAGTACAGGACCCTCGTCTTAGTGCGGCTGTTTTTGTGGCTCAGTTTTTGCCCATTCCTTATATTGAACCAAACTGTACAGTGATCACTGAACCCCAGGTTGTCACCCACCAAGATGTCAGCAACACTGTCCCCATTTGTCAGTATCAGGCCCAGTATCACCCTCCCCCACGAGTGGTCTTCTTAACTAGTTGCCAGAGAAATGCCCCTTGCAGGGAGTCCAGGATGTCCCTACTTCAGGCTGTTGCTGCAGCTGGTAGACTCCAATCCATGTCTGGTAGATTGAAGTCCCCTACCAGCAACACCTCCTCCTTGTGCACCATCCTTTGGATTGCTTCCATCATGTACTTATCCATCTCTCCCCCCCCCCCCCATGCTGGAGGTTTGTAGATCACTCCTGTGCGAATAAGGCCCCCTTACGTGTTTTCAGGGTGACCCACAGTACCTCAGCTCCTTTCTGCTCTCCCTGAAATTCTGTGGCTTTTATTTTGTCACTAATATAAAGAGCCACTCCTTCCCCTTTTTAACCTACCATGTCTTTACTGAACAGAGTATACCATGGTATGGCTACTCATGATGTAATAGGGTCAGTCGGCACTCAAACAAAAAAACATCAGTAATATTTCCAGTAGGGGGGTAGAATATCCCATATAGATACTTACATACATACAGATATAGATATATAGACATTTATACAATAGGGGTGGGAGCTTCTAGAGTGTAATAAATGGAGATATCTTCACTGGAGTGTGATAAATGACTATGACATCACTACTGTGATAATAAATGCTGTTTATCCATACTGTGTTGATGTCACCACTCTCTCACTCACTACAACCTGCATTCTAAATGAAACTGCTCAGGTTCTCTGTCTCACTGAAGCCTGCATGTTACTCAATTAGCATTGCAAAGTACACTCAGCTGTCTGCTGTGGGTTTCCTGATACTACCAGACCATTAATGTGCTGCTATCAGCTTCACAGCCTACATTCTAAATGAAACTGCTCAGGTTCTGTCTCACTGAAGCCTGCAAATAACTCAATTAGCATTGCAAAGTACACTCAGCTGTGTGCTGTGATGTTTCTAAGACTTCCAGCCCATTCAGAAAAACTCACTCACACACACACACACACACACACACACTCTTACACCACGCACAGAAAGAGTAGAAAGCACACAGAAAAAAATATTACAAAACCTCCCACCCCTATTGTATAAATAGCACACATGATGGGCAGATTGTGTGCTATGGAAAATATTCTAACTCCGACAGAGTGAGTTCTGGGTACTCTCACTTGTACCTTCAGCACTGGTGAGTATCCAGAGCTCACTCTGCAGAAGTGAGAATATTTTCCATATCACATTCCTGCCCATCATGCATCCTCTATATATTTAATGCATGGATGCAACCCTTTCCCCATAGCTGCCCATTGTCGTGTATTTCCCTGTATACCTCACTAATTGGAACAGCCAGTCCTGAATCCCGGTGATGTCACCATATCCGACGTCACTCACTGCTTTTCTGTCTCTAAAATCATTGTTTACCATCCCTATGTATTGCAAAAAAACAAACAATAGGTAAGTGTGGTGCATAGGGCTCTAATCCAATCATCTTGGGGTCCTAATGAGGTCATAATGCCAGTTGCTCTTCGGGCTCATGGCTTATTGACCTCATTAGGACCCCTTGATAGACTTATATCCCTATACACCACACTTACCTATCATCTGTTATATATAGAGTAATACATGGAGCTGTGTGTTTAACAAGATTTTACAAATACTCGAGGTGTTGGATGCTACATAAACCCCGAGAGCTTCACTCTCGGGATTTATTTAAGCATCCAACATAGAGGGTGCATGGAAAATCTAAAATTAAACACACCACCCTATGTTTTATTTTATATAATTGCTGGGTATCATTTTTTTCGCCACAGCAATTCTATAAAATAAAGGCATCTGCAGCTGTGGTCAGCTCCAGTTTCAGTGCAGTCTGTGGTCAGAAGTGGCTGAAGAAAGGAAATGTTTCCCTTGTTTTTTTTTTTTCTTTGTTTTTTTTTTCATTTTTTAGGCAACTTAGTTTAAAAGTATTTTTTTCCCAGTCACTTTTTTTAGTTAACATACTGTCAGCTCCAAGTGGTAATGTGATGAGTGATGTGGGGGCAGTGGTAAAGGAGGACAGAGCGGAGGTTGGCACATCGTAGAAGGAAACCCGTGCTGTTTCCCATTATAACCCCATGTTATAAGGGTATATTATATCTGGGTTCCCTATGGAAAAAAAAATTATACCCAGTTATTCCATATCTATCTATCTATCTATCTATCTATCTATCTATCTATCTATCTATCTATCTATCTATCTATCTATCTATCTATCTATCTATCATACTTGCACAGTAGTGCCAGTATAGTTAGGGTTGCCCAGCCACTTTTATGTTAAACTCAAAGTTTTGCACATTAATAACTTTACAACCTTAAAATGGATTTGCCTAAAATTTTGCATGCACAGTCAGGTACCATAGATGTCTGGATCTGATAAGTTTTGTTCCAGTAGGATGTGAGGTTGCAGAGCTGGGGAACGTCCAAAAATGCATAAAACCCCAATTTTTGGGCTGTTTCTTTGCTCGGGGCTACAGCCCAAATGGTTTGTCTGTCTGGTCTGAAATTGTCTGAGAATGTGCACTCTGGGCCATTAATGTGCCTTTTGAAGATCTGGTGAAAAAATATTAATTCATTCAAATGCTATTCAAATTTAAAGTTTTCCCATTATAGCCAATAGGAAAAAAATACACAGTATGTGCCTTTCGAAAGCACCCGATAGTGCACCACAGCACATTTTACTGTCACAAATGCCCTGTTTTGTGCCACTGCCATCTTGTTTTCAGTTAGCAGTGGAGGAAAATGGCTAAAATTAAAATTTGACTACCCCTAGGTAAACACTGACAATTGTGTTTACCTAATTGGGGCCTGAGGAACACAATGGTGGCATTATTTTAACATAAAACCCCTCAGATGTCTTTTTGGTGATCGGTCACCCGGTACTTTTGTAAATTGTGAAAGAACAGGTGCGACACTTTCGCAAATTTGTGAAAGTTTCTCACCTGTCCTTTCACAAATCTTGCGAAAGTGTCTTATTTATTTGCCACCTCATTGCAAGTAAATGGTTAGGGCTTTTAGGCTGAAATTTGTAGGGCGGCAAGCCCTTGCCCCACATATGTGCCCTTTTCCTGGTTTGGTGAAAAAATATAAATCAGTTCCATAGTTACGGCATTCCAAATTTGAGAAATTTCTCTTAGGATAACATTGAGGTGCTCGCGGTGCCCATGTCTCGGAAACAATTGAGATATAGATTTTTTGCTCTTGGCAGCTTAGTCCACATGCATGGAGGTTTCCAAGGCATGATTACAACTGCAGTGGAATGTTTTTCATAGTTGCTATGGATAACCTACCAAAGACAAACTGGGGTTATATGGCATCTTCATCTGCGAGGGAACAGTAAATCCTTGACGCATTCCAAGACATATACCTGACACAGCTTGTCGATGAACCGACTAGGGAGGGGAACATCCTGGACCTGGTTCTTGTGGATAAGGGGTTGGTCAGGGACCTGGTAATAAAAGGCCCGCTTGCCAGTAGCGACCAGTCCATGGTATGTTTTACCTTGGACTTAGAGAGGGACATAAGATAAAGGAAAACTAGAGTTGTGGACTTCAGGGGAGCAGACTTTGGGACAATAGCTACCATCTTCAGGGTGCATCTTGGAAAAATCAGGGAAGGGATGGATGAGGAAGGTCAGTGAGACATCTTGAAGTAGAGTATCCTGGAAGTAATGAAAACTTGCGCCAGGACTTTTAACAAAAGGACCAGAACCAGGAAGTCATGCAGGTGGTTGAAGGAAGTGCAGGAAATAGTGAGGAAAAAGAGGCTGGCCTTTAAAATGTATAAACGGGGGTGTCACGTGATGCAGGCTTTGGGGTAGACTAACTATTTAACGCTCTGTGTCAACGGAACAAATAATTAGTTTAAAAAAGCAGAACTTCGTACTGATCGCTTGCTCCAGCTGCTTACCAAAGCTTCTAACAAAGGCAAGATGATGCAGAAAGCCTCCCAAGCTGACATAGCGCAGAGGGATTTCAGCAATTCCTTCATGATGGAGGAGCCGCATGAGGATCCACTGCCTTCCCTGGATGCTAAGAGGCCCAGATGGGATAACTCACCAACGCAACCCCCAGGCTCCGGCCAGGATGCGTCGACAACCATGCACATAGTCCTGGAACTTACTACCATTAAAACAGCAGTCTTTACAATACTCAAAGATCTTAAAGAATTGAAACCTGCAATGAAAGAAATAGCCCAAAGAGTAGATGATGCAGAAGTTTGAATATCCTCAATAGAGGACAAACAGACAAAGATGGAGCCAGCCATTACAGCCTTAAACCATAGATTGGGGAAACTAGAGGACAAGCTAGATGACCCAGAAGGTCACAATAGGAGAAACAATCTGGTGCTACTTGGTTTCCCGGAGGGCCAGGAGGGCCCCAACACTATAGAATTCTTACAAAAATTTTGTAAAAAGGTGGTGGGACAGAGCTCCAACGGTCCAGCATACATTATAGAAAAGGGACACAGAGCACTCCGAGCCAAACCTTCTCCATCTGAACCTCCAAGACTAATAATTTTTAAATTACTCAATTACCTGGACAGAGATCACATTCTTCGTAAAGTTCGCCAGCTGGATGCCGTGCAATGGGAGAGGAAAACATTGAGAGTGGTCCCAGTCCTTACCTACAAAATCCACCAAGCACGGCAAGCTTACCGACCTATTCTTTGAAAACTGTGGGCAGCACAAATTAAGCACAGGCTGTTACATCCAGCCAAACTAGAGGTACATTTGCAGAGTGGTTCAGTTAAATATGAATCTGCTGAATTGGCCCAGAGGGATCTCGCTCAGCAACTCCCCGATCTGTTTAAAATCTGAAAGTATTTGTTTGCTTCTAGGCAAATTAACTGCTGGCTTGACCTGGCAGACTATGAATGACTAACAAGCTTGCTTTCAAGTTTAGTGTTCGGCAACGAGTCAGGACTATCAACGTTGTGGAAGTGTCTGACCTAGTTCACCTGATTCCTGTGGTTATGCCCGTAGATGTTTCACTTCTGCAGCTATCACCTCTGATTCCTTGGGGCATAGGTTATTGCTACCAATTTCTGAGTTTGACTAATTCCAGCTATTTTGTGCACTTTTGGACTGTTACTTGCTTATTAATGTTAAGTTTGATTATAAATCAGTAAGCAGTGCCCTCTAGTGGCTGAGTGCCAAAATGTCATCCTCGGCTTTTCTAGTCTGTCCTACGCGAGTATGTGCATCTTCAAGGAGCTTCATGAACATTATTGTATGCTGTCTAGATAGTTAATATCGAGCAGCGTCCATTAAGGATAAGTACTGGAACTGTTTTGGCAATACTATCTCTACAAAGACAGACACCTTTAGTTCGGAGTTAATATTTTTGTTTGGGTATTAAAACAGTTATAAGCTTAGACCATATGGCTGAAGATGTGCAGATCTGGCTTACTGGGGATAACATTGGACTACTTTTTTCCTTTGCCAGAAGATTTTGTACATGGTCCTTGATTCCTAATTACTAGCAGATTAGAAAATATTTTTTGCAGTACAGGGGAGCTTTTTAGATTTGGCTGATAAAGTGCATTATTAACGCAATTTTTTTCCTTTTAATGTGAAAGGGCTATTAATCGTTCTTATTCGGAAAAATATTAAAGAATGTAGGATTTGCTGTATAGTACATCAGACAATACAAGAAGAAAGCTTGTATACTATTGCACTAAGCTTAACTCAATTAGCCCTATACCATAGGCTCATGCTTAGTATATAGGGGTATCCCTCCCTTAATTACAAATTATAGTAACTGACTTTATAGATAAGTAATGGTTTAATAAGATTATTGTTTGCCCTCACAGAGCTGCACTACAGGCTCACATAATTGAAAAAGTTCCTGCTCTGGATGTTCTTCAATATTCTTACCTTAAAGTAGTTACTTTAGCCAACGTTACCCTAGGCGTAATGCTAATTAATATTAACAGAAAGTTCTGTGATTCTTGTATACTTACTGTTATTTAATTACTGTTGTCATGGAGCCCAAGAGGTCTGCATATGGTGGGTAAGGAGAGGGCTTCAGGCCTGGAGACTGGTGGATATATTCAATTTAATTTGGAATCTTGTATTATTGTTTAGTTGGGGAATTTTTTATGATTAGGGGTGGAGATGATAGAGGGAAGGTAGGGTATTTGAAGGGGTACAGGGCATCACCAATAAGGACAAAGTGGAAAAAAATAATAACCTATTATACCTATGGCTCTGGGTATTAAGTGTATTACCTGTAATGTCAAAGGAGGTAGAGATAACAAGAAAAAGTATATGGTTCTGAGACATATGAACCAATTCTCCCCACAGATAGTGTTCCTACAAGAAACCCATCTTCCTGAGTCACAGGTCTCAGTACTCAAGAAGTTATGGGTTGGTCAAGTTTTTGGGGCAGGGAAGAGTACCAGGAAAGGTAGGGTAGCCATTTTAATGGCAAAATCTCTACCTTTTAGATGTGAAGAGGAGATTAAGGACCCTGAGGAAAGATTTTTGATTCTCAGAGGAATATTAGGTTGTATAGAAATTGTGGTCAGTACTATTTATGGCCCCAATGTTGCTTGCCCATCCTTTTTTACCAAGTTATCAGTGGCCCTGGCATCATTCTCTCATTTACCCTGTTAGTTGGGAGCAGATTTCAATTTAGTTTTTGCTAATGATATAGATAGATCATACAAGACATTGGTGGGGTTATCACCTGCGCAAAGAGCCCTGACAGCCTTAGTAGACACCTTAGGTTTGGTAGATGTCTGAAGGATACTAAATCCGAAAACCATAGACTACACTTTTTATTCTACTCCACATAAGGTCTTTTCCAGGTTGGATTACTTTCTCATCAGTAAACCGCTGCTGGCAAACATACTTGGCTGCACACTACATTCTAGAGTGGTCTCCGACCCCTCTCCTGTCCAAATCACATTAGACCTCCCTGACATAGATATCCGTCCACGTACTTGGTCACTAAATAATCTGTTACTGAAAGAGACTACCTTAGTAGACCACTTCAGGAGTTGTATGCAACAAACCATACAGATGAACTGGACTTCTATTCCAGCCTTAGTTATCCTTTGGGCAGCTTTGAAGCCTACGTGGAGGGGAGAATTAATTCAGTTAGCAACCCTAAAAAAAAGAACAGCCCAAACCCAGGCAGACACCTGGCTTACAAAAATTCACTCCATACAGCAATCTCTTTCCCCTTCCTTACCAGAGGAGGAGTGCCTCAATCTTGCAAAGCTTCGCACTCAATATTCTAACTACTTATTGGATAAAGTAGATAAAGCTACCTCCCGGCTGAAAGCTACCTACCTGGGCCAATACAATAAAGCTGGTAAACTTTAAGCACTACAGCTAAAGCAGTAGAGTTCCTCTAGGTGGGTCTCTGCTCTGGTGCATTCTGAGTCAGAACAAGTCAGTAGTAACCCAAAAGACATATTGGAGATATTCCAACAATATTACCAAGCTCTTTACTCCCCTACAACTCAAGGGCACTAGAGGATTCCCAAATGACCCTATTTTTACAGAAAATCAATCTGCCTACAATTCAGCCAGACTTCCAAGTTCAGTTAGCCAACCCTATTACAGAGCAGGAGGTAAGCCAGTCTATAACATCTCTACCCTTAGACAAGTCTCCTGGACCAGACAGTTATACAGCACTGTTTTATAAAACATACTCTTCACTAATAACTCCACTGCTAACTTCCTTATTTAATTACTGGACAGCATCCCCAGTGAAGGAGAAGTCACTTTTTGAGGCCCAAATTATTTTAATTCCCAAACCGGGGACAGACCCAATGCAACCAGAAAATTATCAACCAATCTCACTTATAAATAATGATATTAAAATATATGCAAAAATCTTGGCAAACTGGTTAGCTGCTGTATGGCGTAGTTTAATAGGACCTGAACAAGCTGGATTTGTTTCAGGACGAAATGCTAGTGACCACTTTAGGCAGCTTTTCCACTTAATCTCTGCGTGTGGGGATCCAGAGAAAGAAGCTGCTCTGGTATCCCTAGATGCAGAGAAAACCTTCGATAGAGTGTCGTGGCCATATTTATTTCAGGTCTTAAAAAGTATGGTTTCCTGGATGACTTTATCCAGAAAGTACAGGTGCTATACCAATTTCCTTCAGCTAGGGTATCATGCAATAATGAGTTGTCTGAATTATTTTGTCTAACTAGAGGAACGAGGCAAGGATGCTCCTTATCCCCTTACCTCTTTAACCTTTATATAGAACCCTTGATACGTGGACTAAACATGGCTGAAGGGGTAAGAGGAATCTCGATAGCCAACCAGCAATTTAAGATCTCTGCTTTTGCAGACGACATATTATTGCATATAGAAAACTGACACCCCTTCCTGATGGAAGCCCTTGACATCATTGGTCAATTTAGTTCCTTCTCTGGTTATAGGCTAAATAAGAACAAAACGACGGTCTATGCTGTCTCATCACTTTGTACTCAAATAGAAGTCAAGGAAATGGGGCTAAAGTGGTAATCTAATGCCATAAACTATTTAGGTATTGAGATAACTCGTTATCTCTCAAAACTGAAAGTCCCTAATTTGGATCCCTTAATCAAGACCCTGACAGAGGACCTACACCAATGGTGAAATATGCCTTTCTCTTTGTGTGGGAGAGCAAATGTTGTCAAGATGATGGTCCTTCCCCATCTGCTATATCCTCTCTCTATGCTCAGTTTGCCACTTCCAAAAAAATGGTTTACAGGGCTGCATTCCCTATGTTCACAATTCTAATGGTTGGGGAAGCCTCCAAGAAGGGCATATGCAAAGCTGACAAAATCTAAACAGGTGGGAGGACTACAACTCCCAGTTTTTTACTTGTACTACCTATCACTCCATACCTCTAAATTTTTAAAGGATTGCACAATAGTTCAAACTTGGAATTTCTAACAGGTTGGAAGAAAATAGAGCAGACATTACTTCGGAAACACCAAATTTCTTCAGCAGCCTTACCCTATCTCACTCACGCTCGTCTCCCTAATGAACTCAAGGAAACTCCACTGTGCTGGGATTTGCAGGTGCATAAGCAACTTTGCAGCAAGTTTGGGTTAAATCAAATCCAAGATCTTATGCAGCCATTAATCTATAATCCAAACATTACTATAGCCGGTAAACCAATTGTAAACTCTTTCTGTACATTACCACCAGGCAAAGTTCTCAGTGACCTAGTTTCAGACTCAGTACTCCTGTCTCCAGCTAAACTTCAAATTATTTTTAACCTGCCCTCAAAATAAATCTTTAAACTAATCCAAATAAGATCTTCGGTTTCCAAGCATCTCGGCCCTGCCCCATGGTTTTCTCAGGCAGGGATGTGGTTTCACGACCTATCAACATTAGCCCTATAACCCAAACCACTTTCAGGTATATATAAGGAATTAATCCTTCAGCTTCAAAAAACTGTTCTCCCTGCAGCCTTTTACTGGGAATCTGAATTAAAGATAGATAAACCTCTGCAATTCTGGCAGCGAATTTGGAAAAATGTGACGTACTATCTTAAACAGGGCAGATTACGTCTCCTCCAGTATAATATCTTACATAATCTATATTGTACTCCAGTTAAACTATTTAGGATGGGCAAAATGCCATCACCAAGTTGTGATACATGTGGAGCTGCACTTGGCTCATTATTTCACAAGTTATGGACCTGCCCCAGTGCTAAAGGCCTATGGCAAATTGTCAAAACCAAATTGCAGGGTATTCTCCCCCTTGCGACATATTTTACGCCTCAAGTATGTCTGCTGGGGGACTATTCTAAAATTCCTGTATCCCATCATAGGTATCACATGGTCTTAGTGGCATCAGTTACCAAACTAACAATCTCGCATCACTGGAAAGATCCCAGTGCCCTTCTTTTCCAGAATGGTATCAAGAAATTCTAACAGCCCTAGCAGCAGAAAGAGCTGTAGCATGGGCTACAGGAACCTAGGTAAAATTCCAAAACTGCTGGTCTTTATTCTATACCAAGCTCCAACAAGTGTGAACTTCTAGAAGCCTCCCTTACTCTATGATTTGCATACTTTATGACCTGCCCCAGGTGGAACTAAGGTGATTTAATTGCTGTCGTCTATTTATGTCTTTGACTTTACTTAGATTCAACATCTGGGTATCCTACTATGTGGTGACGAATGGGATTGGGGGGGTAGGGAGGGAGGTGTTAGAGTTAGAAAGAGAGGGGAAGGGGGAGTATTATTAATGTTATTACCTGTTTTGTTGAAATTGTCTTAATTGTATTATTTAATTGGTTAGTCGTAATATTGTCTTTTCTCTTTTTTCATTTATTTTGTAAGGACATGGCAATGTAAGGTTAACTACTTGATGGAAAAAGAACTGTACATATGTTGGTTGTTTTTTTTTTTTTTTTTTTTGCTTTGATTTCCTGAAATACAATAAAGTGTATTAAATTGCAAAAAAAGAATGTATAAACACACTTGTAGTGTGGAGAACCACGAGGAATATCAGGAAATAGCCAGGGAAGCTAATTGAAGAGTTCAAAGGGCAAAGGCAAATAAGGAACTCAGGCTGGCAAGAGGGATTAGGGAGGGGGAAAAGGAATTCTTTATATATTTTAGGGAGAGAAGGAAGGATGACGGGCAGATAAAAAAGTTGAGGGAGGGGTGGAAGGGATAGAGAGTGGGCTGGAAAAGGCGGAACTGTTAAATGACTACTTCAGCTCAGTCTTCACCAGGGAAAAGAATTGACTAGAGCTGTAGGGAGGGGGCTTAACAGGGGACCTGGGGAAGGGCAATCTCATCGAAGGAGAGATCCAGGTCTGGAGGGGGTGGAGGGATCTCAATGCCGTTAGAATGGACAAGGCTCCAGGGCCAGATGAAGTCAACCCCAGAGTTCTGAAAGGACTGGTGGATGTCCTGGCATCTCCACTGATGGAATTCTACAACTCCTTCCTCCAAACAGGCTGTATCCCTTTGGATCGGAGAGAGGCACATGTAGTACCCATACATAAGAGTGCACCCTGGGATGATCCAACGAACTACAGACTAGTCAGTTTGACTTCCATCATAGGTAAAATTCTGGAGGCCATATTAAAGGAAAGGATAGTGGATTTCCTGGAGGTAAATGGTTTTCAGGATGAAAATCAACGTGGGTTTGTCTGGGGTAAATCGTGTCAAACCACCCTGGTGGAATTCTTCGACTGGGTAACACGGTACCTAGATGTGGGTAAGCCGGTTGATATATACTTGGATTTCAGCAAGACTTTTGATTCCATCCCACATGGGAGATTGATCTGGAAGCTGAGTGAAATGGGGTTGGGAAGAAATTGGTGAGGTGGGTGGCAAATTGGCTCAAACATAGGAAACAAAGGATCATGGTGGGGGGAGAGATTTCAACACCCAGAAGAGTCGTCAGTGGAGTCCCACAGGGCTCGGTTCTGGACCCAGTCCTCCTTAATGTTTTCATCGCAGACATCAGGGTGGGGGTGGCTAGCAAGATGAGTTTGTTCGCTGATGACACAAAAGTGGGGGTGATGGTTGAAAATCAGTAGGGGAGAAGGGCACTCCAGGAAGACTTAAAGATACTGGACAGCTGGGCCCAAAAGTGGCAGCTGGGGTTCAATGCATGCAAATGCTGTATGCTATACCTGGGAGGGAGGAACCCAAGGTTCACATACCACTTGAGAGGGTTGAGCTGTCTGTCACGCAGGTGGCAAAGGACCTGGGGGCGCTAGTGGATGATAAGGGGAGCAACTCGGAGCAGTGTAGAAAAGTGGCAGCAAAAGCTAATAAGATGCTGGTTTGCATAGCTAGGGGTATTATGTCCAGAAGAGGGGAGGTTATTCTGCCACTGTACAATGCACTGGTGAGGCCACACCTGGATTATTGTGTCCAGTTTTGGAGACCCCAGTTTAAGAATGATGTAGCACAGCTGGAGAGAGTCCAGAGTAGGGTAACCAAAATGGTTCAGAAAATGGAGGGGGTGACGTACAAGTACAGGCTCAGAAAACTGAACATGTACACGTTGGAGGACAGAAGAGACAGGAGACATAATAAAGACTTTCAAAAACCTGAAGGAGGTTCAATAAGGGGAACGTTGATGATCTTTTCCAACTAAAGGAAGGGGGATCACAAGAGACTATAGTCTAAAGCTCTCGGGAGGAACTTCAGAGAGGAGGCAAGCAGGCATTTTTTCACCGAGAGGGTTGTGGCACCCTGTAATGCGTTGCCTATAGAGTTAGTGACACTAGAAACAGTAGAAGGGTTCAAGAAGGGTTGAGATAGGCACAGGGGCACTGTGAAGTTAAGGGATAGGGCAAGCATCACAATAGACCATGGGGTGAAGGAAAGAAAACTACTGGGAGGGGTAGCGCAGTCTCTGTGCACAAACAGTGAACTGTATCAGCTAGACGTGAGAAATCAAAGGGTCTAATCTGCTGGCAACAATGTATGTAAGTATGTAAGTATATTACTGAGTTATTGCCAAATTAGTATCACAAGGGCTCCTTTTCATGTCTCTAGGCCTACGGTATGTCTCTGTACTTATGTGTAAGTGGGAACGCAGGGCTCAGAGGGCCTGCACTCCCACATATGCATACCATTATGTAAAAATGGGCAGCGTGAAGTACACTTTCTCAAAAAGAAGGGAAATTCATTGCAAAAAACTCTGTTAATGCATCAGTTAGTATTGTTAGTACAGCGACAAAAAGTTTGGAAATTCGATGTTAAGGTTCCCATCCATACCATCCCCACCACCACCCTCCACACACCAACAGGCATTGGGGTGTGCCATGGGGTCATCAGGCCTAACTCTCATCCCATTCTCCTGTACTGTACCATGTCGGTTTGTTTACACATGGAATGGTGCAAGTTGGCCTACTGATTCTATGGCACACCGACGCCTCCTGCTGGTGTGTGAAGGGTAGAGGATGGGAACCCCTAACATCAATTTCCAAACTTTTTGTCGCTGCATACTATCAACCCTAACTGATGCATTAACATAGTTTTTTGCAATGGTTCACTGACCATCGCTTAATACTAAACTACAACAAGATGAAATCTATGATCTTTGCCCACCGCCAAAGCTCATACAGTAATGTCCTGCTATCTATCTCAAACTCACAGGGCCTCCACATTCAACAAATCTCAAATTTCAAATATCTGGGTGTCACGTTGGACACATCCCTCACCTACCACACACACATTAAACACCTTTCCTCCTCTGTTAACACCTGACTAGGGATTCTATAAACACTGCCTACCACCCCCCAGGCCTTACGTCTTGCTGTAACCTGCTCAGTCCATTCATTGGTCGACTACAGTATTGTAATTTATGGCACCGCTGACCAAACAGTCCTACATTGCAGTAGTCTAGCTCTCAACAAAGCTTGCTGACTGGTCACAGGCTGTGATAGATTAACCCACATGTGTGTGCTCTACAAGCTTGCAGACTGGCTGACCTATGAAGGGAGACTTAAGTACCACACTTGCCTCCAAGCAAAAAAAGAAATTACTCTTGAATCTTATACCCAATGGCCTCTACCCCCTCATCTAGCCAGCCCCTCACAGGAAGGCCAACAGGCACCCTGCAAGCACCTCCCTCCTAGTGCCCCACTGTAGGACCTCATTGGGGCAAATTTCTTTCTGTTATCATGCTCCCCTCTGGCTTAACAACCTACCACCCTCCATCACCCTGGCCCCTAGTCTTGGTCAATTTAAAACTGATATCAAGAGCCTTCTTCTTGACTCGGAGGCCTGTGGCTGCTACCAACATTCCTCCCCTAGTCTGAATATGACAGATGACTAGCTTATTCCCCTGACTACATCTCCAGGCCTACAACCTAGCTGTATTTAAACCTCAACTCAGGGCTCTGTAAATGACCTTCCAAATCTGTAACCTGACTTGTTTCACTACAATGACCCAGAGTCCTATAAGACCCTAGAGATGGTAACCAAGCAATGTAAATGCACTGTACTGTGACCTACAGTATGTATATGTTTAAATGTAATGTGTGTGTTTTTGTACTGATGTGGAGCCTTTGCAAAGGAGTCAATGACTCAAAGGATTGTAATTCAAATTTTTCAATAAATAAATTAAAAAAATAAATATGTAGGGTATATGACATGGCCTGACTGAAGATATCATATTTATCTTCATGAGAGGCTAATAATATTATGATATCTCACAAATGGCAATGTGTACAGTATATATGTAAGGTATATGACATGGCCTGACTGAAGATATATTTATCTTCATGAGAGGCTAAAAATATTATGATATCTCACAAATGGCAATATGTCTATTGGAAGGCAATAGTTCATCTCGATGAATCAAGATTTTCCTATGACAGCCCAAAACAAATCAATTCAGTATCTGTTTTTTAACACCTTGCTTAAGTTTCATTCTACACACACACACACACACATATGGCACTGCCCCTGCTATCTGCCCTAATCATTAACTAAGATTTGTACAGTTCCCACAAAGCAGCTAATACGTTAAAGGATACAAAAACTCTTAAGATGACCCATCAAGATTTAAAAAAAATAGTTTCATAGGCTTGTAAGGAAAGGGTGTTGTTTACATCAGTACCAATACTGTGTTTATTTTAATTTAAATGACCACAAATACAATTCCGTAGCATTTGTAAAATGTAAATAAAAGCCCTCCTCTTTTGAAAAGCTTTCTCTAACTCATCCCTAAGATAGGTGGCGATGTGCAGCGTGATGACGTCAATAAAGCAAGAGCTCTAGCAGCTCGTCTCCAGTACCATACACAGCATGATTACACTGCACTGATCTCTACTTAGTAGTGCTGTGCGGAATGCAGAATTCCACCATTGAAATCTGCATCGAATGACCATTCTGCCAGCAGAATTTCTATGAACATTTCGCTGGTCCTGCTATGGAACTTCACCTGCTGTAATCCACAGAACTGTATTCTGCAGAACCACATTTTTCTGCATAGAATTATTCCACAACCATTTCTGCAGAAAATATTGAGATCCACAGAATTTAATTCTGCGGAAATGTAGCAGAAAACCCATTCCACAGTATTCGGCTGTGGAATTCAGCCATTCCGCTTCAAATTAAATTCAGCACAATTTTGGTGTAATTTCAAAAATTTTGCAAAATTCTGTTTCACCAGAATTTGAAAATTCCACACACCGCTGCTACTTAGTTTCATACAAATTTGTATAAAAATTATTATAAACATGTTTTAATTTGTATATTATTTTTACTAATATATACAAGTTAAGCTATGGTTTTGATATATTTGTATTAAAATCTGCAAGAAATTAGTGCAGTTACTATTTTTGCTACTGAGTGTTGCAGCAGACACTCTGAAGAAATGACTCCATGTGAGCCAGGACCCCAGCGTCCACTAAAGGCAGGTAAAGCTTTCATTCTTATACCTGAAATTACCCATAGTCCATCAATATTGATTCCCTCATACAGTTTTGAAATCAGAACTGTCTAATATTATGGTGAATTAGGAAAGCAATCCCTTTCATAAAGTATACCCAGCAGCCACCTGCCTAGACTCCTCGATATCTAGCCATCTTAGGGATGAATCAGAGCTTTTCAAAAGAAGATGGGTTTTGTTTACATTTTCAAATGCTAAGAAACTGTATTTATGCAAATTTAATAAATACAGTTTGGGCATTTGTGTAAACAGCCTTCCTTTTACAAGGCTATGAAGCCATTTTTTTATAAATCTTGATGTGTAAACTTAAGGGTTTGAGTATCCTTTAAAGAACAAGTTAGAGAATTGACTATCTGGTCAAATACATTTTGCTTCATTTCCATTGCAGCCTGCAATCTTCGGGGTTAAGTTCCTGGTCCCTAATCAGCTGGCTATTTTTTTTAGGTAACTATATCCCTCACACACACACACACACACACACACACACACACACACACACACGCTGGAGCCTCATTGTCTTACAGCACACTGCACTCCCGGTGTGCTCTCCTGGAACCCACAAATGGGTCACAAAGGGCCAGAGCAGGGAAACAAACATTTGTTTTTTGTTAATTGTCACTGCCAAGTGCCTAATCTCTGCAGCCAGAGCCACACTGGCAGTTTGCTCTCTGATCCCTAAGTATTTGCAAATGGTCCAGGGAATACTAGGAAATATCAATGTTGGAGGTTTTGTTGCCAACTGCCTATACTTTCAAAGTTGGTGATCTGCTCAATGCGTGCATGTTTCCCCATCCCTTGTGGCCAGAGCTGCACAGAGTTTGTTCCCCGGCCCCAAGGACATGGACATGGGTCTGGGAAGCAGTAGCAAGTTTCCAGAGGATGTCCTGGTGCTGAACACCTACATGTTCATGGCTGGTGAGCTGCTCAGTGCATATACAGTTTCCCAACCCCAAGGATCTTTGTAGTGGGGGGGGGGGAACCAAAACAAATGCACAGATTTAGAGAATGTCTCTTAGATCTGAGAACAAATGGCCATTTTGTTTGAGGTGTGTGAGTGCCCCTTGAACAAAAGCTGCAAGTTGGCAGGGGGAACAGGGAAGAAATTATCAATCAGCTCACTTGGGAGGAATGGCTGTGTCATTGGGCTACCTGGAAGTGCGTGCAGTGGAGGATCACTAGCACCAGGGATCTTGTCAGATTTTAAAATAAGTATTTTAAAAAAAACAGGAGCAGGTGCAGGTCACAATCTCTCCTCACCATGCCCCTCCACCCCTGCTGTTCCTCAGATCTGCAGCTAGATAGTCATCTCTGTGCAGTTCTGGGGAAAACCAAGATGGGGCGGGTCATGAGGAGTAATTAACATGATGACTGGGCAACAGTTCAAAAGGCTGTTGTCCAGTCTCGTAAACTATTGACCAGTTTCGGTTTGAAACAGGTAAGTAGTTCAAAAACCTTGAATAGTATGTGATCGGCTGTGACCCAGTCAGAAACCAAGAATATGGCACCTCATCAATTAAAGTTGTGTACCTGCCATTTAAAATTGTATACCTCCCAATTAAACAGTATGTATATCTTCCACCATAAAGGTTAGAATACTTTTGTAGGAGTACTGGTATGGCTGTTATCTGCAGGTTGCAGTGAGTAAAGATCAGCAGAGAAAGACCCTTAAAATTAGTGCACATTACTCCAAAAATAGGGGTGGGGTATTGCTGAGGTCCTGTACGTTCTAGGCCTCAATAGTACAGTATGTTTCCAAGTCTGCGGTTTCTGGATTTGGACTTAAGGTTTCTATGACTGCACCCAGTTGTAGGCCTCAGTTTCCTTAGAGTCTTGTGTATCATGAAAATCAGGAATAGTGTCTCTTTTCTGCCCTTCAGACAGGGGCTCAGTAGCTGGAAGAGGAAAGAAAGTCTTTCAATAGTGTAAGATATTCCTCCAGGTTCACTCTGACCATGTATGTGACTGTTTAATAACTGTCTGAGGTGCCTAGCTCAACTACCCATTCATCTACCTTTGGAGGTAACTCAGGGACTGCTGGACCATCCAAGTGATCACAGGAGCAGGGAAGTGCAGGGATTTTCTGGCTTTTTTCTCAGACTGTAACACTAACTGCTGCATTGCTGGATCTGTGACTGTGGTTGATGGGGAGGAGGGAGGAAGGCTGCAGAGGGAGGGACAAGGAAAGGCATTCATGAGAGGCAACCTGGCCCAATTGGTGGGCTAGTGTGGTTGCCATGTTGTAGCCAGCCAATAGGGTGGTTGTAATCCTGGGCTCAAAAAGCTGAGTTTGCCGTTCTGGCCCCAGTGGAAATCAAAGACTGCCGGAGTAAGCGAGCAGTTTTAGGAGGAGGGATTTTACTCCTTTTTTTATATATATATATATATATATATATAAATTGTAATGCTATCTACTGCAGTGCTGGATCTGTGACTGTGGGGGATTGGGAGGAGGACTGCAAAGGGAGAGAGGAGGATGGGTGTTTGTGAGAGGCAACTGGCCTGATTAGTGGGTCAGCATGGTTGCCAGATTACAGTTAGCCAATAGGGCGGCTATAATTTCTTTCTTTATTTATTTAACATTTGGTAACTGGAAAAGGTACACTAAGCCAAGGCTCATTTCCAGGTATGACCCAGGGACAGGAAACAAAAAGTGCAGTATTGAAAAGGATAATTTCTTTATATAATACCCAGATGGCCAAGCGACCTCTCATGTGAATGATCATGAAGTATGAGTGCAACTAAGCAGGAGTGTGGCATCTGGGGGCTTTGGCAGGGCATCATCAGAAGGACCGTGGGCTGCAGGTCATGTTGCTCAAAGGAGGGTCAGTAAGATGAGTAAGAGTAGAGGAAGAATACACAGAGGTACAATAAATGTAGCACATGTTCCCTATCTAGGGTCGGTCTCCGGAGTAGTCAGCTGGTAGCATCAGTGATATTAGGGGATTTAAGTTACTCCATATATCTGGGGTCAGCCTGCAGGGCAATTAGCAGGCAGAATAACAGTGATATTTGGTGTTCTCCACTACTTCCTACATAGGGCAGCCTACAGGGGAGTTGACAGGCAGGAAATCTAGCAGAAAGGCAGTTAGGCATATAGAATATTCCTAAAGCAGGCCTAGAATTAGTCCTAATTAAAAGCTTCAAAAGGTTAAGCGGTTAGCTAAGAACACTATTAGGAGGACTTGAAACTTAATAAGTGGAGGGGGGTACGCAGTGGTGGCAGAGTGGGGCAGGAAGGGTTGTGGGGTGCTGATATTTCTGGGAACACTCTGGGAGATGGGATGATGCCTGGTTTGCAGGGAGTTTAGTCAGCTGAAGGTGGAGGTGTGGCAGCTGAGGAAGGAAATAGCTGCACTGGTAGGAGGGATTCATAGGGGGTGAAGGGAGGGGTAGAGGGCTCATAGGGCCTGGAGGTGGGAAGGGGAGTAGAATGGACACATGAGGCAGTAGACCAAGAGGGGTGTAGGAAGGAAAATGTACTTAGGCAGCTCCCCGAGGTCCCACTCACTCAATGGTAGAGAGGTCCCAATGAAGTGGGGTGGATAACAGTAAGAGGAGAAGGTAAGGCACATGGGGGGAAGGTTGAGGGGAGCATCTCCACAGTTGCCATGACAGAATAGACCTACTGGATGGAGGGCAGAAAGGGAAACCTGGTGAAATGGGGAGAGTAAGATGGGGAGGGATGGAGATAGTAAGAGGGGAGGTATCAGGGAAGGTAGAGAGGAGGGCTGGGAAAAAGGAGATTCAGGCAAGAGGGGAGGGCATGTGGGTGCAGAAAGGGGGTGGTGGGCCAGGGAATGGGTGAGAAAACTGAAGGGGACAGAAAGGAAGGGTAGAGGGCAGGCCAGTAGCTGATCAAAAGGGTAAGGTAGGGGGCATGACAGAGTGGAGAAAGTCTTAGGAGACTGGAATGGGGAAAGGGATAGCTAGGGTTGGGAGGAAATACAAGAGGGACAGGAGGGAAGAGGGAGGCAAATGGGAGTGTGCAGCAGGACGGACAGACAGACAGGAGGGAGGGCCCAGGATGGAGGGGGGAGAATAGTAATCTTGGGGAATTCAATAGTGAAGGGGGCGAGATGGGGGGAATGAGTCAAAGGCAAGCCATAGCAGGGTAGAGTGCATATCAGGAATTATGGCAGGAAGACTAGGATCTCTGGTAGCACAGTCCATGGGTTGGGGGGAGATAAAGTTCACATTATACAATGGGATCTGAGAATCACTGGGTCTGATTGGCTGACTGGCACCTGCAAGCCATGGTAAATCCTTATATTACCCACAGAAAATGTGCCAATCAGCCACGTCTAGAATCCCCCCCTCCCACTGCAAAATCACTCCGACCACAAACATGAAATCTGCCATGTTGGACTCTGGTAAATCACGGTCTCCCAACTGCTGCTGTGTAACTGTCCAAATAATGACAACAGTCAATATTCAAATACAGTGGTGTTCCTGAAACAGTCATGGAATAAACATATGGGACAACACAGTTAAATCTCCTTCTCCGTAACTGCCCAGACTGCACCCACCTCAACTCTCACTCAGTCTCTGCTCCACTGCATTCCTGGTATCTCTTGTAGCTGCAGTCTCACTCTCGCTCTCTAAATCCAATCACTTGTAATACAAACTCTGGCCAGAGGCGATAAGGCTGTGATGAGCTGTCAAGACAGCAAAGTTACACGTGTGCATAGAAATTGTTGAACGCCCGGGTGTAACTTGGCCATTTTTTGGAGGTGCTGCACCAAATTTTCAACATGGTCTTTTTGGGACTCCTCCTCATGAAGAGTGCTAGTGTCATTTTGTTCACTTGTCCCGAAAGGTGATTTTGCAGATTGACCACACCATTCTGTGCCACATGTGTGAAAACACATTTCAGGCAAGATGTGAAAAATGACAGCTGTACTGTTAAAAAGGAGGTATGTAAAACTAGCAATGTTGAAAATGTGGAGTGAAACTATTAAAAACTGGCAAAGTTAGAAGCATGTGTAGAAACTGTGCAATACATGCTCATAACACAGTCATTTTTTTGGAATTTTTTCACCAAATTTGCAACATGGGCTTTTTGGGACCCCACCGCATGAACAGTGCTACTGTTATTATATGAATCAGTCCCAAAAGGTGATTGCACGCAGCGACCACAAAATCACCTTTTGGGACAGAGTAACAAAATGACAGTGAATGTTTTCATGACATGGGATCCCAAGAACCCCATGTTAAAAATTTGGGTAAAAATTCCAAAAAATGGCTGATTTATCAACAAAATTTGAAACCCCCACTGAATGCCATTATAGCACGCTTACCTTTGATTCTTCAATTTGCGGTTTGGCTTTGAAGACTGCAGACATGTCCCGGTCCAGAGAAGATGACAGTGCCAACCTCCGGAGGTAAATATGGGGTAAGTGGGGTGTGTGGGGAGGTGGGTGCTCAGTGGAAGAGTGGAGATGGAGGAGGGGGACTGGGTGACGACAGGGGACCATTTTCTTTTTTACAGATTAAAAAAAACACGTCTCAGGATGGTTTTCTTTATTTACAGGGGAAAAAAAACATACAGTACATTTGGGCAGATTGGGGTGGGCTCCCAGTGTGCCACATGAGTGGGGGTGGCTGAGTACATGATACCAACATGGGGATTGGGCACCCCGATGTCAGCAGGAGCAGGGGTGAAAAATACATTTGGGCACACTGGGGTGGGCTCCCAGTGTGCCACATGAGTAGTGGGGGCTACATCATGCTGATATGGGGATTGGGGACCCCGATGTTGGTGCAGAGATGGGAACAGAGGGAGTAGGAAGGACAGCAGCAGTGGGAGGGTGCGAGATGGTTTTCTTTGTTGCCGGTGCTGGTGGCGGTGATGCAACTGCTCATTTGCAGCACTCGCACATGCGTATTGCGGTGAATGGCATTTTGCCATTCACAACATGATGGCACCAGCAGAACTGCACATGTGAGTAAGTCACGCATGCTCAGTTCATTACCCAGAATGCGGAAGTAACAGCCAAACTAGTGAGGCTGTTATTCTGTAGTGGCCAATCATGGCAGAGGGTTTCATGCTCTGTTGGACTTTCTGAAGGATACTTCCAAAAGTCGAATGGAAGGTTCCATGGTCGGCTATTTTTAGAGCTACAATCCCAAAATGTCTGTAGGCTTTGCCCTCAGCCCCAAAAAAAATATGCAAATTAACCAAATAAAAACTGAAGAGAATTCTCACATGACACTGTTACTGTACACATGACTAATTGTTTTGCCACCTTCTTAGTGCCTGTTATGACACATGCAGCAAGTTTCCATGATCAGTGAACTACGTTGCCCAGCAGGCAGTGTGCCTCTAGTGTTTGACGTGTGCTGAGGTCTGCGCACTAACTGTTTAAGGTCATAGTTCCATCAATGTGCAGATTGTGAGCTCCTACTCGCAGTTTGACAGCATATAAACAGAATTATACAATGGGATCTGAGAATCACCACGACTCGCAGCCATCTCTTTAAGAAAAAAAACAATCTGTATATGGGGCTGCATTAGACAGCATGGGCAGCAACACTGTAGCCCTAGCAACAGCCCTAGCAACCAATAACTTTTTTTTCTGGTGTAGTAACAAATGCAATAAAAATACCAAAAAAGACCTTTTTATTTATTTGTTTTCTATCTCAAAAAAATGGGAGAGGGAATCATTGTATAATCGCAATCTACCACTCCAGGGTGTAGGTTATGCTGGGATTTACCCACTTCTGGTGTGGTTTGATCACTCGGCCTGTGGTCTTGTGACCGAACCACACCAGGTGTGGGTAAATTTCCAGCATAACCCATACCCTTTTGTGGTTTATTGCTTAATTATAGTGCACCTGAGGATGAATGACTTTGCAGGATGTGAGGGGAGAGATGCAAGAGAGGTTCAGGGGATTGGGGAGAATTTGCAGTGAGGCTGGGAAGATGGTAGCCTTCTTGGTAGTGCTGCAGATTTTTGAGGGATAGTAAGGCAAGGAAGGGAAGAACAGAGACATTTAACAGATGGCTTAGGAAGAGGTAAGCAAAGAAGGGATACAGGCTTGTTGAAGGCTGGGGAGAGACCTGGGATAACAAGAACCTGTATGCATCAGATAGGTTGCATCTGAGTAGGAAGGGTACAAGGGTCCTGAAGGGCAAACTTGAGGAATTCATGGCAAAAAAACTCAATTTAGACTGACAGGGGGGAGGCAGCAGGGTGTACAGAACCCTTACTCACCTGGTTGAGGAGGCTGATACGCCTTCCCACAATCAGGACAGCATGCGAAGGAGCTAGATGTGAAGTGTATAAGTAAGGTGGAAAGAGTGAGGGAGGAAGTGGGGTGGAGAGGGGCAGGTCAGAAGCAGGGGAGGTCCCAAGTCATGGTGGAGGGTAGTGTCTCTGAGCACCACAAGCCTGGGAAACAAGACGAGAAAATTGCAGTCACTGATGGCTGAGGGAGAGGTGGACATAGCAGCCACACAGACATGGGCCCTACAAAAGTATGGCTTAGACCTTGCAGGTCCCAGGTATAAACTGCATAGAAAGGACAGGGGGATGGGAAGAGGAGGAGTGCCTCTTTACATGAAAGCGGCGATAACCTGAAGCAGAGAGGAAGAATTGGAGGGCAAGAGTGAAGCATTGTGAGTACAGGTACAATCCACTAAGGGGAGAAAATTAAGGGTGTGTATGGTCTATAAGGCCACCCTTTAAGGACAAGGAGTTGAGCAGATTACTGGGGACCCAAATCATGGAAATGTCCAGTAAGAGAGAGGTAGTAGTAATAATGGGGGATTTCAGTCTACCTGGTTTGGACTGGAAATTCCCAGCTACCTCCTGCATTAGGGAACACGTACTGTACTACTATATACATTTCAGAGAGGTTTCCTTGCTCAAGGTGTCATGGAATCTACTAGGGAGAGGGCTGTACTGGATCCAGTTCTGTCTAACTGGGAGTGTGTTCAGGATGTGAAAGTGGAAGCTCTGCTTGCAGGTAGTGACCACCAAATGGTGTGATTCCTCCTGGACATGGGTGTGGGGATGCTTAGGACCAGGACAATGGTTTTGGACTTTTAGAGGGCAGAATTTGATAGGATGGGAGAAATTCTAGTAAGACACCTTGCCAGGTTCAGAATGGGAATGAATATGGAACAGAAATGGGCAATAATAAAGGAGGGACTAATGAAGTCCAGTAGTGAGTGTTTCAAAATCAAAAATAAGAAAACTAAGCCCAAAAAGCCAAGCTGGCTTGGCAAGGAGGTGGTAAAACTGTAGGTTGCAAGAGGGCAGCCTTCTGGAAGTACAAAAGTACTCAGAAGGAGGAGGATAGGAAGGATTACTGTGCTAAATCAAGGGAACTGAGCAGAGCAGTTAGAATGGCAGAAGCTACAAAGGAAGTGCAGCTTGCACAGGGGATAAAACAGGAGAGAAGGCCTTTTTTCCATTATATAAGGGCGAAAGAGATCACAAAAGATGAGATAATCGGATTAAAAAAGGAGGGAGGGTTGGCAGAGGGTTGTGAAGAGAAAGCAGAAGTACTTAACAAGTACTTCTGCTCAGTTTTCATCAGAAAGAAGGATGGAGCTGTGCCACAAGGGAGCAGGGGGTAGGGACCAGGAGGGGGGAAGTTATGGACGGCGTCATTCAAGTTGATGGGGATATTAAAGGGCCTAAGAACCTTGACTGTGGATAGATTCCCAGAACCAGATGGTATACACCCAAGGTTCCTAAGGAAACTGGTAGTCTGTGGCTGGTCTCCTGGAAGACCTGATTAACACCTCTCTAGAGTCAGGGATTATGCCCAGGGATTGGACAACTGTGCACATGGTGCCACTCCATAAAAGTGGGCCAAGGGATGAGCCAGAGAACTACCTGCAGGCCAGCTTGACTTGAACTCATTAGTGAGCAAGCTAATGAAGACCATCCTAAAAGAGGGATTGGTGAACTTCCTAGAGGATACTAGGCTCCTGGATATCAGGCAACATGGATTTGTGTAGGGGAGGTCCTGCCAGACTAACCTTATTGACTTCTTCAACTGGCTTACCAGAACAGTGGACAAGGGCCAAGCAGTTGATGTTGTATCTTTGGACTTCAGCATGGTCTTCAAGTTTGTACCTCACAAGAGACTGGTTAGGAAGCTGGAAGACCTGGGGGTGGGGGATAAGTTTGATGTCTGTGTCACAAGTTCACTGTAGGATAAAAGCCAAAATGTGATGGCTGAGGGGGATTTTCAGAAGCTAGGCCTGTGACTAGTGTGGTCCCACAAGGCTCTATGCTCAGCCTAGTGTTATTTAACATATTCATAAGTGACATCTCAGATGAGATCAATGGTAAGGTCTGCCTGTTCGCAGACAACACATAGCTGTGTGGGAAGGTGGAGTGAAGGAGGGGAGACAGGAACTTAGGGAAGACCTGACAAGATAAGAGAAAAGGCAACTCAGAACAAATGGTGTGTAAGCCACAAACCACACTCACTTGAAAATGAAGGGACATCTCAGAGTGTTGTTTCCACTTTGTGCTGAAATAAAATTACAGAGAACTCTTCTGCTATTACTGGCACATGCACAGATCATTTTATGTTTCCAAAGAAGACCTGGCTAGGCTAGAAAAGTGGTCAGGCATTTGTCAATTGAGGTTCAATGCTAAAAAGTGTAAAGTTATGCCCTTGGGAGTGAAAAACCTAGGGAGAAAATACTGGCTGATTGGTGTGCAGGTAACTATGTCAGGGGAAGAAAAGGACCGGGGTGTAACTATCACAAGTGAACTAAAACACTTGGCACACTGCAGGAAAGCTGCAGCCAAAACAAGTTGGGTGCAGCACTGCATAGCTAGGGGAATTACCAGCAGGAAGGTGGAGGTCATGTTGCCATTGTACAGGTCTCTAGTGAAACTGCACCTAGAGTACAGTGTGCAATATTGGTGACCTTATCTTAAGAAGGATATCAACTTACTGGAAATGATCCAGAGAAGGACAATCAAAACGATCCAGGGCCAGCAAGATAACACCTATGAGGAGCGGCTCAGGGGGCTCAACATGTATTCTCTCGAGGACAGATGACAGAGGGCAGACATGACTGAGAATGTTTCCCACTAGAACGTAAGTGTGAACAGATGGAAAATTATCAAAGTGTTTTACATAGTTGATATATGTGATATTGATTATACGTCAAGTTTTTTTTAAATGTATTTTATGTATTTAGTAAAACTGATAAGATCTGAACACAGGACTGTCTTGTAAACAGGATTTAATAATCCTAATGACATGTATTTCCCATATAAAAATAACATTTTATCTATCTATCTAAGTACCTTAAAGGTATAAACAAGGTGTGCGCTGAGGGCCTCTTCAGCCTTAGTGGAAACAAGACGACTAGGGGTAACAGCCTAAAACTAATGGGGGGAAGGGAGGTTCAGGACTGAGAGGAGGAGGAGGAGGCATACCTCTCATCATCATGCCTCATAAATCAGGGACAGGGTTTAAAAATCAGGGACAAAGACCCCAAATCAGGGATGCATCTTACAAATTGGTAATATTCACCCAGAAAGGTGATAAGTGTAAGATGCATTTTCTGAAGAACAATAAGTCTGTAACTTTAATGTTTAACATCATTTTGTGCTTATAATATCCACTGTTCAGTCATAAAACCACAAATTTTATGAGGGACAAATGAAAATTTTCAAGCAAAATCAGAGACAGTTGAGAGGTATGAGAGGAGGCACTTTTTCACTGAGAGGGTGGTGGCTAAGTGGAATGAGTTGCTGGAGAGGGTGGTATCACTAAAAATGGTGGGCAGCTTCAAGAGAGGTTGTGAGGGGGAAAGTAGAGAGTAGAGTGGGGAAAGAGGAGGGAGGGGGTATTTGAGAGGGGTCAAGAGGGGGTATGGGGAGGGGGGAACAGTTCCCGCTATAAATACAGTGGGAACTGCACACTTGAGCAAACTAGATAAGGCCTTTATCTGCTGGCACATTTGTATGTATGTATGGAGGTCTCTGATCTCACCAGTGTCTGAGAATGACCCACTTTGCTGAAATCAGAGCTCCAGTTAGCCAGCATTTCTGTGGTGCAGAGATGTGGGTAAGGTCAACCATATCCCCCAGAATGACCAAGTGTGGCACTAGGACTAAGTGGGGTGTGGTGAGCGCACAATTATTTGTTAAATCTTGAGCATTCCTATATGATGTACTGTATGTGGTAGAGTCAGGTGCAGAGTTACACCTACACTATCAATTGCCAGGTATTAAGCATCAGATATGAAGTTTCTAGGGTGTCCTATGCCATAAGTATAGGATTTTGAATTGTATGACTTGGTTTCTGGAGTTTGTAGCCCCTTTGAGTCAGCTATTCCAGTTTATACAATGGTGTGTGAAAATCCTGTAACCTCATTGGTCAAAACATGTCATATGACCGTGGGTAAATCCTGCATAACCCACAGCTGAGGAATGGCATTTATAAAAAAAATAAACACATTTAAAATTTATTTTACACATGGGTCCATTGTATAATCGCAATAAGGCACTCCAGAGTGTGAGTTATTGGGTGATTTACCCACTTCTTGTGTGGTTAAGTCACTCAGCTGCACCTCGTGACACACCACACAAGGCATGGGTAAATCCCCAATAACCCACTCCCTGTTGTGCCTTATTGCTTAAATCTTTCTCACTGTTGAGGTGTTATCTGTCTATTTAGTTCTGTTTCCTATTTTTCTTTAGCGGTGTACTTGGGGTCAGGTGTTTTGTTGAGGAGGAACTTGTGTGCTTGACTGCTGGATAGGGCCTATTCCTGTCGCCTTGCCAGAAAGTGGTCTAATTCATTCAGGCCAAGAAAAGTGAGGTTAGGGCCTAGGTGCTTGGTGAGGGTGTGCTGCAACTGCTTTTATCCCTGCAAATGGTTTTTCAGTTGGTAGAACTCCCCTTGAAGCTGTGTGAATGATTTAATTATAGAGTAAAAATTACTGCTTCCTTTCAGAATTTCCACATAATGGGCTTCTTCCCAATACAAATGTCTGGATTATCCCCAAGGGAAAGAGTGGAGAGATCTGGGGTTGCCATTTAGTCAGTATGGATGCCTGGGACCATGCCTTCTGTGTGTAACTAAAGAAGGATTGATTTATCAGTGTCCAGGGGAAGCCGTTCAATATCAGGCATATACCATATGTGAACTCAAGAACTCTGATTTCTACTGGACCCATGTGGACTTTTGTGATGAAGGGCTTCCAGGGTTTGCCCAGAGCAATTTGTTTGAGTGTTAAAGGGAGGGTAAAAGAGGAGGAGGAGTAGCTCTCTACATAAGAGAAGGAATCAAAGCAACAGAACAAAAGGGTAAACAGGGAAGAGAAGAAGCACTGTGGGTCAATTTGAAGGCAGGCAATGGCACCATATTCCGCACAGGGATTGTATACAGACCCCCCTCTCAGGGGGAGGAAATGGACAAGGAAATGATAGAAAGTATACTTAGAATGGCAGATAAAGGGGAGATATTGCTGATGGGTGATCTGAATATGCCAGATGTTAACTGGAGTGCAGTTGCAGCAGCCACTTCTAAGAATGGGGTTATTCTAGATGCCCTACAGGGGGCATGCCTAAGACAACTAGTATTGGAACCCACTCGAGAGGGAGCAATCTTAGACCTGGTACTCTCAAATGGGGATGGAGAGAGGATCACAGATGTAGAAGTGGGTAGCCATCTGGGAACTAGCGACCATCGAACAGTATGGTTCACAATAAACACAGCAGTAGAGTCAAGCCATACAAAGGCAAAGGTACTGGACTTCAGGAGGGCTGACTTTGCCAAAATGGGTGAGTGCCTAAGGAATGCACTAGCGAATGGGCAGGAAGGAGGGGTGGAAGAACAAGGCGGAATAATAAAAACTGCCATCACAGAGATAACAAGCCTTTGTGTGAAGCAAATAAACAAAACAAAACGATGTAAGAAACCACTATGGTTCTCAAAGGAGGTGGCAGTGAAGGTTCAAGAGAAAAAGAAAGCATTCAGAAAGTAAGTTAATCACGGAAGGAGCAGGACAGAGAATTGTATCAGTTAAAGCAAAAGGAAGCTGGGAAGGCAGTCAGAACAGCAAAGGCCCGAACTGAGGAAAAGATAGCCAACTCAGTTAAGAAGGGGGTAAAACCTTTTTTAGGTACATCAGGGAGTGAAGGAAGACTAAGGAGGGATAGTGAGGCTAGTAAAGGGGAGGGGGAGGGCAGAGGTGACTGTGAAAAGGCAGAGATACTAAACAAATATTTTTGCTCAGTATTTACAAATGAAGAGGGGGAGGTACCTAAAACAAACAATAGAAACACTCTGGATACAGAAGTTGATACCAGCCCATTTACAGAAGAAAGGGTTCTGAAAGAACTCTGAAAACTGAAGGTGGACAAAGCAATGGGACCTGATAGGATTAATCCCAGAATTCTAAAAGAACTAAGGGTAGAACTAGTGACACCACTGACTACCCTCTTTAACAAATCATGGGAGGATGGGGTGGTACCTGAGGACTGGAGAAGGGCAGATGTGATTCCCCTTCACAAAAGTGGGAGCAAGGCAGAAGCAGGAAACTACAGACCTGTTAGTTTAACCTCAGTGATAGGGAAAATGATGGAATCACTTCTGAAGGAAAGAATTGTCGAGTACCTAGAGGCCAGAGGGGCCCAGGACCCAAGGCAGCATGGATTCACAGCTGGAACGTCATGCCAGATGAATCTAATAGATTTCTTTGACTGGGTGACCAAAGTAGTAGATCAGGGAGGGGCTGTGGACATGGCCTACCTAGACTTTAGCAAGGCATTTGACTCAGTCCCACACAAAGATTAATATACAGTTAGCCAGCCTGGGAGTGGGTCCCAAGATGATAGCCTGGGTAAAGAATTGGCTGGAGAATAGGACACAGAGAGTAATAGTAAATGGAGTCCACTCTGAAGAAAGGGGGGTTACTAGCGGGGTGCCTTGGGGTTCAGTATTAGGACAGGTCCTCTTCAATGTCTTTGTAAGCGACATTGCAGAAGGACTGGAAGGAAAAGTATGTCTCTTTGCAGATGACACAAAGATCTGCAACAGAGTTGATGTACAAGGTGGGGTGGAAAGGATAAGAAGGGACTTGGCAAGGTTAGAGGAATGGTCAAATATATGGCAGCTTAGATTTAATGCTAAGAAGTGCAAGGTAATGCACCTGGGAAACAAAAACCCAAGGGAAGAGTACACAATGGGGGGTGAGATACTAACAACAACAAAAATGGAAAGGGACCTGGGGTAGTCATATCAGATGACTTAAAGGTGGGCAAGCAATGTGAGAGGACAGTAAGGAGGGCTGGGGGGATACTGGGATGCATAGGGAGAGGCATCACCAGTAGAAAACAGGAAGTTGTTATCCCTCTGTACAGACAGCTGGTGAGACCCCATCTGGAGTACTGTGTGCAGTTCTGGAGACCCAGTCTCTGCAAGGACATAGACAGGATGGAAGCTGTCCAGAGGAGGCAACTAAAATGGTGCCGGGTCTGCACCGGAAGACATATGAAGAGAGACTAAAGGAGCTTAATATGTATAGCCTCGAGGAAAGGAGGAGAGGGGACATGATAGAAACTTTCAAGTACCTCAAGGGAATCAACAAAGTCCAAGAGGGTAGCATCTTTCAAAAAGGTGTGCAAGAACAAGGGGCACAATTTGAAGATGGGGGGTGTGTGGCTCAGAGGTAATGTAAGGAAGTATTTTTTCACAGAGAGGGTGATGGATGCATGGAACAGCCTTCTGGAGGAGGTTGTGGAGTCAAAAACAGTGGTTGAATTCAAGCATGCATGGGACAGCTATAAGGCAATTCTAGGGGATGGGGGTAGAAAGAAGTAGGCTGCTGGTTAACTAGGATCTGCAGCTTATCCATTAGGTAGGGAAATGGGCAGACTGGGTGGGCCAAGCGGTCCTTATCTTCCGTCAAATTCTATGTTTCTATGCTAGGGAGATGTGGTAGAGAGAGAAGTAAGGAGTGTCAGCCCTCTCTTCCTTGGCCTTGGAGAAGTTTTCTGAGGCTTTGCTGTGGTTTGCCTTTGCTCCAAAAACAGTGCACTCCCACAACCTGTATTTTTGTAACAGGTTGTGGGTGCACTGCTATATGCCCATCTTTTATTATCTGAAATTGTGTGTAAGTAAATAAAATTAAATTTTTACTTGCTATTTACATTGTGGTGCAGCATGTTATAGATTGGTTTTGATTTGGTATGTTCAAACCTTTTTTTGCTGGCTGCTTGGATTTTGGTCTACGCACCACATTTTCCTGAGGTGACCCTTCTTGCTTAACAGGTTATTCCAGTGTAATCTATTATCACACCAGAAGCCTAAGTATTAAGCTTAGAAACATAGACTTTCAATGCAGATAATGACCACTTGGCCCTTCAAGTCTGTCCATTTTTCCCTGCCTGTCCTATCTTGTCACCGCAGCCCCTACTTGATATCTGCCCCCCCCCCCAACATTTCCTAACAAAGATTCCCTTGTGCTTATCCCATCTGTGTTTTTTAACATATTTTTTGCTACACTGCTATGGGCCAGGTTGGAACCTCCTTCCACCTATTGCCTTGCCCGTATACCCTCTGGTCGAGATCCACCGCTCATTCGCTGGGACCACCAGCCCACCTGCGACACCACTGTACTACCCCTCCCCCCTGCTCTTCCCCCCAGGGGCTAGTGTCACCTTCTCCCTCACCACAGACATCTGGCCACCCACGGCAGAGGTGAAGACTGGTGGTGCACCCCCCCGGTGACCGGTGGTATGGATCTGATGATGGAGGTGGTGGACCAGCAGAAAAGTCATCTTCCAATCCTTTGCCTCCATTTTCACATTTTCAGTCATCCCACCCCAGGGCTGTGAGCGCACATGAGGATAGGCTGTAGGAAACCCTGATGCAGCCTATCCAAACTCGCATTCCCTATGCCCAGCCCACAAGCTGCAGATCCCCTGCACCTCTACCCATGTGCACCCAGCTGGTGGTAAAGCAGCGGGACTTGGCACCCACCACCCCTGGAGGAGGAGAGCATCCACTGGAATGCTCTACCAACCTCCCCCGGCCAGCCGTCTGACAGCTTAGGCTCGTTCCCGAAACCAGGTCAGCAGCGTCACGAGCAGTAGCGCTATCGCTGCACCGGCAACCCAGCATATCTCATCCATGCTTGAAGCCCACCACTGTTTTCCCCCCACCACCTCCTGTACAGGAAGACTGTTTCAGGCATCCCCCACTTTTTCAGTAAAGAAGTATTTCATCACATATCTCTTACATTTTCCCCTTTCCTGGTTTATTACATGTCCCCTTGTTTTCATGAATCTTTTCCTCAGAAAAATACTTCCCTCCATTACCTTACTTAACCCTGTGATGTATTTATAGGTGTCTATCATGCCCCCCCCTTCCCTATTCCAGAGTGTACATATTCTGGTTCTTTAGTCTCCCCTCATGGGGCAGCTGATGCAGCCCCTGCACCATTTCAGTTGCTGTCCACTGGACGGTCTCCACCCTGTCTATGTCCATCCTGAGACGTGATCTCCAGAAATGTCTCACCAGTGATCTATATAGTGGCAACACCACCTGCCTCTTTCTGCTGGCAATACCCCTCCCTATGCACCCCAGTAGCCCACTGACCCTACCTACTGCCTTGTCACACCATCTCACCACCTTGAGGTCTTCAGATATGATTACCCCCATGTTCCTTTCATGTTTGGTGACCATCAATACCTCTTTTCCTATTCTGTACACTGCTTCTGTGTTTCCATGCCCTAGGTACATGATTCTGCACTTTTTCACATTGAAACCCAACTGCCATGCCCTTACTACTCCGCAGCTTTTCTCAGGTCTCTGCACATTCACATATTAAGTATTTATCAATTTGGTACTGTACCTTTAGGTATTAGTTAGTGACAGCTCTCAGTGAATGGTGTCGCACAGATCCCAATGCACCAAGCATAAAGCCTCCTTCACCATCTCACATATTAATTAGCATACTGTACATCACAGGAGTGTGCTTTCCCCGAGTACGGTGGCAGCCCTTGGCTAAAACTAAAAATGTCAGACACTAAGTTTAAAAAGTATGATATACAGTATATCCTCCAAACAGGCCAAAAGCAAATATTGAATAGCAACGGATGCGGTGTTAGCTCCACTGTAACAAATGGGCAAAAAGAAAGTTTGTCAGTCCAAGTGATGCTGGTGATATAGTAGTAATAGTAAAGAAAAAGACATTTAGTGCAAGTACTTTAGCTCAACTTCCATGTTATAAAATGTTGCTCCTTTCTTGATTGAATACAGTAAATTGCTAGATGTTTTAGTTTCTGCTGGTGGGCCAGCATCAATCACCAAAATAATTAAGAAACCAACAATTTTGCTTGCCCAGTCATTCTACTGCCAGCTGTGCTGTTGAACTGGGCTCTGGGACAAGCTCAGGTCACATGCGAGCTGACTGGGGTAGGGAGGCTGAGGCATCCCTTGAACTGTTGTCTTTTATCTGGGATGGAGGCAGGTTGCTCTGCTTCTCGCCTGACATCTGGTGGAAGCCAGGTGGCAGCACAGCAGGAGCCTCAAATTTAGGGGCAAGTTTGCCAGCAGACAATTTCGCGTACATGCCTCTGCTTGCCTGTGCACAGCGCAAAGTATCACTGCATATTGGACCCTAAAGATGAAAATGGTGGTGAAAACCAGTGACCAAGCAGGATGATACTGTTCTTTCCTACAGGTCCTGCACCACTGATGGAGCTCTCCTCCAAAATCTTGATTGTGCTCTGGAGGGACCTGGCCAGCCCTGATGACCCTGCCATAAGAGTAATCAATGGGGGGGGGGGACTTGGCAGAGGGAGTAAATCCCAGACAAGGAGGGTGACTTGGCTGGAAGCCAGGAGGACTGAAACTAATGAGGGCCAACTGGTAATCAGGGGACCAAAACAGGGGATAAAAAGAAGAAGCCAGCAATTTTGATTTGAAGTAGAAGGTGGACATAAGGCATGTATGGTAAAGGAAATTGTAAGGTTAATGGTGCTACTGCTAAGGTGTAAGTAAAAAAGATTGCAGGTGATTCAGCACATGACATTGACATGTTTGACACAAGTAGTACTGATTTAGTAGCAGAGAATGGCAATTTTGGTGGTGCAGATAATGAGTGGGATGACACAGATGTGGAAATTTACACTCCACTGCCACATCTTAAACCAATTAACTGAGCTGCAGGGGAGGAGAATGAGGATGATCACCCATTACATTCACAACTTTATAACTTACCTCCAGTTTCAGGGAAGTTGTGGGGGGATCACATATATCAGGGACAGTGGTGTACAGTAATTAGTTCAAGTGGGAAAGAGTAATACACATATCATCATGATACATTAGTTTCAGAGCCCCAAAGTTCACTCATTAACTTCTTTGAATTCAGGCACAATTGTGTGTGTGATGGGGTGGATTAGATTATCTAATCCTGTTATGTTAATCATGATCTTTTCCATTTTTTATAACAGAGAGCCCTACCCTATAGGGCCCATATCATTGCCATCAATAATAGTGACACCCACTGTCACCACCAGCATGCATATATGTTATTTATTTTGTCATATGTTTCAGACATAATTGGTTTGCAAACAACCTATGTTTGGGTTATTGTACTTACTTGGACCCCTAACCCATTATTGCATTGTTCATCTGCCTGTTGGTAATGATTTGGACTTATTCACGAGACCACAACCAGTGTTCTCTTCGCTATACTGCAGTCACTTGGCACTAGCCCCATTATTGCATTCTTCAGCCACTCGTCATAGTCATTGATTAATATATCCACACAACTACAACCCATGCCTTCCTTGCAATACTTTAAACATTGGGCCCTGATTCAATTTTTGTGTTCTTCAGCATCCGGACATCATCAATTATTGCAATACATTTATGAGACTGCAACCCATGTCTTCTTTACTGTACTTTAATTATTGGGCCCTACCATATCATTTTGCCATTCATATGTCTAGCGCCATTAGTTATTTGGACACATTTACATGATTACAACTAATGTCTACTTCACTGCAACCACTCTCCCATCATCATATGTTTCTGTTTTTTACCATTCTAATTATAAGAATTGCTAATAATAAAATCATACTAATAACAGCAATAACATATTTAAAAATAAAAAGTTAATAAATCATACATCTAAAACAACACAAATATTTCAAAATACATAAAAAAATACTTTTGATGAATTATAAAATACTCATCATCATCATCGAATGTTTACATTGCACTGCACTATAAGCAACTTCTTATTTGGGAGTCAAAAATCTTTACTCCTTTTCTTTTAAGTCTTAAGAGGCATTCTGTGAGCTTATCATGGCCTGCAGACTGTCTGGATTTGTTGATGTCCTTTTTCCTTTTTACCAGGACTGTCTCGTTGACTTTATTTTTGAATCTCCTTAGGCACTAATATATGGTTGCCCAACAAACACCCTTCATCCTTTTCCATGTCAGTTTTGCTACTCCTACAGTACCATGCTGCTTTGTCTGCTAGGAAAATTACCCTGATACTGAATGTTACATTCCAAATGGAGTGTACTAGCATAAAATGTGGGCACTCACCTTCTCAAGTAAATAACAACATGCAGGCTTCGTTTTATATCCAAACAAGTGCTCTGTAGTTACTTTATTATTCTCAAACCTACATGGTTAAAAAGTAGACATCACAGATATCACAAGAAGATAGCAATGCCTGACACATTTTAGATAAAATGGATCCTTTCTCAAAATGGAGCACTGTGTGCAGGTGTCATTGTTGAACCACATTTCAAGAACAAAATGAAACCAATTTACTATAAAGGGTCAGCTAGTGACAAATGGAAGGACATTCTGTCCAATCACGACACTGCCCAGACACCAAAGAATGAGAAAGGAGCACATTGTTAAGACAACTGCATTTTTCAATAAGCTTACCTGGAATCCTATTTAGAGATTATGAAGTTGGTGCAGGCTACATTAAGTCAATTACATCAAGCATGTCTTGAAGTATATGGCAAAATGTTAGTGTGCCCTAATTATGTGATCTCTAATTAGGGTTTTAATTAGGCCTATTCTTTATTTTACTTTGGGTCAGATTAATCACAGCTTTTGAAACACTCCATATAAGAGAGTTTAAGTATGTAATAAGACACATCAGGGTGTGATATTATGGGTAAATATTGACACACCCTGAGTGTGTTGTCAGGTACGAAGTGCTTCTGCAGAGTGCCTTGAAGCACACAAAGAAAAGTACAAATACTGGCAATAAATGATCTCCCTAAAGAGTATTATTGCACTTATAACATGCTTTTTTCCCCCAAATTTTTTTTTTATTTTGTTTCTTGACTTTTAATAAGAAAATATTGTTTTTTGTATGAATTACAAGAAGACAGACATGGTTGCAGTTGAGACACATTCACATCATATTTCAAACAGAATTCAAACTGCAGCACCTGACCCAAAGTTAGCGTACACCAAATTCTATGGTCCAGAAATGTTGTTTTTAATGTGCAATGTTTTTTTGCTCTGTATATGTGTGTTGTTCATGATGTGTGAGCTACCTGTATGTTATGCAATTGAGCCTAATTCTAAATGACAGCGAATGGTCCTTGAGATAGCTACTCCCACTTGATGAATAATTTATCTTTTTTGTATTTCCATGTGGAGTGATGCCTGGACCAATCAGCTCTGAGGAAGGCATGTGCCGAAATGTCAGCTGATTCCCGTGTGTCACCACACATGCGGGCTGTCTGTCTGGACACCTAGTGTATACTATGATGGAAAACACCATGTTGATGTCTGCTTTGTCTTTATTTTAAACGGCTCAGCAGTATGTCAACTTCTACACTCCGCTGCTACATGCTAAAAGTTGCAGAAGTCACCAAATAAAGTTTTTTGTATAGGTAAGATTGCCTCATCTCTAATCTTTGGTGTACGCTAACTTTGGGTCAGGTGCTGCAGTTTGAATTCTGTTTGCAGTATCTTGTTCTCTGTTCTGCATGCACGATAATCTGTGTCCTCACTGTGAGTGAGGTGAGCCCTTCTGGTGTTTGTAGTTGCAGTTGTATATTCACATTGTAGCCCAACCTTGTGCACAGGTTAAACAAGTACAATGATTGTAATTATAGCCAGATAATTACAAACCTGTACGTATCTTTCAGCCAATTATGTGGCTAGAATATGTTGCCCATGTTATAAATAATTATACCCTGAGAAGATCAATTGTTTTCCTAGTCCCTGTCTGGGACAGTACTTCCAGTTTGTTATGCAACTACAGTTTCATTTGTTTTTTTTAAATGATTTAGAAAATAGGGGCGCACAACACTGAGCAACTTCTCACATATACATTGATGAATATAAAGTGGTATGACTTACTGCTTACAGATCAAATGTCACAGCTGGCAGCCAGTTTACAGAGACCTGAAACACCAGGAAAACCAGGACGCCCTGGCCCACCTGGTCCTTCTGGAGAACCTGGACCCCCAGGAGTTGCAGGCCATCCTGGAGAACGAGGTTCAACAGGCCCTCAAGGTCTACCAGGGTTCTTTGGTGAGCCAGGTGCTAAAGGTAGGAAAATATTCAGTTTGTTTTCTAATATACAGCCTGTTTTATGGATGGGGAATGTTAGCAAGGGAACTGTGGTAAATATTCCCTACTTCATGTAAGAAGTGCTGCAGTATCTTTTCCTTCCACCTGGGCAACCAGTAGAGAAGAATATAATGGATATTGTCTTAGTGTCTCATCTGATGGACTGCACCTCCAACACAGTCACAACCTCTTGTGCTGCACTATAGTGTCAGTATCCGATTAGTCTCTGGTTATAAACCTAAATCCAAAACCTTTCTGCCCAGAGGTGAGACTGCTACCACCTGAGCCTTGCTGACACTAATATAGCAGGCTGTGATGGTACATACTAAAAGTATTCTAATACCACTTTAAAAACATTTAGTAAAACTCCTGAAAACAGCAGGATTCTCCTACAGAATGTTAAGACTGAAACTGCCTAATATGTAAATGTTATTGGCAGATACATATATCAGCTGTAAAATTATATCTTTATATTCAATAGTAACAGTGTGTCTTAATGTTTTATATGATCTGTGTACCAGGTGAACCAGGAAACAAGGGTGAAAAAGGAGAGCCAGGAATAGGCTTACGTGGGCCAGAGGGGCCTCCCGGACCCCAAGGTAGGATGTGTACTTTAATACTCATCACTCTGGTATAGTACTACTAATGGTGCCCTTAGACAGGACAATATAAGGTCTAGTGGGGTGCATCTGTGATGCTGATCCTTTAGATGATGTCTTCATGCTTATTGCTTAGATAAATAAAAACAGTATCACTGCCAGCCCAGTGGCACTCAGGGTTGAGGCACTGGATGCCACACCTCGCTCCATGCCGGCAACCTGGGTTCGGGAACAGGCCCAGGTCATCGGGGATTGGCCAGGGAGGGAAAGTATTGAGCATCCATAGGACTGCTGTCCTTTCCCTGGGGAGGGTTTGGGGCATCCACCATGCTGCAGCGGCCCCCAGTGGAGATCAGGGGCACTACAGGAAGCGGGGATACTTGGAGGAGAAGTGCGTCAGACGTCGGCACATTGTGCCTTAACATCATTGCACATCCGCATTTCTCAGAGGGCAAAAAAACAGGAGGAAAATGGCAGACTACCAAGGCAGCTTGATAGCTGCACTTCAGCAACTGGGAGCCTGCCATGGAATCGCACTGCAGTATTGATTACTGGCCTGGCTCGGAGGGGGGGACTGAAGGGGGTCCCTCCAGTGGGTGCAGCGCTTTGCCAGCTGGTATGTGAGTGAGCCTCTGGGCTGATCATTGATGAAAAAGGTGGCTGATGTAGACAGTTTGGGCTTCAGGAGTATAAAAGAGTGATATGATAAAAAAAAAAAAAACAGCATCACTATATTTTTTTTCCAATAAATGAAATGAAATACAAGTCTGGGGGTCTGTTATTTAACATTTGGTCCACAGTTCTTCTTGTAATAAAAATGTTGTACATCTCATCATGAATGGCTGCCAGTAATGAGTGACCTGATGTGTCACAGAGCTGGCATCAACACTGCCGGACCCTAGTCAGTATTGAAAGAATGCTACTGAACTCAGACTGAACTAGAACATTTGCATATTTTTACAAAGGAATGCTGTGGAATAACTGGCACAGCAGTAGCAGCACTCTTAGCTCATATGCATGAGAATGATTCCGGTTACACTCCCTTTCTAACACCCTTGATTGAATGTCTTCTAGTTGGCTCAAGTTAACAAATGAAAATGATAAAAAAAATATATGATCCTACTAGGCAGGCAAGGCAGTTTTATTTATACAGTGCCCTATCCAAAGGCTCAGGGCACTTTACAGACAGAATAAATAAGTAGAACCAAATAACGAAATGAATTACAGTAATAAATAATCTCAATAGAGCCAAATAACTAAATTACAATAATAAATACCTCAATGGAAATAAAAATCAACATTAACCTAAAAAACCCATAACAGACATTGTACTAAACAAAGCAGCAGATTGAGCTCCCCAGAACAGACTCCTCAGGTTTGATTGTTGCCATAAGCTCAAGAAAACAGATACAATTTCAACCCCTTTTTAAATGCTTCCTCTGAAAAATGTCTTGGTAGGGAGTTCCAAATTTTTAGGGCTGCTTCCCCAAAGGCTCTGTTACTGGATTCTTTGATATAAAATCTCAGGATGGCCAGCTGATTATCCTCATGGAGTGGAGAGGCAACCCGGAACATAGTAGGCCAAGAGATCCTTAAGGTAGCCAGGGTCTGTGCAGGGCTTTGTAGGTCAACAGAGCAATCTTGACAGTGTCAAGCTACCTAACTGGAAGCGAGGGCAGATTTCATAATACAAGTGAGATGCAGTCTGAGATCGCTATATCTAGGATCATCCCAGCTGCTGCATGCTGCACCAGATATAGGCAGTATACTAACTTCCAAGACAGCCCTAGCTACTGTGCATCACGGTAATCAAATCTGGAGGTTATAAGGCATGCACTAGGGTCACCAAGTCCCCATGCCCTAGATACGGCTTAATCTGGGGTATATTACTCAACAAGAGGAAACCATTGCACACTACAGCCACCACAGGATATTCCAGTGACAGCTTGCAGTCCACAATCACACTCAGATTATTTGCCCTATCCATGGCCAGGTTGGCACCATTCAATTTTACAGACCCATGAGGACTATGTCTTACCTGGATCTAGGCTCAACCAGCTGGAGGCCATCCAGTCAGAGATGTTCTGTGGACATTAGGTCAGAGACTGCTTCATGCCCTGACAATCTAAAATACTGGTACAGCTGAATATTACCTGCATAACAGTGAAGATTCACCCTGTACTGTCTGATGACCTCTCTCAGTGGCAGCATGCATACAGTGGATATTTTATTTTATTCTTTTGGTAACCGAGTAAGGCCCACTAGGCACAGGTGCCTGTTTTTTGGGGTGTCCTGAGAGCACCAGGGGAGGCCCACTAGGCACAAGTGCCTGTTTTCAGGGGCAACCTGGAGCACTGGGCTGGTTAAGTGACTTGCTCAGAGTCACACAGTATGCAAGTGGAGGTTGTGGGAATCAAACCCAGATCTGCTGGTTGTGCCGAGCTAATTCACAGCTCATTAGTCTAACCTCTAGGCTATACTGCCAGCCCCAATGGGGGACAGGATCAAACCCTGGGGCGCCCTACTGCTGATTTCATCAGCGCATGATGAGAGTGACCCCCTAACAACCTGCGGAGATGTGCCAGATAGTAAATACTGGTACCAATTTAAGGATGCCCAATCAGTGAATCCTCCACATTCCTCCAGGCATCTTATCAAAACCCCATGGTCCATCATATCAAATGCTGATGAGAGATCGAGGTGTCCATAGGAGGGCAATGAAAATGGTGTGAGGACTCAGCCATTTGACATACTGTATGATGAGGGGCTGAAAGACCTCAACATGTATACCCTGGACAAAGGAGGGAAAGGGCGGATATGATTGAGACCTTTAAGTACCAAAAGGGTATAAACAAGGTCCTGGATAGCAGTATATTACAGAATAAGAGGCTCTCAAGGACAAGGGGTCATGACAGGAAGCAAGAAGGGGGAAGATTCAAGGGAAACATTAGGAAGCACTATTTCATAGGTTAGTGGATGGGTGGAATGCACTCTCTGAGAAAGTAGTTGGGGTCAAAACAGTGACAGGATTCAAGGTTGCTTGGGATAGATGCAAGGGAATTCTGGAGAGGGGGCGGGGGGAAATTACCTAGATCACCTAGGGTCCTTGGGTAACATGGAGATAGAACACTTAGGCAGACTCAGTGGGCCTGGAGGTCCTTCTCTGCTTACAATTTCTATCTTTCTATGTTTAACACCAATAGAGCACTCCCCTCAATCTCTCACCAGGTGCAGGTCATTAAACACCCTGATGAGTGCAGTATCCATATCATGCCAAAGTCTGAAACTCAACTGGAACAGTTCATAGATATCTAATTTCTCCAGGAGACCCTCAATCAGTACTGCCACAACCCTCTGAATGTCCTCTATAAAAGGAAGATTTGAGACCAGCCTGTAATTTTCCGAAGAGTCTAGGTCCAGCAATGGTTCCTTGAGAAGGGGCTTCATCATTACCCTCTTCAGAGTGTCAGGGAAACACACTTCCTCAAGGGAACACTGAATAATTCTGGCTGAAAATGACCCAGGGGCTCCCTGCAGTCCACCAGCTACCAATTAGGCCCTGGGTCAAAGTTACAGAACATGGAGTGCTGCCTGAAGATCACCCGAGCATCTCTTCCTACATGACTGACCAAAGCTCATTCCAGGGTACATGAGGACCTTTGCCCTTCCCTGACCTAATGCTGCTTGCCCCTAACAGGCCACCTAGAGAAATTCAAAACAGAACACTGCGCTCTGGAATGGAGGTGGTGCAGGTAAGGGTTAGCAGCCCCAACAATACACATACCATAGGAATCACATAAAGCAGCCCATAGATTCAGAAGACAATGCTTGATACTTGATAAGTTCAAAAATATAGGTTTATTGCTGGCAAGTGTCATTCTGTTCAGGTCAGCAAACACAATGAAGAGCAAAAATGAAACTGCGTGCCAACACAAAGGTGCAATACTCCAGTGCTTGGCTCACTGGAACCTCCAGAACTCCTGAGGAAGCTCTGATGATGAGTGTCTGCAACTTGTGTCGGCACACTGTTTCACATTTTGCTGACAACTGCCAGCAATAAACCTATATTTCTGAACTTATCATGTATAAAGCATTGCCTTCTGAATCTTATGGACTGCTGTGTGTAATTTCTATGGTATGCACCTAGAGAAATTCCAGCTCTGATGGGGGACACTCAGTTCCAGAAAAATTGTCCAAACTGTTTGCACCTTACTACAGATGACACCCTACTGAACTTCAGACAGAGAGGATGAATTAATCTGTCAACAGTGCAGAACAGTTGACTTGGTCTTTTCTTGGCCAAGGTGATTGCCCAATGCAGGAACTCTGACTTTTTCAGGGTGATTGCCCTCTAATAGTCCTTGTAATAGATCCTCAAAGCCATTCTGTCATCCACCAATCTGGACCTCTTCTAAGAACTCACCATTCTCCACCCTATTGCCTTCATCTGTCTCAACTCACCATTATACCATGGCAAACTGCAATGAAAGCATAGCGAGAAGACATTTATTTATTTATTTATTTTATTTATTTGTAAAATCAGTTTACAACCTTTGAGCCAGAGACTCATTTCCAAAGGTACCTCGTCACATTAAAAACATACATAGTGTTTTAGGTTACATAGCATAGGTTTGCAAAACAATAGGCGTTCAACAGAGGCGCCACATCACACTGAGGTCAGACAAAATACATTTAGGTTACAGGGTACATGTAATTGAGAACAGGTGTTACACAAGTTGGTATCAAAAATTGAGCAATCTAATAGGTATACAATGAAACAGCTGGCACTGGCCAGGTTAGACATATGCACAGTGTACCGGGAAGCGATGGTGGGGATGGCTAGGTGGAGAGCCGCCCAGTGGGCGTTGTCATGAGAAGTCAGGGTGGAGGCTACTTTCAGAGACAGGAGCAGCTATGAGTGTTGAAGAATTGGTTTCGAAGGGTGGTTTTGAACTTGGAGATGGTGGTGGCATTGGTGATGGGGCAGGGAGAGAGTTAAACCAGGATGGGGCTCTGTAGCAGAAGGACCTCTGGCCACGGCTGGTTCTTGATCTGGGGACCATTAGGGTGGTCTTGTTGGATGACCGTGTTGCAATAGTGGGAGGGCTCTGGTGGATGGATGCCATTACCCCAGGGGGGGGGGAGAGCCCGAGTAGGGTTTTTTTTGTGAGGAGACAGGTTTGATATCGGAGCCGTTCATCCAGGGTAAGGAGTTTAGCCTCGTCATACAGCTGACAGGTGTGTGTGAGCCTGGGGGCACCAGTAATCAATCTGCAGGCTTTATTCAGGGTTAGGTGAATTTTTTTGAGTGCAGTCGTGTCGGCAGCACCATAGACTGGTAGACCATAGTCTACAAGGGACAAAACGGATAACGTAACAGTGAGCCGGAGTGCATTTGGGGGAAGGCAGGTTCTATGGCGGAAGAGGATGCAAAGCCATGTGTTAGTGGCAGATGTTAGGGCATCTATGTGGTTGCGAAATGTGAGGGCTGAGTCGATGGTAACCCCAAGGTATTTGTAGGAGCAGACTTGTTCCAGTGGCTGATTGGTACTAGGAAGGATATAGAGTGGGTGGTTGCTAGCTTTGTTTTGGGGGTGGGAAAAGAGCATAGCTTTGGTCTTTTTAAGATTGATGACGAGTCTGCGCTCCTTAAACCAAGCTTCGGCACTATTGAAAGACTGCTGTAGGGTGTTCTGAAGGGAGACGGGATTGCGGTGGGTGGCAAAAAGGACAGCGTCATCTGCATACAGGAGAATTTTGCCAGGGCATGCACTGGGCAGGGTGTTCAGATAGAGCGAGAAGAGAAGAGGGCCCAGGATGGAGCCTTGGGGGACGCCAGAGTGAATGGGATGGGTATCAGAGAGTATCCCATTGATTTTTACACACTGTGCTCGAGCGGCAAGATAGCTTGTGCACCATGCTAGGAGGCCAGTCGAGAGACCAGTGTGGCAGAGAGCATTCAGCAGAAGTGGATGGGAGATGGTGTTGAAAGCCTTTGAGAGGTCAATGAACACTGCACCAGCTAGGGAGCTGGTATCCAAGGAGGAGTGTAGGAAGTTGGAGAATTCAATTAGGACAGTGCTGGTACTGTGACCAGCACAGAAGCCATGTTGCTCTGGGCATGGTGCCCCCTTTATGAATTGGTGTGATTATGGCTGTTTTCCAAGCCGTGGGAAATTGTCCCAGGCAGAGCGATCGGTTAATTAGGCTGGTAAGTGGGGCAAGGACTTCATCTAGCACCAGCCTGAGGATACTGGGGTCCAGTGAGTCACTGCCAGGACTGTTGCTATTTAAAGCTTTGATTAGGATGGGTCTGGCTTCCCGGGTGGAAATCTTGCGAAGGTGGAAACTGGGTGCTGGAAGACAGGGGGAGGTTGGTTGGGGGGAGGGTCAAAGAAATTACTAGGGAGGACTGAGCTAAGGTCAGTGAAAGCGGTGTTGAGCCAGTTAGCTATGGTGGCAGGCTCGGTGGTGGTAGTGCCATTTCTAGTGAGCTGGGATGGGGTAGGGGAGCGAGATTTTCCGTTTAGTTGTTTAATATTTATCCCAGAAAGTCGGGCGAGCCCAGGAGGAAGTAAGGGTGGCCCTGTAATGGTCGGCCTTGGTCCGGATGGCCCAAGAGCACTTATTCCGAGCTGCATTGTAAGCCTGCCTATCAGACAGATGACCCGTTTCAGTGGTAAGGTGCCAGAGGTTATCCCAATTTCTTAGTAATTGTAGAAGGGCAGGGCTAACCCCGGGTGCATTCTGCTTTTTGGACCGGATTTTGGTGAAGGGTGCAAAGAGATCACAGGCCATGTTGAAGGTGTGTGTGAAGAAAGCGAGGGCAGTGTCAATGTCGGTTGCACGATGAATGGGGGACCAATTTATCTGGGTGAGGAATACTTTAAGGTTTTTCAGCCCACCAGGGTGGAGGCGCCTGCAGAGGGTGGTCTGGGCTTTGGGTTTGGGATTGGGGACTGCCCAATGAAATAGGATAGGGGAGTGGTCACTTAGGGAGTCTGGTAGGACCTGGATGTTTTGGATTTTTTGGGGTCGGTTGGTTATAATAACATCCAGAAGCGTGCTGGTACCTCTCTTAGGGTTTATTCTCGTGGGCTGGGTGACGAGCTGCGTCAGGTCTTGGGTGGCAAATGAGTCTCTGATCGCAGAAGAAGAGGTGCTGAGCCAATTTACATTAAGGTCCCCAACTAGGATTTGTTCTGCCTTATGGTGGAGGGAGGCCAGGTAGTCAGTTAAAGATACCAGGGCTGGGTGCTGGTTCTTTGGGGGAACGTAGGCTGTGGTGAGATAGAGAGGGCTCCTAGAGGGGTCCAGGGTGAGTTTGAGGGTAAGAGCCTGGGCCCCATTTACAAGGGCAGGGGTGGGAGTGAGTGTCCAAGTATTGTGTCCCTAGTGTAGGTGCACAGCCTCCCCTTGTTTGCTCTCGGTCCTCCCGGTACTAAGGTATAGCCTGGGAGGAGACAAATGAGTCAGGGGTGGATTTGACAGCCAGGTTTCAACCAGGGCTATGATGTCTGGTTGATGAGCCAAGGCCCAGCACTGTGGGGCAAATTTTTTCAGCAGGCTGCATATGTTCATGGAGGCTACTTGGAGACCAGTGGGCCGAGTGGGTGGGTGGGAGGGGCAGGGCCTGGGTTGGGATGTATGTTCCTGTCAGGAGTAGAAGGAGGAGAACTGCTCTGGTCAGAGGGTGGCAGATGGAGAGTTTACGCCAGGAGCGATAGGATGAGAAAGGGGTTTCATAGCACAGGGGTGGGTAGGGCAGCACAGGCAGAGAAGGCTTGCGTGATCAGATGCCCAGGGAGCCGGGGGGGGGGAGGTAATGTCTGGATGGGGGGTGAGGTGGAGAGGAGCATATGGGGTGTGTGGAGGAGGAGGGAGGGGGAGGAGCAGTGGTGAAGGAGGAGGGGAGGACAGGAGGGTAGGTAGGAACACTGGAGTAGTGAGGCTGATGGTTAATAGGGACAATAGGGTTGGTGGAAGGCAAAAGAAGAAGGAGGAGGAGAAGAGAGAGGCCGGTGGGCAGGAGGTGCACATGCATAGTTGGTAAGGGTGGGAGAGCTGAAGTGAAGAAAGAATGGAGGAACTAGGATGATAGAGGGGGAGATAGTAGTGAGAGGTCACCTCTAAGTGTAGTTGCCACTTTGGTACAGTGGCAGAGCTGGTGCCTGAGGTGCACAGGGCACTAGGTTCAAGTCTTGCCCAGGATAGCAGAAAGGACACCAGCCAGTGGCTGTAGCAGTAGGGAGTTGGGTTCAAGGTGTGCAAAAACAATCAGATAACAGTTTTGCAGTGTCTGAGGGTTAGAGTGTTTTTTAGAGTTTGAAATCCTGCAGGAATAATAGACAGGTGTGCTAGCTGAGTGGTGGAACTGCTGACTTTGACAGTGAGGGTGCAGGGTTCAAAAGAAAGAAGTGGTAAACTTATATTTTGGCAGGTGGGGGGGGGTAAGAGACTAAAAGGCATAGGAAGTAGGAATAAAATAGGTAGACAAAGTGGTTAAGAGGTAGAGCTGCTGACTCTGACTGCAAGGGTACTGGGTTTGAGCACAGCTTAGGGACAGAGTGTAGAAAGTTTGTTAATTCAGAAAAGGAGGGAGGAAGGGTTAAGAGTTTGAAAGTAGAGGAAGATATTGGCCTAGTTCATTAGCTTAGTGGTTAGTCAGTAGACTTTGGAAAAAAGAGTACCAGGTTTGAGGCTGCCGGGTGCTTAGTGGTAGGCTGATGGGAAGAGTGAGGAAAGTAGGTGGCAGAAATGATTCAAAGGGAACTGCAGGGATCTCTAGTTGGTAGGTTTGCAAACAGTTGCTAGGAAGGGGTGGAGGGTTGAAAAAGGAGCTAGAGTGAAGAGTGCAGCAACCCCTTGGGGTTGGTGTCTATAAGCTGCAAATGGGAAAGTGGACACTTAGTAAAAAGAAGGGTAGGTCATGTGATGTGACACATGACCTGCCAGCAGCAATAAATGAAATGCCAACCCTGGTTGGGGCAGGAAGTGCTACACAACAGTCAGGCTGTAGTGCAGGACACTTTACCTCTTACAGGCTCTGGCAATCCCCAAGTTCAGTCTCCGAGTTCTAAAGACATGAACTTGAGCAGTGGTGTCCAGAGCTTTTTTCTGGTTCTAAATAAAAATGGTTTATATTTAGAACAAAAAAAGGCTTGCCCATGTCTAATTTCTTGTGTCCCTTCTCTTACTATTAAAACCAATTTTAGGTTAGTTACCCCCGATCTCTAAAAGACCCTAGGATTAACACTTGGAAGTAGGAGAATGAAAGTATCACTGGTTCCTTCAGTAAACATTCACATAAGATGATGTTTCACATGCATTACCATGGCAGTATTAATGTTTTCATCAACACAGAAAACAACAATAAACTAATGTGGTCAACATGGGTGGGCAACATGATGGGTTACAAAGGGAATTAGGCTGGGAAAATAGATCAGTGACAGATACAGTTTAATGTGAACATATAAGGTAATGCATCTAGCAGCAAAAACCAAGAAGAGGATGAACACGCAATGGAAGCAGATAGCAGCATCAGAATAGAAATGGGGTTTGGGTTTATAAAAGGTAATGCAGAAGAGGCAGGATATTCGAATGGCATGATGCAGGCTCAAGTCCCAAATTTGGACCCAACCTGCATCATGCCCGATGTGTCAAAGCCTTTGGAGGCTATCTATTTTCAAAGGTTTTGATGGATCTGTGACAGTTTCTGTGCTTTATGGCAGCCTGCCTCAAAAAAAGTGATGCATATGTCACCTTTTTGATGCAGTTAGGGCCAGAAATACTCCAACGTGCAGCATCTACACTCAAATGTTAAACCGCATTTTATATGGTCTAGCTTTCCAGTACAAATCATCAGAATACACTGAAATCGTAGCACAGAGCCCCAGTGGCTTTGAAAATCCCCCAGTGGTCTAAGCAATATGTGGTGGCAGTCCTGAAAGCAAACAGGAATCAGAATGCTGGTGTGCGTCCAGTAGGGAATTGGAAATAAAACCTGGTGTGTCATATTATTTCTGTACAAAGCAATAGTTTCACCATATTTAGAGGAATGTGCATACTGTAATTCTGGGTACCTCACTATGAGAATACTATATACCGTACAGTACTAGCAGAGCTGGAGAAGATTCTGCATTGAACAACTAGAATTATCAAGAGTTTAGGGGAATGGAATATGAGCAGAGACTGAGCAGCTGTGACCCCTAACTAGAAAAGAAAAGAAAAGAAAAGGCACAGGAGGGAATGATAGTGGCAGTTAATATACTCAGTGGTATGCAGGAAGTACATGCAAGCAGTGTTCACTGTTTTTTAAGAGACAAGAACAAGGAGCAGGATCTCAAACTGAAAGAAGGAAGGTACTTGGATGTTGGGATATATTATTTCACACAAAGGGTAGTAGAAATGTGTTGGGGGGGCAGGGGTCCTAAAGAGACAACAGAAATAGAAACAGTAGCAGGATTTACACTGAAATTAGATGACTACCATGTTGGACGGTATAACTGGAGAAACTGTAGCTGCCAAGACAGCATGGGACAGAACTGATGAGCCACCAGACTTATTACTACCATGTTACTATCTGAGCATAGGGGGGAAGTAATCAATTGAAGCTAGAAACTCAGCAACTTCATTATAGCACTACTGGTGGTACCTCATTTGCCACTTTCAAGATCATTGCAAAAGACAAAATGCATTGATAAATCAGTGCAGGAATGCTGTGGTGACCTACGGTAGTATCTTATTACACTAATGTGTTGATCGTACTGTATTATTGCAAGCACAGATCCTGGTGCCAAAGGTTTGATAACAATTCAGACTTGCAGCACAGCAACTAGTTATCACCGCCATGTTTATTAAGATTCCACCCATCTGGGAAGTCCTGTCTAGGTCACATTCCAGACTATTATGGTGTATATGAACCACGAATGTACAAAATTACATAGAAACCATTCAGCAATAAAATATTATTTTATCAGTCCATATATTTTTGTTTAATTAAGCAAGTACTTAGGTAACCTTTAAGAACTTGAATATTTCTAATGTTAATGTACTGTAATTGTGAGGGCCTCCGCAGCAAACCTTGTCCTAAAGCCTATGGCAAGGAGGTCTGTAAGATAGGAGGATTCCACTCCATTCCTGGTTTTATAAAACTGCAAAACTAAGCAGTTTCTGCACAGGCAGTCAGTACAGAGCCCACGAAACACCCACATGGTAGCATTCTGCATTAGCTGTCAGTGTCACATCAGTTTCAAGAAAAGATCTATATAAAGAGCATTACTATAGTGACATTTTGATGTGATAAAAGTGTAAAGCAGATAGGCTAGAACCCCAACCCCACATAATGATACATTTAATAGGCATACGTAACCTAAGTGAGGAGTTATGCTTGTGCGGCACTGGTAATAGCCTGGAGGTTAGTTGAATGAGTGAATTGTTTGACTGTTAAATGTGGCAATTTTGGCCATTTGTACTCTCTGTCCCTTGTGGGAATGCAACTCAGTTTGGGTGCCATGAAGGCAAAGAAACCCTCTTGAGGATGTTTCAGCAGCAGGAACATAATTCCTTTTAGGCTAAAGGTACCTTAGGTGAGGAAACCCAAGGAGAAAGAGAAGCACAATGTTGGAGTAGGAGGGGAGGGTGACAGAAGCAAAGAAACTGCTTCTGATTAAGGCTGGAGGAAGCTGAATTAAATATCTCATGGGGAGGTCTGGTTGCTCCCATTCATTGAACTGCAGGCATAGTCTTTTAATTCAGTGGGTGTATGCAGCCTAAGTAAGGAGTTATGCTTGTGCAACGTTGTTGGTCTGGAGTTTAGTTTCAATGAGTAAGTTGTTTGATTGTTATATGTGGATACTTTACCAATTGGCACTCTCTGTCCCCTAAGGAACTACCACCCTGTTGAGGTACCATGAAAGCAAAGGAAACCTTCTGAGGAGGGTTCCACCCCTAGAGGTGCCACAGGAACATCATTCCTTTAGGCTAAAGGTACCTTAGGAAGCAGCCCAAAGGAAAGCAGGTGATGAACACAAAGACTGATGGATTAATAATAGTCAGCTGAAGCTGGTGATGACTAATAGGAGGCAAAGGCATGACTTTCAAAAGGACAGAGGGAATGGTAGGATGATAGAAGTGAGCCACCATCCAACCCCAGCTCACAGCTGAAATCCTACTATTAGGGTAGATGCTATAATTACATATAAATACTACATTATGGCCTTTGCCACTTTTGAGCGAAACAAATCCTCATGGAGGAAGTCCCTGGAGATCCATGGCCTTGGCTGACATCTGTTGTGTTAAGGGTAATTATTATTATGACAGCTCAGCTTTGTTAATTTGGAATTCATTTCAGGAGAAATTTTGGAGGGATAACTTTTGCTCTATCCCTATAATGGGATAATGCTGAGGGGTGCTACAAGTCAATCTCTGCAGCTAAACGAAGCTAGCATTCAGGCTCAAGCACATGAGGAGGCCTTACCTTGACTGAAAACTAAAGAAAAGAGATACTAAATGAGACTAGGTGGACCTTAGGAAGATAAAGGGAGAATAGCTTCCAGAGGTCCTGCCGACATGGTCTGCATAGCTGAAAGAACCCAGGTGGGCTTAGGGCTCCTTCCTCTGGCACCTGTAATCTGAAACACTACACCATGAGGTGCCACAGACCAAAGGTTTGCATAGCTAAAGCTTCCCCAGAGCACTGGAACTTACCATGAAGTGGAACTGCCAAGTGGCACCACAGGAGACAAGCACCCTATAGAGATGGACCCCCACCAGAGACGAGGGATTCACCCTCAAGATGAGGACTCAAAGGGAGTGAGTGGGTATGTCTACCCACAGGGCAAGCCCTGAGGACAAGACTCTGAGACTTTGATGATGGCCAGAATGAATATGTTGATAGAGTCTGATGGCATATAGGTAGAAACTGATTGACTGAAGGAGGACTGTTGAAAGAAATGACTGATATTGATGGAGAGTGAAATGACTGAAAAGGTACTGAAAATTGAATGCATATCAAGGGTTAAAATCAAAAGTAAAAGCCGGCCCAGTGGCACTGGCACCTTACCTCATCCCACGCTGGCGACCCGGGTTCGGGAACGGACTTGGGTCGTCGGGGGCTAACGAGGTGGGAGAAGATCGAGCGTCCGTGAAGACTGCTCTCTCTCTCCCGGAGGTGGGTAGTGGGTTGTTTGCTGGCAGCAGCCTCTGGTGGAGACCAGGAGCACTGCTGGCGCATGCAAGAAAAGAGGGAGTAATTAGAAAAGCAGAAATACCGCTTCACGGTAACCGGATGATGGCTGCCCGGCGCTCTGAGGCCATCAAAGGTCCTACCGAGCTCTCCATCTCAGCAGCATCCCTGGGGCTAAAGTAGGAGCGCTGGTCTCCCCCTTGGCTGGTGCCTTCCTCCTCGGAGGAGGGGGACCCATCCGGCGAAGGGTTACCGCGGGTCACCCTGGAGATCGGCTGTGATACGAGGTGGAGGCTCGGAGGACAGATGGGTCGGAGGACTGCCTTGGCAAGCCTCAAGGAGTGGCTGCCGTGGAGCACGTAGGGGGTAGAAACAGATAACGCAAAAAAAAAAAAAATCGGAAGTAAAACCCCAGCCACGAGCAGAAACGCTTGTAAGCGGTAATGCACTAAGACTAAAGTAATTAATGCTAAAGCAGACTGCTAAAACTCACTGAAGTGACAGAGAAGGAGTGGGAGAAACTGCCTTGCTAGGACGCTGGCTGAAATCAATTTAGGAGGAATGCAGTGGAACTAGAAAAAGGTTTACAAGTAGCTTGGTATGGACAGTAGATAGAAAAGACTGAGATAGCACAAGCAAAATCACAGCAGAATGACATTCTATAGGTAAGACATACTGTAAAAACTAATAAGCACACTGAGAACCAAAACAGAAGGAAACACAGGAGTTACGAGAGGACATGAGTGCAGTAGTAGTGTCTGAGAGAAAAGAAGGAAGCACAAGCTACAGCCAGAAAAGGCAGAAAACAAAATACTTACATACAAAGCTGCTACGGGCACAAACTGAACAGATAGCCCAAAAAGTACTGAGGAAAAGCAGTAGTTTGGGGGGGGGCAGATCCCCATTACAGCCTCTCTCTGCAGCAAAGAAACAGTGCTTCTGAATAGGGCTGGAAGAAGCTGGCTTTAATACAGTAGCTCATGGAGGGGGGTTTATGCCTGGTTGCTCCCATCCATCAAACTATAGGCATAGCCTTTTAAATATAATACAGTGCATGTACTGTATGAACATCCAGTGCTTTGTAAGTTATACACTGTATTTACCACTATATATTTATTTAGCACTGTTTATTTCTGTAACATGTTCGCTTGCTATCAGAAGTTTTGCCTTACCAGGAAACTGTTATAAATGAGCTCTAGTCAGTTTTTTTTTTATCCTGAATAACACTGAATTGAACTGACTATAGAGGTAGTTTACACTTCTTTGAACAATCTAGACATTATTAGTGTCCTACCCTCAGGTTGCACAGAACCTCAAGTGCATCCATGGTCAAATCATTAATCACAGGAAGGATAAGGGGTGGCTAACATCCCCAATATGCTTTCCTGTCAAATCAGACAGGTTGCAGCATTGACAGATTAAAAGCTTGATCCAAATGAAAGTTATCCAGAAAAAAATATTGGGCTTTTATTTGCCATGAAAACAACCAGTCATGGGTATGAAAAGAAATTTTATAACTGTGCATCTTGAAAGCAAAATAGAAAAACAAAAGTCTAACTGACAGTATTCCTTCCAAATATTCAAGCTGTTGCATTTTCTTTGAAGCCTGTGTGAAGTCCCCAGGGAGTAGCTGACTGGAGCTATGTTACATCCCCATTCTTCATCATTATGATCTCAACATGCTGAACAAGGAAGGCGATGAAGCAAAAGTTTCTTGTAGTGAGCTGCATAGCACCAGAAGATGTCCATGATCGATGAGACAACTGGCTGTCCCACCTGGGCCTAATGTCCCATGTACAAAAATGTGGCAGATACCATGCCAAGCCATGTAATACAAATTTGTGTGTCCCTGGTTAAGACATTCCTCAGGAGATCAAGATGTTACTGTTAAGTGCCATTGACTTGGTGGGTCTTCTGTGCTAGCTAAATCAGACTGTTAAGCTTGGTTAGCTATGGGTATGATTAAGGGTTGTTTGATCCTATGAACTCTACGCGGCTGATTCAAACAGTGATTGACCTAAAGGATTAGTCCTCAGTTTCAGGGGTGATGAGCTTGAGTATCTCAAACACTGACCATAGTTTTCATGTGCTATTATGTTTGAGGACCTGAATATGTTCTCAGCCCCATCATGATTATTCCAGGGCTTGGTACTTTGGTGGTTTCCGGCTTTGGCATTAGTGACAAGTTCCCTCACGGCAACTACATTCCTCTCAATCCTGCTTGAGAGTGCAACATAGGAAGAGAGGATGTGGTTGGTCCCTGATTTCCACTGTTTTTCCCCTTCCAGGGACAGTAGTACTCCTGGGGGAAGGGGTTGCTACTCAACCTTATTGAGTTAATTTATCATGAACTGGCTGTACAGTGGTGCTTAGTGTAAGGTTTCCAAATGTTGTGAGATATTTGTCAGGACCTCCATAGTTATGACTAGTCATATTTGGATACACTAGGCAACTGAGAACAATTAAGCAGTTAGCATGTAATCTGTCTGTCTATTTTTGTCAGTTCTTCACTGAAAAGTCTAATTAACATCACTTGGTAAGAAGGAACCTGACACTAGGCGCCACTGTACCAAGCTCAGAGGGCGTTGCACATTAGGGTGTCACTTATGTTAAGACAGAGATACTGTACCTCCCTAGTTTACCACGGACCAGACAGTGGACTCTGAGAGACATGTCCAATCATATCAGGTTCTGTTTATCTTTGGCCTCTTTCTTTCCATGTGGGTTCTTGGTGAATCAATAACTTGAGACCTATAGAAAAGATCACCTGCTCACTTCACTTTGCGCATTCTGGCTTTGGTTAGGACAGAGAGGCTCCACTTGGTCCAGTGAATGAGTCTAACAAATCAAACCCATCCCAAGCATTGAGGTGGGGCACAGGACCTGTTGAACAAATTGCATCAGTATCAGGCAAGCTAATGTAACCAGTTACCCCTGCTGTACTAGGTAAATCTCCTGAGAAACCAACTAAGCTCCTGAAGCAGCCTGGGTCAGATGCCTCTCTTTCTGAAAGGCTTCCTGGTCCTCAAAGAGTGCATGTTTATTGAGCCCCGTGTGATGATCTACCTCAAGGTGTTAGTATTTGCAGGCATTATGGAAGGGCAAACGTAGAAGCAGCAGCCTGAATCAGTGCCAGGGTAATGGTTTGTGATGGGATGATGAGCACTCCCCATACTGGTACAGAATATATGCTGCACTATCTTGGATACCAGTTGGAGCAGAATTAATAATGATCCCACTTGGGGTTCAGCTAAACCTCAAGGACATCCTTAAGGTATCCCAGTCCTTTCCTCAGTCTAGACCATTGGGACTTTGAGTGCTCTCTCCAGCTCAAGTTCAACCTTTGGCTTTGAGCACTCTAGCTAGATGTACTCTAACTTCTCAAGGAAGGATTTCACTTCTGGGGGATCCACTGCCTCCAGTCTACTTGCCTCCTTAGATTCTGCCTTCAACAGTTGGACCCTAGTCAGAGGCCATCTTTTTGGTCCATGATCCATGACCTGGGGCACTTAGTAGTTAATCCATTTTTTACTCTGATCAGAGCTGAATTGAAAAGTTCAGAGTCAGACTTAGACTCCAATGAGCATTCAAATGGAGATGGCTTGCAGCCTTTGATATTCTCTGCTACCAGTAACCTTGAATAGTTTTGTATCTGCTGAGGCATATGTTCAATATCCTTAAGATTATTCTCCAAAATGTACAGAGGGAAGGATCTTCTGAATTCCTGGACATACTGCTAAAATAGAGCTCCTTATTCTTGGTGATCCCTATTAAATGAATTACCATGAAACTAGATCAGTAAGTCTGGAAACAAGGGGTTAAGGGGGGAGAAAACAAATAACAGAGTGAAATGTAACAGGGGGATGGGGGGGAAACAGGGGGGTAAAGGGGGAGGTGACCAGACCTGGAGGGCATTCGGCAGCAGGCCATGATGGTGAGAGGTGGGCTGTGCCAGTCACTGGCTGGGTATGGGTCAGGGGTGTGGGGTGGTCTGGCACTGCTGGTTGGTAGGTTGAGGGCCACTAGACCACCAGGGATTATGGGGATCTTTCTTTTTGTTTTTGGCAGTTTGTAATATTGCTCAGACTTGGGATGCAGAGATCAGGGCTTGGAGGGTCCTCTAGGCCTGCAGAGTATTATTCACTTATATTGGGAGATCAGGGCAAGGGGAATGCTAGCTCTGCAAGGCAATATTTACATATATCGGGGGATTGGGGCATGAGGGGGGGCACTAGCTCTGTGAGGTTGTTTTTACATATATCGGGGGATTGGAGCATGAGGGGGGTTCTAGCCCTGTGGGGCTTTTGCAATGCACTTTGGGGATTGGGGCTTGGGAGTGGGAGTGCTTATGATGACATTGTCACAGGCTTGTGGCAACCTGTATGGATACGCCCTCTGTTTGGTACACTATTCAGACTGCCACAAGTCGCAGGACTTAGATGCAGGGACCCTGCCTGATAAGAGAATCAGGTGCAGGGTCCTTGGTGCAAGGACATTTGGCACAAATTGCCTTTGGCATGACTTGCTCCATCCCTTCTAGAATTGGGCCCCAGATCTTTTTTTCTTAAGAGTATATTTTTTATTTTCCTTATTCCCTACCTGAGTGCATAATACACTGCTCCCTCTTTTCTCTGCCAACCTCCGTACATGTTAAATGTTGGCAGATAAAAAGAAGGTGGCATATAATAGAGGGTGGTGGTTAAATGGGGAGATAACATTTCTGGAAAAAAGGGACAGGAGATCACACTGGCAGTAAGTGAGTGTGGTGGATAAAGGGGTAGTGGATAAAAGAGGGAGCACTGTGACATTACAGTAATTTCCATGGAAGCAGACTGTGATGTTACAACCAAGGATTATCACCTTGAGTGGGAAATAAGTTATTGGGACAGATAAGCAAAATGGGATAAAAGTACTATGTTTGTGTAGATTTACTCAGTAATAAATTATGGGGATGAGAGATCTATAGAGGATACATAAAATTCAAGCTGTATTGCACATCTAAATATTATGCTTTTCAAAGTTTTCCCAGAGATATCACCAGCTCTTTAAGGGCCAAAATCAAATGAAAGTAGATGAGTTTTAACTAAAATTTTAAGATCCAGAACAAATTAAGTACTCTAGCTGGAGGTAGAGATAGATTAGAAAGGTCATCCAAATTGTGCAGCAAAAAATATTTTCCTGTACCATAAGTCATAACTATAATTATAACCATAACCTGTAACCACATTCCTGTATTTTCTACAATGGAAAATGACCCTCCTAGAAAAGGGATCAGTCATCGTTCCCATCTAGAAAGGGTTCCAACCAGTTGCTTTTTGTGGGCTTTGCACAGGCTCCGCATGGACTGAACTAATTTAAATATGGAAGGAATACCAGTTGTAAAATTAATGTACAGGTACAGTGGCAGCCATTACCATCAGCATGCATATTATTGCCAAAGGTATGACATGCTGTGATATCAGTCACTAAAGTTGCATTCAACTGACCACAGTTTGAGCCATATCAGAGTTTTAATGGGCGGTGCGATGACATGCTACTACTCTCCGTGGCACTGGCTACCACTGTACAAGTAAATACACTAGATAAGCTGCACCCATCTGTTCTGTGATATAATGCTTATGAGAGGTCCTGTGACATTTATAAACAATGAGGTTGAAAGTCTAGTGTTTTATATTTGTCACCAGAACCCCAAGACAACTTCACATCATTGTATGTACATTTATTCATATGTAGTTTATTATGATACATTTAAACAATGAGAAAGTGAATTATTTACGAGGTAAACATTTTAACAAGCCACAGTTGGTTTACTGAATTGACACATGCACTGAACATTTACAGGCTAATAAATGTCCACTGCTTGCTACAAATCTTACAATCATTCAGTGCTGATGTCTGCAGTGAATTGTTATAATAAGAGATAAACTACTGTACTTTATACAATTCTAAACATTCACAATGTGTTATATAGTCTTGGACAAAATTCTCTTGATGGGAGGGTTGCTTCTTAAAGAGGTTGTTTTCTTTAATTTAGGGGATGGGTCTTGATGGATTGTACTGATAGTGGGATGCTATCCTATACTACTTAAGCTACAGGTAGCATTAGTTGAGCACTAAAGTTAGGCTGTATGCATTGGTGTTGCAGTGTCATTATTACCATAGGCTGCAGCTGTAAGTTCTGTTACAGGATTGCTACATACCAGGCCAGGAGAACAGAAAATGTAAGGGGAACATCCCTGTCAAGGTTATGTAAAATCATCTATTTTCTGTTAAGATTTTTCATATCCATTTTAATTTTAGAAAATAGTTAACTGTTATTTTACAATGCAAACTCATTTCTTCAACCCCCAAAATACTATGGCATGGTGAGAAAATGATTTCCTGTCAAAACTGATTAACCAAATTTATTATGCTTTTACATTGTAGGTGAACCTGGGCTTCCTGGTGTTGGCAAAAATGGACGTGATGGTGCTAGGGGTGAACCTGGCTTGCCTGGAGAACCTGGTCAGCCAGGAATACGAGGACATAGGGGCTTCCCTGGAACCTGTGATGCCTCAGCTTGCATGAGACCACCTCCAATGTTCATACCTGTGACGGGGAAGAAATCTTCAAGTATCAAGGGTTAATAAAGACTGAGAAAGAAAAATGTTTACAATTTACAAAAAGCTAATGGGCATCACTGTGATCAGACAGGAAACAAAACTTGAATGAATCCCGTATCTAGCCAAAACCAAAAGTCATTTGGTCTCTTATAATCACTACTGACCTTTGGACTTACACTAGTAATGCCATTAGCGACAGAATATGTTTGTATAAAGGAAACGGATGTTTGTATTTTTTACCAAGAGCATGCAAAAATATGTCTCCTCCCAGAGTATATGTTTTTAAAGATAATGGGACATAGCCTGAAACCGTATTTTAAATCAAAAGGGTTGGCAAAGAAGAGAATGAGCAACTGTTCAAAACGGGATGGATGGAGTCAGGTCAGAACCAGCTTTGCCGAATTGCTTTGTTTTTCAAAAACTGGAAATTTGCTTCCGATAAAAAATAAGTATAGTTACAGAGGGTAATCTCTTTCAAAAGCTTATAGGTTTACATGTGTATTCTTTTTGCTAAAAACTAGGTCACTTTTGCTTCTCTAGTCAGCTTGACTGAACCTTGGTATTCATTTCTCTTTAAAAAAAACATGTAAATCAGCAGTTTATGATACAAAATATTTAAATAACATTTAGCAGTTAGAACAAATAAAAACTTGGGGATGCCAGTTTATTCAACTGTTGTATTTCATTTACAAATCAAGAAAAGTGTTACTGACGTTTGTAAATATCTTGTTTCCTTGCTGGTCCCACTTTGATAAAGCTGCACTGTGGCTGGGCAGTACTGTGCTGTCAATCATGATAAACACTTGCTTTATCTAGACATCACTGCAATCTAAATTCAGCTTTTAAAGCTAAAGAGAGTTCTTAGAGAAGAACATTTGTAAAATCTACCGAGGAGCCACAATAATTACTAAACTGGTTATTTAATGACTTTAAATTGGTTGAATGGACAAAACATATTGAGACAGAGAATTTAAGGATGTTGGGAATAAATTGCTGCTAAAAATAATATGCTGAGAAATTGTCATAGCTAACATGAACTGTTGCTTCAATGACATTTGGATGAGAAAATCTGAAACCTGTATACTATTTGTGCTTCAGAAAACATGTAAACAGGTGCTTTAAAGTGCTTTAAGATACATATGTTTATGTTTAGTTTCTTGGACACATTAGTTAAGATGGAACTTATTAATTGGCCCCCATATCATTTTTCTTACCTTATGATTTCCTTACCTTCAACAACAACAACAAAAAAGTGAAAAAATAGACATCTGGTCAGTGTGTTAGACTGTTGAGTAAGTGCCCCGTTAACGGCTGGGGAAGCAAAGCCTTATATTTGTGTGAAAAATGGAAAAAGGTGAAACTGTGCCTTGGATCTGTAGCTTTGAGTGACTGTTAGCCCATAGCAGTGAAATTAATTAGGCCATATTTATTTTCTGGGTACCAGAAGGCTGAATGGAACAATGCATATTGGTTACAGTATCATGAAGGCAAACATAACTTTGCCAGCTTATAACAATGTATGGTACACCATGTATTTGCCATACTGAAATTTTGTATGTGTATTGCAGTTAAAGAGCTACTGATGCCAAAAACAAAACTTTGAAAAACATAATAATTAGGTACAGTTCAGCTTGTACTCTATATATTTCTCTTCCTTATTATTTATTACTGAGTAAATTTGCATGAGTACATGCTTTTTATCCCTTAGATTTCCCTTAGAGTTCATCTGCCTTTGTAGCTTACTCCCTACTTTAAGTCATAATGCTTTGTTGTGACATCACAATCTTTTGCCAAGGGAGTAACTATGATGTCACAAGCAAAGCATTATGACCTCAGATAGGGAGAAAGCAACAGGAATAGACAAACTCTTCAAGAGCAAAGATCCTGTTTTCATGCAAATGACCTCAGTAATAAATAATAGGGAGGAAGAATACAAAACTAATGTGAAATACAAGCTGAACTGTGTCTAAATGTTACGTTTTGTTAAAGTTCTCCTGAAGGTGTCAGATGCTCTTTAATGCATAGACACACAGAAACATAGAAAATGTTGGCATAAAAAGAACACTGATCGATACAGTTTTCCCTGTCTTACCATGTAACTTACCCTGGGACCTAATGTATATGAAGGGTGCCCTCACCACCCCCTGCCCTACTGCTTTCCTCCTATATACAGTATCTATTAAGCCTTTTATTTGTCCTCTGTCGTGTCTGAAACCACTAAAGGGCAACTCTGCTTTTTAACATGTAAAGTCATAAATATGATGGTTCAGCTATTACAATTTAGTAGATAATACTTTTTTTTATTTTTGAAAGGCTATGTATGCAGTTCAATGGGCTGGAGTAACCAGCCATGCCCCCTGTCTGAGCTATATAAGTCAGTTCATTCCAGCCTCACTCAGAAGCAATTTTTCTTTGTCCCACTATCCTCCCCTCCTCTCCTTCAGTGGCTCGCCTCTCTCCTTGGGGGGCTCCTTCCTAAGGTATCTTTAGCCTAAAGGAATCCTTCCCATGGCACCTCTGGGGTGGAACCCTGCTTGAGGGCTCCTTGCCTTTCGGTACCCCAACAGGGTGGTAGTTTCCCATGGAACAGAGAGTGCAAATGGCCAAAGGTTTATCAACAATTGCACAAGCATAACTACACACTTGCGTAAGCTCATTGAAACAATGTTCTTTTACAAAGTTTACAGCACATTTTGGTAGACTGAATGAAAAGCATTTGCCTCTCAGTTAACCTCCGAGTGTTTTTCTTATGACATCATGGTGCTTACCATGATAACAGACTATGATATTACAGTCATCAATTGTAAGGTAAGCAGGAGAGACGCATATACTTCTGAAAGACTCAACAACATAAGTACTGCATTATTTGCAATCCAAAAATGTGGAAAACTAAAAACAAAAGCAAAAAAACTAGAAAAGACTAAAGGTAAAATATAATCACTGTTAATCTACTGGTTGTAAGCTTTTTATTACAGTACAGAGTTGCAGTTTAATGCTTCTTGCACCCACCAACTCTACTGGTAAGCTGTTCCATGGCTCAGTCACTCTCTCTGTAAAATAAAACTTTCTGGATTGTTCCACTTCGTCAATGAGAAGTCTTTATATATGGGTAACATGCACCCCTACTATGGGTAGTGGCACAGCCCAAAGCTGTGTCTCGGCATAGAACATTAGGCACATGAACATTCCAGCTAGCAGAGACTCCTGTCTTTGCTGTGCCGCTGAGGGGTAAACAGCATAGAAAATTCTCTCTGAGGAACATATTGCTAATTGTGTTATTTTATTAAACAAAAATGAGAGTCCCCCAGCTTACAGGTACAGCCAACAGGTGCACTTCTCACAGATGGATCTGTATACAGAAATAGCAAAACAGGCACTTCTAACCTCCCACACCCTGTAGTGAGACCAGTAGTACCCTGTAAGGTGTAAGTCAGTTTCAGAAATTCACAATAACATAGAAACATAGAAGTTGACGGCAGATAAGGACCGCAAGGCCCATCCAGTCTGCCCATTTCTTTTTCTACCTTATAAATGTGCCATCGGCCTTTGCTCTGTCAGTGACCTATCTATTCATAGTCATTTGTATTGCTCCCTTATCCCTATCCCATGCCTGTTTGAAGCCCTGCACTGTATTCATAGCCACCACTTCTTGTGGTAAGCCATTCCATGCATCTACCACCCTTTCTGTGAAAAATAATTTCCTCACATTCTCTTAATCGGCCTCCCTCTAATCTCATGCTGTGTCCTCTTGTCCTGCTATTTTTCTTATATTTAAACATGTTAGACTCTTTTTCACCTTGTTTATGCCCTTAAGGTGTTTAAATGTCTCGACATATCACCTCTCCTCCTTTGCTCAAGGGTATACATATTGAGCTCCATTAATCTGTCCTCATATGTCTTCTGATGCAGTCCCTGCATCATTTTGGTTGCCCTCTCTGACTGCCTCAATTTGGTTAATGTCCTTGTGAAGGTGTGGCCTCCAATACTGCACGCAGTACTCCAGATGGGGCTTAACTAATGTCTTGTACAGAGGGATTATTACCTCCCTCTACGACTTGTGATATACCCTACTAATACACCCTAACACCCCCTAGCCTTACTTGCTGCTTTAGAGGTCTGCTTGGATGATTTTAGGTCATCAGTGATGATGATGCCCAAGTCTCTTTCTTCCTTTGTGACTGCTAGCAACTCCCCTCCCAGCCTATAAGTGGCTTCAGGGTTTCTCTTCCTATGTGCATGATTTTGCACTTCTTTGCATTAAATCCCAGTTGCCACTCTTCTGACCATTCTGCTAGTTTATCCAGATCTTTCTCATTCTGCCCACCCCATCTGGATCATCTACTCTGTTGCAGATCTTGGTGTCATCTGCAAACAGACAAGCCTTACCTCTAGTCCATCTGCATGTAGGTCACTAATGAAGATGTTGAATAGGACTGGCCCCAGGACTGATCCCTGAGGTACCCCACTTGTGACTTGCATCTCTTCTGACTGTATACCATTTACCACCACTCTCTGTTTTCTGCCAGTCAACCAGTTTGCCACCCAGTTGACCAACTTCTGACCCACCCCGAGCCTACCTAGCTTATTTATCAATCTTCTATGTGGAACAGTGTCAAAAGCTTTGCTGAAGTCAAGGTAGGCGACATAACAATGTTTTTAGTAACTACATCCATTCAGAAAGAACAAAAAACTTTTCTGAAGCAGGTCTCACTTTTTCATTCAAAAGTTCATTTTTTATTTAATTTTCCTTCTTTGCATAAAACAATTTTTTCAACGCATAAATCCCCTACTTTTCTGGTCTCTCAGTGTAGCCCATTTAAAAAAAAACATGCATTACTTTTTTTTTTTTTGATTCAATAAAGAATGAGCTTTTTGTAGAAATAATGCCCATATTATGACCCTTGTTCAGCACCAATATGTTAGTAGTTTTGTAAATGTTCCTTTAAAATAAAACATCCTATCTGTAAGAAACAGATCTTCTTGTATATGTCCATGTTAAACTAAAATCCAGCATTAATGCAAAACTTATTTTTAAAGTACACCCAGTTAAGTGTTCTTTTTTAATTCAAGGTATCGCAGACAGTTGGTTCCCATAGACAAATATGCTCTTATGTGTATTCACAGTAACCATAATCCAGCACTAATGCTATATGTTCAATTCAAACAGAAAACCAGTAATTCAGAAAATTAGCTTATCATAGATGGATGTGTATTATCCAAGCTGTACAAAAAGAGCATACAATTAAAGTGCCGGGTGCAATAAAAGTGTTGAATTAAAGAGAGCTCCATCTGGGAATGTGCATATAGAACTAAGATGAGACTCCATGGAGAACCGACACAACTTACTTTTTATAGGCAGTAAAAATTATCTTTAACAAATCCATAGGTTGTCGGGAAATAATGTAGCACACTGGAGGAGGTGAAAATACACTGCTCCTCTTAGGTATTCAAATATATTTCATTTTGAAAATAATGCTCTGGACTTGAGGTCTCAGATCGCCTTTCATTCAAAAAGCATGGCTTAGGGCTGCACCATCTCCATTCATATACTAAAGGGGGAGGCTACTTGCACAGTCCCTGCCACACTGCTTTAAACAGCCGTGAGGCTCATAATCTAGTTATTATTGTCCAACGCTCAAAGCATCATACGAGATCCTTCTCTCAGTGTGAGGGTAAAATATTTTGTAGTGATATCTATATTAAAATCTGATAGACAGACTACTGTTGATCCAAACTACTGAGTAGATAGGTAAGCATTAATCACCAGCAGAGGAGGGCTCTACCGGTGATTAATGCTCGCTAGGGGGGCGTTGTTGCACGAGGGCGAAGCCCGAAGGTTCAACCCCCCAGCGGGCATTAATCACCGGTAGAGCCTGACGCTGGAGGTGATTAATGCCCTTGTAACACGGACAAGGTCTAGGGCTCCCTACCTTTCTCTCCCTATGTGTGTCTTGCATTCCCGCGGCACAGTTTCGCTGCTCGCTGGCTCCATCCCTATTTCTCTCGCTAACCCTCTCGGCCGGCACGGCGCCACTTGCGCCAAGTGGCTGTCTGGTGCCCACTGCAGGAGCAACCACGGCATTATGAGACGATAATGCCGCAGTTGGGCTCGGGAACGCCAAGAAGACCAACACGCATTATGAGAAATAATGCCATGTTGGGCTCATGCCCGCGCTTCCCACAACACCAACACGGCATTATCGGCTCACAATGCCGTGTTGCTCCTGCACCACATGACGGCGTTGCACCTATCGTGGAGCTCCCTGGCACGGCTGTCCATAATGCCGTGTTACAATAGAAATTCATCCCATGGCTGGCATTTTACTTAACTAGACATAGCCAATCCATAGACAACTTTGTTTAGATTTCTAAGATGCACTTTATGTGGAACATTATCATTTGGAGTTGGTGTCTCTGCTTCTCAGCATATACGCCAAGGAGTTAACAGTTTACCATATGCCTCAATAGACAAAAATCTCAAACTAGTCTGTTCCTATAAGATTTGTACATGCACTTATCTGAAAGTCAAAATAAATCATCTCCACAAAGTGAAAAGGGCTGCATAAATTCCAAGAATGCTGTGCCGACAAACTAAAAACATGGCGGTTGTAACATTCAGCTCAAATCCCTGCAGTGGTGCATTCAAATAGTCTTAACAGATAATGCAGTGACGTTTCAGGTGGGCCCCTTTATCACACCGATGAAAAGTCTGAAACTGCCCTGTTTAAATAGTGAGAGAGTGACGCGTAAAGAACAAGTGACGGCGATAGTGCCCAAGAGAAGCAATCATACCCAGGACCGGCGTTTGCTATAAGTGAACCGCGTGGCTGCATGGGGCACCAGCAATTAAAGTTACCACCTTTTCAGAAGCCCAAAGTGGGACATTTCTTACTGAAACATTTTTCGCAGGACAGTACGTAACCTTGACTGATGCAACAGACTTGTTTTCTCTATGTAATCTGAATTAATACTAAGTATTGTAGTTTCTTAGCTGCTTCTATTTTTCTTGTCATTTTAATGTATTTTAGTTAAGGTATTGTAGTTTTCTGCAACATTTAGTGGAAATTTAGAAAATATTTTCTCTACTATAAAATCAGGACATGTAGTACTTTTCATGTTTTTTTTGCAGGTCACAGCTGTCCAAATTTGGACTGTCCTGCGAAAATCAGGACAGTTGGTAACCCTACCAGCATAGCCAGGCACATGAGCCTCAGTGGCAGATTAAGAGAGGAAATTAAATATAGAATAAAGTATGGGGTGGTGTGTGTAATGAGATGTTTACACACACACACATGAGATGTTAGAGGCTACATAAACCCTGAGAGCAAAGCTTGAGTGGTTTGCGAAAGCATCTAACACAGAGGGGATGTGTGTGTAAACTTCATGTTTAAACACATCACATCATATTTTATTTTATTTTATGTAATTGCTGGGTTTGCCTTTTTCGACACAGCAATTATATAAAATAAAAAGATGTTCCTACGCGGCCGCAGTCTGGTTAGGTTTCCGCATGTGATCAGTCATCCCCATTATTTATTTATTTAAAAGATTTTTTATTTTATTTATTTCTTTGGGTCTGCAGCTGAAAGTTAATTTTTTTTCTCTTGGTAGCTGATTTTATTTTTTTAAATCACTTTACTGCCAAATTCCAGTAGTGGTTCTGTGTCCGCAGTGAAAATAAGGAATCCGGCAGTCCAAGTGAAAGAACTGTGGCTGGTACATGCATGGAGCGAGGGAAACTGGGCATGTGTTTGCCGTTATAAACACTCCTTTATAATGGCAAACTACACCATGGTTTCCCTATGGGAAAAGGCAAGCCCAGTAATTATAAAACATATACACACACAAGCCCCAAACATGCAGCCTGAGCCGAGTAATAATCTCAGCAGTGCAAAGTGAAACTTGAGGGACTGCACCAGGCTCCTCTTCTTTGTGCGATGTCACACGCATGCACTCAGAGTTCCCTGCAAGGCACATCATCTCTTGGCTGCTTGACGTGGTTACTTAAAAATAGAAATGGTGGAGTCAGGAGCATCCCAATAAAGACTGAGCTAAACACGCCCACCGGAGACGATGACTAGGCTGCAACAGCTCAGCCCCAAGATGAGCCCGGGGACAGCATTTAGGAGCACTGGGTTGAGAGTGATTAGTGAGATGCATGGTCTGGACAGGGATAAAAACTGAACCAGTTGCAATCTGAACCCCTCTTCTGACATACTGTGTGTCAGGTTTGCACTGCTTCCCGGTGCTCAGACAATCCAGGAGGAGCCCTTGGGAGCCCCACAATACTAGGAGGCAGAACCAAAGATAAGCATGCCCTTCAATGTAAGTTTGTTTCGTTTTTAAACTTTTTATTTAGAAAGTGCAGAGCACATCAAATTCATAACATACATAATCGTAAAATAAATTGACATGCATTGGATAAAAATTAAGTGCAATCTTTCAAAATTATTCTTCATTCTAAAGCAATCACCCCAAAACAGCATGCTGAAAATAATCAAGATGTAGGGTGGGGGGCAAATAAGAAAAATTTCAACATCTAATATGGTAACAAAAATCCCCTGATTGAACAACTCAGTCTGTCACAGAACATCCAACTCCACCAACCCCATCTCCTCCCCCACTAAAGCTGCAACAGATTCCAGATGAGTGCAATATCATGTGACAAATGTGTCATCGTCCTGAGATATATAGAAAACCCAAGTCCACAACTGTAACTCAGAATGAGCAATTTGTCCCTTACTTTGTGCAATTAACCATCCTAATTAATAGGCTTCATTCATAATCTCATGCCATTGGATAATCATAGGGGGACAGAGTTATGCCATAAACAGGTGATGTCTTTCTTAGCAGCTGTCAAGTATATATACAACATACTGTGGACAAGGGATGGGGTCCCATCTGGAGTAAATGTATAAAAGTACCAATTCTGGGGTTAACTCATTGCCTCCACAGGCTCATTCTGAGATTACACCACTTGCCTCCTGAATCTCCTGTATACTTTTAACAGTGAATCCTGGGCCTTTCTAAGCAAAATCAAGTCATAGTCAGCATGTTGCAAACAAATGCTAATAGCTCAATAACTGTACATGCTAGACACAAAGTATGAGTGGCAGATTTATTCAGCACAAAATTGCCTTTCCAATGGTGGCATGCATGTAATAATAAGTAATTTTGTTTTTTTTCCTATGCTGGTCGAAAGAGCAAACTAAATATTTTTTTCACTAAAAAAGGGCAACATAAGCCATTTTTTGTTGGCAGATATGTAAAATATCAACACCAAATTAAGCATACAGACTTTAGATGGTGTTTTAATATTATGTTAGTTAAAAAAAAGATATATTTTTACTATGAAACGTAATTTTTCCCCATTTTAGTCAAGGTGCTTTGGTGAGATTTGAGGGCTGAATCTCAACCACACACACCATATCATAAATAAATGTGTTTAACTCCAAAAGTATACATGATACACACAAAGTATCAGCATGAAAGTTGATTAACACAAAAATGCCTTTCCAATGGTGCTATGCAACCAGTTGTAATCAATACAGCTTTTATTTTATACCTGCTGAAGTGCCAAAAAAGTGAATTTTATTCAAGCTGTTTAGGTGAATCTTGATGGAAAACATGTCAGCTATACACACCATACCATAAACAAATGTGAATAACGCCTAAAGTATACATTACATACACAAAATATCAGTGGCAAAGTTGTTCAGCACAAACTTACCTTCCCAATGGTGGTATGCAAATAATAATAAGTATTTTTTTAAGCTGGTTGAAACAGCAAAAAAATATATATTTTTCACTAAAACAGGCAACATAAACCATACACACCATACCATAAACAAATGCAAATAACTCCTAAAGTATACATGATATGCACAAAATATCAGTGACAAAGTTGTTCAGCATAAAATTACCTTTCCAACGGTGCTATGCAGTCAAATATATATTATACTCTGTTACACTATATATTAAAATTTATAAGTGACTTCTCCAGACATTGCTTGGACACACTGGGAGTCAGTAGCCGACTTCTGCAGACGTCCTCAGGACACACCAGTGTTTTTTTACTGACGACTTCAGGCGTCTGCTAGGAGACAATGAGTTAACCTCAGCTCTGGTCTGATCAGTTCTGACAACCAGGACCCCTTCTCACTCCAAAATGCACCAGACAGTGGCAAAAGATGTGTACAGAATTAGCCAGAATTTCTCCACAAGCCCTCCAGCAGGCCCCATGTGAAATTGGGAGATATTTTACAAATTTGTCTGGAGTGTTAAAAGAACAACTGCGACATTTCCAAATAAACTCCCACCAATATGGGGCAGGGGACATTTTCATGGAAGGAGGAATAGACTCCAGCCTCTTCTCATACATTAGATTTGTAGCAAGTTCCTTGTTCCAGGCCCTCAACATGGATCATGTAGTCTCACCCCAATGTTCTCTAAGTGCCTTATATGTTAAACCAATTAAATGGGGGTATGTCCAGCTCCTTAATGAATCGAGTATTAATTTCATAAATTGGGGTAATGGGGAAGGAAGTGAACACCACAGGGGAAGGGGACCTTGTACGACAAAAAAGTCCAAACTTGTTGGAAGCAGAAATGGTCCAGACTGGCCAACTGATACGAAGCCTGTAGGTGAGTAAAGGTGACCACCCCATGAGTATCCAGGAGTTGGACTATATATGATAATCCCTGCTGATGCCATCTATGAAAAGTCTGGTCCAGGCACGCTGGCAGAAAGTCCGCATCGGCTGATAGTAGACTATGTGATAAAAGATAGGTGCCAGTGTGGGGAGTGACTGGATACTGTACCAGCCCTGCAGTGTGTCCCTTATTCCAAACATAAAACTGTTAAACTCCAGAGAAGTGTATGGAACAAATACTATTGTACCAACATCATATAAATCATTTAGCACAAACTCAATGTGCTTCCACAAAGCTACATAAGAGGGATTAAGCCACAGCAAAATCATTTTAACCAGGACTGCATTACAATATTCCTTTAAACTGGGGAGGTTTAGGCCTCCTTTGTCAGCCGGCAACTAAAGCAGTGACCAGTGGAATCGGGGACAGCGACCTGCCCACACAAATCTCATAGGGTTCTGTTCCAGGATATAAAAAGATAAGCAGAGGGAGTCACTGGGAGGGTTTGGAAAAGACAAAGAAATCTGGGCAAGATCGTCATATGGATGGGGTCTATCCTGGAAAGGAATGATAATTGAAGGTGGGCCCATTTACTCAAGTCTCTCTGTATCACCTGTGTCAAAGGCTCATAGATTATCATGCCTAAATGTAAAATATTATGAGGTAACTGTATCTCCCAATATTTTATTTTAGTACATCTCCAATGGGACAGAAATAACTGTTTCAATGCCTTGGATGGGGAGAAGTTAACCGCCAACACCTTCATCTTTGGTACATTCACCACATATCCTGAGATCTCTGCATATGCCTGGAGAATCAGTAAAAGTTTAGGAACAAATTTCTCAGGGTCTAAAACTGTTAACAATACATCATCCATATAGAGTAACATTTTAAAAATCTGCCCTCCCAGAGGTACACCCTCCATCCTCTCATGTTCCCAGAAAATAGCCATCATGGGTTCAATATATAAAGTGAAAAGCAAAGAGGAAAGGGGGCAGCCTTGGTGAGTCCCTCGTGTCAAGGGAAATGGAGCAGAGATATGTCCATTGACTCAAAGGAGTGCCCAAGGTGTAGTGTAACTATTCCAAAACCACCTTATAAAGTCTTCTGGGAAACCAAATTGATTAAAGGTGTTCCATAGAAAAGGCCATGAGACCCGGTCAAAGGCCTTGTCAGCATCTAAGCTGATCAAGGCCACCGGGATAGATCTCTGATTAATATAATTCATTAAATGGACAGCTCTGTGAATATTATCCGAGGTCTGATAAGCCTGAATGAAACCCAACTGATCAGCATGTATTATAGAAGAGAGTATCACCTCAACCCGATGTGCCCAGACAGACATACAGTAAATAGTTTATAATCCATATTCAGTATGGAAATTGGCCTATATGATGACGGCAGCTTGAGGTCCCACCCTGATTTCAGGATAGGCGACATGGTAGCATAGGCCCATGGGGGGGTGACCCTCCATCCTGAACCTCTCTAAATGCAGCCAACAAGGAGGGAGCTAAGAATCTGAAAAAGTTTTATAGCACTAGAATGATAGCCCGTCCGGCCCAGCACACTTTAATATTTTGGTTCCCGAGAGAGCCACCTTTAATTCTGCCATAGAAATTAGGGTTAGCAACATATCTTGCTGCTGTTGTGTAATAGAAGGAAGAGAAAGGCAGGAGAAAGAACTATGAATCTAGGCGTCATCTGGGGGAGAAGCTGCCATGCATAATTGAGAATAGTAATTACAAAAAAAACTCAAACATTTCAGTGGTGGTTAAGGCAAGCTTACCCTGCTTTAACAATTGAAGCTGGATAACACAGGAGGAAATTCTATGTCCCTGCAGATGCCTCGCCAAATGCCAAGCTCCTTTTGGACCTCCTTCATAGTGATACTTCTTGAGAAAGAGCAGTGCTATTTGCACCTACTCATCTAAGATCTTTTGTAATGCGGCTTTCAAATTGTGTATTTGCTTTTGGCCGTCAGGTGTTTGGGCCTCTGGGCAATGCTGCATCTGTAATAGTTCGGACTCCAATTTAACGAATGTGGCCCCCCTTTGTTTCTGTCTAGGGAAATGTATGCAATAATCTCCTCATGAAGAACAGCTTTCAAGGTGTCCCAAATTATGCTTGGAGAAATTCCCAGGGTGGAATTTTCAGTCAGTTTCTGGGGAATCATGGATATTATTAACTTTTTAAATTCCTCATCTTTAAGGAGTGATAAATTCAGACACCAACTAGATATTTTCCAGAGCTTATCCAAGTTCAACTTCATCAACAAAGGAGAGGGATCTGATAGAAATAATGGAGATATTGTTAAGTTATGGAGCCAGTCAGTGTGTTCCTGCGGTACAAAAAAGTAATCTAGGTGAGAAAACATGTGGAAAGCACCAAGCAAAAAGTGTAAGCCTGAGATGTAGGAAAAAAAACCTTCATTCATCCGTCAGTCTAAGGGTTTCCTGCTGGGTGCTAAAATATTTTTGGGAGGCCGATAGCCAATGCCATGCTGGGGCAGAGAAATCATGTTGAGGGGACAATGTTAAATTTAAGTCACCTGCAATTATTAAGCATCCATGTAACATGTCCAACAATTTATTAAAAAAAGAGTGAAATTTTGTAGGTGCGGCCTCAGGGGGAAAATAGACATTAACTAATGTTAAAACCTTCCCACTCAGCTTGCCAGTCAGGATTACATAACAACCAGAGGGATCCACATATTTCTCTTTGACTGCAAAAGTGGTGGATATCAGTATCAAAAGGACAGTCCCCTGTCACTTACCCTTAAGATAAGAAGATGCAGAAACATGAACGTGACACCCCTCCCCCGGAAAGCTTTAAATGTTCTCCAGGTATAGAGTGTGTCTCTTAATGTAAGTTTGTTTTTGAAAATGCAACAACAACCTTCCAGAGAAGGAGTGGGCCGAGATCCTGTAATTTTAGTTAGCAATTTCCTGGTACTGTCTTTGTGATCTTTTTTGCTAATGAGTAAGGAAATATAATTGTAGATCAGGTATACCTTACTGCCATATGTCTTCAACGGATTCCCATTGCTGGAGGTATTGTGGCTGTGAGGTTTCAACTCACGATCACGTGTTCTGGTACTGTCTTATCACTGACTCCCTTCTGGGAGGAGGTGGGATATGTATTGAAGGATCTTTTCCCTAATCTAGGGCAACTGATGCCACAAATTGCCATTTTACTACAATTTCCAAGACAAATAAAACAGAAACATCATACATACTTGATAAGTATACTCCTTGTCGCAGCAAAGAAAACTAGTATGAAGTTGTGGCTTCAGCACACACCCCCAACAATCCGTAGCTGGGAAGTCATGGTTTACAATATTTATAAAATGGAGCACATGACAGCCTGACTACAAAACAAAACCCACACTTTTATGAATCACTGGACAATATGGTTCATCTACATAGCCACATATCAACCGGACCTGGTTCCCTGAGTCCCTCTGTCAAGGAGGATACCCCCTCGAGATACTCCGGTCAGCCTGTTACATTCAGTTTTCGATTTACCAAATAGGCCAAGGAGCTGGTAAATTAGGATTGGATTGGAATCTGGGTCCCTGCTCCCCACTGAATTTTACAGTGCCTCCACAATGTTAGAAGAACATGCTTTACTTTTGTCTCCCTTCCACTTTCTTTTTTTTCCATAATTACGTAATTGACCTCAACTCTCTTGATGGTTGTATCTAACAAAACCTAGGCTGCAGATCAAGATTTGTATTACAAACGCATGGCTGTCTTTGAAAATATGTATCATTTTGTACACCACATAAAATGAATAGAAATTACAGTTTAAAAAAAAAAGGTATACCTTACTGCCAGCATGAGAGAGTACTTACTGTACGTCCGGCACTTTAGCTTGACAGAATGCAGAAATGCAGAATTTCAGCCCTTAAGCAAAAAATTTATACACTTGACTTTGAAAAGGAATGTTGTTTTTCTGTTATGCCTGACAAGGAATACATTATCTGTGTACTCCTTTATTTGCAGTGTATTTGTCTCTGATTAGCCAGTGACATGTCTTCATTCTTACCTATTGTGATAATTTGTGGACTGATGCTTGACTGCATGTTATGAGAATGCACTCTTCCTAAATGATATTATTATGTTTTTTAACTTCTGTATTTTTTAACAATTTAGTTACCCAGGATAACACAGATTTATATACATATCTGGTATACAGTGGGATCCTGGTTTTACACATTTTTACAGCTGGGTGTACTGGAGTACTGCGAGGTTAAGTAACTTGAGGTCACACAGTGAGTAAGTGGTTCTGGTGGGATTTGAATGTTGGTCTCTTGTATACCAAGGCTGTGCTCTAGCCAGTAGATCTTGCTGCTTCCTTTCCTTGGAATTTACAGATTTTGTTTTTTTCTGTAAATGCACCAAATCATTTGGGGCTTTTTCCTGCAAATCCCACCTGTGTGTGGGCTGGGGTCAGCTAGATCAACTGCACATGGGCACCAGCACTAGTAGAATGCATGACCTAAAGTTACCAAAAGTGGCTTATATCACAGTTTCAAGGTGACTTCTTTAGGCTCCTGAGGAGTGTGAGAAACGTGACCTGGCCACTGGGGTGAAATACTTCCTAGGGGCATCACATACCCTAAGACTTGCTGTGCTCTTTGCTGGGATACAGGCCATCACCTCTGAACAGCTTTCATCCCTTACAAGTTGGACCCCAGTCCCCAAGGAAATGAAATCCGTTTTCCCTGAATCACCATTTTAGACCTTTTAAGCCATGCATTGAACTGGAACAAATGAAGCTGTTCCCATTCATTCAGGTGCACCTGCGGTAGAACCACTGAGATGGTTACCACTCTTGCTTTGGGATTCTGAAAGGTATCCCACAAGTTCTAACCAGAGAGTAAATGACGGACTTAAAACAGCGTAGCAAACAAATGCTTTATGAGAAGTAAGTCCAAGAGGATGGCACATACAAAATATGCATACCTGGAGCACACAACTCTCCACACTGCAGCATGTACAGGAAATCTGCATTCTCAGTGAGCTTACAGGAAACATGCTTATACCCTGATAAGATCAAGTCCCTTTGCTGTAGCAATGGGCTCATGTAAGTACAAAGTACTTATTCTGCATTATCCTGATTGCCTAATTTGGTGGGCAGCTAGCTGTATCTAATTTGCCCTTTCGGCTGCAACATTTTTATATTGCAGTATACATGTATAATAGTAGAACAATAATACAGTCACAGATACTGCTGGATTCGTCAATATAAAGAGCTGAATCAGACAAGGTGCACTTGGTCAGTAGAGGGTACTCTAGGATTACAAATATATCACAAGCATTACATAGCATTATACTCTTTGGCACAAATACACTAATGTTATGGTTATATTCTTATAGCAGCAGGTGGCACTGCAGACTACAAATATACATGATTAGTTACTTTCTCTTGGTTCTGCTAGACAGACAGTAATTTCCTTGGCTGAATGGTCTCACTTAGGATATGGCATTTCTTAGCATAATCATACTAGATAATAAGACAAAGAGAAGGTATGCATAATACAGTACATCCTAACTAACCTAACTAAACATACAAAACGTTCTCACTAACACCAATGACATCACAGTACAACAATGGCTAACTAGTGACATCACAATAGTCCATGTAAGGGACAGTAGGTCATACAGGTTTACATATATACCATATGCAGCTAAGTATAGGATTATGGGGATAGCCTGGGCCAACATATCCCTCCATTGTTGCCTGCACATCTGGCAACACAAGATAGTGAGTTAGGATAGAATGGGCAGCATATATGTATAAAATGAGAATTCCACTTATTTGTAAGGATTAAAGATTTAGGGTGTATATGTTGATATGCAGATTAAAATTGGTTAATACTGATGTACAGTATACAGATAGTCTGGATTACTGTGAAAATAATCCTGTTTAGGAGTGATTGCATGGGTAATCACAGATGGACCAAAAATGGTTTGTTTATACAGCACAAAGCAGAAACCAGGGATATCAACACCACAATTGCTATATATAAATGAAAACCTTTTGATGTTTCTTGCAACTCATTATTGTTTACATGAAAAAAACATAACATTGTACATTTATAATGTATGTTAACTTGATTTGAGCAAGATGCCCTTTTAAGTGGGGTAAGGCAGGTGATGGAGGTGTTGTGGACCCTCCCTTGAGGCATAATTGATATTTTTCTTGATTGAAGAATCTGTAACATTGACAATGTCTTTTGCAAAGAGGTCATTATTAAATGTATATGACCAGTCCATAAAGTTAGGGTAAGTGACCACAAATTGGCACAGTTACATGAAAAGAGTCACATTCGCACCAACAGTTGCAAACCCACATGGCACATGGGGCTACCCAAATGTTTAGTATGAAAACACCAGCAAGGTAGGAAAGTTGATGTCCATTTTGTTGGCTGCTGGTGGCCTGGATGTCTGGATTTGCCGAGGCCTTGACAGGAGGTGCATTAGCATATTGTTCATTGAGTCCTTCAATGGAGTAGCCACACACACCAGTGTAGCTTTTTGGGAAAATATCACACCTGCACAAGTATTGATAGTCTTTTTTAGAACAGTCAGTCTGTACGAGGTGCCAGCTAGACTGGGAAAACACCATCAGTGGAGGAAGGTTGATGAGTTGCTTATAGATGTCACACATGTCAGTTTGCTGAAACCTGAAAATATTTTTTTTAAGACACTGGTAAAAACACAGTTTAGGAAACATACATAGCTTTTTGAATAGAGCAATGGTAAGTTTATAATAATATTTTTGATTAGAGTGTGGTGTGATATAACCTTAGTCTCTGGCAGCTGTGAGAGAAACAGTGGTGGCACTGACTACGCACTTGAAGGTGCAGGCTGAGGCCTAATAATGAGGGCAATATTGTTTGGCCATCTGTGAGTCCATGACAAAGTCAGGGATACACCTTGCTTTCAGGTCTCAGAAGAGGTTGTGACTGTGATTAAAACATAATTTCCTTGCCTATGTGTTTCTGTTTGGCCTTAATTTAAGCCTGTGTTATTAAATGAAAGTGCAGTATTGCACAAGTTATACACTATGAATCTTTATTGTCATGGCTAAACCATTAATACCATGCAGCATGGGCTTTTAAAACATTTTCAGGTTGTGAAAATAATGAATGTGTTTCTATTAAATTTGTTTTATATTCCCCTACCCCATTACCAATTGATAAACCCCATTTAAATAAATTTTCTATATTCCACCCCAAGCCTGTTACACTTAAATCCTGCTTAGGGTGTTTCAGAGCGGCCCATCCCTGGAGGTGGGGCAGTTTCCTGCCCAGCTACAGGGTTTTGAGCTTATACTTGATAAGCTACAATAATATTTAATAAACATAATAGCATGAAACAAACATTTTTGCAATATAACAATGACCATATTGGGCATATTGCAGAAAATACATTTAAAACCATAAAAACATATATAAATGGAACATTTGTTATTAGAGTCCAGGAATGGAAATTGTAGTCAGTTTGGTAGCTTGACCTGGATCCAGGTTAGGGCATTATGAAGGCTGCGGTGGAAAAGTGTTGCTTTTAAAATATGTGAAAACAGTTGTGTTGGGCACAATAGTGGGATGAGTTGCAGAGAGTGGGTATACAGGTTAAATTCGTGGAATCATATAGTGTTCATAAGATTCCAAGCCCTTAGGTCTGGTTGTGATATGTTCTTTATTGAAAGGAAATTATCTGATTACCCCACCACTCTGTTTTGTGGATTTGAGAAGGGACTGGTTTGGTTGTTTGTGTTGCCAGGCTTTGTGGTTAGGATTGGCAGAGCCTTTTTCAGGATACGCCATTTGGAACTATGGATAAAGTAGGTGGAGCTCATCCAGGACTGGAAAGGTTGGTATTTGGGGCCCAGCTATCAGTGACCCTCTGTTTCTTTTTGGACAGCCAAAGTATTCTGCATTGTCCTGAAAAGACAAGAAGGAACAGGTGAAGATACAACCACCCCCCCAGCTCAGTGGAATTACTTATTAAGGGGTAGCACCCTTGCACCAGGACAGTGCTGGTTGGCATAAAGCCATCTGTTAATAGGTTTTTAGTGATTGGCAAATGCACTTGAGAATCAGAGGGGCTGAGCTGGCTTATAATGTTAAAGTACATTTTGGACTTCTATTGGGCCATGTCCAAACTTTAAGCAGCAAATTTGTAAATTCCCACAAAATTTACCTGTAACAGTTTTACATAGGTGTCAGACAACACTCTATTTACAGTAGGGGTGTGTGGACATTTAACCACAAGTGGTTTGGCAATTCTATTTGCCAACCAGTTATCATTGCTAAGGGTGTATACTGAGTAAATACTAATAGGGTAACCCTAATTGCTATTAGGCGTAACGGCAACAGAGTATACCAATGTTTTTTTTTAATTTTAACAACACTACGTTGAAATTGGTCTACTGTTTTTATACTTTACCAGAAAAGTGAGGGTGGTAATTAGACCCTTTATGGTCATTCCTCCCCTCCCCCTCCGGAGAGTTAGGTCTTATTACTCCAGTGAAGCAGTCCCTGACCAGAGGGGCCATCTTTTTCCTGAAAGAGAAAGAAAAACAAAACACAACACAAAGGAGGGCCTTTTTTGGCCTGTCCCCTCTGTGGTAGGTTAGTGTTGATCTTAAAAATGCTGATGCATTATTTTTATACAGATGTATGCCTTCTGGAGTATTGTTTATCATCTTCTGCTACACCTGCCAAATGTGCCATAGGCAGGGTAGATGATCCTGTGCCTGTCAACCACACATTACTTGATTCCTGAAAACCAAATAAATTACATTAAAAAAATTAAAAATTAAAGAGAGAGAGGGTATCCCCTTTCCAAGAAATCTTGATCAATGCCATACAGTTGTATTTCATGGCATGTTTTTTCTGTGACTATTTTATTTTCTATGTTGAGTCACACCTGGTTAGTAACATAGAAAGTTAACACAAGCACCCACACATTACACTCCTGGTGAACCGTGTAGCTCTGGGATGCCATTCTCAGTTTTTTTTGGTTTTATTATTTTGTCTGCCTCTCCCATGTCATATACTGCAGAAATAAATTCCTGAAACACAAATGTAATTTCTTTCCAGCAGTTAAACTGCTTAGCAAATGGACTTGCTTTTGTTTTACTTTTGTAAACTACTAAAACAAATGGCTTATCACAGATGGTGGAGGTAGTTGAGGGTTGGAGTCTCATCCCCCCTTAATTGCCTTGCTTAAAACATGACTAAAGTTGTTGTATTTAAAATGTACCTCCATGAAGGAGTAACAAAGTAAATTTTTAGTTCAGAGGGTTGGGTGCCCTAAAAAATATTTCAGAAGGTAAATAACAGCAAGCCATATGAAAGATGGCTCCTCCTCCCCATCAGAAGACAATTACCAAGTATATGCTTTTTTGTAAAAAAAAAAAGGAAAATTCCAGGAATCATCAATTGACGTGTGTTCCAGAGAAGCGTGGATAAAAAAAAGGTAAATTGTTTAACCACTGAAGACACACTAAGCTCGAGCTTGTGTTTGGGTGTAACTTGGGAGCACAAGGAGGTCAAGTGACTTGCCAAGGGTCACACAGCATGCAAGTAGTGGTTGGAGGGATTCAAACCCAAGTTGGCTTTTAACCATGTAAGGCATTTACATAATATGGACAGACCATTTAAAAATAGCCAGAAGACCACATTTTATGATAGAAAAAACAAAACAAAACACACAACATGCTGTCTGAGTCAGTTGTCTCGTTATAAACACTTGGCATTTAAAAACACAGTGTAATATGGAATAGCTATTTAAAAGGCTTTAGGAATTGTAGACATATTTCCTTCCCTCTTAAACGCAATGCCACATTTATACTACAATTGCACAAATACACAGGGAACTCTCTTGTAATAACATTGCCAAAGGTTCAGAGTTGTATTTTGTAAACTTTATTCCAGTCTAGAAAGGGTTTTAAAGAACATAATTGTTATCATTAGTCATGCCCTGTTGGTTTGGCAGCTTTACCAGCATGGTGACGTGAATGCAAGACTACTGAAGGCAAGTTGACCCTGTTTTAGTCATTTGCAGGGAAGCAGTATAAAAAAAAAGCATAGTTATTAAACCTTCTGATGTTGCTCAAGTAAGCAAACATTAAACTGAAAAGGAGTATATTTTTTCCTTGACTGCTTTACTTGTCAAATTTAATCCATTAAAGACATTTTGAACTATCTAAACTTGAAACAAATTACAGGTTCATTGCACACTGTACTTGAACCATACATCTCTGTCTTTGATCTTCCATGAAACACATTGCATTGAAACAAAAACTTAAACCGTACCACATCATTCTACAACCAATAAATCTCCACTCACATTTTCTGCCATTTTAAATACCCTAACACATACAGTTGTCACTTCTTTAGACCACTAATTCAATGCTAAAACAATCTTTTTATTAGTTTTCTTCAAGCAAGCACAATTATTTTTGAAAGCATTTCCCAGCAACTACATTCATGAAGGATCAACCCAAAGAAAACGTCTCTTTCACAGAGAACTAGAAACACACTCCCATGTTCTTTCTGTTTAGTCCAAGTTGTTGTGACCTTGAACACATTACAAAGCTTTGTTCCATAAAAGGAAAAGAAAACATCAGCAGTTTGAATTCACATGGCAGATTGCGAATCCACAGCATGTAGTTTCTTTAGTGCCCACTAAAGCAAATAACAATTAAATTTAATGTATGTGGTGTGTATATGATAGATAGAACAACACCCCGGACTTGTCAGGTCTGGGTTAGAAATTATTTACAAACATATGAACATACAAAAATGCCATCAGAAGCAGGCCTATATAGTCTATCGAGTCTGCTCGAATGTGCAGCTAGCCCCTCAACTTGCAACTACCCACCCTCCTCCCCCCTCTTCATCTTAACACCCCCCTTACCCTGTCCCAACCTCTCTTAAAGCTACCCACCATTCTACAGGAAACCACTTCCTCGGGAAGAGTTTTCCACCTGTCCACCACCCTTTCTGTGAAAAAATGTCTCCTGATTTCTCTCCTGAATCTTCCCCCCTCCAACCTCAGCTGATGCCCTCTCGTATCCCTTTCTCTTCTAAGCTGGAGAATCCCTTCTGTATTAACCTTACTTATCCCCTGTTTCAATCATAACCCCTCATCCCTCCTCTCCTCCAGGGAGTACATGTTCAGCTCGTCCAACCTATCCTCGTAGGACTTTCCCTCCAATCCCTGCATCATCCTTGTCACCCTACATTGCATCCCCTCCAACAATTTGATATCCTTCTTCAGGAAAGGGCACCAGTACTGCATGCAGTACTCCAGAGGAGGCCTTACCAGGGAGCTGTATAGGGAAAGGATCACCTCCCTATTCCTGGAGGAGATTCCACTCGCTGTACAACCTAGCATCCTATTGGCCTTTGCTGCCACCTTCCTGCACTGAGCAGAGTTGTTCATGCTGCCAGTTATAACCACCCCCAGATCCTTGTCCTATATACTTTCCAGCTGCACCCCTCCCAGCTGATAGCTCCTCCCCTGGTTTCTTGCTCCAAAGTGCAGTATCTTGTATTTCTTGGCATTGAACCTAAGCTGCCATGTTTCTGACCACTCCTGTAGTTTGATCAGGTCCTCTTGCAGCCCCTTCCACCCTTCTATGTCATCTACCACAGCTCCCAACTTTGTATTATCAACGAACTGACTGATCCTACTCTGGACCCCATGTGAGATATCAGCTATGAATATCCCAAACAGAACTGGTTCCAGTACCAATCCCTGTGGTACTCCGATCGACACTTCCCTTGGTGATGAGAACCCCCCCACCACCCTCTGCTGCCTTCCATTCAGCCAGTTGATGATACATCTGACCATCTTTGTTCCCATGTCTATGTATTCCAGCTCCCCCCAAGCCTCCCATGTGGCACAGAATCAAAGGCCTTGTTGAAGTCCAAATACAGTACATCTGCTGCATGGCCCCTATCCAGTTCCCTGGTTACCCAGTTGTAATACTCGATTAGATTTGTCTGGCAGGATCTGTCCAAAACAAACCCATGTTGATGACCGTCCTAGAGACCATTGTCTCCCAAGAAGGTCACCAGACTCTCCTTTATGATTGTCTCCATGAGTTTCCCCACAATTGATGTGAAGCTCACTGACCTGTAGTTGCCTGGTTCATCCCTGGGGCCACTTTTGTCACTGGGCACTACATGGGCCATCCTCCAGTCCTGTGGTACACATCCTCTGTCCAGGAAAGTACTGAACACGTCAGTCAGTGTTCCTGCCAGGATTTCCACTAGATCCTTGAGTACCCCAGGGTGAATGCCATCTGGTCCAGGTGTCTTGTCCACCCTTAGTGCCCTCAAGCCATCCATAACCTGTCTTCTGCAATCCCTACATCAGTCACCCTCTCCCACCCCCACTACCTACCCCAACCCCCTTGGGGTATCTGCTCCCCTTTTTCCTCCATGAACACAGAACAGAAGTATTCATTTAATGCCTCTGCCTGCCCCTCCCTTCTCCACCCAACCTCTGTCCTTCCTAATCTTCACAATCTGGTCTTTGTTCTTTCTTCTTTCTCTAACGTATCTGAAGAAGTCCTTCTCTCCTTCCTTAATACCGTGTGCCAGTCTCAGTTCTTTTTAAGGCCTTGGCCACTCTGACCAGCCTGGTAACCTCTCTAGACTTCTTTGTATACTTATCCTTGTCAACCCCCCCCCCCCACTGATTTCTTCATTTTCCGAAATTCCCTTCTCTTGGCCCTTACTCCTTCCATAATCTTCTTAGTCAACCAACTGGGCTTTTGCCATTCCTTCTTACCATGATTTTGTACATGTCCCAGTGGCCTCCTTCAGCCCTCTTTTAATAATGTCCCACTTCTGACTAGTATCCATGTCTTGACAAATGCCTTCCAGATGCTTGCCCACAATTTCCCCCATCCTGTTAAAGTCTGCTCCTTTAAAATCAATCACCCTGGTCCCCATACCCAACCATTTCCCTACTCATATTGAGCATGAACCACACCCAGTGGTAGTCACTCCCAGCAAGAGGGTCCTCCACCCCCAGATCCCTAATAGCCTCCCCATTTGAAAGTACCAGGTCTGGAGTGCCCCTACCCTGACTCCTCCCCTGTTATCTTGGTGGGGGGTAAGCTTGTTCGGCTCCTCTCTCTGGGTTCTCTGCCTACCAACTGTCCACTCGCCATCTCCCCCACCTAGTTCAAACTCACCTTTGCTGATATGTACCCCTCTATCCCATGTTTTAATGTTCCCTTCCCCTCCACGCTTAAGTGTAGCTTAAGTGTACCCAGTCTCCTGTGTATAAATCGCAATTGTCCCAGGTTTCTCCCCATCCCCCCACTAACCTGTTTAAAGTAGAATAAAGAAAGTACAGGAGGCCAGCCCATTTTAGACAAAATATGAAAGACAGTCAGATAACAGAGCATGTAGCATGTTTTAATTCACTGCTTGACAGCTTGGGCTGTGGCAGTTGCCATGCCCTCCATCAGTCTCTGTTTGTTTGCGTCACTCTGGAGGAGGTCAGACATGGCTCTTTCAGCTGCTGCTGCACTAGCTGTAGCAATCTCGAATTTAGCGACCGCATCCTCAATCATCCCACTAATCTCACTTTTGTACTTTTTGTTCAGCACAACCACTAGAAGAGGTTTTGACCTCCCCCCTCCACGTCTCGAGGTACACCATCAGTGAGGGTATCATCAGACCCAATCTCATCAGTGTCATCATCAAACGATACCCGGCTGATAGGTGCTACATATGGTATAGATTTTTAATGACCCTTCAGGACTCTCCGTTTGTCCCGTAATCTTTCCATTTTCAGTCTATTGTGGGAGAGATTTTACTTTCTTTTACACTGCCACTTTGTAACATGATTCTGTAACACTCTGTATGCTGCACTAATCTCTCCTTTTTCTTTAATTTCCCCGCCTAAATTGACTTCACTTATAGCTAATTGCTCTTCCATTGCCCCACATTCACTCTGCAACGATTCTTTTGTTTCAGTCAACTAGTCATACACTTGTAAAACATGCTTTTTAACCTGCTGTAACTTTTTGCATTCCTGTGCTAGCCTAACAATCTCATCTTTTTCTAAAACAGCACATTTTACATCATGAACAGACTCACCTTTCAGTCATTTCATCTTCGATTCTAGTTCTCTGGATTGCCCACCCTTTTCTTTTGACTTGGAACAAAGTTCCTTTGATTTGGAGCCCAGCTCTTGCAAAGCCAGGACCTCCGACTCCACTGCTTGTAAAACAGCATGTAGGGTGGCAACAATAATGCCCTTCTAGTCATGCCTTTTCTTAACAGTTTGGTATCCTAGCACAGTGTGCACATGTACTGCACTGGATTACTATGCATATTTGCGTTTAAAGTAAAATCCCTCCCTCCCCCAACCATGAGAAGTTAGAAATTTTGAAATATCTTAATTTTAATTCAGTGCTGATGGCAATATTGAGAGTTTCCCCCTACCTGCACTAGTCAGAAGCCAAGAGTGTATCGATCCACTCTTAACTTGCAACTAGACAGTTAACAAACTTCCACAGCAAAGAACTCTGTGGACCGCAACTGCAAGTGAATGAGATGGAGTGACTAGTACTTTTGTCTCATTACGTTCGCTTGCGCGCATGCACAAGGAACGTATTGGGAGAGTAGCACACTTGGAGGTGTGCCTCTCCCACCCAATGCACTGCTCAGTTGAGCAGGCGTGGCAGTCCTGCACCAATGGGTGCAGCAGCTCAGTATGACAGCGGTGGTCTTTGCTAAAACACACGCTGCCATACTAGTTTCACCGTGTCCGCACTAACTCCCCTGCGTCGTCACTGCGCCCCCAAAACTTCGTGCCACGCTGGGAGCCCACCCCAGCGTGGCAAACATTGTTTACCGATGGGGGTGCTCAATCCCCCGTCGGCTCCACGACCCCCCCAAAGCCATACTGCTGCCACGCTTGGAGCCCACCCCAGCGTGGTAAACCATTTGTTTGGATTGCCGACGGGGGTGCCCAATCCCGTCAGCTCCTCGCCCCCCCCCCGCGTAGTTTACAGACGGGGGTGCCCAATCCCCGTCAGCTCCTCGCCCCCCACACACATCTTCTGCCACGCTGAGCCCACCCCAGAGTGGCAAACGCCCTCGTAGTCTTTTTTCTTTTTAACCTGTAAAACAAAAGCGGTCCTGCGCGCTGCCTCCCAGCCCTCCCACAACCCGCACCCACCCACTGCGCACCCAGCCTCCCCACACCCCCACCCCATACTTACCTCTGGACTCCGGCATGACGATCTTCGTGGACGGGAACACGTCTGCACTCTTCAAAGCCGACGCTTGAACTGAGGAAATGCCGGTAAGCTCTATAACGGGCTAGATAGGGGGTTTCAACTTTATTACATATCTCAGTCATTTTGGAGATTTTGCAACAAATTTTCAACATGGGGTTTTGGGACCCATTCTCATGAATGATGTCACTGTGTAAAGTTATTAGGACGGTGATTTCACAGGTACTGCAGTCACTGCGCGAAATCACCCTTTGGCCTCAGATAACACCATGACAGTGAGATCTTTCATGAGAAGGGGTCCCAAAACCCCATGTTGAGAATTTGGTGCAAAAATTCCAAACAATGACTGTTTTACGAGCATGCGTTGCGCAGTTCCTACGCAGGCTCGTAAGTTCGCGAATTTTCAATATTTTCACTCCAGATTTTCAACATTGCCATTTTATCACACCTTCTTATGAGTTGTACAGCTGTCATTTCTCACATCTCACCCAAAATGTGTTTCCACCCATGTAGCGCATAATGGCGCAGTCGGTGGCGAAATTAATGTATGGAACACATTAAGAAAATCACAGTGACACTGTTCATGAGCACAGCTCTTAAAGTGGCTATGTTGAAAATTTGGTGAAAAGATTCCTAAAAATGACTGTTTTACGAGCGTGCATTGCGCAGTTCCTACGCACGCTCGTACGTTTGCGAATTTTCAATATTTGCACTCCAGATTTTCAACATTGGCATTTTACCACACTTCCTTATGAGCAGTACAGCTGTCATTTTTCACATCCTGCCCAAAACGTGTTTCCGCCTATGTAGCGCACAATGGGGGTAACAAACAGGTCATGCTGACAATTTATTGTGCAAATACCAGCAATGGCACAGGGCATTAGGGTAAAGCACCATACATGCCAAACACCACTGCAAATACCTGCAAGCTAATGTTCGGCATTGACAAATGCTTGTTCTGTGCGTGGTGGTCTGAAATAAACTGTGCTTTTTGGGACAGAATTAACTGTTACCATTGTAAACAAGCAGGTCTGTCACCATTGTTAAATTCTGAAAGGTATCCAGCAAGTTCTAACCAGAGAGTAAATGACAGACAAAAATAGGGTAGCAAATGAAGGGTTTATTTAGAAGTAAGTCCAAGAGGATAGCACATACAAAAAATACATACCAGGAGCACAAAACTCTCCACACTGCAGCATGTATGGGAATTCTGCATTCCCAGTGAGCTTACAATAAGCAGTCATACTTATACCCTGATAAGATCAAGTCCAGTTGCCATAGCAATGGGCTTATGTACGTGCAAAGTACGTATTCTACATTATCCTGATTGGCTAATTTGGTGGGCAGCTAGCTGTTATCTAATTTGCCCTTTCAGCTGCAACATTTCTATGTTGCAGTATACAAGTATCATAGTAGAACAATGGTATAGTCACAGACATTGCTGGATTTGTCACTATAAAGTGCTGAATCAGACAGGGTGCACTTGGTCAGCAGAGGGCGATCTAAGATTACAAATATATCATAAGAATGATATAGCATTATACTCTTTGGCACAAATATACTAATAATTATAGTTATATTCTTATAGCAGCAGGTGGAGCTGTAGACCATACATAGTGCATAAAATGCAATTAGTTACTTTCTCTTGGTTCTGCTAGCCTTCAGTAATTACCTTGACTGAATGGTATAATTTAGGATATAGCTTTTCTTAGCATAATCATACTAGATAATAAGGCAAAAAGAAGGTATACATAATACAGTACATCCTAACTAACCTAACTAGACATACAGTACTTTTTCACTAGCTATGACATCACAGTACAACAATGGCTAACTAATGACATCAAAATAGTCCACGTAAGGGACTGTAGGTCATACAGGTTTACATATATACCATATGCTGCTAAGAATAGGGTTATGGGGACAGCTTGGGCCAACACTACCCTTTCCTTAACTACCTGTCCTAGAGCAAGGAAACATGCCTTAATCTCCTCTTTCTCTTGCTCAAGGCAAGGCAATTTTATTTTTAGGGTGCCCAATTTCAAAGATTCTGGCCGCCTTACAAACATAAAAGCAGAATAAAAACAGTAAAAATGTGACAGTGCAAACCTAAGAGAAATAATACCAAGCACCAGACCAGTAACAGAGGGTAAAAAGATGTGTTTTCAAGTGTCTTTTAAATGTGTCCACTGAAGGGGCTCCTCTAACCTCTGGGGTAGTACATTCAAAAGAAGCAGGGCTGCAATCCTAAGCAGACAATCCCCTGAAGACTTGAACTGCGACCTCTGGTTGTAGAGGATACCCACCTCACAGGACTGGAGAGAATGGCTGGGAGCACATGTGACCAGGAGGTCTTTCTGGTAGTCCAGGATCAGTCCATGCAGGGCCTTGTAGGTTAACAAACACACCATGAAGCTAGCACGTCACTGAATTGGCAGCCAGTGCAGCTTACAGAACATCAGCATGATATGCTCAACCAGGAAGTCCAAGTAATCAGTCAAGCTGCCACATTCTGCACAACCTCCTGTTGATGCATCAGCCATGTAGATAGCCCCAGGTAAAGAGCATTTCAGTACTCCAATCTAGATGTGAAGAAAGCATGCACCAATGTCACCAAGTTGGTGGACACTAGAAAGAATATAATCTAGGTGATGTTTCACACAGGGAAAAAAGCCACTGCAGACAACAGCAGACACCTGATGTTCTAGAGTCAGCTTGAAGTCCACATGACCCACATATTTCTCACCCTATCCTCAGTTCCTAGTGTGATGCTGTGATGCCATTCAGAGATGGTAAAGTGACACCAGTGCCATTCACTGCTGACCAACACCAGCCAGGTCCCACTATAACAACTCCATCTATGTCTTGAATCTTCTTTAGGCACTTGTTCATCTCCCTGACCTCAGAATCCCCATCCTGTGCACAAAACAAGTACAACTAGATATCATCAGCATAGCTGTGAAAGCCCAGCCCATGCCGTCTAATAATGTCCCCCAATTGGCAACATGTACCTAGTGAACAATATGGGATTCAAGATTGAGCCTTGAGGCACTCCACAGCAGAGTGCAGTGCTATCTGACATGTAAAACCCTAGTGCTACCTGCAGCTCTCTGCTGGACAAGTAGGACTTAAGCCTTCTCAACACCATCCTTGTGAGTCCTACAAAGTGTCTCAGCTGTACAGTACCAATAACACCCACCCCATGGTCCATCATGTCAAATGCAAGGAAAGGACAAGCAGGACCAGAATGAAAGGCTGAGTGTTATCCCTCACCAGGAGGAGATCATGGTACACTTTAACAAGCTCCAAGATGTCTTTCACCAGAACTGGCTATAATTCTTCTCACCAATATGGAGTGCCTTCACCCAATGCTGAATGGGCACTACTGGCCCATGACAGACCACCTAATGAGATCCCAGATCTCAGATCATTTGTACCTACATGCACTATCAGATCTGGTTTCTCGAGCTGGCCAAGTGGCACTGAGGGCTGAGGTGCGATGCCTTACCCCCTTCCACACTGGCGATCCATGTTTGCGGTATGAGTGGGGCATCAGGGGCTGGCTGGGGTGGGAGTGGATTGAGCATCAGGAGGATAGCTCTCGTCTCCTGGGGAAGGTAGGAAACAGAGGTCAGCAATTGCCTGACACCTAGTGGAGGCTAGGTGTTGGCACACCTGGCCCTTTACAATGGGGGCACAGGGGCAGAACAGCCAGCTGGCGTGCTACATGTGGACGCACACATGGCATGCCTACCACCGGCATTGCATGCTCAGCCTCTGGAGGAAAAACAGAAATGGTGGCACTGGTCAAGCGGCTTGATGGTCATCCGCCAAGAGCACACCACCTCCGAGGGCATCACCAAAGCTGGATCCAGTCCTGGTGGGGAGTTGGGGGCTCCCTGCCACCCCACCATGGGGGGGCAAGCCATGGGAGTGAATGGTGATGGTCCGATGTGGAAGATGGGTGCGGGACAGGCGGCGTCCGGAGGTAGGGGGTGCCTTAATAGGAAGAGCCGACCGGGGACCAAGAGGGAAAAAAATTAAGGCAAAAAGATCTGGTTTCTCTTCCTCCTCTCCCATGACTTCCACCCCCTTGGACCCGAGTCTGTCCGGCTTTTCCCCAAGGTAACATCATATCACTTCTTGCCCATCAGGTGTGAAACCCAGTTCCCTACCTGTGCCACTTACTATTGAATCTCCAATTGCTAACACATTTCTCCTACCCACCCTTTTGTCCCTCTTCTCACTTTGGCATGTCTATGACTCACAACGTCTCCTCCCCCACCATTTGGGCTTCTTAGGACTTCTATGTCAGCAACGGTAAGTAGTTATTTGTTGTGCACAGACCTGGTTCTGTAGGTTACTGTTTCAAAGGTAAACTGCAGTTCATTAGGGGGCACAACTTAGGCAATATTTAATAAAATAGATACTGAGCGGAGTTGTTTCAGGATAACGTGACAAAATATTGACCTCACAGGATTAACTATTGACTTCCAATTGTCATCTTTCAGCTTCAGGCAATATAATTATTGTCATTCAATAGTTTATCCCTCTAAGGCAATATTTTCCCATTATATCCCTAAACTGTGACCAATATTTGTGTAATATACTGTATATTATAGTGGTGTGGTAGAGCCACTATAGTTAGGGTTGAGTTACTGTGTGTGTGTCAAAACCCTCAGCTGTCCTACGACCTAAGTCTTTGCAGACACCTTCTCAGTCTTAGGGGCCAAGTGCATGCCAGTTTTTCAAAACAATAAATCTAGTAGTTTTGGCACTTCTATGTAGTGAGATTACAAGAATTCAATAGACTCAAAATGGAGGCAGTTTAGTGTAGTGATTCAGAGCACTGAGCTGCAAACCAAATCCCAGAGCCACCACTTGCATACTGTGTTATGCAGAGTGAGTTAAAAGCAAGGATCTATTTTGTCCTCTCCTATTCTGCCACTTGTCTGTCTCCTGTAGAATGGCAGAGGCAAGGAAGAATAGGAGTAAAACCAGGAGGGGAAGGGAGAGAAGACATGGTGATAGGAGGGAGCTACTAGAAGGGGAGGTTGCAAAACTTGGATGGCCATGTGCATGAGTACCCGCAGCCTGGGAAATAAAATCCCGGACCTAGTGGCCTTGATGGCAGAGACAGACCTGGACATTGTCGCTGTTACCAAGACATTGTACACAGGGAACCATGAATGGGATACAGTCATACCAGGTTACACTCTATTTAGGAAAAGACAGGGTGGGAAAAAAGGGTGGAGGGGTGGCTATCTATATCAGAGTGTGGCTATCTATATCAGGGAGGGAATTAAAGCAACTGAAGTTCAGAGAATGAAGGAGGGATTGAAAGCACTATGGGTCACCCTGGAGACAGAAAATGGCAGCTCCATTCACACTGGCGTGATCTGCAGACCTCCAGCACATGGGGAGGAGATAGACGGGGTAATAGTAGAAGCCATCCACAAAAGGACAGCCAAAGGTGAAGTGCTGCTGGTGGGAGGCTTCAATTTGCTTGATGTGGATTGGAGCACCCAGGCTGCAGCTGAAGCCACAGCCGGGGCAGAGGCATCCTGGATGCCCTGCAGGGGGCATGCCTCAAGCAGCTTGTGGCAGAAGATACAAGAGAAGGAGCAATATTGGACCTGGTACTCACCAATGGGGACAGAGTCACTGATATAAGGGTGGGTAGCCACCTGGGGTCTAGTGATCATTGTATGGTGTAATTCAATGTGAGAACAGTGGAGGAGTCAAACCACATGAAAGCAAGGGTCCTGGATTTCAAACAGGTGGACTTTGCAAAAATGTGGGAATGTCTCAAGGAAGCCCTGGCAGGGGAAGAAGAAGGGGGGGGGTGTAGAGGAACATTGGGCTAACCTTAAGGGAGCCATAGCAGAGGCAACAAGCCTTTGTGTTAGGCAACTAAAGCAAAACAAAGAGAAAGGAAAAAACACTACGTTTCTCAAATGATGTGGCTGGGAAGGTAGGAGAGAAAAGGTTAGCTTTCAGGAGGTACAAGGAAACACAGAGGGGGAAGACAGGAAATTGTATCTGGAAAAGAAGATGGAGGTGGCAAAAGCAGTCAGGAGCACAAAGACACAAACAGAAAAAAATAGCCCAGGCATTTAAGAAAGGAGACAAGATCTTTTTCAGGTACATTAGTAAAATATTGTAAGGTTAAAAACAGAGGGAAGATGTGTGCAGAGGGGGACCTAGAAAAAGCAACAATCCTGAAAAAATATTTTTGTTAAGTATTCACATAAGAAGGAGAAGGACCACTATTTGGCTGTAGGAGCACTAATGGGAGAGAGAGGTGGACACCAACCCTGTATCTGGAAATGGAAGAGAGGTGGACACCAGCCCTGTATCTGGAAAAGAAGAGGGCAGTACCAAAAGCAGTCAGGACTGCAAAGGCATAAACAGAGAAAAACACAGGAAGGAAGGAAGGATGGACTAGGGGTGGGATTGTGAGGTTAAAAAGGGAAAGAGGGGGTGTGCAGAGGGGGACCTAGAAAAAGCAACAATCCTGAACAAATATTTATGTTCCGTATTCAGTGAAGAAGGGGACACAGAAGGACCACTATTGGACGATAGGAGTACAAATGGAAGAGAGGTGGACACCAGCCCATTTACTGAGGAAAGAATCCTAAAGGAACTTAAGAATCTAAAAGGGGACAAGGCTATGGGGCCGGATGGGATATATCCCAGAATATCAAAGGAATTTAGAGAGATGCTGGCAGCACCACTTACAGCCCTATTCAACAAAATGATAGAGACAGGGGTGGTTCCAGGGGACTGGAGGAGGACAAATGTAGTCCCTCTCCACAAAAGTGGGAACAGGAGGGAGGCTGGTAATTAAAAGCCAGTCAGTCTGAGTTCGGTGGTGGGGAAATTAATGGAGTCACTGCTAAAGGAAAGGATTGTGATATCTCTTGAATCCAGCAGAGCACAGGATCTGTGGCAGAATGGATTCACAGAGGGAAGGTCTTGTCAAACAAATCTGATAGATTTCTTTGACTGGGTGACCAGGGAGGTAGTTCAGGGAGGGGCAGTGGATGTGGCCTAACTAGATTTCAGCAAGGCCTTCAATACCATTCCACATAGAAGATTGGTAAATAAGCTGGGCAGCCTGGGAGTGGGCCCCAAGGTGGTAAACTGAGTCAGAAACTGGTTGAGTGACAGGATGGTGGTAAATGGTGTTCAATCCAAGGGGGGGGTGATCAGTGGGGTGCCACTGGGATCCGTGATGGGGCCAGTCCACTTTAATGTCTTCATAAATGACATCGCAGAGGGGCTGGAGGGGAAGGTATGCCTCTTTGCAGACGACACTGAGATCTGCAATAGAGTTGACACTCCGGGGGCAGGGCAGACATGAGAAAGGACCTAAACATGCTTGAAGAGTGGTACAGAGTGTGGCAGCTAAGATTCAATGCAAAGAAGTGCAAAATCATGCATTTGCGGCACAGAAATCCAAGGGAGGAGTACAAGATGGGGGAGAGGTACTGACAGCCACCAATCAAGAAAGGGACCTGAGGGTAATAATATCTGGTGACCTAAAGGCAACCAAACAGTGTGAGAAAGGTATAGGGGAGCCAGTGGGATGCTAGTGTGCATAGGGAGAGGTATCACCTGCAGAAAAAAGGAGGTGATTATGCCACTGTACGGCTCACTAGTGAGACCTCATCTGGAGTACTGAGTCCAGTTCTGAAAGCCACATCTCTGGAAGGACATAGAAAAAATAGAGGCAGTCCAGAGGAGGGCAACAAAAATGGTACAAGGACTGCACCAACAGTCATCTGACGAAAGACTACAGGACCTCAATATGTATTCCCTGGAGGAGAGGTGAGAGAGGGGGGATATGATAGACATGCAAGTACCTCAGAGGTATAAACAAGGTACAGGAGGGTAGCATCTTTCAGAAAAGAAGTTGTACATGAACAAGGGGGCATTATATGAGGCAACGGGGGAGTAGGCTCATGGCAACATGAGGAAGTACTTTTTCACAGAAAGAGGAGTGCATGCTTGGAACAGCCTCCCTGCAGAGGTGGTGAGGGCAAAATGGTGAGGGAATTCAAGAATGCATGGGATAGACATAAAAGGACTCACAATAGGGATGGGAGGGTAAGCCACAGATCAACTAGGGTCTGCAGTGTTGCAATAGGTAGGGAAAAGGGGCAGACTACATGAGCCACACTGTCCTTATCTGCTGTCACCTTCTAAGTTTCTATGTTTCTTGCCTGTCTGAATGCATAATTACATTTTTCTTGTGGCAACTACAGTAACAATTGGCCACTCCAATGATTCCATAATTTCCCTGTTATTTCCTTTCCTTCACTTGCTGTTTCTATTCTGTTTTTCTCCCTTTGCTTTTCTGTGGTTAAAAAATATATGTGAACCTTTATATAAAACTGTGATCCCTTGGTTTGCAAATGTATATACTTAAATTGTTGAAATGATTGCAAAAAGCTATTTGGGTTTATTAGAAAAGATAACAATCTATAACACAGGGAGATGACCTTGACGTCCATTTTGACCTCCACAGGCTTATTTACGGAACTGTTAACAGAACACCAGTTCTGGGATAAAATGTATTATTTTGTTGCACCAGTGAAGACTAGATGTGCTCTTCAGCCTGGTCTCAGGAAGGAAACTGACAATGTTTTGATACATTTTGTGGAAAAACAGGGAGCTGTAACTTACGTTAAGCTGCAGAGTTTGAACTGCCAGGCAAAAACATCTTATATAAACAGAGCAATGTTTTCCAGGGAAGATTCAGATAAGGGATTTTTTTTGTTTGCATTGCCTTTATGAAGAGTTATCCTGTACAATGTTATTCTTTCTATTTTATTACTGATAACAATAAAATGTTACATACAAATTTTATTATTTCTGTAGGTCTGCCTGTATTTTCTGACCTATGCCTCCATGATAGTGACCATAAGCAAGTCAGTTAACTTTCTTGTCCTCTTAAGACACACCTGGAAACAAGCCTCAGCTTAATGTATTTTCCTGCGTAAGCCTTGTAAAAAAAGAAATGTAAGAATTGTTTGCTCATAAAAAACAAACAAAAAATACACTCGTTAAAACCTGAAACTTTCAGGTTTCACTTCATTATCATTTCATTTTTAATTTAAACTAGTGAACAGTATACATAAAACATTGAATTAAGCAATATACAGACGTTACAGAGCATTATTTGAAACAAGTCCATTCAGAGTTATCCATCATTTCAAATGGATGCATTTTAAAAACAGTAAGCCTAATATATCTCAGCATAGATTCTGGAAGCTTCCTGCAAAACTGAATAGCTTTGAATTCTAATGATCTTTGTGGAGGGAGAAAGAGCTATAGAGCAAGTAGTCTTCAGTGATAATGTAGTTAGGGATAAATGGTCAGAGCCAAAATGGCTGCTAATATATACACACCTGATAAGAGATACAGAATGAAAGTGTGGGATGGGTTTTAATTTGCCATATTATTGTAATATTAACATTTCTGACTTATTTCACAATAATAGAAATAAACTTTAAAGGTCAGGATAACGTAGGAATAGGTGCTGGGTGTTTTTTGCATCATGATCAGAAAACACCAGTCATTATTAGAAACCACCCCTCAATGTCTTTGTTTTGTTTTTTAAATCTGAAATAAAGAAAATGGCCACCATCCAAAACCCTACCCTCACCAACCTGATCCCCTAGTCAGCAGCCCCACCTTTCACCCCTTGTGCCCTATACATACCTTCTGGGGGTCCAACACCGTAATTCTCTCTGGACCGGAGACACGTCTTCACTCTTCAAAGCCGAACCGGGAACTGAGGCAATTGGGTAAGTCTAGTTAATGTATTTCAGTGTGTTTTGAACTTTTACTCATAGCTAGGTCATATTTAAATATTTTTACCCTAAATTTTCAACATGGCCTTTTTGGGACCCCACCTCATGAACAAGGTAGGTGAAATTTTTCAAATCCATCCCAAAAGGTGATTTTGTAGTCACTCTGTGAAATCACCTTTGAGGTGGGATTTGAAAGTATTTACCTACTGGGTTCACGAGGTGGAGTCATAAGAAGACTACACTGAGAACCTGGGATCAAAATAGTAAACAACAGAATTATGAAGGTACATTGAACATTTTCACCGTTCACTCATAACTTTAGTAATTTTCAATATTTTGACCCAAAATTTTCAACATAGCCATTTTTTTCACACCACCTCATGAATGTGATAGATGTCATCTTTCAAATCCTGGTCAGAATGTGTTTTCATACTTGTGACGTGAAATGACGTTTCAGCCAGGATTTGAAAATGTTCACCTACCAGGCTCATGTGGTGTAGTTATAAAACTATGTTCAAAATATGGGGTCAAAATGTGCTCCCCCCCAAAAAAAAAGTTATGAAGAGACATTTCTTGCAGGGACAGCCATTGTCCCCATGGGAACCATGATGCCTTCCTGTGCCAGTGACCTATGTTTGACTTTCAGCTTAGTAAACCAGATGAATGGGACAAGGATGAAGAGAAGGTGCTGTGGTGTGTGGCACTGGCCCCAGCCTGGGAAGGGACAGTGCCGTGTTCTGGTGTATAGATGACACCTTGTGGTGGGCTAGGGAGCCTTCTTCAGAAGGGGTTGGCGTGCATGTTGAGGCTTGACGGGCCCATACTATCCCTTATCAGGTAGATAATACTTATAATAAAGCAATTAATGCAAATAAAATACTAAATGCAGATATAAAAATAATAAGCAGAACAGCAAACCATTCACAGAAAAGGGGGCAACATGAAATTCTTAATTAGGACCTTTCAGAATAGTATTATCCAATTCTCACATCCAAAATGCCTCTCAATGGAGGAGTATTTACAATGTCCCCACCACCAGGTCCTAATGTCACATGTTCAAGTGCTACAGATTTCAAGGAAGGATTTGACCTATGCCCAGCCTTCAAGCAATGCTTAGACAAGGCATAGCTAGTAGCATTACAAACTCTAGTGGCAGTTTTATGTTCTGATATTCTTTGTTTTGTCTTTTAGATTGTCCTGTACTGTTTTTTACCACAAGGGCATGCAATCATTTATACAACTAGAGTGGTGTTACAATTAATAAAATTTAAATGATAGTACATTGTAGCAGTTCTGGGACATTCAAATTATTCACAATCCATTGTATTCTTACAGTTTTTACTATGCACTGGATGGATGGTGCCAGTGGTTGGCTGTTGCAGGTCAGAATGGCTGCTTGCCTGTTGCAGTGGCAGCTAGATGATAACGGCACCCCCATGTGGTCCATTGGGCTGCTCCCTTCGGGATCTAAATTCCACTGGCAGGTTATGCATTGGCTAGGTGCAGGTCAACCCATGGAAAAGATAAAACACTAAAACACACAAACCCATAACTGTAAGTCCACTCTGCTTTGTTTTTTTAGCTCCCCTATAAGCTGCAGTTTGGGAATAAGCTTGAAGCTGGCTGCAGCTTGCATGCAAGACAATTCAGCCTTTCTAACAGTCATGTATAAGTAAGCTAATTCAGTTTGGTTATTTTTCCTTTTGACTTAATGCTGTGTAGGTTTTTCCCCCTGGGACCAAAGGCTCTGTATCTTGTCGTTTACAAGTAAGGTAGGACCAGGGTCAGTCTTACAGTTTTCAGGTCCCTCAGCGAGCTGATAGCTCAGGGGGCCAACATTTATGGAGGACCATGGTATGCTGCAGTACACACAGTTATCAGTATTGTCTCAATAACACCAGGAAAAGTCAGAGCAAGCAACGCATCATACGAAATTTAGTTTATATACAATATCGCACATTATTAATTTACATATTGGTAGAAAGAATGGCAGACCAAGGCAAGGTCTGTTTCTCAACAGTACAGCCACCACCACCAACCCCCGATTGTGCACTACTGTATCAGTATCGGGTAGTAGCCTACATTTCTAGTGCGGGACTAAAACCCATGATCTTCCTATCTTCCAGCCCCAGAGACAAACATGCCAACTAAGCCACTGACATAGAACTTTCTTACTTTAATCAAGCACCACATCAGTAGTGAAGTCAGGCTTCGACATGTTTATGCAATATATTTACTTATCTACATCATGACCTTTACTTTGGCCCCCTTTTCTAAACTAGTATGAGCATTCAAAACTAATCCCCAAACTCTAGCCCATCCCAATCCAGATATATAGGGCTCAATTTTTAATCATAGAAACACAGAAACATAGAATATGACAGCAGATAAGGACCGCTTTGCACACCTAGTCTGCCCATTTCCCAACCTAACGGATAAGCTGCAGATCCTAGTTAACCAACAGCCTACTTCCTCCTAACCCCCACTAGACTTGCCTTATGTCTATCCCATGCATTCTTGAATTCCTCCATTGTTTTTCACTCCACAACCTCCTCAGGAAGGCTGCTCCATGCATCCACAACCCTCTCTGTGAAAAAATACTTCCTCACATTACCTCTGAGCCATCCCCCCTCTATCTTCAAATTATGACCCCTTGTTCTTGCACATCTCTTTTTCTGAAAGATGTTACCCTCTTGGACTTTGTTGATTCCCTTGAGGTACTTGAAAGTTTCTATTATTTCCCCTCTCCCTCCTTTCCTTGAGGGTATACATATTAAGCTCCTTTAATCTCTCTTCATATGTCTTCTGGTGCAGACCCTGCACCATTTTAGTTGCCCTCTCTGGACAGCCTCCATCCTGTCTATGTCCTTGTGGAGATGGGGTCTCCAGAACTGCACGCAGTACTCCAGATGGTATCTCACCAACTGTCTGTACAGAGGGATAACAACTTCTTGTTTTCTACTGGTGATGCCTCTCCATATGCATCCCAGTATTCTTCCCAGCCCTCCTTACTGCCTTCTCACATTGCTTTCCCACCTTTAGGTCATCTGATATGACTACCCCCAGGTCCCTTTCCATTTTTGTTGTTGTTAGTATCTCACCCCCATTGTGTACTCTTCCCTGGGTTTTTGTTTCCCAGGTACATTACCTTGCACTTCTTTGCATTGAATCTAAGCTGCCATACATTTGACCATTCCTCCAACTTTGCCAAGTCCCTTCTCATCCTTTCCACACAACCTTGTGTATCAGCCTTGTTGCAGATCATTGTGTCATCTGCAAAGAGAAGTACTTTTCCTTCCAGTCCCTCCACAATGTCACTTATAAAGACATTAAAGAGGACTGGTCCCAGTACTGAACCATGCGGTACCCCACTAGTAAGCCACCTTTCTTCAGAGTGGACTCCATTTACTATTACCCTCTGCGTCCTGTTGTCCAGCCAATTTTTTTACCCAGCCTACCACCTTGGGATCCACCCAAGGCTGGCTAACTTGTATATTAATCTTTTGTGTGGGACTGTGTCAAATGCCTTGCTAAAGTCTAGGTAGGCCATGTCCACAGCCCCTTCCTGGTCTACTACTTTGGTCACCCAGTCAAAAAAATCTATTAAATTTGTCTGACATGACCTTCCTGCTGTAAATCCATGCTGTCTTGGGTCCTGTGTCCTGCTGGCCTCTAGTTACTCAACAATTCTTTCCTTCAAAAGTGATTCCATCATTTTCCCTAGCATAGAGGTCAAACTAACAGGTCTGTAGTTTCCTGCCTGTGCTTTGCTCCCACTTTTGTGAAGTGGAAACATATCTGCCCTCCTCCAGTCCTCAGATTCCACCCCATCCTCCCATGATTTGTTAAAGAGGGTAGTCAGTGGTGTCACTAGTTCTACCCTTAGCTCTTTTAGAATTCCTGGGTGAATCCCATCAGGCCCCATTGCTTTGTCCACCTTCAGCTTTAAGAGTTCTTTCAGAATCGGCCCTTAGAGCAGTACAAGGTGCTCTGATCTATGGCTGCAGCAGCCTCCAGGTGCATCAGGGAACCTGCAACCTATTTTATAAAAATGGGAGTCCCTGCACCAAAGTCCTGAAAGTTGCTGCAGCCACAGGGTAGCGTCACACATTTGATGCACCTGAGGGATTTGATGGTGCGTCCCATCAACCCCCCACCCCCAACCGGTGCAAGTCTGGATGAGCTGCGAAGGGTGGGTTAATATGCCTGAAAGGTGGGAACCTGGGGCTGAGGGAGGAGTAGGGTTGTCATGGGGGGGTGACGGGAGGCATGGTTGCAGTGAGAGGGATTTGAAGAGGCACCTGGTGGAGGTGCCATGCGCAGTGGTATGGAGTCAATCAGCTCAGGTAGAGTGGGTTGGCACAGCAGGACCATCATGACCTGGACCCTAGGTGGAGACAACCCTGGCAGCTGCCCCACAGGTGCCACAGTCCCCTACATGCAGCAGGTGGCAGTGTCTGCAGGTTTCAGGGTGTCATCACTGGATGTTTATGTTCCCTGGGCACCACCACATTCCCCAGGTACACAGCCCCCCACCAGGTGGCCAGCAGATGCCCAAGTTCACTGCTGGGGACTGTGGCACCTGTGGAGCAGGAGCCAGGGTTGTTGCCACCTCGTGTCCAGGTCATTATGGTCCAACCGTGCCAGCCCCCCCCAGGTTGATCGGCTCTGTGCCACTGTGCATAGCACCTCCGCTGGATGCTTCCTCAGATCCCTCTCTCTGCCGCTGTGCCCCCGTCAGCCTGCACGGCAACCTCACTGCTCTCTCAGCCCCCGGTCCCCACCTTCCAGCCTTCTCCCCACTCAGTTCCTTGCCAGGTAGTGGCACAGGGCCTTTAGACCAGCTCCTGGCTGGTCTAACCTGAGCCCCCTCTTGTGACCATGGTGGGGCATCTGAAATTCCAAATAAGGGGATGGTGCAACCCCACCATGGTACAAGCCCCCTTGTGACCAGGCGTAAGGGAGGTGCAAGGCAACTTTGGTGCATGACATCCCACTTTTGACACAGCTTGCATTCAAAAATCGGGATTGCTGCAAACTTTGATGCAAGGTGCCACTTGCGACAAAGCCATTTAGTGCAAGACCCTTGCATCAAAGTTTTCACTTTCAGAATTGAGCCTGTGATGTTTTCCTATAATCCCAATCCAGAAATGTGATGTTTTTCTATAAGACAATACTCTATGTTTTTTTTTTTAGGCACACAAAACAAAAACAAATTTCACCCATAACAACCAACTAAGTATGAGTTAGGCCTTAGTCCCCCTACTAGAGATCACCCCACTCTGCAAATGCAGTTACCCCATAACACTTTTTATGTTGGCTTGCACGTGTGCAAGCAACATCTTGTGGCAGTAGCACATTTCAGGGCGTATCCCGGTGTTGTGGCCAATGCAGGGAATGCTTTAGTGGGTGCGTCCCTCAGCCGCCAAACAGTGAGCATGCTGGCGATGACAGCAGTTTCAAAGAGAGCCAAAACCTTGAAAGAAATCTGTCACTCCAATGAGGTGCAGTTTCCTCATTGCAGCAGCAGATGACAAGACTCCAACCACGTGCATCACAGTGCACAGTAATGCAAATGGGCGGAGTTACCAGTGGAGTTTCAGTGTGCCTTTCCTGGTGAAACATTTCAATAAGTAAAATAGCCATGGCACGGCTTTCCACAATGACAACTCCTGCTACCCAACACAAACTCCCCGGAAAGCTGACATTGGGGTGCCCAATCCCCGTGTCAGCATGTCCCCCCCATTATGTGGCACACAGGGAGCCCACCCCCAGTGTGCCGAAACATGGCGGCTCCTGCAGCCTGCCACACAGTCCGACAAAGCTGACATCAGGAATGCACAATCCCCTTGTTAGCATGTGCCCCCGATTAATGTGGCACACTGGGAGCCCACCCCAGTGTGCCAAAATAAATGTTTCCAACACTGGGATGCCCACCCCGGTTTCAGATGCGCCACCCTCCAGGCCAGTCTATGTTCTTGCCGACAATGGGGTGCCCAATCCCCATGTCAGCAATGGCATGCACCCCGACTATTGTGGTACACTGGGGCCCATCACAGTGTACCTAAATATTTTTGTTTTCCCCTGTAAAATGGAAAACTAGTCCCCATAGTCTTTTTATTTTATTTAACCTATAAAACTGAAACGGTCCCTCATGGTCTCCCTTGTCCTATCCCCAACCCACACCCTCTTTCTGTGCACCACCTCCCCTTTACCCCATGCCTTACCTTTGGAGGTCGGGCAGTGATCTCGCGGCACAGAACATGTCTGCACTTTTCAAAGGCGAACCGCAAACTGAAGAAATGATGGTAAGCTTTATAATGGGACTCAATGAGGGGTTTCAACTTAGGTTGATATCTCAGCCACTTTTTGGAATTTTGGACCCAAATTTTCAACATGGGGTTCTTGGGACCCCACCTCATGAACATTTCACTGTCATTTTGTTACTCAGTCCTGAAAGGTGATTTTGCAGTTGCTGTGCAGAATCACCTCTGGGAACTGATTAATGAAGCGACAATGCCCCTGTTTATGAGGAGGGTCTAAAAATGTTACCAGAAATTCAGTGACATCAAACAAAATCTACATTATGGCGTGTGTCGCACTTTCTATGCATGTCGTAACTTCGCCAATTTTTTATATTTTTCACTCCACATTTTCAACATTGCCATTTTTTCACACCTCCTTATGAACAGTACAACTGTCATTTTTCATATCCTGCCAAAAATGTGTTTTTACACCTGTGGTGCAGAATGGCGTGGTCACTGTGGGAAATCAACTTTTGGGACAGATTAACAAAATCACAGTGCCACTGTTCATGAGGAAAGGTTCAAAAATGCCCATGTTGAAAATATGGTGGTGAAAAAATTCAAAAAAATAATTGCGTTACAGGCGTGCGTTGCGCAGTTTCTACGCACTCTCGTAACTGCACCAAATTTTCAGATTTTCGCTCCAGATTTTCAACATTGCCATATTGTCACACCACCACATGAACAGTGCAGCTGTCATTTTTCATTTCCTGCTGAAAATGTGTTTTCACACCTGTGGCACAAAATGGCACAGTCGCTATGCAAAATCACCTTTTGGGTAACAAACTGATAGTGGCACTGTTCATGAGGTGGGGTCACAAAAAGCCCATGGTGAAAATTTGAAGTGAAAATACCAACAAAAGCCCAGGGCATTAGGGTTTCCAACCGTAACGCCCCACCCTGTAGAGACTGACAGGCATCGGTGGGGGGGTGACTTGGGATCGTCGGCTGTAATGCTCACGCCATTACACCCCCACCCTGCAGCCAGTGACAGGCATTGAGGTGTGTCTTGGAGTCTTTGGCCCTAAAGTTCACTCGATTCTCCTATACTGCACCCATCACAACATATTTCCTTGTGGAATGGGGTGAGCATAAGGCCTGAAGACCCCAAGGCACACCGCGACACCTGTCGGTGTCTGCAGAGTAGGGTGAGGTGAAATGGCATGAGTGTTATGGCCAATGACCCAAGGCACACCCCCAATGGCTGTCAGTCTCTACAGGGTGGGGGTGAGGGTGGGGTTGGCGTCAGTTCAATACTTCATTGCCATTCCTATTATGCATAAATAACTCCTGAACTACTAACGTCAATGCCAGCAATCCAACTTTCGGCATTGACAAATGCTTGTTATAAACATGTTTTGTATAATATAAAAAACACACAAACATATCCATGCAGAAAACAAGTTTTTAAAGAATATATCACACTCCCTGTGCCAGCTGATGTTGCCTCTGGTGGAATTTTCTTCTCCACTTTATTACTACATATCCACGATTATCCCTTCGGGCTTACTAGGTAAATTCTCCTTACACACTGTGCTAATGTGCACTGTTGATCAATGGCTGTTAGCTAGCATTGAATGAGCAGGGGAAGCAACTAGCAGCCAGCGAGATGGCAGTGGGCAGCTTTTGTAAAAGTGCATTACAGATCAAAATAAAATAGTGTATTTTAAGGTACAAAACAAATTTATGGTCTAGAAATGCTAATCAGGGGAAAAACTGTTGGCGGGGAAGGGCTAATAGATTTCTGGAGTGTTTTGTTGAATCAAATCAATAATACAAGAGCCCCCCCCCCCCAAAAAAAAACCCATAAACGAAACATCTTAACACAGATTATATATTGTGGCCTGTCCTGTACTAGCAGATAATTTGGTGGATACTAAAATAAACGGTCATCTGGACACACATAATTATGCCCTCAGAGGCAAAAGTCACTTTATCAATTTTGTCTGTGATTCACAGAAAAGTCTCCCTCTCCCTCTCTCTCTCTCTCTCTCAGACACACACACTGCACCCAGCCACATCAAGCATTCCAGGACTGCCCAAGAGAATATTATCTTTGCTGTTCTTTCTTCCAGCCAGCAGCAGTTTCCTATTGGGTCAGCCAAGTTCAGCAGCATGCCCTGAACACTGTAAGACTTCAGATGTAAAGGGGGGGCCCCACATTATTATCACTCTCCATTAATGATCATGATATTGAGCCCTTATGAGCAGAGTGGATATGGGTAAGTGGTAACCATGCCGAATATGAGACCACCGTGAGTGAGAGAGCAATGGGAGAGGTGGGGAGGAACAGGATATGGGTATTTACAAGTGCATTAAGTAACAAACAGGGGAGCAGACAGAGGTGATAGGCTGTCGGGCTGGCTTATCTCACAGCTAGAGAGTCTCAAGAGTAATCAAGTATGTAAAGCAATAGGAGAACTGCTTTGTGACTGCCAAGATGGAGTGAGTGAGCAGTAGTGGAGGGGAGACACAGAGCAAGAAAACATGAATATATTCCATAAAGCTGCACAGCTGAAGGGTGGAAGCCCCTTCTAGCATTGGGTCCCCTTTGGTTGCAGGGATTGCTGGTGCCTAAGGATGGCTGAACAAGGGAGGGGTGGGGCACTACTGACCCTCACACAACACATGCCTGTATCCGGCACCTGCCAGCAGCACACTTCTTCCTGCCCTGAACGGCACTCTCTCTCAGCAGCTGTGAGAGCTGGAAGATGGCGACTCAGCAGCTGCCCAAGGAGGAGACTGAAGCACTGCTGCTGTGTAGATGAGTGAACTGCTTTCTTCAGAGGAGATTCTTTCCAAGGTTGGTGAGAGCGAGCCCCATGGCAGGTTTATGCTACAGCATGGCTGCACCACCAGAGTCTTCTTACCTGTGTGTTACTGTACTATATTGTGTGTGGGAGGTGCGGAGAAGAGAGAGACAGACAAATATAGAGAAAGAGTGCCCAGTGATTTATACTGATGATCTCAAACTCCACTGAGTTGGGGGGGAGTGCACAGCAAACAAAATGTCCTGTATTTGTTATCTGGCCATGCCGTTTCAGATCCCTTATTCTCTTTCCTGTTCTATTGCTATACATCAGTACAGCTATCACTATGCAGCCATAAAAAATGGGGTTACAATTACAAATTTGAATTGTTATCTGGTGGATCAAATTATTATACCTTCTAGGAAAAATCTCAGAAACAGAATGTGGTGTGAGCCCTAAACAGATTTTATGCAAGAAGATTGAAGCCTTATATAATTAAACCTATCCTTAAAGGATAGCAAATCAAGTTCCTTGTATAGAGCACAATTGTGAGTTGTTTAAGGCAATATGGGTACAAATCCGCAAATGCTGTTATACACAGAATTTAGTCTACAAAACGATTTCTCTGTAACTCAGAGATAAAATAAACAACCATAATTTAACATGGAGAATAATAAACTGTTGCCAGCAATGTATGTGATTGTGGGATAAGAAACTGGTTAATCCTTCACACTATTCTAAATCTTCTATGAAGGGTCTTATCTGACTAACGTGTCTCAAGAGTAAAACATCTATCCAGATTTATTTATTTATTTATTTCAATTTTGATAACCGGGTAAGCCCGCTGAGCCCCGAAGGTCCCTTTTTCAGAGGCGACCCAGAGTTAGTAACACAGTAGAGCATTTCATACACAGAGAAAGTGCATAGCAAGTAGGAGCATTTGACCATTACAGGTTACAATCTGGTCAGCACAATGCGGAGGGTCAGGTCTGTAGTACATAGTATTATTTAAGCATTCATACATTAGGAGTAAGAGTAATTAGTGTGGGGAGTGGTCTTAGCAGACAATCAGAACAATGTACAGTAGACTTGATTCCGTTCGGCAGAGGAATAGACTGGCCCAGGCCAGCATGGGGTTGTGAGCTAGTCTCTCCTGCTCAGTGTTCTTGCACATGTACAAGTGCTATTCCTTAAGTGGTGTGCCCGCAGCTCAGATTGGAAGATTCCCAAGGAGACCGCATCCTGCAATTTTTGTGGGAGCTTATTCCAAAGTAGCGGAGCTGCATGGGTGAAGGATTTGTCACCCACTATAGTGCGCACCCTAGGTATTTCAAGGAGATTTCTCCCAGTGGTTTGGAGCTGTCTGTCTGTTCTCTTGTGGACCATTAGTCCAGTCAGTCCATCTGGGGGGCTGTTAAGTAGCTTAAATGCATTACATAACAATGGGTACTGCAGTTGATTTGCTAGAGACAGCCACTTAAGGGAAGCCAGTGCCTCGCAGTGGTGTCTCCTTTTGTGAGATGATGTGGTGAAGCGGGCCACCTTGTTGTATAGTACCTGCATTCTAGTGGGCTCCTGCTTTCCCAGGCCCTACATGACAGAGGTGGCATAGGTCAAGGTTGGTAGCAGGATGCTGTTGGCTATTGTGATCCCGGTCTCAGGGACTAGCTGAGCGTTCAGGTGGTAAAGCAGGCCAAGTTTGTAGTGCAGGGTTTTGGTTACCTGGTCAACATGAGGCTTCAGAGTAAGGCCATGGTCCAATGTCAGACCCAGATATTTTAGGGATTTTACCACCTCAATAGTGGTACCTGTAGAGGAGACAATTGGGAGTACAGAGTTTAGGTTCTGCCCAAGTGTTCTGGGGCCAAAGACCATGGACTTTATTTTTGTAGCATTGAGGATTAATCTGTTTTCTGCCAGTCAGGTTTCTAGCAATGCAAAGTCCAACTGGAGGTGGACCTCAGTATCCGCAGTGCTACTTGAGGATTGGTAGATCACTGCGTCATCAGCATACTGGATCAGTGAGCATCCTCCGCAGTATTTGTTCAGGTCATTGACACATAGTGTAAACAGGAGAGGGCACAGTATGGATCCCTGGGGTACCCCTTCCTTGAGAATGAGTGGTTCAGATATAGTGCCTCTCCATTTGACCTGTTGGGAGCACTCCATTAGGTAGCTACCAAACCAGTCTACTGAGTGCTGGTCAAGCCCAAAGTTACCTAATTTGCTTAGCAGGAGGTTGTGATCTACTAGGTCAAAGGCCTTGGTCAGGTCTACAAAAACAGTCCCAGTGGGGGTGCCCCTGTTCCAGGCAGTGATTATGTCAGTTGAGAGCTGATGAGTGCTGTGTCCATCCCATGGTTTCTTCTGAATCCATGCTGTGTATGCTCTAGCAGTTTGTTAGTTTCCAGGTAGTCTCTGAGTTGGCAGTAGACTAGTCTTTCCTGGATTTTGGCTAGCGTGCATAGCAGAGAGATGGGCCTGTAGTTTCCCATGGACTTTCTAGGCCCTCCTTTGTGGATGGGAACCACATTTGCCTGCTTCCATCTATTAGGTACAGCCCCTTCAGTTAGTGACCTGTTTATGAGCCATGTGACTGGGCGCGTTATGGCTGGAGCAGCTGCCCTGAGCAGTTTTGGGTCCAGTCCATCTGGATCGGCTGAGCATTTCTCCTTGATGGACTTGAGTAGGGGGAGCACTTCCTTAGCCCTTACCAGTCTTAGATGAAAGAGTAGTCTGTCTGGGCTCTGAGTGTCCATACGTTGCTGTCCCGTGGGTCTTGGGGGGAGACTCACCTTATAGTCTTCCGGGTTCGTGAATAGTTTGTTGAAGGCTGAGGCCATTTCTTGCCCATCATTAAGAATACGGCCATTGTGTTGTATTGGACCCTGGGGTGGCATGCCACTGCCTTTTATCAGGGCATTGATGCACAACCAGAATGATTTGGGGTCAGTGAGATTGGACTGTTGGAGACCCTTGACATACTCCCGTTTCACAGTCTTGGCTGCTTGCTTGCACTTGTTCCTCTGGGTTCTATAGATCACCAGGTCCTGTGGGAGGTTTGAAGTTTTGTACTTTTTCCAGGCCTTGTCCCTGTTTAACATCATGGATTTCAGCTTAGGGGAAATCCACTTGTAGCAGCGGCCTTCATTTCTTAACCTCCTCAGGGGAGCGAACCTGTTGACTGCTGAGATGAAGGAGCTTTGGAAGTACTCCAGAGCTTCGTCTAGGGCAGGTAGTAGCTGAATGGCGGTCCAGTCCATATTATGGAGGTGCTGCTGGAAGGTGTCCTCAGTCAACTTTGAGAAGCCTCTAGCTGTGAGAAGCCTAGGGGGAACCTTTGGTGCTCTGTTCTTCCAAGTGCAGAAGATTGGCGAGTGGTCACTCAGGGCATCTGCCAAGGTACCAGCCACCTGGATGTTTAGGGGATTGGATGTCAGTACCCAGTCAAGGGTGGTGTGGTTACTCATCTTGGTGTTGTGCCTAGTTGTTTCAGTGATGACCTGTTCCAGATTCGCCTCTAAGAGTGAGGCTCTGAAGTGCTGCTTGGTGTCAGAGGCCGAGCTGAGGTTGAAGTCCCCCAGTATTAGCAGTTCAGTGGTAGTACTTTCTGTTATTGCCTTGGTTAGTAACTCAGAAGCTTGGAGAGCAGTTTTGGCAGGGTGGTATAGGCAGCCTATTATTAGGTGCTTGGCGAGACCCAGCATAATCCTAATGAATATGGATTCACCACCTGGGCAATCAGAGTAGGGGAGGGAGGCGAGAACTGCGTCAAGTGTGTCTTTGACATACATGAGTACTCCTCCCCCTTTCTTACCTATCCTGTCGTTCCGGAAAGTGGTGTACCCAGAGACTTTGATCCCATGCATTAGGATGTATGGCTTTAGCCATGTCTCTGACACAGCCAGAATGTCTGGTTTGTATAGTGCCATCCACCCCTGAACTTCATGTATTTTGGGGCACAAGCTGCAGATGTTCATGTGGAGTATTTTTAAACCTTTAGGGGAGACCCAGTTCAAATTTTGGGGGACCCAATATTAAAGTTTGCCACTGGAGGTCCTGGATTCATCTTAATATCACCTACTAGAAGTAGCAGGGCTGAGATCAGTGTAAGTAGTTTTGGCAAGGCAAGCAGTATACCCCTTAGTCCATGCTCCCTCGAGCCACAGAACATTAGATAGGAAGCTCCCTTCTTAGTTAACCCATGCATCACAATCAGTGACTCCCTCCTGAGCGGTCGGTATTGCCATAAGTGAGGTAAATGGCATTCCTGCTGGCCCCTGTTTGGGTTCCCAGACCAGTGCTGGCCCATAAGGTTGTCTCTATATATAGGTAGGCATATATACATAACTATCAAGATTATCCCCTTGTTTGGCACGCTTCTAATAGACTCATGCCTGCATGTTCGGTAATAGGCGAGGGGGTATGGGTGATTCTTGTGTGTGGCTCTATCCGTTTTTTGGACATTCCCCATATCAGGGATAGTCATGGTTTCTATGAGGAGTTTAAACTTTATGAGTATTAACGCAATAGTTCTGTGCATAGGAATAGGCTCTCAGCACTTTTTATGTTGCAGCAAGCTGTCGGTTCTGTTTACGCTCTGTTAGTTTAACCCTGGGTAGTCTGCAGTACTTGTAGCAAACTTTTGTAACTACAGCAGTCAGGAGTAGGGGCGTGAGTAAGGTGGCCACTAGTGGCAGGCACTGATAACCTGCTAGTGGGAAAGTGAGCTGATTGGTTTTTGCGCTCAAGTGATATGCTCTATATAACAGAGAGCCGACCAAGGGCGGTGGCGGGGGCTGCAGGGCCTCAATCTCCAGCTGTGAGGTTTGCGGTGGTCGACTGGCTGCACTCGTGTTAACCTTCAATGAAGAATGCTCATTACCTGGGGGGGGTTCGGGGGTCCGATCCTTCAGGGAGGGTGTCCTTACCCCTGCGACCTGCTCCCTCGAGGGAAGCCTGCGTCTGCACTGTGGGAAGAAATGGAAACAGATTTAAGGGCGAGTCACAAGTCCATCGGTTTCACAGTCTGGGGGTTCAGGGTCGGATGTTGCTATGGAGGAGGGCTCCTAAACCAATTTGGTTTGGTTTTGCTCTTACAGCCATTTTGTGGAGTGGGAGAGGTTATTTATCTGGTTTACAGACATATCAGCAGTAGCTGCATATAAGGAGTTTGAATGTTTAACATTTTCAGCTTTCCTGGTTACTGAAAAGTGCAGTACATGATATCCCTGCAGTCTATCATTTTGGGTAGTTTCTGCTTTTCTAGCTAGGCTATACCATAGAAATGCAGTCATTTAAGCTGAGCATTTCAACTATACTGCACAGGTAGCGAGGCTGAGCATTTCAGCTAAACTGCACAGGGAGCGAGGCTATGAGCAGCTTCTGCTCTGGCAAGCACTAAACAGTAACATTAAATGTTTTAGACAGAGATTGTTCAACAATGCTTAAGCTGCCTAGAGCCTTGTATAATTCTGTTGGTAAATTACAGTGCTGAAAATGAGTAAAGGCACTTCAGTAGCACAATACAGGCAGGCGGTAACATATCCTTAGGGAACAAAGAGAAAAAAAATTCAAACTGGTTTTGGCACCAAATTTGGCCAGCTCTTAAGGTACATCCAAATATCATCTACAAACCCCACTGACTGCTTTTTTCTACTGGGGAAAAAACTATCTCCACTTGTATGGGGCAGAAAAAGACTTTAAGGAATATTAATTAAATTGCAATATGTCCATCAATCTCCGGCTGTGAGGTTTGCAGTGTCCAAATGGCTGCACTCGTGGTAACCTTGAATGAAGAACGCTCATTACCTTGGGGGAGGTCTGGGGGTCCGATCCTTTAGGGAGGGTATCCTTATCCTCGCTACCTGTGCCCATGAGGGGAGCCTACGTCTGCACTGGGGGGGGTCTGGGTGTCCGATCCTTCAGGGAGGGTCTCCTTACTCTCACGACCTGCGCCTTTGAGGGGAGCCTGTGTCTGCACTTGGGGGGGTCAGAGGGTCCAATCCTTCAGGGAGGGTGTCCTTACCCTCGCAACCTGCACCCTCGAGGGGAGCCTGCGTCTGCACTGGGGGGGTCTGGGGGTCTGATCTTTCAGAGAGGGTGTCCTTACTCTCGCAACCTGTGCCCTTGAAGGGAGCCTGCATCTGCACTGGGGGGTTCAGGGGTCCGATCCTTCAGGGAGGGTGTCCTTACCTTAGTGACCTGCGCCGTCAAGGGGAGCCTCCAAATAACAATTATCAACCCTTTCAATCACTTCTCTAGTCACATCAAAAACTTGGAAAATGTAAGAAAAAGATTTACTTTATCTTGAAAAAAACATAGATTTAGTTTTTTTAGAATTCAAGAACTGTTCTTGAAAAAAATTATGCAAATTTAAAAAAACGTTCTGCAGCATTTTCTGCAAATCAAAATTTTAACAGAACTAACTATAACAGCATCATCAGCATAAAACAAATGTTCAGTTAGTTAGAATTATTAAGCATTGGAAAATGTTACAGGTTACAGCAACTGGTGAAAAAGTGTTTGCAACAGAACCACTAGTGGTGGCTAAAAAGGTGAAGTCCCTGCAGGACAGGATAGTACATTTGGAACATAAAATACCTAAGCAACCAAAAGTTAGTGTGTTCACTAGTGCTGATTTGAAAGGAAACTTCTCCTGTGGACGCTGTGTTCATTGTAATAACTCACAAAGATTAAGTAAGCATTAAGCCACTCCAAAGGTAGCATCTAGTAGGGAAATAATGCATGGTTGGGATCGTTTCGGCCTCTTGCCTACTGTGATGCTTGGCCAGCTGGTTATGATTATTGTATGATATTGGTAATATAAATAAATGGTCAGTGTATGAAATGTCAGTCTGTGAGATTTGGCCCTTTTAAATTACAAGGTGTCAGCAGCTGAAATCACAGGAAGTATTACACTGACCAGGAGATCTCTGTAATGTAATTAACTTCCTTGAGAAATTGCATTTTGTGGCCTTTTTATGACCTCATGTTTTTGAAGTGGAAATCAAATGTGACTTCATGACTTCAGAAACAGGACATCATTAGGCTGATTCCTGGTGTGTTTTTTTAACACATTGGTGCCAGTATGGGATTGCTAAGTTCAAAGAAAACATGTGTAATTAAGGAGTTATATATGGGAAATATCTTTTTTTCTTCTGATGGCACCTTATTTAAAATACCGCCTGATAGGAAATCATTTTTTGTAATTTTATATTCTAAAAGGAGGAGCTAGATGACTCACAGAAGGGGTGTGGAGACTGAGTTTAAACTGATACTTGTGTCTGAAATGTTGTCATATCATCTTGGGACTCTAGAGAGACACAGCTCTCTGATCGAACTTTAAAACACACTTCCACAGGTAATACCTTAAATAGCAAACATCTAAATGTATTGTGGTAGGAGTTTTGCGTTGTAATATTCACTTGTTCTTTTATGTCATTGTGAGGTCTTTGATATATTGTTCTGTGTTTACATTTTTCATATTTTTATCATCTTTTAGTAAAGTACATTTTCTTAAGATACTGCCTGGGTGTGTCTTCCAAGTTCTTTTTGCATGTGATGTATACGTGGTTAAGTCTGACAGCTGTTTTGAAGGGCTTGATGGTGTTAACTAAACTGGGAAAAGGTAAGAATATACCTAAGCTCTCTTATAGAGTTTTAAGGGTTCATTTTGGATACCTGGTTAGGTGCCCTTAGGTGAAAGATATATTGCATCCCCCCGAAGAGAATATTACCTGAGCCTGTACATTTGGGTACACTAGCATAATGTTCACAGTTTGAATCCCCCCAGAACTTGAGACTAAAGGTGATTCAGACCCAAAAACAGACAGGAGGGTTACCCTGTCTGTTACCTGTTCACACTATTGTGCTCTGAGGTCGGCACTGTGGGAGCAGAGGGCCTGACCTGCTGAGTGCATTTTTGACAGATTTGGTTGGCAGCGGTGCGAAAAATTTGGTAATACGAGCTTTAACTGTTCAGTGTGTCAGCTTAAAACTGTACAGCTCACTTGCAAAATAAGGCAGTGATTTATTTTTAAAAGAGAAAACAGAACAATATCATTTTGCTTACAGTCAAAGTTCCTACCTGTTTTTTTTTCTAAAGTGCAAGTTAGAGTAGCCGTAGTTAGGGAAGAAGTTGGCTTCCAACTACAGTGGGTACACTGCAGACTATCTGAGGCAGTTGCACCAGGACAGAGGAGTTCTGCATGAGGGGAGAGCCTCCAAACAGAACCTCGTGGATGCCCAGAGCATTGAGTCACAGACTGTGGCTGTAAAGGATCAAACCTTGGGTGTGGAGGGACCAGTGGCCAGGGCAGTGTCCAGATCCAGTGAGGAGGACAGCAGGGCCAGTGCAAGTAAAGGGCCACAGCAGCAGGGGAAGGTCACCAGCATTCTGACGTAGAAGCCATCAGGCTGCAGATGGAGTTGTGGAGGATGGAGCTGGAGTTCCAGAGAGAAGAGAAGCAAGAGCAACGAGCTGCAGAGGAGAAGAGGGAACAAGAACAGTGAGAAGCTGACCATGAAGAGTGTGAGAGCCAGTGAGTCATGGAGGAGAAGAGGGAGCGAGAACAGTGAAAAGCTGAACGTGAACAATGAGAGGCGGACATTGAAGAGAATGAGCGCCAGAGGCGACATGAATTGGAGAAGTTACGACTCCAACCACCAGCACCAGAGCAGGTAAGTGGCTTGGCTTTAACTGGAACTACAGGACTGGGTTACAAATTAAATTCCACAATGATAGCTGAATTCAAATAGGGGGAGGATATGGATGCCTTTTTAAATTCCTTTGAAAAAGTTTGTATTTAGGCAAAGATTCCTAGAGGGTCCTGGAGCTACCAGCTTTCCCCGCTACTTACTGGGAAAACTCGGGATGCATTGGGTCAAATGGACAATGAGGACAGTAATGATTACAGCAAACTGAAAGCTGTACTTTTAAAAAAAAGTTTGATTTAATTGCAGAAGCATACAGAGCTAAATTCCATAAGCTCAGGTGAAGCCCTGACATGAGCTATAAGGAGCTAGCCACAAAACAACGTCAGTTTTTAAAACATTGGTGAGAAGGAATTGAAGCAAACTCTGTAGATAAAATTTAAAATGTTGTATTGTTAGAGCAGTTTTTTGGGCATGCCCAGCAGATCTGAAAACCTGGCTGGAGGACCGAAATCCCAAAATGGTGCAAGAGGCTGCTGAACTCTCAGACTGCTAAGCCAAGAGCAGACCTGCTCTGAGAGTGAATGGGGCAGGTGTGGCAGCACAAAAAGGGAAAAGCACACCTTCAGGGCAGCTAAAACCCTCACTGCCTCCACCAAAACCAGTTAGCCCCAGGTTTCAAAGAAAAGATTTTTCTGAAAAAAGAAATGAATGTTGGGTTTACAAAGAAACTGGGCATATTGCCAGACAGTGTCTTAAAAAGATGAGCAATAAGCAAAATGGGGCTAGGAAAGAAGTGGGTTGTTTGTGTGTCCCTGGAAGCATGCCTGTGAACATGAGGGAACACATGCACCCAGTCACTGTGAATGGTGTACAGACACAAGGGTTAAGAGACACAGGGGCATCCCTGACATTGGTAAAAGGGGGATCTGGTAGAGCCTGGTCAGCTTATACCCAATAAATTTGTAACTGTACAAGGCTTCCCTGGGGAGGAGAAAACATTGCCACTCACTAGTGTTCTTCTAGACTGGGGTGAAATAGGGGGAACTGTGCAACAGGTGGCTGTAGCCAAAACTTTAGCAGTTGACATCATCCTTGGCAACAATCTCAAACAAGGGATGGTGTGTGCAGTTACCCATAGCCTAGCGGCAAGGGAAAATTGTAGTTCCCTGGACCCCACAGAAGCCATGATGGAAACCACTGGGAGGCTGGTTCCCCAGCCTGTGTCTCCTGATATGGAGACTAATGAAAGGGATGTAGAAACTTCCCCAGTAGCAGTTAACCAAACAGCTACAGAGGGTTTTTCCGAAGAAGGAGGGTGACCCATTGTCAGAGGGTTAGGGATGACACGTGATCCAGAGTGCCCTGATGCGAGAGCTAGGGACCCTAGTTTAGATAATGATGGGGACCTGTCCCATGCCTTGGGAATGTGTAAGGAGTTTGCAGCTGCTCAGAAAAGTGACCCTAGTCTACAGAAGCCGAGGGCTTGAGCAGACACTGATGGAGCACAGGGAGGTGACAGAAAACATAAAGTTTATTGGGAAAATGGACTTACATATACTTGGAATGCTAAGACAGAGGGAGGGGTGGTAGGCAGGCAGCTTGTCGTTCCCCAGGGATACCATGAGCAGTTGCTCAAGATTGCATATGATATTGCCTCGTCTGGTCATCTGGGAATCACGCACACTAAGCAGCGGTTGGCCCAGAATTTCTATTGGCCCAACTTTACCCAGCAGGTGAAGGAGTATTGTAGGTCTTGTCACCAGGGCCAAGGAATAGAAAAGACAGGTAAGAAAACCCAAGCTGCCCTAATTCCATTGCCCATAGTGGAGGAGCCATTCCAGAGGGTGAGAATAGATATTGTGGGGCCTTTAAATACCCCCAGCTCTTCCGGGAAGAGGTTCATCCTGACTGTGATGGATTATGCCACCTGGTATCCAAAGGCAGTCACCATATCTTCACTGAGAACAGACAAAGTGGCAGATGCCTTACTCAGGATTTTCTCCCTTATTGGGTTTCCGCAGGAGGTTATCACCGATCAAGGGGGTTCCTTCATGTCGGACCTGATGAAAGGTTTGTCGGAGAAGTGTGGGGGTGGTGCAGAGACACATGACACCTTATCACCCGCAAGCCAATGGGATTATGGAAAGATTTAATGGTACCCTGAAATTAAAGCTCCAAGCATTTGCTGAGCAGCACAGGAGGGACTGGGAGAAATACCTTCCCCACCTGTTGTTTGCATACAGGGAGGTGCCCCAAGAGTCAACAGGATTTTCCCCCTTCAAGCGCTTATATGGACGCCGGGTATGTGGGCCCCTAGACTTGATCCAGGAGGACTGGGAAGGCAAGCATGCCACCCAGGGAACTCTCATACTGTATTATTTCCTTAGGTTTAGGGAAAGGCTGAAGAAGCTTATGGGGACAGCCCAGAGCAACCTGGCAGCTGCCCAATACAAACAAAAAGTGTGGTACAACCATAGAGCTAGAGCTCGCTCATACACGGTGGGTCAGGAAGTCATGGTCCTTATCCTGGTCCGGAAAGACAAGTTGCAGGCTGGGTGGGCAGGACCGTACAAAGTAGTTAGAAAGGTAAATGATGTGGACTATATCATAGAGTTACCTGACAGAAGACAGACAGAAAGACTATACCATGTCAACATGATGAAGCCATATGCTAATAGGGCTGACATGGTGTTTGCAGTGTGTAGTCTTGGGGAAGGGACGGATGAAGGAGACTCCCTTCTGGACTTGCTGGAAGAAAGCAAGAGGGAGTCCTCTGTGGAGGCAGTTAAATTGTCACCACAGCTGGCCCCGGACAAGATCCAGGAAGAAAGGGTTTTTTTAGCAGACTTTGCCCCACTGTTTAGCACCAAGCCTGGACTAACTCCCTTAGCAACGCACGATGTGGAGACAGGGACACAGACGCCCATATGGTGGACAGCCTATCAGGTGTCAGAGGCTGTCCAAAAGGACATTAGGAGGGAGGTGGAGGAAATGCTGGATTTAGGGGTAATCCAGAGATCCCACAGCCCCTGAGCCTCACCCGTAATCCTTGTGCCCAAGCCAGATAGCTGTACTAGTTTTTGTGTGGACTATCATGGACTGAATGCAGTCACAAAGTCTGACATCCACCCGATGCCCAGGATGGACGAACTCCTGGACAAGTTGGGAGGGGCGACCTACCTTATGACTATAGACCTGACAAACAGGTACTGGCAGGTAGAGTTAACTGACAGAGCTAGGGAGCTGTCGGCCTTCATCACTCCGATAGGGTTATTTGAATTTAAAATAATGCCTTTTGGAATGAAGAGTGCCCCGACCACTTTCTAAAGGTTGGTGAACCAGGTGTTAAATGGTGCTGTGGAGTATGCTGTGGCGTACCTGGATGACATTGCCATCTTTAGCACCAGCTGGGAGGAACACCTGTCCCACCTTAGGGAAGTGCCGGACAGGATACAGAGGGCCGGCCTCACTGTCAAAGCTGAGAAGTTCCAGGTGGCCATGGCTGAAGTGGCATACCTTGGGCATATGTAGGCTGGGGACAGCTCCATCCTAACCAATTAAAAATAGAGGCGATAAAGGCATGGCCCAAACCAGAAATGCAGAAGCAGGTCAGGAGTTTTCTAGGGACAGCAGGGTACTATAGGAAATTTATACCCAATTACAGTACCCTGGTTGCTCCCCTATTGGACCTGGTAAAGAAAAAGTTGCCTAAGAAAATTGCCTGGGAACCAGCGTGTGAAAAAGCCTTTACCAGACTGAAGGAGGCAATGTGCAGTGCTCCTGTGTTGACAAGTCCTGACTATAGCAGACCCTTCATAGTCCAGACTGACGCCTCAGATGTGGGTATTGGGGCAGTACTGAGTCAGACATCCAAAGAAGGGAAAGATCACCCCGTAGTGTACCTGAGTAAAAAGTTACTTCCCAGGGAGCAGGCTTACTCTACTGTGCAAAGAGAGTGTCTTGTCAGAGTGTGGGCCCTAATGAAGTTAGAGCCATACTTATATGGGCAGCATTTTGAGGTACAAACTGACCACAATGCCCTGGTTTGGCTGACACAAATGGGAAAAACTAATGGTAGACTATTAAGATGGAGTCTTGCCTTGCAAGGGTATGACATGACGATCTTACATAGGGCTGGAGTGACCAATCAGAATGCAGATAGCTTGTCGCGTCTATATGAGGAGTGAACTGACTTTGGGAGCTCATCCAGTGCAGGGGATAGAGCCCCCAAATTCAGTCTAGGAGGGGAGGATTGTGACGCTTGGCCAGCTGGTTATGATTATTGTATGATATTGCTAGGATAAATAAATGTTCAGTGTATGAAAAGTCAGTCTGTGAGATTTGGCCCTTTTAAATTACAAGGTGTCAGCAGCTAAAATCACAGAAAGTATTACACTGACCAAGAGATCTCTGTAATGTAATTAAGTTTCTTGAGAAATTGCATGTTATGGCCTTTTTCTGATCTCATGTTTTTGAAGTGGAAATCAAATGTGACTCTGTGACTTCAGAAACAGGACATCATTAGACTGATTCCTGTTGGGTTTTTTAACACATTGGTGCCAGTATGGAATTGCTAAGTTCAAAGGAAATGTGTAATTAAGGAGTTATAAATAGGAAATATCTTTTTTTTCTTCTGATGGCACCTTATTTAAAATACCTCCCGATAGGAAATCATTTTTTGTAAGTTTATATTCTAAAAGGAGGAGCTAGATGACTCACAGAAGGGGTGTGAAGACATAGAGTTTAAACTTATACTTGTGTCTGAAATGTTGTCATATCATCTTGGGACTCTAGAGAGACACAGCTCTCTGATCTAACTTTAAAACACACTTCCACAGGTAATACCTTAGATAGCAAACATCTAAATGTATTGTGGTAGGAGTTTTGCTTTGTAATTTTCCCTTGTTCTTTTATGTGATTGTGAGCTCTTTGATATATTGTTCTGTGTTTACATTTTTCATATTTTTATCATCTTTTAGTAAAGTACATTTTCTTAAGATGCTGCCTGGGTGTGTCTTCCAAGTTCTTTTTGCATGTGATATATACGTGGTTAAGTCTGACAGCTGTTTAAAGGGCTTGATGGTGTTACTAAACTGGGAAAAGATAAGAATATACCCAAGGTCTCTTATAGAGTTAAAAGGGTTGATTTTGGAAGCCTGGCTGGGTGCCCCTGGCGAAAGATTGTACCGCAATCCTCGAAGAGGGTACGTTTCTGAGCCTGTTCATTGGATATGCTAGCATAAGGTTCACAGTTTGAATCCCCCCCCCCAGAACTTGAGACTAAAGGAGATTCGGACCCAAAAGCAGACAGGAGGGTTACCCTGTCTGCTACCTGTTCACACTATTGTGCTCTGAGGTTGGCACTGTGGGAGCAGAGGGCCTGACCTGCTGAGTGCATTTGTGACACCTACAATGGCCAAACCATGCATTAATTCCCCATTAGATGCCACTTTCGGAGTGGCTTAATGCGCTTATAACATGGCAACTGCAAGGCAGGTATTAGTTGCATACTGTTTTAGTTGCTGTGAAACAGAAATGAGCAGAACGAGTTATTTTACTTATAAAAACATGGTTCACGTCTGTCACGTTGAAAGGCTGTGTCTAACTGGAGGCGTGTGCATGCACGTTGTGCAGCCCACATGCAGTAATGTAGTAATGTACCACTTTACAACATGTTACGACTTTGGATTAGGTAGGAAAATACAGATACAATAATGATCAAATGTGAACAGTTGGTAATTCTAATGAGCTGTTCTATTGTTTTCCCTCCATTTCTAGCTCAGATTCATGCCATACTGCACTGTGGGGAAAATGTATAATGTGCATAGTTTACTATGCCCCAAAATTGAAAGCAATTTTGTAAGCTGACTCTAGACCGCACCGGTGGTTATTACGACCAATAGGTGGCGCTCTGAAAAGAGCACAGCACTTCTGTTGTCTTTCCCTATGATCTCTTTCCTACTGTCCTATTTTCCGTGTTGGGTAAGTTACTTTTTCTATTACTTTCTATTACATTTAAAAACTCATTCCAGGCAGCTCTGTGCAATCACTAGAAAGGATGGAGAAGTACTAGAAAAAGTAATACACCTTACAATTATAGTTACTTATTTCTTTTAATAGAAAAACAATACAAAAATAATAAATAACTATAACAGATTACATTTTTTTAAAGTAATAAGTTAGTTACACGTTACTTTCAAATAAATGTAATCAGTTACATTTACGTATTTCTTTTGTATAAAAAGACATAAGTAAATGTAACTGTAAGGTGTAGTACATCTTCCAGTACTTCTCCGTCCTTGCTAGTGACTGCTCAGAGCTTTCTGGAACAAGTTTTCAAAAGTAATAGAAAGTAATAGAAAAAGTAACTTACCCAACACTGCCTACTTTTACTATGCAGTTGTGCTGCAAGTATTATTATATGAATCAGGTGACTCGCTGCGTGCGAAATAGCACACTTTTATGTTATATATATATACTGTGTGCTGCCGATTCTTCTGTGCACTCCTTGAGAATTGCAGGACCGGCCAACACAGCGCATTTTTGCAGAAGGCTTGGTGATTATTCCGACCAATAGGTGGCACTTTGAAAAGAGCACAGCGCTTCTGTTGTCTTTCCCAATGATCTCTTTCCTACGGTCCTACTTTTACTATGCAATTGTACTGCGAGTACTATATGACTCGGGTGGCTCACTGCGTGGGAAAGAGCACACTTTTAAGTTATATATATACTGTGTGCTGCCGATTCTTCTGTGTACTCCTTGAGAATTGCAGGACCGGCCAACACAGCACGTTTTTGCAGAAGGCTTGGTGATTATTCTGACCAACAGGTGGCGCTTTGAAACAAGGACAACTCTCTGTTCTCTTTCCACCTGATGTCTTATTCAGTTGTGTTTTCCACTCATGTGTTACATTGTGGTGCGAGTAGTATACTATCAACAGGGTGGGTGTGTGGGACACAGCACAATTTTACCTTGATTGTTTTCTGCAGTAGTTGAGATTTGCAGCAATGAGGAACACACCACTCCACTTTCTCTGTCGGGACTGCAGCTTGCTTTTTACAGTCTGTGTTCTTCATGCCACCTATTGGTCGAAATACCGCTACACAAAACAATACATAGTTACAAGTCGGAGAAGCAATAACTTTCTAAGCATGTTCACAATCTCAAGCGGGCATTATTAGGGGATTAATACCGACTTGAGTTTGTGTTATGGGTTGTGTTTTAACCAATGTAATTTCTCTATTGCACGCCACTTTTATTGCCATGTTACAAAAAGCATTAGAAATGTAGCCAAAGACCAGGATATAGAAATTAAAGATTTGATCACGTGTCAATCGACAGGGGAATGTATGGTAATAAGTGCCCTTGTGACCTGTTGTATATAGGGAAAATGGAAAGACTTCTTAAAACCCGTATTGGCGAGCACAAGAGATATATAAGAAGGTGGAATATGATTTCCCCCATAGCAAGACATTTTGCAGAGGCTCACCACCAATTACCATATCTTAGGTTTGTTGGGATTGAAAAAGTAACCCTCACAGCGTTGTAGGTGGTCGTGAGGGCATCCGTGCTCCCTGCCCTCCCCCAGGACGGACCCCGCTGAAAATTCAAGCAGCATTGTAGGTGGTCATGAGGGCATCCGTACTCTCTGCCCTCCCCCAGGATGGACCCCCACCGAAAATTCAAGCAGGAACAATGCAGAGCGACTCAGGGAGATGCAGGAATTTATTTTGGACTGCGTGTGTGAGGAAGAAAGACTATCTTGGCGCCTTTTTTTAAGAAACCCTCCATTTTCTGTCCCCATACAAGTGCAGATAGTTTTTTATGCAGCTACTCTTTAGCCAAATGCACTGTTTATATACAGCTTCAGCAGTACACCTTAAGAGAGAGAACTGATAGCTTTTTAGCCTATTTCTTGCCAAATGTTCAGTTTGCATGCAACTTTGCAGTACACCTTAAGACATAGAATAGATAGCCTTTAGCCTGAATTATTTCTCTGTGTACCTTAAACCGAACCCTAGGCTAGTGCTGCAGAGTTTTTTTTTATTAGGAAAATGTATTTTATCAGCAAAATGTGTGGGTATTAGCAGCGCACAGAATTGCTACCGCAGGCTGCCTTGTATTGTTCACCGAAACAGCCCTCTGAGCTCCATATGAAACAGCTGGCGGTTTGCCGAAATGTAAAATCACTCGAGGTTAATTTAAACCCTGAGCTCCATTTGAAACAGCTGGGGGTTTGCCGAAATTGTAAAATCACTCACTGTAAATTTAGCAGAGGGGGATAACTATATGTACCCAAGATCCCTGTTAATTTGTAAAATCACTCACTAAATTTAGCAGAAGGGGATAACTTTATGTACCTAAGATCCCTGTTAATGTGGGCTTGCTTACACGGGTGCTTCGTCACTAAAATAACAGTGCAGCCAATTCAGATTCGGCGTCTTGCAACTCCTCTTCCTACATACCTGATATTTATTGCTGTTCCTCTCTCCTTTCTCCCACAGCATTGTAGGTGGTCGTAAAGGCATCCGTGCTCCCTGCTCTCCCCCAGGACGGACCCCCGCCAAAAATTCAAGCAGGTACGCTGCAGAGCGACTCAGGGAGATGCAGGAATTTATTTTGGTACTGTGTGTGTGAGAAAGACTGTCTTGGTGCCTTTTTTTAAGAAACCCTCCATTTTGAGTCCCCATACAAGTGCAGATAGTTTTTTATGCAGCTACTCTTTAGCCAAATGCACTGTTTATATACAGCTTCAGCAGTACACCTTAAGAGAAAGAATTTATAGCTTTTTAGCCTAATACTTGCCAAATGTTCAGTTTGCATGCAACTTTGCAGTACACCTTAAGACATAGAAGTGATAGCATTTAGCCTGAATTATTTCTCTGTGTACCTTAAACTGAACCCTAGGCTAGTGCTGCAGAGTTTGTTTTTATTAGGAAAATGAATTTTATCAGCAAAATGTGTGGGTATTAGTAGCGCACAGAATTGCTACCACAGGCTGCCTTGTATTGTTCACTGAAACAGCCCTCTGAGCTCCGTATGAAACAGCTGGAGTTTGCCGAAATGTAAAATCACTCACGGTTAATTTAAACCCTGAGCTCCATTTGAAACAGCTGGCGGTTTGCCGAAATTGTAAAATCACTCACTGTAAATTTAGCAGAGGGGGATAAGTAAGCAATAAGACACGATGGGGTGTGCATTAGACAGTTCTAATGCACATCTAGGGGGACGTAGTGAGGCACGAGGCCATAGTCTGAGTGTGTCCAGTCCCCTAGCAATGCATTAGAACTGTCTAATGCACATCCCCGGAGTGGCTTATTGTGCTTATAAAATGGGCCTGTGTATTCTAAATGGGGGTTCTAGTTTTAGCTGTGCATTAGACACATCTAATGCACAGCTAACAACCAATCAGCTTGCTTGCAATCCTTTGTCCGTTTTATAACTATATGTACCCAAGATCCCTGCTAATTTGTAAAATCTCTCACTGTAAATTTAGCAGAAGGGGATAACGATATGTACCCAAGATCCCTGTTAATGTGGGCTTGCTTACGCGGGTGCTCCGTCACTAAAATAACAGTGCAGCCAATTCAGACTTGGCGTCTTCAAACTCCTCCTCCTACATACCTGATATTTATTGCTGTTCCTCTCTCCCTTCTCCCCACAGCGTTGTAGATGGTCGTGAGGGCATTCGTGCTCCCTGCCCTCCCCCAGGATGGACCTCTGCTGACAATGCAAGCAGGTACGCTGCAGAGCGACTCAGGGAGACGCAGAAATTTATTTTGGTACTGCGCGTGTGAGGAAGAAAGACTGTCTTGGTACCTTTTTTTAAGAAACCCTCCATTTTCTGTCCCCATACAAGTGCAGATAGTTTTTTATGCAGCTACTCTTTAGCCAAATGCACTGTTTATATACAGCTTCAGAAGTACACCTTAAGAGAGAGAATTGATAGCTTTTTAGCCTATTTCTTGCCAAATGTTCAGTTTGCATGCAGCTTTGCAGTACACCTTAAGACATGGAATTGATAGCCTTTAGCCTGAATTATTTCTCTGTGTACCTTAAACCAAACCCTAGGCTAGTGCTGCAGAGTTTGTTTTTATTAGGAAAATGTATTTTATCAGCAAAATGTGTGGGTATTAGCAGCGCACAGAATTGCTACCACAGGCTGCCTTGTATTGTTCACCGAAACAGACCTCTGAGCTCCGTATGAAACAGCTGGCGGTTTGCTGAAATGTAAAATCACTCACGGTTAATTTAAACCCTGAGCTCCGTTTGAAACAGCTGGCGGTTTGCCGAAATTGTAAAGTCACTCACTGTAAATTTAGCAGAGGGGGATAACTATATGTACCCAAGATCCCTGTTAATTTGTAAAATCACTCACTGTAAATTTAGCAGAAGGTGATAATTATATGTACCCAAGATCCCTGTTAATGTGGGCCTGCTTATGCGGTTGCTCCGTCACTAAAATAACAGTGCAGCCAGTTCAGATTTGGCATCTTGCAACTCCTCTTCCTACATACCTGATATTTATTGCTGTTCCTCTCTCCTTTCTCGCCACAGCGTTGTAGGTGGTCGTGACGGCATCCGTGTTCCCTGCCCTCCCCCAGGAAGGACCCCCGCCAAAAATTCAAGCAGGTACGCTGCAGAGCGACTCAGGGAGATGCAGGAATTTATTTTGGTACTGCAGGTGTGAGGCTCCGCCGGCGCATTGCGCTGGCTGCCCCACCACCCCCACCAACACCCTTGGTGAACTGAGTACTATATAGGCTGTATCATGTGCAGGATACAACCAATGAGCCCACTTTCCCATTTGCACATGGATACATAGATACATAGACAGTGTCGGCAGATAAGGGCCTATGGCCCACCCAGTCTGCCCATTTAAGTTTGTAAGTTCAGTTTATGTTTTCCAGGAAGTCTGTTGCCCCTTACCCCTGACCTCCAGAATTCCTTTATGTCTATCCCATGCATTCTTAAATCCCGTGATTGTTTCAGCCCCCACCACTTCCTCTGGCAGGGTGTTCTACTTGTCCACCACCCGTTCTGTGAAGAAATTCTTCCTCACGTTTCCTCTAGATAATTCCTCCCTCCAACTTCATCCATGCCCGCTAGTCCTGGAACATCTTTTTAGCTTAAAATAGTGCATTCCTGCACCTGTTCCTCCCTGTAAGATACTTGTATGTCTCTATCATATCCCTCTCCTCCTCTCCTCCCAGGAGTACATGTTCAGTGCCTTCAACCTGTCCTCATAGGACTTGTGATGCAATCCATGCACCATCTTTGTTGCCCTCCTCTGAACCTTCTCTACCCTGTCTATGTCCTTATGTAGGTAAGGTCTCCAGAACTGCACAGTGTACTCCAGGTGCGGCCTCACTAGTGTCTTGTATAGTGGAATTATGACCTCCCTTTTCCTGCTGGTGATGCCCCTGCCTATGCATCCCAGCATACTATTTGCTTTACCTGCTGCCTTGTCACACTGTTTCCCTGCCTTGAGGTCATCAGAGATGATAACTCCAAGATCCCTTTCCTGCTTGGTGCATGCTATATCCTAACCCCCCAACTGATATATTGTGCCAGGGTTTTTGTGCCCCATATGCATTATCTTGCACTTCCTTGCATTGAATTTCAACTGCCAAACCCCTGACCATTCTTCAAGTTTCTGCAGGTCCTTCTCATTCTGTCTACACCCTCTGGTGTGTCTACTCTGTTACAGAGCTTTGTGTCATCAGCAAACAGTGAAATTCTGCCTTCTAGGTCCTGCGCAATGTCACTGATGAAGATATTGAATAGTACCGGTCCAAGCACTGATCCTTGGCACCACTGGTCACTCTTCCCTCTGTGGAGTGACAGCCATTTACCACCACCTCTGTGTCCTGTTGCCCAGCCAGTTACCTACCCACCACACTACTGTCCTGCCCACCCATATTCCCCAGTTTGTGCAATAGTCTTCTATGTGGCACAGTGTCAAAGGCCTTGCTGAAGTCCAGATAGGCCATGTCCACTGCCCTCCTGATCCACCTCCTAGTCACCCAGTCAAAAAATTCAATGAGGTTGGTCTGACATGACCTTCCCCTGGTGAAACCATGCTGCCTTGGGTCCTGTAGTCCATTGACAACCAGATGTTCCACCAATCTCTCCTTCAGTAGTGCTTCCATGATCTTCCCCACTACCGAGGTGAGGATTATATGAGCTCTTCACTAGTGGCCGCCCTAACACTTTTCCCTGCTACCACTTTTTCTACCAGCAATATGCTACACTGGTATCTGTCTATACTGTGCCTGCTAACACCCCTATCTTCCCTTCCACCCACCATCTATTCCCTACCTCAGCTAACCCCCCCAGCTCTCTACCCTGGAGCTGAGCCACCGTCACATCATGCCACCTCCCCCCTAGGGCTACCACGTTCATGCCCACTAAAGAGCTGGGTTCTAGAACGTCCTTCCTTCCACCCTCCACTCACACTGAGCTGATGGCTAATTGGCCCAAACTCTTCCTTGCCATTCCCTCTCTTCTATCCCTTCCCATCCTAGTCTTGCTCTCCGCTACCCCCACCAAGGGTACTGTCTCCAGACGTCACAGGCACATCAGCATTTCTCTCAGGCTGATTACTCTACTCCTCCTTCTATCTGGTAATGTTCACCCAAACCCAGGCCCACTCGCTGGCAACTAGCCTCATCTATCAACAACCTCAGGACTCAAAATTGCCTCCATAAACTTCTGCAGCCTACTAAAAGAGTTTTCTGGCCTGCAAGTTTGGGTCACCCAGCACCAACCTGATGTGCTGGCACTAATCAAAACTTGGTTAGCAAAGACAACACCTGACTCATTCATCTCCCTCCCGGGTTACTTGCTGTACAGGGAGGATAGAGTTGGGAAGCTGTGCCATCTACATATGGGACTCCTTCCTATGCCTCCCCCTTGAAAAACCTCTGCTGGAGGATGGTGCCCAGGCTATCTCCTTAAAAGTCACCCTGGGCCCTTCAAGAGCCCCCCTCATTATCACTGCCGCCTACATTCCCCTGCACCACCAGAACTGCACCCAGCAACCCCTACTAGACTACATCACTCATCAACCCAGTAAGATGAAACAAATTATAATGGGGGACCTAAATATTAACTGGCTCGCCAATACTGGGAACAATGCCAAAGATGCCTTTGCTGCGCTCAATCTCACCCAACTTGTCTCCGCCCCCACCTGCCCCCACCCGACTACTGCTGGCGCCACGCTACTGGACCAGGTACTCTCAAACAGACCTCATAAGATTACTGATCTGATAGTACTACCAAATGCCCTCAGGGACCAGTTGTCTTCTCCGGGTCATGTAACCTTCAGAAGCCTAAGCCCGTCCTCATCTCCAGGAGGCACATGTCCACAGGTAACCTTGCCTTATTCTGTCGGCACCTTGCCAACTGTGACTGGTCCCCAGTAAAACTGGTCCCTGATATTGATGCTGCCCTAAACTACCTTATATACTACTTTAACAGGGCCTGTGATGCTTATGCACCCATCTCCAAAACCATTTGAAGGAAACACAACTCTCCCTGGATCACCCCCGCTCTCCTAAAGCAAATGCATCTCAGGGATGATCTTTGGCACAGTGCTCTGGAGTCCAGGAAGCCTGCCGATAGGCAAGCCTATAGAACTGAGAGCAACAAATGCACCTGGGCTATCCATAGTGTAAAGGCGGCAAACTACAAGAATACACTTGTATCCATCTGGGGCTCCTCACGCAAATTCTGGGACAACCTAAAGGAACTTAATGGCAAAACCCAGTCTCCCCTCACCCTTCCACCTCAATATCGATGGCGCCATCACCACTGATGCACATGGTATTGCTAATGGACTGAATGATGCCTTCTCGGATCTCTCCTCTACCCTACCTACCAACTTTTTTGATCCAGTCCCTGATCCCCCTACCACCGCTCTCCAATACCCACCCTTCTATTTCCAAGCCCTCTCCCCAACTGCTGCCAAACCCTATCTGATCAAAGCCCTAAAGGGCTCCAGACACAGTAGTGACTCACTCGATCCCTGTCTTCTTTACTCTACCCTAGACGTTGTTCTCACCCCCCTCACTGACTTTCTCAACCTCTCCCTCCGACTTGGCCATTTCCCCCTAGCATGGACAAGAGCTATCATCACCCCCATACACAAGTGCAGTGATATAATGACTCCAGGCAACTACCGGCCGATCTCCATCCTCCCCCCCTTTCCAAAGCCCTAGAAAAGATTGTGGCTGACCAGATAATGGACTGCCTTACTAAGTATAACCTCCTCTGCAGGGAGCAACACAGTTTTCACCATGGCTTCAGCACCACAATTGCCCTCATTGAGTTCTCCACTTTCATCCACTCTGCCTTGGACAGAGGGCATCCTGCCGGGGCAGTCTTCATCAACCTGTCTAAGGCCTTTGACACAGTCTGCTACCCTCTTCTTACAAACACTCTCACTCAGCTTGGCCTCACCTCATGCCCTGTAAAATGGTTTGCAAATGACCTCATTATCCATATACAGTGTGTAAAAATAAATAATATCCTCTCTAGCCCTCGTCAGGTCTGCTCCGGGTTTCCCCAAGACTCCATCTTGGAGACACTACTTTTTAGCCTATACCTAAAACACTACCCAAGGTTTCATCAGAAAATATTCTGCTTTACGCAGATGATGCAGTCCCCTTCACATCCCACCCTGATCCTCGGCAAACTCCAGCTTGCGCTACAATCCACTTTTGCACTGATTGAGCAGTGGTTCCTTGACCACAGGCTTGTGATCAAATCTGAAAAAAATTAAAACTCTGCTGTTCACCCACAATCAGAACAAACTCAAGAACGCTGCACTGTCCATTCAATCTCTCTCCCACCAACCTATTGAACAGGTTACCTCATACAGATACCAAGGTATCATCCTTGATTCCTCCCTCACCTTCCATGAACACATCCACACCCTCTGCTCTGCAATAAATTCCTGCATAGGCTTGCTATATCAGCACAGAGCCTGTCTCCCCCCAGAAACACTAAAACTCGCCATTGACTCATCTGTCCTGTCCCTAGTGAACTACGGACTCCTAGTATGTGGCGCAGCAGACAACACTGCCCTGGGCAAAATCAAGCTCTCAATCAACAAAGCTTGTTGGCTACTCACTGGGGCTGACAGGAAAATACATACCTGCACACTTTACACCTTGTCTAACATCCTCTCCCTTGATGAGCGGCTACTCTATCAGACCTGCCTGCTCACTCAAAATATCAGTGTCGGATTAACCCCCCATCCCGGACTGACTAAACTAGTAAGCACCTCCACCCCTTCTGTCCACACTCGTAGCTCCACTAAGACCCTGCTAGTAGTCCTCAGGGTTAGAACGACCCTTGCTCAGAGATCCCTTCCCTGCAGGGCACCCTCCTGGTTAAACACCCTCCCGCCTGACACATCGTCGGAGCTCAGAATTCGACCATTCGACTCATCCTTATGTAACCACCTTCTAAGCTCCCATCATTGCAATTGTAAATAACTGCTCCACTACTGGTCCTCAGCCAGCTACCTAATCCTACATCACCCACCCTGTTCTTATGCCAATGCACATTTCCACGATTGCTGAGTTACAATGATATGTAAACCTCACCTGCAATTTTGAGCTCAGCAACAAGCTCCGGCTGTTTACCACTACTGTCCTCAATGTATATATATATATGCCTAATCATCACTTACTTAGCTACCATAATGTATAGGCCTGTCTCCTGCAAGCTGTTTTTGACCTTCCACCTGTTCTTAACTGTACAAAGTGTAATTGTATATACTTCTGCCATGCTACTGTCCTACACTGTCTGTTCCCCGTGCACTGTATATGTTTTGCCTTGCTGTTCCTATTCTTTGTATGACAATGAGCCTTTTTAAATGAGTCTCTGACTAAAAGGGTTGTAATTCTGATATTGTAATTAATAAATAAATAAATAAAATGATTTGAGAGGAGGAAACTATAGACAGGAACTATTGTTAAGGGAAGCCTTCTTTATAGACCCATTTGAAACTGTTGACCCAAAATATGGTTTGAATGATGACATTGATTGGATGCCATTATTATGATTTCCCCCCATAATTCTAGGCTTTTCACTGAGTTTGTGATAATTGGGGTAGACTGCATAAATATGTTGTATAGATGATGACGCAAATTTCCCTTCCTCCTAAGAAACTCTCCCCATAACTGGCCTTGGTCACTTGGTTATTGGCGATGTTACGTATAAGTCGATTCCAGCATGATAGTTTTTTATGAGATTCCGATTGAGAGTTCCGTGATTTGTAATAAAGGAGAGAGAGAGTATCGCACAGTTATATAATAAAAAATAAAATAAATTTATTTAAATGTAATTATGGATTCCTACACTAGGGGCCGCTATCTAGAGCGGGTCCGGCACCTAGGTGGGTGCATGTGAGGTACATCTGCCTGTGGACTTACTCTGCTTCCTGCAGGCAAGCATCACTGCCATAGTCCAGATTTGAACTCCACTACTTAAGAAGCTGCCTGCAGGCATGAACACCTTTTACAAACTGCGCAAAAGGTTCAAGTTGGAGGACATGTCTTAAACACTTTCATATAGCCAGTATGTAAAGGAGATTTAACATGGGGTAACTGAAATAAGATAGCAGAGTAACACAGACTTAAGAAACTAAATATAAAACATTACATTTGTAGATTGGATTGAACTAAATGGAAGGTCATGGTGCCGAGTATTGAGTGTCCCCATAGAACCATGGTGAGTGGTTTCGAGTTTATTTAAAAATGTTTTTCAAAGAATGCTTTCCATTTGTTTCATCCTACTGAAACAGCATGTGAATTGTGCAACAGTTAAACTAAGAGAAGTGAAAATGTGGCCTGAAGCAGCAACTTATTTTGGTGCTAGTTGATCTATATCTGAATGTGCATTATGGTACACACCAGCTGAAAAAAACATTTGAAAAGTTGAAAATTAGAAATAGAATAATGACGCAGAATGCAGTGCCACTGTAAGTTTTATAGCTCCTTTGTCACTGAATTTTAAGGAAAACGTTTTTTGGCATTTGACAATCGATTATGAAATGGTTATATTATTATATATTTAGGTTTAGAATGCATAACCAGACTCCCTGAGGAAGTCTGGACTTCAGGACGAAATTCAGGACGGTGTGGGCTGGAAGAAAATTTATAAAATAAACAGAAAGATTTTTTGAACACATTTGGTGAGCAGACCCATTTTTCCAATCTGTCCTGTGCTTTGATTAAGTATTGAGTGGATTTGGGTCTCTCCCAGTTTTCACATGTTGTTTTTTCCTTTTTTTGAGGTTGACTATGCTGGACTTGATCTTTGAGTTAGATATGTTAGCAATAACCCACGACAGGGTATGAGGTTATAGGCATTTAATCCACGCCTGTTGTGATGCATAGGGCTACAGGCCGAGTGTCCTCACAGCACCCCAGGTGTAGATCAAATGTCTTTGTAACATGGCAATTAAAGGTACAGCACAACAGAGAAATTACATTGGTTAAAACACAACCCGTGACATAAGCTCAAGTGGATATTAATCCCCTAATAATGCCTGCTTGAGAAAGTGAAAGCATTTAGAAAGTTATTGCTTCTCCAACACGTAACTCAGTATTGTTTGTGTAGTGGTATTTCGACCAATAAGTGGTGCAAGGAACACAGATTGTGAAAAGCAAGCGGCAGTCCTGACAGAGAAAGTGGAGCAGTGTGCTCCTCATTGCAGCAACTCTCAACTACTGCAGAAAACAATCAAGGTAAAATTGTGCTGTGTCCCAACCACCCACCCGGTTGACAGTATACTACTCGCACCACAATGTAACACATGAGTGGAAAACACAACTGAATAAGACATCAGGTGGAAAGAGAACAGAAGTGTTGTCTTTGTTTCAAAGCGCCACCAATTGATCAGAATAATCACCATGCTGCCTGCAAAAACGCGCTGTGTTGGCCAGTCCTGCAGTTCTCAAGGAGTGCACAGAAGAATCGGCAGCACACAGTATATATATATATATATATATATATATATATATATATATATATATAAAAGTGTGCTCTTTCCCAGGCAGCAAGCCACCCCATTCATATAATAGTACTCACAGCACAATTGCATAGTAAAAGTAGGACCATAGGAAAGAGATCATTGGAAAAGATAACAGAAGTTCTGTGCTCTTTTCAAAGTGCCACCTGTTGGTCAGAATAATCACCAAGCCTTCTGAAAAAATGCGCTGTGTTGGCCAATCCTGCAATTCTCAAGGAGTGCACAGAAGAATCGGCAGCACAGAGTATATATATATATATAAAACTTAAAAGTGTGCTATTTCCCACACAGCGAGCCACCCGATTCATATAATACTAGCAACACGACTACATAGTAAAAGTAGGACTGTAGGAAAGAGATCACTGGGAAAGACAACAGAAGTGCTGTTCTCTTTTCAAAGCGCCACCTACTGGTCGTAATAATCACCAGTGCGTTCTAGAGTCAGCTTAAAATTTGCTTTTAGTTTTGGGACATAGTAAACTATGCACGTTATAGATTTTTCCCACAATGCAGCATGGCATGAATCTGAGCTAGAAACGGAGGGAAAACAATAGAACAGCTCATTAGAATTACCAACTGTTCACGTTTGATCATTATTGTATCTGTATTTTCCTACCTAATCCAAAGTTGTAACATGTTATAAAGTGGTACACACTGCATTACTGCATGTGGGCTGTGTAACTTGCATGCTTCCAGTTAGACACAGCCTTTCAAAGTGACAGACGTGAACCATGTTTTTGTAAGTAAAATAACTTGTTCTGCTTATTGCTGTTTCATAGCAACTAAAACAGTATGTAACTAATACTTGCCTTGCAGTTGCCATGTGACAAGTGCATTAAGCCATTCCAAAGGTGGCATCTAATGGGGAATTAATGCATGGTTGAGCCATTGTAGGCGCTCGACCTTTGGCCTCGTGCCACAAAGATCCCGACCATGCATTAATTCCCCATTAGATGCCACCTTCGGAGTCGCTTAATGCTTACATAACCCCATACCCTGGAGTGGGTTATTGCACTTGTAACATGAGTTATTTGCCCCACAACAAACACACAACATGAAGGGGATTTTCTCCTGTTTATCTAGCCAAAAAGCTACAGTATCTTGCCACCTTGCAAAATAGTTTCCAAGAAATAATGCATATCTGATTGATTTTACACACATACAAATGTCAGAACTACATTACTGAGATGGTTTCTAACATTCGTTCCGCATACTTACACTGTCCTACACCTGCAACCTGGTGTACTTTTCGCGCACCCGACACTTGCAAATGTGCATGCATGAACTGCTTTATTGCAGTGGTACTTGCATATAATGGTGCTGTCACCCCAACAACAACCAAACACAAGCACGCGCTGCTTCCCATGTCCTTCTCACACTTGCTTTGTCTCAGCACTGGTGCACAGTACACAACACAGATCACAAGTTAAGTCAAGCAGCTCTGCTGCCTCTCTCTCTCTCTCTCTCTCTCTCTTCCCCCTCTCTCTGTCAGGTAGCTACAGATCTCTTCCGCTGGCACAGTTGACTAACGAGCTGCTCTTACTACTGTAGCCATATTTTTGCCTGCATACTGTGCCATCAGTGGACTGTAAGCTGCTGTCTCTTGCTTTCCTTCGTTCTCCCTCTTGGATTCAGCCACTGCCACTGCTCACAGATTTCCATGCACTGAGACGTGCTCTCTCTCCTGTCTTTGTCTCTGTCTCTCTCACAGTGCCTCTCTGACAACACTACAAAATAGATGGCACTGCACTGCACTCAAGGAACCCGATGTATACCATAGCTTACTAATACAGACAGAGACAGGCACATGGACAGAGTGAGCATCTACACAGATAGAGACAGAGAGAGAGAGGGTGGTCCATAAAGTTACCTCGTGTCCCCCTCCAGCTGCAGCACTGCTGACAGGACCAGGATAAGTTACTTGAGGCTCTCTCTCTCTCTCTGTATTGCTTGTTGGGTTCAAGCAGCATGGAGGGGGATCACCAGGGCCATTAACAGACACGGCGACTGCAACACAAGACTCTGGCTTAACTGGCCCCATACACTTGTGTAACCCCTAGGTGGCACTATCCCAAGGGATACTACCACTGACTGCGTGACCAAGTGCAGGTTGAGGGGCCTGGGTACTGAAAATGGGTGCCTCCACCCAGAGGACAGGGTTAGTGGTAGCATAGATGACCTGGGTACAGCCCTCCGGGACACTGTTAGCCCCCTTGTTTACCTCAAGTGGCCTAAATGGTCCACAGAATACACAACTGAAATTAACACCTGACAGCAATTTTAACCCCACACTTATTGCACTTACCACATGGGCTGGTTTTGCTGGCTCTGCCCTGGAACCCCCTGTAAAATAAGATTTAGCACAGCAACCAACAGTACTTCAATTCTGTTTGTACAGAGGTACACCACAACCAGTTTCAATGCAAAAAGATTTAGATCTGATTTATTTAATGGGGCAGTGACAAGGAAGGGGCAGAATCTGGTGGTTGATTCAAGATCTGAAAGATTCAGGTTATAAAGCATGCACTTTAAGGTCCCTGTATCACAGTCACGCACACTATGGGTTCCCAATTGGAATTATGGCTAGCCTAAAGCATTGCCCGGGGGGCAGGCCAGCATTGCAGCTGGTCGGGGCCCTAATGATGGAAAGAAATAAGCATGTACAGTAACCCACAATTTATAATCCCAGAGCCAGATGGCTCAGTTCACGATAATCAGGCAAAACAATTAAATCAGATGACACACTTTGATTGAGCTGTTGTTGCAGGGAGATACCCTGGTGTTTACTCACGCTACCCAGTACAGGACACAAAAAAGATGAAATGGAGACTGCAGGATGAAATGCTGATTTGCCAGGAGAAGCAGGGCCCACACGATTCACTATGGTGTCATTCCTGTTCGTGGTGTTGAGCAGGGAGCCAAATCCCCAGGCAGGTCTCTCTTCGGTGGGTTCTCCGTGTGAGCGACTTTCTGGGCTGAAGTGACAGGGCCCACACCACCGGGTGAACAGTTCAGAGAAAAGTCTGGTATTTGCTGGATGCAGCTTCCAGCAAGCATGACACAGTCAGGCAGTGGAAAACCAAATCGTGACCCACTAACAGCATTCAGCACACTTAGAGAAAAGGCAAGTAAATACCACAGTTCGATGACAGTCCGGTTGCAATTCCCAGTGTCTCTGCACAAACCATAAGCTCTGCAGTAGTCTCAAGTCCTGACAGACCAATCGCACCAGGCAAATCTTTGGTCCACACCAGACGAAATTCCTTTGTCACAATTCAGGATTTTGGTCCCAAGCACAACAGATTCAGAAAAGGTCCAAATTTTTAATGCAGACTTCTTCACTCCAGAAGATGGAAGCAGGCAGGCCAGACACAGCCTTCCCACCGATTCCCCTGTGCTACTACACAGGAGCAGCTGCTCAAATCTCTCGAGCTGTTCACTCTTTCAACTCTAGCTCCAAACTGACACTCTGCTGTAGGCAGCTTGGGACTTTCCCAGAGATCCAAAAGGTTTGATTCATTGATTCATCTGCCTGTCACAGCTAGAGCTCCCCCCTCTAGGTCCTCTTAGGCGCCAAAGGGCAAAAACTACAATTCATACAGAAATTCACTCCCACAAGACCCCTGGGGACAGACTCCATTTTAGGGTCCCCAAAGGTACTGATTGGTCCAAACTAGCAGTCCAGAACCAAGATGATGGTGATTAACAGAAATGTCCATGCTGCAAAGGAAGGCAGGTTACATAAACTATGATATTACTATTATTAAAGCAGATAATCAACAAACAGTTATAGCTCCTTGTAGGGCTCCCTCTGCACAATTAGCGAAGGCAGAATGGAGCAAAAACACTGCAGCTCGGGTGGGACTCAAGCCTGAAACTACTTGGCCCCTACCCAGATTAATTATACACTATGATATAGGCAGCTCTTAAAGAAACAGGCATGGAGGCTAACAGGGCACTCACATGCAGACACTTTTAAATGGCTAGGACATAGAACGCCAGCCTGGCATTAGGCATTTAGGCAAGCCCAAGGAAAACTTTTGGGAACCCCCATTTATAGGGGTTACACCCTTCTTGGCCTAGAAAGAACTTGGCGTCCATGTCAAGTCTACACTCTTAATGACATGGAAGATGACAATATACTATATGAGATATACATGACATTACTATAGAATACAAGACAATGACTGATGCATCAGTAAAATGTAAACTTATCACATTACTATACTTAATCAGTATTCTCTACACATATACTATACCCATCATGACAACAGCTTTGCATTTTTCATACATTCAGAACTGATTCCACTATATTTTATGCAATAATATTGCTATACTTATTCATGTGATAGTTTCTTGCACTTTGAATAACATAGATGGGGACCCATCCCTATCAGTTAACTTGGAGCTATATAGGGCTGGGACACCATGTTCTGAGGGAAGAACAATTAACTTAGAAGTGGCAGACAGGCTCAGTTAGGGTAGTGAGCTCTTGGAAATGTAAACAGCCTTGTGAACAATATTGAGAGGCAGATCCACTGGCCTCCCACGGGAGTCATAGCTAAGGTGCACTACTGACTTGACAGCACATCCAGATTTTCTGCGTGGAACAGACACAGGCTCTGAGCAATCAACACTGGCATTGATTTCTTCTCCTGTAGTGAGGGGTGCCTCCGCAGTGGTTGAAATGTCCAGACTGGGAACACTATCGGCTCCTTGCTCTGCAGATTCTGTGTCCACAAAGCTTTGCTCATTATTATCTTCAGAAGAGGGCCCAGATTGCTCATCCTGAAGATACCCTGACACAGCTGGACTTTGGGGCATTCAAAGGGTGCTGTCAACACTTTCATAGGATTCTTCAAGGGCTGGAATGTCACCAGAGAGATTTACCATACCAGATTCCTCCTTGGGTAATTCAAACAGTTTGACTAAACACAAAGAATCTGCTACCTCAGACGTAATACTTTGCACCTCACTTTCAGAGGGCATTGGCTCTAAGGGGGAAGCCGGGGAGTTATGCAGTCCTGAAGGCCCAGCCTCATCCCCACAATTACACATAGGGTTACCTCAAAACAACTGACTCAGTTCATAGGAAGGGTAATAAGAATTGTCACACTCACTGTCATCAGAGGTGGACTGACAGTCACTATCATTTGGGCCTGCCAGGGTAAAGGCCCTGGGTCTGAAACAACTGGGGCAAGTTGACTCTGTCTCTTTTTATGTTCGCTTGCGCGCATGCGCAAGGAACGTTTTGGGAGAGTAGCACACTTTGGAGGTGTGCCTCTCCCATCCAATGCACTGCTCCCTTGAGCAGGTGTGGCGGTCCTGCACCAATGGGTGCAGGAGCTCTGTATGACAGCGGTGTTCCTCTGCTTCAAAGTACCACTGCCATACTGAGCACCGTGTCACGCCATCCCCCACTCGCGTCACGGCGTTCCCCGTCATGGCATCACCACCCCCAAAGCTTTGGTGCCACGCTGGGAGCCCACCCCAGCATGGCAAAGCGTTGTTTGCCGACGAGGTGCCCAATCCCGTCAGCTCCACGGCCCCCCAAGCCATCCTGCTGCCACGCTGGGAGCCCACCCCAGCATGGCAAACATTCGTTTTTGCCAGCGGGGTGCCCAATCCCCGTCAGCTCCTTGGCCCCAGCCATCTTCAGCCATGCTGGGAGCCCACCCCAGCATGGCAACGTCCACGTTGTTTTGTTTTAAACCTGTAAAATGAAAGCGGTCCCCAGTAGCGTCTCCCAGTCCCCCACAACCCCGCACCCACCGCGCCCCAGCCTCCCCACACACCCCCTCACCCCATACTTACCTCCAGACTCTGGCCCGATGATCTTCTGTGGACCGGGAACACGTCTGCTCTCTTCAAAGGCGACTGCGAACTGAGGAAATACCAGTAAGCTGTATAATGGGCTAGATAGGGGGGTTTCAACTTTATTGCATATCTCAGGCATCTTTTAGAATTTTTGTACCAAATTTTCAACATGGGGTTTTTGGGACCCCTTCTCATGAATGATGTCACTGTCATGGCATTATTCAGGCCCAAACGGTGATTTTGCAGTCACTGTCATTTTTCACATCCTGCCCAAAACATGTTTCCGCCCATGTAGTGCAGAATGGCGCAGTCCGTGTGCAAACTCAATGTATGGCACACAGTAAGACAATCACAGTGACACTGTTCATTAGCAGAGGTTTTAAAATGCCAATGTTGACAATTTGGTGAAAAATTCCTAACAATGACTGTTTCTGAGCGTGCATTGCACGATTCCCACGCATGCAGCTCTAGCTGCGAATTTTCAATATTCCACTCAGATTTTCAACATTGCCATTTTACCACACTTCCTTATGAGCAGTACAGCAGTCATTTTTCCATCCTGCCCAAAACGTGTTTCTGCCTATATAGCGCACAATGGGGTAACAAAAGGTCATGCTGGCAATTTTATTCGTGAAATACGCAGCAATACACTTTGGGGCATTAGGGTAAAGCACCATACATGCCAAACACTTCTGCAAATACCTGCAAGCGAACGTTCGGCATTGACAAATGCTTGTTAGTAACAGCATGAGTTACTGGCCCAGGAGGGGCAATAGCTGATGGTTCAGCGGCAATGACCACTTGGCCAATGGGCAGTAGGTGGTTTCTGTGCACGGTCTTGACAGCTTTAGAATCATTCTTAGGGCGCACTTTGTACACAGGTAAATCATCCAACTTGCTGACTATTACATGTCGAAGATGATGCTATCTGTCAACAATTTTATGCTTGCCATGCAGTCCCAAGTTACGTAATAGCACTCGATTCCCAGGCAACAACTCTTGGGCCTTCACCTGTCAATCATATCTCTCTTTGCTGGCAAGGTTTTGTTTGGCAGTTATTGTTTGAGCCAGTTGGTATGCATGGTTTAATTGAGCTTTCAGTTTCTGTACATATGTAAATAATTCTCAGCTCTGATCCCATCCGGAGAGACTCCAAAGCAGACATCCACAGGTAACCAGGCTTCCCTCCCGAACATGAAACAATAGGGAGAAAACCCAGTAGCATCACTTTTAGTACAATTGTATGCGTGTACCAAGGTGCTAATCTGCTGGCTCCATTTAGACTTGTCTTTAAGATGAACAGTGCCCAGCATGTCCAGGAAAGTTCTGTTAAAGCGTTCCGGCTGGGAGGACCTCTGGGGGTGGTAAGGAGTGGTTCTAGACTTTCGCATCCCCCCACAGGGAGATCATCTCTTTCATCAGTCTGCTTTCAAAGTCCCTTCCTTGATCGGAATGGATACATTGTGGTGCACCATAACTAGACCCCGGAGTCAGCTGAGAAGCCAATTATGACTGACTTACCACACATTATGACTGATTTTTTTCAACTAGTTTGAAATTTCTGACTTCAACTAACTGAAGAAAATCCAACCAATTTTTTCAACTTTCACCATCACTGAATTTTATTGTGTAGCAGTTTGTTATACTTTTTTAAATTCGTATCTTTTTTTATTAAAATTTTGACTAAAAAAGTTGATAAAATGTATGGAAAAGTCCCTTCCCCTTGAAATCAATGGGGCATGCACACACACAGCCTTCACCTTCTGACATCACAAAACCGGGCTGCATGTGCCTACATGGGGGCGTGTTGGTGGTTAAGGTCAGTTTTTAACATTTGGGATTTAGCAGCATTATAACTTCATAAATGGGCAGAAACAAAAGGAATTATGTATGTCCCTCCACTCTGGGGCAGGTGAAGTATTTCATATGTTGGAGGGAGCAGCAACTAGTCAGCAGCAGCTAAGAAGCTGGCTGCTCTTTAAAATGCAAATACAAAGTGCAGTGAAACAAATCTACACACAGTAGGGACCCACTAAAGCACAATAACCAGTCAAAACTACAACAAAATATACTAAGTCCCTGAAAGTAAAAAGTTCAAGCAGGGCAGTAAAACAGTATACGGTATAGAAAAATAAGCAGCAGTAATACTAGTTATTTAGGAAAAGAACTGAGAGTCTACAATGCAGTATAGGTAGGGCCTCTTAAACACCCCACAGAAGCTAGAAGGTAATCTTTTGAAAACAGAGCTAACCATCAATATATGTTAGTTTACTAGTAGTCGTAGAATCTGTGAGTCTAAAGACAGTTTAAGGAAGGACCCCTAGAAGTACCTCCTGTATGGTATACCAGAACTGAGATGTATCCATAGTTCAAATTTAAAGCTAAAAAAACTTATACATATTAAAAAAAAACATTTCCTGACACAGTTTCTGAACTTGTTTTGGCTTTCAGCATGTACACTAATGTGTTTTTTAAAATTTTATTCATCTTGCCATCAAGACTTTAATATTTAGTCTATCCAATTCCTACAGTGGCAAACAACAAACATTTTGTATATTGGACCCAACCGACCATGCTCCATGCTCTGGCCTCCTATTGGTCCGGGAATTCACCAACCGACCACCTGCGCCTGGCCTGCTCCACGACCTCGTGGGGAGTCTGACTTACTCACAATGCCCCCACAGTCAGAGAGAGTCCAGCCAGGCTGCCATTAGTAGATCGATGATGATCAGTTGCCTTGACTTTTCAAGTTCAGGCCCCATAGCCCCCCAAGCTCTTAACCAGCCAGACAAGCCAGCTCAGCACACAGCAGACACACAGACTGAGACGTCTGTGAGAGACCATCTCCCTCCTTCCTACTGCCCAGCCCTGGTGGGCCTTACATTCACATCCTAAACAGAACCCTGCTCACTGTAGTAGCCTGTTGCCAGTTCGATCAGGTGTCGGGTGATGATTCGGTCAGCATTGGCGGTTGGCTCCATGGCTCAGGCTGCCACTGCTGCTCTATTCGGTGGTGGTACTGGCATTTTTTTTGGAGCTGTGTGCTCACTTCCCTCTCTCTCAGCCCACACAGTCGGTCGCCAACCCAGACCCACATCCCCACTCCAGTACTCTGCGTAGTGGAACTAATGCACCTAACACTCCTCCTCCTCCTCGCCAACTCTGAAGACCTGACTGAGACTGAGTGAGAGTCACCTGATGGGCCCGGCCGATGGGATCATGGGGTGATCCCGACCACAACCAGACAACTGACTTGCTGCCTTTGCACAACTGCTGCTTGACTCTGCTGGAGAACTGACTGGGCTCTGCACAGCCACACACTAGTCTCTCTCTCTGGGCACCAGACAAGTCAGGACAGTGGATACAGTTAACTTATTTTTAAATTAAAGGCTGAACCACCAAACTTCGTCCTTGCAGAAAAATGCTGCTCACTCCATTGCCCACACTCCAACACAGATGCCTCCTCTCCTGACAGTCTCCTCTCCTACCTTTGCACGCTCTCTCCACCACCTCGTGCAGTCGGTCACAGACACTCTCAAGCTACTGGCTCCTCCTTCTATCTTTCCTAATTGGTGGATGCTTTGTGCCCAGGAGCCAGGGGTGCATTTTATTGGCTGTAAGGCTTGGTGCCGTCGATTAAGGATCATTAGATATTCAGGGCCCCCTGCCTCCCCTCCTCCAACCAAGGAAAGAAAAAAAGAGAAAACACACTGCAGTGCACCACAAAAACAAACCTGGACAGGTCACAGAATCATCAACAGCAGTGGATTTCAACTCCACTATTTTATGACTGAAATCCAATGCAATTGCAACTGATTGTGACTGCACTGAATTGCAACTGACTATTTCAACTGCCGACGACTGCTCTAGGGTCTAACCATAACAGACAAAGAACTTTTCTACTAGCACCTTGGCCACCATAAAGGCCTTCCGATCCTTGGTCGGGAAAGCTTGTGCATATCGGGTAAAGTGATCGGTTACTGCCAGTACATTGCCAATGTTCTTCTGATCAGGCTCCAGACACAGAAAGAATATGCAAACCAGTTCCATGGGGGAACTGGTTGAAATGTTTATTTTATTTAACAGACTTTAGGATTACAACCTTTGAGTCAGGGACTCATTTACAAAGGCTCCGCATCAGAAAAAACAAATACAAACACTTAATACATATAGACATAGAATGGCAGCTAAAGGTTACAGTTTTTTCAGTTATACAATATTGCAGAATCAAGATCAGCTATACATTGCATTGAACGTGTTACCAAGAGCTGTACTTTACAGTTTTCAAGAGAACAATAAGTTTGCTGATAGAGGAAGGGAGTAACAGGTTTAATATTTACAGAGAAGTAGAGAATTAGACAGATATCTTGTGAGTGCAGCCAAAGGAGACATTGTTAGTAGGTAATGTTTGGTAGCCCTATCAGTAGGAACTCAGTGGCAGGGTGGTCCCGTTAGATAATAGATAGATAACTCGGCACTAGCTGGTACATTGGCAGCACCATGAAGCGAGAATGTGCCTTTTGAGGGTTGACTTGAAGGTCCTAATTTGGAGATGGAGGAGATGTCGGAGGGGAGTTCATTGTACCAGACTGGTGCCCTGTGTGGGAATGACCTTTGGGCTAAGGAGGTTCTAACCCTTGGGATGGACCACACCTGTCGGTTGGCAGTGTGGGAGTTCACTGAGGTGTGGGAGGATAGGAGAGAGGCAGAAACCCCCAAGGGGGTAAGCCCCAGCTGTATTTTCTTTGTGAGGAGACATGTTTGATAAAATAGCCTTTCATACAGGGTAAGGAGATTTGTCAGGGAATATAGGGTACAAGTATGGGTACGCTTGTCTGCCCCATAGAGGAGTCTGCACACTTTGTTTATGGCCAGGTGGATTTTGTTAAGGGCTGTGTGGTCAGCAGCCAAGTAGATAGTGAGCCCATAATTGACTAGGGAGAGGAATGAGGAGGTGACAGCCAGATTAAGGGCTTCCGGAGGTAGGCAATCCTTGTGTCGATGCAATAGGCCTATACGGACATTTATGGCAGATGATAGAGTATCAATGTGTGAATGGAAGGAGAAGCTGGAATCAAATGTAAAGCCTAGGTATTTATATGTAAGGACCTTGTCTAGAGCAAGGAGAGAGTGGGAGAGGATTGTTAGCTGAGCATTCTTGGCCTTATTCTGTCAGTGGGCAAAGAGCATGGTCTTTGTCTTTTTTACATTGACCACAAGCCTTTGATCTATGAACCAGTTTTCAATCTGGTTAAATGCGTGTTAGGGGGAGTACTGCAATCCTGTGGAATCTGTGTGCGAGGCAAAAAGAACCACGTCATCCACATAGAGTAGTAGGATGCCAAAGCAGGAAGTGGGCAAAGTGTTTAGATAGATGCTGAATAATAGAGGGCCGAGGATGGAGCCCTGGGGAACCCCAGACAGACTGTCAGGGTGGTTCAGACGGTGTTGTTTATTTTGACACATTGTAATCAAGCTGCAAGGTAACTGGTAAACCAGGAGCCTGGTGCTTAAGAGTAAGGGGTTGGAGACTGTATCAAAGGCCTTTGACAGGTCGATGAAGACAGCTCCAGCTAGGTGTTTTCTATCCAGGGCAGAGTGAATAAAATTAGAGAACTCAGTGAGAGCCATAGTTGTACTGTACCCAGATCTGAAGCCATGCTGCTCCTCGCAAAGTAGGTTTTGAGCAAGCAGGTACTCAGTGAGTTGGGTGGCTATAATTTTTTTGAGGGCTTTCGAGAGTGATGGAAGAATGCATATGGGACGGTAGGTATTGGGGGAGGTGCAGTCACCACTGTTCAGTATTGGGGTGACTGTGGCAGTCTTCCAGGCTGCCGGAAACTGCCCCAGACTTAGGGAGCGGTTGATGAGGTCAGTCAGTAGGGAGAGGACTGTATCTAGTACTAGATGTAGGATTCTCATATCAAAAGAATATTTGCAATAGCAAGAGCCACTGAGTGCTTTAATGAGATAAGGCCTTGCCTCACTCGTAAAGATCACCCTGAGATGGAAGTGGGGAGGCTGGGTGTTAGGTGGTGGGGTTGCAGGAGTGGGGTCAAAGAAGTTATTTGGGAGTACTGCACTAAGGTCAAAGAATGATGAGTTGAGACAGTTGGCGATGGCTAGCGGGTCGTGGTAGGGACATTGTTGACAGTTAGTAGGGAGGGGAGGAGCCAGGATTTGCCGTTAAGTTCCTTGATATTGTCTCAGAACAACCGAGCATTCCCCCAGGAGGAGGCAAGGGTAATTTTGTAGTAGTCTGATTTGGCCTGGTTTATAGCCCAGGTGCATCTGTTACGAGCCGCTTTATAGGCATGCCTGTCCGCCTACGTGATGGATGCGACTGCTTTATGGCAGAGATCAACTCTGTGCTTTAGCTGTTGGAGCAGTGCAGGCATGACCCAGGGGGCATTACGTTTCTTGAATTGCACTTTTGCTAGTGGGGCATAGATGTCACATGCTTTATTATTTATTTATTTATTTATTGAATTGTTTCACCAGGAAAGATACACTGAGCAACTTAATGCTCATGTCATGGTACGTCCTGGGGGTATGGGGATAGGGATGAACAGAGAGTACTTAGATAGATACATAACAGATGGTGAATACATACATACTGGGGATGGTTGGTGAGGAGAAGGTCGATCAGGGTGCTATAGCCATTAGTGGGGTTTACCCTGGTAGGTTGGCTGACCAGCTGTGTCAGGTCCAGCGCAGCGAAGGTGTACTTGGTGTGGGAAGCCAAACTGGCAAGCCAGTTCACATTAAAGTCTCCAATCATGATGTGTTCTGTTTTTTGGGGGGAAGCTGGAGATGTACTTAGCAAAGGGATTGTGTAGCAGGAGTTTGGTATCTTGGGGGGACATATGGGCCAGTAAGAATTACAGGGGCTCTGGAGAGATCTGGAGTTACTTTTAACAATAAGGCTTGGGCACTATGGTCTAGTAGAGGTGTTGGAAAGGCATAGCATATCATGGAGTCACGGACGTACACAGCACACACCCCACCACGTTTACCCACTCTGTCGGCTCTGTGAAGGGTGAAGCCAGGGAGGGAGACCAAGGAGTCAGGTATTTTTCTGGAGAGCCAGGTTTCCGGGAGGGCTAGCACATCTGGCTGATGTTGCAGTATCCAGCATTGGAGACCTGCTGTCTTTTTGGGTAAGCTGCAGATGTTCATTGCAGCTATTCTAAGCTTGTGGTGCAAGAGGCTAGGGCAGGGTGAGATGGGGCCTGGGTTAGGATGAACATTTCTTGAAATTAGTAGGAGTATGGCAAAGACCCTGAGGAGAACAAAAGATTGTTGCCTTATTGTCAGGGATAGCTGCCACCTAGATATAGTGTGGATAGTACTTGGGATGACCAGGGTAATAAGGGTTGGAAATGATAGGAATGTGATCCAGCATGGATGCTGATGGTGGCACATGACGCAGGGTGATATGTGGGGGGGATGGGGGATGCATGCCAGGCAGTGGCAGTGTGGGTGGTAGTTGGTGACGGTTCGTGGGGGTGGGAGGTGTAGGAAGAAGGGCCTTGAGGGGAGGGCTGAGGGGTCCAAGAAGTAGGATAGTAAGAGTGATCAGTAGGAGCCTGGGTGGTCTGCGTGACAATGGTTGCGCAGCAAGTGGTGATAAGGGGGCAGTGGCCCAGTGTCGGTATAAGGGGCGGGGCATTCCAATACCCATAATTGTGGTGGTCTCCATGGCACAGCGGTAGGATGATGGACTATGGTTTCTTAGGGTGTAGTAATTTGCTTTAAGTAAGAAGGACCCAGGATGAGAAGTGTTAGGGGAGAGAAGTGGGAAGAGGAATGCAACCTCCAGTATACAGTATAATTTGCAAATGGAAAAGTAGACACAAAAAAAAAAAGCTAGAAAAATTAACAATCCTGTTTCACTAAACAGTTGGTACTGGTAAACTCAGCATTAACAGTTCTTGTATTAAAAAAGAGACAGCTCTGGAAGGGTAGAGTCAAGAGCCAATAAGAGAAGGGGGAATAGCATTATACCTAATCAGAGCTCAGGAGCAGTAGCAGTGCAGCCAAATGGCCTGAAAAGCAAACAGTGCCAAGTTCAATCCCGTTGGTAGCTGTGGGCTGCTCTTCAAAATGTATACCTGGTTGTAGGCCGAGAGTCAGGCCGGTCAGCGCAGAACAGCCACTGGGTTCAGAGCAGCTCCTATAGCTTGCAGGAGGAGACAGTCACCCATACGGGCAGGATGCCTGGTAGTAGGCTAAGAGGCAGGTGGGTCAGCGCAGAACAGCCTCTGTTAACAAGAGGAGTGGCTTTCTGGGGCAAAGCTTTTCTCTGAAGGCACCTACTGCAGGTTTTGACATGGCTTTCAACATCAGCCCCCATCTTTGGCCAGTAGAATCTAGACCGCACCAAGTCGAGGGTCCGGTCAATACCGAGGTGTCCTATGTGATTGTGTAAGGACCTTGGTACTAGTGGCTTGAAAGCTGTGGATAGCACCAATTGCTGCTCGTCCAACTGACCACACCAATCTACTGTCTCACGATAGAGTAACTGATCTCACAAATTTAGTCGGGGGCCTTCCTTGAATAATAAGGCAGTCCGTAAGTCGGTAGAATGTAGTTTAGACACATCTTTCCCTGCAGGAAGGACATTAAGTGCGGGCTGGATCATGGGATCCTGGGATCCTGGGATTGAGTCCACCAAATACTGTCGTTATCAAACTGGGACAGGGCACTGATGTCCAATGCAGAAAAATGACAATAGGCTGCAGGTATGCAAGTATCAGGGGGCCCCAAACAGTCCACCAGACAGTCCACTGTATCTGCGGATGGCTACTCGTCTTTGTCAAATTTTTGGCACAATGCTTTAATAGAGTGTTCTGACAGCCTCACCCAGTTGTCTTGGCTGCTCTGAAAGAGCATTAGTATCGATATGGTTCAGTCCAGGATGGTATTCAGCCACATAATCATAAGTTGACAGGGCAGAAAGCCACCTGTGCCCAGTGGTGTCCAGCCTGACTGAGGTCTGTACATATGTTAGAGGGTTATTATCAGTTTTTAACCAATATTTTGGCCCCATAGAGGTACTCATGAAACTGGTCAACTATGGCCCACTTTAGAGCGAGAAACTCCAACTTGTTTACAGGATAATTTCGCTCAGATGGTGTCAAGCTTTGACTGGCGAAGGCCATAGGTATCAGGCCATCTTCATAATATTGATACAACACAGTCCCAAGTCCCTCAGGCTGGCATCTGTATGCAGGACATATGGCTGGGTAGGGTCAGCATAGGCAAGTACTGGGGCGTGAATAAGCTGGTAGATGATCTCAAAGAATGCCGCTTCGTACTCAGGAGTCCAATGGGCTCCAAATGGTTCACCTGTTCAGACATCTACGTTTTCTTCTTCCTTGAGGGATCCCTTCTTGTACTTATGGTTGGTAGGAGGATAGCCTTGAGTGAGCTTGAGAAGGGGCCAGATTACCTTTGAATAGTCTTTAATGAACTACCAATAATAGCCACAAAACCCCAAGAAACACTGCAGTTCTTTTAAGTTAGCTGGCTGAGGCCAGGTAGTCAGAGACTCTACTTTTCTGGGGCCTATCTGTATCTCCCCGGCTGACACTATGTGTCCCACATATTTTACAGATGTTTGGAAAAACTGGCACTTGTCTATAGATAGTCTGAGACCGAATTCTTCCAGGCGGTCAAGAACTTTGAATAATCTGGTCTCATGTTCTTCTAGGGTGTGTCCGAAGACGATGAAATCATCCAAGTATACTAGACATTCTAACAGATTCATGTTTCCTACTGCTTATTCCATCAACCTCTGGAAAGTAGTGGAGGCACCCAAAATCCCCTGAGGCATCCTCAGAAATTCGTAGAACCCCAAGGGACAAATGAAGACTGTTTTCTCGTGGTCCTCCGGGGCCATCGGGATTTGATACCCACTTCATAGATCAAGTACTGAAAACCACTGACTCCCATTCAGGCAGTCCATGGCGTCCTGTATGCCAGGCATGGTGTATTGATCTGGTACAGTCCGTCAGTTTAGGGTCCAATAATCTACAAACATCCTCATGGACCCATTCTTCTTATGCACGACTACGATGGGAGACACATAGGGGCTTCTTGACTCTTGAATAATGCCAGCAGCTAGCATCTCCTGTAGGTGCCTCCAAACATTGTCTATATCAGCTAGGGCAAGGCTGTGGGACTGCTCTCTAAAAGGTCTGTTGTCATGAAGCCTGATAGTATGCTCAGCACCATGGACACACCCCACATCCCATTCCTTTAAGGAAAACACTTGGTCCCTCTGGACAAGTTTCTTACTGACTCAAGTCTTCCATTCAGCAGACAATGGGGAATCACCAAAGTCAGATAGGTCTGGGGTCACCTCCACCTTTTCACCAGAATATTTGTGGTTGGGCAGTACTGCATTGTCCGCACAGTGTACCATAGCTAACGTACACCCCCTGTTCACTCAAATTTCTCGATCAGACACATTCCAGATTTGGACCATCACTCGCTGTGCATAGACATGGGCACGGGCAGGTAAGATATTGGGTTTAACCAATAACCCCTTGGCAGCTTCTCTTCACCATGTGCATCCGGCATCAATATCTTATTTCTCATATCCTTTCTAAGGTGAACTTCTCCATGAACAGTGTACTGAACATTGGGTGGTAGTACTTGAGAATCGGAATCTTTCTTCCACACTATCCCCATCGGCTCATCTCTGTCTGCTTCTGTAGTCTGTTTTTGCAGGTCATAGACTCTCTTTATCAAGGCCAGAATTCTCAGGGCCAGCACAGTCCATTACCCTTGTTTCTCTTAACACAGCTGTGCTAGTCTTCCAAACATATGGGCATTGGTTCCAATGAGCAAGGGAACCCCATCATACAATCCTGTAGGAAGGCTAGTGTCTCTACTTGTTCATCTACACCAGCTACAGTCGCAGGAAAAGACAGCCAGAGCTGGACATAGCCTAGGTAGGGATAAGACTTGTTGCTCATTCCCCACACATGTAGGCCTTCCAGAGATTGTAATGGCACATCAGATAAATGTTTGTCATACCAGTCCTGGAATACAATGGTCACTTGCAACCTGCTGTCGAGCACAGCCCGAGCATGGATAACATTGACAGTCACAGTAGTCTCCATCGAAGGGACTACCATTTTGGATGAGTCTGGAGGGACAGTAGCAGGGGCCTGGACAGATGATTTAGCCACAGAGACGTTTGAGTTAGGATTTCTTGAACCTTCACTGTGGTCATTTCTGGCACCCCTCCGGCATTGTTTCACTTTCTGGAGCTCCCCCTTGAAGTCTGTATACAAGTTTATCTAGGTCTTTTGGGGACTGGTATTCTTTCTTCATATGCCCATCCTTCCCACAATTATGACAAAATATGCTTTCTAGGCGTGGCTGAGACATCACATTAGGAGCAGAGGCAGGGGTACTACCAACAGAAAATCTTGATTCAACCTCTGTCTGCAGTGTGGTGAGTATTGGGAGATGTCTCAGTAATTCTCTCACTTCCATAGTCAATTGTCAATTCATAAATGTATGAGCTGCAGTTAGCAGAAGATGCCTGGGTGTGCATCCCCACCCCCATAGCGGACGCGCTCTGAGAGGGGTTCGGGTCTACTGTATCTTTGGAATGGGCTTGTAGGGAAACGGTAGCCTTCATTTCGGACCTCTCGCAGTATCTCACCCCATGGCGGAGTATCCTTGATAGCCTCTGAGTGTTCAACTGGCACTGTATTTCGGCCCTGAACATCACTTGCATGGGCACCCTCAGTCACCTGGGCAGCAACAGATATGTGAGAGGGCCCCCCACATGGCTGCCTCCTCTCAATCCTCTGAATTTCCTTCATCAGTCCGTCATAGGTAGGAGGCACATCCAACCAGGCTGCAAGTCGTAGTTGGAGCAGCAATAATTCAGAGAATGGGGCAGACTTGAGAAGTTGATCCAGCTTAGTCTGATATAACTTAGCTGTAGCCATGCCACCTTACTTTAGGCATTCCTGTAGTATTGCTTTGAGTTGAGGCACATACACTGATAAGGGCTCCACTGGGTATTGCTGAGTGTTTTTGACCCTACACCACAAGTCCTCATCTAAATCAGGACTCCAATACACATTTTCCAATGCATTCAGTTAAATAGTCTTGAGCAGTTGCTTCTGGGTTGCTAGCCTGTGTGGCGTGAACAGTAAGCTGGGCAGGGCCTCTGAGGCTTTCAACCACACTTTTCTTCTTCTCTGCCTCAGGGCATTGCCATTCTTGGATTTGAGGGGCAACATAGTCTATCCAAGTCTCCCAATTGTTCTCCCTCTGGGGTGTGGGAAGGGTGCCTGAGAACATCTTCAGCCGGTGATATGAGTCGTGACTAACTGCAGGCACAGAGATGAGCACAGGAGCTGGTGAAGGGACAGGTATGGGAACTGGCAGGGATATTGGGGAAGGAACACCCCTAGGTGGCAGGAATAACTTCTTGAAGTCCTCTATGGTCTTCTCCTCCTCCAGTAACAACTTGGCCAACTTCTCCTTATAAGTCTCAGATAAGGGTGGGGGCTCATCCTCCCTGGGGTCTTTACTGTCCTTAATTATTACCCTTCAGGCAGCTGGAACCCCTTCTGAGGCAACAGTCTGTGGCACTTTGGAGCTGTCCATGGGGTCACTACACTCTACCAAGGCCATGAAAGTTTAGGCAGTCAAATCAGCCTGCTGACCCACCACCACAGCATTTTTTTAAACATTCAACTTTGAAAAGTGCTCCTTCTAAAGTATACTTACTAATGCTCAATCCAATATAAGCAAGGCATTGCGGGGGTCAATCTCCTGCCCCATACACCACCCCACCTACTGGTGCACAGCCACTTCTATTGGGGTAGCCATTTATCTTTAACAATAATTCTTGATTTTGGCCACTGGGGGTGCTAATCCCAGCAGTGCTTCCAAGATGTAACCCCTAGGCGGCGCAATCCCAAGAGATACTACCCTTGCCTGCATGATCAAGTGCAGGTTGAGGGGCCTGGGTACTGAAAACGGGTGCCTCCACCCAGAGAATAGGGTTAGTGGTAGCGTAGCTGACCTGTGTACAGCCCCCCGGGACACTGTTAGCCCCCTTGTTTCCCTCTAGTGGCCTAAATGGTTCACAGAGTACACAATTGCAATTAACACCTGACAGCAGTTTTAACCCCACACTTGTTGCACTTTCCACATGGGCTGATTCAGCTGACTCAGCCCTGGAGACCCCCTGTAAAATAAGATTTAGCACAACAACCAACAGTACTTCAATGCTGTTTGTACAGAGGTACACCACAACCAGTTTCAATGCAAAAAGATTTAGATCTGATTTATTTAAGGGGGCAGTAACAAGGAAGGGGCAGACTCTGGTGGTTGTTTCAAGATCTGAAAGATTCAGGTTATAAGGCATGCACTTTAAGGTCACTGTATCACAGTCATGCACACTCTGGGTACCCAGTTGGAACTACGGCTAGCCTAAAGCATTGTCCGGGGTAGGCCGGCATTGCAGCTGGTCAGGGCCCTAATGATGGAAAGAAATAAGCATGCACAGTAATCCACAAACTGTAGTCTGGAGTCAGATGGCTCAGTTCACGATAAACAGGCAAAACAATTAAATCAGATGGCACACTTTGATTGAGCTGTTGTTGCAGGGAGCTATCCTGGTGTTTACTCACACTACCCAGTACAGGACACAGGATGGATGAAATGGAGACTTCAGGATGAAATACTGATTTGCCAGGAGAAGCAGGGCCCACACAATTCACCATGGTGTCGTTGCTGTTTGTGGTGTTGAGTAGGGAGCTGAATCCCCAGGCAGGTCTCTCATCAGTGGGTTCTCTGTGGCATAAGCGGCTGTCTGAGCCTAAGTGGCAGGGCCCAGACTGGGTGAACAGTTCGGAGAAAAGTCCGGAAGTTGCTGGATGCAGCTTCCAGCAAGCATGACACAATCAGGCAGTGGGAACCAAATCATGACCCACTAACAGCATTCAGCACACTTAGAGAAAAGGCAAGTAAATACCACAGTTCGGATGACAGTCCGGTTGCAATTCTCAGTGTCTCTGTGCAAACCGTAAGTGGTAGTCTCAAGTCCTGACAGGCCGATCGCACCAAGGCAAATCTTCGGTCCACAACAGGCGCATTTCCTTTGTCACAATTCAGGATTCTGGTCCCAAGCACAGCAGATATGGAAAAGGTCAAAATTTGTAATGCAGACTTCTTCACTCCAGAAGATGGTAGCAGGCAGGCCAGACACAGCCTTCCTGCCGATTCCTCTGCGCTACTACACAGGAGCAGCTGCTCGAATCTCTTGAGCTGTTCACTCTTTCAACTCTAGCTCCAAACTGACACTCTGCTGCAGGCAGCTTGGGACTTTCCCAGAAATCCAAAAAGTTTGATTCATTGATTCATCTGCCTGTCACAGCTAGAGTTCCCCCTCGAGGTCCATTTAGGCACCAAAGGGCAAAAACTACAGTTCCTACAGAAATTCACTCCCACAAGACCCCTTGGGACAGATTCCATTTTAGGGTCCCCAAAGGTACTGATTGGTCCAAACCAGCAGTCCAGAACCAAGATGGTGGTGATTAACAGAAATATCCATGCTGCAAAGGAAGGCAGGTTAGAAAAACTACGATACTACTATTATTAAAGCAGATAATCAGCAAGCAGTTATAGCTCCTTGTAGGGCTCCCTCTGCACAATTAGCAACGGCAGAATGGAGCAAAAACACTGCAGCCCAGGCGGGACTCGAGCCTGAAACTACTCGGCCCCTACCCAGATTAATTACACACTATGATATAGGCAGCTCTTAAAGAAACAGGCACGGAGACTAACAGCACTCGCATGCAGACAGTTTTAAATTGATAGGACACAGAACACCTGCCTGGCAGTGGGCATTTAGGCAAGCCCAAGGAAGACTTTTGGGAACCCTTATTTGTAGGGGGGTTACACTTGGAACCACTCAGCATCTCCGTACCACCATTGCACTCCTCTCTGTCCCTCACTGCACTCATTGGCCATCTCCACTGCGAATGCATCCCATCCCACTGTCACACCCTAGCATCACAGTCTCGCTGCTTTCCCCAAGTCCCTCTCTCACTAACTGCAGATGGCAGCAACTATGGCGGGGAAACAACAGCACATTGCTCAGCTTGCAGGACAGCCAAGGAGTGCTAGTTTGTGTATCACTCTCTCTCTCTCTCTCTCTGCGTGACTGATACGTCCCTGACCTGCTTACACTGTTTGCACATGGCTGCCTCACTAACTTCATTTGACTGCCATAACACAGGGCATGGAACACGGAGTAGATTGCAGGGGAGACACGACATTACAATTAACAAACTGTGCCTACCTGCTTCCTGCATCACTGTAAGTGGGGAGGAATGAAGCAGCAAATAGAACTTTCCAGTTCCCTGAATTGCGTGTGGGACTGGGTACAGCTGGCACTACTGCTTCGTGACAACAGTTACACAACAATGGGGAAAGTCCGTACCCTACAGCACTGACAGGCAGCCACTGTTAGTGGTGTGGCTTTCTCTCACATTTTTAATGGCTGCTGTCACTGCTGAATTTCCCCACATATAACAAGTCTCAATTTGCGCAGGGATCTTCCTGGCCCAGCATCTCACCCCAGCTGTGGATTAAATAGTGAATTAAATCCATGGTCAGGTGATGCTCTTTGACCAATGAGCTTTCCTACTTTTGACAACCCATGTTATAATGACCTAGAATAGGGCTTTTTGTTGATTCCATGAGAGAAAAGGGTAAACTAAATAGTTATAACTGATTTTGTATCATGTGGTCTGCACACACACAAACAAATCACTTGAACAAATAACCATTGAAAAAATCTGACAAAACACTAGCTTTCTTATTAAATACATAATGGGGCTTTATGTGTATTTAATGACAGAAAAGACCAAGTTAAATAGTTATAACTTTATTTTTAATTATTTGGTCATTTCGCCAGGAATGTATACAGAGCAATACATTGCTCATTTCCAGATATGTCTGGGGGATAGGGGAAATTGGAAGTACAGGCACAGCAGTGCAAAATTACAACTGAATTATTTTTAATAATGTGGTAAAACATTATTCAAATAATACAAAATACAAAATTGTGAACATAAGTGCAATATGAACAATAAAGTGCAAAGAGTACAATTTACAGAGACCAGAAGCTGCAACAAGAGAACTTGAGAGGTTACAGACAAGCAAAGATGCATGGTTACAAAATCAGGAGAAAAAGGAAACATGTTACACACAACAAAAAAAAATAGGGTGCAGCCTGGGTACTGAAATATCAGTTAAAACAGGAGAGTGGAGGGACACAGTCTTAGTGAGAATTTAGTAGGTAATATTGAGTGCTAAGTTGGGCATAGCTAATTGGGCACTGGGGGCATAGAGAAGGACCAGACACTTGAAGTGGTACAGAACTTGAATATGGTTAGGAGGATTGGCATGAGCAGGAATGGGATGAATACACTCGAAGGAGGGAAGAGAGAGCGGTGATAGTAGTAATGAGCTCTAAGATGGTAGTTGATGGGAGACCAAGGCAACAATGAATGCCTGCAATAAATATAGGTAGTGTAAATGGGAGAGATATTTTAATTAAGAGGAGTTCATATTGATTTTGTATCATGGGTTTTGCACACATGCAAACAAAAAACAACCACCAAAAAAATGACAAAAGACTAGGGGCCCCATTTTAATAGGTTTGGGACTAGCACAAGGGGCTTGCAGCAAGGAGAAATGGTACAAAGAGCTCCTTGCGCTGCATCTTGCCCCAGTCCTGATTTTGTAAGCCACCCTGTGCCAGTGGGGGGACTGCTTGTGCCAATCAGGCTTGCACCATTATTGTGATGACTGCACCCATGCACTATGGTGGAAGAGCTCTTGCACCAGGGCAGCACTACAATATCCCCTAAACTGGGATTATGCAAGCTGGTCTAACCATCGCACACCACTCCCGGAACAGTTGCTGGGTGGTGGGGTGACCCTGTGAGCTTCCGGTGCAGGCCCCTTCATAGCCCTCTACACCTCACAGACCACCACTGGAGCAGCCATTGGTCCATGGCAGGTATAAGCCCACAACCCTACACCCCCGCCCCCACCGCGTGGTGGCACTGGAGCATCTGAGCCCCTAAACAGACCCACACAGCCTGTGCACTTGCCTCGTCAGAACAGTTGTGACCCACAAGCTCAACCTGTCCCACCCCCTCCATGAATCAAGGCATGCCCAGGATGACCTACCAGCCACCAGGGTGACCAGCCAGTGGGTTGCCATCATTGGCTTGCAGCATTCCCCACTGTGTGCCATGTCTTCAGTGCAGATGTCAGCTTGCAGCAAACCTGGGGACTATGGCATCAGGCACCCAGTTTTTGTGAAATCAGTCACAGGGTCTCAGGGTCTCAGGGTCCCTGGGCATGCGGTTTGCTGCAGGCAGTGGTTCAGCGCACCACGCACCAATCTAATGAGGCTTTGTAAAATTGAGTCCTAACTCTTTTGTTTATTAGATATTAACCCAGAATAGGGCTTTTTGTTGATTTCATGACAGAAGAGGTCAAATTAAATAGTTAGAACTGATTTTATATCATGGGATCCACAAAAAAACATCAACAAAATGCCAATATACTAGCTTTTTTATTAGTGAGATCTATACACATACATATGAGTACACCTTTTTTGCATAGGAAAGGTGCAAATCTACCAGCCCATCTATCACTACTAATTAATGAATTAAAACATTATCATTTCATAATACTTTCTCAATTAACTTGATAAAAGTGTTATACCAGTGAAGAATGATATCTAATTAAAATTTTAAAACACCTTATAAACACTAGTTACATTACTGAAACACCTGCAGCACCTTTACTGAGCAAGGTTTCCTTTTTTTATAAAACAGTCAAAAAGTAAAATTCAATTTGTAGTTCAACTCCAAAGACAAAACTCTCATACATAGGGGTTTTACCAAATGTTCGACCCTCCACCCCCACACACACACACACCAATAGACTATTTACTGTACTTCAAAACAAAACATAAATATTCAGTTTTCAAAACATGGTTACTTAAGCATTATCAAACAGACTAAGTAACATCAGCTCAACTTTTGACAATTATTGTACCAAAGAATATTTTAAAGTAAAAAATCAACCTATCACATCCTGAAGCAAACAAACTGAGCTGAATGGACTGTAGACCACAACCATGCTGTATTCTAAATCGCAAGATCGATAGTCACATAGTTAAATTCAAACAGCATTCTTTGATGAGAAAACAAAAGCACCAGTCACCCAATTATTGAACGTGCAATTGATTAATTGATCTCTTTGAAAATCAGCACACTAATTAGAGAGGTTAACTCCCACTGGACATTCCTCTCTGTTGTTTGTTCGATTTCATCGAGTTGTATGTCTTCATTTTTTTGCCATTCCTGACTAAACACAGCCTCCACACTCACCAGTCTATTGAACATGTTAGTCCTAGGGTACTAGATGCCACCAGCACCCTCTGTGTAGTTCTGGCTAACAACTTACACGTGATATAACATTCACCGTGCGGTCAAGCACCAGCACTAGACTGACTCACTGTGTCACATCAAAGATGGATGAACCATCACTACCGCTAGGAGATGAAAATGAGGATTCCTCAGAGCTTTTATACACCAATACGCTCAGCTTTTTTCATGCACAAAATATTCTCAGATCATCTTGTTTTGGTACAAGGAGTTAAACAGTTTTAGTTACAAATGTAGAATAAAATTGTTCATTCTCACAAGTACAGTAGCACACTCTTTCAAGTGGCCTGATTAAACTGATTCAAACAGTGGACTAGTTGTAAGCTATAATACCCTCCTGTATATTTCATTAATTATTATGTCTAATTAATTATGCATAAGCCTAGAGAGGCTCCTGATCGGCTACTGGATCAGTCATTAACATCTGAGAAATTACCAATCCAGCAGCCAACTGATGCTGGGTGGCACGCACAGCTCGTGCCACACAGTTAAAACTAAACAAACAAAAAAAGAGCAAAAACAAAAGTTGTTTCTGCGATTAGACTTATAATCACAATAACAGCCTCGAAGCAGGTAATTTCCTTGGTTTAACAACTGGCTGGAGGAAGGTGATCCTCAGCTGCACCTCAGGTCCCCAATCCCGTCAATCGGTCATTAATCACTCAGTCATTATTGTTTAATTCACCCCACCCCAGCAGGGATTTCATCACCATATGTGGACTACAAATCCTATGACCACTCCCTATAGTGGAGAAATGGACTTTATCAGTTTTGGTTTTAGGACATCTTCAACACCTCTGCTGACAAAATACTGCCTTTAAACAATCAGCCCTTTAGAAGAAGTGACATCAAAGGTTGATATTACATTTCTCCTGTGTCCTGGCTGTCAACACGGAATTATTATATTATGCACAACTTTCAGAAAGGTGAAGTATATAAATTCAATACCCAGTACATGCTGGCCTGGTGGCACTGAGGGTTCAGGCCTGGACGCCATACCTCACGCCACACTGGTGACCTGGGTTCGAAGACAAACTCAGGTAGCTGGGGGTCGACAGGGAAGGGAGAGGACTGAGCATCCAGAGAACAGCTCCTCCTTTCCCGGGGGGAGGGACCCAGGGTTACTCGGTGTCCCAATGACCCCCAATGAAGATTGGGGGTACTGCAGGTACACCAGCTGACATGAGGGGTGGATTGTGGCAGACACCAGCAGGGCCGCCATGTGCAGGCATCATTACATGCTGCACTCCGAGGGGAGGGACAGGAAAAACAAGAAAAAAACCCTGGCAGCCAGGTGAAGCAACGGTTTGTCTCCTGAAGTGGAAACCCCACATGTTCAGTGCTGGCCACGATCCTGACCTTACCACTGGGGATCCTCGGCCTCCTCCTGTATGGGCCGGTGGGATAGAGGAGGATCCTGATCCTGAAGCTTCGGTCAGGGGAGTGGTTCAGGTGGGCAGTTAGGAGTAGATTCCGAGCGAGCCCTCCTGAGAGATGCCCCCCAGACTGACAGGTGAAAACACAGTTAAAAAGCAAGCAATAATACACCATAGGTAATGTATAGGTAATACTGGATCGCCTAGGGCATGATGAGGCCTGACGCTTAGAAAATGGGCAACTGTATTTGTTTGTAAAAATATTTTTATGTGTAGATGTTAAAATAATTTTATTTTTATTTTTTGGAATAAAATAGTTCCTCTATCAACCTAGTTGTCATACTCAAGCATCCACCATTTTCAATTTTTCTTGGTTAGGTGACTCCCCCTCTATACACACAAACCACGCAGACACACACACACACACACACACACACACACACACACACACACACTCACTTGTGTGTTAAAGCCTTGTTTTTTTTTCTAGTTAAGGTTTTTGTTTTAGGTTTCTGTTTTCTTTCTCTCCCACACCTCTACAGCTGTCATCCACTCGCCCTCCCCATGACAAGTGCAGTAATTCTACTGGCACGGTGGCACCTGGAAGATCATCTCCTCCCTTCACACTATTGTGTATGTGTTTTGGGGGTAGTTGTTTTAGTAAGAAGAGGCTGATAATTTAAGGGAGAGAATGTCTAGCTACTGAAGCGCTGTGTCAGTTGTAAGAGGATGCCGGGAGAGAGAGAGCGAAAGAGCGAGACACTTTTTGAATGGGACGAGCTTTACTGGGGCTTCACTTTAGGAGCACAGAGTCTGTGGAGAGCTGTGTCACTGAAAAGTTGCTCTGAGAGCTTAGACACTAAGAATATTTTTTTCTTTACAGTCGAGCAGTTAAAATGTGTGGCGATGTGAGAGCGAAAGATCAGGAACTGACACGCAGTGTGTGTACGAGCGAGTGAGAGAGACAAAGAGAGAGACTCTGCGGATGAACCATTGGGGATGAAAAAAATAAATAAATAAATAACATGTGTAGCGAGAAATTAGCTCAGTGGAGGTTGTATGAGGTTTAATCAGGCAACTGGCACTGAACTATGGAGACATGGAGGTCAGTTTCTTTCCCAGGCGAGAGAAAAAATGACGACGATTTAAAATTGAATTAGGTGCTTCCCACCAATGAGAAAGTAGGCTGGGCACAAAGATACTTGAATGGGAGAAGGGGCACTGGGGCTGGCACTTTTTGGTTTCTAGTCATATATTTAGAGTTAATGTACCCCTCTGCCAGGGGTATCAGACAACCAGAGAGCAGGAAATAAAAAGCCCATTTTCTAAAAAAATCATAATACTCAATACACATCAGTAAAACGGAATTCTACAACAATGTTGCACCACATAGAGTCATCAAGATATACAGAATCAGTTGCAAGTACTGAGAGGCATAGCTTGTCTGCCTACAAAATGGCTGCTTAATTCTGAACCACTGTGTTACCCACTCTAACAATCCAGCACAATCCTATCAAAAAACTACACCTATCTAAAAACTTACTATATACAGTAACATTTAAAAGTCCATGTTGTGCTGAGTCCAGCAATACCTATCAGACCGTGAATCTGCCCTTGACAGTAGTTCATCCTCAGTCCCTCCTTAAAGGCTGATCGCAGCATCACCAAAAACATGCTCAGCTCCAGCATTCCCTCAGACAAAAACATGACTCAAATAAAAGGGAAACAACTCCTGGCACAAATAGGCAAGCTTGAGGTAGCATCTCAAAGAACTAACACTGATATACTGTAGTTGATATATCTTAAAGGATTAATATCATAAAGCAGTGCATCACGGACACTGAGGACTGCACAGACTGTCATGTGGCATCCATTCGTGACCAAGACCATACCATCTGGCTTTTATGGGAAAGAGTGGAAGATTTGACATGAGTTATATGACAGAACCATGACTGGGATGTAAACATACCAGGATACACTATCTACAGGAGGGACAAGGAGGGTAAAAGAGGAGGAGGAGGATGAGTAGCTCTCTACATAAGGGAAGGAATCAAAGCAACAGAACAAAAGGGTAAACAGGGAGGAGAGGAAGTACTATGGGTCAATTTGGAGACAGGCAATGGCACCACAATCCGCACAGGGGTTGTAGACAGACCCCCGTCTCAGAGGGAGGACATGGACAAGGTAATAATAGAAAGTATCCTTAGAATGGCAGAAAAAGGGGAGATATTACTAATGGGGATCTGAATATGGCAGATGTTAGCTGGAGTGCATTTGCAGCAGCCACTTCTAAGAGTGAGGTCATTCTAGATACCCTACGGGGAGGCATACCTTAGACAACTAGCATTAGAACCCACTCGAGAGGGCGCAATCTTAGACCTGGTACTCTCAAATGGGGATGGCGAGAGGATCACAGATTTAGAAGTGGGTAGTCATCTGGCTACTAGTGACCATCGAACAGTATGGTTCACAATAAACACAGCAGTAGAGTCAAGCCATACAAAGGCAAAGGTATTGGACTTCAGAAGCGCTGACTTTGCCAGAATGGGTGAGTGCCTAAGGAATGCACTAGCAAATGGGCAGGAAGGAGTGGTGGAAAAAAAATTGGGAATAATCAAAACTGCCATCACAGAGGCAACAAGCCATTGTGTGACGCAAATAAACAAAACAAAATGATGTAAGAAACCATTATGGTTCTGAAAGGAGATAGCAGGGAAGGTTAGCGAGAAAAAGAAAGCATTCAGGAGGTACAAGGAATCACAGAAGGAGCAGGACAGAGAATTGTATCAATTAAAGCAAAAGGAAGCAGGGAAGGCAGTCAGGACAGCAAAGGTCCAAACCAAGGAAAAGATAGCCAACTCAGTTAAGAAGGGGGATAAAACCTTTTATAGGTATATCAGGGAGTGAAGGAAGACCAAGGGATGGATAGTGAGGCTTAATAAAGGGGAGGGTGTGGACAGAGGGTGACTGAAAAGGCAGAGATACTAAACAAATATTTTTGCTCAGTATTCACAAATGAAGAGGGGGAGGTACCGAAACCAAACAATAGAAACACTCTGGATATAGGGGTTGATACCAGCCCATTCACGGAAGAAAGGGTTCTGAAAGAACTCTTAAAACTGAAGGTGGACAAAGCATTGGGGCCTGATGGGATTCATCCCAGAATTCTAAAAGAACTAAGGGTAGAACTAGTGAAACCACTGACTACCTCTTTAATAAATAATGGGAGGATGGGGTGGTACCGGAGGACTGGAGGAGGGCAGGTATTATTCCACTTCACAAAAGTGGGAGCAGGGCAGAAGCAGGAAACTACAGACCTGTTAGTTTAACCTCAGTGATTGGAAAAATGATGGAATCACTTATGAACACGGGTGTAGGCAGGAATACTCACTGTACACATTTGTGTACAGTTTTTTTGTAGTACCTCTCCCAAACCATACACCTTTTTCTATCATTCCAGTCTGGAGTATTAGAATAAGTGTAAGCCACTGAGTAGTGTCTATATCTGACTAAACTTACATTGTTTACAACATAGATCTGTACACAACCTGTTTAGAGACTAAATGGGTCATCTGACAACAATCTGATTTTTTTCAATGGGGCAGCAGCTGGAGAGATGTGTACATTTCCTAAATGGGTGGGGGGGGCAGTTGGAGAGGATGTGTATATTTTTTAAATGGGGCAGGGGGAGGGCAGCAGTAGGGGAATGTGTGTCCAAAATGGAAATTTCTGGCTGCACCCCTACTTCTGAAGGAAAGAATTGTTGAGTGCCTAGAGGCCAGAGGGGCACAGGACCCAAGGCAGCATGGATTCACAGTGGGAAGGTCATGTCAGACGAATCTAATAGATTTCTTTTACTGGGTGACCAAAGTAGTAGATGAAGGAGGGACTGTGGACATGGTCTACCTAGACTTTTGCAAAGCATTTGACACAGTCCCACACAAAAGATTAATATACAAGTTGGCCAGCCTGGGAGTGGGTCCCAAGATGATAGCCTAGGTAAAGAATTGGCTGAAGAACAGGACACAGGGGGTAATAGTAAACGGAGTCCACTCTGAAGAAAGGGGGGTAATTAGTGGGGTACCGCAGGGTTCAGTACTAGGACCAATCCTCTTTAATGTCTTTATAAGCGACATTGCAGAGGGACAGGAAGGAAAAGTATGTCTCTTTGCAGACGACACAAAGATCTGCAAAAGAGTTGATACACAAGGTGGGGTGGAAAGGATGAGAAGTGACTTGGCAAGGTTGGAGGAATGGTCAAACATATGGCAGCTTAGATTCAATGCTAAGAAGTGCAAGTAATGCACCTGGGAAACAAAACCCAGGGAAGAGTACACAATGGGGGTGAGATACTAACAGCAATAAAATGGAAAGGACCGGAGGGTAGTCATATCAGATGACCTAAAGGTGGGCAAGCAATGTGAAAGGGCAGTAAGAAGGGCTGGGGGGAATACTGGGATGCATAGGGAGATGCATCACTAGTAGAAAACAGGAAGTTGTTATCCCTCTGTACAGACAGCTGGTGAAACCCCATCTGGAGTACTGTGTGCAGTTCTGGAGAGCCAATCTCCGCAAAGACATAGACAGGATGGAGGCAATCCAGAGGAGAGCAACTAAAATGGTGCAGGGGCTGCACTAGAAGACATATGATGACAGACTTAAGGAGCTTAATATGTATAGCCTCAAGGAAAGGAGGGAGAGGGGAGACATGATAGAAACTTTCAAATACCTCAAGGGAATCAACAAAGTCAAAAAGGGTAACATCTTTCAGAAAAAGAGGTGTGCAAGAACAAGGACGCACAATTTGAAGATTGGGGGACGGTTCACAGGTAATGAAAGGAAGTATTTTTTTCACGGAAAGGGTTGTGGATGCATGGAACAGCCTTCATCAGGAGGTTGTGGAGTCAAAAACAGTGGTGGATTTCAAGAATGCATGGGACAGTTATAAGGCAATTCTAGGGGGTTGGGGTAAGAAGTAGGCTGTTGGTTAACTAGAACCTGCAGCTTATCCATTAGGTAGGGAAATGGACAGACTGGGTAGGCCAAGTAGTCCTTATCTGCTGTCAAATTCTATGTTTCTATATTTAATGCCCCACTTTCATATTTGCAACTTATGGCAAAGCACTTATAGAGGATGTCTGTCATACCTCACGCACTAAGCTCCAGTTCAGTTCAACCTGTTACTAGTTTTTTTTTTTTGTTTGTTTTTTTCTCTCATCTCTTTTTCTTTTCACATTGTACTATTACTCAGTATGGTAAATGGAGCCCAGATTAAATTATCTGACCGTGAGGCCTCACTATAGCACAAACAGAAAAAAATTGAATGAGACACCCCTCTTAATAAAAGAACCATGGCATTCAGGACTCCAAAGCAATTAACTCCAGGGATGCATCATGGACATTTCACTGCTAGCCATGCTACTCCTATGTGATGAGATCAGCTATTTCTTGCTAATGATTGCAACCCACACAACGAGTACTCCCTTACAGGCCATGGAGGATGTTGCACCCAATCGCCTCTCTAGCGTGCCTCGTCAGAAAGATACTTGCACTCTAGGTGCACTTGACTGCACTATGAGTCACAGTGTCGGGCATGTTAAGTGGGGAAGGGATGGTTTTTACCTACTACTCTGCAGTCTTCCGCTCCTACATTGTGGGGACGTAGAGGCTAACCCAGGTCCCACACATTCTTTTTCACATTGGTCCTTCCCGTATGGTATCAGAATTATCCATATCAATATAGGAAGCTTTGTACCAAGGATTCATGACTTGGAAGCCTGGGCGTCGCGCCACAAACCCAACATTCTTGGAATTCGCGAAACCCGACTGAAACCCTCATCATCAGACACTCTCTGCCACATCCAGGGCTATACTAGCTTTAGAAATGACAGACTTGGCCCTAAGAGAGGGGGTGGGGTTATGATCTACCTGAAGCACCACATTTCCGGCACCATCATTGCCTCTAGCTATCCCAGGAGGTGACCCCAGAATGGCTGCTAATGGAACTCACCACTGGGGAAATGCTCAAATTATACCTGGGCTGCATATACAACCCTCCACTGTGAGGGATCGATGGGCTAAAGAAAATATTCACTGCAGTGGACGGTCTCTCACCAGTAAGGGACACCATCATTTTAGGCAATTTCAATCTAAATTAGCTGGACACTTAACAGCACAACTATGCCGAATTCCTCAAAGAAATTAATCTGACACAGATCACAGACTCACCCACGCGCCACAACTCCAGATCAGGTAATCATACATTACTGGACTGGATACTGACAAACCGCGATGATGGGGTCAGCCTCGCAGGAGTACTATCAGATTCCATCAGCGATCACTTCCCTACTTTCTGTATGTGGTCTTGCCAGAAAAACAAACCCCTCTCAAGGATCATCTCCTTTAGGAACTTTGCCAAGGTAAACATGGACATGCTAAATAGAGATCTGGGTGGCATCAACTAGTCCACCTTCTATACTGTATCTGATGTAGACACAGCACTGGGATTCCCCACCACTGTCTTAACCTTGGCATAAAATAAACACTGCCCTGTCACTACGCGGCACATATGGGGAGGAAACACTAAATGGGTCACTAGGTAACTGGTTGCTCTTATGAATGTGAGGGACAAGGCATGGGTAAACCATAAGGCTGCTCCCACCCCAGGTAACTGGGTAGAGTATAGGCATCTCAAAAACATGTGCAAGAGAGAAACCAAATCCTTAAAAGCATCATACTTCAAGGCCCAACAAACACAGAATCTTACGGATCCCCATAGCTTCTGGTCAGCAGTGAACTCTGTACTAAAACCAGCTAAACAACATAGTGCTATCTCACTAGTGAGTGACGTAGGTCTACAAACAGATCCCAAGACGGTGGCGAATCTCTCAAACAACAAATTTTCTAACCTAGACTCGTACCTAGCCCAACTTTTCTGCTGCATCTCAGGGCACAGTCAAGCAGGGTACAGCAACCATCTCTCCCCCTTTTTATTTCAAAGTCTTATCTTGGTTAGAGATTTATTGGCTCCAAAGGTCTCTGCCCAACTCGGAGAGTGCAGGAAGTGATGGGCTTACACTACAATTCCTCAAGCTAGTAGCAGCCACTGTGGCAAAAACTCTTTCGCACATAATAAACCTACCCCGACCACCGCCAAGGTGCCTGCACTCTGGAAAGAAGCCAGAATAGTCCCCATATTTAAGGCAGGAGTCTCGCAGTTCCCTGAAAACTATAGACCTGTATCTATCTTGTCCCACATGGGAAAAATCCTTGAAAGAGTGGTCCACTATCAGCTAGTGGAGCACACTGAAAAAAATAGGCTACTATCAAAAGAGCAACATGGGTTCCATAGAGGCGTTAGCACAACCACAGCACTCACTAAATCTACAGATCATGTGCTCAGTGAAGCAGACAGAGTTAACCTCATGGGGCCCATATTTGTGGATTTATCAAAGGCCTTTGACAAGCTGGACCATGGATTGCTGCTTCATACCCTATCTTCCCTGGGCCTTCCCAAGAACATTATAAACTGATTACAAAGCTACCCAACTGGCAGAACCCAACAAGTGAAAACTGGGCATGTCCTATTAACCCCCTTCAAAGTGCAGGCTGGTGATCCCCAGGGCTCCATACTAGGTCCCCTTCTATACACCCTTTTCATCAACCCCTTGCTCTCAGTACCCTCAATCGGTAACAGATTAATGTATGCGGATGATCTCATTATCTTCAAAAGTAGGACAAATCTTCCTGGCTTAAACCTTGACCTAAACGCAGACTTTACTGCTATGATACATTGGTTCACACAGCACAGGCTTCTTGTAAACACCCAAGAAACTAAATGTATGCTATTTGGCTTCAAACAGAAGCTTGCGAAGTGCACCATCAACACCACTAATTCCCTAAATATCTCAACCGCAGACGGTGCGACCATTGAGGAGGTAAGAGACTTTAAATACCTGGGAGTTTAGCTTGACCCATCCCTCACCTTTGAGTTTCATATAGGCCTGGCAATAAAGGAAGTGAAACAGTAGAAACACTCTGGATACAGAAGTTGATACCAGCCCATTTACAGAAGAAAGTGTTCTGAAAGAACTCTTAAAACTGAAGGTGGACAAAGCAATGGGGCCTGATGGGATTCATCCCAGAATTCTAAAAGAACTAAGGGCAGAACTAGTGACATCACTGAATACCCTCTTTAACAAATCATGGGAGGATGGGGTGGTACCCGAGGACTGGAGGAGGTCAGATGTGATTCCCCTTCACAAAAGTGGGAGCAGGGCAGAAGCAGGAAACTACAGATCTGTTAGTTTAACCTCAGTGATAGGGAAAATGATGGAATCACTTCTGAAGGAAAGAATTGTCGAGTATCTAGAGGCCAGAGGGGCACAGGACCCAAGGCAGCATGGATTCACAGTGGGAAGGTCATGCCAGACGAATCTGATAGATTTCTTTGACTGGGTGACCAAAGTAGTAGATCAGGGAGGTGCTGTGGACATGGCCTACCTAAACTTTAGCAAGGCATTTGACACAGTCCCACACAAAAGATTAATATACAAGTTAGCCAGCCTGAGGTGGGTCCCTAAGATGACAGCCTGGGTAAAGAACTGGCTGGAGAATAGGACACAGAGAGTAATAGTAAATGGAGTCCACTCTGAAAGAAAGGGGTTACTAGTAGGGTGCCACAGGGTTCAGTATTAAGGACGGTCCTCTTCAATGTCTTTATAAGTGACATTGCAGAGGACTGGAAGGAAAAACATGTCTCTTTGCAGATGACACAAGATCTGCAACAGAGTTGATGCACAAGGTGGGGTGGAAAGGATGAGAAGGGACTTGGCAAGGTTAGAGGAATGGTCAAATGTATGGCAGCTTAGATTCAATGCTAAGAAGTGCAAGGTAATGCACCTGGAAACAAAACCCATGGAAGAGTACACAATGGGGGTGAGATACTAAGAACAACAAAAATGGAAAGGGACCTGGGGTAGTCATATCAGATGACCTAAAGGTGGACAAGCAATGTGAAAGGGCAGCAAGGAGGGCTGGGGGGATACTGGGATGCATAGGGAGAGGCATCACCGGTAGAAAACAGGAAGTTATTATCCCTCTGTACAGACAGCTGGTGAGACCCCATCTGGAGCACTGCGTGCAGTTCTGGAGACCCAATCTCCGCAAAGACATAGACAGGATGGAAGCTGTCCAGAGGAGGGCAACTAAAATGGTGCAGGGTCTGCACTGGAAGACATAGGAAGAGAGACTTAAGGAGCTTAATATGTATAGCCTCGAGGAAAGGAGGGAAAGGGGGACATGATAGAAACTTTCAAGTACCTCAAGGGAATCAACAAAGTCCAAGAGGGTAGCATCTTTCAAAAAAAGAGGTGTGCAAGAACAAGGGGCACAATTTGAAGATTGGGGGCGGCTCAGAGGTAACTTAAGGAAGTATTTTTTCACAGAGAGGGTTGTGGATGCATGGAACGGCCTTCCGGAGGAGGTTGTGGAGTCAAAAACAGTGGTGGAATTCAAGCATGCATGGGACAGCCATTAAGGCAATTCTATGGGGTGGGGGTAGGAAGAAGTAGGCTGCTGGTTAACTAGGATCTGCAGCTTATCCATTAGGTAGGGAAATGGGCAGACTGGGTGGGCCAAGCGGTCCTTCTCTGTCATCAAATTCTATGTTTCTATGTATGTGCTATAGACTTAGGCATCTCCTGTCTTCTTAGACAAGACTAGGGATTGGAGGGATCTCCTCCCCCCCATACTCGATTACTGCTCTCCAGTAATAGCTCTCACACCCTCCTCACTACAAAATCACATGAATACATATGTAGATTTATCACCCTAGCCCCATACCATACCCATTACTGCCATCTCTATCAACCTCTAGGCTGGCTCTCCACCTCTGACCGGAGAGACCTCAGGCTTGGAACATTCATATCAAAAACATTGCAGGACAGGACAGAGTCGCCTCTGTTAGGGCTGCTACAGCTAAAAAGAAACAGTCACGAACTTACTGTAGGTCCTCTACCTGCAGGCTTCTTGAATGTCCCAGATGCCATACCTAGATGAGTAGGAGGGCCTTCTCCTAAGTAGCCCCTAAACTTTGGAACTCCCTCCCTTGCGAACTGCAAGCACCACTTTCTCCTCGTATGTTCAAACTGAAGTTCCAGGAAGCTATGCTAGGTAGATCCTTATGTGAATGTTACTCCGAGTAATTGGTAAGTGAATGCTGGATGCCCCTTACCTAGCAATCAACTAGTTAGGTCACTTAAACGCACTTAATTGCTGATGTCTGATACTAGAGCAGCTAATGTCTATGAAATAAGTGATGGCTTGTCTCATGTATGTCTGCCAAATTGTTACTGGATTCTCTCTCCCACTTTATATTGTAAACTTGTGACTGTTGTATTTTATTTTTATTTCTCTCTCTCTTCTCTCTCTCTCTCTCTCTCTCTCTCTCTCTCTCTCGACTCCAACTAACCTTTTCCTTGTAATCAGATGTGCCATCTAAATGGCCCGGATCGTGCCTGAAAATGGTCCCTGGGGTCACTACACTTACCCGGTAAAGAAATGAATAAATATAGAAAACAATGGCTGAAGGAGCGACCTTTGAGTGGTGGGCTTCTCTGTAGGCTGCAAGGGCTCCAGCACAAACAGATTCCTTCAGCAGGCCATGGAAAAGCACAGATACACTGCATAAGATGCAAAACATTTTATTTTAGTGACATATCACAGGCATATTAGACAAGAAGCTCCTGGTCTAATCAACACTCACCCCGGCACTTTGACTGGTGCCTTTGGCAGGAATTGGGTTAGTGTGGTTGACCCGCCCCAACTATTTTTTTTTATTCTTTGGTTACAAGGTAAGGCCCACTAGGCGCAGGTGTCTGTTTTCAGGTGCGACCCATGAGTACTGGGGAGGTTAAGTGACTTGCTTAGAGTCATAAGTATGCATTTGAAAGTTGTGGAAATCAAACCCAGACCTGTCTGCTGGATGTACCAAGCTCATTCACAGCTCATTACTCTAATCTCTAGGCTATACTGATTATGCTACTGTGGAGAAAGTCAGTAGGTTCAGCATACAGTATATCACAATTATAATGTTACTCAGTGGCTGTGGTGGGACTCGAGGAAAGAGCACCAAAAATATTTAACAAAGGTTTTCTGCAGTGTGATATATACTGTATACTGCAGTAGTGTAATACATTTACGAACAGTGAAATTACAAACACTGTGAACCACAATTAAAGAAACAGGTACATATTGTTCACAAGAGTGAGACTCACTTCCTACTTTTTACACCGAATAAGAAATCAAATGCAGCTGTGGTATAGGCTCAGTCAGTTGAGTTTCTCCATAGTGGCATAAATAGTGGGAGAGTTAACCACACTAACCCAGCCCCCAGATGAAGACTGTAGTCAAAGTGTCAAGGCAAGTGTTGATTGGATCAGGAGCTTCCTGTCTAACACGTCCATGATTTGTCACTAAAATGAAATGTTTTATATCTTATGCAGTGGAACTGTGCTTTTTCCTGACATGGGCTACTACCTGCTAGAGTGCTTATTGTTGTCTGTTTCTGAGCTGGACAGCTCCAGTTGAACACCAAATCCTGCTATATGCTAGGCAATCAATGACTTACAGGGATCAGAAATGATTGGTCTCACCAGTCGCTGAAACCCCTGTCTGGCCCAGGGGGCCATCCAAGGTCCATATTTACTACAGGGTTTTAAATAGCTGGGATCGCATTGCATTTTGTGATGCAAACTGGCAGGTCATGCGAGTCAAAACCTGGAATGGATCGTACAAAGCGCGATCCATTTTTCCATGTTTTGACAGAGTTTCTTAGCGTTGCGACTGGTGATTTGGGCTCATTTTTTTTTTTTAGTAAAGGGGGTGTGACTTGTGCTGAAAACAGTGCCTACCTCTATAGACTGATTGGCTGCCTTATCCTGTGCTCCAGAAGAGAACTGAAGAAGTCTGCTCTGCAAAAATGTGACTGTTCAGTGGCGCAGTTGGATCGATTGTCAGCTGAGCTCCCGAAGACAAGAATCTGAAGACTAGTACCAAGGAGGGTAGAAAAAAAATCAGCAAAGTCACTAGTCAGCTGCATACTTTGCTGGGAAACAACTAGAGGGTAACATTTTATTGTGGAGGCTGTTCTTGTGGTCAAAACTGATGAGGGAGAAAGTAAAGATTATCTGGGGTTTCTGGTAGTTGTAGGCCCAGATGTATGGGAAAGCCAGACAGCTGCTGCAACAATCATCCACTTCCTTAGACCTCTCGGACAGTGTGAGCCCATTGCCGTAACTCTGGAGGATCCGGGCAAAGCCATCTTCTTAAGATGGTCTTATGGGCTGAAGCAAGCAGCATGTTCCAAAGGTATATCTTGTCCCTTCCCCTCACCTCCCCCTGTGGAATCCCCAGAACCAGGTGCCTTGGGCCAATTGGTTCCGAGATTGTGAATATTTCTTTCCACTTCTATGTTATGGCTCTCCAATAGTCCCTCAGTTTTGGGCATGACCAGAAGATGTGAAAGTGATTAGCCCTGGAGTCCCCACATCCCCTCCAGCATGTTGGTGGGAAGTTCTTATCCCATTTTGATTTAATGACTGGAGTGATGAAAAATCTAATTTTGACCTTTCACTCGTATTCCCTCCACATAGGGGAATAAGTAGTTTTGTGGGCTTGAGTTAGGGCCAACTCCCACTCTTTCTCAGAAATCTGCTCCCAGAATTCCTGTTCCCATTTTAATTTCGTGTTTGTGGCCTGGTTTCCTACTCTGTCCCTCAGTGCCATGTAGATGGCCGAGACAAGTCCTTTCTGCTTCTGAGAGCCCATTATCTCAGTTATGACCCCTAGTAAATTCTCTAAAGTTTGTCCCTGGACTCCTCTGTTCCAAAAGGTCTGTATATATGGTCTAACTTGGAGGAATCTATAGTGATCGCTCTGTCTAAGGGAGTATTTATCCTTGAGCTGAGCTAAGTCTACTATATTAGGGCCATCTAGGAAGTGGTTCAGAGTATAAAGGCCCAGTCTCTCCCATCGTCTAAAGGTGTGCTCTAACTTCATAGGTAAGAACTCCAGGTCCTAGGCAAACCATCTCAGCGGCCAGAGGTCTTTATGTAATTTATGCTTGTGCCAGAGCCTTTTTATTGCCCACAGCGTATGTCTTACCGTAAACAGTAGTGAGCTGTTATCTACATTTGGGATTTCTGGCACAGCCATTCTTGCCCCCAAGGGTGCCCCTCCTGTTGAGCTCAGTTCTATTAATTTCCACTGGGCTGTGTATTCTCCCATGGACCAAAGCAATGCCCATTTATTTTGGGTGACCAAGTAATAGTCCTCCAAGTTAGGAACATTCCTGCCTCCAGTTTTTTTGTTGGACTGCATTATTTGGGTGCTAATCCTGGGTCTTCTATAGTTCCATATAAATTTATTAAGCATTCTCTGCCAAATTTGAAATTGGTTATGGTGAATCTTTACAGGGAGGCACTGGAAAAAATACAAGAATTTGGGCAAAACAGACATTGTAATTGACTGAATTTTGGAATAAAGTGGGAGATTAAGCAGGTCCCATCTCTTAATGTGCTATCTGAGTTGATGCATCAGGGGTTCATAGTTTATAGAGTACAAGTTCACTAAGTGCTTAGGGATCTGGGTACCTAGGTATTTTATTTTCTGGGCATTCCATTTCAGGGGAAGCAGCTGTTTCACCTCTGGGGCTGGGTGATAGAAAAAGCTAAGTAGTTAATTTTTTGTTTTGTTGAGGGAGTATCCAGAGTATTGTCCAAACTTATCTGGTATGGTCCACTGTTTGGGAATAGATCTATCTGGATTGAAGATGTACATCAGCACATCATCCATGTAGAGGGATATTTTGTGCTCATCTCCCCCTATTATAATTCACTCTACCTCATTCTCTTCTCTCAAGGCCTGCACCAGGGGCTCAATATATATGGCAAAGAGTAAGGGCAATAGGGGGCAGCCCTGTCTGGTACTTCTGCTGAGATCAAACCTCTGTGAGATTCCGCCGTTCACCCTCATGCATGCCTGTGGAGAGGTGTACAGGGCCCCTATAGTTCCCAGAAAGGAGTCCTGGAAGCCCATTCTCGAGAGGACTGCAAACAAAAAATTCCAGGTGACCCTGTCAAACTTCTTTTTGGCATCTAGGCTCATAATACAGGATGAGATAAGATTTTTATTAATGTTATCTATTATGTTAATGGTTCTCCTGACTCCCTCTGGAGCCTGTCTGGCTGCTATAAATCCTGTCAGATCTGGGTGTATTATTTTTGTCATAATGGGGTTGAGTCTATCTGCTATTGTTGCTGTAAAAATTTTGTAATCTACATTTGAAAGGGATATAGGCCTAATTCTGTTGGGTCTTTCCCCTCTTTGGTGACAACAGAGATTGTAGTAAAATTCCAGGAAGGGGGGACCCTCTCTCCGTCCTACCATACTTAGTTATATGTGCTATGGAGCAAAGGTGCTATTTCAGCTGTGAAAGTCTTGTATAGTTCACTGCCAAAGCCATTCAGCCCTGGGCATTTGCCCACTTTAAGGTTTTGAATTATTTTATTTACCTCTATCTGAGAGATGGGTGCCTTCAGGGCTTACATCTGCAGCTCTGTAAGCTTAGGGAGTTTCAGTCTTTTCAGGAACTCTTTGGTCTCCCTGGGGTAGGTGTTGGTGGGTGCCTGGTAAAGCTGCTTATAATATGACCAGGGAGTCTGCTGTCTGTTCCCACTTATGTGAGACCTGCTTTGATATTAGATGTTTGAGACCCATGATAGTGGCTTTCGCAGCCAGTTTCCTTAGGCGGTAGGCTGCAGTCTGGTAGCCCTGGGGCCCCCCTCATAGAATGTTTGTTTTAAGTAGTGTAGGGATTTCTCTATTTCCTCTCTCTGTATTTTTTGCAGTTAGTTTTTTATGCTTGTTATCTCCCCCAGTCTACAGTACCTAATTTTTTGTTGTTCTTCTAGGCTCTGGATGTGGTTTTTTAGAGTTTCTTTTTCTTTAATCCTTTCCTTTTTCCTGTGGGTTGCTATGGAGATTGGTTTCCCTCTAATCATTGTCTTAACTGTGTCCCATAGAATCTGTGGGGTTGTGTCTGGACCGTCGTTTACTTGAACGGTCTGTTTTATTACCCCATAAATCTCCTCCCTCACTTCTTCACTTCTCAGAAGACTTGTGTTTAGCCTCCACTGGGTAGGTTTTTTGGGAGTTGTAACTCCAAATCTGCCAAAATTGGCTGATGATCCGAAAGTGTCTCCATTCCCACCCACATGGACTTAGATAAATGTATATCCTTGGTGAATGTCGTAAACCTATCCAGTCTCGAGTATATTTTGTGTCATGCAGAGCAGAAGGTGAAATCTTTCGCTGCCGGGTATTTTAGCCTCCAGACATCTGCCAGACCTATGACTCCCATTAATTTTCTAATGATCTGGCTGTTCTGCAATGTGGTGTGGGAATACTGGACGTAGCATCTATCATTCGATTAAGCATCACATTCCAATTCCCCACCCCCCCCCCGCAATAAGAGCTCCCTTTGCCTTCTCTGAGATTAGCTTAAAGAGCTCCGAAAAGAAAGAGATATGTGCCCCCTTGGGAGCACAGACATTCAGGAAGGTGACTTCCACATTCTGGATTTTCCCTATTGTCATGACATATCATGCCCCTGCATCTACAATAACATCTTCCTCTTCAAAGGGGAGGGATGTAGACAGGAGGACCGCCACTGCCTTCTTCCTGCCCTTATGCAAGGATGCATGATAGAGTTTAGGGAACCTTTTACTTTTTAGCTTCTGGCTCTCATTTAGCATTAGGTGTGTTTTATGGATGAAGTTGATTTCACAATTTCGATCTCTGAGGAGTTTTTGTATTTGTTTTCTTTTTATGGGATGATTAATCCTGTTCACATTGTATGACATAATTCTGGAGTTACCCTGAGCCATTTTGAGAACAAGTAAACCTATCTACTGGATTATTCTTAGTTACCCTGCTGCATAAAAACATCTCATTCCCCCTGCCCATTTTCTGTTTAAGTCCTCTGCCATTATCAGCATGTACCTTCTTTTCCTGGTGTCTATCTTTTGATCTTATAAATATGACTCCATGCCTACTATGATTTACAAACATTAGGTAACGGTCAGCTCTAAAGTGCAGGGCTCTGATAATTAGATAAAATTACATTTTAAACTTGTTCCCACAAGTTGGGAGTATAATCTTGCCTACAATATTACGCTGAATTAACTGGTTAACAAAACAGATTACTTGATATTCCATTTGTTTCCCCTTAGGAGGAAGGCCTGAGGAGAGTATCCCTTCCACATGGCTTGTCCATCGGTTTTGGTCACTCAGTTCTTTTAAGTAGTAGAACGCCATTGTTTGTACCTTCCTGTCTGGTGGTATGAAGTAATGAGTTCTTTGACTTCCCTAGGTCAGCCCATTTTTTGGGTTGTGTGTTGGTGCGTGTCACCTTCAGGACACTTTGCCCTTGTAGTTGGTTTGGGCAGAGCCTCTCTATTGGGACATGGTAGGATCGTGGTCCTTGTCCCCGAGATATGGCCAACATCAGCAGCATCAAAACAATTAACATTTTCCCCATTTCAGGTGCCCAAGCCCCCCCCCCAACCATCACTGCATTCTGACGAGGGAGCATCCCTCTATAGTTTTCCTCCGTATTTTAAAAGGCATCCATCATTAGTGCTAAATGGGGCCCCAGACCTTAACAATATTAATTAACATTCGACATCCTGCCCCCGGTCCCAAGAGAAAGAACAAAAAACACCCCCTTCCAACTTTTTATTTAACTTCTAACCTTCTCTTGGGATACGTACACTTATTTATTTAGCACCTCGAAAGTCTATTCCTTCTGTGGGCATGTCCAGGTCCATGCGGAGCACTCATTAAATCCTGCCATAGATGTCTCAGGCATGCATGGGCCCTCAAAGATGGTTCAGCCAGATGTCTCCACAAGTGAAGACCGCCATAGGTGCGAACTCCCCAGGCATTGAGGCTCCCGCTGAGTGGCGCTTCGAAACAACCCCCCCACCACCCCGAGAATACAGGGGGTTTAAAACTTTCTTTTTATTAGAAATTTAAGTACAGTACCTTTGGTCCTCTTCACGGGGTCTGGGGAGAAAGTGTCTCAGTCATGCTGCACATCTAGGAACAAAGAAAAGAGACACTCTATGACTCAGTGCTATGGCATGTGGTTTCAGTTTCCTCCCCAGATTGTTGATCGATGTCTGCGAGTTGAATCCATGAGATGTAAGGCTTTAGGAGCACAGAGATATCAGCCCTCAGATTTGATGCATGGGGGAGGCTTGCTCGGTGTGTCTGGGCCATTCCTCTGTGTGCCACTGACCAGCCTGCCTGCCTCAGCTCTTTTTCCAGTTGCTCCTTGCCAAGTTGGGCCAATGTCACAGTGTCATTTCTTTGAGGAACACCGAAACCGCCTCAAGGTCACCAAATACTTTGGTACCCTTGCTAGTTTCTACTCTTAGGCAGGCTGGGAACAACATTTAGGCCTTTACATTTCTCCCCCTTAGCTGTTTGAGCACTGGCCACATGGTGCATCTGGCCTCCTGAACTTGGGTAGCGTAGTCGTTGTCAACTGTAATTCTGGCCTTTCCATACATTACTGACCTCATTCTCCATGCATGATGGAGAATCTCCTCCTTGGAGCCGTAGACTGTCATTTTGGCCATAAAGGATCTCAGGCGGGCATTCGGGCTGGAGGGCCTTTGGGATAGTGAGCGATGAGCCCGGTCCATGGTTAAATCAAAACCCTCCAGTAATTTCAGGGCCCCCTCTCAGGACCCCCTGAAGAAATGTATTCAGGTCCGTAGCCCCTTTCTCTGCGTCTTCAGGTATACCATACACTCTCAGGTTCTGGAGCTGGCTTCTCCCTTCCATATCGTGGATCTTGCACTTCATCTCTCATTCCCTAGCCATGAGGAACAATAAGAGGTGGTCATGTCTATCAGATTGCTCGATGACTGGGTTTAGCCACACCTTGAGCTTGTCCGCTCTGTGTCCAATGCTTCCGATAGCGGCCCTTGGCGCTGTTATGGAGCTATGTATTTTAGCTACTGTTTTGGCAGTTTGTAGTATCATCTCAATTAGCTGATTACAGCCCTCCTCTGGTTTATTCATGGACATCATGATTCCTTCATCATCAGAAGGGTCCAAGGTTCGTGCTGCTTTCTCTCCTTGTAGCAGCAGCTGGAGCTTCTGTGCTGGAGTCTAGGGCCCCTTTATTATCATTATTCTGGAACACATCACTTTAGCTGGCAATTGCATTGATTTTAAGTGATGGATGGCTTTGGATTTGAGGCTGGGGTAGGGAGAGTCCCAAGCTATGCTGCCATCAAGCTGCTGACGTCACCGGAAGTCCAAGCACCCCCTTCCTGATGTGTAATTTTAATGTGTACAACAGTACAGTAGGGCGCTAAGCTGCAGGACTGGAGGGGTGCCTAGCTGGCTACTGCAAGGTGGTTCACATCGCCTCCGGCAACAGCTGACATTAAGTCAGCAGGTCACCCCCAACCTCAGCCTTCTTGTGAATGGTCAGAGACTCCTTCCAGTGAGCCTGCTGAACTGATATGGCGATCCGGCTCCTCAGTCAATCCAGAAGTTGAGAATGGCGCCTGTTTGTGCTGTAGTAAGGCCAAGTGAGTCTGAGGTGATCAGTATGTGAGCCCTAAATCCCCAACAGCAGCTACTCATCACCGGAGGCTGGGGGGGAACTTGTTTTAGTGACCGGTTCTGCTCCGACAGACTGTGTAGGTCAGGTGTGTGCAGCAGGAGTCGGGGGGGGGTTAGATTTACTCTCTGACAGGCTACACAGTACTAAACAAAGGGACCCATTTCAGCAGTGATCCATGAGAGGTGGAAAACTGTCCGATTGGGAAGTTCAGTGCCTGATATTTCATAGAAATAGCACAGGGTTCTGGGAGGGGAGGTATCTGTGGGCAACTTTAATTTGGCAAGCAAGCAGCCATGAAAGTTTCATGAGTGGGAGTCACCTGATGATTGTGTCTGTGCCCAGGCAGATGATTTAGAGATCCATGGTCTGGTGGGATACAGGAGGCATTGATAATGATTCTGACCAAGGTGCCTCCCAATCAGTTTAAAATCATGGACTGTGTCAGAGCCCTGATGACTTGATCTGCAAAAACTTGCAGGGCCCAGGGCCATCTCTACTGCCAAGATGTAGTCATAAATTTCCAAGAAGTCCAGCACTCACCACCACAGTAAACATGCTGCTCACTGATTCCAGGTGCGATATTTTATTTAAAGTGCCACAAACAAAGTCAGCACGTCTTGACTAGTTTCAGATCAAATGTCCTTTTCATCTTTGGAGAAAGGATGTCCGGATCCAAAACTAGTCAAGACGTGCTGACTGTGTTTGTGGCACTTTAAATAAAATGTTGCACCTGGAATCAGTGAGCAGCATGTTTATTGTGCTGGTGAGTGCTGGACTTCTTGGAAATTTATTGTTTATTTGTCTGAAGCACTCCAGCCTGGTGCAGCGTTTTGCTGTGAGGTTCTGCCAAAAAGTAATCTACTTGTTGGGCCCTGGCTCTCCCCTGGGAGTCGACGTGGCCCATCATGCCATGATGATCAATCCCAGAATAATTGTCTGGCAACTTGTCTTGAGTGTGCACAGTGCATGGAGTGTGACTCCCTGGGATGTTGTTATTCAGGCTATCATGATGGCTAGTGGCAAGCGTCAAGCCTTGCTTGCCTGGGCATTGAAATGACTCAGTTGTGAGGTGGGGTTGGACTTGGAGGGGGATTGGGGTCACTCTGGAGGAGGACTTACTGACCCGTACTCACTGCCGTGCCAAAATTGTCACCAAAGTCCCTGGTGTGCAGCAGATCATCATCCCAAGTGAGTTATCCACACTACATCTTGGGGGGGAGGGTTTTTTCTGCAGTGCCACTAGGGGATTAATGAACCTAGAGAGGCACTTAAGTGAGTCACTTGTGGACTTGTTGGGGCCAAGTGCAAAGCCATCAATGTCCACTCCAGTCTTTGACCCCTGGCCTAATTCATGGCCTTCCTGTCCTCCTGTCCCACAGAGTTGTGCGAAAAGCAGCCCATGTGGGATGTAGCCCCTCACTCACTCTTTTTGCCTGCCCTTGAATAGTCTTGTAACGGGTGGTGGGTGGGGGGCATCAGGAGTTTTTTTAAGGGGTTATTAAGTCTGAGCTGAGAGTGGCCAAAATATTAATAATGTTCTTATTTTTCAGCCTAACAGGTGTGTGCTGCAGCTTGTAAACCAGCCCGTAGTGACTCCCAGAGCATCGTGTACTGGTGAACTTGAAGAGACCCCATAACTCACTGGCAGTCCTGTGGTAAGTCTAAGTCACACAGAATGTGTTAATTTTGAGCTAAGCGCAGGAGTTCCATTCTGAGTGTAACCACCCTGTGTTTATTTTGCAGGGGTTGTCAGTGGTTCAAACTTGGCAGTAGTCAATGAAGCTGGACTGCGACCATCATCCAGGGACAAGGTAAGGAGGGTAACTTTGGGGGATCCGAGGAACATGCTGGGAATGTTTCAGTTCAGACATGTGAGTTATTACCGAGGCTGGGGGGGGGAGGGTAACAAACACTGACATCTTGTCATTGTGTTTGTTTAAGTCAGACACTCGAAAAGTGAGCTGGACTGAAAGAGCTCAGGTGCTCAAGTGCAACATCAGGGACTAAAGACAGTGGGCAGAACACGCTGGCGGGAGAAGTTGGACAGCAGAGAAACATGCCAGGCAGTAGAGGAGTCTGAGGAGAGGAGAACAGGCTGTGGAGCAGTGCACAGGACTGTGTCTGGGAAAAAAGCACAGCTGCGCAGCAGGACAGTTGTTTTATTTTTGTGTCTTCAAACTAAGCCAAGAATATTTTCCAATTTAGATTACCTGGATTGACAGGACTAACTTGTTGCGAACTACTCATATGTTGTTTGCCAAGTGTCAATTAGCACTCTACCTGAAAGCAGTAAAAATTTTTTGGGGGGGGGGGTGGCGGCCACCAGAGACAAGACTGGAGCAGTTGGTTGGTATGTATGAACAAAACACCACAATGACTGTGTTTTAGTGGGCAGTTCAGTCCTCCACCCCATACCCGGGTGCACTCCAAGGTTTGTTGTGGACATCTCCGCAAGTGTTGTGCAGCACTGCTTCAGATGTTTAATATACTGTAAGTACAGTAGTTCGAGGTAGTCTGTCCCCCTACCACCAGCACCATTGTTCATCTGTCCTGGACAGATCTGCAGACTGTTTCAGTAAAAGGTTAGCTCAGTGCCATTTAAGTTAGAGGCTCAATCAAGTCCCCCCCACCCATATTTTGTGGTCTGCCCTGCACAGCTCTGCAGTGCTGCACACAACAGACATTTAATTGACCATTTAAGTTAGAGGTTTAATCAAGTGTCAGTCCCCCACCCCAGATTTGGTCTTCTGTCCTGCGCAGCTGTGTAGTTACACACAGAAGACGTGATTGACTGTTTAAGTTAAGATGCTCAATCAAGTCCACCACCCCAGGACAACTGTTCATTTACCTGATTCAACAAACAGTGGATTGTCTCTGCAGTAGTATAGGACAAATTATTTCACACACTAAAAAGCAACACACACAATGTTCAACTGGTTTTATTGTTAGGTATTCATAATTAAGAGTGTCTCATAAGGACATTTTTTTTTTTTAAACACACTGGAAAAGAAGCAGAATTGCTTAAGTATTTGCTGTTAATGTTACAAATTAAAATAGAGTGTCACACATAGCCATGAACCCAGAATAGACAGCAACCATGGCAACCAGCATCAAAAATGTAAGGAAGCACACTGCTGAAAAAGGAGATTAATCACTGCAATGAATGGTTAGTGTATGAAACAGATAATGGCGGTGAGTTTGTAGACCGGGTAAAATGTTCCCTGTGTGAAAAATGGGGAGACCTGTTAAAGTACTGCAGAAATTTTAGTAAAAGTTTCATTGTTGGCATCCGAGGTACAGCTTTGAAAAAGGACAATGTTGCAAAATGCAGTTAATGTGATGCCTGTAAATCAGCTGTTACACTCAACTGAAAACCAGAATCAATTGCCTCCATATACAAAACTACACCAATAGGACGTGCACTATTAGGAGCAGAAGTAAAAGACAGAGCTGTAGTTTGCTGTCTGATTGAAATCACTTATCTGCTCGCTAAAGAACAACTTTCATTTACTAAATTTGAATAATTTGTTAAACTTGAAAAAAGACATGATGTATATCTCGGAAGTGCATATGCAAATATTAATGGCTGTCATATGTTCACATCAGTTACTGGTGAATTGTTATGGGAACATCTACTCACGGCGCTTCAGAAAAGTCTGTATTTTGTGGTTCTTGAAGGTGGGGGCAAGAGATGAAAGTTGTATTGAAAAAAGAATTACTGTATATTATGCATTTTAACAAAAGTTCTTGTTTAATGGACATGACCTTTTTCAGATTAAAAGACGTTCAGTACGCCTCTGCAGAAGGTTTGTTACGAACACTTCAAGAAGCCTTCTTAGAGTTAGGCATTTTAGACTTGAACAGTCACATGGTTGCTATGTGTACAGATGATGCTGCAGTAAACCTGGGGAAAAGAAAAGGGCTATCAGCTCTGCTAAAAGTGGAAATTCCATAGTTGCTGTCTATTTATTGTCTTAACCATAGACTTGAATTGGCAATTAGAGATGCACTGAAAGGAACATTTTTTGATCAAGTGAATGATAATCTCATGACATTGTACTACCTTTATGAAAAAAGTCCAAAGAAACTTCACGAGCTCAGAGAATTAACTAAAATAGTGAGTGGTGAAGTCAGCAAACCAGAAAGAGCATTTGGAACAAGGTGGGTAGATCACAAACTTCATGCCGCTCAGACACTGGTAAAATCCTACACAGTTATGATTCATCATCTTGAAAATCTCACAGAAACTGCCACTATGCCACCAACAGAGAAAAGCAGAGTTAAGGGCATTTTGACCAAACTGAAAACTGCCAAATTTGTCACTCATTTACTCTTCTATATTGACCTTCTAAGGCCACTGTCACAACTCTCCCTCAGTTTACAGGGTTCTTCTGCTGACTTGATCTTAACTTTGGCTTGTGCTGATGCAACCTTATGGCAACTACAGCATCTCACTGATAATCTTCTCGGAACATGCAACTCTGAACTTAAGACACTCTTACAGCAACATGATCATGACGTAACTGACAATGATGAGTCTGTCGATTCTGAACCAGTCGTGTTTAAAGATGTTACGGTCTTGAATGCTAACAGCAGCATCAGGCACCTTATAACACAGGTACGCAATTATGTCAGTAGTGTACACCAGTGCATTTCTGATAGATTTTCAGATATCACTGACTGTGACTCTCAGGACCAGCACCCAATTTTTAGGACTTTAAAACTGTTAGATGTTAAACAGTGGCCTAGGATTGCTGATGAGCATACATCTCAACCTCTTGCCTCATGAATCAGGGACAAGGATTAAAAAAAATCAGGGATAAAGACCACAAATCAGGGACACATCTTAAAAATTGGTAATATTTACCCAGAAACCTGATACACTAATCCCCTTATTCTAAGATGCCTTTTCTGAAGAACAAGTCTGTAACTTTAATGTTTGACATTATTTTTTGCTTACAATCCCTACTGTTCAGTCACAAAAAGACAAATTTTATGAGGGACAGAGGAAAATTTTGAGGCAAAAATCAAGGACAGTTGAGAGGTATGCTGATGAACTAGAAATGTTTGGGAACATAGACTTGGACGGATTTGTTAATTACTATGGACAGATACTCACAAAACATAATATTGACCTTGCTGCTTTGCCAGGAGAATCATCTGAACTTAAAACTTTATACAATAAGTTTTTAAGTCGCTTAAACAGGGAAGACTTTTGGAACTGTATTCTGAAGTCCTACAGCAAACAGTTCTCAAACTTCTACCATGTTGTCGTTATTTGTAAGCTCATTCCAGTGTCCAATGCAAAGCTGGAAAGGTCATTTTCAATAATGCAGTGTGTCTAAATTGCATGGAGAAACAGACTGAGTGAAGTAATGTTGGAACACCTGGTTAGCATTTCAGTTGAGGGTGACAGTCCAGAGACATTTGATCCTGCTCCAGTTGTAGATAGATTCTTCAGCACTCCAAGAAAAGTTTGTGTGAAACAAAGGCGGTCAGATTCATCTCGCACCACAAATGTTACTAGTTCAGAAGATGCATCAGATAGTAGCATTATGTCTTACACTACTTCCGAGTCAGACAGTGACAATGACATGATCATTGATCAGTAGTGAGCCCCTGTAAACTGAGGGAAGTACACTTTTGGCTTATAAGTTTTATCCTAAGTGGCAGTAAGTGCTGCAGGGAAAAATTTCAGGTCCTCAGTGTTGGTAGTTGGTCACTGTAGGGAAGTGGGTCAGTTGAGAATCCATGCCAGTCAGCTGAGCACCTCTCTCCACATCTGCCTGCCAGTACCAATCCCCGTGCTTAGACATCCAGATCTCCAAGCAGGGGGAGTGCACTGGCAATGGGGGTGCCCTGCACTCTCCCTACTTAGCAATCTAGACCTCTGATTATGGGGGTTTGTACAGGCAGGCAGATGTGGAAGTGGACACTCGGAATCCCAGCTGGCCATGGGAACTCAGCCCTTTCAGAACTTTGTTTACCAATCTGCACAGGTCAGGACTTTACTCACTTCAGCAAATGGACTGCACCTGTCTTGAGTTCAGCAATGTGGCACCTGTACATGCCAGAGCACCAACCATGCCATGAGATGAGACATTGTTTAAAATAAAAAAATGTTTTTCTTGTGCTAACTTCATCACAAGTTTATCAATTGTACTAAGCTCTCAGAAGCCTGTGTGGTATTTGGGACATTGATCACTAAGTCTCATGTTTAGTTTAGCACTGACTAAAGTGCTGCTTATAGTAAAAGCAAGAAGTTTGGAATTAGTTTTCCATCTAGTTAAACTTTTTATAGGGCATTAAGTCCTCAGGTTCATTGGCTGGTGGAGACACTCACTGCCACGTGTATTTTTTTCAGTGGCTCAAGTTGAAGACCACAGTCAGTAATTACATTTCTTCATTGTTTGCATGGTGAGAAAAGTATTAGTGGCTAGAAACAAGTTTTTATAATAACTTGCACCGTCACTAAACAAATCAAAAATACCTTTCGCTCAACTGTGGGGTTGGTGGGGGGGGGGGGACTGTTGAGCAGGCTTCTCAGGTGGGACGGGTACACAAAAGTCATCATCATCTTTTGTGCTCTCTAGCTGTTCCTGGAAATAAGTCAAAAGAGAAGTTAAATGCCACAGTGTGTCTGACAGTGAAGGTTTGTAGCCAAACTGGCTTTTTCTGTTCTAAATTGTAAATCTGCACTTACAGAAAAATTAGTGGGATCTGGCCGCTGGGAACCGGGTCTACAGACCTGAGTAGACAACTGACTGTCCCGAACCACCCATCCATTTAAAAATGACCATTTAATTTAGAGGCTCAATCCAAATCTGGATACTGGTTGGGAACTGCAATAGTCAGAGAATACTACCAGCTCATGTTTGTAAATCAGTTTGGGTGCTACAGCTGCTAATATTCTCAGTTACTCTACAGACTGCTTTCCTGCCACTGCAATTAAATTTCTGCGCCAGAGCACAAGTCATGGCTGCACCACAGGCTTTAGGCTTAAGGTCAGATAATGTTCAGTACTGAACAGAACTTTAAATTTTGTTTGAGACACTAGACTCCTGACTACTGTTCCCAACCACCCATCCATTTAAAATTGACCGTTTAAGTTAGAGGCTCAGGGCAAAATGGATGGGAGGTTGGGAACACTAGTCAGTTGTACTTGTGTCTGTTGTGTAATAAATTATTTTTAGGGTGCAGCTGTGTTTATTCTCAGTTACCCTACTGCTGTTCACTTTTGGGTCCATCACAAAAGTAGTCACGCTGGCTTGGGAAGGTTGGCAAGTGGAAACAGTCATTTAAGGTCAGAAAATGTTCGGTACCATGTACTCACTGAACTCTTTAAAATTTTAGTTCAGACACAGTAGACTCCTAACAACTGACTACTGTTCCTAAACACCCATCCATTTAAAACTGAGCATTTAAGTTAGAGGCTCAGTGCAATAATGGATGGGAGGCTGAGAACACTAGTCAGTTGTACTTGTGTCTGTAATAAATTACTTAGTTTTGGGTGCAGCTGCTTATCCTACTGCTGTTCACTTTTGGGTCATATAAGTAGTCACGCTTAGGAACTTGGTTGGCAAATGGAAACTACATTTAACAAGGCTGGTCAGAAAATGTTCGGTACATACTGAACTCTTTAAATTTTGTTTCAGACACTAGACTTCTGCCAACTGACTACTGTTCCCAACCGTCCCAACCATTTAAAATTGACCGTTAAAGTTAGAGGCTCAGTGCAAATGGATGGGAGGTTAGGAACACTAGTCAGTTGTAACTTGTGTCTGTTTTATTACTTTTGTGGTGCAGCAGCTGCACTGCTTATTCTGAAACTTGTAGTCAGGCTTGGGAAGGTTGGCAAGTAGAAACTACATTATTTGAAGAATCAAATTTGTTTTTAATACTAGTAACTCATGTCAACGTTATTATGAACTTGAAAAATACTTCTGTTTGAATTTCACTCAGACACTGATGAAAAAAAAATTAATAAAGTGATTGCACACTCCTGTACCAGAGACTTTTTTTTTCCCCCCTTTTGCTCCACACATCAAAGGAAATCAAAGTGTTTATCAAGTGAGAAATAACACCAATCATATTGTGTCTAGTAAATATGACAATTTTTCATTTTGCTTATCAATTTGATCCAAATGCTGCACATTTGCAACATTGAGTAGTACTTTGCCACGTGAAAGTGCTAATCAATCGAAAATCCTTATTTAAAACCCTGTACTAGATTCCTCCACTAAACAGACAAGGAGAAAATCATGCTGCTTGCAAGGAAATATAAATTACTAACTGGGAATGGCCACCAGATCAGTGTGTTTGTGGACTTTCCCCAGGCTCTGTTAGATTGTCACAGGGCCTTGGCAACTGTAAAAAGTGCCTTCATGGACATGAGAGTTCCATACAGCTTACAATATCCTGTGACACTACACATCATGTGAAATGTGGCTCCAAGATCTTTCAACACACCAGAGGCATTTAAGGCCTTCATCAGTGAAAAATTGATTCAAATAAGCTGGTCAAAATGCAGACCTCGACAGCAGGAGGAGGTGGCTAGGTCACAATCATAGCTCATGGACATGACTCCAGTCCCTAAGAGCATAAAGAAATGCTCCTGCAAGCTGGAACTGCCACTACCTTCACGTTTGTGAGAGAACCCATGGTACCCCCCACCAAATAATGCAGAAAGAATAAACTAAAAAGGACACCAAAGGAAAATGTAGGGACAGATCTCCCCTGGCCCAGTCCCAATGCTGAAGCCATAGCAAGGAGTCTCAGGTCTTGAAGGACTCAGTGGTGATCAGTTTAGATGACAACCACTTTGCACCTCTGTAACAGGCCCCATCCAAAGACCCACTTAGCCTGCACTCACCCATTACTCAAGGAGCTCTGCCATCAGATCCAGTCCCCAAGTCATGGGCAAAATCTACACTGATAACCAGGCGCTGCTTGATCGGATCCTTGAACACAGAGGCAGATTGAGGGGGACATCAGAAGCAGCATCCACAGCTCCAATGCAAAAGCATAAATGCCTTCTGGATGCTTTTTCCTCACCAAGAGCATGTTTCACATTGAAGAGCTTATATTTATATCCCCTGGTGAGCACTGTAGCCTTCTTCTCCTCCTCAGTCTATCAGGAACCCTAAGCAATTAAGACACAGCTCCTCCTTAAAGGGGCACTGGCCTGTGCCAGAGCAAATACAGGGCCCAATGGACCAGGTTGAGGTAAGGCATTTTTTGAAGCTGAAGTACAGTACTTGAACATAAAGCCAAGCAGGCCAATTTTTAAACACTATGTTTACCTGTCCACTTGCTCTTTCCTTGGGCTCTGCATGAAAATTATATGTCTCTTACTAAATATGCTTTTTTCTCCATATACATTTTTCTCACCTTGGGGCACCAGGGTAAGCAGACTCTGGTCCTCTCCCTCGAGGGGACTCATTCAGCCCTGTCCATATCGGGGGCTTCATGTGCCTACCCTGGTACTCCTTTTTTCCTTTTTTCTACCCATGATGTTTCCCCATAACTCCTCAGAGCCCCAGTGCAAGGACATAATGTGTGCTTGGAGGTGTACATGTCACCTTGGCCTGAATGGCTCCAGTCCAGCCCCCCTGGCATAATGCCTATCCCGCTCCTCTGACACCCATGCTACCACCACATGGTGGCAGCTGAAGGTCAGGTAGGGTAATCTCCCCGATGTGGGAGAGGAGAGCTGCCGGTCAGTGACTCAATCCTCACCTAGCCCTCCCCCTCCAGGCTGACCCCTGAGAGCCTGTGTCTGCCATCGAACATGGGTCACTGGCATGGTAGGAGGTAAGGCAAGGATGCCTCAGCTCTCCACACCACTGGGCCAGCCACTGGATATGCTTCTTGTCCTCATGCAAGGAAATCTTGGACAACTAGACAAAGGAACACTTTGGAGTACAAGTATGTGCTCTTTTTATGTTTGGTTGAGCAAAGCAAACATATTGTTATTATAGTGTAGGTGTGTACTATATAAACCAACAGATGTAGAAATGTAGTAGGTTTGCCTCTAATAAGCCAATGCTGAAAAGACTGAGGATGACACAGTGTTTTGACTAGATGACAGGCGTAAACGTCTTGTAGTTCAAAGGAAAAAGCCCCATCAATCTCATTGGTTTTCTGACCATTACCCAACTAGCAGACATCATCAGCTTTTAAAGATAAAAATTAAGCCTATATATATATGTGTGTGTGTGTGTGTGTGTGTGTGTGTGTGTGTGTGTGTGTGTGTGTGTGTGTTTCATACCTCTCAACATCCTGTCTCATAAATCAGGGACAAGGCTTAAAGAAATCGAAGACAAAAGACCAAAATCAAGGACTCATCTTAAAAATGTGTGGTATCCACTGAGGAAGCTGGTAGAATAAGGGTCTTTATCGAAAATACATTTTCTGAAGAAGAACAAGCATGTAACTTTAATGTCTGACCTTATTTTGTGCTTACAACCCCCACGGTTTAGTCATGGAAACAAAATTTTAGGAAAGACAGAGGTAAATTGCAAGGTATAATCAGGAACAGTTGATATGTATGCTGCGTTTTTGTGTGGTGGGTGTGTGTGTGTTCCCTCCAGTTACAGATTGGAAGTGCCCATTGGTAACCTCTAAACAGAGTTGGGGGAAAAGAACAACATGCAGAATGCAAATAAAATAGCTTCAAATATGTTAACATGTCAAAAATCAAATCAAAATTTGTGTTGCGCTTTTCAAAATATCAAAGCACAGATACATAAAACAAATCACAATAAATATAAAAACAATTAAAAGGCAACAGGGTGACCAATTCAAAGGCTAGTTCAAATAAATAACTCTTCAGAGATGCCTTGAATGACTCAGTGGACAGGCACCCTCAAATGTTTATTTATTTAAGAGTTTTACCAGTAAGGCATACTGAGCAGGGTACCACTCTATTCCAGATGCGTGCTGGGGGTTTGGGGGATAGGTAGAATACAGTGTAAATAGAAATTACAAATGTACATACTTCAATACAGTCATAACACAGTAGAGACACACAGTAGCACAGACAAGATAGCTATATGCACATAATTACACAGCATCCAACTTTATAACAATAAGCAGGGTGATCCAACGAGATAGAGAATTCGACAGGGTTGGGGTCACAAAGGAAAAAGTTCTGGGCACAGATGAGTGAAGATGAACCTTGGGAATCTCTAGCAGTCCATCGGCGGAGAGGGTGGTAGGGTCAAAGGAGATCTTGCAAGTAGCCCAGTCCCTGACCATGTAGGGTCTTATAGATCAGCAATGCAGCCTTGAAGGTGATTCTCCATCACACCGGCAGCCAGTGCAGTTCGCGCAATAGAGGTGTAATATGGCAAGTTCTTGGTAACCCAGTCAACAACCTGGCTGCAGCATTCTGCACCAGCTGCAAGCGACAGAAATCCACCCCCAGCAACCCTAGATATAGAGTATTACAGTAGTCAAGACAAGAAGAAACAAAGGCATGAACCAATACTGGAAGGTCATCATGTGGAACCAGGTGTTTTATCTGGGCTATATTCCTCAGACAGCAAAAAGGAAGACTTGACAACGGCTGACACCTGTGCCTTCAGCGTCAGCTCGCTGTCAAGAATTACTCCTAGATTCCGCACCTGTTCAGAAGGTCTCGACTGGTTACCCCCTAACACAAGGTCAGAGGGAAACCCAGGAGTCAGCTTCTCTGCACGGTGACCTGGGTCCATCACCAACACCTCAGTCTTGTCCGGATTCAGTCTTAACCAGTTAGCACTCATCCAGTCCTGAATCTCAGTGAGGCAGTTGTTAAAGACCGATAATGTGTCATTCTGTTCAGGTGCAAAGGACATATAGAGCTGAGTATCATATGCATAGCAGTGAAAACTCAGCCCATAATGTCTTATAATGTCTCCCAATGGCAGCATGTACACCATGAACAATATGGGGGAAGCACAGAACCCTGCGGCACCCCACAGGGAGCAGAGGAAAAAATTCCTGATACTATCCTCTGGGTTCTGCCTGTGAGGAAAGAATGAAACCATCTGTGGACTGTCCCAGACAGTCTACATAGCAGTCATAGGTGCTCTAGCAACACCTCATGGTGCACAGTGTCAAATGCTGCAAAGAGCTCAAGGAGAACCATGATCGAACGGCTCCTCCAATCTCTCGCTATTAGGAGATCATTTAGTACCCAAACCAATGCCATCTCGGTACTATGTCTCTTCCTGAAACTGGACTGGAGAAGATCATAGACCTCATGGGTGGTAAGAAAGTCCTCGAGCTGCAACACAACTACTTTCTCAGTAACTTTGCCCAAAAAGGGCAGGTTAGAGATCGGTCTGTAGTTAGCGAGACAGTCTAGGTCAAGGGATGGTTTCTTCAAAAGGGGTGTCATGATAGCCTCTTTCAGAGACTCCGGAAACACCCTTTGGTCCAAAAAGCACAGACTATCTCAGCAAGGACTGGTCCGATCACATCCATACACCCCACATGGAGGAGTGTAGGACCAGGGTCCAAACTACAGCAAGTCGGTCGCAAGCCCTGGACAATCTTCATGATATCCATGAGCGCTGGCTGGTTGAAATCTGTCCAGACAGAGGGCCTGCAACCTCACATCGATCACCGCCATGCTCATTTGAATGTGTACTGTGGATCTCTGACCTGATCGACGACACCTTATCATCAAAGAACCAAGCAAACTCATCACACTTTATTTGTGAAAATGCTGTCTGACCCCGCAGCCAGGATGAATTGCACAGTCTGTCCATGGTCCAGAAGAGCTGAGCTGGTCGATTTCTTGATGCAGCTATCTCTCTGGACAGGAACTCTGCCTTCTTATGGGAGATTTCTGATTGATAGTCTGTATAATGGACCATCAATCTAAGTCTGTCATCTTCCAGGCCAGATTTCCGCCAGCAGCATTCCAACCTTTGCCCCAGTCTCCTCAGCTCCCTCAATGTCCCATCAAACTAGGGGGACAGAGGGAGAGGGGGTGAATATGGACAGGAACTATGGAATCCAGAGCCTTCAGCACCATGTTATTATAGTGCACTAGTAAGACATCTGGTTCCTTGCACTCCATAGGCCAACTCGATAGGTCCAGCACTGCCATCAGACCCTCTGGGGTAACTCCCCTCAAAGGGCGTTACTGGACCATCTCCAAAGGGATTGGTCTCATAGGGGGCCGCGAAACTGAACCTTATAGAGTGATGGTCAGACCACCCAACTGGTTCCACCAGCAGTTCCGTGATCTCCATCCCCAGTGTGAACACCAGATCCAAAGAGTGACCCTGAATATGGGTAGCAGCGGTAACAGCCTGTGTAAAGTCCAACAAAATCAGTTGGAGGAAGTTTTGACCAAAATGTGAGAGTTCATTGTCGACCCAGGCATTGAAGTCCCCAAAGGACCAGCCACCTGGAGGGCTCCAACACCAGGTCAACAATGAAGTCTGCAACTTCCTGCAGAAAAACTTTGTCACTGGGTGGATGGTAGATGAGTAGGATTCTGCTGCCCACACCTGCTTCCATGATACACTCAAAGGATCTGGGGGGTCACAACTGAAACCTCTACAAGGTCCAATTCTGATTTAAAACAAATAGTGACCCCCCCCATCCAATCTCTGGTGATGTATCACCGAGTACCCGGCTGGAATAGCCGACTCCAATATCAGACTAGCATTCTCAGCCAGCCAGGTCTTGGTAATGCAAGCCAGGTCAGATCAATAATTGCCGTCTTGTTTCTTTTTTTATAGACCTGGCATTGCATAACACCGCCCTGGTTGGATGAGAGGCCTTGGAGGAGTGGGCAACTTGCCCACCATCAGTGGAACCCTTGGGTATGGGAACCAGGCATGTCAGTAATGAAGAGAAAACACCAGAAATAGTTGATTTAAATTAAATTACATAATGTTTATGTTCCCTTTAAAGAGCAACTCATAACAGTTAGCCAACTTTGAAAAATGGGTGAGTTAGACATAGTACAGTTTATCATTCAGAGAAACAAACGAAACAGCGGGCAAGCACCAGGATATAGCCGCATGGTGCTACAAACAGGCTCAGACCAAATGTAGACAGAAAATGTAAGCATTCATGGCAAGAACCACACCGTAGATAGTAATAGATAAAATGAAGCTTACTGTTGATTTCATATAGTGCCGAAGCATCAAAAGACTACCCGAACACCACCAACATGATGCTGACAAGGAAATCATACCAGCAAGGACTACCAACATTACAATTTTTGCGACCCACACCAACGTTTTGCTTAGATGCTACCAACCTTAATCAGAGTAGATTTCAGCATACCATCATCATATCCATGACTTATGTAGTGCACAACATATCATATGATATACATGTATAAGATATTGTGTCTCTAAACTACATGAAATAAGCAGTAAGCTTCAATTTATCCATTACTGTTTATTGCATGGTCCTTGCCATGGGTGCTTGCATTTCTTGTCTACAGTTTATCATATCAAATATTTTTGTAATCCCTTTTATGGCTGCAACAGGCAGAGCCCCGCAGACCTATTGCTTTCGAAAAGGACTCTACATTCCTTGCATTCTTTCCAAACAAACATGTTAGTGTCACAGACGCTTCTGCAACTGTAAAGCACTCCTTGCTGTCAGCAAGAAAGCAGCACTGCACTGTTCCCCCACCCTCCCAGCACTCCTAGAACATAGCAGTGGCACTAAAGGTGCCCATTCCCTAATGTCCGCGAAGAATCTCAATGTTTTTTTTTTTTTTTCTGCATCCCTGCACTACCACATATCGTGGGTTATTTCTAGTTTTTTTATATAGATATTGGTATCCCCTCAACCCTCCCTCTCAGCACCCTCCCCGAACATAGCAGTGAAACAGGGTGCCCAATCCTCCAGTGTTGAGATCCAGAGCCGCAGGTCTTTCTTTTGCAGCCATTTTTCCCCCCACCCAACACTCCCACTCATACCCATCACCCTACACCCCCCCCAACCCTTACCCACCCATCGGGGGTTCAGTACCTTAATCATCTCTGGACCGCAGACATGTCTTCACTCTTCAAGGCCAGACCGCGAACTGGGCAAACCAGGTATGCTGTTCAATGGGGGGTTAAACTTAGTAGCATGACTTGTTCTTTAAGGCTCCTATGTCCTCTTTACTCTCTGTTGCTACTGCCTTGGACAGAGAATAAGCTGTTTTTTGGGGGGAGGGGAAGGGGAGTTGCTTTTCTGGTAATGAGTAGGAGCCCATCAGCTCTGACATAAAACAGAGACAGACTTGGAGCAGTTCTAGGACAGCGTAGAAAGCTGCTCCATATATTAGAGTATGCCATTTTCCAAACACTTTGTAGGCAGTATTCAGGCTAAATCCCAGGGCTAACCAAGATGTATTGCAGTAGTTGCACACATTGTTTTATATTATACAATGGCAAAAATGAATGCTGTTCTCCAGTTGGTCAGACTGGGACTGGAACCAGGATGTTATCCCAGCATAACATCACCAGCTCTAGTCACAGCACACTAACAACTTCATTAAATGTTTTAAAAAAAAAAATCATTCCACAGCTGTCCCGATAATCGCCTTGCACACTCCACGCTCCGCTAAATATGTCTGCTCCCCACCCCGCTCAGAAAGCCTGCTTGGAGCCCATGGAAAACACACTGAAGACATGTTCTACTTACCTTTGATCTTCTGGTACAAGTACAAAACACACAAGTGTACTGGGAGTAGCACAATGCCACTGTGAACTCAGAGCACTGAGAGGCAGGCAGCCGACTACGTGACATCCTGACTAAAGACAAACGAGTGGAACAGGCAACTACCAGTGTGCCCTTGCAATAGAAAACTAAAAAATGTTACTTGCCTTTTTCTGACACTCTTTACTTTTTAATCTTCTCCACCATAAGTCATGGCAGTTTAAGAGGAGAACGGCAGCAACAGTGTAACTTCAAAAACACCCAGGTTTGGTTAACATTCAGTCTTTCCAAGTTCTATTCTAACTCAATCTATATCTAATTTTCACATTCTTATTCTCTTTATCCCTGTATTAAAGATTATATGTTAAATGGTGTTATAATTTAAATTAGAGGCACTTACTAAAAGTAAATCTTTCACGCTGGCCCAAGATTCCTGAATGAATTAGTTCATATATAGTAGGGGAGCAAAGGTTAATTAGGCCATCTGTCTTTAGTACAGTAATAGTAATGGCATAAACTGAATATTTTGTGACTTTAAAAACAATTTTTTAAATATTTTATAGTTAATGAAAATAGCTACCCTGGGATAACTGTCCTTGTTTTTGGTTTATAAGAAATTAACTCATTCTTTAATTGATAGATACTTTATACAGGTATGTGATTTTATGATTCTTGAGAACATTTGTGTGTCTATGTTAGTGGTGAGCTTTTGATGAATAGTTTTGTGATTATATATTATACATACATGGCTAGATTGTACTTTTTTGTATTGAAATATTTCAATATGGTCTTATATTGGTATTGTTACTTAATGTATTGGAGTGTGAACAAGGGAAGGAAGGCAGCCTCAGTCAGCCCAGCTAGGTAGAGCTCACTATTAGCAGTGACGGGTCAACAGACTGTCCAGAGTAGAACATGGAGTGAGCAGTAGTCAGGGCTGTGGTGAGTGTTCTGCTTGAGAAGGAGTGAGGAGGCATTTACCGCCAGGTTCAAACTGATAAAGAGTGTCAGGGCAGGGACCAGTCTAGGACCCTCACTAGATGACATAGAAACATAGAGGTTGAAGGCAGATAAGGACCACAAGGCCCATCCAGTCTGACCATTTCTTTTTCTACCTTATAAGTGTGCCATCAGCCTTCGCTCTGTCAGTGGCCTATCTATTCGTACTCATCTGTATTGCTCCCTTATGCCTATCACATGCCTGTTTGAAACCCTGCACTGTATTCATAGCCACCACTTCCACGATCAGCAGGTGTGGGTCTGGTCCAATTCCAGTCATGAAGTTCAATCAGGTAACTGCATCCCAGCACTTGAAAGCAGGAGCAGTGTCAACGTAGACCAGGGTTGATTAGCCTGAGAAAGGCAAGGCTGGGCCTGCAGTAAGAGCCAGAGGGGACTGTAAATAAACATTTGTTTTCCTTTTCAACTATTCAAGTGTAACCTCTAGGTGGTGCTATCCCAAGGGTTACTACCCCTGCCAGCTTAGCTAGTAGCAGGTTAAGGGGCCTAGGTAATGAAATGGGTGCCTCCACCCAGAGGTCAGGGTTGTTAGTGGTCAAGATAACCTGGGCACAGCCCTCCAGGACACTAACCCCACTCTTTCCCTTCTAGTGGCCTGAACAATATACAATAATTACTTTCACAATGACCCTTATTCACCAGGCAATTACCCACACTGTTTGCACTTACTACCAGGGCTGGTTCCTCTAGCTTGACCCACAGGACCCCCTGTAAAACAAGGTTAAGCGCAGCAAATAGCAACAGTACAATACTTTTGACACAAACTGGAACCACAGTCAGGTTAAATGCAAAGTTAAATCTGATTTATTCAGGGGACTTGAACAAGGGCGGGGTGTAATCAGGTTGATTTGCTTAAAAGCTGTATTAATCAGACAGTTATGCATGCAGTTCAGAGCCCCTACAGAGTCACACACTCTGGCTAACCAGGTAGGAAAATGGTGGGCTAGCCAGAAACATTGCAGCTGGTTGGGGCCCTGTGATAGAAGAAAGCAACATGCACAACACACACTATTTGTAATCCAGAGCCAGAGGGCTCAGTTCGTGAAAGAAAAGGCAACAAGACAATCAGATGACAACACTTTTAGATTTAGCTGTTGTTGCAGGGAGCTACCCTGATGATTACAGGTACTCATGATACCCAATACTGGACACAGGCAGGATGAAAGAGAGACTGCAGGCTGTTGAGCTGGAGTGCCCGGAGAAGCAGAGCCCACACGAATCACCGAGGCATCTTTCCTGTACAAGGCATTGAGTGGGGGGCTGATCCCCAGGCCGGTCTCTCATCAATGACTTTCTCTGCAGAGCAGGTATTCTGGCTGAGCCAATGTAGCAGAGCCCAGGCAAACAAATGGATATGGATTCAGTCCGTGGAGCTGGATACAGCCTTCAGCAGGCAAAACACAGTTCAGACACACACACAGTGGGGAACCAAATGACGACCCACTACAAGCACACAGTACATTCACATGTAAGGAAATTCCACTGTACCAGGCAAATGGCTCTCCACTCGTAATTACAGAGTATCTGCACAATCTGGGAGTTCAGAGGTAGCTGCAAGTCCTGACAGGCAGATTGCATGCAGCAAATCTTCAGTTTTCTTCAGGTTAAAGCCTGGTCACAATTCAGTGGCTTAATTCATTCGCTCTCCAAATTCGGATTCAGTCCAAAAAAAGCACAAGCTCCCTTTCAGGGACAGCAGGCAGGCATGCAGGCCAAATTCAGGCTTTTCTACAGTTCTCCCGCATGAATCCACTATAGATTGCTGCTTGAACTATCTTGAGCTGTTACTTCTTCACTTCCCAACTCAGATCTAACTGAAACTACAAGCAGTGTGGGACTTTCCCCAAGATCCAAAATGTTTGGTTGGCTGATCTGTCTGTCAGTCACAACAAGGGCTTCCCCTCCAGGTTATTTTAGGTGCCAAAAGCCCAAAACTACAAATTCCTACAAGTTTTGGCCCCACCAAGCCCCTGTAGGCAGGCTCCATTTTAGAGTCCCAAATGTACTGGCCCATTCTGCAGTCCAGGACCAAGATGATGGAAACAAACAGAACTGGCCATGCTGCAAAGAAGGCAGGTTAGAACAAACAGCAATATTATTACTACTCTAACAGAAGATCAGCAAACAATTACATCTTCTAACAGAACTCCCTCTCAGATTAATTATGACTGCAATCCAGGCAGCTTTTAAAGAGACAGTACACAGAGGCTATACAGGCACTCTCTGGCAATATATTTAAACTGCTAAAATGCAGAACACCAGCCTGGCAGTGAGCATTTAAGCAAGCTCAAGGAAGACTTTTCGGGAACCCCCATTTGTAGGGGGGTTACACCCTTCCCTGCCTGGAGAAAACTTGGCATCCGAGTCAAGTCTGTACCATCAGTTAAACTTATTACTTTACTATACATATTCACTACACTTCACAATACTATATCCATAATGACAATGCTTATGCACGTTTCATACATGTGGTACTGATTCCACTGTGATTAACAAACTTGTAACATCACACTACTGATTCATGTTATAACCTCATGTACATTAATCAATGTAGGAGGGGGCCCTTCCCTATCAGCTAACTTGGGGCTGGATGGGGCAGGGGCACCACACTGAGAAGGAAGAACAATTAACCTGGAATTGGCCATTAAGATCAGTTTGGGTAGTGAGCTGAGAAATATAAATCACCTTTGTGAACCACATTGAGAGGCAAATCCGCTGGCCTCCTGGGAGAATCATAACTGAAGCGCAATACTGATTTGACAGCTCGGCCAGTCTTTTGGCGGGGGAGGGGGGGACAGCCAGTCTCTGTACTGTCAGCACTAACTTTGGAGATTTTGTCACTTGTGAGGGGTGCCTCTGCATGGATGGAAATGTCCAAACTGGGAGCATCATCAGCTCCTTGCTCTGTAGGCTCCATTTCTACAACACTTTGGTCATTATTATCCTCTGACAAAGGCCCGATTGCTCATTTTTAGGAGGCTCTAGCACAATTAGGCTTTGCAGCACTGAAGGGGGTCTGTCACTCTCACATTGTTCTTCAGGTTCTGTTGTGTCACCAGGGAGACTCAGACCATCAGCCCCTTCTTCGGGCAATTCACACAGTTCCACAAAACACAGGGTCCTCTACCTCAGATGTGATGCTTTGCACCTCACTTTCAGGGAACATTGGCTCAAAGGACGAAGCTGGCGGGGGGGGGTTAGGCAGTCCAGAAGGCCCAGCTTCATCCCCACAGTTAGTCATAGGGTTACCTCAAAACAGCTGACTCAGTTCATAGGAGGGGTAATAGGCATTGTCACACTCACCATCGTCAGAGGTGGTCTGACAGTCACCATCATTCTGGGCCTGCTGCGGGGGAAACCTTAACTCTGTAACTACTGGGGTAGGCTGACTGTCTCTTTTTTTGCAGCAGCACCAGTCACCAGCCCAGGGGAGGCAGTGTCTGCTGGCTCAGCTTCAATAATAACTTGGCTGACAGGCAACAAGTGGTTACAGTGCATGGTCTTGACGACTTTGAAGTTATTCTCTGGGCATACCTTGTATACTGGTACAGCATCCAACTTTCCAACTACTACATGAGGAAGATGGTGCCACCTATCAGCAATTTTGTGCTTTCCATGTAGTCCCAAATTGCGTAACCACACATGGACTCCGGGCCATAATTCCTGAGCTTTTACTTTCTTGCCGTGCCTCTCTTTCTTGGCGAGATTTCTTTTAGCGGCCATTGTCTGGGCAAGTTGATATGCATTGTTCAATTGAGCTTTCAGTTTCTGTACATACTGCAGGTAGTTTTCAGCTCGGACTCCATCTGGAGACACCCCAAAAGAGACATCAACTGGCACGCGGGCCTCCCTCCCTCCCAAACATGAGGCGGTAGGGGGAGAACCCAGTAGTGTCATTTTTTGGTGCAATTGTACGTGTGTACCAAGGTGCTAATCTGCTGGCTCCACTTATGCTTGTCTTTTGGGTGGAGGGTACCCAGCATGTCTAGAAGGGTGTGGTTAAAATTTCTGGTTGAGGGTCCCCCTGCGGGTGATAGGGGGTGGTTTCTGATTTCCGCACCCCCCACGGAGAGAGCATTTCTTTGATTAGACAACTTTCAAAGTCTCTGCCTTGGTCAGAGTGGATCCACTGAGGGGCACCATAGTGGCCAAAGAAATTTTCCACTAGCACCTTGGTCACAGTAGAGGCCTTTTGATCTTTAGTTGGAAAATCTTTTGCATACCACGTGAAATTATCCGCAACCACTAACACTTAGCCAATATTCCGCTGATCAGGTTCTAAACACAAAAAGTCTATGCAGACCAGTTCCATGGGGGTGCTGGTAGTAATATTGACAAGGGGGGCAGCCCTCTGAGGAAGGGCTTTCCGTTGCAGGCAACGACTGCAGGTCTTTTACATGGTGCTCAACATCGTCCCCCATCTTGGGCCAGTAGAATCGAGATCGTACCAGGTCAGGTGTTCTGTCAATGCCGAGGTGCCCCATGTAATTGTGGAGGGACCTCAGTACCAAATCTTTAAAGGCCATGGGCAGGACCAATTGCTGCTTGCCTACTCAACCACTGCGATCCACTGTCTCTCTGTATAACAACTGATTGTGTAACTTCAACCTGGGGCCTTCTTTAAATAATAGGGCAGTTTGCAAAGTCAGGGGAACGCAACTGGGACACATCTTTCCCAGAACGCAGGGCATCATGTGCTGGCTGAATCATAGGATCTTGGGATTGAGACCACTGGATGCTGTCATTGTCAAATTGAGGTACTGCACTAATATCTAAAGCAGAGAAATGACAATAGGCAGCCGGTATGCAGGTATCAGGAGGGCCCAAGCAATCTACTAAACAGTCCACTGTATCCGTAGACATCTGTTCATCTCTACCAAACTTTTGGCACAGTGCTCCAATGTCAGGTTCAGACAACCTGACCCAATCACTCTTGGAAACTGGCCTTCGTGACAGGGCATCAGCATCAATATGGTTCAGTCCTGGCCTGTATTCAACAGCATAATCATAGGTTGATAAAGCAGAGAGCCACCGGTGGCCAGTGGTGTCCAACTTATCTGAAGTCCGTACATAGGTTAATGGGTTGTCAGTCTTCACCGATATCTTTGCCCCATAGAGGTACTCATGAAACTGGTCAACAATGGCCCATTTTAGGGCAAAGAACTCCAGCTTGTGCACAGGATAGTTTTGTTCTGACAGGGTCAAGCTCCTTCTGGCAAAAACCAATGGGTTCAAACTATCCTCATGGTCTTGATACAGCACAGCTCCTAGTCCCTGCAGACTAGCGTCCATATGCAGCACATAGGGCTTGGTAGGGTCAGCATAGGTGAGGATGGAGGCATGGGTGAGCTGGTATATGACTTTGTGGAAGGCTGCTTCACATTCGGGTGTCCAACGGGGGCCCAAAAGTTCACCTGTTTGGAAGTATACTTTCTCAGGTTCTTTGACAGCCCCTTTCTTGTATTTACGGTTAGTAGGGGGGAACCCTGGGTGAGATTTAGAAGTGGGCAAATCACCTTGGAATAGTCTTTTATAAACCTGCGGTAGTAGCTACAGAACCCCAGGAAAGATTGTAGTTCTTTCAAGTTATGGGGCTGGGGCCAAGTAGTCAGTGACTCAACCTTACTGGGATTGGTCTCTATCCCTTCTGCAGATACTAGGTGCCCCACATACTTTACTGAGGTTTAAAAAAAAAAAATAAAAAAAAACTTGCACTTGTCAATGGACAGCTTGAGGCTGAAATCTTCCAATCGGTCTTGAACTTTAAACAGTCAGGTCTCATGCTCCTCTAATGTGCATCCGAACACTGTGACATCATCTAGGTACACTAGGCATTCCAGCAAGTTCATATCGCCCACCTTACATTCCATCAAATCGCTGAAAGGTGGCTGGGGCACCCGAAATCCCCTGCGGCTTTCTCAGGAATTCATAGAACCCCAAAGGACAGATTAAGGTGGTTTTCTCACAGTCCTCCATGGCCATCAGAATCTGGTAATATCTGCTGTGAAGATCCAATACTGAGAACCATTTTCTCCTATTCAAGCAATCCAGGACATCTTGTATACAGGGCATGGTGTATTGATCTGGAACAGTCCACCGGTTCGGATTCGATAATCAACACACATCCTCACTGACCCATTCTTCTTACGCACAACCACAATGGGAGAGGCATATGGGCTCCTTAATTCCTGTATCACACCAGCAGCAAGCATGTCCTGCAGGTGACTCCTCACATCATCTATGTCCACTGGGGCGAGGCATTGGGATCTCTCTCGAAATGGCCAGTCATCATGCAGACATATATGATGCTCTGCACCCTGGGCACACCCTATGTCCCATTCTTTTAAACGAAAACACTTGGTCTCTCTGGGAGAGTTTCTTGCTAATCCTAGCCTTCCATTCAGCTGGCAGCGGGGAATCACCAAAGTCAAATAAGTCCGGGGTCACTCTCTCCTTTTGGCCAGAGTACTTGTTATTGGGTAATACTGCAGTGTCTGCACAGTGTACTGTAGCTAGAGTGCACCCTCTGTTCACCCGGACCTCCTGATCTGACATATTTCAAATCTGGACCATCACTGCATAGGCAGGCAAGATGCTGAGCTTAACTAATAATCCTTCTGGCAACTTTCCATCACCTGGTGCATCCAACATTAATATTTTGCTCTTTACATTTCTCTTTAGGTGGACTTCTCCATGGATTGTGCACAGGGCGTTTGGGGCCAATACCAAGGAGTCGGGTTCCTTTTTCCACACTATCCCCACTGGCTCATCTGGGTCCTCTTCATAGGGTTTCTGTTGCAAGTCATATGCCCTTTTTACTAAGGCTGGAATTCTTAGGGCCTGTCCAGTCAGTTGCCCTTGTTTCTCATGGCAGAGTTGTGCTAGTCTCCTAAACATGTGGGCATTTGTTTCAATTAACAGGGGAACCCCATCATACAGTTCGGTGGGGGACACACTAGGGCCAGTGTCTCTACTTGCTCCTCTACAACAGTTACAGGAAAAGACAACCAGAGGCAGACATATCCTAGGTAGGGATAAGACTTGTCACTCAGCCCCCACACATGTAGGCCTTCCAGGGATTGTAATGGCACATCTGATATGTGTTCATCATACCAGTCCTGAAATACAATGGTCACTTGTGACCCACTGTCAAGCTCAGCCAGAGTAGGAATACCATTCACAGCCACAGTAGTCTTCATTGAAGGGCCCACTATTTTGGGCCAGTCTAGAGGGACAACAGCAGGGGTCTGGACAGACAATTTAGCCACAGAGAGGTTTGAGTTAGGGTGGCCGAAGCCTTTGCTGTGGTCATTTTGTGCACCCCTTGACCACTGACTCATTTTCCGAAGCTCTCCTTTAAGCCAGTTCACCATTTTCTCCAAGTCCTTCTGAGATCAGCATTCCCTCTTCATATGGCCATCCTTGCCACAGTTGTGACAAATGACAGGCTCTCTGGGCATCCTTGGGGAAAACATAGCAGAGGATGCTGGAGCATTGGTGGGAGACTGTGATCTGGCTTCTCAATCAATCAAAATCTTTATTTATCCAGGCGAACATCATTGAGCAGAGCTTTTTTACAAGATGAACCTGGTTAGAACATGGTCGGGTAACATCCTTCATAAAAACATATAAATACATGTAAATAGGTATATAAACACAAACACAATGGTGCAGTAATAGGGGAGTCAAATGATAAAAGGAAGACAAGGCAAGCCATAACAGAGGAGTATTCAAATACAAGGGGCAGGTCCACAATTGAACCATGCAACTGTATATAAACCATGTTCTCTGTATAGAAGTACCAGTTAGTTCATTTACCAGAGGCAGTCACTAGTACTAGCCATGAATAGGGTTGCCACCTTTGGATGAGGCAAAAAACAGATCCTAAGCTCCGCCTCTAGCCCCACCCCTTTTCATGACTCATCATGCACTGTTCCTCCAATAAAAGGCAACACTTAAAACAGCAGTGAAATAAAAATGTTAAGATACTGTACTGTGCCTGTTAAAGTTACTTTCCAAGGTTCTTCCTATTTATTTATTGATTGATTGATTGACATTGGTTAACCAAATAAACATACAGAGATACAAGAAATCTCATTTACAGATATGATCTGGGGGGAGTAAGAGAAATACTGTAAATAGCATATAACAGTATACATACATTATATCTTTTTCTGCCTTCATTTCCTGTTCTTGACCACAGTACTATTTCAAAGCCAAAGAAGTGATCATACTTTTTTCTTGTGGGAAAAAATAATTTAAAACATTTAAAAATGCATAAATTCTGTTAGAGATGAAAATGTTTACCAGCAAATGAAAGTGGAGGACAACTGGCTCTGTTACTGTTACAAAAGGTGGGGGCAGCTTTGCTGCTATGCCACTTTAAGATGCAGTGGAAAGATTAGCTTAAGTAAGTGCTAATGGTATTAATGGCTAACTTTACACCTCCATGGTGACTGCATTCACAAACAAAAGGCTACACTGACAACAGAACTTGTTTGTAACCTGGACATGTAGCTGAAACAATGAGTGATATGACAAAATTTGTTTCAAAAGTATGTGAGCGCTCAAAATGGCTCAAAAACCTGACCAGAACAGAGCAAAACTTGATACCTGATAGGGACCCTGAAAACCTGATCACCAGGTAAAAAACCTGACAGGTGGCAACCCTAGCTGTGAAAATGGCTTTAAGAACCACCAACTAATGGCAGATGGGGTACCAGGAGGGGTATGTAATATGTAAGCGAAGGATAAACATTATGAGAAGTGAAGTCCCAAGGATAAGTCGGTAGAACTGATGCAGCGGTGGGGGCCTACGGGGAGACGGAAAGGGGAGTTAGGACTTTTACAGTATGATTGCGTGTAGATTGTGGATGAGTGCAGTATAGAGTTGTGAAAAGAAGGCTGGAGAAAGCGGGAAGATAGACCATTATCAAAGGAGGGACAGAGGCATCAAAGTGTTACATGAAAGCATGATGACAGACTAGGGCCAAGGAGGAGACGAGCGCTAGAAGTAATTCGTTCGTGGTTAAATGGTACAGGTTAGCATGATGACAATTCATGGTCGTGGGAAACAATTGCACTGATCATTTCTGAGACGTGAATATAAGAGCTTGAAAGATGAGATGCCGATGAGTGACCTCAGTTTCAGTTTTTTTTTGCAATTTATCCCACAAAGAGGACAGTGTAAAGTTTATAGCAGCCCTGCCAAAGCGAGAGTTAACGTTGGGAACCATCAGTAGGAGAGATTTGCAACTTCTCAGGGCATAATTGCTTACTGTTTTTAAAGGAAGACAGTCTGTAATGTATTGGTGAAGTTTTTTGGAGATGGCTCTCAGGGTCCATAAGGCTGCATTTTTATCACGCCTGAATTGAAGAGAACTCCACCCCACTGATTGATATAGGGAGCAGTGGTGAGTGGAATAAGGCAGGCCTGTGATGAACCTTAATGCTCTATGATATAATGTGTCAAGTTTGGTGAGGTAGGAAATGGAACAGTGACTGCAGAGGATGTCAGCATAATCTATCAAGGATAGAAAGGTTGATTGTACCAGCTGTGGTTTGACATCTCTAGTTAAGAAGCGGGCTATCCTAAAGAACAGGCCAAGTCTCTGTCATCATTTTTTGAGTAATTCTTCAACGTGCACTATAAAGGAGAGCCTATGGTCCAGTCATACTCCCAGGTATTTGAATTCAGGGACAAATTCCAACTTCTCGCCAAGAATTGTAGTAATCTGCGGCACAGGATCTGATACGGCTGAATTTACCATTTGGGCAGAGGGAGAAAAGAGTATTGCTTTTGTTTTCTTGGTATTAAGCAATAGTTTTTTTTGTTTAGGAGTTGGTGTTGCAGCAGGTTGAACTCAGATTGAAGGTCATTACATGCAGATTGTAATGACGGGTGGCTTACATAAAGAACTGTGTCATCTGCAAACAGATGAATGTTGGCCTTCGTTATGCTTTCATCAATATTGTTGATGTATATTGCAAATGAGATCGGTCCTAAGATAGAACCCTGGGGAACACCTCTTAGGAGAGGTTTGAGAGTTGAGAGATCTCCTTCCACTTTCACCTGCTGGAAACGATCAGAGAGGTAGTTGTTGAACCACTGTAAAGATAATGGGTCAGTGCCTAATGAGGTCAGGGAAGAGAGTAGCAGAGAATGGTCGACAGTGTCGAAGGCCTTGCTCAGGTCCAAGAATACGGTGCAGGTGTAATTCCTGTTGTCTAGCTCTCTTTGCCAGTCATTAGTCACTTTGGCAAGTGCTGTGATGGTGCCATGTTTAGCTCTAAACCCTGATTGGACTGGATTAAGCAGGTTATTAGCTTCTAGATACTGCCTCAGCTGGTTACTTACAACTTTTTCCAGTAATTCTGACAAGACCAGGAGAATCGAAATTGGTCTGTAATTATTTAGATCACAGGGATTTCTGGACTTGAACAGGGGTACGATGTGCGCCATTTTCCATACTGAAGGAATGGATCCTTGAGTTAATGATAGGTTAAATAATGGGTTATGGGCACAGCTAACACATGGATGGCCACCTTCAAAAAAGTATGGGTCGAGGGTATCTGCACCAGCACTTTTTTTTTTTTTTTTATTTCATCCAGTTTTAACAATAGGTCTTCAACTTCTTTTAGAGTAGTAGGACGCAAAGTGAAGACTGAAATCGGTGATGCTAGGATCTGCACCTTGATTATCCACCTGAGAGCGTATCAAATTCACAGGGGAATTGTGAAGGCTAAGCCTGCAGTCGCAAAGTGATAATTGAAGGCATCCAGAACTTACAGTCTGTCACTAATGGTGTTATTGTTTAAGGAGATTATCAGGTAGTGAGCCACCAGATGTGTGACCAGACAAGTCCTTGACGGTTTTCCAAAATTTTGTAGGATTTTTGGAGGCAGAGAGAAATTCAGAATGATAGTATGCAGCTTTTGTATCTCTAACCATTCTAGTACATGAGTTTCGTGCCCTTTTGAACTTGCACCAGTCCGCAGCAGACTGGGTTTTGCATGCTTTTTCCATAGGTTCTCTCTTTCAGTCAATGCAGATTTTAAAAATGGTGTGAACCATCTACATGCATTTTTTGCTATTCGCACCTTAACTATAGAGGCATATTTATTTAGGGCACCTAGGATAATTTTGCTGAATATGTTGAATGCTGATTGTGTGTTTTTTTGCCAAATAGAACTCTTGCCAATACAAGGAGTGTTTCAGTTAATTTATGTAGGCAGTTAGATCAAAGTTCCATCTAGATCTCTTGGCAGAAAACTTCGGGGAAGTAGTAGGTTTGTTGCATGATCTTATGCAAGCAATAAATGAGTAATCACTGATATCACTGAAGAAGGTGCCGGCAAAGGAGAAGAGATGTGGTTTATTCACTAGGATAACATCTAGCAGGGAGCGGTTATCCACGTTATTTTTATTTACTCGTGTTGGTTCGACAATGAGTTGTAATAATCCATGGGTATCACAGAAAGCTACGAGAGAAGCAGCGGTTTTAGATAGCCAGTCTAAATTAAGATTCCCAAGAATAAATTATTTCTGAGGGAGTGTACCATGTCTCAAAAGTTCCTTTAGGGTGGCAGTCAATTCCTTGAGCTCTGCCAAGAAGACACCCTCAGAAGAGGATGCCTGAGGGTGCACCCCCACCCCCACCCCCATAACAGTCACTTCCTGACAGGGGCCAGGGTCTCTAGCAACAGGGGATACCTCAGTGAACGCAACCGGTTGTACTATTCTGACTTCCTTCAGCAACTCCTCCCCCCACCGTTTAGCCCATGGCGGGACACTCATAGTGGTCTCATATTCGGAAGGGAATATCCATTATAAGCAGAACATTTTGGGGGTCAATCTCCTGCCCAGTAAACCACCCCACCAACTAGTGTACAACCATTTCTATTGGGGTAGCTATTAATCTTTAACAATAATTCATAATTTTTGGCCACTAGAAGGCACAAAATCCCAGCAGTGAGCCTCCAAGATGTAACCCCCTAGGTGGCGCTATCCCAACGGCTACTACTAGTCCTGCCAGCTTAGCTACTAGCAGGTTAAGGGGCCTGGGTAATGAAATGGGTGCCTTCACCCGGAGGTCAGGGTTGTTAGTGGTCAAGCTAACCTGTGCACAGCCGTCCGGGACACTGTAACCCCATCCTTTCCCTTCTAGTGGCCTGAACAATATACAATAATTACTTTCACAGTGACCCTTATTCACCAGGCAATTACCCACACTGTTTGCACTTACCACCAGGGCTGGTTCCTCTAACTTTACCCGGGAGACCCCCTGTAAAACAAGGTTAAGCACAGCAAATAGCAACAGGACAATACTTTTGGCACAAACTGGAACCACAGTCAGGTTAAATGCAAACAAAGTTAAATCTGATTTATTCAGGGGACTTGAACAAGGGAGGGGCGTAATCGGGTTGATTTGCCTAAAAGCTACATTAATCAGACAGTTATGCATGCAGTTCAGAGTCCCTACACAGTCACACACTCTGGGTACCCAGGTAGGAAAATGGTGGGCTAGCCAGGAACGTTGCAGCTGGTTGGGGCCCTGTGATGGAAGAAAGCCACATGCACAACACACACTATTTGTAATCCAGAGCCGGAAGTCTCAGTTCATGAAAGAAAAGGCAACAAGACAATCAGATGACAACACTTTTAGATTTAGCTGTTGTTGCAGGGAGCTACCCCGATGTTTACTCACGATACCAAATACTGGACACAGGCAGGATGAAAGAGACTGCAGGCTATTGAGCTGGAGTGCCTGGAGAAGCAGGGCCCACACAAATCACCAAGGCACCATTCCTGTTCAAGGCGTTGAGCAGGGGGCTTATCCCCAGGCCGGTCACTCGTTGATGACTTTCTCTGCGTAGCAGGTATTCTGGCTGAGCCAGTGAAGCAGGGCCCAGGAAAATGGAAATGGATATGGATTCAGTCCATTTTTAAATTTATTTATTTATTTAAGCGTTTTTCCAGGAAGGCATACTGAGCAGAGTACTGCTCGATTACAGATGCGCCCTAGGGGAAGGGAGAACATAGGAAAACAGTTAACACAGTATAGACAAGAAAATACATAGTGGGAGAAATATTAACATTTGGATCTGGTTACATGTCAGTAGTAGCTTGAGAGAGACAAATGGTAACCACAGTACGTATGGTATGAGAAAACACTTGAAGTCAGGATTAGTTAGTTTTTGTTGACCGGGTAAGTGCACTAGACAAATTCTGCCTATTTTCAGGCATGACCTGGGGGAGGAGGATACAAATGAATGCCAACTGACCTTAAACCAGATTAAGCTGTTGGCCATGGAGCTGGATACAGCCTCCAGCAAGCAACACACAGTTCAGACACACACAGTGGGGAACCAAATGACGACCCACTACAAGCACACAGCACATTCACATGTAAGGAAATTCCACTGTACCAGGCAAATGGCTCTCCGGTTGCAATTAAAGAGTCTCTGCACAATCCAAGAGTTCAAAGGTAGCTTGAAGTCCTGACAGGCCGATCGCATTCAGCAAATCTTCGGTTTTCTTCAGGTTAAAGCTTGGTGCTCTCCAAATTCAGATTCAGTCTGAAAAAGCACAAGTTCCCTTTCAGGGACAGCAGGCAGGCATGCAGGCCAAACTCACACCGTTCCACAGTTCTCTCATGCAAATCCACTATGGATTGCTGCTCGAACTATCAAGCTGTTACTTCTTCACTTCCCAACTCAGATCTAACTGAAACTGCAAGCAGTGTGGGACTTTCCCCAGGATCCAAAACGTTTGGTTGGCTGATCCATCTGTCAATCACAACAAGGGCTCCCCCTTCAGGTTATTTTAGGTGCCAAAAGCCCAAAACTACAATTCCTACAAGTTTTGGCCCCACCAAGGCCCTGTAGACAGGCTCCATTTTAGAGTGCCAAATGTACCAATTGGCCCATTCTGCAGTCCAGGACCAAGATGATGGAAACAAAACAGAACTGTCCATGCTGCAAAGAAGGCAGGTTAGAACAAACAGCAATATTATCACTACTCTAAGAAATGATCAGCAAACAAGTACATCTTCTAACAGAGCTCCCTCTCAGATTAATTATGACTGCAATCCAGACAGCTCTTAAAGAGACAGTAGACAGAGGCTACGCAGGCACTCTCTTGCAATATATTTAGGGCCAGATATTCAAAACTTGGTGCAGCACAAACAGTTTGTGCAGGGTTAGCACAGGACTGCCATATTCAAATAGGGAGATATCGCGCGCTAAACGCAATAGCGCCGGGCTAAAACAATGTATGCAAGGGGCAAACTGAAGGGGTTGGAACCTGCATATGGGCACAATGGGATATTTCAGAGACATAGTGCTGCGCAATGCAACATTGCGTGACACATAGCGCAGTGCTACTTACCACCTACAAAAGGGAGGCCCAATCCCAGGGCAATCCACAGAGGAGGGAGTGGCCAGACCGGAAAGTGAAACAAAATGGCAGTTCTCAGTAATGCTGTAGTGCTGCACCTTAAGGAGCAGGTTGTGGAGGAGGAAGAAAGGTAGCAGGCACAACAAGGCCCATTATGCAGACAAAGGAGGATATATGCTGCACACAGATGGTACTGGCCCAGAGCCTCCTTTGAGACCCTGACCGATAACTACATCATTGGCCGGTACAGGTTGGACAAGGCAATGTTGAGACAGTTATGTGAACTCCTGCATGAGGAGCTGCAGCCAAACACCAGGCGCAGCCATGTCATGTCAGTCGAGGAAAAGGTGACGGCAGTGATGTGCATCCTAGCCACTGGGACATTTCAGCACCCAACGGGGGACACCATTGGGATATTGCAGTCTGCCACATCACACCTCCTGACCCAGTTCCTTGATGCTCTCCTGTCACATGCTGGTGAGTTCATAGTATTCCCCAGCAGAGCACACAGCAACCATGGAGCAATTCCATCGAGTTGCACACCTACCCACTGTACTTGATGCCATTGACTGCACCTATGTTCCCATCCATGCTCCACCTGGCGATGCCAGTGACCTGTATGTCATTAGGAAGGGATACCACTCAATTAATTGCCAGGTGGTGTACAATGTGACTGGGCGCATAACCAATGTCTTTGCACAGTACCCTGGCAGTGCCCACGATGCCTTCATCTGGCACCAGTAACGGCTGTGCTGGGCCTTTGAGGAGGGCAGGATTCCAAGTGGGCATCTAGTCAGTGAGTATGGGCAGCCACAACAGGGTAACAGCACAGGGGACTGGGGAGGGGGGGATTGGCAAGGGTAGCCGTGGAAGGGGCAGGGAGCAATGGTACAGAGCAGCAGTGGGCACTGTGCAGGACAGCAACACTAACACCTGATTTATCTCCACAGGAGATAGTGCCTATCCCCTACGACCCTGGCTGCTGACACTGATACCTCGGCCAGCATCAGTGGCTGAGGAACAGTACAATGAGGCACATGCTGCTACAAGGAACATCATAGAGAGGGTCTTTGGGATGCTCAAGATGCAGTACCATTGCACAGACCAGTCAGATGGTGCCTTACAGTATAGCTCTCAGAAGGTATGCTGTATCGTCCAGGCCTGTTGTATGCTACACAACATGGCACTAAACTGTGGGATACATGCACCTGAACCTGAGGTGCATTCTGACAGTGAACCAGAGCCAGGGGTAAGGGGGATAGTAGAGCAACTCGAGAGGCGGGATCCGCGCATGGCCCACAGGGCCATAGAGCACAGGAACAGCATCATCGAGACACTGAACCAGGATGGATGGTGAGTACAGATAACACAGACAAATAATATGGTATCAACAGTACATTTAATGGTAGTGTAGAAACAGTACAGTGTAAACAGTGTAATACTATATATAGGTGCTGTACAAGTTGCCAGTGTGGTGATGTGATGTGGTGCGGTGTGTGTAATGTGTGTTGGCCACCACCATACCCTTCAACTGTAACACAGTACGAGGAACAGTCATCCAGTTACATCACAGCAGCTCCCTGTTCCAGAGTGTGAGGACCTGTCCCACACTCAGTGGTAACATTGTAAAGTAAACCCTATTGTAGATGATGCCAACAAAACAGGCAAATAATAATAATAATAGACAGCCTGAACAGACATGCAAACATTGTAATGGTCCAGTGAGCTTCTGAGGGAATGCATTGATAAAGTGTTCCACATTCTGCTCAGTTGTACCACACCCTGAGAGGCACTGTTGTACGATTGGGGGACAAAAGGTTGAGAGGTATGGCCACCACCCAGGTGCACACAGGAAACAGCAATGTAGATATCTGTTGGCAGGGGCTGTGGCATGGGAATGAACAAGGGCCATGGAGGACAATGTGTGTGTGTGTGTGCACATGCACAGGGGACATGGGATGTGGCTGTGTGCATGGGCATGCAAGTGAGGGAGACAGGGCCACAGCATGCATGTGGTGGAGCACATCAACTGCGCCTGCCTCTGCGCACATGTCACACACCGTGTGTGTGTGTGTGTGTGTGTGTGTGTGTGTATCAAACTGCAGTGCGTGCTACGTGCTGAGGACATAGTTGGGGTGGACGGAGGCGAGGCTGGGAGGGCAAGCCATCTGCGGCCACTCCGTGAGACTGGGCAGCCACGATGCCATGCACATTCTGTGGACGATTGGGAGGTAGGGGTGGAGGTGGTGGCATCCACCCTGTGCACACCTCTGCCACCCATGTGAGGCACGGCTACGCTGGCATCCGGGTGCACCCTGCAGTGCTGTAGTAATAGTGTCCCGCAGCACCACAGCATGGGCCTGCAAAGCAGCAGTAAGGCCACCAAAGCCATGCTCAATGGTGGCATGAACACGGGTCATTCGCTTCTCCAACTGCTGCTCAGCAGGGGCAAGGCCAGTGCCCACTGCCTCCTGCAGCTGTGACAGCTCATGCCGCAGATCCCTATGGAGATCATGCAGGTCCTGCTGGGCTGCATGCTGTGAGGCCAAGGCCTCCTGGAGCATGGGCCACGCACCTTGGCCATCCTGTGCAGGTGCAGCATCAGCATCCTGCACCTGTGGCAGAGGTTGTGGCTGGTGTTGGGCAGTGTGTTGTGGATGTGAAGGGACCTGTGGGGGCAGCTGGTGGTGCGTTGGCCGCTGCAACTGTGGTCTCACAGGTGACCAAGCACTCTGCCGGACCGGCCCTGCGGTCATTGCCCTGTGGGATGTATCCAGTGGGCAACACTGTGCGGGCAGGGGAATAGCAGCTGTGGGCACAAAAGTGACATGTGTCTGAGAATCCCTCGCCCCCAAGTCAGGCAAGGTGCCATCTCCCACTGTTCCAAAACCTCTGGTACCACTAGCCGCACCCATAACTGGCAGGTCAGGTTCCTCCTCTGCATCCCCCAAGCCATGGTCACTCATCACAGCTAGGATCACCACCTGCTCACCACTCAGATCCTCCACCTGGGCATCCTCCAGTGGATTCAGGGACTCCAGGAATGCTGTATACTCTTCTTCTGAGGTTCCTGCATTCAGCATTGCCTCATATCATCTGTGAATGGACATTGCGCTGACCATCATGGCCACTGCAGGTCTACTTGTGGCAGCCATGCTTGATGTGGAAGGGCGCACCTCTGCTGTATTGCCATCCTCTTCCTGCACCACTGTGCCTGGCCCAACCTGGGATATGGCCTGCTGGGCATGTAATGCTGTAATGGAACAGACAGATGTGAGTTGCCTCTACAGTGACCAGACCACCCACCCCCACCCCAACAATGCCACATGCACCCCAGCAATGTGTGCCCCACAGCATGCCCATGCAGACCCCAGTGTGCATCCCATGCAATTGCAGCCTGTGCCCTAGGAGCCCCTGCACCATGGCACACATGCACTCATGACATGTGCCTGCCAGCAGATGCCCACTGTTGTGCAGCCCTGACACTACTCTTACAATGGAACATACCCATGTGAGCCCTATGCATGCACCATGACAGTGGTGATGTGTGCCTCAGTCCCCATGATGTTGCTGTCCACCGAGTGGTGGGTACATGCCATGAACTTACCTGCCCTGGGTGGTGTGAGCAGTGTCTCACACCCAACGCCTTCAACCCCACCAACTAACACTGGCCACAGGGTAGAGGCTACTATGGCCATCAATGGGTCCCAGTCCCATTGCTCCATTAGTTGTGGTCCCCCACCGGTCCACAGCCTGTCCCTGATCCGGTGTGTCTCCTCCTCCTTCGCCCTGCATAGCAGATCATTCCACCACTTCGGACGGCATCGGTGCTACGGCCATGACCAACTAGGGCATTCACTGCTGTGGCAATTTCCTCCTACATAAACTGAACAGTGGCATCTGTTGACTTGTTATGTCATAGTACCATCTTCTGCTTCTTCACAGCATGTACTAGGGCACGCAGCTTATCCCCTGAAAACTTGTGGGCCCTGAGCTGCTCCTGCCCTGCAGCCTCACCTGTGTGGGACAGAAGGCAGGGAAAGGGTTATACAGAGTTGTGAACAAACATTGCACAGCTGTAACAGTATCATACATCCATGGTGCAACACAGAGCTGCTATACATGCCCCCACCCCCTGAGGAACACCAACAGGGCATGCACGATGCACCTCAGTGTTGTGCTGGCCTGCAGGACTCCACAAGTGGAAGCCAGCTGTATGTGTGCAGCACACAGTTGTGCTGCCCATGCTGCTGCCTGTGGCATGTCACAGGTGGCCTGGCTATACGTGTTGGCATGGACATTGGTGCACCGCAAGGCAATCACAAGGCCTACAGCCACAGACGGTGCCTAATGTGCACATGTGTGGGACTGTGAAGCCATAGCTGTACATGCCTGATCCATGGAGTCCCCCTCAGCACATCCAGTGCCATGCTGGGCCTCTGCACACCCAGCACCATGGAACACATGCTGTGGAACCGTGGGTTGCATCCCCACAACAGGGCTAGATGGCTGACCACGGCACATGTTCCACTAGGGGTGCTGCCTAGGCACTAGTGTATGTGCCAGAGCATGCATCAGTGCAGCCACAGTGCACACACATACAGGCGATCCTGGCACAGCTGTGCACAAGGCCTGTGTGTGATCCACCATGAGGGGCAGTAGTGGGTACTGTACAGCAATATGACACTGGGGTACTGCACCCACAGCATCTGTGTCAACGCATGTCATGCAATGGCCTGGATGTGCACACTGTAGATGCACTGGCCTGTCATGGGGGTAGACACCCTGGACCGCAACAACATGGTACTGCCCCTGCCCCTGGCTGCACAGCACTGTGCACAGACAGACACCAGCCAGGACCGCAGTGTAGTGACTAATAACTGCATGAGTCCTATCTGCTGCGACCCATGTGCACACATCACACAACACAATACAGGGGTGGGGGGTGGGCTGTACGTGATGCAGATGTCAGTCACTGACATGGGTGACAACACGGGTACCTGTGGCAGTCGTCACCCTGGATGACATGTACCCTACAGTCACAGTGGACTGACACACTCCAGAGTACAGCCTCCACACTGCTGATCACATCCCACTGCCATCTGCAGCACTACAGCGTGCAGTCAGTCAAGCATGGTCTCCACAATGGGCGTTGGACAGTGCATAACGCTGGTGGGGCACCACTACACACACAGTGGCAGCCAAGAGGGTCAGTGGGCCACCTAGCCCCATCACGTACAAGCACAGCCAGACTGCACCAGTTAGTACTCAGCTGTGGTCCCAAGGCCATTACCACTACTCCACTGTTGGAAGGATCACAGATACCATAGCCTGACACATACAGGAGCAACCTGTGCATGGCCAGGACTTTACAGTCACACATGTGCTACTGCTACACATGGGATCTGGTCCTGTCCTCTCAGATAGACAGGTGGCTGGCATTGTCTGGGTCAGCCTGTTGTTCATCCAGAACAGTACTGTAATGTATGGGTAGCCCTGATTACCCACTGATATCCAGCAGATTACAACCCTGACGTCCCACTGTTGTGATGTCAGAACCATATGAACTCATCCCAGCTATGTCTTAGCAGTGGGTTAACAAAATGGAATGCCACTGTTAGTCAGTAGTCTACACACCCGGAATGTGCTTGGAAGCCTCAGTACAGTATTCATAAAACATTCCAGTTGTCACAGTGTACTGTCACTGAGTCTAGCAATCTCTATGTCTGATAAGGGTTAACACTGGTACTATGTTGGCCCACAGTCATTCAGTCCGTGTATCCTAATAATGTGTGTACCTACACATACATGTGGCTATACTGCAGATTCATTACTAGGGTAAGGCTCACTTACATGCGTTGTGGGGGGGGAGAATTCCCATGACGAGTCCCATCCACAATAACTGAATGCCTGATATACGGGTGATAACCATGGTGTAATCGTCTCTCATGGTTGCTAGAGCAATTGTACTCCTCTCGAGCTGCACTTTTGAGGTTTACCGATGCCCTAGCAACCACTCGAGGTGATTACACCATGGTTATCATCTGTACATCAGATGACATCCACTATGCAATGCGTAGTGGAATGCTGTCATGCATGGTATTCCATGCCTGTAATATGCTGATAGTGTATAGTGGAGTGTTGGTCTGTAGAGATTTCCACCCCTTTCACAATGCTGTTCTGCCACAGTTCCAAGGTCATGGAATGCTGTTCTACCCTACAGTGGGAGAACAGCATCCTAGAACCTCTAGGGACTGCATGTGTCGGTATCAGTGTAACAGCAACAGATATAACACAGATTGCACACAGTACAATACACTAGTAATATCAGTGGCTCAGTAGGTAGTACACTCGCCTCTGAGGCCGGGAGATCAGAAGGCTGGGGGTTCTAGCCCCACACAAGGCACTTGGGTTAAAATCCTAATACTGGCACTGCAGTGCAGCATGAGGGGGATGCTGCACTCCCGAGGTGTCGTCTTTCAGATGGGATGTGAAACCGAGGTCTCATCTGCCTGTTCTGGTGGTAGTTCAGGTGGATGTTAAAGATCCCTTGGCACTTCTCAAAAAGAGTAGGGGAATATCCCCGGTGCCATGGCCAATTTCCCCCCCATTCACTAGAATACCACCAGCAGCTTAATCTGGTTCAAAGTCAGATGGTATTCATCTGTATCCCCTTCCCCGCCCCACCAGGTCGTGACTGAAAATAGGCAGAATTTGTCTAGTGCACTTACCCGGTCAACAAAAACTAAATTAGTAAATAAATATGACAGGCAGAGCAGCGCTATGCACAACTAGTGTGTCCTGCCAGGTCGAGGTTTCGATTCTCATGGACCTCTCGAGCTGTGCTCTTGGGGTCATAGGGCATCAGAATCCCTTTGTGGCAGAACACACTGGTGCTGCATAGTTGCCCATCCAGGATCCCCTATGTGTTGCTGTCATGTATTGCTGTCATTATGATGTTCTGCTGCAGTAGTGATGTCACCACTGTTGCAGTACCACATGGCAAGCTGGCACAGTGTTACAGTCCTCACAGTACCTCTGTGGTGTCAGTAGTCTAGAACCGCTCGAGACATCACATGTTAGTATGGAACAGAGTGCAGAGTAACACACTGCACATGTGACATACTACATCTATACAGTGTATCACATACATGATGCCACAGTTATACACAACCTGTGTTCTGTCACCTCAAGCATCTGTGCTCTCGAGGTCACTGGGACTGAGAACCTCTCTGTGGTTCTGTACATAGTGGTTGTGCAGACCGGCCCATACAGCAGGCAGAGTAGACATGTGTTACAGCCCTAACCTGGATGTCTGTCACATCCAGTGCTATCAAGCCATGCACATGTGACATGGGTATGCCCAACAGTTGTCAGCATAGTGATTACACATAACATTCATAAACAGCAGCCTCATCCAAGGCACAGTCAGTTAGCAGTCATCTGTATCCCCCTCCCCCAGGTCATGCCTGGCACTAGGCACTCCCCAGTCAACATAAACTATATCACAAACTTACTGATATGTCCCTGGAATGCTACCTCTGTGTCAGCCCAAATGCAGTACATACCTCGCTGGCCCTGTGATTGTTCCAGTGACATCCTGCGTGCTGCAGCAGTAATCCCACATCAACATGTATTACCTATCAGCAACACAGGTAGGGCACTGTTAGCCCTTATATAGCACAGCCGGGCAAACCAGCCTGTTAAGCATGCTAATGGGCTAATAATGATATGCTAATCACCATGTTAGCACATGCATACACAATGACCATCATTTGCATATTCTTTTTGAAAATGGCAGGCGATAGCATAGGGCAAAGCGTTTAGCACCACGCTATCTCGGCTGTGCTTAGCACAGCGCTGTTACCATAGTGCCATGCTAGGGCTGATAGTGCAGGTGCTGCACACGTGCGGGTCAGGCCAGTACACGCAAGAATGGCTGCGTTATGTGCCTTAGCACTGTGCTAACCATGTAAGTGCAATGGCACTGCGCATGTCTGGTACGTCTGTACCAGGGCCATGGCAGGGTCATGCATGCGCACTGTGCACACTTCCAGGTAGCGTGGCACTATCACATAGTTCTGCATGGTGCTAGGCTGAACTATTTGGGAGTGCCAGGGTGTGTGGGCCATCTGTTGCCAGTACAGCAATACCTTTCACTCCTGTTGCATCAGCCATGTCTGGGAGACGTAGGCAGAAGGCAGTGGTGGGGTCGTGACTGGCACTGGGATGTTGTGGAGATGGCCAAGGTGCAGCTCACACAACAGCAGCATAGGTGCCCGTTCGGAGAAGTCCGGGAGGGTGACTGCCCCATAGCCAGGTCTGGCCTTCAACTGCCCATTGCTTCACAGCACTCACTGGAATACCACGTGATGGGGAGAAGTGCCGCCACCAATATGTGGACCTCAGGTGCAGGCAGTGCCCACTGCTGGAATGATGCCGGGAGATGGTTAGGGAGGGGACTGTGCCTGTGCCAGGTATATGATGCCTCTCACCACAGTGTTGTCATGGGGGGAAGGGATGCATTTTGGGTGGTGTGCGTGCGTGTGTGACATGGTCCATTCACATACCATCTGAGGAGGCAGACTTGCTGTGCTGGTGAAGTCCGGGTCATATGTTGGTCCTCTGCCATGTGGTCCTCTGTTCAGGGACTGTGAACCAGGGGGACGTAGCATTTTGGGAGTGTTGTCTGCAATGTTTGGCACTGTGGTGGCACACTGACCCATACCACCTACTCTGGCTACATGGACCCATGACACCTGGCCCCCTGCCGCATCCACTGTGTTCTGCCATGCTGCCAGGGGGCTGCGTGCAGCTGTGCCTACTTTGTACATCCGCAGTGTGTGGTGTGGTTGGGTGTGTTGTCTGGCCAAACCTCCCAACCATTTCTTACCCTAATGTGGTACATTGCCTCTTATAATGTGGCACAAATGAGCCAACTGTGGAACACTTACACATATCTTCACCTACGCTGCTCAGAACACTGTCACAATGTTTGCATTTATGTTCCAGAGATCTGTTATTCATTGTATGGTATATGGTTTGCATCATTTACTATGGCTCTTTGCTTTAGTATGTGACCACTGCATGTGGGACAGGTCCTCACAATGTGATACAGGGAGCTTTTGTGGAGTACACTGGGGAGCGTTCCTCAGAATGTAGTACTGTTGAGAGGTATGTGTCTGGGTGTGGTGCACACCACCACTGCTGTGTCTGTGCCACGACACTGGCCACCAGCTCATGCGACAGATCCATGGCATTGGTGCACTGCTGTGCTGCACACTGTCAAGGGTGTGGGCAGCATACGCATTGTACTCGGCTGTGTACAGTCATGCTGTATGCATGTCACATCCCGTATGCCTTTCTGTCATCAATGTCATTCTACTCTGTAGTCTTTGGGTTGTTGCATGCCACTGGGGCATGTCTGTTTCTCCACATGTGCTGAGGATTTAGATACTTGTGTACCCTCATTACGGGTTAGAGGACTTCTCTGACTACATTCTCCCTGGTTTGTGAGGGGGTACCATCTAGAGGGGCTCTGTACATATCATGATGGGGGGTTGGCTGTTGCAGCTTGTGTGTACAGGATGGCAATGTCAGGCTCCACCCCTGCACACATTGGCCATGCACTGTGCATTCTGCAGTGTCCAGTGTCATGCTTGGCATGGCTTGGGTTGTACACTATGCCTGGGTGCCAGTTATGCGTGTGTTGTGCCACGCCACTAGGGTTAGAGGTGGTCTTTAGCATACCATGGTGGCTGACAGTGTGGCAATGCTGCTGTACCATCTTCCCACTGCAGAGTGCAGAGACCACACAGAAGACGGGAGCGGTGACCAGCAGGCCGACCAGAGGCCCACCACGGACAGGCAGAGGGTGCCATCAATGCCACAGTGCATGGAGGAGAGCAGTGATGGGGATAGAAGTGTGTTGCATGAGTACTGTTTGCCACTGTGCATTTCTACTGTGTGTCTGTGTCACCACTGCAGGCATTGGAGTGCTGTGTCTAGTGTCATGGCACAGTCGACTGGGTCATCCAGGTCAGATGTGATTTAGTTATGTTGCATTTGGATTCCAGGGTGCTCATTTAGAGGGACCCCTTAGCCAGTGTGGCTACAATATGTACTGCCACATTGGGCTACAGTATTCACACATGACTATGTGCTTGGATGGAGGGGGGCCCACTGGATGCTTGACACCAGTGGCACCATTCACCACACCCATGACTGTTACAGTGGGGCCTGATATGCTGGCTGCATGCATTTGTGTTGTCTTCTGTGCCTCCAGTGTCTTGCCTTCTGCTGCGTGGCCTGTGACATGGCTGGCTCTTTGTATGGTCTACTGTTGCCATCACTGTCATGTGCACTGCTATCTACCTTGTACTGTCATGTGCAACATGTTGCTGTTATGTCCACCATTGTGGCAGGATGAAGCAGGTCTGTGCATGGCCAGCAGCCATTCACTATGCCTGCAGCTGGGGGATTACCGGGGTCAGCCTGCTGTGCTGGCTGTTTCTGCTGCTGTTGCCCTGTCTGCCATGGCATCACTGTTCTGCACTTTGCATGGCATGTATCATTCACAGTACCATGGATAGTGTGTCAGTGTTTATGCACGACATGTTGTAGATGCCTGCCAGGGCTGTTCACGCTGTGACAAACAGGGGGCCACAGTGTCATGTGGTGCCTGTATCTCACTACCAGTGTGTTGCCATTGCAGTGTGGACACTGGTATGTTATTGTGTGCAGAAAGGTTGTGAAGTAGATTACTTCATTGCCATGGGAAATTGATCTTTCTTTGCCTTTCTCCGTTTCCCCTGAAGGTCATCATATGTGTTCTCAGTTGTAGTTTGGGGGGTTGGGGACAATACTCCACTCGGGCTGTTACTCTTCAAAGCTGTATTAAAATTCCTTTTAATTACCCTGACCTTTCACACGTTATGTGCTTTTTCAAAGGGCTTTTTTATTTCTCTACAAAGAAATACATATTTTTTAAAAAATTATTATCTCATTATTTAACATTCAGTTTTGATTTACAGTTTTTATAATTATATTATATACACTTACCACCATAATTTCTTAACACTATTGATGCTTTCTATGCACATTCTATCTTTTTTCAACAAAAATCATACTTTGTAAAAAAGCGTTTATCATCAGAAGTGCTAAATTCTGCCTTCCCTGCCTCAAATTACTACTGCTATAAGCCTGTTCCACTTTTTCACTCAGCATTCTGGAACCCCTCATCTCGTTATCCTATTGATATAATTTCTCATTCCCCATGTTAATATTCCCTCTAGTATGCTTGCTTTGTCTCCCCTGTTCCTTTCTTTTAGTTCAATACACCACTTGGTAGTTAATTAAAGTAATTAAAGTGTTCATACCTCAATTTAAAAGTTGGTGAGCTTGTTTGCCTTCTAAATTGGATGGTTCTTTGGTACCTTCCATTGTTTCTCACCTATATGAGCAATACAGAGTTTAAATGTTTATTTTGTTATTCGATTCTTATAACCCCCATGTGCTTCCTGTTATTTTCTTTTATATTTCATTAAAACATTTTAAACTTTGTAGTGCCTTTCTTTGTATATTTTGAAGCACCTTAGCTACATCTTGCAGTTCCCTTGATTTCTGTTAAAACACTATTGCGTTTTTATGTTTACCTCTGTAGTTCCTTTGAACTGTGAAAGACTTCAGATTTTCACAAACCCAGCTTCTACTTTGGATTTTCCTGTGTTCCTGTATATGAAAAAAGGGGGCTTTGTTAAATCTTTTGTTATTTAAAAAGTTATACGACTTCTCTTCCTGCCATTTTTATGTTTGCTTGCACGCATGTGCAAGAAACATAGTGCCATCATCAGAGATTTCGGAGGTGTGTCACCTCCTCCTCCAATTCAGTTAGTGTGTTTGCAGGTGCGGCCCCTGTAAGCCAATGCATTCTGGAGCTGTCTATGACACGCTCCAAAATGCAGTGGCATACAGTTGAAAGGAGGAGCTACGGCTTGAGTGAGCAGCGATGAATATCGCCTACTCATGCGCAGCTCCCCCACACGCATGCAGGCGTCGTGCCGCACACACTGTATAGCCGACGGTTGCCATCCCGTCGGCTGTGCTGCAGCTCCCCTCGTCTCCCCCCAAAGGCTTCCAAATGCCACGCTGGTGCCCACCCCAGTGTGGCAATCAATAATAGCCAACGGGTGCCCAACCTCATCGGCTGAACGCCTAATCAACCATTCTTGTGCCATGCTGGGAGCCCACCCCAGCGTGGGCAAACATCCGCATTGTTGTTTTTTCCTTTTTTCACCTGAAAGAAAACGGTCCAACGTTGTCTCCCTGCCCCTCCCACAACCCGCACCCACCCACTGTGCACCCAGCCTCCCACACCCCCACCCCATACTTACCTCAGAGCTCGGCACGATGATCTTCTGTGGACCGGGAATATGTCTGCACTCTTCAAAGCCGACCGCGAACTGAGGAAATGCCGGTAAGCTGTATAATGGACTAGATAGGGGGTTTCAACTTTGTTGCATATCTCAGGCATTTTTTGGAATTTTTGCACCAAATTTTCAACATGGGGTTTTTGGGACCCCTTCTCATGAATGATGTCACAGCCATGGCGTTATTCAGGCCCGAAGGGTGATTTGCAGTCACTGCGAAATCACCCTTTGAACCTGAACTCTTTGCTCTGATAATCGATAGCGAAATATCCCAAACCATGTTAAGGTATTCCTATTCAAAATGACTGTTTCTAGCGTGCGTGCGCGGTTCTCACATGAGCTCATAAGTTCACGAATTTTCAATATTTTCACTCCAGATTTTCAACATTGCCATTTTAACACACCTTCTTATGAGTAGTACAGCTGTCATTTTTCACATCTCACCCAAAATGTGTTTCCGCCCATGTAGCGCACAATGGCGCAGTCGGTATGCAAAATCAATGTACGGGACAAATTAAGAAAATCACAGTGACACTGTTCATGAGGTGAGGTGTTAAAATGGCTATGTTGAAAATTTGGTGAAAAAATTCCTAAAAATGACTTTTACGAGCGTCCGTTGCACAGTTCCTATGCATGCTCGTAAGTTTGCAAATTTAATATTTTCACTCCAGATTTTCAGCACTGCCATTTTATTAAACTTCCTTATGAACAGTACAGCTGCAATTTTTCATATGACGCCCAAAATGTGTTTTCGCACATGTAGCGCACAATGGTGCTGTTGGTGTGTGAAAGCAATGTTTAGGACAGATTAAGAAAATCACAGTTACACTGTTCATGAGCAGAGGTCTTAAAATGGCTATGTTGAAAATTTGGTGAAAAAATTCCTAAAAATGACTGTGTTACGAGTGAGCATTGCGCAGCTTCCACGCACCCTCGTTAGTTCATGACTTTGTAATATTTTAAGTCTAGATTTTCACCAGTAACATTTTTTCACACTTCCTTATGAACAGTACAGCTGTCATTTTTCACAACATGGCTGAATTGTGTTTTCACACTTTCAGTGCAGAGATGCGTGGTCGCTGTGGGAAATCATTGTTCGCCACAGATAAAGAAAATCACAGTGACACTGTTCATGATCGGAGGCACCAAAATGCCTGAGTTGACAATCTGCTGTAGAAATCCCCAACCTAATTATATTAGGGTGTCGTTGCACAGTTTCTATGTACGCTCGTGACTTCACCATTTTTTTAAATATTTTTACTACAGATTTGCAACATAGCCATTTTTTACACCTCCCCATGAAAGAGTACAGCTGTCATTTTTTACATCCTGTTCGGAATGTTTTTGCACCTGTGGTGCTAAATACCCGTAATCACTGTGCATAAAGCGGCTTTAAGCTAACAAACTGATATTCCCCTGTTCATGAGGTGGGGTCACAAAACAAACATGTTGAAAATTTGGAGTGAAAATACCACGAATCCCTGAGGTATTAGGGTTTTCAACTATAACGCCCAACCCTATGAGAATGACAGGCATCAGGGGTGTGACTTGGGATTCTTGCCTGTGATGCTCATACCATTCCACACCCTGCAGTCAGTGAGAGGCATCGAGGTATACCTTGGACTCTTTTTTAAAACTTCACCCATTCTCTATATAGCACCCATCTCACCATATTTCCTAATGAAAATGGGTGCGCATAAGGGCCAAAGACCACAAGGAACGCCGTGACACTTGTCAGTCTCTGCAGGGTGGGGTGTGGTGAAATGGCATGGCCGTTATGCCTGATGACCCAAACGCACACCCCAATGCCTGTCACTCTCTGCAGGGTGGTGGTGTGGTTGGCTTCAGTTCAATACTTCACTGCCATTCCTATTACGCAGCTCTGTAACTTCTACACTACCACTGCCAATGCCAGCAAGCAAACATTCGGCATTGACAAATGCTTGTTTTTGTTGTTGCTGCTTATTACTTTTCCCTTAATTTTTGGTAAAAACACTGTTGTGTTTATTTTTACCTCCAAAGTTCCTTTAGAATATACCAGACTTCCAGTTTTCACTAACCAAGCTTCTGCTTTAGATTTTGTTGCATGCCTGTGCATAAGAAAAGGCTTTGTTAATGCTTATTTTATTGAAATATGTATTGTTGCTTCTCTTTTAGCCAGTTTTTTGGTGTACCATAACTGTGTTTTACCTCGTTTGGCTGCTCACTTCCACTTCCTACTTGCTTGTTTTGTTTCTGGAGAAACTTGCAGTTTGTGTCTTTGCCTGTGCATTAAATGAGACTTGTTAAGTTTCTTGTAATTTTATACCCTTGTACCAACATTCTAAACCATCTTTTTAAATTACTCAAACCACCTTTTAAAATGTTGCTTTCCTACCTTTTAACTGGTGTCTCTCGTTGACCTCGTAGTACCTCCTGTTCCTCACACAGGTGTGCCTGCTTGTTTGAGTATGGGGTGCCTCTTATGCTGCTAAACCTCTTGGCCCAATCGCATCGCTTGTTCTTAACAGCGAGACTTCAGTCCTGTATGACTGGATTCCTGGTTGCCAAGCAACCCTTGTTGCGATTGGGCCTTGCTGGAACTGCAGAATTTAAAGTTACACTGATCCTTATAATATGGTCCTTTATCATGTTTTCTTTGCCATGAGTTTTTTGGGCATAATTTTGCACTTTTGAATTGATAACATTTTTTTAATATATCTAAATCCTCCTAGACTTTTCCTCACTTCTTTTTACTGTTTGCTCTACAAGTTGTTTTTATGTTGAAAAAGAAATGGAGTGATTGGGGGAGGAGGGAGAAGTTGGGGGGTTGTTGGTGAGTCAGAGCACCATGGGAATCATTATCCTGGTTGTCTTTTGGTTCCTTTAAATGGTTGTTCATCCAAAACTAAAGGAATAATGCACGACAGGGTGTGTATACGTACTGGGATAATGCCACGCCTGGGGGTTGAGCGCGAGGCGCAGGCTGGTCGTCAATGTCCTAGGAGTGGCGTTATCCCAAACGACGCACACCCTGGAGTGCATTATTCCTATTATACAATGGCTTGTTGTTATACAGAATAAAATAAATCATTTTAAAGATGTTTTTGTGTGGAAAAATATTTTTTGGTTTTTAAGAGAAGATGAAATAATCGAGCCCATCATCAAGCCGAGCATCAAGCACATCATCATCTACATGGGTTCAAAGTGCTAAGACTAGACCTGTGGTGACGTGCTGGGATAACGCCATGGGTCCAGCCCCAAACTGACCAATCACAGTCCAAGATTCTTTCTTGCCATTGTATAAATTTATTTTATACTAAAAATCTGCCTTTTAGTTGTTTTTTCTTTAGTTATGTAGTTATGTTCTAAATTTCTGTGCATTTTGTTATCTATGCTATTCCTGAATCCTTTTTGGGAAATTGCTAGCCCATAACTTATGTCTTGCCCTTGTATTTGTCTATTACTGTACATAAAATGGTATGTGTTCCTCTTTCTTACTTAGATCTGTTGTTTTACTTTATTTATTAACTTTTATATACTATGTCTGCATATTAAAGTGAATAACCATACTCATGTTGGTCTCTTACTATGAATGTTGTATAACTTTGTTATTTTTATGCTATGGCTGTCATTATTTATACTATTACTCAGGAAGTGTTTTGTATATTTTTAATTTTTTATTGATGTTTTAACACTTTTGTTTACCAACATGCATTCCAGTTGGTGTCCCTGTTCATTCCTATGTGTCTTTCTAAGGTCTGCAATTGAAAAATCCATTTTATCTCTGCTCTGTCTAATAATTTTTGGTAATCCCCACCGCTATGGGGTTGTGCTATATGTTCAAGTCCCCAGAATCTGAATGAGGCCCCTGTGTGTACCTGTTCCATAAAATGATTAGCTACCTGTGACTTTGCTTCCTGCCTTCTAATGTCCATTTTATGTTCTTGTATCCTTGTTTTAAGTGCCCGTGTTGTTTGCCCCACATATAAGTGGTCACATGGGCACCGTAGTACATATATTACACCCTCAGTTGTACAGTCTGTATTCTGCTTGATTGCATATTGTTGGCCTGTATAAATGTGTCTAAACATCTCTTTTTTGCTGGTATGGTTACAGACAGAGCATCGCCGAAAGGGCCTCATCCTTGGTTTGAGCGGTCCTAATAAAAGCTGTGAATCTTTCTTTACTGGAATTTTAAACTGTGATCTAACCAGTTTCTTTTATTGTTTTCTCTTTCTTGGCTACTATAATGGGTCTTTCTTTAAATTCTGCTGGAATCTGCTCTCCCACTGACATTATGTGCCAATGCTTATTTATAATATGCTTCATTTCAGGGAAATGGTCATTATAATTAGTAGTGAACACCAACCTTTGTGTTTGTTGTGTCTATGTTGTTTTTTGTAATGTTTCATCCCTGGTTATTGTTTGTAACCTTTCATCTGCCTTTTGTAATATTAACCTTTTATACCCTCTTTGTTCAAATCTGTTTATCGTTGCCTTTTTCTCTTTCTGAAAATCTTGTTGCTTGCTGCAGTTTCTGCATACCCTCACTAACTGCGAGTATGGAATACTCTGTATTAATTTTGGTTCATGGAAACTAGTTCCATGAAGAAGTATATTCCTATCTGTTTCCTTTTTATACAAACTTGTGAGCAACTTATTGCCTTCTTTGTATATTTTTAAATCCAAGTATGCTATTTCCTTCTGGTCATATGTCATTACAAATTGAATGTTAGGGTTTATATTGTTTAGATACTGTAAAAATAGTTGTAGTCTGTCTGTAGAGCCGGAATCCATCATCTATGTATCTGTTCCACGTTTTGATGTCTGAAAGAAAGGGGTTCACATTAACATTTAAAACATGTTTTTTTCCATATCATACATGAAAGCATTTGTGTAGGCTGGTGCCATGGTACTGCCCATGGCAGTGCCCCACACTTGCCCATAGTAATTTAAGTCAAATTCAAAATAGTTATTAGTTAGAATAATATGTGCCAACTCCTGCAAGACCTCTGTCTTTGGATGTGCCTGATTTCCTCTTGCATTCAATAATTTGCCCATTGTCTATACCTCCTCATGGGGTATAGATGTATACAAATCTACAACAAGCTTCCTGAATTAGTGGCCTTGATGGAGGAGGAACATCTGGATATCGTGGCAGTCACAGAAACATGGTTCGCACAAAACCATGACTGGGACATAAACATACCAGGATACACTATCTACAGGAGGGACAGGGAGGGTAAAAGAGGAGGAGGAGTAGCTCTTTACATAAGGGAAGGAATCAAAGTAACAGAACAAAAGAGAAAACAGGGAGGAGAAGAAGCACTGTGGGTCAATTTGGAGACCGGCAATGGCACCACAATCCGCACAGGGGTTGTATACAGACCCCCTTCTCAGGGGAGGAAATGGACAAGGAAATGATAGAAAGTATACTTAGAATGGCAGATAAAGGGGAGATATTGCTGATGGGTGATCTGAATATGCCAGATGTTAACTGGAATGCAGCTGCCACAGCCACTTCGAAGAGTGGGGTTATTCTAGATGCCCTACAGGGGCATGCCTTGAACAACTAGTATTGGAGCCCACTCAGAGGGGCAATCTTAGACCTGATTCTCTCAAATGGAGATGAAGAGAGGATCACAGATGTATAAGTGGGTAGCCATCTGGGAACTAGCGACCATCGAACAGTATGGTTCACAATAAACACAGCAATAGAGTCAAGCCATACAAAGGCAAAAGTACTGGACTTTAGGAGGGCTGACTTTTAAAATGGGTGAGTGCTAAGAATGCACTAGCACATGGGCAGGAAGGAGGTGGAAGAACAATGGGAATAATAAAACTGCCATCACAGAGGCAACAAGCCTTTGTGTGAAGCAAATAAACAAAACTAAGCGATGTAAGAAACCACTATGGTACTCAAAGTGGCAGTGAAAGGTTCAAGAGAGAAAAGAAAGCTTTCAGGAAGTACAAGGAATGTCATGAAGGAGCAGGACAGAGAACTGTATCAGTTAAAGCAAAGGAAGCTGGGAAGGCAGTCAGGACAGCAAAGGCCCAAACCGAGGAAAGATAGCCAACTCAGTTAGAAGGGGATAAAACATTTTATAGGTACATCAGGGAGCAAAGGAAGACCAAGGGAGGGATAGTGAGAGCTTAATAAGGGAGGGTGGGCAGAGGAAGACTGTGAAAAGGCAGAGATACTGAACAAATATTTTGCTCAGTATTTACAAAGGAAGGGGTACCTAGAACAAACAGTAGAAACACACTGGATACAGAAGTTGATACCAGCCCATTTATGGAAGAAAGGGTTCTGAAAGAACTCTTAAAACTGAAAGGTGGACAAAGCAATGGGCCTGATGGGATTCATCCCAGAATTCTAAAAGAACAAGGGTAGAGTTAGTGACACCACTGACTACCCTGTTTAACAAATCATGGGAGGATGGGGTGGTACCGAGGACTGGAGGAGGGCAGATGTGATTCCCTTCACAAAAGTGGGAGCAAGGCAGAAGCAGGAAACTACAGACCTGTTAGTTTAACCTCAGTGGTAGGAAAATGATGGAATCACTTCTGAAGGAAAGAATTGTCAGTATCTAGAGGCCAGAGGGGCACAGGACCCAAGGCAGCATGGATTCACAGCAGGAAGGTCATGCCAGACAAATCTGATAGATTTCTTTGACTGGGTGACCAAAGTAGTAGATCAGGGAGGGCTGTGGACATGGCCTACCTAGACTTTAACAAGGCATTTGACAGTCCCACACAAAGATTAATATACAAGTTAGCTAGCCTGGAGTGGGTCCCAAGATAACAGCCTGGGTAAAAAATTGGCTGGAAAATAGGACACAGAGAGTACTAGTAAATGGAGTCCACTCTGATGAAAGGGGTTACTGGTGGGGTGCAGGGTTCATGTGGACCAGTCCTCTTCAATGTCTTTATAAGCGACATTGCAGAGGACTGGAAGAAAAATATGTCTCTTTGCAGATGACACAAAGATCTGCAACAGAGTTGATACACAAGGTGGGGTGGAAAGGATGAAAAGGACTTGAGGTTAGAAGAATGGTCAAATGTATGGCAGCTTAGATTCAATGCTAAGAAGTGCAAGGTAATGCACCTGGGAAACAAAACCCAGGGAAGAGTACACAATGAGGGTGAGATACTAACGACAACAAAATGGAAAGGGACCTGGGGTAGTCATATCAGATGACCTAAAGGTGGGCAAGCAATGTAGAGGGCAGCAATGAGGGCTGGGGGTTATTGGGATGCATAGGAGGCATCACCAGTAGAAAACAGGAAGTTATTATCCTCTGTACAGACAGCTGGTCAGACCCCATCTGAGTACTCGTGCAGTTCTGGAGACCCAGTCTCCATAAAGACATAGACAGGATGGAAGCTGTCCAGAGGAGGGCAACTAAAATGGTGCAGGGTCTACACGGAATACATATGTAGAGACTAAGAAGCTTAATATGTATAGCCTCGGGAAAGGAGGGAGAGGGACATGATGGAAACTTTCAAGTACCTCAAGGAATCAACAAAGTCAAGAGGGTAGCATCTTTCTCAAAAAAGGTGTGCAAGAACAAGGGGCACAATTTGAAGATGGGCGGCTCAGAGGTAATTTAAGGAAGTATTTTTTCACAGAGAGGGTTGTGGATGCATGGAACGGCCTTCCGGAGGAAGTTGTGGAGTCAAAAACAGTGGTGGAATTCAAGCATGCATGGGACAGTCATAAGGCAATTCTAGGGGATGGGGGTAGGAAAAAGTAGGCTGCTGGTTAACTAGGATCTGCAGCTTATCCAGTAGGCAGGGAAATGGGCAGACTGGGTGGGCCAAGCGGTCCTTATCTGCCGTCAAATTCTATGTTTCTATGTTTCTATGTTTCTATCTACTGTTACCAAGATGTCCGTTATATCTATGCCCTGCTGTGTCATTTGTTCTAATTTGTGTAACATGTCCATTGTGTCCTTTACATATGTAGTGGTTTATTCTATTAGCGGTTGTAGATGAAAGTTTATATACTGTGATATTGTTTTAAATAATGAGTCATTTGCCGGCACCTTTGGGATGGCATAAAATTTTGGTATACTGGGGTGCTTATTCATTATTATATTTGTTTCCCAGTTGTACATCCATCCATTATTCTCATACTCAGTGTTTGTGTTACAAGCTGGTGCAACCTCCTCGTTGGATCCTGTTGTAGTTTTTCATAATTTTGTATGTTCTCTAATTGTCTCATACACATCATTTTGTATTGTTTCCTATCCATAAGTACTACATTATTGTGTGCCCTTGTCTGACCTCCGTGGTGTACTTGCACAGGGGCTGTGGTGGGGGGACCTCTGGGGCTATGGTGCCACACAAGTCTGTGTGGCTGTGCACGTCATGTGTATCTGTTGGCTCCAGCTGTGTTGCGGGTACCATTTTCCCCTACAGGGTGCTGTCCCTCAGTCCCTGCATTGCATGGTGTTCATGCATGGGATATGCATGGGTGCTGCAGTTGTTCAGTGGTAGCATGGTGTGCTGGGTTTCAGACCTGTGGCAGGTGCTGCTCCCACAAGTGGGGGTGTGTGCCTCGCTGTGCCTTGGCCACCAGGGTGGCACTGTCCTGTGCATGTCATTGGCCTACTGATGCCCTGCCACTGGTGGACCATGGCCTGTGTCCCTGTTTCACATGTGTGTGTCTTCTTGCATTTGTGCTTTCAAGGTGCTGCCACTGTGGGTGGTGGCACAGGCCCATGCCATGCTTTCCACTAGTGTGGGCTCCTCATCCTTCTGTTGTGGCAATGGGTGTGGGTAGGCATTGGCACTTTCCCTGGTTGTGTACTGCTTGGGTACCTGTCCCACAGTCCCTACTGTTCGGTTGCCTCTGTCATTGTCCTCTGTAGTCATTGGGTCTCTGTAGTCCACGTCAAGCCTCTATCTGTGTCACCTGCTACTGTTCCGCACTTATGTCAGTCACCCACCTGTTCAGAGATTACTGACATCATTTGTACTGCTGCTATGTTATGGCATTATGGGTAGCAGTTTGGCTGAGTCTGTACAGTTCTTATGGGGAGGCAGCAGTGAGGGAGGCCCACTGTTGGGGGGGGGATGTGTACAGGACAGACATATCTGGTTACACACCTGGCTGTGGCTGTGGCACCCTCTCCAGTGGGTGTCATCTGTGTTGTGTGACTGTGGGCAGCATGTCCCAACATGTGTCATCCCATGTGCGCGTCATTCAGTGTCCACTTGTCATTCGCATTTCAGGGGGTGGCTGTCTGTTTGCACTGTTACAGTGTGCACACCACTGTGCTGTGTGGGTTCCACTCTGTTATGTTTCTCAGCATACATCTATGCACGTCCATGTACATTGGGGTGGTGCATGCTGCCTGTTACATACTGCCTTGTCCTGCAGGCACATGTCGGTGTGCATTGTGGTTTGTTCTGTTCTAGCACATGCGCATGGTTGTTGGGGCATGCTGTCCACCATGTGGTGGTACATGGTGCCTTTGTGTCATTGTCATGTCCTGATATAGTCCCCCTTTCTCCTGTAGGTCCACGTCAGTCATCACTGTGGGCCACCCATCCAGAGGAGGCTGAAGGCAGGGATGAGCTTGTACGGAGGTTGGTGCAGCAACAGCGTACACTGATAGAACAACAGGCTGTCCTCATTGCAGAGACAAGATGGGTTGCAGCCATCCTTGAAGAGCGGCTGCCAGTTCCTGCCCGCACCTAGGTCCTACCTCCCATTCTGTTGTCCTGCTTCCTGACCCTGGCCCACTGTCCCTAACCCTATTTCTAACATCCTGTTTTCCTCCATTGCTCCCTGTGTCCACGTCCCTTTCCCTTCTACATCCTTCCCCATTCCACTGTAAATAATGCACATAGTTGCCATTTTGCACTGTTACTGCTGTTTTCCCCATTGTTTTCAGTCCCTTTATTATGCCAGCCCTTTTACGTTTCATTATGTTTGTGTTGTACCCTATTTTTGCATATTGTGTTCTGCTGTATATTGCTTTTTTCTGTACATCTGTTCCTGTTGCCTTTGTGCCATACCTGTTCCCTTTTTGAATTATACTTTGTTATACTTGACATTCCTGTGTCCTGTGACCTTTTTGGGGAAATCGGGATTTGACAGTGTTCTATGGTATTCTGTTATCATTTGTGGCTCCAGGTTATTCCATGCCATTCACTAGTACTTGCAGTTGCATCTGCTCCTGTGTTCCCATCCAGGGCTACAGGTATTTTGCTTTCCTGTGTTCCTGGACAGCTGCTTACACCACGGCACTTTGTTTCTGTGGGTGTTTGCACTGCCTCTGTCTGAATGCTATATTCAATTCTGTCTTATCTGCTATATTAAGTGCTGTCTTATTTTGCTATATTCGGTGCTGTCTTAATCCCAGGCAATTTTTGCCCTGCACTCCTGGCCCTGTTTGCCCATCTTCCTTCGCTTGCTATATTCAGCTGTTTTTGCACTGGGCTATTTCCTCTTGAGTATAGCTATGTTTTTGCTCCGGGCTAAGTTGCCTGCCGGGAAGTGTTAATTTAGCCCCGCGGGGTAAAGTTTTGAATATCTGGCCCTTAAACTGCTAAAACACAGAACATCAGCCTGGCAGTAGGCATTTAAGCAAGCTCAAGGAAGACTTTTCAGGAACCTTCATTTGTACGGGGGTTACACAAGCACATGCTTTGAGTGCATGGTTGGGGCTTTTTTCAAATATAAATAATAATACAGTACAATAAATACATATTTTTTTAATCAGTGCTCTCATTGTGAACCATCCCACTGCACATCCTCTCTGGGATCATTTTCTTACACCAGCCCTGGATCCTTTCCATGTCTCCTGCCTTTCATTTGCTGAAATTACAAAAAAAAAAAAAACAATTTGGGTGTGTTTTCAAATTCTACTGTACATGGAGGATGACTGTCTAATGGAAGCAGTCTTACCTTAAGTTGTCAGCCTTTTGCAAATTGTAAAAAGGAAAAAACAGTTACAGTACCTCTTTTACCAAACTCCCTGCAAATCGTTTTTTTTTTTCCGATGATTTGGTGTCTGAAATGGGGCAGTTGGGTAGTGGTTATGGTTAATGTGTCTCAAGTCTGTTTGCAGCAGTTTCTTTGGGGGAAGGGGAATGCTCTTAAGCCTCTCTACAGCCCCCCCCCCCAAAACACACACATATTATAAATCAGTAGTACTGCCGTCTCAGAAAAAATATTCATAAAATATTATTTGTACAAAAGAAACAAATGTCCGTTACTGTATATAATTTCCATTTTGCCACTTAATCTGACAATCGCACTAAGTAACAATAGTATTTAAAGTTAACTGCAAACCTGAATTACTTTCATAGGTTTAACATATGAAATAGTGTGTAGGTTTTCTGACAAGGAGAAATGGTAAGGATTATTAATGTATTGCTTTTGGTAATTGGGGAGGTCTGACTGGACTGGGTGCGTTCGTTGAGGGATAAGGGTTGTCTTCATCTCGTGCAATGAGCAGCTGCAGGCTGCTAGATTTTTTGGGGTGGTTTTGGTAGGTTTGCGGTTTTGAACTTGTAACTGCATGTTTCATGATGTGAGAGTGAGTCTCCCAGATCTTGACAGATTGTGTCCTGCATTTGTCCCCACATACATTTTTATATTCCTCATTTAAATTTGTACTGTAGATAAATAACATTATGCTAGCCTATATTTAATATGAGGACAGCGACACCTATAGGACAGTAAAGAGTAATATGGGCTACTTGATTTTAAGTTTTGAATGTTAGTGCTACATGGTCTGGATGCACCGTTGTGAAACCATTTACAATGGGGCAACTTGGGAGGGGGCCCCGTGGTTACTGCTGTGCTTAGGGCCCATGGAACTGTAAATCTGGCTCTGACACCGAGGGATGTGAGAGGAGAGAAACGGGGGACAGGGCATTGGCAGAGTGCTCTCCACTCCCTGGCAGTGTTCTGTGGACCGCAAATTGAGCAAACCAGGTATGCCGTTGAATGTATTTCAATGGGGTTTTCAACTTAGTAGCATAACTTGTTTACCTGTGTTATGACTCACAGAATAAAACCAAGCTTTTAAGGTTTGTTCCAAGAAGCATCTAAGACATTGATGGGCTACATTATTTCAATCACTCCATTGTGTATAGTGGCACTGGCATTTTGTCATCAACCCCTAAGTAGTCCCTAGTGTCTAGTGGCAACACTCTCTTTTACCCATCCCATGCCATATTAAACAGTCACTGGTATCTAGCAGTACCCTCTCATCCCCCAAAATCATCTCATTAACTGTCCCTGGAGTCTAGTAGTAATAACCCACCTCACCCAGTCTCAATGTCAAGTAGTCCCCAGTATGTAGCGGCACCAATCCCAGTACATATCAAACCCCACAACCCAGTCACATGATGGTGACTCTCTCACAGCCCTCTGCCCACATGATCAACTAGCTGCTAATACTTGATAGTAAAACAGTTAAGGATGTATATGGTTATAGCTGTTTGAAAAGGATTAACTGCTGCTTCTTCCCAGGTTAGGTGGTGCTCAAACTAGAAAGATGTTCGCTAAACAAAACAACCTTGCACTCCCCACCCCATACAGGAGGAGGCACTACAAACAATATTGCCGGGCAGTTGAGGCTTCTTGTTTTGCCAAAACCGACATTTCACATCATCCCAGATGCTACTGCATTATGTTTACAATAAAGTAAGGGAATTGGGGGCCTTGGGGTGTACTGGGGAGAAGGGCTGAGTTGAGAACACAGTGTTGGCTCTTTGCATAGTGCCAGGAGACAGTAACACTGTTTTTTTAAGGGAACATGGGAGGACAAGGGAGGGGGAGCAAATGAAGCTAGTTGGTTATTATTCAGTATGGCTGCTCCCCAAATCATGGATTGGTCAGTGGGGAAGGAGATTTGGGTTGATTCAGAAGATAGAACTGGATGCTGGCATTGTGCCAGGAGCCAGCAAAATTGTTCTTAATGTGTGTGTATGTGTGGTGGGGGGGGGGTGGAAAATGGCTGGGTTGGGGAGGTGGTGGCTAAAGGACTATCCTTGGTCTCCTGGAGAGGGCTGGTACAGTGTTTAACTGTTTTCCTTGATATTTGATGATGTGAACTGCAAACCTATGCATTCAAAGATGAACTTGACTTGACACTCTTGACAGCTACCTCTCCCTGCCTTGACCTCTTCTACCTGCCTACCCCCTTGCCACCTCTCCCTTTTCTCCCCCCGGGCATTTCCTGGTTTTTATCTCTCCCCTCCCTCCCCTTTAGAGCTCTTATCCTCACCCTCTACCCTCCGACAATGGCCTTCCTGCCTGCATACCCCCTTCCCTCTCACCTGTAGTGCTTATTCCTAAGATTGCCCTTAGCTGGTATGTCATGCTACCTAACATTTAGCACATTTTGAATTACTGGAATTTCCTAAGCCTCAGTCTCTAACTTCTTTCTATTGTGTAACTATGTATTATTATGTTGACCTTTGTATGTATGTATACCCCCCATTCCTTCGATGTGGAACCTTTGTAAACGAGCAGTTCCTGCTCAAAGGTATTTGTAATCCTAGATTTCAATAAAAAAATAAATAAATAAATAAAAAATGTGTCCTTATTTAAAGTATCACATTCTAACTGGTGAACCTTTGGAGGTTTGCACAGCACTAAATTTCAGTATCTTGCTGTGTCTTACTTTCTGACTTGTTTGCCCCTGTGTGGATAGGTGTTGAACATTACCAGCATGGTGATACAACTGTAGACATTGTCACAAACGCACTCAGCAGGTCAGGCCATCTGCTCCCACAGTGCCAACCTCCAAGTGCAAGAGTGTGAACAGGTAACAGACAGGGTAATCCTCCTGTCTGCTTGTGGATCTGAATCATCTTTAGTCTGAAGTTCTGGGGGGGTTCAAACTGTGAACCTTATGCTAGCGTACCCAAATGGACAGGCTCAGATAATATTCTCTTTGGGGGGTGCAATATATCTTTCGCCTAAGGGCACCTAACCAGGTATCCAAAATTAACCCTTTAAAACTCTATGAAAGACCTTAGATATATTCTTACCTTTTCCCAGTTTAGTAACACCATCAAGCTTTTGAACAGTTGTCAAACTTAACCACGTATATGTCACATGCAAGAAAATAACTGGCAGACATCCCAAGGCAGTCTTTTAAATAATATATTTACTAAAAATGGATAAAGATATGAAAAATGTAAACACAGAACAATATATCAAAGAGCATACAATCACTTAAAAGAAAATCAAAGAAAACTACAGACAAACTCATATCACAATACATTTAGATATTTTCTATCTGATGTATTACCTCTTTAAGTGCTTAAGTTAGATCAGAGATCTTGTTTCTTAAGAGTCCAAAAAGATATGACACTCAACAGTTCAGACACAGTATAGTTTAAACTATGTCTCTCCACACCCCTTCTGTGAGTCATCTAGCTCCTCCTTTTAGAATATAAAAAAATACAAACATGATGTCCTATCAGGAGGTATTTTAAATAAGGTGACATCAGCAAAAACTCATTTCCCAAATTATAAGTCTTTGAATTCCCAGTTTCTTCTCCCAAGGCATTTCAAAGGGCTTTATAGCTTTTTAACACCAGTTGATATTAATATTCTTCCTCTTAAGACATCATAAACGTTTATGATTTTCATCCTCTGGAAGACTCAAAGTCCCATTTCGTTTCCACTTCAAAGAAGCAACAGGTCATAAAAAGACCAAAAAATGCAATGTCACAAGGAAGTTAATTACATTGCAGAGATTTACTGGTTAATTATAAATCCTGTAGTTTTCACTGAAACCAGGTTGGGGGGGGGTCACTCAGGAGCACAGGCTGTCTTATATGAGACAAATCACATACTAGTTTTATATTACAAATATCATAGAACAATCATAACCAGCTGGCCAAGCATCACAGACATCACATGCACAGCCCAAGCAAGCTCATGTTCCCCTTTGCAATCTCTCTATAAGCAAAGGTACAAGCATGCACTGTTATTGCTGCTAGAATACGTTTTAGGTCAGTGATGTGATAAAGGCACCAGTTGTTTGAACAGCTTCCTTTTCTCTAGCTTCCAAAGCCCTTCTGTTAACTGCAAAAATAACTATAAAATGGAAAATACTCATTGAACTTTCAGATTCAGGGATAGATAAGTCACAAACTGCCAGGAAAACTGAAACAAAGACAAGGTAAACATTTTTGCTTTTAATGTCTGTTTTTTCACTACAGTGAATTTAAGAACGCACACAAGGCACATGAAAAGAGAATATTGTGAGACAGGGAATGGATTTAATCAGAAATGGTAATAGTTTGTATGGGTAAAAAATTGTGTCTCATATCCTGGTCTTATTTAATATACTACAAGACAAAAGTAAATGAGTAACAGCAACATTAAGATGGAGAAAGCACTGTGGAAATATACAAATGTGTGTTAGTAGCTATATACAGATGTTTTGCAACAGTGAAATACAGCCAAAAGACACTTTTACTGCCATCGACTCGAGCTTTGCAGACACCAAAACTGCAGCTATGAGCAACACTCTTCTTTGCGCCATGGGACATTGGTGCAGTATTCCGTTCTTTTGTACCTGAACAACCGAGGCCTACCTTGGCTGTAATTGATGTGATGGAACCTGTAAAACAACAGAAACTGGCACTTGCTTGCTTTTCTTGGTGGAAGAGTGACCACTCAGCTTCCACTGTCCTGCTTTTTACATTTTCTTTTTTTTTGATTGCCTGTCTTTCTCACATCACCTACATGTAGGCTACATATTCTGCCTCATCTCTACAAGAACTGTGGCTGATGTAGCTCTCTGGTAAAACTCTGATATGGGGCCCGATTCATGAAGGTTGATGCAGAGCTTTCGCCAAGTCATGCACCATCCACAGAGTGTTTGGCACAGCAGCCTGATTCACGAAGGGCTGGCTCACTTGCAATAGTTTTGCCACTTTACCGCAGCTTGTGCCAAACTTTTGGCACAAGCCCCATAATATGAGTCCCCCAATGGTGCAAAGTTAGACCAGGGGGGAGCTGGTCTAACCTGCTGCATTCAGCACAAGAGATCTGCAGCAGGGGTTTGTGGCAGCCATCTTTCTTGAACTGCACTTGCCACAAAGTTTGACGCAAGTCGCACCTTGTATCAAACCCTCTGCCACACGTCCCTTGCACTATTCCAAAATGGTTCATGAATTAGTCTCATGGTCTTATATAGTAATTACTGGGGATCAATGTTCTAGTCAGGATCCTGAGATAAGTGTTGCTTCTCGTTATCACGACCATCATCTAACAATAAGAGTCTTAAATTAGGAACATGGCATCGAGGATCGCAACAGGGGTATATGTAGACACAGGGGCAGTGGTTATAGCAATGCTCATGGTTGCAGTGGCCACTGTCATAGTGACTACAACCCTGCAGAGGTGCTGGATACAGTTTCTGTACTCACAGCAATCATGATAGTCACGGTTGTTAGTGCTGTCACAGTCATAATGGTAGCGGCAGACAAAATAGTGGTGGTCCGAAGAACTAAAGCACTACTACTACTACTACTCTAAAAGCTGGGAACCGCAAAAACTCTTGTGCCACACTGTACTGGTGGCACCAGTATTAGCAAAGGTTCTCCATTTCCCACTCCAGCCATGCTAAGTAAAAAAAATAGTTTGGTAGTGTGCCAGATTATGACTGTGATAACACCAACCAGTAAGACACAACAAGCTGTGTGGTCATGTGGAATAGATACACATCTTGAGTGCTTATTTGGCATGAAGCAAAGCCAGTTGTCATCAAACCATAATATAAGTGCATTTACTCCATCTTGATCACATCCCTGGAATGTATTACACTTATAAATGACATGATATTTTTTTACTGTTAAAAAAGATGTTCCAATAAGGAAATAAGGCTGTAGTTCACAGTAGTACTGCAAGCAGAAGAAAAACATGGGTCTTGAAATGTGGATACCCAATCAGATTGCTTTATTTTTCATGGCCATTTTATGACACCAGAGCAACCCTCACCCTCACTGGACAGACACTTAAATTACATCCAGCCATCACCTCTCTAAGTCAAGCATGACTGTATGTCCTGTAGAACCTTGGAACCTGCACTACTGTATGGCATCCATACTTTCCTTCTCATGTTCACTGTTCAGTACATTAGCCAACTGATTATGAGATGATAGGATTAGCCTCACAACGTTCATGGTATCAATCTCAGCTCATACTTTACCTGCAGCTGGACCTACAGAACTTGCCATGAATTGTCAGGTTTCAGCTGAAGGTGTGGTAATGTGGTCATTAAGGTGAATCCAGGATGACCTTAGTATTTACTGGATTAAGTACAAGCTCCATGTGGTGCATAAATGTGTATATGCTAGACCTAGTCCAAAAAGGTAGAAATACAGCAGTTGCGGCGGTGGTTGGATTGGAGGGAAAGAGACTTCGTTTTTTGCCACAGTCAGCAACGAACTGGTAGATTGGCCGCATCAGAGTTTGGGCAGCAGGAGGAAGAGCCTGATCTGGGTGCAGTCAGCAGCTAAGGATACGGAGGCACTGAGGAGGTGGAAGCTGTGTGCATGGAGCTGTTTTTCAGTGGGGTTGGTTTTTGGGCTATCAGAACCTGGGGCCAAGGACCTATCGGGACTCTGGCAGGATCGTTTTGGCCTATCAAGGCATGAGTGCCAAGCAATCTTGTTTTAAAAAGCTGAGCCAGGCTGTGAGCTTCAGCTGGTAGCTGGCCGTGTCAGCAGTCTGATTAGAGGGAAAGAGACTGCTTTTTTTGCCGCAGTTGGCGGTGAACTGGTAGATTGGCCACATCAGAGGTCTGGCAGTGGGAGGAAGAGCCTGATCTGGGTGCAGTCAGCGGCTAAGGGTACGGAGGTGCTGAGGAGGCAGAAGCTATGCATGTGGAGCTGTTTTTCTACCCACCCACCCTCGCCAATCCCGGCCCTGGCCTCTATTAAATACTGGAGTAAGGAGGAGCAAGACGATTTGAGAAGGAGTCTGCAGAAGGAGAGGGATGTGGCCAATGGACTTGGAAATCAGCTAAAGGAACAGAGATCTGTACTTTGCAGGACATCTGGGACTGCTTGCAACTTTTACAGGATAATTTACACGAAGGAGATGTAATTGCCAGATTGACAGGGGCTATGCTGGGGAAAATTTACAAAGAACTGGACAAATTAGGACTCATGTGGTAACTATGGACTAGTGTTATTGGATAAATAGTCAAACTAAACTGGCAAGGGGAGGAGTTACCTGGATTGACTTTACAAAGGGGAGTGGTTCCTGGTCATTCGATGGGGAGGGATCTTGTGGGAGTGTCTTTAAACTAGTACTTTAATGCTATTTGAAGCTGCGTTACTCTGAGTTGCTGAGTGAGACAAATGTTACTGTTATAGTTAAGTGCTACATATTTGTGTTACACCGCTGAGTGGTAGAATTGTTACCTAAAAAAAAAAACTAAGTGCTGCATATATATTTGCTTAAAATTGCTTAGAATTGTTATCTTATTACTATATTAATATGGTTAAAACTGTTCAAAGGGACTAGGGTTCTGCTCAGAGTGGTGGGAAAAGCTAGAGGGGTGAGGTACTTGAATATTGGGAGCTCAAATTGTTTGCAAGACTAATTTTCGGTCTAGCTGGCATAGCTATTGAAAGGCAGCGCAGCTGGAGGGGCAACCAAGGGGTGGCCTCTTTAGTAGGATGGTGGGGTGTAGAGGATATAGAGCAGCCATAGTACTAAATTGGGCTTGGAGGATTGGTGGTTGCATGGCGTGTAAACAATTCGCTAAGTTGAAGGAGGAAATAGGGTGGCTAAGGTGGGCACTGTACAGGGGAAAAAGAAGGGTGAGGGGAAGTGTCAGTATAAACCGGGATGGAGGCAGGGGGTAGGGGAGCGCTGGGGTCTGGGAAAAAAGGACTGAGAATGCAGGGGCTTGGAGGAAGGAGGACGGGAGGGGGACAAGTGGACACAACAGGGTGCAGGAAGAGGAAAATAGCAAATTTAGAGGTGAGATGAGGAATCCTGAGAAAGGAGGCAAGGAGGCAGCTAGGGAAAAGGAAGCATGGAAGGTAGTACGACCAATGTAAAGGAAGGCAGATGTCTGTGATTAGGGGACAGACTTCAAATAAGGCCTCTAACAGCAGCAAAAAAGGTAGCATGGGAACAGAGCAAGGTAGCAGATTTGCGCCCCTCGATCCACTAGTAGGGGAAGTAATGGAGGAGAGCGACTGCGAGAAGCCAGCAGTGGGGGAAGCAGGAGAAAGGAAGTTGAGAGGCACAGAGTATGATCTCTTGAGTGCAAGAACACTGGATGGAAAGGGGAGGGACTCTTTGGGGACACACCAGGATAAGGTATTAGAGGAGCCTGGGCCCAGGGGAGGAAGTAAAGAGGAGTCTATGGTTGGAGAGGCTAAGGCAAGGGAGTCAAAAATGCTAGGGATGGGGTCCTCGAGGGGCATAAATGGGACAGGGCTGGAAAAAAGGGCAGAGAATAATATGGGAAATGCATTGGGGGGCGCGCAGAGGGGGACCTATGCAAGCAGAGCTAGGGCTTACCTTAAGTTGTCAGCCTTTTGCAAATTGTAAATTCTAAATCTTTTTTGCGAGATACAACTAAGTTGATTAACTTTTTGGAAGATATTGATATCTCATCTGATTCGTTGTTTGTTAGCATGGATGTGTGTTCTTTATACATGAACATCTCAAATGATGATGGTTTGGAATGTTTAAGGAATGCACTGTTTTTTGATACATCCTACTCACAGCCCTTTGTTGAGTTTATCATCTCATTAGCAGAAAAAGTACTTAAGTGCAATACATTTTTATTTGGGGAGAATTTGTATTTACAGTTAAGAGGTACTGCTATGGGGGCTGCTATGGCCCCAAACTATGCCATACTATATATGGCTGACTAGGAGAAGAAAACCATTTACAGTGACACTAATCCATTCTTGCATCTTATTGATTTCAATAAGCATTATATAGATGATTTGTTTTTGATTTGGAAAGGGACCAAAGATGAGTTAGCTTTTTTCTTTCAGTATTTGGAATGCAGTAATCAGAATCTGTGTTTTGAGGTTCATTCAGATTTACAAGAGATGAATTTTTTGGACCTTTCTAGATATAAAAAATCAGATGGTAGTGGGATAGGTACTAAGCTATATAGGAAGAATACGGATAAAAATTCTATTTTGCCATTTAATTGGTGCCATCCAGTGCATACTACTAGGAATATCCCTATGGAACAATTCCTAAGGGCTCAGAAAAATTGTTCTGATCTGAATGAATATAACAACAGTGCTGCTGATTTAACACATCGTTTTCAGGCCAGGGGATACAATAGTAATACTTTGGATTTGGCCAAAGAAAAAGTTGATCTAAGAGATAGATGTAACCTACTAACACCTAAAGTTAGAAACTGTGATAACTTGAATAATAAATGTAAGTTTATCACTACTTTTAGTCCTCAAGCCTATCATGTCAAAAATGTTATTAGAAATAATTGGCATGTCTTAACTACTGAGAGGAAACTTGATTTTGTGACAAAAGAATCTCCACATTTCTCCATTTGGTCTTAACCTCCTCCAATTGATGGACTTATTGGGCCTGTCATGGGTTATTACCTCTGTAACCATTGGGGGGCACACACTGGACTTGGTGTTCCATCTGGGGATGGAGATATCCGATGTGGAGGTGGAGCCAATCGGATGGTCTGACCATCACGCCCTGAGGGTTAGATTTGCGGCTCCCTGAAATAGGCCTGTCCCTAGGGAGTTAGTACAGTTCTGTCCTTTAAGAGGGGTTACCTCAGAAGGCCTAATGATGGAGCTGGACTTCTCGGGTCTTTTAAGGGATAGCATGGATCCAGAGCCTCTGGTCCTAGCCTATAATAGGGCTGTGGTAGAGGCCCTGGATGTTAGTGCTCCAATTCGTGTTCGTCCCCACACTCTTCACTTGGGGGCTCCCTGGTTTGATTTGGAGGTCCGTGAGTTGAACAGGAAGGGATGAAGATTGGAAAGACGCTGGTAGAAAACTCATCTGGAGGTCATAGACTTGGATTGTTAGAACAGTATAAGCTCTACCAATCAACAATTTCCCATAAGAAGGCAGAGTTCCTGTCCAAGGAAATTGCTGCAGCAAAGAACAGACCATCCCAGCTCTTCCGGACTGTGGACAGATTGTGCAATCCAGTCTGTCTTCAGTCTGGTAGAGCGTTATCACAGGTACAGTGTGAGGAATTTGCAAAATTCTTTGCTGACAAGGTATCCACCATCAGGGATGAGATCCGCCAGCACCCTTCCATTGGACCTTACACTGGCCAATCGGGTGGTACTAATACCCAGCTGTCCTGGTCCACCTTTATCCTACCTTCAGTAATAAATATAGTGAGGACCATCCAGCCTCTGCGCCTTACCTACTGTAAGTTGGATACAGGCCCTACTCACCTGGTGGTGGGGTGTGTAGATGTTATCGGCCCAGTCCTGGCTGGGATAGTGGTGGTGTCATTAGAGAGAGGGATCTTTCTGGATCCCTTAAAGGAGGTGGTGGTACACCCCCTTTTGAAAAAACCCCCTCTTTACCCTGACTGCCCAGCAAATTACAGACCGGTCTCTAACATCTCCTTTGTAGGGAAGGTTATTGAGAATGTGGTTGCTCTGCAACTGGAGGATCATTTATCTAGCCACAATATCTATGACCCTCTCCAATCCGGCTTCAGGAAAAGGCATAGTACAGAGACGGCTCTTGTTCGGGTATCGAATGATCTCCTGATGGCAAGAGATCAGAGGACCCTTCGATCTTGGTTCTCCTGGATCTCTCAGCAGCATTTGACACTGTGGATCATGGGGTACTGCTTGGCCGCCTGCGGTTTTTCCGTGGTCTGAGGGGAGCAGTCCTCAGCTGGTTTTGATCTTTTCTGGAGGGCAGATCTCAGAAAGTAGTGTCTGGAATTTATACCTCGGCCCCTCACTGGCTGCCCTGTGGGGTACCGCAGGGGTTGGTGCTGTCCCCTATGTTATTCATGGTGTATATGCTTCCACTGGGGACATTATAAGGCGGTATGGGCTGAATTTTCATTGTTATGCTGATGATTCTCAGCTCTACCTATCTTTTATGCCTGAACAGGAGTCTGATTCCATCACAGCATTTAATAACTGCTTCCTGGAGATTCAGGATTGGATGAGTGCTAGTTGGCTTAGGCTGAACTCAGAGAAAACCGAGGTATTGGTCGTGGACCCTGGAGGGAGGACAATAGGGGCTTGGACTGGGAAATCCTCAGGTTTATATCTTGGGGGAGCCCTGCTTCTGGCCTCGGGCCAAGTGCAAAATCTAGGTGTGATATTTGACGAAGGCCTGACCATGAAGAAGCAGGTGTCAGCCGTAGTCAAATTTGCCTTTTTCCGTCTGAGGAACATTGCCCTGGTGAAACACTTGATCCCACCTGAAGGTCTTCCCACCCTGGTCCACGCCTTTGTTACCAGCTGTTTTGATTACAGCAATGCCCTCTATCTAGGACTGCCGGGGGTGGATATCCGCCACTTGCAGCTTGTGCAGAACGCGACAGCCAGGTTGTTGATGGGAGTTTCAAGATCTAGCCATATGACACCTGTGCTGCGTGATCTGCACTGGCTACCAATACAGTGGTGGATCACCTTCAAGGTCGCATTGCTGACCTTTAAGGCCCTACATGATTTGGGACCTCACTACCTGAAAAGAACTCTTAGTGCCTTACTGTCCTACCCATTCTCTTCGCTCCTCTGACGAGGGATTGCTAGAGATACCCAGGGTACGTTTAAAGACAGTTGGAGGTAGATCTTTTGCCTTTATCGCACCGACCTTGTGGAATTCTCTACCTCATCAGATACGAGATTGCCTGACTGTGGAAAGTTTTAAAAAACAGCTAAAGACTTTCCTCTTTACCCAAGCATTCACTGGGACGTAATAAGTGGGTGTTATTTATGACTGCTGTATTTATTGTTTTGTATGGTGTGTTTTAAAGTGTTTTTGAACTATTGTAAAAGTGCCCTGAGCTTGGGAAGGGCACTGAAAGAAACAAATTTCACTTACTTACTTACTTCTTACACCTCCAGGCGTAGAAGTGCACCTAACCTCAGGGATATTCTAGTACAGAGCACATATTGGAAACCTCAAAGAAAAGAAAAACATTTTGGCTCTCCCTAATGGTACTTTTCAATGTGAGAATTGTTCTTTTTGTAGATATATAAAGATAGGAGATTTTTTTAAACATCCAGTTACAAATCAGTTTCAGCAGGTAGTGGGTTTCTGTAACTGTAACAGTGAAAATATAGCCTATGTTGCTACTTGTTGTAGTTGTGACAGTTTCTACATAGGTAAAACTGTGCAAAAATTAAAATCAAGAATCAGACAACATATTAGAAGTATTTGTAATTTGAATAATATAAGTGCTTTGGCACAGCATGTGAAGGTCAAAGGTCGTACACCTAAATTTTCCTTTCAAATGCTTGAGAAGGTACAAGAACATATTCGTGGGGGAGATATTGATAAAAAATTGAGACAAAGAGAATCTTTTTTGAAACCAGGGCTTAATGATTTTTTTCAATTATCTCCCTATTTATGTTGCTTGCACGCATGTGCAAGAAACATAGTGCCATCATCCGAGTTTTCGGAGGTGTGTCACCCCCTCTTCCAATTCAGTCAGTGTGTTGGCAGGCGTGGCCTCAGTCCGCTAATGCATGCTTCTATGACAGCTCCAAAATGCAGTGGTGTACAGTTGAAAGGGGGAGCTACGCTTCAGTGAGCAGCGATCAGATATCGCCTGCTCATGCGCAGCTCCCCCTACACACACACACACACACACACACACACACACACAAACACATGCACACATACTGTGTGCTCCCCCCCACGCACACACTGTATAGCCGACGGGGGTGCCCAATCCCCCATCAGTTGTGCTGCACCCCAAAAAGCCTTCCACATGCCATGCTGGGTGCCCACCCCAGCATGGCAGGTATAGTATAGCCAGCGGGGTGCCCAATCCCCTGTCGGCTCCACTGTCCTCCTCCCGTACTGGGTGCCATGCTGGGAGCCCACCCCAGCGTGGCAACTGATGCTATGGCTGGGGGTGCCCAATCCCCCGTCAGCTCCACACACCCCCAACCAGCCATCCTTGTGCCACTCTGGAAGCCCACCCCAGCATGGCAAACATCCCGTCAATTTAAAAAAAAAACTGTAAATTAAAAGCGGTTCCACGCAGTCTCCGCCCCCACAACCGCACCACCCACTGCGAACCTGCCTCCCACACCCCTCACTCCATGCTTACCTCTGGAGCTCGCACGATGATCATCATGGACCGGGAACACGCCTGCACTCTTCAAACCCGACCACGAACTGAGAAAATGTCAGTAAGCTGTATAATGAGATAGATAGGGTTTTTTCAACTTTGTTGCATATCTCAGGCATTTTTTGGAATTTTTGCACCAAATTTTCAACATGGGGTTTTTGGGACCCCTTCTCATGAATGATGTCACTGTCATGGCGTTATTTGGGCCCAAAGGGTGATTTCACAGTCACTGCATGAAATCACCTTTCGGGCCTGATTAATGAAACGACACTGCCAGTGTTCATAAGGTGGGCTCTCAAGAAGCCTATTTTGAAAATTTGGTGGAAAAATTCCAAAAAATGACTATTTTACGTGCATGCGTTGCGCAGTTCCTACGCAGGCTCGTAAGTTCGCGAATTTTCAATATTTTCATTCCAGATTTTTGAACATTGCCATTTTACCACACCTTCTTATGAGTAGTACAGCTGTCATTTTTCCCATCTCACCCAAAACGTGTTTCCGCCCATGTAGCGCACAATGGCGCAGTCGGTGTGTGAAATCAATGTATGGGACATATTAAGAAAATCATAGTGACACTGTTCATGAGCAGAGGTCTTAAAATGGCTATGTAGAAAATTTGGTGAAAAAATCTCTAAAAATGACTGTTTCTGAGCTTGCATTCACTAGATCTCATGCCTTCGTAGATATAAATACTTCAATATATTCACTCCAGATTTTCAACATTGCCATTTTATTATACCTCCTTATATGCAGTATAGCTGTCATTTTTCACATCTTGCCCAAAATGTGTTTCCTCCCATGTAGCGCACAATGGCGCAGTCGGTGTGTGAAATCAATGTATGGGACACATTAAGAAAATCACAGTGACACTGTTCATGAGCAGATGTCTTAAAATGGCTATGTTGAAAATTTGGTGAAAAAATCCCTAAATAAGACTGTTTTCTGAGGTGTGCGTTGCGCTTGCGGTTCCTCGCTTGCGCTCGTAGTGTAATTTTCAATATTTTCACTCCAGATTTTCAACATTGCCATTTTATAACACTTCCTTATGAGCAGTACAGCTGCCATTTTTCACTCACCCAAAATGTGTTTTCGCACATGTAGCGCACAATGGTGCAGTCAGTGTGTGAAAGCAATGTTTGGGACAGATTAAGAAAATCACAGTTACACTGTTCATGAGCAGAGATCTTAAAATGGCTATGTTAAAAATTTGGTGACAAAAGTCCATAAAATGACTGTGTTACAAGTGAGCATTGAGCAGTTTCCACGCACCCTTGTAAGTTCATGACTTTGTAATATTTTCAGTCCAGATTTTCACCAGTGGCATTTTTCCACACTTCCTTATGAACAGTACAGCTGTCATTTTTCACAACATGGCCGAAATGTGTTTTCACACTTTCAGCGCAGAGATGCGTGGTCACTGTGGGAAATCATTGTTCGGGACAGATAAAGAAAATCACAGTGACACTGTTCATGATCAGAGGTCCCAAAATGCCTATGTTGACAGTCTGCTGTAAAAAATCCCAAAACTAATTACATTACGGGTGTGCGTTGCACAGTTTCTATGCATGCTCATGACTTCACCAGTTTTTTTAATATTTTTACTACAGATTTGCAACATTGCCATTTTTTACACCTCCCCATGAAAGAGTACAGCTGTCATTTTTTACATCCTGTTCGGAATGTGTTTGCACCTGTGGTGCTAAATGCCGTAGTCGCTGTGCATAAGCAGCTTTCGGCTAACAAACTGATATTGCCACTGTTCATGAGGTGGGGTCACAAAAAAAACATGTTGAAAATTTGGAGTGAAAATACCAACGGATGTCTGAGGTTTTACGGTTTCCAACCATAACGCCCAACCCCGTAGAAAATGACAGGCATCAGGGATGTAACTTGGGATTCTTGCCTGCAATGCTCATACCATTCCACATCCTGCCGCCAGTGAGAGGCATTGAGGTATGCCTTGGACTCTTTGGCCCCAAAGTTCACCCCATTCTCCTATACAGCACCCATCTCACAGTATTTCCTGATGGAATGGGGTGCGCATAAGGGCCAAAGACCCCAAGGCACACCGTGACACTTGTCAGTGTCTGCAGGGTGGGGTGTGGTGAAATGGTGTGGCCGTTATGCCTGACAACCCAAAGCCACACCCCAATGCCTGTCACTCTCTGCAGGGTGGTGGTGGGGTTGGCTTCAATTCAATACTTCACTGCCATTCCTATTACACAGCTCTGTAACTTCTACACTACCACTGCCAATGCCAGCAAGCAAACATTCGGCATTGACAAATGCTTGTTATAATATTACCTTAGAAAAGTTAAATAAGCATAAGAAAGTTAAATTATTTTTAAAAAGCTAAATAAGTAAAAATTAAAATATTTATGGAGGTTATATGATAGAAGTTCGTACCTTCACATGAATTCTTGTGTTACACTATGTGCATATGTTCTTCTTTTTTGAAGTATTGTGGAAGTCTATATATATTAGGTAGTATGTTTGATTCATATCATGAAATCACTGTTTTTTATTAGACTGTCACTTTAACTTGTATGGTTTAAAAGAATGGCAATGTCACACTTACCTCAGCCTTGAGAAAGCGCGATAGTGAGCATGAAAATGTTTGGCTGTTTGGGGAGGGACACTATGTATGTGTGTGCTGGCGTGTTTTTAAGTGCAAAATTAAATTAAAAATATTTTGCCCATAGCCTGTTTTGAATCATTCTTTTGGATCCAATATGGTGACAAGTAGCCATGCTGCTTTTTCCTACATGCAAGTACCTTTTTGCTATTGGCACTGTCTTTGCTTCTAGCCGCCTGCTCGTTTTGCAAAAATAGTTTGACAAAGGGAACAAAATCATAGATGCATTTCTGCGGGAAGGAAAAGCACCCTGCTACTGTTTGTTTGTTTATTATTGATTACTGGAAGGATCCTTGAGCCAATTGGCCCATTTTCAAGGGTGTCCCAGGACAAATGTATTGCGTAAATGCTAACAACAAAATAGAAAAAAAATAATTTACAATGCGGAGCCAGCCATGATGCAATGCAGTCACTTACAATAAATGACATGTCACAAAATGCTGCAGTGAAAAAGGGTTTAATTAAGCAATATACCACGACAGGGTGTGGGTGATGCCAGGATTTACCGATGCCTGGAATGGTTCGGTTACGAGGCCACAGGCCGGGTGAGTAAACCAAACCAGAAGTGGGTAAATCATGGCATCACCTACACTCTGGCATGGCATATTGCGATTATACAATGTTCTATAATTTTTAGTGGCAAAAAAAAAATAAAGTAAAAGATTGTTTTTGTATTTTAAATTATTAATTTTTTAATTTATTGTTGCGCCACATAAAATAGTTCTGTGTTGCCTGTACACTCCCTCCTATTCAGTGGTCTGAGCTGGGTTTTTTTTTAAATCAGGAGCAACAGATAGAAAGACAGCATGTCAATTGTTTTTTTTAAATCAGTGTGTATCTTGTAGCAAGAGGAAAGGCTCCTTTAGTTATAATGTCGGGGAGAGAGAGAGAGAGAGACCGACTCACCAGTGTCATGCTAGATCGATTGTTGCTGTGAGTCAGGATCCATGTCTCCAGTATGCATGCATGTCCACCACTGATACAGTCCCAAAACAGTGCTGCCACATTTGTTTCCACTGTGCCGATTGTAATCAGTAACAAAAAAAACAAGAACTGGCAATGCAGGTTTGAAATTATTGTTTGGATGACAAATTGTATGAATCATGCTATATCAGTTGGAAGGGATGTGAGATGACACCAAAAAAGTCAGAGGAAACACCATGGTTTAGTTTATGTCAGCTGACAGTGGGATGGTAAACGAAAGGAGCAAGTAACATTTTCTTTTTAAAGAAAAATAAAGTTTTGTGGCATGTAACATGGGTGTGTGGACTTTGGACTGTTAGGGTCTTGGAGTTTAAATCTGTTGTCCGTTTGAGACTGCCGTTTTACTTCAGTTCTGGTGTTTGTAGAGCAACTTGGGGCTTTTCCATTTCTGTTTTTGGGGGTCGGAGTGTTTCCAGAGTGGGTTCCTAATGCAGCTGACTGGCAGTTGACACCACTTCCAGATAGGCCATACTATGATTTACACATTGTAAATCATGCCAGCCAGTTAATCAGGAGTCAGTATTTTTAAAGCCATTGTATACTTGCCATTATACTATAGCAAGAATTTATTTATTTCAATTTTTGTAACTGGGTAGGCCCACTGAGACGGAATGTCCCTTTTTCAGGGGCAACCCGGGGAAAAGGGTTACAAAGGAAGGAACAGTGATGCAATAAATAATAGCACATGGTAAGTGTACGCAGACACTTTTGCAAAAACATACATAATAAAGCAAAACATCACACACCTTCAAAACTGGTATAGGGATAGAAGTCAGAGAATAATAACTAAGCAAAGTATACGTATAATTAGGTATAACTGAATACAGAGTATACAGACACAGTGAAAAATTATTTACAACTGAGACCAACCAGATAATCAAAGCGCAACTTGCATAGCACCAGAGCACAGCATAGTAAATAAAGGGAGGATTAGCAGGCTCAGGTAAGGAACCCAGAAAGAGTGCAAAGTGGTGAGAGATAAGGGAAGTGGTCAACAGGAGCAGGTACACAGCTGAGTGGAGGCAAGGTGAGATTTGAGAGAAAGCTTGAACAGGTGAATAGAGGTACAGGTCATGAGAGCGGAGGGAAGAGAGTTCCAAAGAGAGGGACCCGAGAAGGCAAAGGCACGCTGAACCACTGCTAGACAGGGTTTAGGGACAGAACAAAGGTAAAACAGTAGACCATAAAGGTTTATGTTGAATGATGGGCAGGAGGCAAGGAGGAGCTTAAGTATGCACAAATTTGAAAGTCAGGTAGAGGGTGGTGAAGTGCAGCCTGGCTTCAAAAGAAGGCCAGCCCAGTGAGCCAAGGACAGTGCAGTGGTGATCTCTGGCATTAGAGCCAAGAAAGAATCCTGGAGTCTGATTGGTCATTCTGGGCAAGACCCATGCTGTTATCCCAGCACAACATCACAGATCTAGTCCCTCCCAGCACACACATGACTGAATGACATGACAAAAAATTCACACCGCATGCTATGTAAAGGTTACCCACACTTGGCATGGCCCATCTCAGTGTTTCCAGTACTTAACAAAATGTTAAAAATATAAATCCCTCCCTCCCACAGCACACAAACCACCAAAATGAAACTCAGAACTGTGACACATTTCAACCAAAATCTATATTTTCACTTTTCTTATTTAGCAAAAAAAAAAAGACAGAAAGAGGTTTGAAAGCCATCTTGCAATCTGCTTCACAGCAGCACCCCCCACCCACCCACTGTACTGGCAGTCACCACTTGGTAACTATCCACAGTCCAATCATTCTTTACGTATCTTTTTTTTAACATGTGAAAGAATGTTGTAAGTGAAACTAAAAGCCCTCAGCTCGGTTTTAAAGGTATCACTTACGTCCCTTCAAAAACTAAATGCCATCAATACAATCGACTTTATGGCAGTCCGTCCCACTCTCCTCACAGTCCCAGTTAGCAACCTGACAGAAACACACTAAGCACATGCCTACTGCATTTCAGTGCAATTTACCAGATCACCGTTTTCTGGCTTCACTCAGTTCTTCCAGTAAAATCTCTACCAGGAGAACCTACAGAGGCACAATAGTCAGATGGGGTGATCTCCAACAGCCACGATTGTGAAAGTGGTGACAGAAGGAATGAAGTCACATTTCCAAGAGACACCAGCATGAAAATGTATTCCTGGTGCTTCGCTTATCAAGCACCTCTAAATCCATTGATTTACTTCTTCTTTCTCCCGGTAAAAATACAACTGTACTGGAAGAATCAGATAAAAGACTGCACTCCCCGTTTCAGCTGTCAGTTCAGTGCAAACAGAGAAATAATGGCGCGAACTGCGTACAGCACAGCCACTGTGAACCATGCTCAGAATAGCACAGCACATCTCAGGAGAGAAAGTAAAATAAAAGAAGAAACGCACACGAGTACTTAAACACACAAACAAATATAAAATGGGAGAGGGGGCAGAGGCCGGCATGACAGAGGCCGGCGTGACTGCTGACAACAGAAACAGAGAGAAGGGAGGACAGAAACTGGAGACATAGACACAACAGCACAATCTACTGGATAAATTAGAAACAGTGCAGTATATTTTCATTAGATATACCTCCCCTTACAAAAATAGACATAAAAACTGTAATTTAAATGTATTTCTTATCCCTTTTTTTTTTTAACAATGGAGCCATTGTATAATAGGAATAATGCACTCCAGGGTGCGTGTCATGCTGGGATCACATCACTTTTTGGGTTTTGGACGCATACGTCACCGAAGCATGATGTTACCCTAGCCCGACACACACTCTGTCATGCATTATTCCTTTATTGAATTACATTGTTGGCTGCAGCACACTACAGAATTGTATGATGTACTGCAGCATTAGTGTGTTGCATCCTGGCTGGCACCACTGTACATAATAAATACATATTAAAATAAAATACAAAATACAACTTGAAATATTTCAAATACATTTACATTAATCCTATTTCAATAAGAAACCTTTAAGTTTATTCTTAAAAGTAAATATTGATGTACTATACCTAATTTCACTGGGAATCTGATTCCAGATTTTCACAGCATAAGCAGAAAAGTTTGTTGACCTAGAAATGTTTTTGTTTGTTTGTTTTTGTTGACCCGGTAAGCCCACTGAGCCTAGAAGTCCCTTTTTCAGGGCGACCGGGGGAGGGGGAGGATACAGATGGTAAGCAACTGAAATTGAACCAGATTAAGCTGTTGGTGGTATTTTTTTTAGTGAATGAGGGAAATTTGTCCAGAACACCGGGAAAATTCCCCTACTCACCTGAAGGGGACCTTCTGGCCGTCCAAGATGGCGGACGACAGTCCTGGACTGCAGGAGGTTGCTATGGAGGTGAGGTAATCTGCTTCTACCCATTCTGCTTTCTCACATGATCTGGCTTTGGAAAATTCTACGGTGGATGTCTCTACTAAACATGTTTCATCTGTACCTAGCCCTTCTCGATTGGAGTGGGGAAATTCTATTGCAAGCGATTTGAACCAGACCCCTACCGACCTTATGGTTTCTAAACAGGCTTCTGAAATTTCTGAGTTGCCTATTCCTTTGGATCCCCATCCTGCTGCTTTGGGAGAGGATTTGGAACTGCTCCGTTTGATTGAGACCGAGGAATGGTCTTTTCGCTCCACGAAATCAGCCCTGCTGCAGAGGATTCAGCTGCTGAAGGTTGACAGCGCATCTAGCCCTGTCAACTCATCTCAGCTGCAGCTTAGACCTGTTCCTGCTTCTGCACTGCCATCTGCTGGGGAACCTGCTGTTTCAGTGAGTGTACCTGCTAATTCTTTACCTCAGATTCCTCCTGCTTTGTTGCCTGAAGTTTCTATACCTGGATCTATACCCTGGTCGGTTGACCGAGCGCTCCATGATGCTGGCTGGGACAAGAACCCTTCTATGAGTCAGTGGACCTCTGGTTCATCCCCCATTCATATGCCTGCATCTCCTGCCCAGCCCGCTCATATGGCAGTTCGTGCTGCAAATTCTCCTGCCCTTGTTTCAAAACTGGCAGTTGCACATTCTGACCCTCTAGCTCTCCCTGACAGCTTGCAGTTAATGCAGAACCCTGTTCTTGCTTTTCCTGATCTACCTTCCACTTCTCAGGCCTTGCCTTCAGACCCCAGCCTTGTGCAAGCTCCTCTGAACCCTTTGTCTGACAGACAGAAGAAAACGTTTTCCTCCCTGTTTCGTCTGCCGGTTTTGCCAGCTAACAGACACAATGCTGTTCACCTCTCCTACCTGGGGGGCATGCAGGAGCCTCCGGACCATTTCTTTGTGGCCAGAACTTTACTGAAGGACTCGATAAAGTTTTTTGCTCATGAGCTCTATGTCCTAATCCACATTTCAGGTGAGACCACCTTTAATGTTAGTTTCCAGACTTCCAAAGGCTTGGACAGGTTCTGGTCTAAATACCATGCTTTGAAACGGTCTGCTTTGTGGTCTCCTTTTCTTGCCATTCCATTGACCAAACCTGCTTATAAGACTGTTTCTTTTTTATTTCAAAATGAGGGGGTAGACACGGGAGATGTACTTCATTGGCTGAAACTCCAATGTACTGTTCTTGGGGACTATTTTGGATTCCGAAATTATCTGGACTGGTGGTTGGAAAGTGAAGGTTTTACTTAAATCTGATGATTCTGGTGCTGTTCACCTCCCAAATTCTTTTTTTTTTTTGGGTAGGGATAGGGAGGTTTTGTTTTACCCAGGTCAGCCTAAGGCCTGTTATAGGTGTGGGAATCCCTCACATTTAAGCAGTGTTTGTGATACTGTCAAATGTCATCTTTGTGGGGAGTTGGATCATTTAAGCTCTTCCTGTCTCAAAGAATGTTGCTGTAATCTCTGTGACGAGCTTGCCCACACCTTCCAGAATTGCGCCTGGACGTCTCATAATCAGGAACATCATGATGGTGGAACCAATCAACACTTTCTGATTACTCAGGCTCAGAAACATAGAAACAAACATAGAATTTGATGGCAGATGAGGATTGCTTGGCCCATCTAGTCTGCCCATTTCCCTACCTGATGGATAAGCTGCAGATTCTAGTTAATCAACAGCTTACTTCCTCCTACCCCCCACTAGAATTGCCTTATGCCTGTCCCATGCATTCTTGAATTCTCCCACTATTCCTGACTCCACAACCTCCTCAGGAAGGCTGTTCCATGGATCCACAACCCTCTCTGGGAAAAAATACTTTCTAACATTACCCTTGAGCTGTCCCTCCGCTATCTTCAAATTGTGCCCCCATGTTCTTGCACATCTCTTCTTCTGAAAGATACTACCCTCTTGTACTTCATTAATTCCCTTGAGATACTTGAAAGTTTCTATCATGTCCCTCCTCTCCCTCCTTTCCTCAAGTGTATACATATTAAGCTGCCTCAGTCTCTCCTAGTATGTCTTCTGGTGCAGACCCTGCACCATTTTGGTTGCCCTCCTCTGAACAGCCTCCACTCTGTCTATATCTTTGCGGAGATGGGGTCTCCAGAATTGCACGCAGTACTCCAGATGGGGTCTCACCAACTGTCTGTACAGAGGGATAACAACTTTCTGTTTTCTACTGTTGATGCCTCTCCCTATGCATTCCAGTATCCCCCCAGCCCTCCTTACCAGGGCCAGTTCTAGGATGTACTGGGCCCTGGTGCAAGACTTTGTAGTGGGCCCCCCCATCCACGGGCCCCAGCGCCTCCCAAAGTGCCCCCACCCTGTTCTCCCAAGTCACCCAAAAATATTGCTGCTGTTATTCCATTTTGTGAACTTAAAGGTGTATTCAAGAGATTTTGCTGCAGCAAATATTTCTATCACATCAGAAAAATTTACTTGTCTTGCAAGTCTATTTTCAATGGAAAGTACACCCAATGCAGACAATCTCTCCTGTAACATTGTGGAGCTGAGGTAATTCTTTATCAGGGACAGTTTACTGAAGAACGCTCAACACTGGCAACTGTAATTGGAATTGTAAGCAGTATTTGCAGTCCAACTTGGGTGTTTGGAAATCCTCTGCTCAGGTCTTTCTGTACCAGGTACTGCAACACTTCAAATGGAGATTTCACATCATCAGGTAACAGACGAGCCAGCAAGGTAATTTCTCTATACATGTCTGAACCATCTACGTCCCCAAGAAATCGGGCCAACTCATTGCATGCTACTTGTAAGTTTTCATCATGTCCACATGTTTTATGTTGAACAAGAAACCAAAAGTGACTGAAAGTCATGGAGAAATTGGAATCGCTCATCAATTTCCATCAGCACTTTATCCAATAGGCAATTGAAAAATTGACTTCAAAGCTTTCTTGGCCAGTCAAGGGTTCATCTCGCAAGCTCTCCTGGCATGTTTTCGACGTCTGGTACGTTTTTCTGGAAAAGTTGGTTCGATGTCCATGGTTTGGGCTAACAGCTTTGCTTCCTCTAATACTCGCCTGAATCCTTGTCTTCGATAGTCAGACAGTTGTTCCTTGATTGCTGAAACCACATCTATGGCATTTGAAAGATTTAAAGCAAGTGACTGTGTAACCCCTAGATGGCGCTATCCCAGGGGCTACTACCCCTGCCTGATTTGCCACTAACAGGTTGAGGGGCCTGGATCCAATGGCGGGTGCCTCCACCCAGAGGTCAGGGTTTGCAATAGTTAAACTAACTTGGTCACAGCCCTCTGGGACACTGCAACCCCCCTTTCTTCCCACTAGTGGCCCACACAATATGTCAGAATAACCTTCACAGTATACACTTACCCCCAGGTCTGGTTCCGGCACTGGGACCTCCTGTGAAGCGAGATACAGTGCAACAATCACAGTACAGTACTTTAACATAGACAAATACCTCAGGCAGTATAACTTTGCTGAAACAAGCAGCTCTGATTTATTTAGGGGATATAACAAGGACAGGGGAAATCAGGTTAATTAGCTTATCACTCTAATAATCTACGGCTCTGTGCACAGGCCTATCCCTATCAGTTACTGTCCTTGGGTACCCAAGCCCCAGTGGCTTGTCCAAACCGTGTAGCTGGTAGGGGCCCTTTCACACAGAGAAAGGAGAATTAAACAGTCAGCAGTACAGTAATTCCATTTGGATTTAATGTGGCAATTCAACAGGGAGCGACCCTGAATTAGTACTCACGACCTCCAAATAAGATAGGGTCCTTCAATGTCAGCAGGGCTCACTGAGGTACACAAACCTCTTCACACATCCATATAAAAGAAAGCACTATACCAGGCAGGCTGCATCTGTATCCCGATCGCAATTACTGCACAATACCCAGGAGAACACACAGCAGATTCAGTTCCTGACAGACCAGTGTAATTTTCAGCAATTCCTCCAGTCTTCTACAGGGTGAGCCTGGTTTCTACTCTTCAGAGATCCTTTGATTCTTTTCACAGGATGGATTCAGTCCTAACAAGCTGCAGACGGAACTCTGGGCCTTACACACGTTTTTTGACTAAAACTGCACACTGAAAAAGTACAGGGCTCCTTCCTTCTTCACTGCCAAAGCTCAACAGAACTCCAACCGACAAAACCGGCACTTCCTTTGAGTTCCTCCCAGTTCTTGACTGGATTGGCTGTCACTCACAATAGACTGCTGCTGTTGGTCCAAAAGGCACTGAAGTCTAAACTACATCTCCCAGAGTCACTGCCCATACAATCCTCTTGTGGCTGGCTCAGATTATGAGTCCAAGTTCTGATTCGTCCAAGGCACCATTTTAGAGCTAGCTTACCCCACACTGATTGGTCCAGTTCAGCAGTTCAAAACTAGAATGGGGAACTAGCAGACACAGTTCTGACTGCAAAGAAAGCAGGTTAGACAAACTGTAATTTCATTATTACTCTAAATAATTTCTGGTAAACAGTTACATCTTTCAGATAGGTTCCTTTGCACTCCTAGTGACTGCAAAAATTAAGTGAATTGGCAGCAGCTCGAGTGGTACTCAGAGAAGCACACAGTCCCCCCATACAAACTAATTATGTCTGCAAGCAGACAGCTCTTAAAGAGACAGTACCAGAGGCTCTAAAAACACTCACTGATAAATGGCTTAAATGCCAAACACCATTCAGGCTTGGAGCATTCAAGCAAGCTCCTGAAGTCTTTTGGGAACCCCCATTTGCAGGGGGTTACACCTTCTGGCCTGGGAAAGCTTGGCGTCGCGTCAAGCAAGTACATAAGTTTCAACTGCAACCATATACATTTGCATTAGGCTCGCACATGTAATCATCAGTCAATATATCATTTTACCAAGAACACATTTCTGAAACATTGCAGTACGTCACTCTTTACACAGTATTACATACACATTGTACCATAACTCAAGTTATTACCTCTTGTACATGAAACCTGAAGAGAGGGGGCCTTCCCTATCAGTTACCTTGGGCTGGATGGGGCAAGGGCACCATACTAGAAGGGCAACACAAGTAACTTGGAGTTAGCACTGATGCTCAGTTTGGGCAGTGAGCTCGGGACACATACACTCCTTTATGGACAACATTGAGAGGCAAGTCCACAGGCCCCCAAGTGAATCATAACTGAGGTGCACCACAGGCTTTACAGCTCGACCAGTCTTTCTAGGGGAACTGTTATAGTCTCTGCACTCTGAGCCTCATTTTCAGCATTGTCCTCACTTGTCAGGGAGTCTCCATGGGGGTAGAGGGCTAGAACTTGGGGCACTTTCAGCTCCAGGAGTTACAGTTTCTGAGTCCACAACATTTGGCTCGCATGGAGAGCTTTCGGACACTGGCAGTGGACTGTCAGGGCACTCAAAAATACTCTTCTTGTTCGGTGTATCACCAGTCTGCCCCAATCTATCATTTTCCTCCCTGAAAGCTCAAACAGTTCAACCATGCACAATGATTCCATTTCATCTGATCTGATGCTTTGCACTTCACTTTCTGGGACATTGGCTCCAGGGATGAAGCTGGGGCTTAGACAGTCCAGAAGGCCCAGCTTTGTCTCCAGTATTGACTAGGGATTGCCCCGAAACAATTGACTCAGTTAAGTAGAAGGATAGTATTCAAAGTCACTCTCACTTTCTTCCGATATGGACTGACAGTCATGCTCAACTGGGACTTGTGGAGGGAACACTTTAACTTTGCTTCTGTAGGTGCAGACTTTCTTGATCTTTTCTTAGCAGCAGCTCTAGTCACTGGTCCAGAGGGGCATCTTCTAGGGGCTCAGACTCAATTAAGATTTGTCCAATGGGCAGTAAATGATTTCTATGTATTGTTTTTACATCTTTTGAATTATTCTCAGGCCTTACTTTGTACACTGGCAGATCATCTAGTTTGCCCACTACAATGTGAGGAGATGGTGCCATCGGTCAGCAATCTTGTGCTTGCCATGCAGTCCCAGATTTCTTAGCAATACCCCGATCTCCTCCTGGAGTTCCTGTGCTTTCACCTTTTATCATGCCTTTCTTTGTTGGCCAGATTTCTTTTGGCAGCCATGGTTTGAGCCAGTTGGTACGCATGAGTTAGCTGGGCCTTTAACTTTTGCACATACTGTAAATAGTTGTCAGCTTGAACCCCATCAGGAGACCCCAAACACACATCTACTGGTAGTCGAGCTTCTCTTCCAAACATCAGGCGGTAGGGGAGAATCCAGTGGCATCACTTTAGTGCAGTTATAAGCATGTACCAGGGTGCTAATTTGTTGGCTCCATCTAGGCTTGTCCTTTGGGTGCAGGGTGCCTAGCATATCTAGCAAAGCGGTTGAAACGCTCAGGCTGTGGGTCCCCTGGGGTGGTAAGGAGTGGTTCTGGACTTTCGCACTCCCCACAGAGAAAGCATCTCTTTGATCAGACGACTCTCAAAGTCTCTCCCTTGATCAGAATGGATTCTTTGTGGAGCCCCATAGTGAACAAAAAAGTTTTCTACAAGTACTTTGGCCACAGTGGATGCTTTCTGGTCTTTCGTGGGGAAAGCTTGGGCATATCTCGTGAAATGGTCAGTGACCACCAGCACATTACTGATATTTCTTTGATCTGACTCCAAACTCAGAAAATCAATACAGACCAGCTCCATGGGTGCACTGGTGGTGATGTTAACAAGGGGCAACCCTCTGGGGCAAGCTTTCCTCTGTATGGCTAGCTGACACAAGTTCGAATGTGTTGCTCCACATCAGCCCCATCTTAGGCCAATAGAATCTGGATCTCACCAAGTCAAGTGTTCTGTCTATACCAAGGTGCCCCATGTGGTTGTGCAAGGACCCTCAGTACTGAGTCTCGAGGCAGTGGGCAGCACTAGTTGTTGTTTGTCTACTTGTCCCTCTGTCTACTGTTTCTCTGTATAACAGTTTATTGATCAGTTTCAGCTTAGGACCTTCTTTGTATAACAGTGCAGTTCTCAAATCAGTGGGCGTAATTTGGACACATCTTTCCTGCATAGAGGGCTTCTAAAGCTGCTTTGATCATGGGATCGCGGGATTGAGCCAGCGAGATACTGTCATTGTCCAGCTGAGGCAGTGCACCAATGTCTATTGCAGAAAAGTGGCAATAAGCAGCAGGTATGCAATTCTCAGAGGTCCCAAGCAATCCACCATGCAGTCCACTGCGTCCGTGACATTTGTTCCTCCCTGTCAAACTTCCGGCAGAGTGCCCGAATGTCAGGTTCTGCCAATCGGACCCAATCATTCTGGGGAACAGGCCTACGAGAGAGCATCAGCATCTATGTGGTTCAGACCTGCTCGGTATTCGAGAGCATAGTCATATGTAGATAATGCAGAAAGCCACCTATGGCCAGTGGCATCCAACTAGCTGAGGTCTGCACATAGGTCAAAGGATTATTGTCAGTTTTACTAGTATTTAGCCCCATACAAGTACTCATGGAATTGGTCAACAATAGCCCACTTCAAAGCTAGGAACTCTAACTTATGTACAGGATAGTTCTTTTCGGATGGGGTCAGGCTTCTACTGGCAAAGGCCACTGGTCTCAGGCCATTCTCGTGCTCTTGTTTGTACAGCCCCCTAACCCTTGCAAGCTAGCATCAGTGTGCAGGGCGTAAGGTTTTTTGGATAGCATAGGCCAGCACTGGAGCATGGGTAAGTTGATATATGATCTCATGAAAAGCAGTCTCACAATCAGAGTCCAGCGGACCCCAAATACTACTCGGATGAAAATACCTCTTTCAGTCTTGAGGACGCTGACTTTTTGTATTTTTGTGGGTTGGGGGATACCCTTGAGTAAGGTTAAGTAAAGGGCGGATCACTCTTGAATAGTCCTTGATGAAACGCCGATAATAACCACAGAATCCCAGGAATCTTTGCAGTTTTTTTAGATTTTTGGGCTGTGGCCAGGTGGTCAAGGCCTCAACTTTACTTGGGTCGGTCTCTATTCCCTCGGTGGATACTATGTGTCCCACATACTTTACTGATGTTTGAAAGAATTGACACTTATCAATGGACAGTTTAAGGCCAAAGTCCTCCAGTCGGTCCAATACCTTAAATAATCTGCTCTCATGTTCCTCCAGTGAGCTGCCAAACACAATAACATCATCTAGGTATACCAGGCACTCTAGTAAGTTCCATGTCCCCACTGCACGCTCCATCAATCGTTGAAAAGTGGCTGGGGCACCAAAGTCCTTGAGGCATCCTCATGAATTCATAGAAGCCAAGCGGACAGAATAAAGGCCGCCTTCTCACGGTCCTCTGGGGCCATCGATCTGGTAGTACCCACTGCGAGATCCAGCACAGAGAACCACTTGCTCCCGCTTAGGCAGTCCAAAGCATCCTGAATGCGGGGCATTGTGTACTGATCAGGATAGTCCGCCGGTTTAAGGTCGATAATCCACACACATCCTTACTGTTCCATTCTTTTCCTCACTACCACAATGGGGAAGCATAAGGCTTCTGGATTCTTGTATTACACCAGCAGCTAACATCTCTTGCAGATGCCGTCTCACATCATCTATGTCAGCAGGTGCCAGGCGTGAGACCTCTCACGAAATGGTCTTCGTCATGCAGCGGATATTGTGCTCAGCTCCTTGCACGCATCCTACATCCCATTCCTTTAAAGAAAACACCTGGTCTCTCTGGGCAAGCTTCTCACTGATCCTCACTTTCCATTCAGCTGGCAGCGGGAGTGCAAATCAAACAAGTCAGGCGCTACTCTGTCATTCTTCCTTGAACTCTTGCTGCTGGGTAGCACTGCAGTGTCTGCACAATGCACATTAGCCAGGATGCAACCTCTGTTTACTCGAATGTCTCTTTCAGACACGTTATGAACGGACCATTACCCTTCTGGCATAAGCATGGGCTCTAGCGGGCAAAATACTGGGCTTGACCAGCAGTCCCTCTGGCAATTTTCCATCGCCTGGTGCATCCAACATTAATATTTTATTCTTAACATCCTTTCTGATACGGACCTCTCCCTGTAAGGTACACTGGGCATTTGGCGCCAGGATCAGAGACTCAGGATCCTTCTTCCATACAATTCCGACCGGTTCCTCTGGTTCTGTTTTTTCAGCATCTCTCTGTGCCTCATAGGCCTTCTTAATTAAAGCCGGAACTCTTAAAGCTCTACTAGTCTTTTGACCCTGTTTTCATAACACAACTGTGCCAGCCTTCCGAACATATGAGCATTTGTTCCAATCAACAAAGGACACCATCATACAGTCCAGTGGGGACACACTAAGGCTAGGGTCTCTACTTGTTCGGCCACTCCAGCCACGGAGGTGGGAAGACAGCAAATTGGATATACCGGAATAGGGTAGGCCTTCTCACTTAACCCCCATACATGCAGTCCTTCTAATGGTTGTAAGGGTACTTCTGACAAATGCTTCTGATACCAATCCTGGAACATAATTGTCACTTGGGAGCCACTGTCTAATACAGCTCTTGTAGACACCCATTCACCTTTACAGTGGTCTCCATGGAGGGACCCACTATTCTGGACCAGTCTGGAGAGGCGGTAGTGGGGGCCTGGGCAACTGACCTTGCCACAAAAGGACGTGAATTAGCATTTTGGTGCCCTCACTGGGATCATGTCGTGCACCTCTTAACCACTGATTTCTTCTCGAAGCTCTCCTTGTAGCCTATATGCAACTTTGTCAGTGTCTTTTGGGGACTGGCATTCCCTTTCATGTGCCCATCTTTCCCACAATTATAGCAAAACATACTTTCTGGAGTTTGAGCTGGCGAGGCGCCACACTGGGAGCCAGGGCGGGGTGTACTAACTGGAAACCTGGGTGCCATCTCTGTCTGCGGCGTGATAAGCATTTGGAGACATCTCGTCAGTTTCTCCACTTCCATGGTCAAGGAATTGAGTTTGGAGCTGTTATCAGCAGGAGATACATGTGGGTGGGTACCCCACCCCTATAGCAGATGCAGTCGGATATAGGTCAGGGCCCGTACTTGCAGGCGTGGCCTTCATAAAGGACTGTTTTGAATTCGGATCTCTCTCAACAGTTCGCCCCATTGTGGCATATCTTTTCCTTGTCAGAGCACTCATTGACTGTCAACCTCTGCCCTGAACTTCCTTGATGGGTCACCCTCAGTCACTCGGGTCGTGAGCCACAGCTGTTGGTGCAGGTACCTCCCGAGGTCGCTTTCTCTTCAATCCTCTAATTTCTCTCATTAACTCATCATAGGAGGTGGGATTCCAGTCCATTTGCCAGGCGTAACTGAAGCAACAGCAGTTCTGAGAAGGGGCAGACTTAAAGTTCTGTCCAGTCTGGTTCGGTCCAGTTCAATCGCTGGCAAACTACCCTTTCTGAGGCATTCTTGCAACAATTTTTCCAGCCGAGAGACATACACAGACAACAACTCCCTTGGTACTGTTGTGCATTTCTTACTCTCCACCATAGGTCTTCATCAGAATCTGGGCTCCATACACATTCTCCAAGGCCTCAAGATAGGCCTGTGCAGTCGCTCAGGGTTACTGGCCCGCTTAGCACGGATGGTAGCCAGGGCAGGACCTCGGAGGCTCTCACTAACCTCTTCGCCTCTTCCTTCCGAAGTATTGCCATTCTAGCACTTGGGGCAACATAGTCTATCCAGGTCTCCAGTCATCCTCCCCTTGGGGGTGGGAGGGTGCAGAGAAGATCCTCAACCTCGGTAAGAGTCGTGACTAATGGCAGTGCAGAAATAGGAGTCTGCATTGGTTCAGCCACCATTACGGGCACTGGAGCAGGAGAGGGTGTTGGGGAGGAACACCCCAGGTGGCAAGAATAGTTTCTTCAAGTCCTCCACAGTTTTCCCTCTCCCAGCAACCATTCAGCAAATTTCTCCTCAAAGGTTTCAGATAGTGGTGGGGCTGATTCCCCAGGTCTTTACTGTCCTTAGTTATCACTCTCCAAGCAGTGAGGGCTCCTCTGGGGTAATGGTCTGTGGCACTTTGGAGCTATCTATGGGATCCTCAAACTCTACTAGGGCCAGGAAAGTGTGGGTGAGCAGATTAGCATGCCGACCCACCACCACAGGGTTTTGTAAACCTTCCACCTTGGAAAGTACTCCTGCACAGTGTCCATATTGATACCCAGGGGATGTCCAGGATAAGCATAGCATTTTGGGGGTCGATCTCCTCCCAGTACACCCTCCACCAGCGGTGCACAGCCACTTCTGTCGGGTACCCATTTTTTCTTAACAGTGGTTCGTGAACATGGCCACTAGAGGACACACAATCCCAGCGGTGAGCCTCAAGATGTAACCCTAGTATGGCGCTATCCCAGGGCTACTACCCTGCCTGATTTGCCACTAACAGGTTGAGGGGCCTGGATCCAATGGCGGGTGCCTCCACCCAGAGGTCAGGGTTTGCAATAGTTAAACTAACTTGGTCACAGCCCTCTGGGACACTGCAACCCCTTTCTTCCCTAGTGGCCCACACAATATGTCAGAATAACCTTCACAGTATACACTTACCCCAGGTCTGGTTCCGCACTGGGACCTCCTGTGAAGCGAGATACAGTGCAACAATCACAGTACAGTACTTTAACATAGACAAATACCTCCAGGCAGTATAACTTTGCTGAAACAAGCAGCTCTGATTTATTTGGGGATATAACAAGGACAGGGGGAAATCAGGTTAATTAGCTTATCACTCTAATAATCTACCTATGGCTCTGTGCACAGGCCTATCCCTATCAGTTACTGTCCCTGGGTACCCAAGCCCTAGTGGCTAGTCCAAACCGTGGCAGCTGGTGGGGCCCTTTCCACAGAGAAAGGAAGAATTAAACAGTCAGCAGTACAGTAATTCCATTTGGATTTAATGTGCAATTCAACAGGGAGCGACCCTGAATTAGTACTCACGACCTCCAAATAAGATAGGGTCCTTCAATGTCAGCAGAGGGGCTCACTTGAGGTACACAAACCCTCTTCACACATCCATATAAAGAAAGCACTATACCAGGCAGGCTGCATCTGTATCCCGATCGCAATTACTGCACAATACCCAGGAGAACACACAGCAGATTCAGTTCCTGACAGACCGAGTGTAATTTTCAGCAATTCCTCCAGTCTTCTACAGGGTGAGCCTGGTTTCTACTCTTCAGAGATCCTTTGATTCTTTTCACAGGATGGATTCAGTCCTAACAAGCTGCAGACCGGAACTCTGGGCCTTACACGCTTTTGACTAAAACTGCACACTGAAAAGTACAGGGCTCCTTCCTTCTTCACTGCAAAGCTCAACAGAACTCCAACCGACAAAACCGGGCACTTCCTTTGAGTTCCTCCAGTTCTTGACTGGATTGGCTGTCACTCACAATAGACTGCTGCTGTTGGTCCAAAAGGCACTGAAGTCTAAACAACATCTCCCAGAGTCACTGCCGCATACAATCCTCTTGTGGCTGGCTCAGATTATGAGTCCAAGTTCTGATTCGTCCAAGGCACCATTTTAGAGCTAGCTTACCCCACACTGATTGGTCCAGTTCAGCAGTTCAAAACTAGAATGGGGAACTAGCAGACACAGTTCTGACTGCAAAGAAAGCAGGTTAGACAAACTGTAATTTCATTATTACTCTAAATAATTTCTGGTAAACAGTTACATCTTTCAGATAGGTTCCCTTTGCACTCCTAGTGACTGCAAAAATTAAGTGAATTGGCAGCAGCTCGAGTGGTACTCAGAGAAGCACACAGTCCCCCCATATAAACTAATTATGTCTGCAAGCAGACAGCTCTTAAAGAGACAGTACCAGAGGCTCTAAAAACACTCACTGATAAATGGCTTAAATGCCAAACACCATTCAGGCTTGGAGCATTCAAGCAAGCTCCTGGAAGTCTTTTGGGAACCCCCATTTGCAGGGGGGTTACAACTGTAAAATCACTGTCACATAGAAACATAGAAACATAGACTTTGACGGCAGATATGGACCGCTAGGCCCATCTAGTCTGCCCATTTCCCTACCTACAGGATAGGCCGCAGATCCTAGTTAACCAACAACCTATATCTTCCTGCCCCCCACAAGAATTGCCTTATGTCTGTCCCATGCATTCTTGAATTCTCCCACAGTTTTAGACCCCACAACTTCCTCAGGAAGGCTGTTCCATGCATCCACTACCCTCTCTGTGAAATAATACTCTCTACATTGCCCTGAACCGCCCTCCTTCTTTCTTTAAATTGTGTCCCCTTGTTCTTGCAAGTCTCTTTTTCTGAAAGATGCTACCCTTGGACTTTGTTGATTCCTTGAGGTACTTGAAAGTTTTATCATGTCCCCTCTTCCTTCTTTCCTCAGGTATCATATTAAGCTCCTTTAGTCTCTCCTCATCAGGCTTCTCTTGCAGACCCTGCACCATTTTAGTTGCCCTCCTCTGGACTGCCTCTATCCTGTCTATGTCCCTTGTGGAGATGGGGTCTCCAGAACTGGACACAGTATTCCAGATGGGGTCTCACCAACTGTCTGTACAGAGGATAACAACTTCCTGTTTTCTGCTGTTGATACCTCTCCCTATACATCCCAGTACCCCCGGCCCTCCCTACTGCCTTTCTCACATTGCTTGCTAACCTTAAGGTCATCTGATATGATTATCCCAGGTCCCTTTCCTGTTTTGTTGTTGTTACTACCTCCCCACCCATTGTGTATTCTTCCCCTGGGTTCTTGTTTCCCAGGTGCATTATTTTGCACTTTTTTGCATTGAATCCTAGCTGCCATACGTCTGACCATTCCTCCAACCTTGCCAAGTCCCTTTTCATCCTTTCCACACCTCCTTGTGTATCAACCCTGTTGCAGATCTTTGTGTCATCTGCAAAAAGGCATACTTTTTCCTTCCAGTCCCTCTGCAATGTCACTGATGAAGACATTAAAAAGGACTGGACCCAATACTAGACTCTCGTGTACCCCACTAGTAACTGCACTTTCTTCAGAGTGATCTCCATTTACAATTACCTTCTGTGTCCTGTTGTCCAGCCAATGTTTTGCCAGGCTACCACCTGGGACCCACTCCCAGGCTGGTTAATTTGACTATCAATCTTTGTGTGGGACTGTGTCAAATGCCTTGCACAAAGTCTAGGTAGGCCATGTCCACAGCCCTTCCTGGTCTACTACTTTGGTCACCCAGTCAAAGAAATCTATTAGATTCGTCTGACATGACCTTCCACTGTGAACCCATGCTGCCTTGGATCCTGTGCTCCACTGACCTCCTAGGTACTCAACTATTCTTTCCTTCATGAAGTGACTCCATCACTTTCCTACCACAGAGGTCAGACTGACAGTCTGTAGTTTCCTGCCTCTGTCTTGGTCCCACTTTTGTGAGGGGAATCACATCCGCCTTCCTCCAGTCCTCGGGTACCACACCATCCTCCCATGATTTATTAAAAGAGTAGCCAGTGGTTTCACTAGTTCCTTCCTTAATTCTTTAGAATTCTGGGGTGAATTCCATCAGACCCATTGCTTTGTCCACCTTCAGTTTTAGGAGTTCTTGCAGAACCCTTTCTTCTGTGAAAGGACTGGATCGACCCCCTATCAGAGTGCTTCTGTTAATTGGATTAGGCACTTCCCCTCCTCTTTGTGAATACTGAGCAGAAATATTCGTTCAGTATTCTGCTTTTCTCACTGTCCCCTCTGCCCACCCACTGTTCATTCTATTCAGCCTCACTATCCCTCCTTTGTCTTTTCACGCTGCTGATGTACCTATAAAGGTTTTATCCCCTTCTTAACTGAGTTGGCTATCTTTTCCTCAGTTTGGGCCTTTGCTATTCTGACTTCCCTCCCTGCTTCTTTCTGCCTTAACTGGTACAGCTCTCTGTCCTGCTCCTTCTGTGTTTCCTTATACTTCAGGAATGCTATCTTTTTCTTCCTGACTTTCACAGCCACCTCTCTTCACCCGATTGATGGCACTAAGCACTTCATTCCACACAAGTAAAGATACAATAAATGGAAATGATTCCAGTGTTTTCACAAGGCCTGTGATGTCAGACAGGGTTTCACTGTCACAGTATCCAGTTTCTGATACTTCCAGCAAAGAATCCAACAATTCAGGCAGTTGTTCACAGACTGCCTTTGCAGCATCAGCACAGGCACTCCATCGGGTCTCTGAAAGTGGCTTGAGGGTATATCGCTTCATGTGCTTGATAAGGATGTCCCAACGCTTGGTGGACCCAGAGAAGATTCTGTAAACTCGCTGTAGAACTCCAAAGAAATTCTTGCTTCCAAGGATGATTCCGCTGCATGTTCTAACACAAGGTTCCAATTATGAGGACAGCAAGGCAGCGTAGTACACGCTCATTCATCTGTCGTATTCTCGCTTGAACTCCTCGATGGATACCTCTCATGTTAGCTCCATTATCGCAACACTGGCCCCAGCAGTCTTCAATTTTAATGCCATGTTTAGTAAGTCGACTTAGCAATAATTCAGCAAAGCCTCCTGTTGTATTTTCAACATAGAGAAACTCCAGGAAGCTCTCCTGCATTTCAACTTGATCACCATTGATTTCAACATAACGATCATTAGTGATAACTGCTCCTTGTGAGAAATATCTGGAGTGCAGTCCATCATCACACTATAGTAGTGAGCATTGTGTATCTTGTCCCTAATCTTACTAGTCACAGCTTCAGCTAACATCTGCATAAATTCGTTTCTGGCTATCTTTGCTTAAATAATGACATTTGTTCCTCCCTGAACACGTCTAAGTGATCAGCCATAATACTGATCATACCTGGACAACAGTTCCAACAATTCAAAATTACCATTGTTGTCTACATACAGACGGTCTACTGAACCCGAGGCTGAAGTTTTGGCCTGCTAAATATAAAACACGGTCCAAAATTCGACAAAGCACAGCATGCCATCGCTCCTTTTCCTTATCAGCTTTTCTTGCAAACTCCTGTCTATTGTAGCCTGTTTCTGTAGCCCACAACTCTAAATGTTTCCACTTGTAGTAATTCTCCATGTGTGATGGGCGTGCTCATGCTGACTCAGCCTTTGTGATAACTTTTGCCAGTTGGAGAAACCTTGTGTAAACATGCCTATCCTCACCAAAAACTACCTAGAAACAAAATACAGCATCAGCAGACTTGGAGTAAATTAACCAAGGCCTGTGAATCTTTGAGGATCACACTTACGCTCATAGTTTGCTGAAGTAAACGGCGACCAGCTGTTTTAGGGAACTCAGTGTCAGTTTCCTTCAGCTGCAGGGGTTTATGCTGCACAATTTCAACCCTGAGGTGCTCTGACTCTGTAGCAAAACTTTCAGGCCAGGTAGCTGGGTCGTAAAAATTATACATGAAAGGTGGTTGACTGGTTCAGGGTTTATGTCACAACCTGATTCCAGTTCAATATGTTGTATTTCTTCTTCCTGTGCATTTCTTTCATCTTGTATTTCTTCTAGGCCTAGCTGTACATTTCTTTCATGTATTTCTTCTAGCTATACATTTCTTTGTGAGTCAGAGTAAGATTCATGGTTCCCCCCAGTCGTCTCCCTGGCCCTCTACTACTGCCTCTACAGCTACATTTTCATGTGATGAGGTTGATGGTTCTTGCTCACTTGTGGTGCTTTCACCAGATGCGGTCCTGTTGTCGCAGTTGCTGCTGCTGGTGGACAATTTAACCATTTACAAAATATTTTGTTAGCATTTTCTGCTTCTTTCTGACTCAATTCTAGCTGTCTTTTTGTTCTTTACATTTTGCAGAACCAGACTTGTACTTTGGTAGTGCTACAGTATTTGACATCTTTATTTTCTCTTCCTTTTCTTTCTGTTATGAATGGTTTGTCTTGCTAGCTATGTTTTTTTTTTTTTATGAATGCAAAATGTACTTTTTGACTACTACTATACTACCTCTATGACTTGAGCTGTGGTGGTTCATAACACTAGCAGACAATTGTGTAGAAAATGTATAGATGTGCTGCTCCTGAGTCCTATCCTTGCAGTTGCTGCCTAAGTTTGAAGCAGGCTGGCAGTAAGCTAAAAAACAGAGCCAGCCAGCCAGTCCAGAGAATGTACTGCTCTTCTCTGCAAAATAAACATTGTCCTTCTTTCTTGTCAGAAATTAAAGTTCAATTAGACTATTCCTTTCCTGAAATTTCCACTACAAGTCAAGTTTACACACAGCAGACTTCTGTGGGGACAGAAGAAGACTGTTGTTGAATATCAATAATTTAATCACATCAGACAGAGAGACAGCACTGTCTGAACTCTGAAACTACTAGCCAGAGAATATCTTGTTTTTTAATGCCAAAAACAGAAACGTCTACAGTGGAACTAGGCTTAAATGCTAGCTGCTGCTGGCTTACTTTCAGGAAGACTAGGCACTGGCAAGCCGCAGCAGCAGAGCCAGAGAATATCTTGTTATTTTAATGCAAAAACAGTAACTCCTACAGTAGTACTAGGCTAAATGCTTGCTGTGTGCTGCTGGCTTACTTTAAGGAAGACTAGGCACTGGCAGGCTGCAGCAGCAGAGCCAGAGAATAACTTGTTATTTTAATACCAAAAACAGGAACGTCTACAGTGGAACTAGGCTAAATGCTAGCTGCTGCTGGCTTACTTTAAGGAAGACTAGGCACAGCAGGCGCAGCAGCATAGAGTAATATCTTGTTATTTTAATGCAAAACAGTAACTCCTACAGTAGTACTAGGCTAAATGCTTGCTGTGCTGCTGGCTTACTTAAAGGAAGATTTTCTAGGCAGGCCACAGCAGCAGAGCCAGAGAATATCTTGTATGTAGGCTGGCTAGAAGCTAGCTTGCTTACTTTGAAGAAGACTAAAATAAACAAAAAGGACTAAGTGCAGCAGAGCCAAACAGTGACTCCAGTCCAGTCTCTACTAGTTTATGCTTCCTGACCTGACACAGAGATGAGATATATATTTTGCCAATGCCACTTTTGCCAAAGACTCCTAGTAGAAATGTATGTGTACGGTATATTTTATTTGTTATTAATAATTTCTATCAGCCTCAGAAGCAAAGCAGTCAAATTCAGATTTTATTTGTGTTGCATTGTCTTGTACAGTGACTACCTACAGTCACTCACCACTCACTCACTCACTGATGATTGACCTTAGTACCAGTAGTCCAACTAACCTGCTGCCTCCTGCCTGCAGCTTCTTCCCTAATGTGGGAGAGTGAGGCAAGTCAAGGCTAGTAATACTGCAGTAGTAGTAGCCCACAGAGTTCTTTTACTTCTTCTCCCTGTCCTGACTCCCAGTCCTAATCTGCCTGACTGTTCTTATATTTTTCTTTTCTGAAGTTCTGAAGATAACTAAGCCACAGCTTACTAGTCAGCAGCAGTGTGTCCTATTCGGATTTAAATTAATTAATTCATCAATTTCTCCCCTGCAGCAGCGGGCCGGCACAACTGCCTGCTGGCCTGGGGTCCTGCCAGCCACAGTATTCACTCCTTCCTGCTGCTCGTGAGTCGCTGCTGCCCTACAGCCCCAACGCTAGCTACCTGCAGTTTTTTCTCTTCAGATGTTCAGTTCAGCCACAGCACAACAACAAGTGTGTAAAATTGTTAATTTGTTTTAAATGTGCTTTAGTTTACAGTCTCAGATGGGACAAGTAAGTTCTGATAACAGTCAGCAAGCAGCAGTCATCCAACGTCCGCTCTGCCAGCTTGTCTGCCGCCAGAAGAATGTCTCACTCACGAGTCCGAGGTGCACATGCCTGACTGCAAACGCAAGCGTCAGTCGTCACTATATATTAATATTAATTTATTAAGCTTATGTTCAGCCTTGCCCTTAGCAGAACCCAGCAAATCAGAACACAGCCAGCCGAGCCGCTTAGCCACCCACGGCATCAGGAGGGCGGGAGCAGGGGAGGAGGAGGACTGCAGACTAGAGCACACAGAGCAGCAGTGCCAGCAAGTGTTGGGGAGCATCGATGGAAGAGCTGCCAGGGTGGCGGGCGCCAGGAGGCCTGGGCAGCATGGAGGAGGAGCCAACTCAGCCCGGGAGGTGGAGCTGCTGTCATCATACCCAGCCACACTAACACTACAGGTATGCTGTAGCGCTGGTGACTTGCGATGATCCGACTCCAAGGTCCGGGACCGGACTGGGAGGTGCACTATGGAGAATTGATGGGTTGGGGGGGACGGCGTGAGCCTAAGCGAGCATTTTGCAGCGCCAAGCGCGAGGAGGAGCGGAGGGAAGAAATTTAATTTTTAATGCCAGCCAGCCACAGCATGCACAGTCTAGTCTGTCTGTTCATCTACCTATCTTTAATTCCACCCAGCTATATATAGTAGCCCTGTACGCCACGCCATCGAACTTGGACTGCCGTGGGTCTCAGGTGGTCTCTGCACCCCGCTCAGGCAGAGCGGGGTGTAGGAAGGAGTCACATCAGTCAGGCAGGATGCTAATTTTTACTCCCGACGTCCGTGTGAGCAATTTAAAATAAAATATATATATATATATATATTTATATATATTTTGACTTCAGGAGCCATGGGCCCCTCTGGCACTCTGGGCCCTGGTGCAGTGGCATCCCTTGCACCCCCTCTGACGCCGGCCCTGCTCCTTACTGCCTTCTCACGTTGCTTGCCCACTTTAGGTTATTTAATATAATTACTCCTAGGTCTCTTTCAATTTTTGTTGCTGTTATTAACTCACCCCCCATTATGTAGTCTTCCCCTGGGTTTTTGTTTCCCAGATGCATTACCTTGCACTTCTTTGCATTGAATCTGAGCTGCCACATATTTGACCATTCCTCCAACCTTGCCAGGTCCCTTTTCATTCTTTCCACTCCACCTTGTGTATCAACCCTGTTGCAGATCTTTGTGTCATCTGCAAAGAGACATACCTTTCCTTCCAGGTGCTCTCCAATGTCACTTACAAAGACATTAAAGAGGACCGATCCCAGTACTATACCCTGCGGTACCCCACTAGTTACCTTCCTTTCTTCACTGTGGACTCTGTTTACTATTACCCTTTGTGTCCTGTTGTCCAGCCAGTTTTTTATCCAGGCTACCACCTTGGGACCCACTCCAAGGCTGGCTAACTTGTATATTAATCTTTTGTGTGAGACTGTGTCAAATGCCTTGCTAAAATATAGGTAGGTCATATCCACAGCCCCTTCCTGGTCTACTACTTTGGTCACCCAGTCAAAGAAATCTATTAGGTTCATCTGACATGACCTTCCTGCTGTGAAACCATGCTGCCTTCGGTCCTGTGCCCCACTGGCCTCTAGATACTCAGCAATTCTTTCCTTCAGAAGTGATTCCATCATTTTCCCTACCACTGAAGTCAAACTAACTGGTCTGTAGTTTCCTGCCTCTGCCCTGCTCCCACTTTTGTGAAGTGGAATCACATTTGCCCTCCTCCAGTCCTCAGGTACCACCCCATACTCCCATGATTTGTTAAAGAGAGTAGTCAGTGGTGCTACTAGTTCTACCCTTATTTTAGAATTCTTGGGTGAATCCCATCAGGCCCCATTGCTTTGTCCATCCTCAGTTTCAAGAGTTCTTTCAAAACCCTTTCTTCTGTGAATGGACTGGTATCGACCCCCCCATTCAGTGTTTCTCCCTTGTTTGGTTTAAGTGCCTCCTCCTCTTCTGCTGTGAATACTGAGCAGAAATATTCGTTCAGTATCCTGCTTTTTCACTGTCACCCTCTGCCCACATTCCTTCCCTTTATTAAGTCTCTGTATCCCTCCCTTGGTCTTTCTTGCTCCCTAATGTACCTATAAAAGGTTTTATCCCCTTCTTAACAGAGTTGGCTATCTTTTCCTCAGTTTGTGCCTTTGCTATTCTGACTGCCTTCCCTGCCTCCTTCTGCCTTAACTGATAAAGTTCTCTGTCCTGCTCCTTCTGTGTTTCCTTATATTTCCTGAATGCTATCCTTTTCTCCTTAACCATCCCTGGCACCTCTTTTGAGAACCATAGTGTTTTTTTCCTTCATTTTGTTTTGTTGATTTGCTTTACACAAAGGCTTGTTGCCTCTGTGATAGCTGTTTTGATTATTCCCCATTGTTCCTCCACCCCTCCTTCTTGCCCGTTTGTTAGTGCTTTTCTGAGGCACTCTCTCATTTTCCAAAAGTCAGCCGTCCTAAAGTCCAATACTCTTGTTTTTGTATGGCTTGACTCTATGGCTGTGTTTATTGTGAACCACACTGATTGGTGGTCACTTGTTCCCAGATGACTACCCACTTCTAAATCTGAGATCCTTTCTCCTTCCCCATTTGAGAGTACCAAGTCTAAGATTGCTCCCTTCTGAGTGGGTTCCAACACTAGCTGTCCGAGGCATGCCCCCTTTAGGGCATCAACAATGACCCTACTCTTGGATGTGCCTGCAGCAAAGGTACTCCAGTTAACATCTGGCATATTCAGGTCCCCCATCAACAATATCTCCCCTTTTTCTGCCATTATAAGGATGCCTTCTATCATTTCCTTGTCCATTTCCTCCCCCTGTGATGGGAGTCAGTACACAACCCCCATGTGGATTGTGGTGCCATTTTCTGTCTCCAGGGTGACCCATAGTGACTCATCAACTTCCTGTTTACTCTTTAGTTCTGTTGCTTTAATCCCTTCCCTTATATAGAGAGCTACTCCTCCTCCTCCTCCTCTTTTACCTACCCTGTTCCTCCTGTAGACTGTGTATCCTGGTATGTTGACATCCTAGCCATGGTTCTCTGTGTACCATGTTTCAGTGACTGCCACATTATCCAGGTATCCCTCTTCCATCAAGGTCACTAGTTCAGGGAGCTTGTTGCACAAACTGTGGGCATTGGTACTCATCACCTTCCGTGTATTTTTTATGACCTTACCCCTTTTAGCCCCATCCCTGCCCTTACCACCTTTTTCTGCATTTATCCCTGTCCTGCTCCCTACTGACTTCTCTACCTTGTTGTTTACCTCTCTAACTATTGTGTTTTGTGGGGGGGAGGCTGGGATTTCCCTGCTCCTTTTCAGTGCCTCCCCAACTTGGCTAGTTTAAATGCTTGCCAGTGAAGCATTTAAACCTGTCACCTAGGATCCTGGTTCCCCCCTGGACAGATGCAGACCATCGCACCAGTATAAGCCTAAATCCCTCCAGGTGGCTCCCCAGTCCCCAATGAAGCCAAAACCCTCAGCTCCACACCAGTTTTTCAACCATTCATTGAATCCCATGGTGCGGAATACCCTAGCATCATCCTTGCCATAGACAGGCAGCACCTCTGAGAAGGTTACCGTACATGCTACTTGTCTAAGGCCCCTCCCCAACTCCACAAACTCCTCTTGCACTGCTTTGATCCCATTAACAGCCAGGTCATTTGTCCCTAGGTGGACAATGACATCCAGCTCCCTCCCTCGTGCAGCTGCTCCTGTGATCCTGAGGATTCACTTCCTGTCCCTCTGAGCTGTGGCACCAGGCAGGCACCTTACCTCCCTATCCCTTTCATCCCCCACTTCTATCCCCTAATGATTGAGTCCCCCACCAGGAGTTGTTTCCTTCCCCTGTGGGGTCTCATTGCCACCCTCCTGTGGGTCTCCTTTGTGGAGGTTCCCAGCATCCTCCTTGGTCTCCACTGCAGGTGCCTCCATAGAGGAACCACTCTTTGCCAGAACAGCATATGAATTGCAGAGAGGTACAACTGGAGGGATGCACATCTGTTCCACCACCCTCTTCCTCCCTGAGCACACCTTGGTCCAACCGCTCCTCTTTCTTGGCAACTTCTGAGGTAATGGTGGTGGCCCTGGTGGTCCCTGGGTGGGGGAAGAGGTTTCACGAATCCTAGCCAGGTCAGCCTGGAGATGGGCAACCTCCTCCCTCAGACCAGAGAGATGTCTGCAAACAGGGCAGCATTGCAGCTTCCAGAATGTCTCCCAGAACACTGCTGCCCCACAGCCATTGCACTGCACCACTCCCATCTTGACTTGTTTTGTGTCCCCTCTCCTGTTGCTTTGTATGCTTACTGTCTCCTCCCTCTATGTATTTTTACACTTACTTTCCTACTGCCTATGTGCCGTTACAACTCTCATCCTTCCTGTTCTGGGACAGGAACTTTCTGTAGTCTTCAGTAGTCTCCTTCATCCGTCCTTGAATTCAGACCTCCAGCAGCTGGGGGGGGGGGAAGAGTTATTTTTTTTAGGTTCCTTCAAGGTTGATGAAACTAATGTGTCTCAGTGATCCTTCCCTTCCTGCTGCCAAACAGGAAGTTCCTCTTGTCAGTCAAATCCAGTGGCTATAAAAGTAGAACTGGCTTTGGGTGGGTGGGTGGAGGGTTGCGAAGGAGGGCAATTAGTAAAAAATCTGTAGTTCTAGACTGCTGTATCTTGCTCTGAAACCAAAGAGTTCTGTCAAGAACAGCAGGAAGCTGTAATTGGAGACAGCTGCTTTTGTACAACTAAGCTGCTAAGCCACACCCCCAATTAGATTCACCCTCTGCTCTGACTCAGTAACTTCAGCTGATACAGCCCCTTCCTCAGAGAAACACACAGTGACTTTCTTCTTCTTTTGTTTTACTTAAATGAGACCCCCTTCTTCTAATAAAGTATCTGTTTGCTTAATCCAAACAGGTACCAACTTCTGCAGAGATAGAAGTGATTTTATCAGTAAAAAATCTGTAGTTCTAGACTGCTGTATCTTGCTCTGAAACCAAAGTGTTCTGTCAAAAACAGAAGGAAGCTGTAATTGGAGACAGCTGCTTTTGTACTAAGCTGCTAAGCCACACCCCCAATTAGATTCATCCACTGCTCTGACTCAGTAACTTAAGCTAATACAGCCCCTTCCTGAGAGAAACACAGAGTGACTTTCTTCTTCTTTTGTTTTACTTAAATGAGACCCCCTTCTTCTAATAAAGTATCTGTTTGCTTAATCCAGACAGGACTAACTCCTGCAGAGATAGAAGTGATTTTATCAGTAAAAAATCTGTAGTTCTAGACTGCTGTATCTTGCTCTGAAACCAAAGTGTTCTGTCAAAAACAGTAGCCAAAATCCACAGTAGGCCCAGTTCTTCTCATGATTCTGTCAGACCTCCCTTGACCATTGCACCACCTTCTATCCAGGAGGCTGTATTACCTATTGGGGACCCTGTGGTGTCGGCCCCCCCCTCCACCTGTGTTGCCGGCGCCTGTTGTTCTGGACCCCAAGGATCAGACTCCAGTCCCCGTTGTCTCAGAGGTTATGTCTCCCCCTCCTTAACCCATGCAGGTTGTTTGCCGATGTTCTGCTCGTTCTAAAGTGCAGGCAGTGCCTCCTCCCTCTAAAACTGTCCGGACAGTCCCGGTTAACCTGTTTAACCCTTATGATGTCCTGCAAGGGACTTCTGCTGACTCTGGTGAGGATTCTGATTCCTCCTCTGTTCTTTCTTCCCATCCTCGAGGGCACTACGGACACGGAAGTCCCTTCTGTGGGCAAGGGGGCACAAAAGTGGAAAGCAAGGTCCAAATTGAAAGTGACCAGTGGGAAAGATAAAAAGAAATGAAGTTGATTACTTGTCTTCTCTGTCTTTCCCATGTCTTCCCACACCTTTGCTGTTTATTTTCTGAATGTTAACAGTATCAAGAGGCTGGATAAATGTAACACTGTTTTTGCTTTCCTAACTGCTTTCCAGGGTGGTGTTATCTTCCTGCAGGATGTTAGGTTCCATGCAGTGAATGAGCTGAAACAAGCCCAAAGATACTGGCTTTTAGGTCCTTCCTACTGGTCGATGGGCCCAGATCATTGCTCTGTTGTGGGGAATTTGATACATTCTATTGCTTTTGTGCTCTTGAAATTGTATGATGTGGTCCCTGGTCGTGTTTTGATACTCGATGTTTTATTTTTCCAGGTCCCATATCACCTTATTTGTTTATATGCTCCCCAAACTAAAACTGCTCATATTGATATTTTTTCCCTGATTCAACCATTTCTGCATACTTCCAAACATGTCATTTTTGCGGGTGATTTTAACTGTGGACTTAGTCTACTGGATAAAAGTTTACATGCCACCAGTAGGAAGTTGTATTGTGACTCCAGCTCCTTGAATTCTATTATTCGCACTGCTAACTTGCAGGATGCTGTTTTAGAATTTATAGAAAGCTGGCCCCCAACGTTTCATAAGGGTGCTCTAGCTACCAGGATTGATTATGTTTTTTTGTCCCCTTTTGTCACTGTTTCCATGGCCCGGACTGATCCAGTAGAATTATTGGATCATTGTCTGATTTCACTGTCTTTTGAAGGTAACCCCTCCCTTTCTAAAGGCCCAGGTATCTGGAAATTTAATTTCTCTTTGCTTGCAGATAAGGTTTTCCTTGACTCCTTGAGTCAATTTTTGGCAACCAGGAAGTCTGTTCTGCTCTGCTATGAGAATCCTGTTCAGTGGTTGGAAGATTCAAAAAGTCTTCGGTGGCATGGTAAAGCTCACAGTACATCTGATATTTATCCTACTTACAGGATTGTCAGCTCCTACAGTCTCTGTTGTCCCTTGCACATACCACGGGACAGGATTTAAGTGTTCAATTTTGACCTGTCCAGCAGACTATGTTGTGTTACTCTAAACAGAAGGCAGCACATCTGTTCTGACAGCATAAGTTTGGTACCCAGGGTACGGCCCATGTAACCTGTCCTTTTACTCATAATAAGACACAGGTCGATAAGAAGAGTATCACTGGGCTCCTGGATGACTCAGGTGTTCTGTGTACCTCCTCACATGATATTATGTGACTTGTGTCTGATTTTTCCTATAAGTTGTTTTAGGACCGCCCTTCTGATGTTGGGAAGATTAGGGCCTCTTTACATGACATTCCAGTACCTGAGATTGCTCCCCAGGTTCTTGCTAGTCTAAGCCGCTCTATTACTGTGGGTGAGGTGCTGGAGGTCATTTGGCATTTAAAGACACGTCACCCCGGTCCAGATGGTCTTCCGAATTAGCTTTATCGGCTTATGGGTGAGACCCTGGGATCTGAATTGTCCATGGTGTTTAATGCTCTATTAACGAGTGGAGGTGTTCCTCTGAACTTTAACAAAGGGGCCTTGATATTTTCTGCATAAGAAAGGGGACAAATCTGACCTACGTAATTGGAGACCTAGCTGCATGCTCAATGCTGATTGTAAGATTTTGTTGAAAATTTTGACCAACAGACTGCTGCTTATGGCTGATCTTGTTATCTCCTCTGTGCAGGCTTGTGCAATTCCTCAGCAGAGGATTCAAGATCACCTCATTCGTGTAGGAGAATTTTTTACTTCTGGGTATTCTGGTCGGTGTTCTGGGTTTGTGGTTTCCTTAGATCAGAAATCTGCCTTTGACTCTATTTGTCATGATTTTTCATGGGAAGCTCTGTTACATTAGCACATCCCTCCCATATTTGTCTCTTGGATACAGTCTCTTTATAGGACCGCTACTGTTGTGCCACTGGTCAATGGTTGGCTAGGCCCCTTGGTCCCTATTAAATGGGGTGTGAGACAAGATTGCCCCCTGAGCCCCCTTTTATATGTTTTTTTAATTGGTCCCCTGTTATGTAAATTGAATACCTCCCCGACCATTCTTCCGATTTCCAGCCTCACGGTTCAAGATACACCTTCCTCATTGGCTTATGCCGATGATTTGTGTCTGTCGACTTCGACTGCTTCCTCAGTCCAGGAAGTCCTTTTTGAGTGCTCCTCTTTTGGCTCTTTTTTGGGGGCAGCTTTGAATCTGGATAAGTGCCATGCTTTGGTGGTGGGTCCTTCCCCAGAGCCTACTGCCTTTATTGGCCCGGTCCATCTCTCTCTCCCTCTTTTATTACCATTCTGGGTATAAAATTTGGCCCCCCTGATGTTTATGTTTTGAATTGGGAAGAAAAACTTGCAATTGGCAGGTCTACATTTTCCCAGTGGACTCATGGTAAACTTGGGAAAAAGAAACGTGTGTTTCTGATTAAGACTTTTTTACTTACCATTTTTTTTATATATAAGTTATGTATTCCCTATTCTGAAATCACTTGAAACCCCTATTTTGAGTTTGTTTTTTCAGGAGGTTTGGGGCAGTCACCTTAACCCCATTAAACATGAGGTTTTGTACCTGCCCGTTTCGGAGGAGGGTCTGGATATGGTAAACCCAATTCTTTTTTTTACGAGTGTGTTTTTGATGTAAAATTTTAGACCTCTTTTAGTTCATAGGCAGAGAGGATGGGAAGGCCGGCTTTATGAAAATTGCGGCTCTTGGTTTCCTTCCTTAGAAAGACATTCCATTACGGTTTTGAGGGGAACGGTACCTCTTCAGTATTTGAAGGATACTTTCCTCCATTTAAAACAATGAAAGGTTACTCCACATCAGCTTTTTATGGCCTCTTCTCATGAGGCCTTGTATAAGAATTTGATGGCTTCTGTTTGCCCTACTTCGGACCCTTTTCCTAAATGTGACACTTTGTACAGAGCTTCCCAGACTACATTGTTGAGAAATTCTAGGATCCCAGTGCATATGTGGGACTTCCATTGGCTCTCATGCCATGAGAAAATTAATGTCAAAAGTAACCATAAACATAAACAGCTGTCTGACAGATGCTGTAGTAGGCCCCAATGTACTACTTCCCTGGAAACGATTGATCATTTGTTCTTTCACTGCTCCTTTATTAAAGATTTTTTGGGATTCCTTGCTGACCTCTGGGGGAAGCCATTGTTTTCTACTGTTTTATATGTTAACCTGTTGTATGGTTATGTCTCCTCTGCCTGGAACAAATGGAATATTGCTACTTTAGGTGTTTTATTTTCCATTATTAAGAGGAATATTGGGATGGCTCTCTGCTTGTTTACTTTACAACAACAGCACTGTACTTATGTTGAACTCTGTCACAAAATTGTAGATGACACTCGTGCTGTTTGTCTGACAAGTCATGTCTTTCTGCTCTGGACATTCTTGAATTGTGGAAGCAATTGCCCTGGATTACAAATACAGATGCGGCTGTCACTTGAACCAGCTGAGATTGTTATTTTTCTCCTCTATTTTGAACTCGTACCATTTCTTTTTGGATTGTAATTTTTCCCTTTTCTTTCTTTTTGTATCTCTGCCTGATTTTATTTCTTTGTATTTTGTATTGTAATTTTGGACATGTACCGATTCTTTTTCTAATAAAACTTTCCCCTACTCTTTTTGATAAGTGCCATGGGATCTTTAACATCCACCTGAACTACCACCAATCCAGGCAGATGGGACCTTGGTTTAACGTCTCATCCAAAAGACATTTTCCTGAGAGGGTAAATCAGTTCTTTATCAGTAGTACACCTTAAATTATCATGTGTTGTACAGTAAGCGTATGAAACATATTTTGTACAGCTGTTGATGCCAAATCATTAAGAACCATCCAAACCATTAGGCACCAAAATAATTTGCTCTAGCACAATGGAAAACTGGCAGGCTTGCCTTGGGTTTGGTGGGTCAGCACGTGGCTGTGCCATGCCCCCCACTGAGCGCTATAAGAACACACCCTTTCCAAGAGTCCACTAAATGCTCATTTCATTACAGCAGCCACATGGCTGTAGGCTTCCTATCTGCCCTCCCCATCTTCCTTGTTTTGCCACGCAGCTGCTGCCTGATACATTCCTGTTCACAGCTGCCTTCTGTCTGGCAGTCCTGCTGGTCACTAGCTCCAGCTGTCTGGTGGGGCTGCTGCTGCATTCATCTGCTGTCTCATGGGTAGCATCCCTCACAGGTTGCGGTACGGCCACAGCTGCAGTAGTTTCTCCTCTTTGTTCCACCTGCATTTGTACGGTGGTGGTGAGGTCCTCTGGCACTGTCTTCACCTCTAGTCTTGTGGGGTCAGCTTCTTGCTTGCTGCTTTTGAGGGGCCATTCTTTTGCTCTTCCTTCTCATGGGATGGCTTCTTGCTTGCTTGCTGCTCCCTGCTAGCTCCAGTGGATGCTCCTCTTGGCTGTGTTTTCTTCTTTCTCTTTGGGGTTTCTGCTTGTTTTGGAGGGGGTTCTGGGGCCAGGTCTCCTCCCTCCCTTCTGGCTTACTTTGCTTGGTGCTGCCTGCCACTGAGCTCCTGCCTTGCATGGCTGCTGCTGTGGCTGGGGTTTTCTCTGCCTCTTTGGGTCTTCCTCCCTACTGCCACATCCTTCACCTGCCTCCTCCTTGCAGGGCTCATGCCCCAGTGACTATCAAGCTTATGCCATAACCACTATTGATCTCTTGCCCCACCATTATGAGGCTCATGCCCTACCAACAACCAGGCTTATGCCCCACCACAACTGGGCTGTTCAGTCCACTGACTCCATATGAGCTTCAGTGGGGGTTGTCATGGCTAGAGATTACTCCCTCAACCCTTCCCTGCCACTGATTGCCATTATAGCATGGAGAAGCAGCTGGTGACCTCAGTAGAAGCTATGCCTCCCTTCTAAATGCTCCAGCAATCAAGTAGATGCATCCTGCTTGTGGACAGGGCTTTGAAAAAGCCTGTGCCTTTTTATACAAAGGCCAAGTTGGGCCACTTTCACTGTTCAGTCCACAGGCACTGTGGGAGTTTCTGCGGGGGTCAAGAGGTCTGAGCGTACTCCTCCACCCTCCCCCACCACTGATTGCTGTTGTAGGCCAGGGAAGCAGCCTGTGACCTCAGCTGAAGCCACACCTGCACCCTGAATGGTCCACCAATCAAGCTCCACCAATCCAGGTAGGGGGCGGGGATTACTTCCCTCAAAGTTGTGCACATCTAGCAGTTCAGAGCACTGCAGCTAGAGTGTCAAGAGGCGCAATGCAAAGGGCATTGAGAACAAATTCCACCATGGGTGTCATCTATGGCACAGCTGACTGCAGTCCATGCTGCCCACTGTTTGAGAGCCTGTCACCAGGTCTTATGATTGGAAATCTTATCCAGCAAGGGTAAGACTACTAAACTCCCAAATATTTCTGTACGTCAGATGCTTAGCCTGTTTTATGGAATGTGTTTATTATGTGTGCTCGTGCACAGCCATGGCCTCAGAAGCCTCTCTAGGTGACCCCTATATAGCTAGACTGTGTTCTTAGATGTACTTGTTAAGTTCACTTGTGCTGTACCATAGCCTCACCCAATCTAGGTGACCCCTATATAGCTAAACTGTGTTCTTAGATGTACTTGTTAAGTTCACTTGTGCTGTACCATAGCCTCACCCAATCTAGGTGGCCCCTATATAGCTAAACTGTGTTCTTAGATGTACCTGTTAAGTTCACTTGTGCTGTACCATAGCCTCACGCAATCTAGGTGACCCCTATATAGCTAGACTGTGTTCTTAGATGTACTTGTTAAGTTCACTTGTGCTGTACCATAGCCTCACGCAATCTAGGTGACCCCTATATAGCTAAACTGTGTTCTTAGATGTACTTGTTAAGTTCACTTGTGCTGTACCATAGCTTCACCCAATCTAGGTGACCCCTATATAACTAAACTGTGTTCTTAGATGTACTTGTTAAGTTCACTTGTGCTGTACCATAGCCTCACCCAATCTAGGTGGCCCCTATATAGCTAAACTGTGTTCTTAGATGTACCTGTTAAGTTCACTTGTGCTGTACCATAGCCTCACGCAATCTAGGTGACCCCTATATAGCTAGACTGTGTTCTTAGATGTACTTGTTAAGTTCACTTGTAGCACTACCATAGCCTCCGCAATCTAGGTGACCCCATATAGCTAAACTGTGTTCTTAGATGTACTTGTTAAGTTCACTTGTGCTGTACCATAGCTTCACCCAATCTAGGTGACCCCTATATAACTAAACTGTGTTCTTAGATGTACTTGTTAAGTTCACTTGTGCTGTACCATAGCCTCACCCAATCTAGGTGACCCTTATATAGCTAGACTGTGTTCTTAGATGTACTTGTTAAGTTCACTTGTGCTGTACCATAGCCTCACCCAATCTAGGTGACCCCTATATAACTAAACTGTGTTCTTAGATGTACTTGTTAAGTTCACTTGTGCTGTACCATAGCTTCACCCAATCTAGGTGACCCCTATATAACTAGACTGTGTCCTTAGATGTACTTGTTAAGTTCACTTGTGCTGTACCATAGCCTCACCCAATCTAGGTGACCCCTATATAACTAGACTGTGTTCTTAGATGTACTTGTTAAGTTCACTTGTGCTGTACCATAGCCTCACCCAATCTAGGTGACCCCTATAAAGCTTGTCTGTACTAGTAATTGTACTTGATATGTGTGCTTTGCAGTGCCATAGCCTCACCCTGTCTAGGTGATCCCTGTACAGCTGGCCTGGGCTGTTAGATGCTCTTGTTAAGTTTACTTATGCTGTGCCATAGTCTCACCCTATCTAGGTGACCCCCCCATTAAGCTAACCTATGCTGTTGAGTGTGCTTGTTACTTGTGTTTGTGTGGTACCATAGTCTCACTCTATTTAGGTGACTCCAATAAAGCTAGCTGGTGTTGTTGAGTGTGTTTGTATGTCCTCTTGTGTTGTGCCATGGCCTCATCCTATCTAGCTGACCCCTATTAAGTTAACCTGTGCTGTTTGGAGAGTGTGTTAAGAGCACTCGTAAATTACTTACCCTATCTGGAGACCATACGTAGGGTAGACCAATCTGGTTCTTGCCTAAGGGTGCTAGAGAGATAAGGGAGAACTGGTTAGTGTCAGACAACTAAAGCTTATCATAAGAATAATTACTGAGATGAGGTTCAGTGGGGGAGCTAACCAGTTGCCCTGACTGTGGAGTGCTCTGCAGTGCTCTGGAGAAGGGGTCACCCTTCTGCAGGACCTTTGCAGTTCTCCAGGCTCAGCTGATAGCAGCAATGGAAGTGATATCTCTCCTGGGGTGCCAGCTCAACTGGAGCCCACACCCCCACTCCCCCAGAGGCCCACTGGTCCAGAAGGATGGAGAGTGGTAGCAGCAGTAATAGCAGACAAGTTTACTGGTAGGCAGGATAAAACACTATGTGGGACCTATTTACAAGGTTGTTCTGACAGAGGCAAAATGTTACAGTATAATAATTATTATGAATTGGATAAAAAGAAATTGAGGAAGCTGGTTGACCGAGAGGTCCTTGAAGCCGTGATGATATCCCACTACAAACTCACTGCTTCAAAAAACCCCGGCCACCAGCCTCCTCACTCACAAGAAAATCTTCTGAGCACAGCGTTCCACACTTCACATGGTCTGGAGCGAGTCAAGCCCTCCAGATGGCCGCTATTGAAAAAAAAACACAAAATCCTCATAATCCACCAACTGTGGCATAACCGCCGACTACCATACACACAACTGTGTCCCACTGACTATGGGGAAAAAACAGCACACACAGCAAGTGCTGCCTAAACTGCCACCAGGGGAATTTGAATGTCTCCTGAAGCCCTTACTTACTGGGCTTCTGAAACCAGAACTGCTGCCTTGTACCAACAGTGAACCAGAGACTGCGGCTATTAAAAAGAAGCTGCGCTATCCAATCAGTCTTTCACCCATGAGGCATTCCGTGAAAACCAAGAAGAGGTGTACACAGCCAGTGCAAACCAACAGCTTCCCACAAAGAAAAAATGTTAGAGCACCACTATTAAGCCAGGAACACAGTCACCTGAACTGATGCTTTCACTAAAAAAAGTTTAAAAGCAGGACAAGACAGGTTCTGCACTTAAAGACAACAATCCTCACACCACTGGTGAAACTCCACGCTTCTCCACAGTAGCACACTTCCAAAAAGTGTTGGTGGGAGGCAATAGAGTACACAGGAGCTTTTCACTACTAATACTACTGTGTTACTTGTACGATACTGACTCTTACTGGACAGTTACAGGACTATTTTTTAACACATACTCATTTAAAAAAGTAAAGAAACTGTTGATTTTTTTATCTTTTTTTTTTTTATCATACTATTGTTTATTCTCCTCGGCAGAGCGGCCCACACGATCAACCGCCCTTGCACCCCAGAGACCTGGTCGCGGCGTGTAGACCGCATTTAACCCGCCTCCCAGTGGCTGGCCATTATTGCTCTCGCGACCCACTCAGGCACGTGCCCTCTAGGGTCTCTACAGGGGTGCAAGGCACGGCCATCAGCCGCGAAGTTCGCCCACCGCATTTTCCACATTTTCTCCCCAGTGGAGAGCTGGACGTGCAATGGCGTCCGCACATGTAGTGCTGACACCCGCCGCACTCTCCCCCCTTACTACTGCATGCCACTTGTAGTGCAGCAGGCCTCTGCCAGTCGCCACTACAGGGCGATGCAAGCCCCACTACCCACCCCAGAGAGAGGAGAGCAGTCGTCAGACACTCAATCCTCCCTCTCCCCTGCCAGCCTCCGGCGGCCCGAGTCCGTTCCCAAACCCGGGTCACTGGCATGGCGCGAGGTGTGGCGTCCAGCGCCTCAACCTTCAGCACCACCGGGCCGGAAGTTTTTTTTTTACCTTTGATATTAAAATTAAAATGGACCCAGTTCATAACAGGAATAATGCATTTCAGGGTTGGGTATATCATCACTTCTCAGCTGCATGAAGCACTTGGCCTGCAGCCTCATGCCTCATGCCTCACAGTACACCCAAGGCATGACGATATCCCATGATATACCACACCCTGTCATGCATTATTGCTTAAATACAAACTGTGTAATAATTTCTATAATTGACATTGATACAGTAAGCATATCACTCTAGGTACAAACACAAATCAGATATTTACAAAATGCACATTTGACAAGCATAACATACTCATCTGTAATCATAATTAACTGAAGTACATATCAATAAAAAAGTATGCTTACAATTATCAAATTTTTTACAAACTCACAAAATCTGTACAATATCAAATTACAGTAGGATCCTCATAATCCAAACCTTGCATTTCTGAAAATTCCTATCTAATGAACTCGGGCTGTGTCACCCGATTTCTCCACTATGTTGTAATGGCGCTGTTGTGCAGTTGCAATTGCGATAGGGAGTGCAGTGTTATTCAACGTCATTCCGGCTTACACCAATCATTGCTGCATCAGTTTATCTCAAAACAGCTATACATAATTGGTAACACAACTTAACTCATTTGCTCCCAGTGGCCATTTTGGGTCCATTCCAGCAATGGATGGCTCTTACGACAAAAATGCTAACAGTAGGTGATCTTACTATACACACATTCACATTCACCAGTCACCATGTCTGTAAAAAGGAAGCACACTGCACAGAAACTGAGAATCCTTGACCACCTGGAAAGTGGAAAACGACCTGTTGCTCTGGCAGCAGAGTATGCTATAGGCAAGTCCACAATTACAGACATTAAGGATGTTAAGGAGAAGTTGTGTTCATTCGCCATGACCATGGAAGGTTCCTTTGGCACTGAGAGCCATACGAACATGAGGCAGTGTGCCAAGGATAACAGGCATGCTGCAATCTACCTGAGGTTTCAGCAGGAGAGAGAAAAGGCACACCAATCTCTGGGTCTGTTCTAAAAGAAAAGGACTTGATTTTTCATGATAAACTTGGCTGCCAGTCTTCTTTTTTAGCCAGTGATGGCTGGCTTGATTGTTTTAAGAAGAGATATGGGATATGGCAGCTACAGCATTACGGGGAAAAACTCAGTGCCGCTGAGGACAGTATAGAGCCATTTACTGAGCAGCTCTTAGAAATCATGCGAACACAATCCATTACTCCCGATCAGCTTTACAATGCTGACGAGACTGGATTGTTTTGGAAGTGCCTACCAGACAAAATATTGGTAGATGGAATGGAGAAAGATGCCCCAGGTTTCAAAAAGCAAAAGGAAAGAGTGACTATTCTCGGCTGTACAAATGCCATGGGTAGACACAAGCTAATGCCCTTATATATTGGAAAATATAAGGAACCGCAGTGTTTCTGACATGTGAATATGAACAATCTCCCAGTCTAATATGAGTCACAGAGAAATTCCTGGATGGACTGTGGCATTTTTTTAAACTGGTACAAGAATTATTTTGTGCCAAATGTAAAGAGATTCCTTTGGTTGAAAAACCTACCAGTAAGAGCAATTCTGCTGTTAGACAATTCTCCAGCCCATCCCGAGATGCCGTTTATTAAAACATGACATGGCACCATATTGTGTCTGTTCCTCCCACCCAACACCACCTCAGAAGTTGAAATTAATGAATGAGTGAGCTGTGACTTGGATGAGGATGGTCACAAACATTTGGATGATGACATGATCATAGCTGCTGTAACAGGACAGCATACAGGGCAGTGCGAGGGGCGAAGAAGAAGCAGATGAGGGAGAGGAAGTGAACAACAACACTAGCCACACTAAGGTTCCTAGCCACAGTGAAGCAGAAGAATGCTTTAATAAATGCTTAGTGTGGCTAGAATACGAGGAGGAATGTGATCCTATGCACTTACTGCGTCTGCTGAGTCTGAGAGCGCAAGCTACAAGAATGAGGATGGGAGCACACAAACAAAAGCCTATAACCAACTTCTTTAAGTGATGACCCACTCCCTATACCCTCTTGAAGCACTTAATCAATGTACAGTACTGTATTCGCACAAGCATACAAAAAAATATGTATGTTCGCTAACTGCACAAGCACGAAAAACAATTGTATGTGATCCTATGTTCTTACAGCTTACTGCTTCTGCGGAGTCTGCTGTGCATTGGATCACACAAACAAAAACCTAAAACAAACTTCTTTAAGTGATAACCACCTCTCTATACCCTACCTATACCATCCAAAAATAAAATGTGATAGCACAAGCACAAAACAATAAAAAACGGCATCAGTAAAATACGGACTCCCTCAATAATGAACTCCCGATTATCCGAACTAAATGGATGTCACCCATGCTGTTCGGATAATCGGGATCCTACTGTATTTAGTCAACTCCCCCTCCCCATAAACCTTTTACCTGAAGCAGTTTCACTGTTCTGACTTAATGTGACCTACAGCAAGTTTAAAAATGTGAATGTTTTTCTGTTTTTCTTAATTACAACTGTAGATTATTCCACATGACCAGGATCTACAGTAGTAGTTTAGTGTCATATTACCAAAGTTATCTTAAAGTTTTGGCACCCTCTTTCTTGTGTTATACCTTTGAACACCCACATCCTGAGTTTCAAAATTGACACTCTTTATTAAGTCCTTTACCATTTTAAAAGTCACAATTGGGTTTTGCATCTCCCATCTTAACTCTAAGGAGTGGGTCTCCCAGGTCTTCAATTTTTCCTATAAATCAACAATCGGGGTGGGCATTTTAGTACACAAGAATGTTTACTTTTTTTTTCACTTTATCTTTTTATTGAAATTCGAGTATATAAGAAAGCACACATCTTATACAATAGAAGACTATCCTCCATGTAAGGTATAAAATATCACTTAACAAAGCACAGTATTTAGGGTAAACATTGGAGAAGCCTTATATACATGTATTGATAATAAAACACAAACCTAGACAGGATGTAAGTGGAGAGCAGAAGAGTTACAATCAATAGGGTATTATAGGATCAGAAATAGCAACAATGTACGAAATACATGCTAGGGCAGGCTATGGCAAGGCATTCAGTAAATTGCAAAAAGTGATAAATGTGGTAATATGAACAATGTTCAGTAATGGAGAGGTGAAGATAAGAGAAAAGTGTGCAAGGAAAGAAAGAAGAGAGAAAAAAGCAAGGAAGAAGGGAAGGAGAGAGGGAGAAAACAGGGAAGAAGGGAAAAAAAGAGGAGAAATCTGTGCACAAAAGTTTAGAGAAAACCTTATCTGAGAGCAAAATAAGATGGAGGGCTAGAAATCCCTAAGAATTAGGGTCTAGAAGAACTAGGTTCATGTACTTGAAGTAATCCTGCCAACATCTGTCATATACAGTGAGTTAGTTATGAGTAACATGAGATAATCAGTCTAGAGAGGCATACTGGGAGAGGCTTTGAAGAACATCTGAAAGAGAAGGCACCAGAGTTGATTTCCATTTCATAAGAATCAGACGTTTGACCAGAAGAGAAAGTATGTTTAGCCATCTAAAATGTGCATGTGAGAGGAGAGAGCTATTGGGGAAAAGGATGCGTAGAGGGAATAGCTTAGGGTTAAAAGGTAGTTTTTGTCCTGTTACTCTGGAGGCAAGTAAACAGACTTTATGCCAGAGCTTATTAATGGGAGCGCAAGACCACAAGATATGAAGTAGACCCTCATTGGCCAAATTGCAGCGCCAGCAATTATTATTATTTAATAGGCCCATTTGATGATGTACAGAGGGGGTTCTATACCAAAGATGTAGGTTTTTAGTTTGTATTAAAGAACTATGGGCATCTTTAAAGCTATTATGTGCAATATGTCAACAATTACTCCATTGTGAGTCTGACATATTGTAGTTAAGAAGAGTACTCCATTTATTTTTGGCCTGTATAGACTGATCAGGTAGATTATCAATAATGTCTGTAAGTTGAGCTATTTAATTTCATTGATAAATTAGTCCAGTGCGAGATGTATGAGCTTAGAAGAGTATGCCTATACACTAAACTAGAGAGAGAGAGTTATAAGCTTCCTGAATTTGTAAAAACTTCCAGAAGTCATGTTTAGGAAGTTTCCATGTGAAAGAATGTTGACTTTGATGCCCAAAATACCTACATGGATCCAGAGGGTAGATATTTAATAGTAATAGGCAAGTTACTGGATAAGGAAGTAACACTGTGTAACACATATTGCCCAAACCTCACAAATGCCTCCTTTCTATCATTGGCTCACAAACTGGCTGAAGTAGGCTAGGTCTAGAACTTGATTGGTGGAGATATGAAAACCATCAAGGATGAGATTCTGTTCGGGAACAAACCTCCCAGTGGCCAGAGCTCAGCAGCCTCTGCAGAATTTGGCTAAAGAAGTGGGGGCAACTAACAGTATAGCCTAGAGGTTAGCGTAATGAGCTTTGAATAAGCTTGGTACATCCAGCAGACCTGGGTTTGATTCCCACAAACTCCACTTGCATACTGTGTGACTCTGAGCAAGTTATTTAACCACCTCCATGCCCCAGGGTCACCCCTAAAAACAGACACTTGTGCCTAGTGGGCCTTATCCAGTTACCAAAGAATAAAATAAAATAAATAAATAATTCACCCCACACAGTCAATATTATCTGTTCTTCTGACACCCCATGGCACATTTCCAGGATATCTGTCTGGCTAATCCTTGCTGTCTGGGTTGAGGATGTACTGAAAGCCAGAACAGACACAGCAATCATCTTGGACCATGGACCAGTCTCATTCACATAGCTCCACCTAACTCTCAGGCCCCTAGCAGAGGGAAGTGATGCCTTAATACCTTATTTCTCAAAGATCCCTCTTTCTGTCAGCAGCTAGCAGAAGACATCAGGGAGTTTCTGACATGTAACAGACCTGCAGACATCTCTGCAGTAACGTGGTGGGATGCCTTCAAGGCCTACATTAGATACAGGTGCATAGCCCATGCATCCAAACTAAAAAAGTCCAAAAACAAAGATCCAAAGGAGCAGCAGATAGCTCAAAGATCTTGAAGCTCAATTCAGAACAGACAAAACCAAAGACAAGGAGTTCCTAGCCCAAATAATCGGCATCCACTCTGAAATAAATATGCACCTCTATCAAAAAGCAGAATATGCCCTCTTTAGACTCTGACAAATCTTTTTTTTTTGAGGCAGGGGAAAACTCAGGACATCTGCTGGCATATCAGCTCAAGAAACAGAACCAGAATTCACGGAACTGCTAAGACAAATGGCCCTATACTGAAAAACCAGGAAGTGATCAATGAGGCCTGCATTAAATTTTCTAACACACAGTGCTCATCAGAGATGGCCACCTCTGAAGCAGAGAGGGATGTTTTCACAAATAACTTATCCCTACTGGTTCTATCCCCTGACCAGAGAATGAACCTTGTCAGACCCTTCATACAAGCTGAGCTCATACATGCACTAGCGGGCATGCTGGCAGAGAAGGCACCTGGGGAAGATGGACTACCAGCAGAGTTTTATGTAGCCTTTCAGAAAGACCTGCTGGAGCCTCTAACGAACACCTTAGTACAGGTCTGTTCCAATGCTACCCTATACCAATGGCACCGTACCACCCTCAATGTGAATAACACAGATCACCCTCCTATTTAAACCCAGGAAAGATCCTGTCAAATACAGAAGCTACAGTACAGAGTCATCTTTCTCATCACAGCAGACTGTAAAATCTTTGCAAAGATGATAGCAGAGAGTCAAAAGGTATCCCCCTTAACTAATAGACAAGGAGCCGGCCCGGAGGTGCTGAGAGTTGAGGCACTGGACGCCACACCTCGCGCCACGCTGGCGACCCGGGTTCAGGAATGAGCCTGGATTGAATGGGGGTCAGCAGGGGAGAGGAAGGATTGAGCATCCAGAGGATGGCTTTCCTTCCTCGGGGAGATCCAGGGACTATGCCCGGCACAGCGGCGACCTCTGGTGGCGACCAGAGGTACTGCAACGCTTCAGGGCCAGAGTAGAGGGTTGCAGAGCCACGGCAAGACATTCCTGGCATCATTGCATGTCGGGACTCTGCTACGGGAGGGGGGAGGGTGTAACCAACAAGGAAAAAATCCTCTGCTCCTGGAGATAGGTGAAGGCACCACCCTACAGCCACACTCCACCGGCTGAACTCATCCAGCCCCTGGGCTGAGCCCAGCTCGGCCCAAATTTACAGACAGAGTGCCCTGGGAGGATAGGGACACCCCACCTCAGGAGGGCTCAAAACCAAGGGGATAGCCAGGCTGGTGCCAGGTTGCTGGTGAGTTTCATGCCAGGAGGTAGAGCTGGAGGTGAGCAGATGCCCAAGAGAGTTCTCCAGGGCTCAAGTGGAGCCAGAAAAAGAGTTTGAAAAAAAAAAACTAATAGACAAGGATTAGATGGGTTTTGTCCCCAGTTATAAAGACAATGCAAGATGATTGGTGACCTTTATCTGGCGCACCTCATAGATAATGACAAAAAAATGTAGATAATGGTGGCAGAAAAAGTCCTCTCAGTCCATTCAGTCTGCCCATTTTTAACTTTTGTATGTTGCAAGTACACCAGTTGTCACTTATATTTCTATACATCATGCCATTCTTCGCAACCCATTTCTGCTATCACCGTATGGCTATCCCATCAGTGTTCAAAACCAACCATTGTTTTGGTACAGCCCACTTCTCTTGGCAACTTGTCCACTTCTTTGTCATCCTTTCTCTACAGAAGTACTTCCAGACATCCTTTCTAAACCTCCCTCCCACCAGTTTCAGAGTTCCCCTGGTAACCATGTCCATACTCATGGTGAATAAATTTCTGATGTTCACCTTGTTTATCCCATGAAGAAACTTAGAGGTCTCTAGCATGTCACCCCTCTTCCTCCTGGTCTCCAACATGTACATGTCCAGGTCCTTTAGCCTCTTCTGAAGCAGCTTTCCATACTGACCTTGATTTATCCTGGTTGACCTCTACCCTATCCTAGTCCTTCCTCAAGTGCGTACTCCACAACTGTGTACAGTATTTCAAGTGTGTCCAGACCAGGGATCTGTACAGAGGCCATATCACCTCCTTTTTCTTACTGCTGAAGCCCCACTTATGCACCCCAACTATTCCTGTACTCTGTTTTCAGATTCCTGGACTCTATATGCATGATATTGCACTTTGTCAGATTAAATTTCAGCTGCCAGACCTAGGAACATTTCTTTAGCTTCGACAGATCCTCCCTCCATGCCCTTACACCCTCCACGTTGTCCACTGTGCTGCAGATTTTAGTACCACCTGCGAATAGACTTACATAATCAACAGTATCCCAAACTAGGGCCAACAGGAGGCTGAGGGCATCACAGCTGTGAGGAGTTCAGGTCACAGGGTCCCCTCCCAATTCCATGCCACCAGTGGTATTCCTGTCACTCAATGTAGAGAAGACATTTGATCAAGTGGAGTGGGTTTACCTTTTCTAATCTTTAGGCTACATGGGGTTTGGTCCTCAAATCTTGGGCTAGATCCATACAATAGGCAAGGATGCCTTGGCCTTAGTCATTACTAATGCAACACCCTTCCCAACCTTCCCATTGGGCTGAGGGATGAGGCAGGGCTGCCCACTGTGTCCACTGTTCTTCATCCTGGCTGTCTAGCCCTTGTTGCAGGCCATCCGCCAGCATCCCGATATTCATGGCATAACCTTGGGAGGGGAACATATGCAGATGATGCTGTGCTAATGCTAACTATGCTCAAGGAATGAGTCCCCAGTCTAATGGCACTGATAGATTCCTATAGCAAATTATCAAGATACAAGGTCAGCACAGCCAAATCCTTGCTACTCCCCTCCAAACTCTCAGTGAAGACTCTCTCAAAGTGAGGGCTAACTGAGGCTCTGGACCAAGTGAATTACCTAAGTAAAATTTCACAATGGATCTAGGACCACTGGAAAGAATTGATTTAATTCCTGTCATGTCTAACCTACAGAAAGACATGGACAGATGAAGCAGACAGCAGCTGTCACACTGGGAAACAGAACATGCATATAAAATGAAGGCCTCTCCAAAAATCATGATGTCCTGTATAACCTCCCCCATTCCACTTGGGGCCAAATACACAGCTAATATCCACATAAACATGCTCTCTTTCTTCTGGGGAAAGAGGACAAGAAGGATTAACCACAGAAACTTAACACCACAACTTTGAAGAGGTGAAAGGTACCTCCAAGACATTGCACTCAAGTGCACCACACAAGTCGATATATCAACTGACAGCAGCAAGCACCCGAACCTCACTCATGATGGGGCCAAGATGGGTAGATTGCAAGACTGCCATCCTAGGGCAACTCCCCATGGTGGCCACCAGATTCAGTAAGATACCCCAGCATCTCAGTACGCATCCTGAAATTAAGTACTCAAAAAAATGTCAGGCAGGGGTGGCAAAGTGCACAGGCTGGATCCCCAAGAAATCACCTTGGCTTCTTTATGGGCAAATTTATGTATTTATTTATTTATTGAATTTTGGTAACCGGGTAGGCTCACTGAGACAAGACAGTCCCTCTTTCAGGGGCGACCCGGTAAGTGCATTACATTGATAGTGCAGTACACAAACATATACAGTAGTTCAAGGAGAATAGACTTACTGGGATTGAACAGACAGAAGAGTACAATATTTTCATTCTGCGATACATCAAGCAATAAAAATAACATTTTCCAAACCTTAGCATACACACATTGTTAGCGGTTTTTTTTTGAGATTTGAAGGAAGAGAGAAAAAAAAGAGAGTAGAAAGTTTAGGTTAATTGAAGCAAGGTAGTAGTAGATATAAAGACAGCGGTTGTCAGCGGATATGTAGAGACACAGTAGCAGTGGTCAGGAAGACCTGCATAGGAGACAATACCATGGTGGGGTGATCTTGGTGGGACAAAGGAATATTAACGCTGCAAGATCTGTATGATAGAACCAGTGGCATTTTGAAGTCCTTCAAGCAATTATAAGAGCAATATGGCCTTCCACAACAACATCACTGGTGCTACCTGCAGAAAAGGCATACACTAGGACCAATATTACAGCAGCAATTAAAAATCCCTAAGAGCAACTTCTTAATCTTCAAAGGTACCACATGCAGAACAGGCCATATTTACAAAACACTTCTAACATACAAGCTGACCCTACAAAAAAGGTCTCTCAACAATGGAGCACAGAACTGAACTGTGAGATTACCTCGCAACAGTGTGTTGGGGGGGGCGGGTACTGGGGAGTGCTCAGTAAGGGAGTCAAAGACTCAAAAACAGGTTTATCCAACTAGAGGTCCTGCAGAGATGATATAGAACCCCAGAGAGATTACATGCATGGGGGCTCAATAACTCTGACAGTTGCTGGAGATGTGGAAAGAGACCAGGAAACATCACCCATATATTATGGCCACCTCCCCCACCCCATCCTGCTCTTGCCAAGCCCCTTGACCCCAGCTCTCCCTTTCCTCCCTGTCTGTTTGGCTTGGTCTGACCTATGGTTGTAATTCTGCTTTTTTGACACATAAAATATTACAAGTGGGTTCTACCACTTGCAGTTCTATCACACACTGCCACTGTTATCATTTGCTTTGCTTTTGCCTGGACTCACTTTTAAACTGCCGCTGCAGCAATGTTATCACCTGTAACGCCTACGCTGTATGCACTTTGAATTGTGCATTTACAGTATGTCACATATTGTACCACCATGATGCTTATACCACTGTCACTACACTTTTACCTTCTGTATTTTTTACACTCTGTATGCACTTTATTTTGTGTGCTTACATTTGACATTGTACTCTCCTTACTGTGTATGCTTGCACTTTGACCCCTCTCCCCTTCCCCCTGGATCGCACCAGGGAATAAGCCTTGGCTCAGTGTTCCTTTCCCAGCTACCAATTTTCAAATACAATAAATAAATACATACATACATACATCAATAAATAAAAAAATAAATCATGGGACTGTCCAACACTAACACCCTTCTGGGATAAGGTTCAGCAGGTTTGGAGGGAAGTCCTCCACCCCTCCCTCACAGTCAACCCTTACTTGTCATGTTGGAGGCAGTATAGCGCAGTGGTCGAAGGCTCTAAGCTGAAAATCTGGAGACATTCAGCAGACCAGACCTGGGTTTGAATCCCACAGCTTCCACTTGCATACTGTGTGGCCTGAGCAAGTCACTTAACCTCCTTGTGCTCCCAGGTTGCTCCTGTAAAAAAGCTTCCAGCTTAGTGTGCTATACCTGGTTAAACAACTAAATAAAAAAAAAAAAAAGCATACATCTAACACCAATGGACATGGGGACATAAGGCAGAGAGAAGGGGAGTGGTTGTCTGGGGCCTTGATTTTGGCTAAAAGAGTCATTGTCAGGCACCGGAGTGAAAGCATTATGCCAGACATAGAAGAATGGTTAGCAGAGCCGGAGAAGGTAGCAAGCTATGAAAGGGTCCAGTATGTGTATAGAGGTAAATCAAACACCTTCACATATATTTGGAGAAGATTTCTCTTCTCAGAATGTTGGAAAATCCCCAAGGGACATTTCCTTGCACAGTATCTGAAGACAACATGCCACCTCCTGCACCCCCCCCCAACACAGCAATTCCTCTGGACCACAACAGCTGACCGAATCATACTTAGCTCAAAGGAGTCCACTGTTGGGTACACATACCTTATACAGTAACGGAGGCACCACAGCAACAGTACTATACCACCAGGAGTGCATTATAGATGTGAGGATCCGAATTTATAAGTTACACAGAAACTTATGGTGTGGAATTAAAGATACCCGAGTTAGTGCTTGCTCAATGAGAGGCACTGTTTACATAGATTGTACATCCAAGGGGCTAACGCCCCAGATAGGCATGTATTGTAATGTCTTGTAACTGTGACAACCATTTGAGTCGGTAAATAAAAACCTGAATAAAAAAAAAGTTCCTGTTCATGCCACATATGAGTTTTTGACAGTTTTCATCTTAGCAATCATTCCCCTGGGACTATAAAATGTGGTGTGCACCATCTCAGTCCTAGCAGTTAACTTTTGGGCACATTGGGCAAAAAATTGGCTTTGCAGTTCAAAAGTTACTAATTAAGAAACTTATGTAAAAGTCCCTGATTTTTCACACTTTTTTTTTGCTCATAGCTCACCTGAAAACACTAGGCAGAGTTAAATTTGAAACTTGCTTGTTCATTAAAGTCGATTCAAAAAAAGTGCCTTTTTGTTTTTGAAATGTTGTTTATTTTTTTAAGTTATTTAGGTTTTAGTGGTTGTGCATGCAAGGACCTTTTTCAGTTTTAAAAAAATAACTGAAAAAACAATGTCTGTTTCTAAGTTAAAGTTAGACATATATAAAAACTTAAAAAAATATGAAAATATAAAAAAAATAACGAAAGGTTGATAGAGGAATAGTCAAAGAGGAGGCAGTATAGCGCAGTGGTTTAAGGCTCTAAGCTACGAATCTAGAGACCAGGGTTTGAATCTCACGGCCCCCACTTGGATACTGTGTGATCCTGAGCAAGTCACTTAACTTCCTTGTGCTCCCAGGTTGCACCTGTACACAAGCTTTCAACTTAGTGTGTCTTTCCTGGTTTTAAAAAAAAAAAAAAAAAAGGTTGTGTGGTTTGTCAGAAGACAGCCTAAAAAGATTGTCTGAAGTGACTTTCAAAAATTAATAATTACAGTTAGTATTTTAATTAGAAAAAAAAATTGTGATTGGGTCCAAAAAATAAAAAGACAGTCTGTAATGAACTCAGCACATGCATAACAGGTAGTGTGGACACTTGTAAAACTTGACAAGATAAAAACAGTCATGAACACAACACAAAAATTGTCCTCCTTATAAGTTCTACTGTACCTGTTTCCACTGAGACTTGAGTGGTTGCTTTCGTCATATGATTCCTATCCTACCTATGCTGTGTAATGAGTGAGATTGAATATGCCTGTGTCTGCATAATCTCTGTATTTACTGTTGTCCAAACATGATACGTACACTGCAGTTGCCTAGCGAAATGCAAAAAAATGTTTCTATACTGTTACAATGCCTCCAATGTTATTAGTAACATACTGTATGAATGCAGTAAAACTTCCTTTTCTGTATTGAGTGTAATGAATCCCAGATCATTCCTGAAAAAGGGAGGTGGGTCTCAGTAAACCACACCCAGTTAACAAAATTCAAAGAAATAATAAATAGAAAAACATTATGATTTTTCTTCAGTTTGTGACTTACTCAGGGAATTGAAAAAAGCTTAGCAACACATTTTCTAAGTCCAACATAATTTTTTTTTTCTTTTCTATATAGGTGTTTAACTGTTCTGGCAGGCTGGCGGCTTGTGTCATCCATCTGTACCGGACTCCACGGTCGTTCAAGGTCACCTTCCACTCTGCCTTGGCGGAACCATTGGAGCTGGCCTGGAGGACTTCATCCATCCGCGGCCCCCAATTTTCACCTGTTCTCCCTTGTTAGATTCCAGAGCCCCAGACATGGTCGTATGTGCGTGTGGTGGTGTGCACGCCTTGGCCTAGTTCCTGGTTCCCACCTGTGCCTGCACCACCATCACACCTCCTCATGGTGGTGACCTAAGGCCAGGAGAGCCAACCTCCCCTATCCAAGAGAGTAGAGCTGTGGCGACAGTTCCTCCTCCCACAGCCCTCCCTCCCCTCCCCTCCCCTCCTCCCCTCCCCTCCCCAGCCCCAGTAACCTGTGCCATCACCAAACATGGGTTGCTGGCATGGCAGGAGGTAAGGCATAGATGCCTTAGCCCTCCACACCACTGGGGCAGTTTCCAACATAAATTTTTGACACTTTTGTTTGGTTCATGGCCAGCTGAAAAACTAGGCAGAATTTAAAATATGAAATTTACTTGTTCATTGGAATTTACTCCAAAGAAGTGCTTTTTTTTTATAACATTTAGTTTCTAAGTTATTTAGGTTTTAATGTTTGCACATGCCAGGAACTCTTTTCAGTTAAAAAAAAGATCATAAAAAAATTAAAGCTTTTTTTCTGAGTTAGTCATATACAAAAAACCTTTAAAAGATAAAAATTTGAAAAAATACTTAACTCTAAAGGTTGATACTTGTATGGCTTGTTAGAAGACAGTCTAACAAAATTTCTAAAGTGACTAAAAAAAAAATCTGCTGCCTCCTCCATAAACCACTTCTTCACTACCTGCACTCTCCCCAGAACCCCTCCCCAGAACCTACCAGCACTCTTCAGCCCCCCCATGTCCAGCTACACCTTCCCCCCTTTACCCCTGCAGAGGTTCTACGTGCCTTAAAATCCCTAAACTCTTCTAAGCAGAGTCCCGACGGACTCAATCCCATCTCCTAAAGATTTCCATGTCTGCAATAGTCCCACCACTCACCTATCTTTTCAACCTATCACTCTCTACATGCTCACTGCCCAAGGCCTGGAAACTAGCCAAAGTGATCCCGCTCCATGAAGGGGGTGATCCCTCCATTCTAGGCAACTACAGGCCTGTCTCTCTCCTCCCCTCCCTCTCAGAAATTCTTGAATCCCTCATTTCTAAAATGTTAAACTCCTTCTTGTACACAAATGACATCATGACACCTTACCAATCTGACTTTCAGAGTCTTCACTCCACCTTCTCCTCCTCCTCCTCCTCCCTTCTCCATCTTACCAGTCATATCCATACCGCTATGGACAAAGGCCATCTGACATTGGCCATCTTTGTTAACATAGCCAAGGCCTTTGATTCGATCTCCCATAGGCCCCTCCTGGATAAACTCTCGTTTATTGGCCTCTTGCCCTCAACTACAGACTGGTTCAAGGCCTATCTGTCTGACAGATTCCAGCATGTGCACCTGGGTGGCACCAAATCCTTCCTCCCCATCCTGGCTGGGGCACCACAGGGATCGATCCTTGGGACTTTACTCTTCTCAATATTTGTAAACAACCTCCCCTCCATCAGCTCTGCTTCACATGTCCAGATATATGCCAATGATACGGTGATTTATGAAACTGGCCCCTTCCTTCCCCATATCAAGCTCATTCTCCAGGCTGACTTTGATAATATGTTGCAATGGTTTGAAGCCAATTCACTCAAATGTAATACCAAAATAATGGTCACCATGGCAATTGGCTCTGCTAAGAAACTGGCCAAACTGCCTCCTCCCCCCTTCTTCTTTGGCCTAGATGACTCCAAAATGGAGGTCATTGACTCCTGCAAATACTTGGGAGTATGGCTGGACCCTAAACTGGACTTCTCCTGCCACCTTGATGCTATCCACAGCAAGCTGCCTCCTAAATTAGGCATGCTGCATAGACACCAGGACAGCCTCTCGATCCCCATCAGAAAGAAACTCATCTCCAAGCTCATCCTCCTGAGTTTTGACTATGCTGACATAGTATACATTTCTGCACCTCAGTCATCCCTTGCCAAATTGGACTCTCTTTTCCATGCCTTCTGCCATTTTGCCACTAGCCTCCTTATCACACTCATCAATGCTCCCTCTATCGAGCCATATCTCTCCCCCCTCTCTCTCCAACCACCGTCCTGCTCATTGTGCCACCTTCATCGTCAAGTACTGGTTTAGCACCCTTCCCTCCTACCTTTCATCATTGATAGCCCCATCCCCAACTCAGGATACTCACTGCGCAACTACATCCACCGCTTCTTTGCTCTGCCCCAGCCTCACTCAGTCTCATGGAAATTATCCTTTGCCTACAGGCCCCCAGCCCTCTCCCGGTCCACATTCTGCCAACCACATCCCTCAAAAACACTTCAGACTACCCCCCTTCCTGCCCCTCAGCAAGCCCCACCTTCCCCAACCTCCCTAGCCACCCCCACCTTCCTCCAAACACTTTCACCCACTTGCCCTACTTCCCTTGTACACCCCTCAGCAGCCTTCCCTTGCTTTGCCCCCTCTTCGTCACTACAGATAGACTTAATCTCCGCTGCATGGAGTCTCCCATTTGCTAATCTAGTCTAACCATTGTTAATCCCCCTACATACCTACCAGTGCTTCTCTGTGCTTTTGTCATATAGCCATCTCCTGACTTTAATGCTACTTCTCGCCTATACTGATTGCCATATTGACACATTGTGCAATGTCTTCACTTCAATGTAAATATTGTTTTCATTGCTGTTTTAGCCACACTACGTATTAGCCACTTGGCATAATGTTTCTGCATCTATGCAAATATTGTATTTATGTAATTTTCTATGTATGTATATTCTCCTGTAGATGATGTTATATTTCTGTCCCTATCCCCTACCTCAAGTCACACCTGGAGATGACCCTTGGCTCAGTGTGCCTCTCCTGGATACCAACATTTTAAATAAATAAATAAAATTATGGTACTATTTTAATTAGAAAAAAATGTCTGTGGTTGTGTCCAAACATCGTCGAGATTATTTTTTTTTTGATATTTCTGTTTTATCCCCTCCTTCGCCCTGCCAGTCCCGCATTTTCAGGAGATCCTTGGAGTCTACTCCTGCAAGCCACCTCACCTTGGTCTAACGCTGGTCCCCCATGGAGCTAGGGTTTGCCCCCCCGGGCGGGGACAAGGTGGGGCCCCTACACTAGACATTCAGCCTTTCGTCTGCCCCAGGCGGCCAGGCAGGTGGATGCAGATGATGGCTAGCTCCCGGAACTCCATCTCCCCAAGACTGGCAGGCATTTTCTCTCTTTTCCTGGGTGTTGCAAGTCCCCTGATGTCCGCAACATCCTACCCTCTGATGTGAGCCTCCGGTGGCTGCTGAGCCCCAGACCTCCGTAATGGGCCAGTTAAGCACTAGAGGCACTGATGTCATGCTGTTCCCCTGGCCTTCGCCAGAGGTCAGCAGACGCCGAGCCATCTCCCCACTCTCCCACCGGAGAAGGTGAGCTGTCATGGGACATTTCAGTCTTCTCCTCCTCCCAGCCGGCCCTCCAGCAACCCGGGCTCGCTCCCGAACCGGGGTCCATGGCATCGCAGATGGAAATCCAACTGCTGCACCGGCGGGCTGGCCCGTCGAGATGATCTTTAATGAACTCAGCACATGCTTACCAGCAGAATTATAAGCAAGTAATAACACACAACAAGGTGTGGGTTATCTTCTGATAACAGCATGCCCAGGTGTGTTATTTAAGGCACAAGGCACTTGCACTGAGTGCCTTATGCACCTGGGCGTGTTCTTATCAGAAGATAACCCACACCTCAGAGTGTGTTATTGCGCTTATAAAATGGGACCCCGGTAAAGAAGTTCATAAAAAAATGGACATTAAAAGGGTGCATGAAAAAGTAAAAAATATGATAATATGAGTAGAAAAAAGAAAAAGTAGTCCATGTGTTTGGTTGGACCTCTTTAATAAAAGACACTACGGAAGGCTGGTGTCTGTCTGTGTCTCCACTACCCACCCACTGACTGTGTCGGCACTACCCACCCACACAATCACTCAAAACCATGTTTTTTTTTTGCCCACACAGTTTGACTTTCAGCCAATGGGAGCAAGCATGCCCCATATCATCTGACATATTTACTGCCATTTTTCTTGCCCCCACACACACATACAGAAAACATTTTTTGTGTGTCTTTTTATTTATTTGTTTAACCTTTGTCTTTTAAAATCATCTTTGCTTTGATTTACATTAAACGACTGGCTGACTGGGAGCAAGTGTGTCCCTCAGCAGCCACCGTAGACTGTCATTTAATGATTTGCATTTCAGAAAAAACACAAACCTCTGTTAAATTTTGCATTGACAGTAATGTACTGCAGTTTTTTTTATAGGATCTTCTGGGTTGTTGCAACTCGTGTGTGAAAGAGTATGAAGTCAGCTAAGGGAGGATGCTCGAGGGGATGGCAGATGGATCTGTAGCGGGATTTTAAACCTTGTGCTTTGCTGTCTTACTTGCTACCAGCTTTAAAAACAGCAGAGGTCTGGCTTTACTTCAAAGGAAAACTACACCCTTGTATCATTTAAATTGTATTTGTTTCCATATCAACAGACAACTCCTTTTCTGTAGCTGTTAGGGGTATATGTGTTACCTTTAGTTTGTTTTCACTGCTCATGGTAGCCCCTGTGACTGCCCTGGGAGCCTCCATTTCATGGTTGTTGAAGTCTCATTGTCCATGAGAACTGCATTAGCATATAAAAACGTGATGTCATATCACACATTTATACCATATATCTATATGCTGAAAGAACAAATACCCTGCCAAAACTCTCTGGAAACTCATAAACTGAATGAAGTTTAAATGGAAAAAACATGCATTATAACTCAGATAGTTTGCAAAGCTCACCGAAGGTAAATGTGGTATTTCACACCTTTTCGCAGCTTGTTTCTTTTAAGACTAATTAAGCAGACAAGCACAGTGAGGAGTTTAAAGGGTGATTATGCACCATGTTCTCATATGCTAATGCATCTGTCAGGGACAATGAGATTTCAACAACCATGAAATGGAGCCTCCCAGGACAGTAAGAGGGCTAGTATGAACTGTGAAAACTGAATAAAGCATTTGCATACATCCTTAACAGCTACATGAAAAGAGTTGCCTATTGACATAGAAATAAATAACATTTAGAAGTTGTGAGGGTGCAGTTTTCCTTTAAAAGACAAAATATCTGACTGTTGTGTGTGTGTACTGTATATATCTCAGGCGGGGGAAGGGGGGCAGGAGCAGGAGTATTGTCCAGATCGTCTAGGCAGTTGGTGGTATGCTGGCACAGCTTTGGCAGAGGGTAGAAGAATGATATTCATTGTTATGCAGCTGGGCACAGGCAGTTAGTGCTGTCTGGCTAGTATATCTTCTGATAAGGACATGGCTCAGAAGGTGTACTAGCCAATCAGATTCTGCAATTTTAGAAGCCCATTTTATGAAAAGGTTTGCCAAACATTTTCTATGTCCAACATGAACAAAATGTTTAAAGCCATGTAACATGAAAAACAGTTGAAAACATGACAGAAAATAAAACAGCTCGATTCTCAAAAAGTTACATCTAGAGTAACTTGACTTGCGACAAAGCAAATGGTGCAAGTAGCAAGTTACGCCAGCAGTTGTGACATACAGTATTCTGCAAAGCGGCCTGCAACATGCCACAGGCTGCTTGCGCCAAAGTGGACTTATGTCACCAGTTATGCCGCTAGGGGATTTACAGCAGCAGTTGTGCCCTATTCTGGAAGGGCAGCAACTATGTCCCCCAGGGTGCTATTCTACAACAACCCCCGGGGGAGAACCATTAATGCAAGTTACACCAGCATATAGCTGGTGTAACTGTACTTATGTCCCTGGGGGTTGCTTGCATGTGCAGCCCACCCATCCCTCCCACGGTATGCCACCCTTCCTCCCAACACTGCCCTGACCCCAGAATATGATTACTCAAGGGCTATCTCTGTTCCCCCATACCACAATGCCCCACAGGGCTGTCCCATGCCCTGACCCCAGTGCATGCCTAATAGCCCCGCATGGCTGCTGCATGCCCCCAACCCAAGTGCCATAAAAGAAACCTGCAACCAGCATTTGAGGCTGGCAGCTGGCACAGTCCACCTCTCATCACCGAGGCCAGCTACTGACTAAACACTGCAGGAGTGCATACTGTGCATACTGTACATACCACGCATATGTACAGCATGCGCTTCTGCAGTGTTCAGTCAGCAGCTGGCTGCGGTGGTGAGAGGTGGACTGTGCCAGTTACCCGGCCTCAAAAGGGTTGTTGGGGGGAAGGGAGTGGGTGTTCCGGTGCTACCAGGTGGGAGGGGTGGGCCACTAGACTACCAGGGATGCCCAGACTTTGTGAATGGGCGCAATTAAGGGGATCGGGGGAGCATTTTCTCAGCTTGCAGGTTTCTTTTATGGCACTTGAGTTGAGACATGCAGCAGCCATGCGGGGCTATTAGGCATGCACTGGGGGTCAGGGCATGGGGCAGCCCTGTGGGGCTTTCTAGACGGGGGGGGGCACTTGTGCCCTTCACACCCAGGGTTGCGGCTTATGGCAAACCCTTCAGGTACACTCTTTGTTTGACATACCTGTGGGTTTGACACAATATCTTTTTATTTTATTTAGTTGTTTAACCAGGTATAGCACACTAAGCTGAAAGCTTTTTTACAGGAGCAACCTGGGAGCACAAGGAGGTTAAGTGACTTGCTCAGGGTCACACAGTATGCAAGTGGAAGCTGTGGGATTCAAACCCAGGTCTGGTCTGCTGGATGTCACCAGATTTGCAGCTCAGAGCCTTAGACCACTGCGCTATACTGCCTCCTAAGTCACAGGACTTAGTCACCGGGACTCTGCCTCTTATAGAATCGGGCACAGGGTCCTTGGTGCAACTGCAGCCCTCTCATGTCTCAACTTGCAACATGCATAGGGGTGCTTATAGAATCGGGCTCGAGCATTTTATACTACCATTATGATCAGACACAAAACAAAATAGTGGGAAACTTTTATCTCAAGCTTTGAGCAGGGCCCAGTACAAAGCAATTTATTACACATGTCCTACTTTGCACAGGGCCAGAATGGCTCTGTGTTTCCTACTTTGTGTAGAGTTCCAGAGGGCCTTGCAATATGCAAGCTAGGAATCACCTCATGCATCACAAAGGGTCCAAAGGGCTCTGTGAGTATTGTTTGTTCTTGAATGGTCCAAAGTGCCCTGTGTGAAGCAAAATACAATAGGTTTCACCTCTTATTTTGCACAGGGCCTAAAGGACCCTGTATGAGGCAAGTTATGTCTTACCTACTGCATTGTGCAGGGCCCTTAACTCACCTCCTGCTTTATGCAGTGCTCGAAGGGTCATGCAAGAAGCATGTTGTAACTCTACCTTCTCAAAAAATAAGGAAATTCATTGCAAAAAGGAAACTCATTGCAAACAATTAGGTTAAGTCATACGTTAGGGTTACTAAGACACGAAAGGGGGTGAATGTGGCATTACAATTTTTTCAACCCCAATGCCCACCACCCTCCCCCATCCCGAACATCATGATCCAAGGTCAAGCTACTGGTCCCGGGTTATGCCCATGGGTCTGCTGCTCCAAGTTAATGGTCTGTGGCCCTGTGCAAAGCAAGTTATGACTCATCTGCTTTAGACAGAGCCTATAGGGCTCTGTGTGAATAATGTTGCAACTAATCTCCTTCTTTATGCAGGCCTGCAGAGCACAGCAAGGACACAATTATGATTGAAAGCTTATATTTATTTTTGCTGTTGGGTTAAGAAGTGTGGGTGACTCGTTCATCTTCACAATCCTGCCAGTATGCTTTAATCATAACCATACTATTCCTATCCTGTTTTGTTTTTTCTCCTGCTATCCTTTTTTCCCTCATAATTACATTAAGTAATTTATTTGTTTATTTATTTATTTATTTCAGAAGTTTTACTGGGAGAGACATACTGAACTGGTATCAACTCATTTCCAGATGCATCCTGGGGGGGAGACAGAAGAGAAGAGTAGAGAACAGAACAAATACAAACAATAATAATACAGAAGTAAGTATAACAAACAAATGACAAAATTATTTCAAGAATAAAGATTGCCATAAAGTAAATTGCAGAACAAGCAAATGAACATAAACAGTGAGCTACCCTGTATATAGTGTCTCTATGTGTTATTTACATATTATCTTTTTAATATTTGCTGTGTCTTATTAAAGGTTATCCTCTAAAAGCCACAATCCCTTAATTCTTAATCTGACTGAAGAAAGGTGACCAGATATCATCAAAAATACTGTGGCAGTTCTCCATTTTATGAAATGTTTTCCACCCTGCTATGTTGTCGCATCATATTTATTCATTCCATATTTGCTGGAGTTTCTTGATCCTTTCAGTGTTGTAGAAGAATCTTCTTCATTAGGATAAGACCTAAATTAATCAATGCCATTTGATTTTCCATAAGATTCACTTCCGGGCTTAAGAGAGGCCCATCCACGGTGTACTGGCTTCTGCAATCCCAGAATGTCTTCCAGTGTGTGAGCAACCTAAGTCCACGCTCTGTGCACCAAACCTATATCTATGTTGTAGGGCCTCCTGCCTGCACATGCCTGTCATTGGTGCCAGGATGTATAACAATGGCTAGTTCCTCTTCCTCTTCCAGCACAAGCCTTTCCATCTGTGTCATGATGTCTGCAACTCTCACACCAGGTAGGCAAGTGATCAAGTAGTCAACACAGCTCTGGTGTCCCAGAATTGGATAATACTAGTGAGTATAACATAAACACATTCTCTAATGCAAAGCAGTATAGGCAGCATTCGGTATGCAAGCTATCATGAAGGTGCTTTAGTTTGGTCCACAATTAGCAGGACTGCAAAATGTACATATACACTATCATTCAAAATGCTTTTGTGTTACAGTATTGTGTATTTTTGTATTTGTTGTTACAGCGTTTGGCTTTACAGTACTGTACATCAAATAAGCTACAGTATACCTAACTTTAGTTCCGCTGCTTCAGCAATGAGATGTTTGAGTATCCCTGTCAGTATAACAGCAGTGTACAATGAGGTTATGTTGTCCTACTCTGAAATCCTTAGACTGTAGAAGCCCAGTTGCTGTATATTGTAACAATATTCTGCTTTTATGTGATAGACAAGCTACAGTGAAATCAAGGATATTCTTGTAGTCCATTGATGGCATGTCATGTCATGATGAGGGTGGGGCAACATCTCTGCTATTCTAATGGACAGCAATCCCTTTCTTTTTAATGCACCTGCCATATGCTGTCCAATTTATGCCACACCTGTGAGGATAAAAAACAGCAAATATCAGTAATAACTTTGACACTATGGGGACCTAGAGTTGAGAATATCAGTGTTAATCTCATTCTGGGTCCATTTATCCACACACTGGGTGCATAGAGACAAATAAGATGCATGATGCCTTTGAGCTTATTGAGATCACCTTCATACCGTGAGGTTGTGCTGGGACAGCATCGCTGTTAAAGGTGGTCACTGAACAATCAGGACACCAGATTTTTTTCTTTCCATTGCATAATAAAAGGTATGGCATAACTCAAATATACCCTGGCCCTAATGAAAATATCACTGATATTGTCCTTTGTTCAGTTTGACCTTTTGACATCACTCTTGGCCTCTCTACTGGTGATGACATAAGATTAAACTGCACTCAGGAAAAATATCAATGATATTTTCATTAGGGCCATGTCATATCCCTAATGTATCTGCCAGTTGGGCAAACTGGTCCCCGGACGCAGCCCTGATGCCACTGCAATCAAAGAATTAAGCAGTCAGACATGACAAAGTATGCATTACTTATTGGATAATATGATTACTTGAGTCACTATAAAAGGGCAATAATCCAAGTCCCCTGAAGAGATTAGGAGGCAGTGTGGTCTAGTGGTTAGCGTGCCAGTGTGGGAACCTGGAGATCACAGGTTCAAACCCCACTACAGCCAAATGCTCACTGTGTAAGCTAGAGAAACACAGCTACATGTCAATTTGCTCCTGTCAATGTGCTCCGTGACAACTCACACCCTGCTATTAGCTCCAGTGTCAATCAGCCCCATGTACAAATTGTTCCCAGACAGTTCACCCCCCATATAAATTTAATTCACTAAATTCTGGGGGGGAAGGGTGCAATTCAGGAACAAATTGTGCAGGAATTCAATTGACACCAGAGCTAATAGTAGGGCACGAGTTTTTGCAGAGCACATGGACCAGAAGAAACTGATGTGTCACTAGAAAACACAATTAATCTCCCAGTGATCCCGTCCACCTGGCTGCAGAAATGGATACAAGTAGGATCCCACTGGAAAAAAAGATGATGCATTTCACCAGGGTTATCCTGCATAAATATGTTTCAAAAGAAATAAAAATCCACAATAATATGAATGAAAACAATGGAGAGGTTTTTGATTAGTTAAGTTTATTAAGGATTAAAAGGCAGATTGGACAAAATAAATTTCTATAAAATTATTAAACAGCACATTTTTCAAACTCACTGGAGGCACTGTGACTTGAAGGTTAGAACACAGGCTTAGGAACAAAAAGATCCCAGGTTCAAATCCCACCAGAATGAAATACTCACTGTATGAACTTGAGCACATCAATTAACCTCCTTATACGTCAGTCTATCCATTTGTGGAAACAGGTACAGCCAGGACCCCACCAAAAACAAGATATTGTATGTTAGCTGGGCTATCCTGGGTAAAAAAAAATTACTATGTAAACAAGCATTTGTCAGTGCCGAATCTTTGCTTGCATGTTGTGTCAGGTAGGTTTTTGTTGTGTTGTAGTGACTGATGAAGGCAGAGTAGCACATTCCAAAAGGAATGTTGAACCCTTGACTATCTTTAGCCAAAAAGGGGATAGTATAGAGTAAGTCTACACCTCCAAATACCTCGGAGTACATATAGATGACACACTCTCCTTTGTGCACCATATTGACCACATAGTCAAAACTGGCAATATTAAGCTAGGCATTCTATATAGACATAGGCAGGCCATGACTCTCGAGGCTCTTAAACTAGTTACTCAAAGCTCTATCATATCTATCATCGACTACACACTAGTCATTTACTGAGGTGCCACCGACTCAGCCTTAAATAGAGTTAAACAACTAGTCAACAGGGCCTGTTGCCTGATCCTCAGTGCCAACCAGCCTACCCATACATGCTCACTTTACTCCTCCACAGGGTGGCTCCAGCTCCACCTCAGGACAAAGTATCAGGCATGCATAATAGGAAAAAAAGCCCTACTTGGTCTCATGCCCGACTCTACTGCCACACTGTTCCAGTGACACCCCTTGACTAAGGTCACCAAAGGAACGGCAAAGGGTGTGCTCCATGTCCCATTCAAAAGAACATGCATTGCTCAGCGGTCACTCTCCTACTGCAGCCCCACATGGCTTAACGAACTTCCCTCTTTTGCGCTGGAACACACAAAAATAGGCCCTTTTAAAAGAGACCTGTTAACCGTTCTGGCAGAAGACAACCAGTGTGGCTACAACCACTAGTCGCAGTCGGCCATGAGTACCTCCTCCCTAACACCTGCACTTCTCCTGCACTCCAGCCCCCACCTGACAAAGCCTCTGGGTGGCTGTCCACATCACCAGCTCCACGCCTCACCCCTTTTCCAACAAATGACAAAGACTCCTCAGGAGACTTCTCCCAAACTTCAGGATAGACTCCATGAGGCCTTCTTTAAGACCTAACAATACAAACCTAAACCACTTACCAAAAGCACTTCTATTATCTATACGACTTAGGAATTGCAATAGATTACTTGCCTGCATGTGCAGCCTGTCAGTATCCTGTTATCAGCAGACGGCAGCACCAAGGCCCATCAAACTACCACTGTATTCCTGTATTCTCCACTATGAATTGTAACCTGTAAATTTGTTCTGTCTGCTTGAAGTGTAACCTCGTAACCTGTTCTGTCTGTTTGTTATACCCGACATGGAACCTTTGTAAAAGAGCCATTGGCTCAAAGGTGTTAATTTGCAAATTAAATAAATAAAATAAATAAATAAATAAATAAAGTACACTAGTAAGAGAGAGTTTGCAATGGAGTCAGTAAGTAGTAATGTTTGTCTTATGTAGTTTCATTTCTGAGGCAAGATGCGGGAATTTTAAGGTTTCAAACATTCACAGTCTCAAGCCATGGGTGCTCTGTAAAAATTAAATATATCAGTACAGTGCTGTGGTATTTACCATTACAAATAAGTGATAACATCACTCTACTGCTTCTGTTGAGATATTTAAAAGAGGGTTAAAATGTTTTTATTTCAACACGCCTTCGGGGATTAACAGAGTAAACAGAGTTTAATTATTGTTATTGACTGAGAGTATAGGGAACATTACAGACTGAATCACTTATTTATTATATTTATAATTGTAATGATGTTAGATGTATTATGTGATCCTTTATGATGTTTTGTGATGTTTTTTCTGCTGTAAGGGCACCCTGAGCCTTCAAGGAAGGGCTCTTAAATTAATAAAATCTATTATTATACCCAGAGTATGACTGTAGCGTGTACATTGAACAGGTAATCTCAAGGGATGAGATTTTTAGAAAATGTGAGTGGTGGTCATGTTTAATGACATGAGTAATTAATTGCAAGAGTAGGCCATGACATGCATGGCAACCCTGGGAGGGAAGACTTTCCAGTCCATCACAAGATGTCACCTGTGTGACAGAATAAAACACAATACCTTCCCAGGCTCAGAGCAGTGGGGCACAACAGTGCTGGCCACCATCCTCGTGCTGCCCAGCTGGCTGTCTGAGCTTGTCACTAGTACGGTAACACAGCACACTACTCACTGGTCCAACAGCTGGCACTGCACACAACATTTCTTCATAACTTTTTTTTTGCTATTTTGACCCCAATTTTTTTAACAGTCTTTTTATAACCCCCCCCCCGAACATGATAGATGTCATTTATAAAATACTGACTGAAATGTCATTTTACACCAGAAGTTTTAGGCAGGATATGAATATAAAAAGTAGTTGCTCAATATATCTAAACGTGTGCAACAAAGGCGGTAAGGGAAATAAAGGAAATGTTTTGCACTGATAGAGGAGGGAGAGGGGAGACTTGGGAGAGTGTTTGGTATCCTGCATCTGGAAGGGTGGGGGGTCGCTGGTGGGCAACGACAGCAATGGGTAGGGTGGTAGGCTGCAACAACTGCAGTGCACCAATCTTTCTAAAAATTGCCTGGAGTGTGGGAGGATGTTTAGTGTGCAACCACGTAGAAAAACTTAGAAAGGAGATTGAGGGTCTGCAAGAGGAACTAAGACAGGCAAGGCAGATTGGGGGTGGGTTTAGCCCAATACTGGAGGGAGGAAGAAAGGGAGATGAGGGAGGGCAATTTAAGCCAACAGTGGTGAGGAGAGGGTCAGAAGAAGGGAAGCAGAGACAAAGGGGCCCAGGCCAGGAAGAACAATTGCCAGGAAACCAGGTCAGGAGACAAAAGACAAATGGAAGGAGGAGATAGGGACTTGTGAGGGAGGTGAAGAAGTGGCAAAAGTCATGGAGTGGAAAGGAGAGACAGGTTACTATGAAGAGAGGGAGCGGCATTTGTGAAGGGTCTTCAGAAAATAGTTGTGCACTGCTAGAGAGGAAGAAGGTGGAGGAGGGAAATGATGAAATTAGAGGAGTAATTGATAAATGCCTGGACCAAACTGGAGCGGGGGAAGTTCTGCTGGGAGAATTGCAACAGGGGTAAAAGGGGGAAATAATGTGCAGGAGGAAGAAGAGGAGCTGGAAATGAGAGAGGGAGATGAATGGAAGCAAGCAGGGAGTAAGAGGGGTGGAATCTTAGTGCTGGGGGACTCAATACTAAGAGGAGTTAGGTGGGGTAGCAAGGGGGAGAGGCATAGTCGCATTTGGGTGGAGGCCATGCCAGGAATGACAGCGAAAGGGTGGGACAGTCTGTTCTGAAATATGCTAGAAGGGGTAGGGACAAGCCTCATTTAATTATACATCTTGGGACAAACGACCTGGCTGACAAGACAGTAGATACAGTCCAGAGGAGGTTTGAGGAACTAGCACAATTATGTGAGGGAGCAGGAAGATCAGTAACTTTTTCAGAGATACTTCGTGCCAAAGGCAAGCACAACAAGGAAGCTGAGAATAGAGGAATTTAACGGATGGCTAAGAACCTGGTGTTGTGCTAAAGGGTATGGGCTGTTGGGGGTGGGAGGGACCTGGGAGGACAGTAGTCTCTTGCCAAGGACAGACTACACTTGAGTGAGGAGGAAAGAAAGTGTTGAAACAGAGGATGGAGGAGTAATAGAGAAAGTTGGGAATTTAAACTAGGAGTGGGGGTGGCAGTTGGGGAAGAGATATGCAGAGACCACAGGTTGGGAAATCATATGAGCTTACCCCCCATAACAGTGACAAAGGACAAATGGCAAGTACTGTTGGTGATGCTAGGAAAGGAGGGCAGGATGGGAGGGGGGTGGAAGGTGGTTACCCTTAATGCTAGGAGCCTTGGGAGGAAAACTGCAGAGTTGCAGGTTCTCATGGCAGAGGGAGAGGTGGACATTGTAGCCATCACGGAAACATGGGCCACCCAATACAATGACTAGGACCTGTCTGTACCAGGGTACAGGTTATTTCGTAGGGACAGGGTGATTGGGAAAGGAGGGAGGGTGGCACTATATGTAAAGGAAGTACTGAAGTGTGTAAGGGAGAAAGGGGAGGAGGGTAGTATGGAGTCACTTTGGATGCAAATCCAGGATTCCAAGAATAGGATTCTTAGAATGGGAGTGGTGTACAGGCCACCATCTCAGACAGAGAAGTTAGACAGGGAACTATCGGGACAGATCAGGAGGACCTGCGAAAAGGGTAGTGTGGTGATTGTGGGGGACTTCAACATGCCAGGAGTGGACTGGAGCACCCCAACAACCAGGAACAGAAGGGAGCAGGTACTGCTGGATGCCTTCCAGGACAGTTTCCTGCTGCAAATGGTCAGTGAACCAACCAGGTTGGGGATACCCTTGACCTTGTGCTGGCAAATGGGGACTTTGTGAGAGAACTTATAGTGGAGGAACCGCTGTCAGGGGTGACCACCACTCAGTATGGCTCACATTGGATATGGGCAAGGAAGGAGTGGAATCTGGCACAATAGTGCTGGACTTCAGGAGGGCTGACTTTGGGAGGATGGGGAAGTGGTAAAAGGGTACCTGGCCAGAATTCAATCTAGTATGGACACTAACCAGAGGTGGGAGCTCATAAAGTTGGGGATAGTGGAGGCAACCAAAACCTGCTGCAAAGCCCAGAGCAAGAAGGCTAGGGCTAAGAAACCGATCTGGTTGAGCAAGGAGGTCATGGAAAAGGTAAGGAGGAAAAGAGCTGCCTCTAGGAAGTACAAGAAAACAGGGAGGGGGGAGGACAGGGAGGAGTACTTGACAGAATCGAAGGAGGTGACAAGGGCAGTAAGGGGAGCCAAAGCATCTACGGAACTCAGGCTGGCACAAGGCATTAAGAAGGGGGAAAAGGACTTCTTTAAGTACATCAGGGAGAAAAGGAGCTGTAAGAACCACATAGTAAGGATTAGGAAGGAGGGGGGTTGGGTGGAAGCAGGGTGCGATAAGGCAGAAGCACTAAATGAGTACTTCTGCTCAGTATTTACTAAAGAGAAGAGGGGGGTGACACCCAAGGTGGGAGAAATGGCAGAAGCAGAGTGGGAAGTGGTGACAGATGGGGAAATCATGGAAAGCAGAGTTCGAGAGGGTTTGAAGGCACTGAAGGTGGACAAGGCGCCAGGCCCAGATGGCATCCACCCCAGGGTACTGAAGGAGCTGGCAGAGGTCCTTGCAGGACCTTTGGCAGACCTATTTAATGCCTCACTACATTTGGGGTGTGTACCTCAGGACTGGGGGATGGCTTGTGTGGTGTCCTTCCACAAGAGTGACCCCAAGGATGAACCGGGAAACTACAGCCAGTAAGCCTCACATCCATTGTGGGTAAGCTAATGGAGACCATCCTGAAGGAGAGGCTGGTGGCCCTCCTAGAGGCCAAAGGACTACAGGACAGCAGACAGCATGGCTTCATATGTGGCAGATCCTGCCAAACCAACCTGGTCGAGTTCTATGACTGGGTAACTAGGCAACTGGACAGGGGCCATGCAGTGGATGTCCTGTATCTGGACTTCAGTAAGGCATTCGACTCAGTGCCACATGGAAGGCTGGGAAGGAAGTTAGTAGGCACAGAGGCGTGCAAAGCTGGTGAGATGGGTAGGAAACTGGCTGCAGGGAAGGCAACAGAGGGTGGTGGTGGGTGGGGAGCTCTCACACCCAAGGGCAGTGACGAGTGGTGTTCCACAGGGCTCGGTGTTGGGACCAGTGTTGTTTGGGATATTCATTGCAGACATATCATGGGACATCAAGAGCAAGATCAGTCTGTTTGCTGATGATACCAAGGTAGGTGCAGTGGTGGATGACCTAGGGGGATAGCAGGGGTTGCAGGATGATCTGGCAAAGCTTGAAACCTGGTCAGACACCTGGCAACTGGGCTTTAATGCCAAAAAGTGCAAGGTGCTGCATTTTGGGATGAAGAACCCAAGGAGGAGTTACCAGCTAGGGGGAGTGCAGCTAGCCCAGACAGTGGAGGAGAAGGATCTGGATGTGCTCATTACAGGGTCAATGAACAACCTGGCACAATGTAGGAAGGCAGCTGCAAAGGCCAACAAAATGCTGGGTTGTATTGCAAGGGGTATATCCTCGAGGAGGGAGGAGGTGATTCTGCCACTGTATAGGTCATTAGTTAGACCACACCTGGAGTACTGCGTGCAGTACTGGTGTCCGTATCTGAAGAGGGACATTAAGTTACTGGAGGGGGTGCAGCGCAGAGCGACAAAGATGATCAAGGGGCTGGGGGACTTATCACACAAGAGGAGGTTGAAGGAGTTGAACATGTACTCACTGGAGGAGAGGAGAGACAGGGTGACATGATTGAAACCTTTAAATACATGAAAGGAATAAACAAGACAAGTACAGAGGGGCTGTTCAAAGTAAGGGAGGGGAGGGACACCAGGGGCCATGATATGAGACTGGAGCGAGGAAGGTTCAGGAGGGAGATGAGGAGACACTTTTTTACAGAGAGGGTGGTGGCTGGGTGGAATGCGTTACCTCCTGAAGTGGTATGCAGTAGAACAGTGGACTGCTTCAAACGAGGATGGGACTGGACAAGGGGGAGGGTTAATGAAGGGGAAGGGTGGAAGGGAGGGGCAGCTGCAGAATAAGGGGTGCTAGCTGCACATTCGAGCAGACTTGATAGACCTCTAGGCCTTTATCTGCTGGCAAATTTTGTGTGTTCGTATGTCCGTAAAAGTGACACCTGTCACATTCACAAGGTGGTGTGAAAAAATCACTATGTTTAAAATGTGGGAACAAAATATAAAAAATTACTAAAGTAATAAGTGAACACTGAAAAACTTCAATGTACCATCTTAGCTTTGTTGCTTTTTTTAAAGATTTTAATACCAAAATGTTCAACCCATTTTTTTTATAAGCCCACTTTGTGAACGTGATAGGTGACATTTTTTAAATCCTGTTCAGTCATGCCCAAAAGGTGATTTTTGCAGAGTGACTGCAAAATTGCCTTTTGGGCCACATTTGGAAAATGTCACCTACGTTGTTTGTGAGGTTGGGTCCCAAAAAGGTAATGTTTAAAATTTGGTGGAAAAATATACAAAAATAGCAATGTTATGAGTGAACTTTGAAATATGGCAATGTCCACTCATAACTTGGTCATTTTACCATATTTTTTTCACCAAGTTTGCAATATAGTCTTCCTATGACACCACCTAATGAACTCGGTAGGCAGAGCCTCAGATAATGTTTTTTTGGTGGAAGTCAAATACTTCCATGTGTTGAAATTTGAAAGTCATTTCAGTTTTACTGGAGTCAAAATACTTCCAGCTGTCAACTTTTAGAAGTCAAAATAATTCCAGTCAACAAATGTTAGAAGTCAAAATACTCCAAGTCCTATAGTTTTTGGAGTCATAGGCCTTCTGAATACCTCACTGTAACCTCATCCACGGCACATCCACAGAAATACATTTCTGAATGAGTCTAGGAAAGGAAAATGTGCACAGTAAATCAGTTACTTATGTGTTTATTTACTTTTTTAACTCTGATTATGCCCCTCCGTTCTCTGGCCCTAGACCTCTTTCCGGCATGGTTGCTAGACTCCAGCTTTTTCCCACTCTACCGAGGTCCATTAACCAGACCTCTGTTCCAGGAGTGCTCTCTACCCCTCACTTCGACCTGACCAATCCCCTGGCTCTGAGTCCCCCGAGGACCACCACTCCTCTGGTGCTCTATCTACAATCTAGTAGGCAGCCAGAGTGGGGTGAGAGCCAGAGGCTGGTTGGAAGGGCCCAGCACTGAGCGTGGGTGCCGTGCCATGGGTCCTGCCTTTGCCTGTCCAGAGGCCAGGGTTTTTCCACTTTTTCTCCCCCTGAGGTGCAGGCATGCAATGGAGCCCAGCGCATGGTGGGCGCACTCCCACACCTGCACTCAGAGTGTCCTGCTGTACCTCTCCCCATCTACATGTCTCCTTGGCTGCAGAGGCCCCAGTCTCCACTGGAAGCAGCTAAACCCTCAAAGCCCACAACCCACACTCTCCAGGAGGGGAGAATAGTCCTCCAGACACTCAATCCTCTCTTGCCCTGATCGACCCCTGATGACTCGTATCTGCTCCCAAATAGGAGTCGTGGGGTGAGGTAAGGAGGATGCCTCAGTCCTCAGCGCCACCATGCCACAGTATGTGTTTATTTCATGAATTGTTGTTGCAGTTCCAAGTAACCTCCATCAATTTTGTGTTAAGTTGTTGCAGTCAGATGCCTGCTACATTCAAAGTCTGGTGATCATACACTATCACTAACACACAGATATCACCTTCCTATTAAAGCTAACAGATGTTTTGATATCAGATCTCATTTGTTGTGTTATTATACGTTGATGATAGCAAGCAAGATGCAATGCATGAATGCGATTATGCAGCCAACACATCGTCAAACAAACTTAGTTTTGTTTTTGTTTGTTGCTCATGCTTAATTAACAGCATGTTGTGAAGTATCACTCACCACCCACTTAAATGGGAAATTCACCACAAAAGGACCTTTCACCACCAGTTTAAGGCACCAATATGGTCAGGTCCCCATGTCTAGCACCCTCACCACTGAATGTCATGGCCAGCTCCTGCGACATGCCTGCCCCCACCAACATGGTCAGCTCCCCACACATATGCCTGGTCCTTTCCATTGTCAACATGGTCAGTTCCCCACACATATACCTGGCTTCTCCTACAATACCCACCATCCCCCACCAAGACTCACACAGCCTGCTCCCCAAATCCACACGCAGTCCACTCCACCCTCATTCCTCACAGCCAACTCACCTAAACAGTCAGGTCCTATGCACCACACACACATCTCCCATCCCCCCTGTAATACAGCACTGTAAGTGGAGCTGTCTAAGGTCACAAGGGCTGCCCTGGACACACCAGCCATCTTGCAGCCTTTCAACCTGTTGCCCCCCCCCACACACTAATATATAAACATACCTCCCAAAGTGCAACCAAGTATGGTATGCTTTGGTAATATTTTGTAAGCCAAAAATAAGCTTTCACCACCAGTTTAAGGCACCAGCATGGTCAGGTCCCCATATCTGGCACCCTCATCCCCGAATGCCATGGCCATCTCCTGCAACATGCCTGCCTCCACCAACATTGTCAACTCCCCACACATATGTCTGGTCCCTTCCACTGCTAACATTGCCAGTCCCCAACACATACACCTTGATTCTCCTACAATAGCCACCATCCCCCACCAAGATGCACACAGCCTGCTCCCCAAACCCACACACAGACCGCTCCACGCTACCAACTTATATACATACACACACTTTCTCTCCCTCTCTCTCTCTGTCTCTCTCTCTCTCTGAAAGAATATGGCTAATGAGTCCCCATTCCCCAGTGAGCCACCCTCCATCATAGTATCCCGCTTCCCCAAAATGACTACAGCCAGCCCCCTCAGCCACTGCAGCAACTTAAACAGCCCTGAACAACAATACGGTCAGTCTACCCCCCAGCCACCCCACACCCAAGTGAACACAGCCCTGGCACCAACACTGCCAACCCCACCCCACCCAAGTAAACACAGCCATCCCAGAAACCAACACTACCAGTACAGCACCACCAACAAACACAAGTGAACACTGATGGATCCAGCACCTACATGGCCAGTTACCCCACCCAAGCAGATAACCCATCTCGTACCAACACTGCCAACCCCCTTGCACTACCCAAGTGAACGCTGATGCCCTTGGCACCAGCACATCCAGTCCCCCCCCACAAACACAGCCAGCCTTGGCACCAACATGCAAGCCCCTACCCAAGCAAACCTGCCCAGCTTTCGTACCCACAGCTCCAACACAGACTATCCCTAGATTGGGAGTATGCAAGTAAGGTTTTTAATTCTTTGGTAACTAGGAAAGGGCTGCTAGGCACAAGTGCCTGTTTTCAGGGGTGAGCTGGGAGCACTGGGGAGATTATGTGACTTGCTCAGAGTCACACAGTATGCAGGTGGAGGCTGTGGGTGTCAAACTCAGGTCTGCTGGACGTACCAAGTTCATTCACAGGCCAGCTTGTTACTCTAACCTCCAGACTATACAGTGCCAGGCCAGCTCAATTATACAACTGCTGCTCTCCTCTCTTATCTATGCCAGATATAGGCAGCTCGTGTCAACAGGCTTCTTATTAGTCAAGATCAGATCGTAGTGTTGAACTGTTTGAACACTCAGCCAAGTTTGAATATAATAGAAATAGCCCACAACAGTTTATAAAGTGGGTAATTTATTGAAGTTGCTAAGATCTGTAATGAATCTGAATTTGACATGACACCTCAGTTAACAGGATCTGCAGAAGTCTGCTCAAGTTTAAAAGTAACCTACTATTGCAGTTTATTAGGGGATTTAAACCTATTCAAAGGGTGCGCTATGTCTTAAGTTTGATGTTGGATCTCCGCTGCTCTTGGCAGTAATAGCCTATCTTGGTATATATCTTAGCTAAAATACCAGATGTCGATAACCTCCACATGCTGTAACATGATCAGGAGTATGACCAACACTAACTGTAATAATGATGAGTACAATATGCTTATGTACTTGCCTGCTGAAATAACTTGTATCAATTTAAGTTATACTCAATAACTATACATTTAAAGTAACAGGCTTTTTCTCTTCTTTTGTAGAAATAAACTAATACACACACTGGTCCACCAGCACAGAGTCATGTCAAGGCTAGCTGTAAATATTTCAGCTCTCTGAGTCAGAGACTGCCACATAACATAGATAAAACATACTCCTCCATGCTGAAGCTGATTGGCAGGGTTGCAAATAATTTTAGTTCAATTTAACCCCTTCACATCATGCCTGGATTATATAGAAGTCAATGCAAATTGAGTTTCAAAAGTGTGTCTTTGTTAGGTGAGGGGTTAAATTAAAAAAAAAAGGAAAAATACCTCCACAGTAGAAAAAAACAGATGTCAGCCTTTAACAGGGTTCTTATACAAGGACATCAGTTACTCCAAGTTGTCTATTTCTGGACAGTTTGCTCACATTTCTGGACATAAAATACGTCGAAAACCCACTTGTCTGAAGCTTTGCCAGTAGGTGAAAATGTTCAAAACCCACTCAAAAGATTATTTCATTGAGCAACTGTGAAATCCCCTTTCAGGCTGGATTTGAAAGATTTCACCTACCTTTTTCATAAGATGAGGTCTGAAAAAGGCTGTGTTGAAAATGTTAGTGAAAAAATATTAATAAATTATAAAGTTATGAATAAAAGTTCAGAATGGATTGAAAATACATTGACCACTCTTACCTTGTTTCTTCAGTTCCCGGTGAGCATTGAAGAAAAAGGATGAGTTTTCCTCGCAGAGTAGATTTTCAGCACTGGGCTTTTTTTAGGTGAATGAGAGGTGTGATAGGGAGTGTGGGGTGGGAGGTGCCAAGTGGGGGGTTGAGGAGGGGTGGGTGGGGAGTGGGAGTGGTCACCAAAGCTGCAACAGACATTGATGGATGGTTTTCTGCCTTTCAGGTTTAAAATAAAAAAAGACATTGTGATGACAAAAGAGTGACAATGGTGATTGGGTACCCAAATGTCATGATGGTGGGCGTGACAGATATCAGACTGGAGGGGTCTCAAAAAGGTCACTCAGCTGAAAAAGACATTGTTAAATGGTTTTCTGCTTTTCAGGTTTAAAATAACACAAGGGTGACACTGAAGATTTGGCATGCCAGTGTCACAATAGTGGGGGGAGGAGGATGAAGAATATGAGACGAGGGAGGTCTCTCAGAAGGGTTGGTCAGCCAAGGTTTTTTTTTTAATTTATTAACATTCCTGCTTGGAGTGGGTCTAAGCCCAAGAGGACTTTTTATCATGTGAATTCCCCATGCTGAGCAAGGTGAAGCCCAAGGTGGACACTGGCCACTAATATCAGGATGGGGGGTGCATTAGCAGTGATTAGGATGCTGATAATGATGCCACCCAGCTGGCTACTGGGTAACATCTTGTAAATGAAAGGATCCAGCTGCACTGTGATCAGTGTGGCTCAGTCCTTTCAACTACATGAAGTTTCTGCCCATCTCCTAGCAGGACAGAGTTATGATCAGCCTGGCTGATCATTGGCCTGTCACTGTCAAGCCTCCTGCAGCTTGAGCTGCATTCGATGCAACAGTGACACACCTCTGAAGCCTGCTACCCTATGTTTGCTTCACCCATGCACATGCACACAAACATAAAAAGCACAGGGCTTGAATGCTAGATTTCCTAAAGAATAAGACTGCATAAGAATAATAATGAGAAGATACGTTCACCTTTTGAAGGTAACCCCTACACGAATAAATAAAAAGTTTGTTGTGCATTATGTCTATTTGGAATAGAAGATAAACTAAGGATGTTATGTGGTTACATTATAGATAAAGTGGCTGTTTGTTTACAGTTTATTGACCTGAAATAGCCAAGTTAAGAGACAATAACTCACTGTCAGTGGGGTCCTGCTTTTAACATTTTTTTCAGCTAGGTAGACTGAAGCACCGAGAGTTTAAATGACTTGCCCAGGGTCATACATGAAGTAGCTGGCTTTGGTGGCATCTGAAAGTGGGTCTCCTGGTTCCCAAGCATATGGCATGCATTAGACAACATTATCTCCACTGATGCTGTTGCTGTCATTTTCTTATGGATAAAATGACTGATGATGTCATCATGATAATTTGTGCTATGGATATGATATTTATGGTTATTTTGTGGTGGGATAAACTGTGTGCATAACTGCATTCTAATTGGAGGAAATGGTCTAAATACAGAATATTGTGGCTTATAAAATGGGTAGAGAAAATCCTGCATTCTAATTGGTTGGCATCTATGTCTTAGATCTGTCTAATGCACAGGTACAAAAGTGATGGCAACCAGGACACGACATGCTAATGATATCAATGCCTTTTTCAAAAATTCCTGATTGCTGTTATAAACATGGCTGCCATTTTTATTCACTAACAAAAAAAAAAATCATCTGGACCCTAACAATAAAACATCCATAAAATATAACGAACAAATTGATTAAATGTTATTTTCTTTTATATTCCTCTACTTACACACATACACAATTTAAAAAAAAATGAAGTTCTGTTCACAGTTTTGTTGTTTGGATCTTGTTTTCTGACCTTGGTGGACCCCCCCCCCCCTTACTTTCCTACCAGGGAAATCTTTACTGCTTGCCCTGCATGTGTGAAGAAGGTGAACAATCAGCCAGTAGAATTCTGCAGAATTTTGAATTCCTGTATTCCATGATAAACAAACATTCCATGTACTGATTGTGTGGATAGACAGCTGCTCGACAGCTAAGTTGAGACTACATTTTACTAGTTAATTTTAACAAAAGAAAATACCTGTTTTTAATTTTAAAAAGTTAATGTTTTTGTTTTTAAATTTTCTCAGTTTACCCATTTTGTAAGCAGAATAAGACACTTCAGGTGTGTTTATTATGCTGATCTAACCATGATTCCAGGGGATGAGGACATTCTGCCTGCAGCGTCATGCCTCACTAAACACTGGGTGGGTGGTGGTATCAGCATAATGCATGCCAAATCGTGTCTTATTGCTCACATCATAGCATGCCTTAGGATGTGAGGCAAACAGTGCAGCAGGATGCCTTGCAACTCCAAGAAGTGCTGTTATCCCACAATAATACACACCCTGGAGAGCATTATTGTAATTATAAAATGGCCCCCCTAATTTAAAATGTTTTAATAGGAGCAGTGGTCAACAGCTAAAAAAAAAAAGAAGTTTTAGTACTGAAATTCCTATGCTTAGAAAGTGACAGAGTGGAAATTAATTAAACAAAGAACTTATCTGTTCCAGGGGAGTATGGTAATCCTAATGACATGTTTTTTTTTATTCAGGGCCCTGTGGGTCCTATGCAAAGCAGCAAATCCATTGGTCATGGTGCCAGACCTTTAGCTTGCCTTGTGCAAAACCTTGCAGACCTTACACAAAGCAGCAGATCTGCCAGACAGGGTACCCCACCAGTAGCTTACTTTGTGTACAGCAATAGGGACCCTAAATGAAGCAGTAAACCCCTTGAGCATGGGTCCAGACCTGTAACTTACTTCATGCAGGGCCCTGCTGGATCTACTCAGTGCAGCAGACACATCAGGCACAGCACCAGACTTATAGGTTGCTTCTCATAGGTCCCTGCAGGACCTGTGCAATGCAGCAGACCCATAGGAAATGACACCAGTTCTGTAGCATGCTTCACATGGGGCCCTGTGAGTCCTACATGCAGCACAAGACCTGTCATGCATGTCCGAATGTTGCCACTAGGTTGTTGTGAGGGGGCTGGTAAGTAAGTCATCCCTAAAATGTAGGCTAAAACTGTTAAAAAATGGTAGTTATGGGTGATAGAAAAAAATGTAAAACAAAAAAACGGTCTTGCACATGTACAATTTATGGGTTTTTTTTGGGGGGGAGAGGGATCATTCACTCATAAATGTCATGTTTTTACATTTTTCAAATTGGAGAGAAATGGTACTTACTGCTGTCACCACCCTTTTCACAATTACTCAGTTTTGGAGGTTGAATTTGGCCCCCAAACACCTTTTTGGGAATACACAATTCAGACCTTTGTTTGCAAAAGTAAACAAAATCCCTTTGCATGCACTATAGAGCTTTTCTTAAACTGTTATTCCCAGCAATACTTTTTTATTATGTAACTAATGGAGGATGATAGAAGCAGATGACAGTGACTGGCAGAGATGGAGGGAGGTCTGTTCCTGTCTGTCACCCACTGCGGGATGTTTTGGGTGATAGGAAGGTAGCATGGGTGTGAGAGAGTGGGTGAAGGGAGGTTTGGAGTCATTCAAGGTGGCAGAAGTTCAATTCAGTGATCCTAGTCCTTGGAAGCCCCTCATAAAGCCATGCTGGATGACTGGGGGAGGAGGATGTCACTGATGCAAAAGAGATTGGTTATAGGTGGGACATTTAGAGCCATGCAAGGTGGCAGATGTTCATGATGGGGCTCCCACTCCTCAGGAGCACCTCCACACCAGGTGGCAAAAGTTCAGCATCCTGAATAGTCATGCATCATTGGCATTCTGAGTGGGAGAGAACAGGAAAGAGACAAATAATATGACAGCATTGGCTAACAGTAAACGCATTAGAAGAAATGGCATGTTCTAGACAATGACAGACATGGCTTGGGCCTTTAGAAAATGTAGAAAGAAAAAAAAGTGGCTAACAGGCACTAGTGTACATTATGGCAAAAAGGGAAACCCATTGCATGGCTCTCAGTTTAAAAATATTTTATTGAATAAAATCAACAAAAACTCACCCCACCAGCATCTGCCAACATTTCACCCACATAACTGTGGGCCTTCTCAATGCACCTTGATAAAGATAAGATAAGGCCCAATAGGCACGAGCACCTGTTTTCAGGGGTGATCCAGAGCACTTGGGTGGTTAAATGACCTGTTCAGAGTCACACAGCACACAAGTGGAGTTTGTGGGACTCAAACCCAAGTCTGCTGGATGTACCAAGCTCATTAACAGCTTGTTACTCTAACCTTTAGGCTATACTGCCAGCCCAGAATGCTTAAGTCTTTGTTCAGATTTGAGCCATGGACCCTTTACCTGTTATGCAAATACACAGTCAGTGTGCTACTAAATTGTATTTATTGAAAATTGGTAACCAGGAAAGGCATAGTAAACCAAGGTTCATTTCTAGGTGTGACGCAGGGGTAGGGGTAGAGGAATAAAAATTTATACAGTGAGAATGATGCAGACAGTATAGACAGCAAAACATTATGCTGGCAATATTTACATCAAATAAGGTACAGGCTGGGAGGAATGCAAGAAAATACAATCTTGAACACTGTAAATGATAACATGCAGGCTGTCAGGCCAGAAGAATAACTGACAAAAAGTTGAGCATTGGTGCAATAAAATTGGAAATCTGGGACCTCATTATGCCCATGGAACAGATTCATTATAGAAAGGCAGTGGTGAGGAGCCAGTGGACCAGGAGGTCAGCAGACCCCTCACTTTTGTTGCTATGGGGTAAGCAAATGCAATTTGACACCCCCACCTCCCCTCTGAATTTTAATCAGTGGAGCAGAATCAATTTAAGTGTAACAAGGGTGCTGGACATTTTCTTAGGACAACAAGCAAACTGCTTTTATATGTTTATTGTACTCACTGTGCAAAGAGAATACAGACAGCAAAGTACATTTTTGAGAAAAACATTGTATTACTTTTTGTTTTAGTATTAAATGGGTTGCATTGTGTAGTCATTTAGGCTTCCTTTTCCCAGTCAAAGCTGCCTAAAAATTGAATGATCCAACCATCTTCTGCTGTCATAATTTTATTTTATTTAGTTTTTGTTGACTGGGTAAGTGCACTAGGCAAATTCTGCCTATTTTCAGGTACAACCCGGGGGAGGGGGATACAGATGAATGCCAACTGACCTTGAGCCAGGTTAAGCTGTTGGTGGTAATTTTTCATGAATGGAGGAAATTTGACCATTGCACCGGGGAAATTCCCCTAGTCTTTTCGAGACATGCCATGGGATCTTTAACATCCACCTGAACTACCACCAGAACAGGCAGATGGGACCTTGTTTTAGCGTCTCATCCGAAAGATGGCACCTCAGGAGTGCAGCACCCCCTTCATGCTGCACTACAGTGTCAGTATTGGGATATTAACCCAAGTGCCTGGTGTGGGGATGTGTATGGATAATCACAAATAATCCATACACTTCTGTGAATAAACCATGGATTCTTCATAAAAATGTGTGGATTATTCAGGATTACAAAAGGTCAGGTAGGTTGACTGAATCATATTCAAGAAGGCAATTAATTTTACTCTGCCCTGTGTTGAGAAGTGCATTGCACCATCTCCTGGTTTTACAGCAGGTGCATTCCACTCAAGTGCTGTGTAAAAAGAAAATTTCACTATTGGAATTACCACAGAAGTCAAGAATTTCACTTCCATGAAATATCGTAATACCCTTTGGCAACTTTTGTGAAATTCCTTCTTAGAATGGCAGAATGAACACATGAAATGTGGATCAATTTTAACAAAATTCCACAGAACATCACTGAACTGCAAATTAATTGTGTGTAATGCATAGTGATGTATTAAACTGTGGAATGGAATTCCTCAAAGTTACACAGTTTTGTGTATCATTCTTCAAAACAGACAGAAAATTTTAAGGAACAGGGTAAAAATTCACCAAACACATTCATAGGATTTAGATTTTGCCAGAGTCTGACTTTTGAAAAGTTTCACGAAACATATGACATTTCACAAAATTTCTGCAAATTGTTTCCATCCAGCACTCTTTCACAGTGCTTACTAAATGTAACTGACCTTATGGACTGCCCTTACAGTAAAAGATAATTCAGTCTCCAGATTCACTTAACTTGGGGCCTCTTTGCCACAAAGACTGTCAGCTCTGCCATATCACACCAAATTACCTGTAATGGTTTGATACTAGTGGAAGCTGTCACCCACTCTGAGTTGAGACTAGCATGCCTATTGTCCTTGTGATAAGAGTCGGGGTCCAACCCAAAATCTAAAGATGTTACGGCAGCATTCCACAATTACATAAATCGATATGTCTTTCCATTATTCTGCATAGCAAAGTAATGTTCAATGTGTGCTGGACCTCCTTGGCACACTTCAAGTGGTGGGTTTTCCAATGGGTTTCCTTCAAAGTTTGAAGAACACTGACTGTAGCCCCAGTCCAACTTAGCCAGATCTCCAAAGTTCCTAGGAAGGCTTCTTAAGTTGTTTTTTCCTAGCCACAGCGTGCACAAATTCCTCAGTTTACAAATGTTTCTTGGCAGATGCTCTAAGCGGTTAAAAAACAGCAGGAGAGTCTCTAGTTTTTGTAGATTCTGAATGCTGTGTGGAATCACATTTATCTTATTGTCACTGGCATCCAAGAAAGTCAGATTCCTCAGCTGGCAGACCTGATCTGGCAGCTCCTGAAAGTGATTGTTGGCCAAGTGGAGACTTTGTAATTTCTGAAGCCTCACAAACTCCTGAGGGAGAAAACTCAAGGAGTTGTTGCTTAGTGTTAGTCTTTCTAAGTTCTGCAAGGCACCAACCTCAGGGGGCACCTCTTGCAGTTCATTGGTGTCTAGATTCAAAACAATTAGGTTCCTTAGCTGTCCAATTTCCCTTGGGACCATGCTAATTTTATAGGTAAGGCAACTTTCCCTTTCTGGGCTCATTTCCAGCACCTGTAGTTCTTCCAGATTAAATATCTCCAAAGGTACAGAGAGAAGTTCTTTGCCTTCTAGCTTGAGTTTCTTCTTACCATTGTAGCTTGGATCACTCTCCACCCTATATTTCCAGTATTTCTCTGTATTGGACAAAAGTGAACCATATGGCTGGCCGGCCATTCTTAGCATTTTGTCTTCCTCAAAAAATCTAATTATTGTTATGGCAAACTCCCCCAAGCTCTCCTTCATTGATGTTAAACAGGACGTCTGTATTACCTTTCCTCAAGACAGACTTGCACATTCTGCACTTCTTATAGCTATAATGTTCTGGCTCCGAATCTGCCTCTTCCACTGTTTAAGTCAGTTTATGAACAGCGTCAATGGGTTACTTAGTTACCAAAGCCAAGGCAAACATAGCACGCAACTGAATGAATTGCTTTGCACACTCAATTTCACCTGCATACACTATCAGTCATAGAAACAGGGAAGCATATAAGTTCAGAGACAAACAGAACTGTCAACTAAATGGGCTGTATAAATTTCACTTTCTGATAGCCTTTCAAAAAGAAGTTTTCCATCTCACACTCTTGTGATAATGTAGGGGGAGTATATGAGTCTTCTGATACAGAATGACAAAGATAGACTCCTGTTTCTTCTATGCAAATTGTCCCTTTAACTGTCACAGCAGAGTTTATTTTTTGGACAAAATGCACTTGTGTGTGTGTGTGTGTGTGTGTGTGTGTGTGTGTGTGTGTGTGTGTGTGTGGTGCCTGAATGAGGAACAAACACCTCATTGAAATCCAAGTGCTGAGCCACGCAGCTCTGACTTTGTTACAGTGGATGGGGTGTGTGAAGGTATGTACAGAAATGGCTCTATTTTAAAGAAGGACCCCACATCTGAGGGATATGTGTTCTTTTAAAAATGGTAGGAGCAAGTCACCATAGTTGCATCAAACCAACATTTATTACAGGCTGCATGCTGCACCTACTGCATCCCACCTTCATCTTAATTTCATGTCTGTTATGTACTTAACATTCCTGGTAAGGCTTTGCCTGGGGAAAGGGCCCTGCCTTGCACTGCCACCAGGCTGCCGGAGGTGGGAATGATGGCTCCTGGGTTTTTGCTTGCCCACTAATCGGTGGGTTCCTAGCTACAGGAAATGAAGCATGCAGTGCAGCCAGTCAGGGAGAATTTATAGCGGTCTAGCTCACAATCTGGTACTACACCATGGTACGCTGTTCCTCCCCACCTCCCCACCATAGTCAGAATCTCCTATCATCAGTTTCATATCACAGTGACCCCTCTTTCAATGGCATACACAGCACATTCTCAGACAATAACAGTATAGAGCAAACACACGGGTTTATTAACACAGTTGCCCCTGCAACCAAAATATCCAGTCAGCATTTAGCACAGAACCCCACAAAGGAACAGGTCCTGATTAATTGACCATTCTAGTTGCGGCCCAAACCTATCCCTAGCTGCTTGTTATTCAGGCGCTATCAGGTGTATGGCACAATGACAAGCACCTCGACTGTGTACAACAAGGCCCAGCTAGGCACAGCCTTCTCATTGTCTGTCCAGTTAAGCGGCAGACCACCATGCAATATCGGTGTCACAAACCCACTACCCACACCCCAGCATATCAAACCCAGCTGCCACAGACTGTCACTTGTGTTTAACTATAACTGTGTCCTGCACCCACGCTCAGCAGTCTCAGCAAAAGTGGCAGACCCTGAACAGCTGCACTCTTTAGGGCCAGTCCCCCGTGTCAAGCCAAGACAGAATGTTCATACCCCAGGTGAAGTGTGGGTTTGGTCTTATCAACTTTTACTCCAATCCTTTCCCAGTAGCAGGAGAGATTACATTGTACCCAGTTGTTTAAAGTAGCATTTCCCGTTTGGAATGATGTATGCCTCTTGAGACTCACAATACATTTTGTTCAAAATATACCACCAGTCAGTATATACTGTGCTAAACAGGGCAGGCTGTGTTTATTTTATATCTGCCTATATATATATATATCTAGGGGATACATGATGGGCAGGAGTGTAATATGGAAAATATTTTCACTCCTGCAGAGTGAGCCTGGATATTTCACATGTGCCAAAGGCACAAGTGAAATATACAGTGCTCATGATGCAGGAGTGAAAATATTTTCCATATTCCATGATGTGCACATCATGTATCCTATTTATACCATGGGGTGAGATCAATGAAAGTGAGAAAACTATGTTTGGTGTTGTGAGGTTCCTGTTGCTTTAAATGATGTTGGTAGTGTGTGTTTTATGAATGGGTGTTTGTAATGAGCTGTGATTGGTTGGTGTGTGTGTGTGTGTGTGAGTGTGTGTGTGTGTGTTGATTAGGTGTGGTGTGCTCTGGTTATTGATTGGCTATGTGGGGGGACGTTCTTACGTTTGGTGCTGGGAGAGATTCTAATGAGATCTGTTTGCTGGTATGCCTCTTTATGTCTGGATGTGAGTATAATGTTTATTTACAGGTTTTGCAATGTAGGTTTATAACATTTGGTGCAGATTTCACATCTGTTGTGCTGCTCACTGCCTTATTGTTACAAGAGCGCTTGTTACAGCCGTGTTAGTATTGTGAGAGAGTTTGTTTATTTTTCACGTCTGGAGCAAGTATTTTGAAGTCAAGAAGTTTGTAAATGATAAGTTTAAAGCATTGAAAACTTATGATAATGCGATATGTGTGGTTCGACATTTGGAGAGGTAAATGATATGACTGTTGACAGCCGTAGTGTGCTTTAATGTGAGTCAGAATCCGATGGGTTTTGAAATGCAGCATGAGCGATCTGCAGCTTGCTACAGTGAAAAGCAGTGCTGCAGGTGACGTAATGATGTATGTTAATACTATTGTTTGTTAGATTATAGGGAGTGTTTGAGAAGTAGGCAAATTGGGGGGCTGTTTGTTAGTGCTTTCACATGCAGATGGGTGATGTCAGCAGAGTAGATATAAATGGTAATTACTTTAACTCTGCTGACATCAGGGGTATTTATTTCACTGCAGTGAAAATAACAAGATTTATCTCACTGGAATTGATCTCCCCTCATGGTATAGATATATATATATATATCTATATATATATATAAAATTCTTTGCAAATAGACTCCATTAATGCATCAGTTAGGGTGAATACCACAGTGACAAAAGCAGGGAAATGAGGCGTTAGGGCTTCCAGCCCTAATGCTCTACCCCCAGGGTTCCCACCCCTACAACCCTACCTCATCCCCTCACCTTCCACACACCAACTGGCATTGGCGTGTGCCATTGGGTCATCAGGCCCAACTCTTACCCCATTCCACATGTAAACAACTTTACATGCTGTGGTATAGGACAATGGGGTGAGAGTTTGGCCTGATGAGCCAGTATTTACCCAATGCCTGACAGTGTGTGGAGGCAAGGATGGAGAGGTGAGCAGGAGTGCAGGGTCTAGAGGCCAGGGAAATCGGGCGTTAGGGTTAGAAACTCTAATGCCTCATTTCCCTGCTTTTGTCACTGTGGTATTCACCCTAACTGATGCATTAACTGAATTTTTTGCAAAGAATTTCCCTTCTTTTTCAGATAGTATAATTCCTGCGCTCCCATCCCTCAACCAGATAGTATAACAGTATCCATATGTTACAGTGGGAAGGACCCTGCACTCCCATCCTTCCATCCAGATAGTACAACAGTGTCCATATGTCACAGTGGGAGCTCAGGGTCCCACCTCTCCATCCAGATAGTAGAACAGTGTCCATATGTGATGGTGAGGGCACAGGGTCCTTCAGACCCTGCGCACCCATCCCTCCACAAATGCACATATATATGTAGCTGTGGAAACAAAGGGGTCTCTGGCCCCTGCACTTCTACACATAAAGTTACCAGCAGGCATAGACAGATAGCAACAAATACTCATAACTGTGCCATCTGAAATCATTTTCACCCCAAATGTTCAATCTAACCTTCTTAGCACCTCACCTCATGTACCCAGTACAGCAAACTTTCAAATCCCCATCAAAATGTAATTCCACACAACTGTAACACCATTTTTGCACCACAGTTGTGGGAAAACATTTTTAATAGGGTTTGAAAAATGACAGCTGTACTGTTCATGAGGTAATATGAAAAAAATGGCAATGTTAAATATCTGGACTGAAAATAGGAAAAATTGGTGAAGTTACGAGCGTGAGTAGAAACTGCGCAATGCACACTTGTAACGTGGTCATTTTCTGGAATTTTTTTGCCAAATTTCCAACATCAGCATTTTGGGACCTCCTATCACGAACAGTGCAACTGTGACTTTATTAATCCATCTGAAAAGCTGATTTCGTATGGCTACCATGCCATTCCACACCACAGGTGCAAAACCATGTTCTGGGCAGGATGTGCAAATGATAGTTGTACTGTTCATAAGGAGGTGTGGAAAAAAGGCAATATTGAAAATCTGAAGTGAAAATATTAAAAATTGGCGAAGTTACAAGTGTGCGTAGAAACTGACCAACGCACACTTATAATGCAGTCATTTTTAGGACTTTTTTCACCAGATTTGCAACATGGACTGTTTGAGATCCCACCTCATGAACAGTATCACTGTCATTTTGTGAATCAGTCCTAAAAGGTGATTCTGCACAGCTACCGTGAAATCACTTTTTGGGACTAAGAAATGAAATGACAGTGCCAGTGTTCATGAGGTGGGGTTCCAAGAACCCCATGTTGAAGATTTGATGCAAAAATTTCTAAAATTGTCTGAGATATCAACATAAGTTGAAAGCCCCCATTGACTCCCATTATATGGCTTACCTTGATTCCTCAGATCGCAGTTCAGCTTTGAAGAGTGCAGAAATATCCTCGGTCCAGAGAAGATCACCGATCCTGACCTCCGGAGGGTAAATATGGGTGAGGAGGTGCAGGGAGGTAGGTGTGCAGAGGGAGGGTGGAGATGGGGGAAAAGGGAGTGGGAAGCGGGGAGATGACGAGGGACCATTTTCTTTTTTACAGTGTTTAAAATTTAAAAAAAGACTTCAGGGGATGGTTTTCTTCATTTACTGGTTTAACTGTAAACAAAATAAATAAATTTGGGCACACTGGGGTGGGCTCCCAGTGTGCCACATGAGTTTGGGGGGCCATACATGATGCCGACAGGGGGACTGGGCACCCCATTGGCAATGGAAGTGGGCTGGGGGGAGACATCTGACACCGGGAGTGGGCATCACGGTGTTGGAAAGATTTAAAAAAAAAAAAACATTAATCTGGGCACACTGGGGTGGGCTCCCAGTGTGCCACATGACTTTGGAGTGGGGGCATGCATGATGCCAACAGGGGGATTGGGCATCCCCGTCGGCAATGAAACTAGGTTGGGGGGCATCCGACTTGGGAGTGACCATCCCGGTGTCAGCAAGTTTAAAATCATTTTCATCTACATGGGCACACTGGGATGGGCTCCCAGTGTGCCAGATGAGTTGAGGGGAGATATGCATGATGTCGCAGGGGGATTGGGCTCCCCTGTAGGCAATGTAAGTGAGCTCAGGACATCTGACTCCAGGAGTGGGCATTCTGGTGTCGGAAAGATTTTTAAATAAAAAAACAATCTGGGCACACTGGGGTGGGCTCCCAGTGTGCCACAATAGCTGGGGAGGATACACACTGACTTGGGGATTGGGCACCTCGATGTTGGTACCAAAAGTATGAATTTTTTTGGGGGGTGGGCTGGATCCTGCATTGAAATTATGCAAATATCGATGCAGGATTCTGCATTAAAAAAAAAAAATACTTGCGAAAGTCAGATTTTCACACCAGATTACTTGCAAAAGTCTTATTTTTGCACCTTGACCATGCAAAAGTCAGATTTTCTCATTTTGCCTTAATTTGCACAAATCTTACTTTCATGCTAAACACTAAACTTTTCCAATAGGAAATAATTGGAAATTAAAACTTTATTAAAAACTTTAATAACTTTTTCACCAAACCTTCAAAAGGCACATCTGTGACCCAAGGGCTTTCTACTCTGAAAATTTCAGCCCGCAACATAAAGTCGTTTCAGAGATCCAGGATGACAAAAGAAATGTCAAAACATCCTGATTTTTCTGTCTTATCAACACTTTTTATCTCAGAAACCACTTGCCAGATTCCCAAAAAATTTGGCAAATCAAGAGACCTACCTGTAGAGATTATGCATGCCAAATGTTGTGCAAATCCTTTGAACGGCTCCAAAGTTATTAAACTTCAGACTTTGGACTTTAACATAGCAGTACAGTTTCACCCTAACTATACTGACGCAACTGTGCCAGTATAATATATATATATAGTTACATTTATATGTATATATATGTATTCATTGCAAAAAAACTCCCTTAATGCACTAGTTAGGGTTAAAGTGAAAAAAGTAGGGAAATGTGGTGTTAGGGTAACATGTATTCTCTTGAACAGAGAAGGGATGGGGGGACATGATAGAGATCTTCAGATACCTAAAAGGTATCAACAAAACTCAAGTAAAAGACCTGTTCCCGGGTAGAAGTTACTCAAAAACTAGAGGGTATGATATGAAGTTTGAGGGAGGAAAGATACAGGGTAATGTGAGGAAGTTCTTCTTCACATAGTGAGCGGTGGACCCATGGAACAGTCTACCAAAGGAGGTGTTAGGGGTCAGGATGGTTGGATGTTTCAAATATGCATGGGATAAATACAAAGGCATCATAGCACGCGGCAGTAGTTAGGGGAAGGGATGGGAGTTACTCTAAAATGGGCAGCCTAGATGGTTTATAAGTTCCTGTTCTGCCATCACTTTTCTATGTTTCTATGTAATGCTCACCCCATCCATCAGTAAAGAAGTGGAGATGTGTACAGTGTATGGGAATGGATGAGTATTAGGCTGGAGAACCCCAAGGCACACTCTACGCCTGGTTTGCTGCCACATATCCCTACTTTTTTCACTTTAACCCTAACTAGTGCATTAACAAAGTTTTTTGCCATGAAATTCCTTACTTTTTGAGATAGTATAATCGTATCCTTCTTTGCCTGTGTGAGTGCAGGGCCAATCCATCCTTTTTTTCACATAGTTTGATTGTATCCTTATTTGCCTGTGTGAGCACAGGGCCCTCTGGGTCCTGCGTTCCCATCCCTCCTCAGATGAGTGCATATATAATGCCCATTTGTAAGACAACAGCAACCAAATTGTCAGCATATCCTTCTTACTATAACACCTCATGTACACCGTAATGAACTTTTCAAAATCCTTGGAAAATATGACCCTGCGCCACCACGATATCGTTCCATGCCACATGTGCAACAACACAGTTTTGGCAGGATTTAAAGAATGCCAGCTGTCATGTTCATGATGTGGTGTAATAAAAAGGCTATGTTGAAAGTTTGGGGTCAAAATATTTAAAATTATCAAAGTTCCAGGCATGCATAGCAACATTTCAATGTATGCACATAACTTTGCCATTTTTTCGTATTTTGAGCCCAAATTTTGAACATGCCCTTCTTATGACACCACTTCATGAACAAGGGCAGTGAAGATTTTCAAATCATGACCAAAAGATGATTTCGCCAAGTGACCGGGAAACCACCTTTCAGGCTGGATTTGTGTAATTCCACTGACAGTGTTCATGAGGTGGGGGTCTCAAAAAGGCCATGTTGAAAATTTGGGGTCAAAATATGCAAAAATGACAAAGTTATGCATCAAAGTTAAAAACCCAATTGAAATACATTGAATCGCACTTACTTTAGTTTCTCATATAGCAGTTAGTGGTTCCAGCAGCAAGACGTGACTTCAATGGGAGAGTGGATCTTCACACTAGGACCTGTTCAGGTGAGTGACAGGGTGTGGGGGCTGTGTGGGGTGCACAATGGTGGGTGCTTAGCAGGAGGTCAGGTGGGGGGTAGGGGAGACTGGTGAGGGACCTTTTTTTACATGTTTAAAAAAAAGAAAAAGTAATTGAGGGGCCATTTTTTTTATTACAGGCACAGCAGCAGGAGGGGGGATCAGAGGGTGGAGCGGTGCCACTGGACACCAAGGACAAAAGCAAATAATTATGAGGTCAGCGATTGGATGGTGGTGGAGACACTAGACACCAGGGACACGATAATTCCCTTTTGTTTGTGTAGTCTATTTTATCTGGCAAGAACAGCCCCAGAAGTAGTGAAGGGGCATTGGGGAATTACTGTCTAAGGGGTTGGGAAGTGACAGCCTTTTCGGTGCCCAGAAAGTAAGTTTAGTGAGTTTAACTGGATCAAAAGTTGTATGCTTTTTAAATTTTTTTTTCCAATTCTATTTTATTGCCTACCTTCCAGGGCATCTCTTTGGCTGTTCTTGCTCAACCTGCAGCCCCTAACCGCCCGCCTTTAACCACTCACCCCAACAGTAGCTTTGGTATCAGGACCTCCATCACTCCTGGCCCCCTTGGGGAGGCCGAAGATCCCCAAGGAGTAGAGTCAGGGACTGTGGTCGGTGATGAGTGTGTGGACTGAGCCTTGGTTCCTGGAGGTTGCCATCACCTCACCCAGCTGGTAGGGGGATTTCCTTGCTTGGTTGTTGCCCCCCCCCCGGAGCTCGGACATGCAATGGTGTCTCCCAATGCCCTCTAGTTTTAGTCCAGAGCTTATCCAGTGCCTTTGGCTCCCACCGGGGGGTACTGCTGTGCAGGGCCAACCCTGGATCCCTCCCAAAGAGAGGAGAGCTGTCCTCCAGATGCTCAATCCTCTCTCTCTCTCTCCTCCCGCCAACCACGGTGTTCGGCTCGTTACTGAACCCGGGTCGCCGGCGTGGCATGAGGTGTGGCATCCAGCACCTCAACCCTCAGCACCACTATGCCGGCATGCTTTTTGAAATAAATGTGAACGTGTTCCTCTTCTTGTGGCATTATGTGGCACTGTCTTCCGGCAATGAGAATGACTTTTCTCTAGTCCGCCCACAGCTACGAGGAGAAGCATCTCACTTAGGTTCTGGTTCGTGGTTTGTCATGGTATTCTTGTTGTGACTTGTTCATTAACAAAATGACTGTCCCTACCATTCCATGTTGTTGTCATTTGGGAACCCTGGGGAACCCTTGCTGCCCTTCGGCAGCAGCGGTATCAGTGGTGTTTGCACAGCCACAGTCCGTGTGCTTATTGGGAACTGTAGTTGGAATGGGGTTTCAGGTGACACAGCTGTCTTCTCTAGTGACAGTGGAGGAGACATATAGGGTGCTGAGCATTAGGGCACTGCAGCAGCAGCAGTAGCTCAGACTTGCAACCCATCATCATCACCCCCTGCTCCTGCACCATGTGTCGGTGTACTGCATGCAGAGTGCAAAGTCCCTGCCATTAGTAAAGACCTAATCCACTTCCACCTCATACTTAGCTGTGGCAGTGCTGGGTATGAGGAAACAGAGTGCACATCTAGTGACACATTGTCTAGCAGCATACCGAGTCCCCCCCCACATGTGCCTTACTGTGTGACTCTCCAGCTTTTTTTTACTGGACCGTGTGTAGCCTGCAGACTCCTCCATACATACCAAGCAGTTCAGAATATGAAGCAGAGCAATCTGTTGAAATAGGGGTATAGAACTGCTACAAACTGTCACAGGTCAGAACCTATTGTACATGCTGTGTTAAATGTAACAAAAGCCATTTTCAGTGACTTCTGATAAATGAGACGATCACTTAATTGGGACAAAACACTGGCCGCCAGGATGTCCAGATTAAGCAGCTTCTACTGTATTACTAAAAAACAAAATTTATGGGGAGGGAAATTGGAAGGTGGAGGGGGCCACAAGACACCAGGGAAAAATGTTGTTATTACAGGGATGCCAACTGGAGGGTGAGGGGTGCCACTAGACATCAGGGAAAAGATGCCAGCATACCAGAAATGATTTTTCCCTCATGAAAAAGTATTTTTTTTATGACTTGTGACATGAAAAAAGAATCCTTTTTCATATCACGTGATGGGAAAAAAGATTTATAATGTAAAAAAAAAAGCACACACACATTTCATTGGCATTTCTGGAACACTTAAGTGTAGAATCCAGCTAAAGGGTACCGATAAGGAAGCTACATGCCTTGGTCGCTCTCCAGAATGTCATTTATGTGGTTTTCAAATATCAACTTTTAGGAAAAATGCAAAATGAGATGGCAGCCAAATGAGAAAAGATTTTCCTCTCACGAAAAAGGATGACATCATCATGGAGAAAGATTCTTTTTTCATTTCATATAGCTATCTTGAGGTTCTTACTGAGCATGCTCAGAACCACTTTATAAAAATGTTAAAATTAAATAACTTTTGAACAGATTAATACTTTCTCACCAAACCAGCAAAAGGCACATCTGTGGGCAGCCCCTTTCTGCCCAGAAAATTTCAGATGAAAATTCCAAACCATCTGGAGCTGCAGGTGTCAGACGATACCTATTAAAACCAATGTTCTGAAAATTTACTTTTCGCACTATCCAGAACTCAAAATAAACACATCCAGTCAGAGCAAGACTTGGCACATCTAGAGATCCACCCCAAAATACTGTGCACGCAAAGTTTCATGCATAGCATTGAACGGTTGCAAAGTTATTAAAGTGCAAAAATTGAGGTCTAACATTATACGGCCTAGAAATATTCAAAACAATATGTGTGAACAGTAACTACTGCACAAGACTTCACCTTTCCTATAGCTAGGTTGTCATAGAAAAGAGCAACAATTTACAGACCTTTCAAGACATTACCCAGTGGTCTCTTTCCTTCAGTTTCTCTCTCTCTCTCTCTCTCATAATTAGCATGTAAAACTAAAAGTACCCCATCTACCTGATGCACACTGGCTCTTTGGCTTACATACCTGCTTCTGATTGCTGTGTGTTCTGTGTGTACTTTCATTTATAATGCATGGCATATAGTGCCGCAGAGTAGTGGAATAGCTGGTGCACCTGTTTGGTTGGTCCTTTCTGTTCCAAACTTTATTAATCATCAAATATGTTGCATGAGGACACAACATATGACATTCATATTTTTGAGCTGTCCTAGCTCACACCCTGGAGTCTGTTCACATGGTGGGAAGGTATGATTACTTAATGATCCATTATAAACCTCTTGAGACCAGCTTTTCACAAAAAGAGTAAATGGCCCCTTTGACCTCCTAAGCAACTTTGAGAGTAAACCCTTGATAGCAGTTTTGCCAGTTTCATACATTTTGATGCCACAATAATACCCAGTTTTGCCATAATCAGCTCTCCTATAATGGAGACAGCTACCTTCTCTATCCCCATACCAGGACCTCTAGGAAGTTGGGAGCTCCTGCATGGCAGTCCCTGAGTACCCAGTGTTAAAATGTTGCAGGCCCATTGTTATTGCCAATAAATGGCTGGAGTTGGTGCTTTTAAAATTTAAACATGGAGCAATGGGCTCTTAACAATCCCCCAGAGGCCATGCAATTGTGAAAATGGCTTGGTACCTCTACGAAAGAGGTAAATTATTTGTAATCTAACCTGATGGCCAACCTGCAAACCAGCTGTGTTCACACACACTTCCTTGAACTAGGTCAAGCCTTGCTTTACTCACGGTTACCAGGGATGGCTTCAAAGGGTGCTGCAGGCTTCACTCACTCACTCAGGCTATTCAGATAAAACCTCATGGGTTCTCAGTACCTTGGGGTCAGGACTGACCACTGTTTTAGGATCAAGTTTCCCTTGTCTGTTTCTCCTCAATGCTTGTATGGGTGCCAGAAGTCCATGTCTGTGCTCCTCAACCAAGGTGACACATTGATCTTCAGTTGTTCTCTCTCGCACAGGCCAGAACACAAATGCTGCTCAGACTCCAGCTTCAATCCAGATATGTGGTCCAGAATGACACACTTATAGCTGCAACCACCAAAACAGTCTGATTCCTTTGACATCTCTCACAGATCTAATTTCTTCTAACCAGTACACCTTATATCAGGTCACAGCAGCACAGTACTAATTAGCAGAGCCGCTTGTCGCTCCTTGTCCCCAATTTCAGACCGGGTTGCTGAAGGCACCCATAAACTGCCCCACCTTTTCCCAGAGAACCTGCAGCAGTATTTGGACCAGGAGCTCTTTTTGCATAGCAGAAAGGGTACTTGAGACCTTGCTCTGCAGTAAAGTGCCATATATGCCATTTATTGCTTGCTATTTTGATATTCACAAAGGAGCCCTGTCTTTTTGACAGGCAGAGGGACGCTCAGTCCAAGAACCTAATTCCAGCACGTGTCTGTCTGTTAGTTTTATGGTGCTCTGTACCTTTTAATTTTAAGACATACTTGTGTGTGTGTGTGTGTTGTGGGCAGATGCAAGACAGGTTGTCTAGGGGATTAATTGGACCTGTGAGCTCATACTTGCAGGTTACACCAGCTATTTAAGTCAGCCCTGCAGCGAGCTCTTTTTGCATAGCAGAAAGGGTACTTGAGACCTTGTTCTACAGTAAAGCACCATATATACCATTTATTGCTTGCTATTTTGATATTCACAAAGGAGCCCAGTCTTTTTGACAGGCAGAGGGACGCTCAGTCCAAGAACCTAATTCCAGCACTTGTCTGTCTGTTAGTTTTATGGTGCCCTGCACCTTTTAATTTTAAAACATACTTGTGTGTGTGTGTGTGTGTGTGTTGTGTGCAGACACAGGACAGGTTGTCTAGGGGATTATTTGGACTTGTGAGCCCATACTTGCAGGTTACACCAGCTATTTAAGTCAGCCCTACAGCTGAGCAGAGGCTGGGGCAAGTGAGCGGCGCCTAGCGGCATTGAAGATGTATGAACCGCGCCATCGCCGCGTGTCTTTGCGTGTTTGGTGTGGGAAGTGTGGAAGGGCTGCAGAAATTGTGAGTCCTCTGATCTCTAAGCTTTATTTTGATCTATCTAGTTTAACTTGTGATGTTCAATAGTAGTGCCAACGAACTTGCACTTCACTTCCAGTGCCTTTTTGTAACTCGGGGTACTTAACTGATCTGTAGTTTATATGTTTCAGGACTTTGATTGTTAGAAGGGGAATTTACTCTTTTATTTAACTAACCTTAGCTGTATTTAAGGGATTGGTTATTTCAGTCTGCTGGATGGTACAATAGTCCGATTAGTTAGATTTTAATTTTAAGGGAGTTATTCCTCACAATTTACGGTCTGGTTATTTATGTTTATCAACAAGTGTGATACACTGTTGTTTTAACTTTTTACTTCGGATTTAGAAATTAGAGTAAAGTCATGGCAGATTGTAGTGATTTTACAATCACAACCACTACCGGATCCACAGGCATTAAATGCTCAGCTTGTAATATGTATACTTTAGTGGTGAGTGAGCGAATAAATCAACCCTATACCTGTAGCAAATGTCTTGAAATTGCGGATTTATACCAAATGATTGAGCAATTCAATGTAAGATTAATTACACTTGAAAATAGTCAAACTGGTATGCAAAACCGTTTCAAAACAAATATTTTATCATTGAATACAAAAATCAGTACCAGCAATGTTGGCATCACAGATGTTACACCAAGCACCTCCCATCCTTCTGTAATTCCCATGTCAGCAGTTATTAATAACCCCCAGTGATATAAGGAAGGTATTAGAAAAAGAACTAGGGAAGATGAAGGTTTAACTGATCACAATCAGGATACTGGTGACAGCTGGTTTGTTACACAAAATTCAAGAGTTACTAAAAAAGGTAGAAAGGCCCAACATTTTTGCATTGAGCAATTTAACAGATTTGACCCCTTATCTTCTCCTGTTTCAAAGGTCAGTAATGTGTCTCCAGATAATCTTAATGAGTCAATTGACTGTGGCATTTCTAATTTACCACTAGTTAATAATCGGCATACCAATGACATCCCGCTCATTGATTTGTCCTCTGAACCTACATTACCACCTATTATTGACTCACACTCCATGCCTAACATTCCCTTGCACCAACAAATTTATGTATTGGGTGATTCATTGACTAAACATCTGGATAGGACTATCTGCAACCCAGACAAAGCTAACAGAACCTGCTCTAGTTTTAGTGGATGCAAAATATCTGACCTCACACTTATGTTACCCAAGATTATGAAGGACCGTGGCAGTAATCCCATTGCACTGATACATGTTGGTGCCAATAATATTTATAAAGACTCTGTCCAATCAATTAAAGAGGATTTTGTAGCTTTAACAAATAAACTTGTTGATATGGGCTGCACGATTTGTATATCAGAAATTTTACCTATCCCTCGTTTCTCATCTTTTCTAAATCATAAAATCAAAGCTGTGAATGAATGGTTAAGAAAATGGTGTTTAAACCAAAATTTGACATGCTTAACACATTGGGAGGAATTTGATCTCCATCCAGAACTATTCAGCTACGATGGGTTACACTTAAGCAGACGGGGTAATGGCACTTTGGGCAAACAATTTTTGACATCCATTCACCATCTTTTAAACTAAAAATTGGGGGTGAGATGGTGGGCAGGCCGCCATCTCTAAAAACTCCAATCAGTAGCTCTGTAAAATGCCATAAATTACATTTTCTATATTTTAATGCTAGATGTTTAACTCAAAAATTGGACGAATTAAAATGTAGAATTAATAATGGGGATGTTGACATTATTTCCATCAGTGAAACTTGGGGGGATGCAAAAATATCATGGGGAACTAACATACCTGGTTTTACAACCTATACTTTCAATAGACTTAATAGGAAAGGTGGATGAGTGGTGTTATTTATTAGGAATCAAATTAACTCTATAGATATAACAAAGTATATTAAAATTCATAACATACAAACAGAGTCTATCTGGATTATTTATTTATTTATTTATGAGATTTACCAGGAAAACATACTGAGCAACATGCTCGATTCCAGATGCGACCTGGGGGCCGAGACCCACATACAATAAAATGGAGATACATTAGACAGTGCAGAAAAGTAAAGCTTGTACATTGGCAATTTAAACAAAATTGGGATAGAAAAAGCAGCCAGGGTAGGATACATACATTCAGTGTGATTACACAGAGGGAAGAAAAACTGAGCAATATTTTTTTTTAGTTGAAATAGGAGCAGCTGGAGGTGAAATGTGCTCTGAGTAAATTGTTCCATAGAGAGGGGTTTGCTGCAAGTCGAATGGGGGCAGGTAGGGCATTCCAGGTCTGAGGTATGCGATAAGTAAAAGTGGCCTGGCCTTTGGTTGTACGCATGAACAGGACATGGAGTAGTCTTGGGTCCGTACTTCTAAGAGAGTATGCTGTTGAAGGTTGTTGGGAGAGGGCAGTGGTCAGGTAATGGGGGAAGTGAATGGGACAAATACTTGGCTGCAAGCCTCGCGCTGTTCATTTGTCTGCATTCATGGAGGGACTGTAGGGTTAACGAGCTGTAGAGGTTGCAGTGGTGGGTTGATTGGGGCAGTCAAGGATGAAGCGGCAGAAGGAGTGGAACAGGGTGTCTAGGCTGGCCAGGGTGGACCCGGGGGCGATGGAGTAAACTATATCCCCATGGTCGAGTACAGGAAGGATCATGTTTTGAACAATGATGTGCCTTGTCTGAGTGGGGAGACAGCTTTTGTTACAGTGTACAGCACCAAGTTTGGGGAGCAGCTGCTTGTGTATAGAGGTGATGTGTACTGAGAAATCTAGATGTTGATCTAGCCAGATGCCCAGATATCTGAAGCTCGTACAGTTTTCCAGAGGAGTTCCATCCAAGGTTGTGAAAGGGGGGCTGGGGGCTTGGCAGGAGAGTTGTTGTGGGGAACCAAATGTTATTAATATAAACTTATCTACTTCTGAGGCCCTCATATTGGGTTCTTGTTACTATCCTCATCAACTGATATATTAGATGCATTTGTATCTGAATTTGAACAGGCAAAATCATTAGGTAAAATTGTCATCACTGGGGACTTTAACATTGGCTCGATTGACTGACATAATTTACGTGCAAGTACCTGCAATGGGAACAAGTTATTATATACTTGTACTCAGTTGGAACTTCGGCAAAATGTATTTTGCCCAACCAGAGGAAAAATGATCTTAGATTTGGTCCTTTGTGATGATGACCTTGAATTAGAAAATATGTTAGTTAGTGATCCTATATGGAATAGAGATCATAATACTATCACATTTAATATTGTACAGACTTTTGTATATAATACCAAATGTACTAAAATCTATCTGTATGACAAAGCTGACTTAGATACCATGAAACATATTATGGGAAACATCAATTGGGAACTCATATTGTCAGACTTTACCCCGGAAGATTACTGGGAATATTTTAAGAATATTATATTTCAACTTAAAGAACTATATATTCCATCCAAACTTAAAAATGAGACTAATATTAAAGCTCCTAAATGGATGAATCAATCTATCAAGAAATGTATTAGACAAAAGCAGAAAAAATATATTAAATTTCAAAAGACTAAAATGTCTTCTGACTGGATTTCCTATAAACATATACAAAGAACATGCAAAAGAATGATTAGGAAGGCTAAATCTAACTGGGAACAAAACTTAGCATTCAGTGCCCACAAATCTAATAGCAAACAATTTTATTCATATATCAATTTTCTAAGGAAACCTACATGTCAAGTAGGTCCATTATTGGACTGTGACACTTTAATATATGAGCCTAAAAAATGGCCGATTTGTTTAATGCAAAGTTCTGTAAAAATTTTTCCGGATCCTCTAATCAAACTTATGATTATACCTTACTAGACGCCGCCAATATTTCACCAGTTAAATTTTCTTTGGACACCATTAGAAATAAAATATTGACATTGAAAGGAAAATATAGTCCTGGTCCAGATAATATAGCAGGTCATTTATTATTTTTATTAGTTGATGTCATTACAGTTCCTTTAAAATTGATGTTCGAATATTTTTTGGCCACCAATTTTGTTCCCCATGACTGGATAGAAGCCCATGTCATCCCTATTTACAAAAAGGGCCAAAAAATAAGTGGGATAATTATAGGCCTATAAGTCTAACTTCTTCTATTTGTAAATTATTAGAGTTTAATTAAAGATTTAATTTCCCAGTCCTAGATTGTCACGATGCAGAACAACATGGCTTCAAAAAAGGTAGAAGTTGTCTGACAAATTTAATATGTTTCTATGAACATATCAGCTTATTATTAGACAGAAATGTTCCATGCGATATTATTTATATTGATTTCAGTAAGGCTTTTGACATCATGCCACATTGGGCCTTAGTTACTAAACTTCACAAGCTCAATATAAATAAGTTTCTAGTCAATTGGATAATTAGCTGGCTTTATAATCGCTCTCAGCAAGTGACCATTAATGGGAGCATTTCAGCTAGGGGTAGTGTGACTAGTGGGGTGCCACAGGGTTCAGTCTTGGGCCCTTGTCTGTTCCAGGCATTTATTGCTGACCTTACTTCTGGCTGTTCCTCATTTACTATTAAATATGCAGATGATGCAAAAATAGGTGGCCCTTGTGCCTCTGATCATCAGGTTGTTGCCATTCAAAAGGACCTAGACCATATGACAACATGGGTTAAGAAATGGGGTACAAATTTGAACATCTCCAAATGCAAAGTAATGCATTTGGGTTCTAATAATTTACAAAGTCCCTATTATTTGGATGGCATATTTCTTGAGACCACATCTGATGAAAGGGATTTGGGTGTCAATATTTCAGATAACTTTAATTACAATAATCATGTACACAATATTATTAACAAATCTAATAAAGTGATATGGTCTATATTACGTAATATTATATCTAAAAAACAGGAAGTATTGTTGCCCTTGTTTCATGCATACGTTAGACCACATTTAGAATATGCCTCACAGCTTTGGAATCCTTATAAAAATCTGAATGCCTGTTACTGGAAAGAGTTCAAAGAAAATATACAAAAAAAGTTTCTGGGCTATTCGCAGTCCCTTATGAGAACAGATTAGACATTTTAAAACTTATGCCCTTATATACACGTCGACTTTGTGGTGATCTTATGTTACTGTATGATATTATTCAAGACCCTTATTTATTGTGTGAACTGGGTCTAGATTTTAAAAACTGTGGTCATAACATCAGGGGCCATCCCTTACAATTGGTAAGAAAACCTTTTGTCAAGTCTAGCCGTAAATATTTTTTTACTGTCAGAGTTGTTGGCCCTTGGAACAGGCTACCACTAAATGCTGTTATCAGTGAAACCAAAAGTATTTTTAAAAATAGATTGGATAGGCTTATATGTAATGGGTATGACCTGTCCTATTATGTACTGGATTAGTAGAAGAGCTTCATGGGCTTCTGCCTTCTTGCTCTTGCACCTAACCTTAGTATGAACCTTAGTATGAACCTTGATTGGCTATCTCAAGGGTCAAGAGGTCATGAGATGGCAGCCCCATGAAGTCCACACCATTCTGTCTGGTAACCATTTTTACAGCAAGTCTTTTCAACTACCAATCCTATGGTTTACACCAGGAGTCGGGGCAGTACAGCTGGTTACATTCCTTATTAAAAAAAACTGTTCACAGACATCCCTCCCATGTCCTGTTAGCAGTCAGGCTAGTCTGCAAGTTAACTCTTTGGTGCAGGTTAACACCATGTCTCCCTTTTTTAGAAGAAGCTCCATTAGGGAAACCATGCATAACACAACTCCATAACTAACTGCAAAACATTAACAAGAACAACATTTTAATATATTGTTTTATTTTTGCCAGGCTACCCTCAACACTTCATCCAATTGTTAGTCTAGAAAGTCCATAATTTGTCCCGCTTCTTCAGTCGGATGACCATCTTCCAGCTGTGGCATGATCATCCTGATTAGACACAGGAATCTTGATGTTGTAAATACCAGTAGGACTAGCTCCCCTGGCAGGACCAGTCATTTGTCTACATCGTGATGTAACCTCAGGTATGTTCAGTGGAACAAATGTCAATCCAAACTGAACAGAAGATAAATGACATTCAGGCACCTCAAGTGTGATGTGACTCGAAGATGCTGGGACTGAAGAACTAATTGGTCCCACGTGGCAATAGTTGCATCTAACTATGCCTTGATTGCCATGATAGAATTTTTCAGCATACTATAGCTGTGTTCCACACTAACTGATGTTTTAGTATCCATAACCCACATTTCCTGATCAAACTGTTGCTTTCCCAGGCATCTGTAAGAGAAGCGGGCCATGGCAAGGGTTCAGTTTTCAAATTGGGGCCTAAATATTTGGTCCTGCTTCAGTAATTTAGACAAACCACTTTGGCTCCCAGTTCAATCATTTGCAAGGGTAAACCAAATTACAGTAAAGGGGTAAAAAGCCTTGAAGTCAACAATGAATATTTATTACTATAGATCATATGTGGTAGCTGGTGATGGCATGCTGCTGCTGTTAATTGGTGTGGCTGGTATGGTATGACAGAGCTACCAATCCATTACTAGTTGTAGTTGTTGCTGAGCTGAAGGCCTTTAACCCCCCCCCCCATATCTGCTTTAACTTCATGCAACCTGTATTTTCTCTGGGTCCATAGATTTTCAAATGAAACTGTATAATAGGGGTCTACTAAGAAATCCTAACAGTCACTCATCCAGCACACAATACCTTGAGTCCATTTGCCCAACAGTCACATGCCTGACAGTAGAAATTTGTCTACCACTGTGGTGGTTTTATGTTTCAAGGGGCTTTCTCCCACACCCCCAAACTTAAATATAATCACCTCCACCGCAGGCAAATTTCTACTGTTAGGCAGGTGACTGTGGGGCAAATGGAGTCAGGCTATTTTGTTTCAGGCGAGTGACTGTCGGCATTTTGTAGGCCTTCTGTATAATAGTTGCCACCCCACACACACACAAACAAGAATGCATGAGTGACACATGATCATATTGAGCTTGTAAGGGATGACAAAGTGAAAGACTTTGTAGTGTCATAAGTAGGAGGACTTGCACTGGTGGTGTCCATTCAAAAGAAGTCATTGTGCTGCCACTGTTGCTGGGAGTGAGACATTGGACAGTGGTTCTGTTGCCAGTGTGGGGCCAGGGAGTCTTGCCACCAGGAGGTGTAAGCGTGGAAATCATAGTATATGTCCTTGTTGGACATGCAAATAATCAAATGCACAGTTAAAGTGTATCCATGGTAAGTTGACTTTGAGAAAAGCTAAGAATTCCAGATTATTTTGATCTAGATTTGAGCAATCTGCTGAGACAATATCCCAGTGGTACTGCTACAGAATTCTTCAAGCTGTCTTTGCTGTTCCAACATACTGTATGTGTATGCACCAGTTTCTGTTTGACACAGTCTATGCATCCAGGAGGAGTGAAGATATCTGTATATCTGGGATCCAGTAGTGCTGCCATGCCAGACTGCATCCCTGATAAAATGTCATCAGACTTGTCTTCATGTTGTGTAAGAAACATCTCTTTCACTTCTTTAATGACAACTGCATCCTACTGCTGCTGTCGAAATGACTCATATGAACTAGTGATGCCCCCTCCTACTATACCACCATCACCAGTCATCATCACCTTTGTCCCCAACTCTGCCACCACAGTCACCTCTACCACCAGCCTAGCTTCATTGGGTTGCTGCAGAAGATCATAAATAATGACAAGTGAGGGCCGGAACAGTGGTGCAAATGGTTGAGGCTCTGTGCCTTACCTACCACCATGCCAGTGACCCTGTTTCAGGAATGGACTCATGTCATCAGGGGTCAGCCAGGTGAGGGAGGGAGGATTGAGCATCCAGAGGACAGCTGTTCTTCCTCAAGGTGAGGGAGACCTGTGTCCTGCTTCTTGACTACCACCTGGCAGAGGCCAGTTGGCAGCGTCGTCAGCATATGCTGATGACACAATGATCCAGGTCTTGCTTGAAAATAGGCAGGCCTCTTGCCTAATGCACCTACCCGGTTACCAAAAGCAAATAAATAAATAACTATACAGAAATCTTGTCAATACCAACAAGATTGACGGATCACTGAAAAGTCTGCTCGGGAACCTGGCACTGCTTTCCCCGGTCTTGCACACCCTCCTCGAATCAGCTCTGACTCGGAGTTGATTATAATAAATTAAGGAAGTGTGCATGGGGGTTGTGGGGGCAGAGCTCCCGCAGAAAATGCATTTGATTTCTGATGGCACAATACCAACTGCAATTGCGGTTGACATAGTGCTGTCACTGTAACATCAGGTCGGCATATTTTTGTGGAACCGGCATCATAGATCCACACTGTCAGGAGCAGCAGAATGTGAGGAGACATTAGTAGATGTACCATTGCACGTCAACATGTTGGGGCTAAAATTGGAGGAAAATGCCCCCGGCCACCTGACTTCCCCTACAGGCCCTGCACAACTCTAGGTTGATGGCCACTCTCCATTTAGTTAAACTATCAGTCCACCAGATGGGTCAGTGGTGGGGCTGAAGAGGAGTCGCCATTTGAAGGGATGTAAGGAGGAAAGGTATTGATTAAAAAAAAGGACTTATGTAACATTAAAGAAGACAAAGAACCTCTGTGCGAAAACACTGAGGCAAGGGTTACCCCAAAGGGCATTTGGCTGGGAAGCCAAGTTTCAAGAAAATACAAAATCACACATGCCCCCACAATGCAAAGCATCATGGGCTACATATGCAAATCACCACAGAATGTTATGCTGGTCCAACTTTAAGCAGAATTGTATGGTGCCGAAAGGCCTCTCACACAGTTTGCAAAGGGTCCTACCAGGACTCATCAGTATGCCTCATCTGTTTGATACCCCAGTGGAATGGACTAGCTACCCCTAAGGCAGTGTGCCTGGGATATATTGTGGTGAACCCATTAAAATAAAAAACTATTTAAAGACAAAGAACCTCTAGTGAAACACTGAGGCAAGGGTTACCCAAAGGGCATTTGGCTGGGAAGCCAAGTTTCAAGAAAATACAAAATCACATGCCCCACAATGCAAAGCATCATGGGCTACATATGCAAATCACCAAGAGTATGCAGTCCACTTTGCAGAATTTCATGGTGCCGAAAGGCTTCTGGTAGCACCCTTTGCAAACTGTGTGAGAGGCCTTTCGGCACCATGCGATTCTGCTTAAAGTTGGACCAGCATAACATTCTGTGGTGATTTGCATATGTAGCCCATGATGCTTTGCATTGTGGGGGCATGTGTGATTAAAGAAGACTCACCATGGGAAGAACCATGCTGAAGGTTGCCTAGAGTGCACTGAAATCTTTGGTGGCCTATTCATATGGTCATAGAAGTAGCACATGCTTTTGTAGAACACACCACTGCATCTAGGACTGATATCCCCCACAGGTCACATCCCTGAATCTCATAACCCATAATAAAGGTTTTTTGTTTGTGAGTTTTGCCAATTCATAAAAGATTGAGTCCTCATCATGTGGAAACATCTTTAATTAAGCATTTGTGAGAAACATTGCACTTCTGGTTGTAATGGTGGAAAAGCTCAGCACCTTTGGGGGAATGATGGAAATATCTTGTTCTACTGCTACCACTACTGCTACTACTAGTATTCAATTCACATCCACACCTGGGCAGCTTCAACTGAGCATGCTCAGTAACTGTAACATCTTTAAGCTAAGTCTTCCAACCACCCATGATGTCCTCCTCTGGCTGCTTCCCACTTGTCAACTTCTGCACGGTAGAACAAGAATCCAAGCAAGCATGCCATGGGAGCTTGGGTGAGTGGTTTGGATATGAACTTAATACTAGTAGTAGAACTAAGGTTCCAGTGAGTAACCTCTGTTTCTAATAACCTAGATTTAGTTCATTAGCTACACTTGGGCAGACTCCTAGCAGTCCCCAGGAAGGAGGGGGCAAGGTGCACACTCCACACCAGGTGGAAAAGAGACTGGTAGACTGCAGTCCCAAACACAGCATCATGACCACTGAACACATCGATGCTGTAGTGGGATATAAAGATGTGCACACTGGATCAGTTTGTGGCTCTGCATAACTCCTTGATCAGATGTAATTGGCAGTAGAAAAAAAAGTAGAAGAATGTCTGGTTGAGTGAGCTTTCAACCCCTTGGGTGGCTTCTCCCCAGCCAATCTGCAGCACATATTGATGTAGTAAGCTATCCATCAGCCAGTCATCTGCTTAGCTGTTGCTGGTCAGCCTGGAGTGGCTTCAGCTATATGAAGAACAGATGGAAAATCTCATTATGAACTCCACCATGTGCTCTCTGTAATACAGTAGCACCTGCATAAGTCAGAGGAAAGGCATGCACCCTCAGACTTCAAAACATGCAATTTCAGAAAAAAATTCAGGAGGAAGAGCACCTGGTTAAGGTGGAAATCAAAGACTACCTTCAGCAGGAATTTTGCTTGGGTAGGAAGGACAACTTTGTCCTTGTGGAAAACCAGATATGAAGACTCCATGGAACGTGCCTGGAGCTCATTCACCAATCTGGTTGAGGTGATAGTGACCAAAAACAAAATAGGTTACTCACATAATGTAACTGTAGTTCTAGGAGTGGTACATGGTTCACAACCACACATTGGCAGTTCTTGCTTAAAAGCTGTCTCACTGGAATGTCCTTTATTAAAGCTTCTCCCACCACCTGGGTGATATATCCCTCGGCTCCACCCCATGACATCAGATCTTTTTTTTTTTTTTCCAATTATTTAACCAGGTGAGACACACTAAGCTGAAAGCTTGTTTGCAGGTGCAACCTGGGAGCACGAGGAAGTTAAGTGACTTGCTCAGGGTCACACAGTATGCAAGTGGGGTCTGTGGGATTCAAACCCAGGTCTCCAGATTTACAGCTCAGAGCCTTAAACCACTGCACCATACTGCCTCCAATAGATCTTGCACACTGGAAGCAGGGAACCATGTGCCATTTGCCAAGAGAGGACAGGTAGGTGGTGTGGATTTGAACCTTACCTATTTATAGAACTACGGTTATAAGTGAGTAGCCCATTTTTCCAGAGATGTGCATATGGGGAACATGGTTTGGTTTTAAATCCACAAAAGTCACAGGTAATGTTGTTTTCAAATAAAAAAGTATCTATGGATTTGGATATTGAGACATTGGATGGGTGTAGCCTGGCCCCTGTGGACTGCTATAAATACTTGGGAGTCTGGTTGGACTCCCATTGTAGTTGGGATTTTCATATTGATAACTTGATACAAAATTTGAGTAAAAAGTTGGGGGTACTGTATAAACATAGAAACTGTCTTTCATTTGATGCTAGGTTAAAGATTGTGAATTCAATGATAATTCCACATATTGATTATGGTGATGTCATATATAAAGGGGCAGCCAGGGGCAGCTTGGAAAACATTGATGTTATCTATAATAGTTATGCGCACTTTGTTTTAGATGCACCTTGGAAAACACATCATTGCACCCTTTACAGGAACTTAAATTGGATATCCTTGACAGAATGGCGAAATATGCATGTGCAATTGTTAACCTATCACTGTTATTTTAAAAAAGCACCAGGATATTTAGTGGAGTTCCTGGAGGACTGGAATGTTAAGACAGGATTGAGATCTGCAGGGGAAGTAAAATTTAGGGTACCATTTATAAGAACAGTGAGGGGCCAACATTGTTATGTATATGAGGGTCCAAAATTGTGGAACTTATTGCCAGGACATTTGAGGTTAAGTACAAATAAAATATCTTGGAATGAAACAAAATCATGGCTTTTAAAGAAAGCAATGTCTTTAAAAACTTGTTGTACTTGAGATGCTTGTATATAACGTGTAACGCGGACCAGCCGACCCCCACAGGACAGCTTGAGGCGATATTGAAGCTGGTAGCCATGAGGGCTACGAAGCTGCCAGCCCTCCCAGCAGGAAGACAAAGGGTAAACGCGGACCAGCGCCGACCCCCCCCCAGGACAGCTTCGGGAAGCGATATTGAAGGCACGCGTGGAAAAGCAGCTTATCAGATTATCAGTGCTCCTTTCAGACTGCTCGTTTCTGTCTGTGCTGTGGTTGCAGCGTAGCGGTAGCCCTGCTGGTGTGGGTGGTTCACTCTGACATAAACTTTTGGTGCCTTTTTTAAAAAAAAGTACGTTAGCCCTGCCTAGGCGTGGAGACCTCCTTAGGGCCCAGTGTTGCAGTAACAGTTTCAAGGGGCATAGCTTTTCTCTCTACCTTGTAAACGTGCTACACATTTTAACTTAAAGGCATTTAGCTTATTTTATTTAGACGCATCATGACCTTTTGCCTTGCAATCGTGTTTCACCTTGGATAGTCAGAGGTCCCAGGCAGTTAACTGTAAGGCTTTAGCTTAATGTTAATTTTATGGTACAGTGACCAATTGTATCCAGACTGTCTGTCACTAATCATAGACGCACTGCGACCTTTTGCCTTGCAATCATGCTTCACCTTGGATAGTCAGAGGTCCCAGGCTGTTAACTGTAAGGCTTTAGCTTAAAGTTATTTTAAGGTACAGTGACCAATTGAATCCAGACTGTCTGTCGGTAGTCACAGTTGACTTACAGCTTTTCCCCCACCAGCAAAGCCCTCTTTCTGCACTTTCCCCTCTTCCACTTGCTACTTTTCCTACACACACGTTTCAGCTCTCCAGCCTTCCCTACCTTGCACCACTTTCCCTGCAGCCCACAGCAAACCTACCTTACTTTTGCCACACCTCCTTGTAACCCTACATAACCACGGATCTTCTTCTCCTCCACAGCTGGTAGCCATGAGGGCTACAAAGCCGCCAGCCCTCCCAGCAGGAAGACAAAGGGTAAACATGGACCAGCGCTGACCCCCCCACAGGACAGTTTCGGGAAGCGATATTGAAGGAACGCGTGGAAGAGCAGCTTACCAGATTATCAGTGCTCCTTTCAGACTGCTCGTTTCTGCCTGTGCTGTGGTTGCAGCGTAGTGGAAGCCCCGCTGGCGCTATACGCCAGCTCCCCACCAACCCCACCACCACCCTTGGTCGGCTCGCAAATTTATAGGGAGTGTCACGTGATTGTAAGGTAAAAAAAAACAATCAGCCCACTTTTCCATTTGCAGTTTATCTCCCTTCACCACTAGTGGCCGCTACACAGAACTGATCTCCCTGCTGCAGCCTAACAATGGCACTGTTAGCCTCTCTCTACTCCTGCTGGGTCTGCAGTAGCCTCTCTCCCCCAACCTTTCACCCCTTAGGCAACCATTCTCTCATCTCCACCTAACTCTTTCAATCCTAGTGCAATCATGCTCACCTACACTTCCTCATTTGCACCTTCTAGCCCCCACCAACTGGCCAATAGGAGCAACCATTCTCCCTCCTTCTCTCTCACCAAGACTGCGTGCGTACGCTGTCCTATGGTGGACCACCTCCCACAGTACCTCACTCTAATAAAAGCCATCGCACATGCAGGACCCATCGGTTCAGGTGCTTACAGCTTGCCTCGCTGTTTCTACTCCTAGCTGGGGATATTGAAACCAACCCAGGTCCTACCCCCTCTACAGCCCCAACCCCACTGGCCCTACCAAAGGGTCTAAAAATAATGCATCTAAACATATGCAGTGTCCTCAACAAAATCCTGGAACTCCAACAATCCACCTTATCACTTCGACCAGACATCCTCAAACTCTCCGAGACTTGGCTCAAACCCCAACACCCTGATTCCTCTGTTGCCATTCCAGGCTACTCCCTAATTAGACAGGACAGAAAGGGTAAAAAAAGGGGGGGTGGCCTAGCCATGTTTATCTCAGTCAGACATCAGTTCACCCTGATCCCCACCCCTGCTCTCTCACCACTAATTGAGTCTCTAACCATCAAAATTATCTCACCTTCTCCCCGCACTCTGTGTATGTAGCAGGATCCTACTGTGCCCCAACACCCCCCATACTGCATTTTGGATCACCTGACCCACTTAAAGTCCACTGCTGCAACAGGAGAACTGTATGTCCTAGGTGACTTCAATTACAATTGGCTAGCAAATGACTGCACCAAACTACGCTCCAAAGTAAATGCCCTAAACCTAATACAACAAATTTCTCAACCAACCAGACTTAACCAAAAAACTCTCAACCACTCCCTTCTGGACTGGGCACTCACCACCCACCCACATAGGACCATAGGTGCAGGCTTACTCCCTGACTGCCTAAGTGATCACCATATGGTATACTTAGTCAGAAAGGTACATAAACCCCTCAAACCTCCCTCCTGGACCATTCTGGCCAGATCCTTCAAATCACTCTCTCTAACAACACTCCTGTCAGATCTGTCCTTAGTGGACTGGTCCTTCATCTCTAGGGCCCCTTCAATTGACCTTGCACTAGACTTCTTCCAAAATACCTTCCTGCTTGTCTGGAACCAACATGCTCTGCTCAAAAAAGCTAGAGTAAGGGGCTCCCACCTCCCATGGATCTCCGCTGACCTCATCAGCAATTACCGCACCAGGGATCAGGCTTGGAAAAAATCCAAATTGACCAACTCCCTTCAAGCCTTCCTATCTTATCGAGCCCTTCGGAACTTGTGCACAAAATCGATCAGACGTGCTAAACAGAATTACTTTTCGCAGGCCCTCAGCTCAAATCTTAATCACTCAACCAAATTCTGGACAACTATTAAATCCCTCCTATCCACGCCTGCTCAACCACCCACCCCGGCCCTATCCATCCTAGGCACAACCATCTCCAACCCCTTGGATGTAGCCTCGGCTTTCAACACTTTCTTTACCAGCAGTGCCTCCTCCTTGTTACAAAGCCTTCCTCCGTCCCCTCTCAAGGCGACTACTGCTTCCACTCCCCTGCACACCCCCCCACCACATTCTCCTTCCGACCTGTCTCCCCGACCGAAGTCTACCATGCGCTGCGTAACCTAAACCCCAACAAGGGTAAATGTCCCTCAGGCATGGACTCCAAACTACTCCAGCTCTCGGCCCCTGCTATTGCCACACCTATAGCTTGCCTGCTTAACCGCTCCTTCGCTACATCAACAATTCCTTCTGCTTGAAAGATGGCTACAGTCATCCCTCTACCTAAAGGGGGTGACTCCTCCCCCCCGGGCAACTACTGCCCCATCTCCCTCCTCCCTATGCTGGCTAAAATACAAGAGCAATTCGTCCTTGCTCAGCTCTTGCAGTTCTTAATCGAGTCCTCTTTTTTCACCCCTTACCAATCCCTCTATCGCAACAAAGGCTGCCTGCCTACCCGGGTCAGGCGTGAACTAGTGCAAAAAATGATACTCCCAATCTTTGACTACGGGGACGTAGTCTATGGCACCGCCCCACCCTCCACTCTGTCCAGCCTGGACACACTCTTTCACTCCTTCTGCCGCTTCATACTGGAATGTCCTAAACCCACACACCACTGCGACCTCTATAGCTCTCTTGCCTTTCCCTCACTCTCAGCCCGCAGACAAATACATTGCTCATGAGTTGCTGCTAAATTCTGGTCCCAAACCCTCCCACCATACCTGGCGCCCACCTTAACTGCCCAACCCAGGGCGGCCTACTGCTATGACACTCAGATAATAGGCGCTTCCATATCCCCTGCATGCGTACCACTATGGGTCAGGCTGCGCTTAGTTACCGTTTCCCTAAACTCTGGAATAACCTACCAACAGATATCCGCCAAATCACTAACAACAGTCTCCTCAACTCCCGTCTCCATGAACACTTTCGCACTGCATGCGCCTGCAATGGACCAACACCCTAGAGGCCCTCAAGGGCTCCAGGGCCTCTAACACCTCGTCTAGTGGGATATGTACCCCCTCCTAACTAGAGGCTACAATTCAGTTTTTTCTTTAAACTCAAGTCAACATGTACAACTGAAATGCCTTCATTTCTATGTCTCCATGCCTGTAAATGATGCTTCTAAGCTGTACAGTTACCTTAACTACCACCATGTATAGTCCTTATTAGTTGTGCCCTCATTTTGTACATTAACATGAGTGTCTGTTTCTGTTTCTTGCCAATATGTACCCCCAGGTCGCATCTGGAAATGAGCGGCTTGTCGCTCAGTATGTCTGCCTGGTTAATCTCTTAAATAAATAAATAAATAAATAAATAAATATGCTATATTGTTGTAACTCTTATTTTTCTTTTTCTTTCCTTGGTCATGTATGTACTGTGTTGCATGTATGTATAATGTGTATATTTGTACTTTCTTAAAATGAAACTGATGTTTTTTTGGCATAGTAGGACCCCATTGTAAATTAGCTGATGCTAAATTGGGTTTTATCCTGTTTCTGATATGAGAAATAAACTTTTTACTACTACTACTGCTACTACTACATATCCATATATTGACAAACTTCCAGCAGTTCTCTGGGAGGAGGGCGCAAGGCACACACCCCTATTTGGCAAAACAGTGACTGGAGAACCAAGGACCCAAAAGCTCCATCCCAGCAAGACTCGAGGTTGAAGCTGTAACGGGAAATAAAGATGTGTGCTGACCTCCAGGTGGCAGTCCTGCAGAGCTCCTAGATAGGGGATGTCCCTGGAAGCTGCCACCAAGGCAGCAATATGTCTGTAGCAGAGGTTGATGCAGGAAGTAATCCACCTGCCACCTGCCAATCATCCACTTAGCTGTTGGTCTGCAAGGTGCAGCTTCAGTGTAAGCCTCACTCTGAACTCCAGCCATGCGCTCAACATAGTAGGAGAGTGCCTGCAGCAGGTCCAAAGAATGGAGCCTACATTCGGCCCCCATAGATGGTTTGGTAAAGTAAACTGGAAGTTCATCACCTGGTTAAGGTGGAACTCTAATACAACCTTCGGGAGGAACTTCAGGTTGGGGCAAAAGACTACCTTGCTCCTATGGAAGACAAGATAAGGAGGCTCCTTTGAGAGTGCCTGGAGCTCACTAGTCTATCTAGCTTACGTGATGACCAACAAGAAGGCAATCTTTCAAGACAGGTGTGACATCTCCAATCTCCTGAAACTGTATAATTTGATTCAGACAATCTCAATCCCCACCATACATAACTCCCTTACCTCCTCTTCCACCCTCCTTGACTGGGTAGTAACTAACAGAGAGGACTGAGTTATCCAGGCCAGGACTCTGGCCAACTCCCTAAGCAACCACTCTCTAACTTACATTATGTAGTCCTCCAAGACCCAACGCCCCCTTCTCAAGTATCTTTCCTTCTGTAATTTTAACTGCCCTGATCCCTCTTTCCTCTTGGAGGATACTTGGTCCATAAATTGGTCTGGCCTCTACACCCCTAACCAATGTGTCTTTCGTAGTTACCTTCTTCACGAATGCCCTCCTACTAATCCAAGACCACTACTTTCCCCTTACGACTCGATGTGTGAGAGGGGCGCACCTGATGGATCTCTAAGGATTTACTGTCACTCATGAAATCAAGGGGCTGCTAGTGGGCAGCTTACAAGAGTTCCCCCTCCCCTTAATTATGGAATGAATACAGGCAACTCAGAAACCAATGCAAGCACATGGCAAAGTCATTAAAAGTGAACTACTACATTAAACTTCAGTAGGAGAGCCTTGGCAATCCTAGGAAATACCAAGGTTCCAGAAGCTCCCTTCTTAACCCCCGTGTCAACAGTAAGGTTATCAAGCTTAACTCCTCAGGCTCCCTCTCAGAGCCTGCTGAGGAAGCACAGGCTTTCAACTTAAAATTCACTGATCTCTCACCTCACCTCAGCAAGCTCTATGGAAACCTCACTGCCAATTTGGGTTCCTGCATGACCTCACAGCCCTCTTCCTCCTCCTCCTAATTTCCTACTCACCAAGGCACCACCCCTCACCCTCCTTTCTATTTCAAAGTCATCTCCCCTAAGGACACTGCAAAACTCCTATGCCGGCTAGCCCCAGTTCTGATGGCCTCCCCCCAGCCTTGCTTAAGTTCATTGCCCCTGCTATCTACAAATTTCTAACTTTCATATTCAACCCGGCCCTGTCCACCTTAACTATGCCAGATCCTTGTAAATCTGTGAATGTGGTCCCCAGTCTCAAAGCTGGGGATCCGCTATCCCCTGATAATTACCATCCTATTTCAATACTCCCTCACCTAAGCAAGCTCTTAGATAAAATTATCCACATTCAGCTGCTGAAGTACATTTAGAAATATAACCTCATGTATAGCCAGCAGCATGGCTTTTGCAAATATCACTGCACCACCTCAGCCCTGGCCCTCTTTACAGATCCCCATCCTCACCAACATGGACAGTGGGCGTGCTACTGGGGCAGCATTTATTGACCTGACAAAGGCTTCTCATATGGTCAATCATGCCCTCCTCCACTCCAAACTGCAACAGCTCACTTGTTCCCTAGAGACTTCAAACTGGTTTAGCAGCTATCACTCGGGATGCTCTCAAACTGTATCCATTAGTTCTGCCATCTCCCCCTCCCAACCAGTCATAACTGGAGTCCTCCAGGGCTCTATTCTGGGACCCCTACTCTTTCAATTTTTGTTAATTCCCTCCTGTCCGACAGCCATAACTGTCATTCCTCTTATATGCTGATGATCTCATCATATTCCATAGTGCCAAGTCCCTCTCTTCCATCTCCTCTGCCCACACCTTGAAGTATGGCCATGCCCACCACTGGTTTACATCTAACCTCCTCCCGGTTAATGAGAAAAAAACAAAGACCATGCTTTTTGGCTCAAACCCCTAACTCGCACAGACCCTTAAAACATGCTCCACCATCCAGATTTTCTTCCCCAGTGGCTCAGTCCTTGAGAACGTCTCCACCTTTAAATACCTGTGTGTAATGCTTGACCCTGCCCTCTCTTTCACAGTTCACATCAATATAGTCATTTTCAGGGTAATTAAGAAAATCAGGGTGACCTATCAACTATGTCATTTCCTTGCCACGGAGGTTCACTTAGCCGTCAACCAAGGTAACCTGCTCCCAATCTTAGATTATTGTTCTCCCATCTAGAAACATAGAAACATAGAATTTGATGGCAGATAAGGACCGCTTGGCCCACCCAGTCTGCCCATTTCCCTACCTGATGGATAAGCTGCAGATCCTAGTTAACCAGCAGCCTACTTCTTCCTACCCCCAACCCCTAGAATTGCTTTATGACTGTCCCATGCATGCTTGAATTCCACCACTGTTTGTGACTCCACAACCTCCTCTGGAAGGCCGTTCCATACATCCACCACCCTCCTGTGAAAAATACTTCCTTAAATTACCTCTGAGCTGCCCCTTCTATTTTCAAATTGTGCCCCTTGTTCTTGCACACCTCTTTTTTGAAAGATGCTACCTCTTGGACTTTGTTGATTCCCTTGAGGTACTTGAAAGTTTCTATCATGTCCCCTCCTCCTCCTTTCCTCGAGGCTATACATATTAAGCTCCTTAAGTCTCTCTTCATATGTCTTCCGTGCAGACCCTGCACCATTTTAGTTGCCCTCCTCTGGACAGCTTCCATCCTGTCTATGTCTTTGCGGAGATTGGGTCTCCAGAACTGCACGCAGTACTCCAGATGGGGTCTCACTAGCTGTCTGTACAGAGGGATAATAACTTCTTGTTTTCTACTGGTGATGCCTCTCCCTATGCATCCCAGTATCCCCCAGCCCTCCTTGCTGCCCTCTCACATTGCTTGCCCACCTTTAGGTCATCTGATATGACTACCCCCAGGTCCCTTTCCATTTTTGTTGTTCTTAGTATCTCACCCCCATTGTGTACTCTTCCCCTGGGTTTTTGTTTCCCAGGTGCATTACCTTGCACTTCTTAGCATTGAATCTAAGCTGCCATACATTTGACCATTCCTCTAACCTTGCCAAGTCCCTTCTCATCCTTTCCACTCCACCTTGTGCATCAACTCTTTTGCAGATCTTTGTGTCATCTGCAAGAGGCGATTTTCTTCAGTCCCTCTGCAATGTCACTATAAAGACATTGAAGAGGACTGGTCCAATACTGAACCCTCGATGCACCCCACTACTAACCTCCCTTTTTCAGAGTGGACTCCATTTACTATTACTCTGTGTCCTATTCTCCAGCCAATTCTTTACCCAGGCTGTCATCTTGGGACCCACTCCCAGGCTGGCTAACTTGTATATTAATCTTTTGTGTGGGACTGTCAAATGCCTTGCTAAAGTCTAGGTAGGCGTCCACAGCCCTCCCTGATCAACTACTTTGGTCACCCAGTCAAAGAAATCTATCAGATTTGTCTGGCATGACCTTCCCGCTGTGAATCCATGCTGCCTTGGGTCCTGTGCCCCTCTGGCCTCTAGATATTTAACAATTCTTTCCTTCAGAAGTGATTCCATCATTTTCCCTACCACTGAGGTTAAACTAACAGGTCTGTAGTTTCCTGCTTCTGCCTTGCTCCCACTTTTGTGAAGGGGAATCACATCTGCCCTCCTCCAGTCCTCGGGTACCACCCCATCCTCCCATGATTTGTTAAAGAGTTTAGTCAGTGGTGTCACTAGTTCTACCCTTAGTTCTTTTACAATTCTGGGATGAATCCCATCAGGCCCCATTGCTTCAGTTTTAAGAGTTCTTTCAGAACCCTTTCTTTGCAAATAACTGTACTTTATTGTATTAACAATAAATCATACATAATATCCCCGTCCCCTGCACCTTTTACATTAGTTACAATAAGTAGGTTAAGCAGACAAAATGAGCAGGGGAAAAAAATAATTAAGAAAGGAAGAAAAGAAAAAAGGAACCCACCCACCCCACCCCCAAAACCCCTCCCCAGGTCTGCAGCTCTACTTAAGGACATAATGAGAGAAACTCAAAATGCCTTAAGAGTTACTATGTCTATATATAAAAAATAATAAAAAAAACACACCCCTTAGTTTCACATCCTACTAGCTTCACTCTGCATACAAGACTAAGGGAGAATGACAAATTACAGAGAACAGGTACAAGGAAATAAAGGCATATGATAAAAGGAAGGGAGAGAGAAGTAGAAAAGAGTGACAGAGAGAAAAAAAGGATGTAATGGGGGGAGGGATACCCAAGCTCATTGGCCATTACAATTATACCCCTTAGGGCCCAATTAGCTAAAGAGTTGAAATACATACTATAGGAATATAGGGCCCTATTGGGTGTTAATTGCAGTAATTGGCATGCTGGTCTTCAGCCGTTGGTATAAATTACCCCAACATTTGTCAAATTTTTTCCTTGAATTAAAAAAAGAGGCCACCATTCTCTCTGCATTTAGAGCTTCTAAAAAGGTGTCCCACCATTCCTTACAAGAGGGTATTCCCTCTCTACGCCAATAACGGAGAAGCAGCAACTTAGCCACTAATGTGATTAGTGCTAATTGGCCTTTATGAACTACAGATGGGATGTGGGAGAAATTGCCTAGGATACAAATCTCGAGGTTAAAACATTGCACTACTTCACAAAGAGGGGCCATCCATAAACGGATTGATTCCCAAAATTTAATTACCTTAGGGCACTCCCAGAGTTTATGCAGGGTGGTAGCCCAGGGGTTGCCACAGTCTTGACATTTAGGAGATCTTTGCTTGTATATACGTGAAAGTTTAGCTGGGGAAAGATATAAATTGTGCAGAATACTGAATTGTAAACCCCGTAGCCTATCCTGTTTAACATAATTGTTTAAGTCCTTCCAGACCTTTCCCCAATTGATTCTGGCCAATTCAGGGACAGATTCATTTCCCAATAGTGGGGAACCGGAGAGGCCTTAGTATCCCTTAATGCAAGGATGAACTTATAGATTTTAGATATCGCTCTTCCGGATAATGTCAGCTTTGAAATTTCCTTTAACAGGATGCTTGCTTTCTCATGCCCCTGACCATTCTTTAAAAAGCACGAATACAGTTTCGTATTTGATATAAACGGAACTTGTCCTTAGGATCTATTCTCAGCTTATCCACCAGTTCTGACAATGGTTTAAAGTAGCCTCCGGAGACAAAATCCGCAATTCTAAGTTTCTGGCTGGGGTTACCCACACTGCATCTTAACGGTTAGTTACCAATCAGTATGTTCGGATATTGCAGAGGCTGCATCAAGTCTTTCCTAAAGGGGTATCTAATTGCAAATACAATTGGTGGAGGGCTTTAATGTTTCCAGCTAGGGTGGCTTTAAGTTTAGGCGGTATTTTGGACCAAGAGGAAAAAAGTAAGGATTCTAGATCTAGGTTAACGCTCTGCGCCACTAGCCAATCGATAGTGTCATTTGCTACAGGTGTCTGGGCTCCTAATACCCATTGAGCCAGCCTTACCACGTGGCTTGCCAGATAGTAAATATAAAAATCTGGTAGCTGTAGGCCACCTTCTTCCCTACGTCGGGTAAGTTTACCATAAGCTCTACGGGGTGGGTTGCCATTCCAGATAAAATCAGCGCAGTACCTGTGGAAAGGTTAAAGAAAGATTTTGGAAGATATATATTAAGGTTAAAGAGGAAGTAGGAAAATTTCGCATGACCATCATTTTTATCATATTGACCTCCCCAAAAGGATAAGGGAAGTTTGGACCATCTTCCAAGATCTTCCCTAATCAATTTAATTAGAGGTTTAAGGTTCAAGTCATATAACTCCGTTAAGTCCTTAGAGATTTTGATACCCAAATATGGAAGATATTCCGTCTGCCAACTCAGACCTAAGGAAAGACACCAAGTTCGTTGTAGGAGGGGGGAAAGCAGGTAAACTAAAGTCTTGCTTTTGTTTAACTTGTGTCCAGAAAATTCACTAAAACGTGAAATAATAGACAACAGCTGTGGGAGTGAGGATTGACTATGCCATGTATTAATAAATCATCTGCGAAAGCAGAGACCTTAAATTCCGCATCTCCAATGCACACTCCATTGACGCCAGTATCTGACTTGATAGCTCTGATGAGTGGCTCCAGGTACAAATTGAATAAATATGGTGACAGGGACACCCTTGCGGTTCTCTAGTCGGAAGGAAGTGAGATCAGGTTATTACAGGAAATTCTCACAGAGGGCATGTATACAAGACCGAATGTAACCCAGAAAAGTATCTGGGATACTAAATTTAGAGAGCACCTCAAACATAAAATCCCTCCACCCTATCGAATGCCTTCTCGGCGTCTAGTGCGACCAGAGAGGCTTCTTTGTCTGGGCTCAAGACTCTTGTATTAAATAAAACAATTTTCTAAAGTAGTCCGCCGAGGAGCGCCCCGCCACAAAGCCAGCCTGTTCAGGGCTTAATAGCTCTGTCCAAGCTGTCTTTAGCCTATTGGCTAAAATCTTGACAAATATCTTTATATCAATATTTAATAAGGATATAGGCCTATAGTTTGTCACCATATCTGGGGGTTTGTCTGGTTTTGGTAGGAGAATTATCCTAGCCTCAAAAAGGGAGTGGTCCTTGATCCCCTCCTTACACCAAAAAGTAAACAGTTGGTGCAATAAAGGGACCAGGGTCTCTTCAAAGGTTTTATAGAACAAGGCAGAAAACCCATCTGAGCCTGGTGCCTTGTCAAGTTTCAAGGCATCAATAGATTGTGAAACTTCTTCTAGCTTGAGGGGAGCTTCTAGGGAACGACAAAGGTCTTGGGAAAGCTTGGGGAGGAGATGCCGCAAGGAAATCTTTCATTCTGGAGGGCATTCCTGGCTGCAACGGCTCGCTTGAATATAGGTTCTTATAAAAATTAACGAAAATATTTAAAATATCTTTGGGTCAAGTCATCTCACCAGTCTGAGGGTGGTTTATCGTAGCAACCCATCTTGCTGCTGCTCGTTCTTTTGGCTGCCAAGCTAACATCTTCCCTGCTTTACTACCTTGCCCAATGTAAGATGCCTTCAAACTATAGGCTGATCTCTCTACTTTCTCTTTCATGGTCGCTTCGTATCACGTGCGCAGAGAAGCAAGTTTCTGCTCCTGGGAAGTAGTTCTAGATTTTTCACCTATGATGTCCAAGGCTCTGATTTTGTCAAGACAATCCATTGCTGAGCGAGCAATGCTTTTCTTACGAATTGTTGCTAATCTAATAAACTCGCCTCTCCAGGTGGCCTTCAATGCCGCCCACACCATATCCACTGCTTGCAATGATCCCCAGTTCTCGTTAATAGAATGAGACATATAGGAAGTGAATCGCTCTAATAAAGAAGAGTCTTTTATCAAGTGGTTGTTTAAAGACCATGAATATGATCTGGGTAATGGAGAGGGTGTTCGGCACTGGAGGCCAACGGCTGAGTGGTCAGAAATGACACGACCTGAAATAGTAACCTCATAGATCAGGGTAAGAATCTGGTAGCTTACTAGAAAGTAGTCTATTCGAGAATAGCTCTTATGGACCGGAGAGTAAAAGGTATACTCTCTAGTCTTAGGATAAGTTACTCGCCATGGATCAGACAACCCTATTGATGACATGAATTCGAACAGTGCTCTCTGGGCCGAAGATGGTGGAGAGCCTTTAGACCATGAACGGGCCAAATAGTTTGATTGGACCAAGTTCCAGTCTCCACCCAAAATTATCGGTTTGTCAGCTAAGGGAGCAATGAGAACTGCCAGCTGGGTAAAAAAGGTCGGCGATTCCTGATTAGGACCATAAATTGAACCTAGCACTAAGCTTGCCCCTGCCAATTTACCCACTACAATGACATGCCTGCCTTCTGGGTCAGCAATTACCTCTGATGAAACAAAAGGAACATTGTTAGCCACTAAAATGGCAACACCTCTTTTGCTCGTGGAAAGCCCCGTCCCAAAAACTTGGCCCACCCATCTTTTCCTAAGAAAAGAAGCTGATCAGGGGTCATGTGAGTTTCTTGTAAAAATACTATTGACGGCTTAAACCATGCCAGATGGTTGAGGATAATATACTTTTTCTTGTTATCCCTTCCCCCTTTTATATTCCAAGAAATAATGTTTAAGTCAGAAAACATATAATGAGTAGTTAAAAGCATTTCCTGATTTGTTGAGCTGCCAGACCTCCTCCCCCCAGTAACACCAGCTTAACAAGAAATAAAAAAAGGAAAAACCCTCCTGTTACCCAAATCCACCCCCCATCCCAATCTTCGAAACTAACCTAACCCCTGGCCCCAAGCCACCTCCAAATTGTTGGACCGTGGCATGCTCCGAAAGTGGGGCCTCTCGCTCTCAGAAATGGAAAAAAGGACAATTTACCTCTCGTCATGAGGTCTAACATTAATATAGGAACCTTGAAAAATAAAAGGGGGTGTTACATACCTAAATAAATTATCCACCTTAAACCACTTTATAAAGTTACCAGGTGGATATTGATAAGAAAAAACTAAGATTAAGGCAATAACCGTATCATTTTAAAGACAACATACCGAGCTAGTCATACTCATGCTAAAATGTATTAGCCAGTTTAAACTTCTAGGGCATCACCCAACGTTATACATATGAACTTCATATTTAACAACCCCATACTTATTAATTATAAATTCAGCAAGTACGGCTTAGCCCTCTAGTCCTGTTATTAGCCACAAAAACTATGGCAAAGTAATAATAGGGAAGGAGTCCCATCTGATTCTAGGGGGAAAAGGAGGGATTGGATAGATCCCAATCTGTTAGTGGTCTGGCCATCATATAACTTTAAGGGCTTTGTACTGCCTGGGGATGATTACAAGCACTACTGTACAAAAAAGTGGCCTAGTCCCAACAGAATAGTCACCTCCATATACAAAGCTGTGCTAAGCAACCCTTCCCCAAAACCTGAACCAAAGCAGGACTGAAGCCCTCAACTAGACATAGTAAGTTGTACTATGCAGAGATAATTTTAAACTTATTAATTTTAACATTCCTTCTATTAGGTACAAAAAAACAAAAACAAGGGGAATATATATAAAGAAAAGGGAAGGGAAGAAACAAAGAAAAAAGGGGAGGGGGAAGGAAGGAAAGGAAGGGACTGGGGGGAGGAGAGGAAGGTGAGGAGGACGAAGGGGAGGGGAAAGAGGGGGGAAGGAGAGGGAAAATGGCGGAGGGGAGGAGGGGGGTGAAGGGGGAGGAAATGAATAAGGGGGGATAAGGAATATAAAGTCCATTAATTATTTAATGTCCATCCTTATGTTCGTGAAGAAAGCCATGTTATGTGATAGCAATTCAGTCCAGACGATAAATATATATGCTGAAAATTAAGACGTAACAATGCACTTCAGGTCTTATGAAAAAGGTCCGAAAATATCTTTTAATGCCTTCAGAGCTTCGTCTGGAGCCTCAAACAGCTTCTTCCCATCCTTGAACGTAACTTCCAGCTTGGCAGGGTACAATATGCGGTGTTTTATTCCCGTGCCCAAAGCTTGAGGTAATGGGACGAAAACTAGCCCTTGCCATCCTGTTCTTTAATGTTAGGTCAGGCACTATTCGGAGTTTTTTGCCCTCCCAAAGGATCACAGAAAGTTTCCTCGCCTCTTTCAATATATGCTCTCTATCAAGATAATTCAGGAGTTTAAAAATTATAGGCCTCGGAGGATCTGCAGGAATAGGTTTAGCTCTTAAGACCCTATGCCCCCTTTCTATAATATATTCCGGGCCATTAGGAGATGGACCTATTATTTTCTTCAAAAACATTTGCAAAAAGGCGATTGTGTTAGGGCTTTCTCCCTTCTGGCAGCCCCAACAAAACAAGATTATTTCCATGGTTCCTGCCTTCATAGTCTTGATGAGATCTTCCAGCTTAGCTACAGATCTCCTGAGTTCGACCATGGCTGGGCCTTGTTTTTCAGTATTTCGTTCTAAGGATGAAATGCGGGCTTCTGCATCCGTGACTCGGCGAGCCAACTGGGTTAGGTGCAGGCTTAAATTCCAGCGTCTTCTATAAGTTTAAAGGGCATCCTTGATAGTTGAAAGCTCCCGTATATGCGTGGCGGTGCCAGGTCCTCGGAGGTCCGTCGGAAGTGCTGCGCCTAGGCCTCTTCGCTTCTAATTCTGTTTTGGTTCTCCATTAGGTCAGAGACCGGATCCCTCTCCGATCGCTTTCTGCAATTATTAACACCACGGCACGTGCAAGCGTATAGCTCTAAAGGCACGAGAAGTTAATTATTTTCTCCGAGCAGCGAGAGCGAGCCCCTTAGACCTGCTACTCCTTCAGGCACATCACGTGGTCTCCTTTCAGAACCCTTTCTTCTGTAAATGGGCTGGTATCAACTTCTGTATCCAGAGTGTTTCTACTGTTTGTTTTAGGTACCTCCCCCTCTTCCTTTGTAAATACTGAGCAAAAATATTTGTTTAGTATCTCTGCCTTTTCACAGTCACCCTCTACCCACCCTCCTCCCTTTATTAAGCCTCACTATCCCTCCCTTGGTCTTCCTTCGCTCCCTGATGTGCCTATAAAAGGTTTTATCCCCCTTCTTAACTGAGTTGGCTATCTTTTCCTCGGTTTGGGCCTTTGCTGTTCTGACCGCCTTCCCAGCTTCCTTTTGCTTTAACTGATACAGTTCTCTGTCCTGTTCCTTCTGTGATTCCTTGTACTTCCTGAATGCTTTCTTTTTCTCTTGAACCTTTACTGCCACTTCCTTTGAGAACCATAGTGGTTTCTTACCTTGTTTCGTTTTGTTTATTTGCTTTACACAAAGGCTTGATACCGCTGTGATGGCAGTTTTTATTATTCCCCATTGTTCTTCCACCCCTCCTTCCTGCCCATTTTCTAGTGCATTCCTTAGGTACTCACCCATTTTGACAAAGTCTGCCCTCCTAAAATCCAGTACCTTTGTCTTTGTATGGCTTGACTCTATTGCTGTGTTTATTGTGAACCATACTGGTCGATGGTCGCTAGTTCCCAGATGGCTACCCACTTCTACATCTGTGATCCTCTCTTCATCTCCATTTGAGAGAACCAGGTCTAAGATTGCTCCCTCTCGAGTGGGCTCCAATACTAGTTGTCTAAGGCATGCCCCCTGTGGGGCATCTAGAATAACTCCACACTTAGAAGTGGCTGCTGCAACTGCACTCCAGTTAACATCTGGCATATTCAGATCACCCATCAGCAATATCTCCCCTTTTTCTGCCATTCTAAGTATACTTTCTATCATTTCCTTGTCCATTTCCTGCCCCTGAGAAGGGGGTCTGTATACAACCCCTGTGCATATTGTGGTGCCATTGCCTGTCTCCAAATTTACCCACAGTGCTTCTTCTCCTCCCTGTTTACCCTTTTGTTCTGTTGCTTTGATTCCTTCCCTTATGTAAAGAGCTACTCCTCCTCCTCTTTACCCTCCCTGTCCCTCCTGTAGATAGTGAATCCTGGTATGTTTATATCCCAGTCATGGTTTTGTGTGTACCATGTTTCTGTGACTGCCACGATATCCAGATGTTCCTCCTCCATCAAGGCCACTAATTCAGGAAGCTTGTTACTCAGACTACGGGCATTGGTACTCATTGCTCTCCATTTTTTGATGGCTTTACCTTCTTTTGCAGCATTCCCCACTGACCTGTCTACCTTGGTCTTTTTCTCATTTAGTACTTCCTGTTTTGTAGGGGAGGCCGGGATTTTCCTGCTGCTTATCAGTGCCTCCCCCCTTGACTAGTTTAAAAGCTTGCCAATGAAGCATTTAAACTGATTGCTCAAAAGACTTGTTCCCTTCCTGGACAGATGCAGACCATCCTGCCAGTATAGGCTGGTGTCCCTCCAGGTGGAACCCCAGTCCCCAATGAAGCTAAACCCCTGTGCTCCACACCATTTTTTCAACCATTCATTAAACTGCATGGTGCAAAGTACCCTCGCCTCACTCATGCCATTGACAGGCAGCACCTCTGAGAAGGATACTGTGTGTGCTACTTGTCTTAGGCCCCTCCCCAATTCTACAAAGTCCTTCTGCACTGCTCTAATCTCATGATGAGCCAAGTCATTTGTCCCTAGGTGGACAATGATGTCCAGCTCAGACTCCTGCAGCTGTTCCGTGATCCTGAGGATGCGCTTCCTGTCCCTCCAAGCCATGGCACCAGGCAGGCACCTTACTTCAGTTTTCCCTGCTCCCCAGTTCTATCCCTTAATAATTGGGTCCCCACCAGGGGCTGTTTCTTTCTTTGTGGTGTCCTCTGTCTCCTTCCTGTGGGCCTCCCTTGTGACAGCTGTCCTCAGCCTCCTTAGTCTCCTCTGTGGGTGCATCCATAGGGGAGCTATGCTCCCCCAGAATGGTGTATGGATTGTGGAGTGGAACAACTGACTGAGTGTGCCTCTGTTCCACCATCCTCACCCTTTCTGAGCCCACTGTGGTCCAACTGCTGTGTTTTCTTCGCAACCTCTGAGGTAGTGGTGGTGGCTCTGGTGCTCCCTGGATGGGGGAGGTTCCCTTCCTACCGTCCAGTGTGGCCTGGGGGAAGGTTCCCTTACTACTGTCCAGCATGGCCTGAAGATGGGCAACTTCCTCCCTCAGGGCAGAGAGTTGCCTGCAAATAGGGCAGCATCTCAGCCTCCAAAAAGACTCCCGGAAGACTGTTGCCCCACAGCCATTACATTGTACTACTCCCCACATGTTTATCTACTTCTTTCTTTTCTACTCTCGAGCATCTTCTGCCCTCAGAGCTCATTTTACCTGAGTACACAACAGCACCTGCCACTTTGCTCTTCTGGCCCCACCCACCACCAATCACTGTGACTTCTACCGGGCACTTGGCTGGCTTTCCCTACAAGGCCACTTTGACCTTGTACTCGGAGGCATTGTGGATAATGCCATCAGACATGGGACAGTTCCCCCTTTCTCGTCTCTTCTAAATTTTCATACCCTTCCTTAGTGCCTATGCACATCAGCTGTATCTACACTTGAGGTACCCAAAGTCTCCTCAAACATATGTGGGACAGGTCTATCAGTTGCAGCTCCCCTTCTGTAGAATGGTATTCCCGGATCACTCCGTTCATCCAGCACTCACCTGGTCTTTAAATCTAACCTTAAAGCCTGGCTCCTGGGGAAGACCACCTGTCATTGCTCACCAGGTTAGCTCTCCATTTCTTCATCTTCTAGTAGGACCTCCCTTTCCCCTTTCCACATTATTTTCACTGCAGTAGTTCTCCTCGACTCTCCCAACTCTGACCCTTCTCCTTTCCCCTTTCCTCTAGCCTCCCCAATTTTGGACAACTTCTTCCTCTCCTTTCTCTCACCTCCTGCTCCTCTACTGCTTGATCTTTTGCCTCTGTATCTCTGGGGATCATGTCTTACACTTCGGGACATGGAAGGGGTGCCCTAATTATGTTCATTGACTGTTCTCATAACTTTAGTACTTTGTACTCAAGTCTGATGACCTCGGAATTGTGTAACTAGTGTTGACTCCTGCATTGTTGGTTTTATTGCTGCCTGTTTTGACTGTATTGCTGTGTAACATTTGCTTTGCCTGTATCCATGTTTTTACTGTATTTGCTATGTAATCTTTGCCACTCTGTGGCCTGCATTGTGCCTGAAAATGATCCCCTGAATCAGTGCACTTGCCCAGTGATCAAAGACATACATACATAAATAAATAAATCCCACACCTGTGCATAGGCTCAACAGGCTTGCCTATGAACATTGCCATTGCCAGGAATAAGTCTCATGTTGGTAGCTTATGCTCTGATGGGGACAAGTGGTCAAGGCCCTTAAAGAAGCAGCTGACCACCTTCTCCTGCACTACCATCAGCATATCAGCCCACACCCAGTATGCTGAGATGACTGTCACATGCACCTTAAGGGTTTCAAATGTAATCCCAGCTGGGACAAGTGCCAGAGGTATTTTGAGATGCTAGCCACAGGGCAGGCCAGGTGATCATGCTCCTGGCCCTGAAACCAAATGGAAAACTGCTTCCCTTTGAAGGCATAACAGTGGCAAGTTGACTGTTTTTGAGAAGCCTCCATAATCTGGAGAACATTCTCTGAAAGACCCAGGTGTTGGAACTCCAGCTGTTGCTCAGGAACCAGGCTGTGAGTAACAGTGATTGAAGGTCTGGGTGCAGGACCTTTCCCTGTTGTCTGATGAGCAGATCTTTGCAAAGAGGCAACCACCATGGAGGCCTGCTGTTGAGGCTGAGGAGATCCAGGTACCAGAAATAGCAAGGCCAGCCCAGAGTTATAAGGATCATCCACGCTTTGACCCTCTATACCTTGACCACCATTTTGTGGATCAAGGGAAAGGGAGGAAAGGCATACAGGATGCCTGGAGTCCAGGGTTTCACAAAGGCATTCCCCAGCAGTGTCCTGGACAGTGGGGAGCAGGCACAGAAAAGCCTCAGTTTTATGTTCTCCTGGGAGGCAAACAGGTCTACCAGGGAGTGCCCATAGGGAGAACAAGTGGTTTGTCACTTCCTGATGCAGGGATCCTTCATGTGACATTTTGCCAACTTGGCTGAGAGCAACTGACAGATGATTGCTCCTGCGACACGAACTGCCAGAAGATCTGCACTCAGGTTGTGCATCAGGGTCCAGGTGTGGAGGGCCTCAGACACAAAGGAAGTGGGTGCATGCCACCCTGCCTCTTCAGGTAGAACATGGTCATGATGTTGTCTGTCTGGACTTGTACAACCTAACCCTGACTAGAGGATCAAATCCTGTCAGAGCTAGCCACGTTGCACAGAGCTCCAGCACGTTGACGTGGCGACAGGACTCCCTGGGTGACCAGAACCTATGGGTCCTGTGGTCTCCCAGCTGTGCTCCTCATCCCACCAGAGACACATTCTTCATTAGGGTGATGGATGACTCTGTGCAGACAAATAGGACTCCTTCCTCCAGATGTTCTGGGATCAGCCACCTCTGGATGGCTCTCCACATTGGCTTGGTCACTGTGAACTTGGTACAGTTGTCCTAGGTACTGGGACCATTGACGTCCCAAGTCTCACTGCAGGTACCACATCTGCCAAGGTGCCCACCGGATGACACTGGTGCAAGATGCCATGTGCCCCAGCAGCCTCATGAAGTCCCAGGCAGGTGCAAGCACCCAACATGAAATGATCGGACAAAGGAGGTAAGATCTGATCCCAATCCACAGTTAGGTGAGTCTTGGCCTGTAGGGAGTCTAGCTCTGCTCTGATGAAGTGAACCACCTGTGAGGGTATCAGTTCAGTCTTGGCTGGGTTGACCAGGAGACCCGAGTCTCTACAAAATCTGGTGGACCAGGTCCCAGGACTGCTTCACTGCCTCTTTGGATGGCCCGGATATCAGCCAGTTGTCCAGTTAGAAGTAAACTCCTGATGCCCTGGCACCATACGAAAGCTACCACCACTGCAATGCACTTTGTGAAGACCACTGGGTGCCGAGGAGAGGCCAAATGGCATGATCTGGAACTGACAGAGCACCCCTTCTGCATGGAACTGGAGGTACCACAGTGGGATAGATGAACTGGGATGTAGAAGAATGCATCCTGGAGGTCCAGGTAGCAGAACCACATGCCTTGCTCCAGAGATGGTATAATCTGGTTCAGTGTAACCATCCTGAACTTTCACTTCCTTGGAAACTGGTTCAGAAAAAAATGGGGTAAACTTTATGCTCTATATTTTGCACTGATTGGGGTCCTGCTCATCCTGGTTCTTACTCTTATTCTAGGTTGGTTGGCCTTCCATTTAGGCTTTGTTACTGCATGCAGTTATTATTGTTAGTGGACGTACTCCAATTGGGGGTGGTGGTTGGGAACTGGGGGCGGAGGAGGTGGGGTTAGGGAGATGTTGTGTTTTTTTCTTGATCTGTTCACACGTCATGTTCTATTGTCTGTATAGTTTTAAAACTCAATAAAAATTTTGTTGAATAAAAAAAAAAAGAAACTGGTTCAGATCATGAAGATCCAGTATGGGGTGCTAGCTCCTCATCTGTTTTGGGACAGAAAGTACCTGGACACATACCCCAGACTTGCCAGGGCATCTGGGACATGGGCTATTGCTCTTTTTCTGAGAGGCTGAGCAAAGTTTTCTCTGAGGGCAGATAGTGTGTCCTGAGACACCAAGTACTCCCATGGAGCATGGGATCGGTAAAGCAGAAGGGTCTGAAATTGAGAGACAGCCCTCTGCCAATCACCTCAAGAACCCACTTGTCCATAGTAATGATGGACCAATGAGACCAAAAGTGGTGAATCTAATCCCTCACCTGGTGCTCAGTTAGGGACTGGACAGGCAAAAGGTGAACACACCCCCACTCCATCACTGGGCAGCTTTGGAGGGGGGCAATGGCACTGAAGCCAGAGGAGTACCACTTCCCCTACCATGCCTTTTCTGAGCCCCTGCCTGGAAAACTTTATCTTGGGATGCAAGACTTGGAATTACCCCAGCTGGGACTGTTGCTGCCGAGGCTACTGTGGCTGAAAGGGCCAAAACTGAAAGACTTTCTTCTTTTGTTTTTGGTCATTCTGGTCCTTCTGGGATGAAGTCATAGAATCTAGGGTGGCACCGAAATTCTCAACCCTCATGAGATGCCCATCCACCCCGGGTCAAAGAGCTCAGTGTCTAAAAAGGGGACATTGGCCAACTTGTGCTGAGTGTCTGCTGTGAATGTGGAGATCCTCAGTCAGACCCTGCAAAGCATGATGATGGCCTCTGGCATTGCACAGGCACAAGAGCTGCCAATGTCCAAGGCTTTCTGCAGCTGGTGCTTAGCCAGAACTTGACCCTGGCATCAAATCACCTTTACCAGAAGCTGCTTGTCTGCAGTCAGGTTAGGGAGGACAGTGTCGAGCACTCCCAGCAAGGAGTGACCAAAGAGGGCCATTATCAAGGCGTAGCTCACCTGACGGAGAGCAAGGGAGGATGCAACATAGATCTACTTTGCCTCATGGTCAAGCTTCTTTGACTCCTTGTTGGGGGGAGGCTTGTCCATGTCCCCAGTATTCCTGGACTTCTGGAACATGGAATCACAGACCAGCCCCTCAGCCAAGGGGCAGTCAGAAAATTTGAGCAGAGAGGCGGTAGAGACTGCATACTTGCAGATCATATTGGCGGGTGGTGTTGGGCAGAAGGCTGGATGTTGCTAAAACTCCAGAGCCAGTCCCAGAATGGCCACAGCCATGGGAAAGGCAACCCCTTGGGATTTGTCCTCACTGAGGATGTCAGTGAAGGGGTGCTGTACTTAGCCCTCTTCTCAACTAACTACAAAGGAACTCCCATGGACTCTGACATCAGCTGGTGGAGTGCCCCAAAAGACACCGGTCCTTGGTCAGTGGTCAGTTCGTTGACTGATTCCTGATTGAATAGATGCATCCTTGAAGACTGCATGGAGGATCTATTGGCATCATCTGAAAATTCTTCACAGATCGCCCACAGCTGCTTATCACCACGGATCACCCTGGAATCATTAGCGTGGGAAATTTCCACTAACAACTGGTCTAGAATAACAGTGCCTTTGCAGGAACCCCTCACGTGGGCAGCTATGGAGAAGATCCACAAACAAAGGTGAAGAGATGTGTGTCAGGGACAACTGACTTTGATGGACTGGTGGGAGCTTGACAGGCACTGGCCAGTCAACCATATGGATTGGGGGTCAGAGATCTACCCAGCCCCGCCAAGGCAGAATGCTGACAGAGAAGCTCCCTGTAGCTCCTCTTTCCATCCAAAGAGGAAGAGAACAAGAAGCATTGACAGTGATGCCGCCCAGCTGAGCAGGATCAAGAACTGATGATATGCGGATGGGAGCAGTGGTAAATAATGGTGAGGATATGCAGAAACTACAAGCAGCATTGGCAAAGTTGGGCAACTGGGTAACACAGCATAGATTAGAACTAAACTCGGGTAAATGTGCTGTTATGCAACTTGGAAGACACAATAGGGAAGTACAATATGAGCTGAATAATATTTATCTTAGGGTGCTAACTGAAGTGAGAGATTTGGGTGTGTTAGTGAATAATGAACTTAATTTTAAAGGCCACTGTAGAGCAACTGTGAGGAAAACAGTGAGCATAATAAATTGAATTGGCACACATATCAGCAGCAGGAGGAGAGAGATATTAGTGCCATTGTATACAGCCCTGGTCAGGCCTCATTTTGAGTATTGTGCGCAGTTCTGGGCACCTTGTAATAAAACTGAAATTGAATCCCTGGAGAATGTACAGAGAAGGGCTACCAGGATGGTTTATGGCTTGAAGGATTTAAGTTATGAAGAGAGATTGGAAAACCTAGATATGTTCCCATTAGAATATTGTAGGCTAAGAGGTGATATGTGCTTGCTATTCAAGGCAATGATGAATGATGATTTGTGGGACTGTCTGGAGTTGGAAATGAAGAGACAGCCGTATGATACTCGATCTCATTTACTACAGTTATCTGGTGAAACTTGTATAACTAATAAAAGGAAGCATTGGTTCAACCAGAGAGTGGTATCTATTTGGAATTCACTCCCAGTAGAGATTATAGGCAGTAGGAATGTGGAGGAGTTTAAGCTAAAATTAGATGCTTACAAGTCAGTACATCTAAAGGGATATAATAAATAGGCTTATGGCAAGCTATATGGACCCTCATCGACTAAGCTCTGTATGTCCTAACATGTTCCAAACATGTTCCTAACTCCGGGAGTCCCTTGACCTCAACCTGTACCTTGACCGCAACAGTTGACCCAGGGTCTGATGGCAAGAAGATGCAACTGGAGGTGTGGTGTAATGCATGGGCACCTAGCTTGGCTGCACTATCACTTGTGGAGGCTAATCATGAGCAGGCATGTCCGGGGATACTGTCTGCCCCACATTCTTAGGAGAGGACTGGGATGACTGGGCTCTTGGAGACAGACTCATTGTCGACTCCCTCTGACAATGGGTTGATGGGGTCAAGAATAGTCTTGACCACCTGACTGACTGACTGATTGACTGATCAGTGTAGAGGTTGCAAGCCCAACTGGGGTACTGTGGAGCTAGCAACCCATCCCTCAGCCAAAAGGGGTCGACCAAAGCTGAGCACTCAACACCCGTGGATGGGGCAGTCAGAGCAGAAGCATGCCCTCTCACAGTACCACGACTGATGGTGGCTTTTCTTACTCTTGTGTTTCTTACCATGGCAGACAGGGCCATCCCTGAAGGTCTCAAGAGCCCAACACATATCACAGAATTTACCCATGAAGGATGCTGTAATGCTGGCCCCAGCTGGGAGCAGCACAGAGGCTGAAAAGGTGCCTGCCACGGAATAAGCTGCCACCTCTTCTATTGCTGCTAGTTGCACTGTTGACCCCGCCACAGCAGAGGATGCCTTGTGACCACTCTTGGCCCACCATTTTGGGTCTCAATCAGCAGGCTGGCATAGAAGAAGGTGAAACTTCTTGTCTTCCATCAAAGACAGGAGCACAATTTAGTAGAGGTTGCAACCTGTAGCCTTGCATGTCAAACCCAGGCAGTACAGGCACAACACATGTGAGTCTGTCCACGACATATTCTGCAGGCACATGACACACTGTTTAAAGACAGGCATGGGCTTTGCTTCCTCATGTTCCATGTTGATGACCAGAGGTTGAGAATTGAACCGAGGAATACACAAAATATATTAGAAAAGTAGAAAAGGAGAAAAGTTACTAAGTTTGCCAATGGTACACTTATTAGGCTCTACAACACGTGGAGCTGTGAAGGAGTAGACCAAGCTCTTCCAGTGAAAAGAAAGGTCTGACATCAGGAAGCAGAGCTGAGAGATATTATTCATGGAAGAAGGGGAAGGGGAGGGACCAAAGTTAGGTGACAGAAGCATCACTGGGAGGGAGGTGGACACCAGTCCATTTAAATAGGAGACAGTCTTAAAGGAATTTACTAATCTGAAAGTGGACAAGACAATGGGGCCGGATGGAATAATCCCAGAGAATTAAGAAAACTCAGGGAGGGGTGTGGCCTGGCTGTGCCGAAGATGGCTGCTCAATTCTGCTTCTCCCTGGGACTACCATCTATCATCATCCATCCTCCTGATCCCAGATTGTCAGCGTTTATCAGCAAGTGAAATATAATTTTACTAGCATCATAGCTCAACTCTAGTAAATTATTTTCTCTATATCATAACTTTATAGCTATAATTTTTCTGCATTTATACTGCTTCTCTGTGAAGGCCTACTACAATGGCTGAGCAACTCCTGCAAAACAGCTCCCTCAGCAGAGTGGAAACCATGTTTCAACAGCTCATCTGTGAAATTAATGACTTAAAAATAACATCTCAACAAAACATCACTGACATGCAAGTGTTAGACCAAAAAATCAATGATGCTGGAGTTAAAGTTGTTCAGAATGAAAGTTCTATTATCATCCTGCAAACCACCATCAGAGAGCAAGACAGAGTTATCAGAAGCCTACAAGATAAAATTGATGACATTGAAAACAGAAACAGACAATAACCTGAGATTGTTGGGTTTTCCTGAAGGTGCAGAACTCAGAGACACTAGTGCATTTCTATTACATGTGCTGCCAGCCTTGCTCAAACTCCCACCTGGTCAAGACCTTACTACTGAAAGATCACACCGTACTTTAAGCCGGAGGCCTGGTCCAGATCAGAAACCTATCCTATCATTGCAAGATTCTTAAACTATGCCCACATTGAACTGATTATCAATAGAGCAAAACAAGTGGGAATGCTTACTTAGCAAGATCATACAATTTCTATTTTTAGATACTTCTCTAAGGAACTCTCTAATAAACGCAGAGCTTTCAATCCTATTAAAACTACCCTACACCAATGAGGGATCAAATTTGCTCTGCACTATCCTGCTGTCATACGCCTGTTTCTGGGTGACTCAACCAAAGATTTCAACACTCCCGAAGCCTTGACTGCATTTCTTGGTGAGCCCCAGCCTCCAACTGCCCCGTTTGGAAATACTGATGTGACCACTTCTCCCACTGTCTCTGCCACTTTCCAATCAGACCGGCACACCCACATTAGGGCTTCAAATCATGAACGCACTGAGAAACCCATATCTCTCCAGGTTGATGCAGCAACTCCTGTCCGAATCTCAGCCTGCTTGATAGACAAAAAGAACTTGAATCCACCTTCTTCTAAACATGCCTGTTGTGCAGATGCTACTCTTTCTAGGCCTACCTCTCAGCACGAGCGACATGTTGGCTTCATTACACCCCTAACCCGCTCCAATAAGTTTTCTATGCTACAAGAGGACTTAAACTCGTCTTAGGAAGACCTCCCAGAATCAGCTGTGGATCCTGTTGGCAATGACCTTGGAAATGCTTTACAGGGCGGCAGATCTCCCAGTTCCTCTTGGGCTGAATTGGTGACCAGTTCCCTTTTCAAATTGACAGAGCCTCCTAAAAAGAAATGGAAGGGGAAGCGCAAAAACAAATCGAACCTATAAATGATGCCTGGGCATATGTATATATTAGTACCTCTCGAGGTTAGTGCCTAATTAACCTCGGCTCTTTGATCACTATCAGAATTTGTCTGCCCTGCCACCGCGCATTGCATTCCTTGTGTGTGCATACTATCGCACCCAGCTGGTTTGGAAAGTGATAAGCTGTACATCGCGATTACAGGCTTTTGGTTTAATAGCATGTCATATTATTTAGGCATCTCATTGTGACAGTCTTGGAGTTTTCTGTCTCAGTGTAATGTCTGCTACATTATACATCCAGTTATTTCTGCATATATTACTCATAATGTCAGTTTTTGAGTACTCCTAATGTTGGGTATGTTCTTCTTTTAAAGGGTCAGTTCTTATATAATGTTAGACTAATTCATATGTGCTCAATGATTTTCTACATTCAGTTAGAGGTGTCTGCCATCTATTTTATCAGTATGTCCTTCTCTCATAACCGTTAAGGGAGGTTGCCTTCTTAACTAATTTGTGATCCAACATCACCCCACACATTTGTTACCATATATAAACATTATAAATTTACAGTATCTTGGGGTTATATTAATGAGGTCCTCAACTAGTTATTCCCTTTGTCCACTACTACATCCCAGACTAACATTTAACAGTTTAATATTTTTCTCTAGTCTCTTTCCCACTCCAACCTGCCTTTATCTAACTTTTAAGTCCCCTTTTCTTTAACCATGGTATACCAACTTCTTGTACTGTTTTATTTATCTATCACTTAGTCTTCAGTTTTACCCTACAATTAGGCATTGCAGGCTATTTTTGAGGTGTTTCATCTTTTTTATTTTACTCAATGTGCTGCAATCAATAATAGATAGCACAGTCTGACTCGAAGCCCTTATGATATGGTTTTTAAGCCTGTGATGTAATCGTATAGCTGAGCTCGCTCGACCCTCTCCAGGTCTTGAAATCTCACTATGTTAAGCAACTCCTTCCCTAGGGGTGATTTTTGGGTCTCTGCTACTATTAAATACCTAGTACTTATCAATAATATATGCAGTACCTCGAAGCCTGAACAAACTCAAGTCTTATCAATCAATCAATCAAATCTTTATTTATTCAGGCGAACATCGTTGAGCATAGCTCATTTACAAGATGGACGTGATAAGGTCAAGGTTAATAATTGATACATATGCAGATAAGTCAAGACACATATATACAGCAAGAAAAAGGCAGAAATTGATTAAACATGATAGTACAAGGTAGGACAATGAAGCAGACTAGGGACTCTAATATATACAATACATATCAACTATGGGGTATCATAATATACAGTCAACACATAGTGCCCAGAGTTTCCAAGGTCCCTGGGTAAGCCGGTGAAGACAAGGAGACACAGTGGTTGAAGTGAACTGAGGAATGATGATCACAGCTTCTGGTGAGTGACAGGGTAGGAAGTGGTTGGGGGACTAGAACAGGGGCTGGGGCTAGTAAAGGAGGTGTGTAGGAATGATAGGGGCTAAGGTTGGGGTCAGGAATGAGTGGGTGAGGAAAAAAAAACAGGGATTGAGTGATTCTGTGGAGGTAAATTAGTCGGAAACAGAAATGTGATCATGTGAAGGCTGCCTGAAAGGGAGAACAGTGGAAATAATGTCTAGGGAAATGGATTGCCAAGTTAGGGTGTCTGACAGAGGGAGAGGGTTAGGAATGTGGATAAATTAGAACTTGTGGAAGCAGTTGCAGTTATCTGGGAAGAGACTTAGATAAAGATGTTTGAAGGATGCTAATGATATCCAGTTAAACAACTTCAGGGTCTTTTGTAAGGTATTCCATGATATAGTTAGAGTATAGCTAATAGCAGATCTCCCGTATCGGGTGTTGACTTTAGGCACCTTGAGCATGATGAAATTGTGGCTTCTTAGTGCATAGGTACTAGCTCTGGACTGGGTGAAGCAATCTAGAATATAATTAGGAAGCTTCTTAGTCAATGATCTGTAAATCCAAAATGCAGCATTTCTGTTTCTTCTGAGATGTAGGGACGTCCAACCGACGGCAGCATAAAGAGAGCAGTGATGAGTGTTAAATGGAAGATCTGTAATGAATCTTAGTGCTCTGTGGTATAGTGTATCCAATTTACTTAAGTAGGAGATGGGGCAGTGACTGTAAAGAAAATCTGTATAGTCAAGCACTGAAAGAAATGTGGCCTGAACCAACCTCATCTTGGAATCTCTGGTTAGGAAGTGCCTTATTCTGAAGAATAAACCAAGTCTTTGGCGAAGTTTTTTTAGAAGTTCTTCAATGTGGACTGTGTAGTCAAGCCTACTATCTATCCACACACCCAAATACTTGAATTTCTCTACATAGTCCAGGTTTTCTCCTAGGATAGTGGATAGCTGGGGGAGGTTGTTTAATGAGGAGGGACTTGTACGGCTTTGGCTGGAGAACAGCATTGCTTTTGTTTTTTTAGCATTTAAAAGAAGTTTCTTTTTCCAAAAGTTGATGTTGTAATAAGAGAAATTCTGCTTGTAGAATTTCACAAGCTGTAGCAGGCGAGGGGTTGCTGACATATAAAACAGTATCATCTGCAAACAAGTGAACAGATGCTCTGGTAAGGTTTGAATCAATGTTATTAATATAAATGGCAAAAAGGATAGGGCCCAGGATAGAACCTTGTGGTACTCCTCTTAAAAGAGGTTTTAGTGGAGAAAAATCACCTTCGGCCTTCACTTGTTGTGTCCTTACCATGAGATAACACCTAAACCAACTAAGGGAGGATGGATCCAGGCCTATGGAATGCAAGGAGGAAAGTAACAGTTCATGGTCCACCGTGTCAAAAGCCTTGCTTAGATCTAGGAATACAGCACAAACACTATTTTTTTATCCAATTCAGTTTGCCAGTCATTTGTAACTTTAGCCAATGCAGAAATAGTACTATGCCTAGCTCTAAACCCAGATTGTGCTGGATTTAAAAGATTAGTTTCTTCAAGGTAGTCTCTTAGCTGGATGCTCACTATTTTTTCTAGCAGCTTGGATAGCACTGGAAGGATAGAAATTGATCTATAATTGTTAAGTTCCATGGGGTCCCCTGATTTCAATAGGGGAAAAACTTGGGCTGTTTTCCATATAGCAGGAATAGAACCAGTTGTCAATGACAGATTAAAGAGATGTGTTAAGGGAACTGCAATGATATGTACTGCAATCTTTAGAAAGTAGGGGTCAATGGAGTCTGCACCTGCACTTTTTTTGATATCCAACTGCGAGATTAGTTCCTCCACTTGATTCAACAGAACTGATTTGAAGGAGAAGGAGGAAACCGGACTCTGAGACCCTGCGTACTGGGAGCTTAATTGTGCATGTAGCAGGTTAGCTGGGGAGGAGTCGAATGCAAGGCCAACAATTGTAAAGTGGTTATTGAATGCATCTAGTATTTCCAGCCTGTCTGAAATTATGCCTTCACTGTGATGCAGATGGTTTGGTAGTGCAGTGCTTGAGTCTTGGCCTACTATACCCTTAATAGTGCTCCAGAACTTGGTAGGATTGTGGCAGGAGGAGTCGAGCTCAGCCCTATAATAGGCAGCCTTTGCATCCCGTACTTTCCTGGTACAACTATTTCTGGCTTTCTTGAATAACGTCCAGTCATTTGGGATCTTGGTCTTCCTCGCTTTTTCCATAATTTATCCTTTCCAGCAGTGCAGTTTTAAGGTCAGCTGAGAACCAACGGCAAGATTTGTTTTTTATTTGAACACAAGTGATTGGTGCATGAATGTTAAGGGCACCTAAAATTATGTTGTTTAACACCTGATGTGCTTTTTCCACAGAGTCTGCTAGGTAGAACTCTTGCCATCTGGAAGAATGACTTAGATCATGCAGATAAGCCTCAATATTGAAGATTTTTTTGGATCTCCTCAGAAGGAATTTAGCTGGGGGCGTTGGTTTGTTGGATGATCTTACACCAGCAATAAGGCAGTGGTCACTTATGTCACTGAAAAGCACTCCAATGTGCGTGAATAGATGGGGTTTATTCACCAGTATGATATCCAGTAGTGAGCTATTGCTCAGGTTCTTTTTGTTGATTCTTGTTGGTTCGGTTATCAGTTGTGAGAACCCATATGTGTGACAAAACGATACTAAAGGTGTTGCAGCCTTGGATAGCCAATTTAGATTTAGATCACCTAGGATTATGATTTCTTCAGTACCTGACTTGAATAAATACCCCAAGTGGTTTAGAAGTTTGTAGCCAGCTGAGGGGGGCCTGTAACAGCCAATTAGATGGAAAGCTGCCTTGTTGGGGAGAGCCACTCTGATGGATAGACATTCGAATTCCTTGGACAGGGATGTTGCATCTGAGCAGGTTGCAGTTATACTAGATTTTACATAAATAGCCACTCCCCCGTCCCTGGTCTGGCGATCTGTTCTGAATAGTTGGTAATTGGATAAGTTAATGTCTCTATCTGCTGTGGTAGGTTTGAGCCAAGTCTCGGACACCACTAGAAAGTCTGGCAAGGTATGGGCAACCCAGGCTTGTATCAGCGTAAGCTTTTTTAGGAGGCTGCAGGCATTGATATGTATAAAGCTTAGACCTTTGGCTGAGGCTAAGTCTGCTGGTGAGGTAATGCAATCAGGGGGCCTGGGTTAATTTCCACATTTCCAATACAGATCAATAGAAAGAATAATAGATTCATAAGGGCTTCAGGAGATAAGATGAAGGGACTGACTTTGGCCCTCCTGTTCATATTCAGGGGCTTCTGTTTAGAGGTATTCCAATCGGGGATATGGATTCGCGACAATTTACTGAATAGCAAACAGGTGGACAGGCGTAAAGGGGAACTGTATACCCAATAATGGAGCACAGAGCGAAACTCAGACAGGGTAATTTGAGTCCCTCCATGGAGCTTGACCCCCTGAATGTGATGTGGCACAGGTAAGGCATAAATGAGGATCCGGTCTTTCTTCAATAAGGGTGAATGACAGAGAATAGAAAAATGAGTTGCATTCTTTAATGTGGAAGTGACCGGGAGGGTATCATTCACGATGAACACCATGAACAATAGGGATAGAAATAGCCAAAGGGATCCCCCCATTGTGGAAGCAGTACAGATGACTGAAACCAGCTAGTAAGTGACAGCATAGTTATAGGGAGAGCAGAAGGGATAGCAGCAATGGAGGGTTACTGGTTGGATGACACAGTAGGGGCAAGAGCCTGATTACTGGCTAGCGTGGCAATGAGGGCGGGAGATGCAAGTCGGCTGGAAAAAGCCTATAAAAATAACACTCAAGGAGGGGGAAGGGCGGGTGAGCATAAATTTTGCGGCTTTCCTGTACCTTCCCTTGCTGTCTCCCTGGCTTCCTGGTCCCTGAAGGCGGCCAAGCGGTTGCCGCCCGTCCGCTGGCGGAGCGTGGCTCCAGTCACTCAACTGAGAGCTTCAATCAGGGAGCTTTGACTGGGGAGAGACAGAGGAAGGCACAGTGAATAAACTTATAGCAGGAACAAGCGTTCTGCTCAGCAAGGTGACAATAAATTAGCACAATAAAAGGCTGTGGGGGGTGCTGAGGCGCCGTAGCGTCTGGCCCACTTTAAGTAAAACTAAAGGCTGTAATCACTCAAGCACAATTCAACTAACAATAGCCCCAAGGATTCCCCATAAACATGAAAACAGCTCCTTTTTTGCAGTAGTAAACAGAGGATCAAAGAACTCCAAAAAACAGTTTTTGTAAATACAGTCTAGGCAATGCAAGTCAATGGAGCAAGGGGGACCCATGGGATGCGAGGCCTTGAGAGCGCCCGCCTTCCGATTGGTTTGTGGCTTTCCAGTACCTTCCCTCGCTGTCTCCCCGGCTTCCTGGTCCCTGAAGGGGGCCAAGCGGTTGCTGCCCGCCCGCTGGCGGAGCGTGGCTCCAGTCACTCGACTGAGAGCTTCAATCAGGGAGCTTTGACAAATGTCATATTGCTGGAATGACTACATATTCCTATTCAATACAAGACTTTCACCAGATACCACCCCCCCATACAATTTGGATCTTGTAATGCCTCGACACCCCATAAATCCTTATACTATCTGGACCCTACTCACTCCATTTTAACTGAACATTCCTCCTACATAAACACTTCTGTGTCTAAGCATTATGATTATGTGAGTAAGTACAAAGTAGATGGCACAAGTACAGCTGCTCTTACAATTTTAGGACTTAGCCAACCATGATGGCATACTGTTTGTATTGCAGTAATAGTGTTTCAGCTCAGTTCTTTTTTCCAATCTACCTTAGATTCAAGATGTATTATTATGTCTGGGATTGCATATACTTTCTATAATCCCCTTTTCATATATGGTAAGATGTTCATGGTCCCCCGGGAATTATTATGTTCACTTTAGTTCTAGTCACAGTTATAACTTGATAGAAATAATTGTTTACAGTTTGTATCTTGGGTTTAAGATCATTTTCTCCCAAGATTTACTTACTATTTACATGCTCTGTAGTATAACAAAAGAGTCTTGGCGATTTCACCGACTCATATCTTGCTATATTACCTAAAGACTTCATAATGTGTTAGTATAACAAGCATAGGTTTTGTTTAGTAACTATATATATGTCTTCTATATTCTTTTTACTACCTCTCTTCCTTCTGAGACCCAATGGAAACATTCACCCAGGATTTAAGTATTTCCACAAACTAAATATCCTGCACACATTTGACTGTGCTAGCCCTCTCCCTTCTGAGTCTGTAACATCCTCTAGCTCTTTCAATATGAGTCCCTTACTTCTTATGTGTGTTTTCATACTCATCTCCCCATTAACATGAGCGATCTAATTCTACATTCATGGAATGTTAAGGGACTCAACTCACCTTGTAAATGAAAGCAAATACTTTCTTACCTCAAAAAGCATATAACTCATATTTCTTTCTTACAAGAAACAAAACTTTTAATAGAGGATGTCGACATACTCGGAAGGGATTGGGTCGGTCAAGTATATGCGTCCTCCTCTACTTCTAAAAAATTGGGGTTGCTATTCTATTACATAAATCCCTTAACTGGACCCTTATCAAATCCATCTCCAATTCAGATGGCAGATTGATTATAGCCCACTTAAATACCCCTGCAGGCCCACTTATGTTAGTCAACATTTATGCCCCTAACTCTGATTCACCTGAATTCTTTCATAATATGGCCCAACAAATTATGAACAGTAACTTTAACAATTCTCATATACTTGTAGGTGGGGATTTCAATTTAGCTTTGGAAGCACATTTAGACAGAAGTAACTCTTCATGACCTAAAGATGGGCAAGCAATGTGAAAGGGCAGCAAGGAGGGCTGGGGGGATACTGGGATGCATAGGGAGAGGCATCACCAGTAGAAAACAGGAAGTTATTATCCCTCTGTACAGACAGCTGGTGAGACCCCATCTGGAGTACTGTGTGCCGTTCTGGAGACCCAATCTCCAAAGACATAGACAGGATGGAAGCTGTACAGAGGAGGGCAACTAAAATGGAGCAGGGTCTGCACCGAAGACATATGAAGAGAGACTTAAGGAGCTTAATATGTTTAGCCTCGAGGAAAGGAGGGCGAGGGGACATGATAGAAACTTTCAAGTACCTCAAGGGAATCAACAAAGTCCAAGAGGGTAGCATCTTTCAAAAAAAGAGGTGTGCAAGAACAAGAGGGCACAATTTGAAGATAGAGGGGCGGCTCAGAGGTAATTTAAGGAAGTATTTTTTCACAGAGAGGGTTGTGGATGCATGGAACGGCCTTCCGGAGGAGGTTGTGGAGTCAAAATCAGTGGTGGAATTCAAGCATGCATGGGATAGTCATAAGGCAGTTCTGGGGGTAGGAAGAAGTAGGCTGCTGGTTAACTAGGATCTGCAGCTTATCCAGTAGGTAGGGAAATGGGCAGACTGGGTGGGCCAAGAGGTCCTTATCTGCCGTCAAATTCTATGTTTCTATGTTTCATGTGATTCCCACCCCAAAAGTATTTCTGCATTCTCAATGCTAATGAAAGACTTGGGTCTCACCAACATTTGGAGACTACACCACCCTAGACAGTGTGACTATACTTTTTACTCACCGCTTCATAACTCTTATAGCAAAATTGACTACTGGTTTTCTTCCCCATTCATCACTGAAAAAAATATCACTGCAACTATCCTCCCAGTTACTATATCAGACCATTCTCCTATAAATTTACATCTTATTTAGGGCCCGCCCCCATATAAATCCCCCTCTTAGCGTCTAGACCCACTCTTATTGAAAGACCCCGATTTCTTACCTTGGATTAGATCCCAAATTCAAGAATTTCTTTCCTTTAACAACACTCCTGATGTTTCTCAAGGTACCATCTGGGAAGCACTTAAAGCAACAGTTAGAGGGAATATAATAAGCTATGCAGCACACAAGAAAAAACTAAGGTAACAGCAACTGGCCAATTTAGAGAAATCTCTTAAAGAAAAAGAAACCCAATATTATAAAACAAAAAATCCAGATAATAACTCACAACTTCACCTTGAAATTCTTCAGTTTAGAATTAAAATCAACAAATTAATATCCAGGAAAGCTGAACTCACCCTCCTTAGACTTAAAAACCGTTATTGTGAACAAGGGGATAAATGTGGGAAGCTGCTTGCTTATCAACTCAAGAATCAACAGATGGACAGACATATTGCCAGTTTGAAAGATCCTTCAGGCAAAATCCATACAGATAATCCCTCAATTAACCATATTATGCAATCCTTCTACCAACAATTATACTCTCACCCCACTCCCCCACATCCTGAATATATACAACAATTTCTGGACAATTTACAGTTACCACACCTCTCCCAACAAGATATGGCTTTGCTAGAGGAACCCTTTTCCCTAAAAGAGATACAAGCAGTGCTAAATTCCCTTAAATCTGGTAAAGCTCCTGGGAGTGATGTTTTTTCCGTAGACTTTTATAAACCCCTAGCTGGCATCTTATGCCCCTTATTGTTAAAGGTCTTCAAAGAGGCATCTTCACAAGGTAAACTTACCTATTCTATGACAGAAGCCATTATAACCATCCTACCAAAGAAAGATAAAGAACCTTCTCTCCCATCCACTTACAGGCTGACATCATTATTTAATACGGATGGGAACATTTTTGCTAAAATTTTAAATACTCGGTTAGAATCAATAATTTCAAAACTTGTCCACACCTCCCAAGTTGGATTTATGAAAAATAGAACTGGTTCTGATCTGATCATCTCCGCTCATTATTTAATTTAATCTACAAAGCGAAATCTCTTAAATCACCTGCCGCAACTATTGCCATCAACTTTGAAAAGGCATTCAGTTCTCTCAATTGGACTTATTTGTTTCATGTTCTATCCCACTTTGGTGTCAGTAATTAATATTTTGTACATGGATTCAATTACTATACACCCTCCCCTCTGCCTGGGTTCTTACTAACTCTACTCTGTCCTCATCCTTTCATCTGCCAAGAGGTACCAGGCAAAGGTGCCCCTTATCCCCCACTCTTTTTATTCTAGCTATGGAACCCCTATCAGCTGCTCTTCATCAATTCTCCATGATCCAAGGTATCCCTATCGGTAATTCCCGCTATACTGCACTATCCTATGCAGATGACCTCCTCATTCTACTCAAAAATCTTGACATTTCGGGACCACCCTTAATTAAGTTACTTAGCAACTTTACTTCACTTTCTGGGCTCACTCTGAATCTAAACAAATCAGAAACAATGCTATTGAATAATTTTTGTAACCCTTCTATGAATACAATATTAGGTTTTTGTTGCATCCCTCAAGGTATCTCTTATCTTGGAATACAGATCACCTCTAAATTAGACAAGATATGGGACACCAATCTTTCCCCATCATTAGCAAATATTAAAAGCACTCTCAACAGATGGAAACTGCTTAACCTCTCTTTTAATGGGAAAATCTCCACTATCAAGATGTCAATAGCTCCCAAAATACTGTATCTATTTTCTAATATCTCTTTAACCCTCCCTACTTTTTTTTGTCAGAATTGATGATAAAATTGGCAATTTTTTCATGGGAAGGCAAAATTCCCAGATTTAGTCGTAACAAACTGCGTTCCCACTGGTCCAAAGGGGGCTTCAGGCTCCCTTGGTTCCAAGCATATTTTTGGGTCTTCCGCACTGCCCAGACCATAAAATGGTTTAATAAACCCAGCAATAAATCACTGTTGTGGGTCAATATGGAAACATCTCTATGTCCAGGCAATGTCACCACTTCCTTCATTTATAACCCTCTCCCCCAATTTAAAATCTCACCCTACTATAGCATCATCTATATACTACTGGAAAATAATTCATAAACACCTTAAATCCAACCCAGCCCCTCTCATGTATGCCCTCATGTGGGGGAACCGTAACATCACTCTTGATAATCACCCACTTTTTTGTTGTAATTGGGAAAACAGAGGCATTTTTTTTTCTTGGAGGATATACTTATACCTCAGACTCTCAAATTAAAATCCTTTTCTGACCTGTGCAAACAATGGAATCTTCCCCAGCATGATTTCTGGAAATATCTACAGTTACGCATTGCATGGAACCTTTATCTTCCTACTATTCCTCATCAATCTTTATATGATTCTTTTATTTCTAAATGGATCAAACTCTAAATTAAATGGTATCATTTACAAACATATCAGCAATACAATTCCAGATCAATCTATCATTGCAAAAAATAAATGGAGTACCCTTTTAAATTATAACATAACCAATTCACAATGGCATAACTGCTGGCTATCCTGCCATAAATCTTTCAAGGATAATCGCAGTTCACTCATACAAACCAAAATTCTGCATCTATGGTACAGAACTCCTGACATTTTGCAAAAAATGGGCTTAATGAACAACAATAAATGTTGGCGCTGTAACTCCCCCAATGGCAATTTGCTACATATTTTATGGCATTTTCCTCCCATACACAATCTTTGGCTTCATATTCATTTCTTTGCAATGAAAGTGATTGGTCTATCCTTTGCATTAGATCCAAAACATTGCATACTTGGTATTTTCAATGCTCATGCATACAAAATATCCCACTCTCAGAATAGGTGGTTATCCCTACTATACCTTCAAGTTAAATGCCTTATAATAGTTCTCAGACTTTGTCACAGTGAGCCTCCCCAAATCCATGGAAAAGATTTTGAGCCTCCCCCAAAAATTTAAATAATCTTGGGCCTCCACAAAGAAAAATAACATACTGTACTTTGAGCAGTACACCATGAATAAACTGAAAGCCCTTTGAGTACTTGGCTCACATTCAGTTATTTGTCTTATACTGATGTGGAACCTTTGAAAAAGTGTTCCTGTGCTCAGAGGTGTTATCTGAATAACAAATAAATAAAATAAACAAATATTATTATTTAGCTTATTGTACCCCCCCACCACCACCACCACAGGCAAACCTACGTACTTTGCTAATTTCATTGTTGAACCATTGTTACCCCTTGTTACAGTACCTTCATGGGTCAGACTACTTTCTCTGTTTCCTCTCTATATTTATTTATTTAGTTTTTGTTGACTGGGTAAGTGCACTAGACAAATCCTGCCTATGTTATGAAATAACCTTCCTGCATACTTTGCCTCTCCCCATCCTTCCTTGCTCCTAAGCAACTTCTCAGGGATTGCCTTGCTCCTCCCTGCTATTGCTCCTAGCACTTCTATGCTCAACCCTTGTATTTGGGCTGTTCTGCCATCAGGCTACACATTGATCAATTACCACCTCTCATTATTAGTTTATTATTGCATAGAGGAGAATTATGCCAGTACAGGAGCTGGGGAATGTGTTGAGGTAACGACCGGAAAGTAAGGGTCCCAGGATGGAGCACTAGGGGACCCCAGAATGGATGGGTCAGGTGTTGGACAGGGTGCCATTGATGTTCATGCACTGGGATCTAGCTGAGAGGTAGCTAAAACCAGGCAAGGGGACCAGCAGAGAAGCCAAGTTGGAGGACAGAGTCAAGCAGGAGGGAATGGCAGACAGTGTCAAAGGACTTGGAGAGGTCAATGAACACTGCTCTGTCAAGGTTGCCAAAGTCAGGAGCAGAGTACAGGTAGTTAGAGAACTCCAGGAGAGCAGTAGTGGTGCTGTGTCCTGAGCAGAAGTCGTGCTGTTCTGGGCACATAATGTCATACTTGGTCAGGTACTTTGGAGAGTGGGGGGAGGATGGAGATCAGCTGGTAGTTTTTGGGGAGGATCTATCTCCACTCTTGTATATAGGTGTGATAATGTTAGTTTTTCAAGCACTAGGGGACTGACCCATACATAGGGACCGGTTAAGTAGGCCCGTCAGGGGGACTAGAACAACATCCATGACCAGGCGGAGGATCCTGGAGTTGAGAGAGTCATTAATGGGGCTATTGCTACCGAGAGCTTTTAGCAGGTGTGGCCTGGCTTTGTGTGGGGATATCTTGGGCAGATAGAATGGTGGGCAATGCAGGACAAGGGGGAAAGAAGCAGGGGCAGGATCAAAGAAACTGCTGGGGAGGATGAAGCTTAGGTCAGAGAAAGTGGTATCGAGGCAGTTTGCTATGTCAAGGGGATCTGTGGTAACAGTGCCATCGACGGAGAGCTGAGATGGGGGGGAGCGAATCTTCCTGTTTAGCTCTTTCATGCTATCCCAGAAAGTCCAGGCCAAGCCCCAGGAGGATGCGAGGGTGGCCTGGTAGTGCTCCGCTTTGGCCCAGGTGTACTTATTGCGCTCCACGTTGTAGGCTTGTCTATCAGCCGACTTGCCAGATTCAACAGTGATGTGCCAGAGGTTATCCCTTTCCTTAAGTTTCTGGATAAGGGATGGGGTGACCCATGGGGCATTTTGATTTTTGGTGCGGATCCTAGTGAGGGGAGTGAAGAGGTTGCAGGTATTGCTAAAGGCACTTGTGAAGAGGTTAAGAGCAGAGTCGATGTTAGGAGCGTGTCTGATAGGGGACCAGTCCATCTAGGCTAGATGTTGTTAAAGTTTTCTGAGGCTGCCTGGGCATAGGCACCGGTACAGAGTGGTTCGGGACACTGGTTTAGGAGTGGAGGAGGACCAGAGACAGAGGACTGGGGAGTGATCACTTAGCGAGTCGGGGAGGATATTGATATCCCGGGTTTTATGGGGGCGGTTGGATATTATAAAGTCTAGGAGAGTGCTGGTTCCACTAGTAGTTCCTTCTTGCACTTTTTCGCATTGAACCCAGCTGCCACTTCTCCGACCATACCTCAAGTTTGGTGAGGTCCCCTTGTAGTTGTTTCCATCCACCCTTTTCATCCACCACTGCCCCCATTTTTGTATCATCTGTGAATAGACTAACCCTGCTCCCAACTCCATGTGTAATATCTGAGATAAAGAGCCCCAATAGCACTGAGCCCAGCACCGAGCCCTGCGGCACAACAGTTGTCACCAGTCTAAGTGTCGAGAGCTCCCTCCACTACCACCCGCTGCAACCTCCCCTGCAGCCAGTTCCTTATCCAGTTTGTCAGCTTCATTCCCACCCCTGCAGCAGTCAGCTTCCCCCTCCAGCCTCCCATGAGGCACTGAATCGAAGGCCTTGTTGAAGTCCAAGTACAGGACATCTACAGCATGTCCCATATCCTGCTCTCTTGTTACCCAGTCAAAGTATTCTATTGGATTGGTCTGACAAGACCTCCCCGAGAAGAACCCATGCTGCCGGCCATCCTGGAGGTCATTATCCTTGAGGAACGACACCAGCCTCTCCTTCAGTATTGTCTCCATAAGTTTACCCACTATGGAAGTGAGACTGACAGGCCAATAATTCCCTGGCTTATCCCTAGGGTCATTCTTGTTTATGGGCACCACATGGGCAACCCTCCAGTCCTGAGGCACCCATCCCATGTCCAGGGAGGTGATGAACAGGTCCGCCAGTAGCTTGGCCAACACCTCCACTATTTCCCTCAGCACCCTGGGGTGGATACCATAGAAACATAGAAACATAGAAGTTGATGGAAGATAAGGACTGCAAGGCTCATCCAGTCTGCCCATTTCCTTTTCTACCTTATAAATGTGCCATTGGCCTTTGCTCTGTCAGTGACCTATCTATTCATAGTCATTTGTATTGCTCCCTTATGCCTATCCCATGCCTGTTTGAAGCCCTGCACTGTATTCATAGCCACCACTTCTTGTGGTAAGCCATTCCATGCATCTACCACCCTTTCTGTGAAAAGAATTTCCTCACATTCCCCTTAATCGGCCTCCCTCTAATCTCATGCTGTGTCCTCTTGTCCTGCTATTTTTCTTATATTTAAACATGTTAGACATTTCACCTTGTTTATGCCCTTAAGGTGTTTGAATGCCCCGATCATATCACCTCTCTCTCTCCTTTGCTCAAGGGTATACATATTGAGCTCCGTTAATCTGTCCTCATATGTCTTCTGATGCAGTCCCTGCACCATTTTGGTTGCCCTTCTCTGGACTGCCTCAATTTGGTTAATGTCCTTGTGAAGGTGTGGCCTCCAATACTGCACGCAGTACTCCAGATGGGGCCTAACCAATGTCTTGTACAGAGGGATTATTACCTCCCTCTTACGACTTGTGATACCCCTACTAATACACCCTAACACCCCTAGCCTTACCTACTGCTTTAGAGGTCTGCTTGGATGATTTTAGGTCATCAGTGATGATGATGCCCAAGTCTCTTTCTTCCTTGTGACTGCTAGCAACTCCTCCCAGCCTATAAGTGGCTTCAGGGTTTCTCTTCCCTATGTGCATGATTTTGCACTTCTTTGCATTAAATCCCAGTTGCCACTCTTCTGACCATTCTGCTAGTTTATCCAGATCTCTTCTCATTCTGCCCACCCCATCTGGATCATCTACTCTGTTGCAGATCTTGGTGTCATCTGCAAACAGACAAGCCTTACCCTCTAGTCCATCTGCGAGGTCACTAATGAAGATGTTGAATAGGACTGGCCCCAGGACTGATCCCTGAGGTACCCCACTTGTGACTTGCATCTCTTCTGACTGTATACCAGTTACCACCACTCTCTGTTTTCTGCCAGTCAACCAGTTTGCCACCCAGTTGACCAACTTCTGACCCACCCCGAGCCTACCTAGCTTATTTATCAATCTTCTATGTGGAACAGTGTCAAAAGCTTTGCTGAAGTCAAGGTAGGCGACATCAACTGCTCCCCCTTGGTCCACCACTCTGGTTACCCAGTCAAAGAAATCTATGAGATTAGTTTGACAGGACCTTCCTTTTGTAAACCCATGCTGTCTTGGATCCTGTGCCCCTATGGATTCCAGGTATTGCACTATCCTTTCCTTAAGGAGTGCCTCCATAATCTTGCCCACTACTGAGGTAAGACTGACCAGTCTGTAGTTCCCTGCCTCCTCCCTGCTACCACTCTTGTGGAGCGGGATCACATGAGCCCTTCTCCAGTCTTCTGGGACCTCTCCTGTGCTCAGAGACTCACTAAACAATTCTGCTAATGGCTCTGCTAGTTCCTTCTTTAGCTCCTTAAGTACCCTGGGATGTATGCCATCAGGTCCCATTGCCTTATCCACCCTGAGCTTAGCAAGCTCTTGTAGGACCCTTTCTTTTGTGAAGGGAGTAGTGCTCACCTCCCTCCCCCCTGTGTCCATGATGCTGAGCTGTGGGCCCTGCCCTACCTTCTCTTCAGTAAATACTGAGCAAAAGTATCTATTTAGGATAGATGCTTTTACAGGGTCCTCCTCCTCCTCACATGCTCCCTTTTCTCCATTAAGCTTGCAATACCCCTCTGGACTTTCTCCTTTCACTAATGTATCTATAGAAAGTCTTGTCACCTTCTTTACTGTTTGTGCTAGTGTTTCCTCAGTTTGGGACTTTGCCTGCCTTACTGCCTTACCTGCTTCCCTTAGGGCAGTTTGGTATGCCTCCCTATCTTCATCCCGCTGTGTTCCCTTATATTTCCTGAAGGCCAGCCTTTTGGCTCTGACCTTTTCTGCTACTGTATTTGAGAACCAAAGTGGTTTCCTTCTTCTTTTGCACTTCCTTTCTGTCTAACACAATGGGATGTTGCTTCAAGTATTGCATCCTTATGCTTGCCCACTTTGCCTGTACCCCCTCACCTGTGTTTCTTTTTGCCAGGGCTAGCTTAACTCTGTTGGCCATCTTATCAAAGTCAGCTCCTCTGAAGTCCCATATTTTTGCCTTGGAATGGGATGATTTAGATGTAGTAGCCAAATTGAACCATACCATGTGATGGTCACTGGCCCCAGGTGACCTTCTACCTGGAGATCTGTGATCCCGTCTTTGTTAGTCAGTACTAGATCTAGGATAGCCCTGTCTCTTGTGGGTTGCTGTACCAGTTGTTTGAGGCCCTCCCCTGCAGGAATCCACTATGAGTCTAGTTCTGGCAGATGTTCCTGCTGGTATTGACCAATCTGTATCTGGCATGTTGAAGTCTCCATTATCAGAACCTCCCTTTAGCTGTCATGTTTTTGTATATCTTCTAACAGTAATGTGTCTATGTCCTCCCTCTGGTCTGGGGGCCTGTAGACAACCCCAGTTCTTATGGCTGTCCCATTTCCTGTTTCAGGGTGACCCACAGTTCTTCTGGCTCCTTATGTGTATTCTGAATTTCTGTAGCTTTGATATTTTCATTAACATACAGGGCCACTCCTCCCCCTTTGCACCTCGGTCTCTTCTGAACAATACATAGCCAGGTACTGAAGTCTCCAAGTGTGGTTACTGGTAAACCATGTCTCACTAATTGCTACTATGTCCAGTTTAGCCTCTGACATTATTGCCTGCAGGTCTGGGATCTTATTTCCCAGGCTGTGAGCATTTGTGTACATGATTTTCCATTGGCCAGATTTTGGTGTGTTAGTTGTTGGGTGAAGTTTGGCATTACCCCTGTGCATCGTATGGGGAGACAAACCTTTTTTCTTACCTGGTGATGCAAATGAACGGCAAACATGCTGAATTCCTGTTTGACCATCAGGTCCTGGTGCCTTGCCCACCCTTAATGACCTCAGACCCTCTAGTACTCTTTTCCCCTTGATCATTCCATCCATCATCTCCTCCCCTACCACCCCCACCCTCCCAGTACATGATGGTAGTGGGCCATCATGTTTGTTTTCCCTCCGGACCCCAGGACTGGGGGATGGTTCCAGAGGTCAGACAGCCAGTCAGAAGACCCTCAAGGGCACATCTTCCCAGAGCAACAACCAATCAAAAGGAGATATCATATAAGGGGGGGCAATTGAACAAATGAGAGAGCTTTTCTTTCACCTATTGACTGCCTTGTGCTGCAGCACAATTATCTCATTTGCTGCTGCACTTCAAGGCAATGGGAAACTTTTGTGTGAGCACCACTGTAACGTACCATGCCCTGACAGCCTAAGACCCACAAGTGAGCCAAGGTGGTTCCCACCCTGACACCACCTCCGCCCATGACTCAAATATTGGCTAGGCCTAGTGGGACTATGCCAGTGACCCCACTAGCAATGTCTGCGCCCCAGCTGCCACCACCCCACCATCATTCCAACCCTGCATTCAAATGGCCTTAAAGGTTTCATGGTCAATTAAGTGCTGGATTTAGGGAAGGGTGGCTTACAGCCTGGCAATGCCTATTAGGGTGTAACCCCATGTGGGTGCCCTGACTTCTAATTACCAGCTGGCTTGAACTTTATATCTCAATATGAAGATGATCTGTCTGAGTCTGATGACAAGGGTTGGTATGATAAGACAGTACTTACATGGAGCTCAGCAGCACATCTTCCAGTGTAAAAGGAACACTATGACTTCATTAGGATTATTTATCTGTTATTTACTATTAATTATTTATAGCCAGTTTATTGCACAATTCAAAACTAAAACAGCAGAGGCCAAGTGACCCAAGAACATGTCCCCATTGCATAGATGTAGGGGCTGATGAGTTCCATGTAAGTACTGGATTGTATTATATTCACTCTGGCACTGTCCTTGAGTTTGGATGCTACCTCCATTGTGCCTAGTGCTATGGGATGATAAGGACCCATTCAGGGACCTGAAGTTCTTCTCTCACCTTCTTTGGAGAATCCATCTTCTCTCAATGTCCCCCTCAAGGAGGTAATGATTGCAGGAAAGTACTGTATAAGAACTTAGAGAACCAGTGGAATAAATCCCCTTTTTTCCTTTTTCTGCCAATTGATAATGCTGTATTTGATTTGTGAAAATGGTATGATCTTGTCAGTCTTGGCTGGGTCAGCACCTCAGTGTTTGGACTGCTGGTATGTTTTTCTTCCTGAGAGCTTTAAGGCCTTCAAAGAACAACCAGAAGCTTCAGGTCTGGTGGTCGGTGCTGTCCAGCATAACAGTAAGACAGTCTGGAATCCTACTACACATCCTCTGAGTAAGGAGTCTAAGTGCCTTGACCAGTCCAGCTGCAGAATGTAAGTGACAGGGACACCAGTTGAGTGACCAGCAAACTATTGTAATTATTTTATTCACTGCTACACACCTTGTGGATTCAGCTACTGAACTGAGACTTCATTCCCCCTGGTATCAGAAGAATGCCCCATGACACCTCAGCTGTGGCTTATCAGTGGTGAAACACCATCTGCAGGTCTCCATGGGTCTAGCAGATGTAGGTTTGAGGCGTATGCTGCAGCAATGGTACTTAGGAGGCATAGCTTGTTGCACTCCTTTCCCTGTAATCAGGACATCCGGCACATGGTTCTGGATCTCCTGTTCATCTCTACTGTTCAGACCCCTAATGGAGGGGAACCTGAAAGATATCCAGGAGTTAGAAAAGATCATGATGGTAGTCTTGTTTGCAACTACCCTAAACAGCAGTAAGCAATGCAATGTTGCCTTGAATTCTGTGTCACTGGCACAGCAGTCCAAACCCAAGCTTGAGGGCTCCATTCTGAGTTCCTTTCAAGGACCTAGACAGCAACAGCAGCAACCTCAGCAGTAGCCGAGGCAGCAATACAAGCAGCACTGGTTGGCTAGGTCAACCAACAAATCCAGTGTTCAAGGCCAGGTGATAAGAGGGGTGGTGGTGGTGATGCTTCCATTGGCCTGTCCTCCAGGGTCTCTACAAGGTTAAAAAAGTGACAGGCTATGGAATATCATTTCTGTGCCCTTCCAGACCCTGCTATAGCTCCTGATTGTGGGGTCAACTCTTCTACTTCCTACTACACTGGTCTGCTATCCTACAACAGGGGTCTGTTATCACATTAGACAAGTAAGTCTTGGAAGTCATGGGATCAGGATTATCCCTGGAATTTGAGATGCTCCCTTTATGATGGCCCATAGTACCATTGGAGTATTTGGTGTCTACAGACACACTGTCTGCATTGTAGAGTGAAATCACTAAGCTCATAGAGTGCCATGCAATTGAGTTTGTTTCAGACAGTGCAGCATTGAAGGAGTTCATGTCTCACTACTTTTTAGCACCCAAATGGATGAGTGGTTTGCGCCCCATTCTTAACCTGTATGTTGTGCGCAAGTTTGCATGCAGTCACAAGTTTTGTATAATAACCCTCAACCAGATCATACCATCCTTGGAGTTGGGAGCTTGATTCTGCTATCTAGATCTCCAGGATGTGTATTTTCACATTCCAATCCATCCATCGTATTGACAGTTTCTCCATATCTGAGTATAGGGAACCCCATATCAGTTCAGGGTGATGCCCTTTGGCTTGTCATTGGCACACAGAGTGTTCACCAAGTGAGTCAGTGTGGCTTTTCTCTTGCACTGCTCTATCAAGGTACCTTAATTTAATGACTGTTTCATTATGGCAATGGGATGGACATGGAATGGTTGGTATGCCAACTGCATGGCAAAATCCACATGGTGAAATCCCCCCACAGCAGCAATCCTAACAGGTTTCGAGATTGTCGCTGTGGGGGACCCACGGGCAAAATTTCGCCCTTTCGCCCTCCCCCCTTCAAGATAACTCTGACTTGGAGCTAGGAATCCTTAGAAGGGGGTTTCAGTGGGCATAGTCCCCCAATAGAAAACACACCGATATCTGATAGGTGAAATTTCACCTGTCAACATTGGTAATCTCGCTATGCCGAACCGTGACAACAGTGTTGTCGATTCAGCATAGGTAAACCAGGGGCAGTCCAGGGTTCTGGCTGTGCACATTATGGGAATTAGACTTGATGGTAAATCTGCCCAGGTTTGAGCTGGTAGCAAAGCATGTGATCATGTTCATTGAAATTAAGTCAGACTGCCACAAGCCAGGGTCTGCTTACCCTCAGATCACATGGAGTATCTTTCCTCCTTTGCCCACTAATTTGAGATTGAGCAGATGAGTCTGTCCTGGGACTTCTTCCAACTTCTGGGTTTCATTATCTCATTTTGGGCCCATTGGCATATGCACCCCCTTCATCAGGAATTGGTGTGCCAGTAGCCGCAATACCAAGATGATCTGAACCACCAATCTGGGTGACCCAGCCGATGTGGAACACTATTAATTAGTGTCTGTTCCCCCGAACCTCTCAGAGGGCATCCCATTTGTCTAAGTGGAGCCATCTCTCACATTGACAACAGATGTGCATGGGTTCTGGTCACCAAGTGAGGCCCAGCTACACAGCAATGTGCTGGAGCTCCCTCCAGTTCACCTGGCACTGAGGGACTATACTCCATTCATCAGAAATAAGGTTGTGCAAATCAACACCAACAACATGTCCACCATGTTCAACCTGAGCAAGCAACATGGGATGAATTCCTTTTTATTTCAGGAGGCACTGGGCCAGCAAGCAGATCTGTTTACAGTCCACATTGTAGGGGTTGACAGGCAGCTGATGGATACTCTCAGCCATGTGGAATACAAGTTGCATGAGTGGCCCATGCACCAGGAAGTGGTATCACATCTGTTCACTCAGTGGGGCATACCTCTGGTGGACCTTTTTGCCTCCTGGAAGAATTTGACCCTCTGCATACTTCCCTCCTTCCCTTTTTAGTCTCACGGTCCCACTCATAGTCTTTTTTTCTTTCACTAACGTACCTGAAAAAAGTTCTTGTTCCCTTTTGTTATTGCCTAAACTATTTTTTCTTCTGTTTGCACCTTTGCGCTCCTGACTGCTTTCCCCGCCTCCCTCTGCTTTTCCAGCTACAATTCCCTGTCTTCTTTCCTGTGTGTTTCCTTGAACCTCCTGAATGCCACTTTTTTCCCCCTTACCTTCTTGGCCACTTCCTTTGAGAACAATAGTGTTTTTTTTTTCTTTCTCTTTGTTTTGCTTACTTGCCTATTGCTATGGCTTGTTGCCTGTGCTATGGCTCCATTAAGATTCTCCCATCTATTCTATTCTCTCATTTTCTGTCTCTTCTGTGTCTGATTGTGAAATCAAATGTTCTTGTGAGACCTAGGGACTGATTACTCTGACAGTCTGGTAGTCTAGTGGCCCCCTCCCTGATCCCAATCCCCCATTATGCAATATTATGACATCATTAGTGATATAGTGGACCCCCACCACCTCCACACCCCAGCAGGCATGCTGTCACCCAATGGGCATATACTGAATACAGTACAGTGATCAATGGGAGCTCAGCCGGTGGCTGGCTGTGGTGGTGAGTGGTGAGCTGTGCCAGTCGCCGGCTTGGTTTGGTGATGGGGAGCGGGGTGGTGGAACACTGTCTCCTGGGTGGGTGGGTGGGTGTCCACTATACCACCAATGATGTTGTAATATTGCATAACGGGGATTGGGGATGGAGGGCCACAATACCACCAGGAAATATGTATATGTATAGCCATTAGTGACATTGTGGATCAGAGATGGAGGACCACTAGACCACCAGGAAATATGTATATGTATAGCCATTAGTGACAGCGGGGATCAGGGAGGGGCAGGTGTTTACATCCATTAATGGGGAACCAGGGCTTGGGAGGGAGGACTGCCACACATTGGTGCACTGTGCTAAGCTCTCCCAGAGGGACATGTCTAAGTACCTCTAAGGGTACTTAGAAATTCTCCCTCTGGGAGAGTTTTGAGAATCTGACATTTGGGGATGTGGCAGCTTGCATCTGCCATATGCCCCCTTGTGCTATACTGCAGCCTATTTTGTGGTGCATGGGTGGTGCAAGCCCCATTTGGGGCAGGGAACCTGTGGTTGATGCAGGCTGCCTTTGAGAATCACTCCCAGTGCATCATTTGGCGCAACAGGAATTTTGCACCATTCATTGTGGCGAAAGCCCCTTGCACTGCACCAAGAACTTTGAGAATTGAGCCCGGTGACTTCACGGCTCAAACCAGCAACAAGGGGTAAAGACCAAAAAACAGACTGGAATGAGCCCAGGAATGATGGGTGGGCATGTGATTCAATGGTGGAGATATTCTTAGATGATCAAGAATTATGCTGAGTATGCAATTTTCATGTCTTCCAGGATTCAGTCTTCACCACTGATTCATACTAATGGGTCAGAGTATTAAGCTCAGACCAAGCCCCCCAACCTAAGGTGGAAGCAATTGAGGCTCATTCATAACAGAAATCCATTCAGGATAGTACTGCCAAAGGAAGCATGTTGCTTGGCATGGGCATCAAAGGCAAAGTGCTTAACAAAATTGTGCACTGTGTTCCAGGTTGCAGCTTTGCAAATATCACCAATAAGTACAGAGCAAATCTCTGCCAGAGACATGGCAACTGCTCAGGTGGAGTGGGCGCGTACCTGACCTTCCAGCTTGACCTGCACCATGGCACAGCAGTGGCATAGAAAGCTCACAATCGAGGAAGAAATGTACTTGATTGTAACAGGCTGTCCCTTTCAATTGGGATCAAAGGAGACAAAGAGCTGTTTGGATTGTCAAAAGTCTTTAGTTCTAGCCAGGTAAAAGTTAAGGACTCTCCTAACAATCAGAGAATGGAGAATGCATTCTCTTTCATTCTGGAAACTGTCAAAGTAAGTATGTAGCGCTAAAAGCTGATTCAGATGGAACTCTTGTGGGCAGAAAACTGCCCTGTAGTTGTGGAAAACAGTGTACAGGAGACCTGTGATCAAGGCATGAATTTCAGAGACTCTGCAAGACAAAGTGATCACCACTAGAAATGCTGCTTTCCAAGTTAAGAACCTTAACTCACATGTCGCAAGAGGCTTAAAAGGCTTGTAGGTGAGCATATCCAACTCAAGGTTGATATCTCAGGCAGCTACCACTTTCCAGATGGGGATCCTTGTGTGTAAAATGTCCTTAAGGAACCTCTTAAAAAGCAGCAGCCGAGCCAGGTAGAGGGTACCGACAGGCCCATGGTATGCAGATATACCACACAAGTGGACCTTGACTGTGGAATTCTGAAATCCAGTATCAGAAAGGTCCAGCAAGTACTCCAGAACCTTGTCAGGTGGGCACCAAAAGGGGTCCCTGTGTTTTGTTTGAGCAACAGATAGAAAATCTTTTCCACCTAGCTGTGTAAATTTTCCTGGTGGAATGTTTATGGGCAGCCAAGAGTACTTCAGAGGAGACACTCTGATATACCTTGTACCTGTTCACTTCTGTTTCTTCAGGAGCCAGGCCTGAAGGTGAAGAGAGCACAGGCTGGGATGGATCAGGTGACCCTAAGTCAGTAAGTCCGTCCTGAGTGGAAGGATCTTTAGTGTGCTGACTGATAATCTGTTCAACAGAGAAAACCATTTCTGTCAAGGCCAGCAGGGGGTGATTAGAATCATCTTGCCTCCATGCGCCTCCAGTTTGAGTAGAACCTTCTGCATCAAAGAGATTAGACAAAAATGCATACAGAAATAGACTCTACCATTGCAATCTGAATGCATTTTGACAGAAACTGCCATGTCCTGGATTTCTGAAGCAGAATCAAAGCAGTATGGCATTGAGTGGAGATGCAAAAAGTCCACAACTGGTGTTCCCCACTCATCAAACAAACAGAGGTCTTATATCTGGAGCTATTGACCATTCATGAGGGTCAGCCTCTGTTCAGCTGAGCTCATCTGCCAAAGCATTTTGTACTGCTGGCAGGTAAACCACTTGGAAAAGGATCTCCTGCTCCAGGCACTATTCCCATACTCTCATTGCCTCCCTGCAGAGAGGGTAAGAGTGTACTCTTTCTTGCTTGTTTATCTGGAACATGACTGACTTGTTGTATGTCTGTAGGAGGATGATTTTGTTGCTGAGGAGGTCCACTAGAACTCCAATTAACAGTAAAACTGGGCCAGGCACCCTCCTACTAAAGAGGAGAAGTCGGCCTCAGGCAGCTGAGGCAGGACATGGCAGGGGCCTCAGAGGGTGGCACTAGGTGCTTTTAGCACCTGTGCCTTTGGCTGCACCTTCCTTTGCAATTGGGAGGCTGAGATTTGCTTTGAGCTCCCCTACCTTTTCCTTGAAAGGACTGCCTGCTCTGAAAGAAACCTCATCCTTTCTCTCTCTCTGAGGACTAGCAGTGGCTAACCTAGAAGTCTTCATAGCAATTCCAGTTTTCTGAAAGGCTTCAAGGGACTTCTCCACCTGCTGTCCAAACAGGTTAAGTGCCATCGAATGGAGCATAAATAGACCACAATCAGACATCTTTTAAAAATATGGTATGAAGCCAGGAGTGCTTTCTGATTCAAATGCCTGCCACAGTGGAGTGAGAAGCAGTGTCAAAGACATCCATAGCTGCTTTAAGCTGATGACTGGTAGATTCAGTGCCATGAGTAACAGTTTGCAGGATCTTTTGTTTAGTCTCAGAGTTAGGCACAGAATCTGAGAGAGACTCCAAAGGGTATATTCATATTTGCAAAAATGCCCTTGGTAGCTAACAGTTCTCATGCCCAGCAGTGAAATAGCAGCAATGAAAGCTCACTTACCCGCAGTGTCTATCTTGTGTGACTCCTTGTTAATGGGATGCACAGTGAATTCCTGGGGCAGAATGGCTTTGTCATTCTCAATGAGAATAACAACAGTATCAGCTATAGGCTGGGAGACATACACTGGTCTGTCCTTAGGGTTAGTGTACTTTCTATCTATCTGTTTGTAGACTGGTGGAATAGAAGCAGGCCTATTCCAAACTGCATCTGCTAGGGTTTCAAATGCTGGAGCAATATGGGGAACTAAGATGACTGGCATGGTAGAGACATTTAACCACTACAGACAAAGACATCCACCTGGGTCAATATCTGAAGGCTGAAAATGAAGTGTAGAAAGCATATTTTTTAACAAAGCGTAGAAAATCAAATCCTCCTGAGGAACAGGAGGACCTGGGTCCAAAGAATCCAGGCTATAGAAAGTGTCAACATCACTGCTCTCAGAAATAATGAGCTTGGGGTCAGACTCATCCCACTTCCAACCCCCCCCCCCAAAAAAAATGAAGATAGACAGGGGAGTGGATCGCAAGTTCCCCAATCCAGAACAAGGCATAGGCAACACCGGTGACACCAGCCCCAATTTATGAGGAGCCATATCAGAGGTGCTGCCATAGCCAGAACTGAATCCGGCACTAGGACGTCTACCAGCACCAAAGGTTGCACCAACATCAGCAATGAGGCAGGCACTGAGAGGCCTAAACCTAGCCAACTCCAGCACTGATAATCCAGCTGGCACCAAAGTGACTGGCAAAGGCACCATGGCTAGTCCCATGGCAGTGACACTGAATGGGGGTGTGGCCAGTGGGACAGGGGTTGGTGCCACAGTCACTGACAAGGATCCTGGCTGTTGTTGGAGCCAAATACTGTACTCAGCTTGAAGACCCTGCCTGTAGGTCCAGTGCCACAAGCCCCAAAGGGCTGGGGACTGGTTCCACAGGCAGAGGCAAACAAGCCAGATGCTGCATCCACTGAATCATAAGAGCTGACCAGTAGTGGAACTGCCTACTGGAGTCCCCATGAAAAGATAGGGAAGGACTCTGGGCCTGAGACCTCGACCTCCCATAAACAGAAGCCCCTGCTGATGCCAATGGTGCTGGTGAGGGCCTTCTACTCTGGAACATTGAGGACCTTGTGGCAGACCTCTCAGAGGGCAAAGTTGAGTGGTACCATTTCTTTCCCTTTCCACAGAAAGAGGAAGAACTTAAGGCTGAGCGGCACCACAACCCTGACTGGGTTCGGGAATAGGCCCACTTCTTTTTGTGCCTCCCAAAGGACTGTCCTTTCTCCCAGGCACAGGATCACCCATTGTCAGAACCCTCCCCTGGAGGCGGAAGTGGACTGGACACAGCTCCGGTGCTGGAGCAGCTTGCCTTAGGAGGATCCCTACTGTCATCATCCATGGCTGTCGACCATTGACTCCATAGAGCTATGAGAGACTGAAATATTTTTGTAAATTCATTAAACTGATACATAAATAACAAACTCCAACTTTAAATGCTAAAATCAGAAGAAGTGAATGCTGTTGTCATAGAGATGTGAAGTTCTGACTCCCATCCCAGGACGAGCAATGTTGTCACTGAAGCGCACTTGATGGTTGGAAAAAAGGAACTGAGGCAGTTGAGGGCTAGTGCTGAGGTAACCCATGTAGTGCAAGCCAGTCTCATGGTGCCGTGCATGCGTGCAGCTTACCTTGACACCAGTCTTCCTGAAAACTTCGGCCTCCTGCAGGGGTCTAGCACCTCTGGCTCAGAATCCATTAGTGTGAATCAATGGTGAAGGTTGATTCCTGGAAGACCTATGGTTACAGGTGAGTAACCTATATTTCTAAATGTGTAGATTCAGTTCACTAGCCACACAGAGGCAGACTCCTAGCACTCCTCCAGGATGAGGGGGCAAGGTGCACACCCCTATTTGGTAACTACAGACTGGAGGTCTGAGGCACCAAAATCAGCATCCCAACGACTCATTACATTGATGCTGTAATGGGAGATGAAGGTGTGCCATTCAGACCAAGTTGCAGCTCTGTATATTTCCACAGTGAGGAGATCCATGGAAATGGCCAACAACACAGAGGTATGTCTGTGGAATGAGTCCCTTGGGCAACTCCCTACTAACCAACCTGTACCAGAGGTTGATGCAGGATGTGGTCTACCTGGCAACTGTCTGCTTAGCTGGCAGTCTGCCTGGAGCAACTTCAGTGCAGGTAACAAACAGCTGGTGAGCCTGTACACGAACACCCACCGTGAGCTCCTTATAATAAAAATAGTGCCCTCCACAGGTCCAACATGTGGAACCTGAGATTTGTGTCTAAGATCGGATTGTTAAGACATACTGGAAAGTTAATCGCTTGGTTAAAGTGAAACTCTGACTTGACCTTCGGAAGAAACTTCGTGTTAAGGAGAAGGACCACCTTGTCCTTATGGAACACCAAAAAGGGATACTCCACCGAGTCTGCCTGGAGCCCACTGATCCTTCTGGCTGACATGCTGGCCATCAGGATAGTGGTCTTCCATGACACGTATGACATCTTCCACTTGTGCATAGGCTCAAATGTCTTGCCCATGAGCACAGCCAGCACCAGCAGTAGGTCCAATTGAGGTGGTGGTTTGCATTCTAGAGGGGGAAGGTGATCTAGGCCTTTTCAAAAAAGCATCCAACCACCTTCTCCTGCTCCACCAACAGCATACCGGCCCATTCCCAGTATGCAGAGATGGCTGCCAGGTGCACTTTCATGGTCATCACGTGCAGTTCTGATTGAGACAGGGACCAGAGGTAGCTGAGACTACTTAAGACTGGGAAGGCATCCGGGCAAGTGGCATGGAGGGCTGAGACATCATGCCTTACCTCCTGCCACACCAGCAACCCATATTCACACTGCAAGCAGGTTGCCAGGGGTCGGCCGGGCTGGGAGAGAATCAGGCATTCAGAGACAGCTCTTCTCTCCCAGGGAGGGAGGGATGCAGGGACTGGCATCAGTCTGATACCTAGTGGTGGCTGAGTGCCAGCATACAAGGCCCCTCAAACATGTAGGGGAGGTAGAGCAGTCAGTGGTGTGATGTGGGCGGATGCGTGCACAGCACGGCCTTTGCCGACATCACATGCTCCACCTATGGGGAAGCCAGAAAAATCATGGAAAAAAATGGCCAGGCATGTTGGATGACAGCCGACCCTCACAGACCCCACCCTCCTGGACACTGGATCCTTACTTGGCAGGGATATGGGGGTCCCCACTACCCTGACCCATGGAGGGCATAACCATGGGGGAAGAAGGAAGAGGTCCTGCCATCGTTGGGGGACGGGGCTGGGGGGTCAGCAGGAACATGGGCCGACCAGACTGAAGAGAGGAGCAGAAAGAATGTAATGTAAAAAAAAAAAACCAAGGGGGTCAGGCTCTTTGCCCTGACACCAGACTGAGAACCTCTTCTACTTAAAATCTATAGCATTTGCAAGTTAACTCCTTGCAGGACCCCTCTACAACATGGATAACGTGTTCAAAATGTCTCAAAGTCTGGAACTGTAGCCACTCAGAAACCAGGCTGGGAGGTGCAGAAACTGAAGGTCCAGGTGCAGAATTATCCCAATGTCTGGTTAGCAGGTCAGGGTGGAGAGGGAACTACCATGGCAGCCTGCTGCTGAGGCTGAGGAGATCCAGGAACCAGAACTGCCTGTGCCAGCCTGGAGCTATCTGGATCATCCACGTCTTGGTCTTCTGGGCTTTGATCACTACCTTATTAACCATATGAAAGGGAGGGAAGGCCTACAAAAGACCAGGGGTCCAGGGCATTGAGAAGGCATCCCCCTGCAGTGTCCTGGACTGAGGGGTGGGTACAGAACAGCCTTAGTTTTTTATACTCCCATGAGGCTCCTATTCCTCACCCAGAGACCACCAAGTTCACCACTGCTGCCTCAAGAGGTGCCGAGGAGGAGGAGGAAGAGGGAGGCTGGACTATGGTGGGCTCGGGAAGGGTGAGGGTGGTGGGGCAAAGACACATCCCCCTATGGTACGACTACACAATTCCTATGCCCCCCTGGTGGAGTGGGACTGTCCCAGGGAGGCATCCATATCAATCAATCAAATCTTTATTTATCCAGGCGAACATCGTTGAGCACAGCTCATTTGCAAGATGGAACTGGTAAGGTCAAGGTTCAATTTACGTAGATACATAAAAAAAATTAAATATACACACACTCTAGGATACTACATAGAATATTCAGTATACCCACAGTCTAAGGAAACATTCTAATCAGACTATACATTAAGTTCAGGTGTAGTGGTAATAAGGGGTGAGGGGAAGGGGAGCGGGAAGTGGTGTGCCTGGCTGGTGGGGGAGGAGGACGATGGTGGGGGCCTATATTGTGGAACGTATAATCTGTAGGCCTTATGAAGAGGGCAGGAGGGCAGCACTGAGGGGTTTGTATAACAGGGGTATAGGGCTGTGATACAGTATATGACAAGAGATTAAGGGGAGGTGGATGGAAAGGAGGGGTGCATGGAGTGTGAGGGGTGGTGACTCTTAGTAAAGGTGGATACCTTCCATGAGTTGGCTATCTGGGGAGGGAGATGGATAAGAGTAGGAATACTCTACTGTTTGTGGAAACAATTACATTTTTCTTTGATAAGCCTCGAATACAGATATTTAAAGGATGTAAATGAGATGTATCTGTTCACTTTCAGGGTCTTTTGCATCGTATTCCATAAGACAGATAAGACATAGCTGATAGCAGATCTACCATATCGAGAATTGAATTTGGGCACTTTAAGCATGATGAAGTTAATACTTCTTAGGGCATAGTTATTTGCTGGCAGAGACTGGCCCTGGCGCTCGACTGTGGGCACTTAGCGAGGTCCTCTTCTAGGAAAAACAGAGCATAACAGGTTAAACGCTTGCAATGGCAAGCGTCAGAAGTGCAGCAGGGGGCCGAAAATGAGTACTTTAAAGGCAATGATAATGATATTGAGAATGATAATGCAGGTCATATTGCCCATAATTGAGTACAGTGATTTGTATAGAAAGACCAAGAATCCCTCTAGTGGCAGGTCTGTATAACCAGCTAAAGGAAAACTAAAAAAAAACCAAAAAACTTCTATTACACAGTTGAAATGTGCTTAGTTCTATCGAAAATCTATTTGTAAAAAGTGCCAGATGGCTGAAGCAGGGGAAAAGTCCTGGCTAATCAGAGCGGGTTTGCTGGAAGTACCCGTATTCCAATTGGCTGCCCTATCCCATACCTTACAAGAAGCTGCAGGTGGGCATTCTGGTCTCGGTCGGTGGCTGGCTGGGTGTCGGCCGACCGTGGGGGAGCTGAAGCAGCCCTGTTCAAGGGCAGGCAGCTTTCAAGGAGCTGCAGGCTGGCATCCTGGTCTCGGTCGGTGGCTGACTGGGTGCCGGCCGACCGTGGGGGAGCTGAAGCAGCCCTGTTCAAGGGCAGGCAGCTTCCAAGAAGCTGCAGGCGGGCGTCCTGGTCTCGGTCGGTGGCTGGCTGGGTGCCGGCCGACCGTGAGGAGCTGAAGCAGCCCTGTTCAAGGGCAGACAGCTTCCAAGGAGCTGCAGGCAGGCGTTCTGGTCTCAGTCGGCGGCTGGCTGGGTGCCGGCCGACCGTGGGGGAGCTGAAGCAGCCCTGTTCAAGGGCAGGCAGCTTCCAAGGAGATGCAGGCAGGCATCCTGGTCTCAGTCGGCGGCTGGCTGGGTGCCGGCCGACCGTGGGGGAGCTGAAGCAGCCCTGTTCAAGGGCAGGCAGCTTCCAAGGAGCTGCAGACGGGCGTCCTGGTCTTGGTCGGTGGCTGGCTGGGTGACGGCCGACCGTGGGGGAGCTGAAGCAGCCCTGTTCAAGGGCAGGCAGCTCTAGGGTTCTCCCTACTGACTACTTTAGCTTTCTGGGGAGGGGGGAACTCCCTCCTCTCTGCACCACTGCTGCAGTAGCAAGTAGTGACCAGGGAGGATGTGGCTGACCTCCATAATGGAGTCCCCAATGACGGTGGCTAAGGACCCCAGAGGAGAAGAAAGCAACTCCTGGTAGGGGACTCCATTATGAGGGGGGTAGATTTGGAGGCAGGAGGAAAGGGAAGTACAGTGCATGCCCAGCACCATAGACATTAGAAACATAGAAACATAGAATGTGACAGCAGATAAGGACCACTTGGCCCACCTAGTCTGCCCATTTTCCTACCTAACAGATAAGCTGCAGATCCTAATTAACCAACAGCTTACTTCCTCCTACCTCCCACTAGGACTGCCTTATGTCTGTCCCATGCATTCTTGAATTCCCCTACTGTTCTTGACTCCACGACCTCCTCAGGGAGGCTGTTCCATGCATCCACAAGCTCAGAGGGATGGAAAGCAGATCCTGAGGCTCGCTACTGCAGCAGAAGGGAGAGCTGGATGTCATTGTCCACCAAGAGATTAATGACCTGGCTAGGGACAAGGTTAGGATAATGCAGGAGGAGTTCAGGGAATTGGGGAGAAGTCTTAGGCAGGTAGCATGCTCAGTGACCTTTTCTGAGGTACTGCCTGTCTATGACAGGAGGGTGGATAGGGTAATCCATATTAGGAGCTTCAATTAATGGTTGAAGGAGTGGTGCAGAGAAGAGGGTGTTCCCCCCTCCCCAGAAAGCTAAAGTAGTCAGTAGGGAGAACCCTAGAGAAACCAAATCCCCAAGGGTAACTGACAACAAGAAAAACAAAATGGTAGGTATGAATAGGGATGGAAATGAGAGCAAAGTGGGTAACAACAGAAGGCAAAATGGAAAAGGGGGGTTGACAAGCAGGATGGTAGCAGAATTTGGAAGGTTATGTGTACAAACATTCAAAATCTGGAAAATAAGATCCCGGACCTAGTGGCTATTATGACCGAGGCTGATCCACCATTACAGAGTCATGGTGCAATGAGAGCTATGTCTGAGATTTAGCCATACCAGGATATATGCTGTTCAGAAAGGACAGAGTGGGTAAGAAAGGGGGAGGCATTGCTCTTTACATGAGGGATATCATAAAAACAACAGAGATACAGAGAACACAAGGAGGGATGGAGGGACTGTGGGTCACCCTAGAGAAGGGGAATGAAGCTGCTATTTCCACAGGAGTGATCTACCTACTGACCTCCAGCATTAGAGGGGTAGGGATGGATAAGGTTCTGGTGGAAGCCATCCAAAAGATGGTAAATAAATGTACTGCTGGTGGGGGACTTCAATATGCCTGATGTAGATTGGAGCATCCCAGCTGCAGCTTTAGGTAGAAGCAGAGACATCCTGGACTCCCTGCAGGAGGGCATTCCTCAGGTAACTAGTAGGAGCCCATGCATGAGGAAGCAATATTGGACCTTGTACTCACCAACGGGGACAGTGTTGCAGACATCACGGTGGGTGGCCACCTGGGGAACAGTGATAACCATACAGTGTCGTTCAATATAAGAAATGTGGCAGAAACATAGAAACATAGACTCTGACGGCAGATAAGGACCGCTTGGTCCACCTAGTGTGCCCATTTCCCTATCTAACGCATAGGCTGCAGATCCTAGTTAACCAACCACCTACTTCCTCCTATCCCCCCACTAGAATTGCATTATGTCTGTCCCATGCATTCTTGAATTCCCCCACTGTTTTTGACTCCACTACCTCCTCAGGAAGGCTGTTCCATGCATCCAAAACCCTCTCCATGAAAAAATACTTCCTTACATTACCTCTGAGCCATCCCCTCTCTATCTTCAAATTATGCCCCCTTGTTCTTGCACATCTCTTTTTCTGAAAGATGCTACCTTCTTGGACTCTGTTGATTCCCTTGATGTACTTGAAAGTTTCTATCATGTCCCCCTAAGGCAAGGGTCCTGGACTTCAGGAGGGCCAATTACACAATGATGGGGGAATGCCTCAAGGATGCCCTGGCAGGGTGTGAGGACTTGGGTGGAGTGGAGGATAGTGGGTGAAAATAAAAGCATGAATAGTGAAGGCAATAAACCTCTGCATCAGGCAAGTAAGCAAAAACAAGAGGAAAAAGAGACCGCTACGGTTCTCAAAAGAGGTGGTTGGGAAGGTAAGGGCAAAAAAGTTAGCATTCAGGAGGTATAAGGAGACACAGAAGGAGGAGGATAGAGAGGTGTATCAAGAGAAGTAGAGGCAGGCAGGGAAAGTAGTCAGGAGCACAAAGGTGCAAATGGAGGAGAAAATAGCCCTGGCGGTAAATAAAGGGGACAAGACATTTTTCAGGTATGTAAGAGAAGGGAAAAAGGCCAGGGGAGGATTTGTAAGGTTAAGGAGGGAATGGGGGCGTGTGTGGAAGGGAACAAGGAAAAAGCAGACATTGTGAATGAATACTTTTGTTCAGTGTTCACAGATGAAAGGGAAGGTTTGGGACCACAGATGAGTGTCAGGGGCATCAAAGAAAGGGACGTGGATACTAGTCCATTTACAGAGGAGAAAGCTCTGAAGGAAAGTACACTTATGCAAGAACTTACCATAACAGCAGATCTTCAAGAGAAGCTCTTGCAGCAGGCCACACCCATAGGACTAAGCTGCCAGGTGCCAGGACCACACAGAAAACTTCTAGCTAGCAGGCTACAACAGGGGACCACCCACCACTGACGTCAGTCAGCTGACGTCAGTCTAGCCTATCTAGGTGGACGGTCCCCCACACCTACCTCAGTTCTTTCACCAGAGACCCAGTATGGGCAGCTGAAGGAGAACTGAGGAGGTTTCCCGAGAGCCAAAAGAAAGGCAGAAGTAGTGTGAGAGGCAAAGAACAGCTTCTCTCAAAGATTTTCTGTTACAGTAAATTCTTACATGACTGTGCTATCTTACTTCGAGAAAGGCTCTTGCAGCAGGCCACAACTATAGGACTGAGTCCTAAGCAGTACTAAATATCACCAGGGTGATAACACCAGGAGGAGGACAAGTCAGCAGCTAAGAGCTAATGACAGAAGGTCCTGAAGAACTGCCAGGCTGAAACTGGCCCTACACCTAGAGGCGATGTCCAGACTGTAATGCTTGGTGAAGATGTGGACAGAACTCCAGGTGACAGCTGCAGAGATGTCCACAGAAGACACATTTTCTAAAGCAAGCTGTTGAAGTTGCTATACCCCTGGTGGAATGGCCTTTGACCAGCCCCCGGAAGGGGTTTGTTGTACTTGTGATAGCAATAAACAATGCAGATCACTAACTACTTAGATAAGCACTGTTTGGAAACAGGAGAGACCTCTATCTTGGGGACAAACAAAACAAACAACTAATTCATTTTCCTGAAAGACTTGTTGCGGTTCGCATAGTACTGCAGCATTCTGTGAACATCCAAAGTATGGAGAAATGCCTTCCACTGATTAGAATGCTCAGGAAAGTAAACTGGCAGGTGGATGGATTGATTTAAAGTAATCTCCGATACCACCTCAGGAAAAAAGTTAGGATTAGTACGCAAAAACACCCAGTCTTTGTGAAAAATCAAATAAGGCTCCTTACACATAAGAGCCTGTAGCTCGGAAATCCTTTGAGCAGAAGTAACAGCAACTAAAAAGAGTGCTTTCCATGACAGAAAGCACAGCTCGCAACTCACAGCCAGTTCAAATGGAGGTAAAGTGAGTTTCTCCAACATGAAGTTGAGGTTCCATGGAGGGACTGGGACCTGAATGGGAGGTTTCAGATGCAAAATGCCCCACAGGAATGTGCGGGACAGTTCAAGTTGGGCAACAGCTTTGCCTAAATAGGTGCGTGGTACAAAGAGATGGCAGAAAGGTACACCTTAAGGGAGGAGTTCAGGCCTAAATTCAAAAGGGAAAGGAGGTACTCCAACACCTGATTCACTGGGCAGGTGAATGGATCCAAATGGCGAGCAGTGGCCCAAATGGAGAAGCACTTCCATTTCATAGCATAAGTGGTTCTGCAGGAGGGTTTCCTGGCTGCCACCAAGACAACAGCGACCCTAGAGGATACCACAAAACAGGCAATAGTTAGGTCCACAGGACGGTAGCCCGTGAAGACGGCGACTGAACAACGGCAACTGGTCAGAACAGCGACTGAATTACAGCACTGACATTTTTTAGCGATGGGAGGTTCCAGCACTTTTAAATGACATCTTCAGGTGGCCTGGTTGAATTTCTGACAATGCTGGCAGGTTTCAGTGTCGTGGCTGGGGCCTAGACAGAAGAGACACGCAGAGTGGCCGTCCTTTTGAGTGATCTATTTGCCACAGTGGAGCAGTTGGAAGACAAGGCTGGTGGAGAAGACATAAATTAATCGAAGAAAACACCAAAGTTTGCAGAGTCAGGCATTGTTCATTTACCTAACTCCTTTTTTCTTGGGCATGACAGTGGAGTGTTGTTCTATCCAGGCCAACCCAAGGCCTGTTACAGGTGCGGAGACTCAAATCCTTTAAGTAGTGCCTGTAGTACAATAAAGTGTAATTTATTGAAGAGTTAGGGCATTTAAGTTCTGCTTACTTAAATGAGTGTAAGTGCAACCTGTGTGATGAGGTAGGCCATACATTTCAAAATTGCACTTGGGCGGCCCACAACCAAGAACATCACGATGAGGGAACAGACCAACATTTTTTAATTTCTCAAGCTCAGAACACCAAATTGAGAAATAGGCCTAGTTTAGTACCGACAGCCCAACCACAGGATAGTTCTTCTGTAACCCAGCCGACACCTTCCATGGCAGGATCTCCACCAGTAGAATCCATTCTTGAGGAACCCCCTTCCCAACCCATTGCCTCTACCTCCTCTGAGGTGAGGTATAATGTTTCTACAGCCAGTTCAGATATGCCTCCCCCTAAAGAACCCGCCCAGATGATTTACAGGCATTCTCCTAGGTCTAAGCTGAAAGCTGCCCCCCTCCCCGAAAGCAACCAGAAAATCCCCTATCAAGCTGACTAACCAATATGAGAGCCTTCATAAAACTTCAGCAGACTCAGGATGGTTGGGCCCATTGATACCCATTAAGCAAGGGGTAAGGCAAGGGTGCTCCCTAAGTCCCCTCCTGTATGTGTTCTTTATAGATCCCTTACTGTGAACGATAAATAGCCATACAAATATCAAGCATCAGAAACACCAGCTATTCCTAAGGCCCTGGCCTATAAAGATGATCTCTGTTTATTAGTGGAAGAGAAAGGTCCAGTTCACAACTCCTTGACTCGGTGTACAATGTTTGGCTCTCTTTCTGGTGCTACATTAAATCTAAATAAATGTAAAGGCTTTTCCCTAGGTACCCCTCCTGTAACAGAAACTATGATTGGCCCAATCCACCTTACAAAAGACCCAGTCTCCATCCAAGGAGTCAAATTTTGCTCCCGGTATGAAAAAATTAAACTGGGAGGAAAACTGGTAATAGGCAAACAAAAGGTTGCCCAGTGGAACAGGAGTACAATTAGCAAAAAGAAACAAGTATTTCTGGTTAAGACATTTTTGGTACCCATTTTCCTGTATTTAAGCTATGTGTTCCAAATCCCCAAGCAGTTGGAAACTTCAGTCTTGAGTTTGTTTTTCCAGGCTGTTTGGGGAAGTCGCCTCAATCCAATTAAAAGGAATATTATTTACCTAACAGTCAGAGAAGGAGGTCTCTCCATGATTAACCCCATATTGTTTTTTAACAGTATTTTCTTTATGTCTAACTTGAAGCCCCTTTTGATTAACATGCAGAAAGGTTGGGAGCACTGCTTACATAGCAACTGCAGACGCTGGTTCTACCAGTGGGAAGCAAATACACTTAGAACACTTAGGCCCTGGACACACTACAGAACTGTTTTTGAAAACCATTTTTAAAACCAATTTAGCTAAACCATTTCAGTACAGCCACACTACTCGGTAAGTAAGCAATAATACCCAACAGGGTGGGTGGTATTGTGCTATACTGGACCGCCCAGGGGCGTAATGAGGCCCGACGCCGCAGGCGGAGGGCCTTATAGCCCCTGGAAGGTCTGGTATAGCACAATACCGCCCACCCTGGAGGGTATTATTGCGCTTAGAAAATGGGCACTGTAAAAAAAAAAACTGCTAATAAAATAGTAGTTCAATGCAAGTTTTGAGATAAAATAGTTCCTCCACCTGGATCAGAATGACTAGAAAGCACCCCTCCCACAACCTGTTAAGATGAGGCACCTTTGCTTTTCTATACTATTTTTTTTTTTTTTTATTCATGCCCCCCCCCCCCAACGCCACTGGCAACAGAAGTTTGTTTTTGTAAGTGGCAGCTGTTGCTGTAGGATAGAGAGAGGGGCTGTCAGCACAAGTGGCAGATAGCTGTTTGTGAGACTTCAGCTTAAATAGCGTTTCATTAGTTCAGCGTGATCCACAATAGCGTTTTGTTATTGTAAGTCATCTGCTTCATTTTTTATGGTCTGTTATATGTAGGGCTGTATTTTTTTCACGGAGAAAAGAGGACAATTTCACGGCACAATCACAGGAAAAAATTACTTAATTCATGGCATACTGTAGAAGGAGAGAGAGACGCTGAAATTGGTAAAGGGCGCCTCTCGCTCTCCCCCACACACACACACACAAACAGTCCGTAGCTGTGTCCCAGAGCTCACACTGAAGCCTTTACTGCGGTCTACTCAGAGAGAGAGAGAGAGAGAGAGAGAGAGAGAGAGATGCTGAAAATTACAAAAGTGTGGTCTCTCTCCCCATCGGCTGCAGCTTGTACAGTAGTAAAGGGGCTTAGATCTACTGCTAGGGATTTATTTCAACCTCTACAGCGCGAGTTGCCATATGATTTGTTTTGTTTAAAATAAAAATGAATTGGGGAGTAGCAAGGAGATAGCTGCTTTGTTTCAAAAAGGAAAACTAATATACTGCAGTCTCTCTCTCTTTCCCACCACCAGAAAGAGTCCCTGAGCTGTCTCCTGGAACTCACACTGAAGCCGTTACTGCTGTCTACATGGAGAGAGCTGCTGAAAATGACAAAAGTGCTGTCTCTCTCTCTCTCTCTCTCTCCCGCCAGCTGCAGCTTGTACAGTAATAAACTGGGCTGTGTAAAATAAAAATGGATTACTGACACTCTGTGATTAATGACACTCCTGTGCCCTATAGTGCTAGGACTTGTGCTGTTCAGTCAGTTTTTTCTCTGCAGCGAGAGTGGAGGGGGTAGGGCATGTCTGGAAGAAAGTTACGGGACGTGGTAACGGTGCTGAGCACGCGACTGTGCTGGCGCTTTTTTAAAAAGAAAAAATTTGCTTTCTGCTTACTGCAGGGATAAAGTGGGTTAGCAGATACTTTGCTTTTTGGGGGAGTTTACTGTTAATCTGGGAAATTATTCAATAGGTAATGGAGCTGACAGCGGCAGATTAAAATCAAGCCTGTAGACCCGTGCGGTTGAAAGTTTGAAACAGGCTGCTGGAAAACCGAACCTCGTTTTTTCAATAAAATAATTTTATTTATATTTTTTTACATTGTGGGGGGGGGCGGAGATTAGTCACCTGGAGCAATCAAGTTAAGGGAAAGACATCGGATTTTGCTGATCACGGGGCGGCTCTCGCTAATCGAGATTTAAAAGATGGCAGTGTTTTTTAATTGAATGTTCTACTGGCACAGGCATTTGGAATGTAATCAGACAACAGAGACTGGGTCTCATTATTTTCCGATCTCTGTTGCCTGATACCTGACCGGGTAGCTGGTTGCCTAAGCCAATCAGATTTAGGGATTTTCCCAACCCATTTTCTAACCATTTTTATGTTTGCTTGCACGCATGTGCAAGAAACATAGTGCCATCATCCAAGATTTCGGAGGTGTGTCACCCCCTCTTCCAATTCAGTCAGTGTGTTGGCAGGCATGGCCTCTGTAGTGTTATCGCATGCTGAGCTGTCTATGACAAGCTCCAAATGCAGTGGCATATGAGTTGAAAGGGGGAGCTAGCGTTTCAGTGAGCAGTGATAAGATATCGCCTGCTCATGCAGCTCCCCTACACACACACACACACACAACATGCACGCATACCGCGTGCTGCCCCCCATGCACACACTCTATAGCCAACAGGGTGCCCAATCCCCATCGGCTGTGCTGCACTCCCCAAAGCCTCCCAAATGCCACGCTTGGTGCCCACCCCAGGGTGGCAACTGATAGAATAGCCGACGGGGTGCCCAACTCTGCCGGCTTCACTGTCTCCTCCCCACAGCATCGCCGACGGGATGCCCAACCTCGGCCGGCTCACTCTACCCCCGAATGAAGGTGCCACGCTGGGAGCCCACCCCAGCGTGGCAAGTGATGCGAGGGCCGGCGGGGGGGTGCCCAATCTTCCGTCGGCTTCATGCCCCCCAGCCATCCTTGTGCCATGCTGGGAGCTCCACCCAGCGTGGCAAATGTCCAGCGTCGTCTTTAAAAAAAAAAAAAAAACCTGTAAAGCAAAAAGCGGTTCCGCGTAGTCTCCAGCCCCCCCTCCCACAACCCGCACCCATCCACTGCCTTTGCCTCCCCACACCCCTCCTCACCCCATACTTACCTCCAGAGCTCGGCACGACGATCTGCGGTGGACCGGAACACGCCTGCACTCTTCAAAGCCGATCCTGAACTGAGGAAATGCCGGTAAGCTGTATAATGGGCTAGGTAGGGGGTTTTCAACTTTATTGAATATCTCAGGCATTTTTTGGAATTTTTGTACCAAATTTTCAACATGGGGTTTTTGGGACCCCTCCTCATGAATTCTTGCACTGTCATGGCGTTACTCGGGCCCGAAGGGTGATTTCGCAGCCACTGCGCAAAATCACCTTTCCAGAACGATTAATGAAACAACACTGCCAGTGTTCATAAGGTGGGCTCTCAAAAGACTATTTTGAAAATTTGGTGGAAAAATTCCTAAAAATGACTGTTTTACGAGTGTGCGTTGCGCAGTTCCTACGCACGCTCGTAAGTTCATGAATTTTCAATATTTTCACTCCAGATTTTCAACATTGCCATTTTACCACACCTTCTTATGAGTAGTACAGCTGTCATTTTTCACATCTCACTCAAAATGTGTTTCCGCCCATGTAGCGCACAATGGCACAGTCAGTGTGCGAAACCAATGTACGGGACAAATTAAGAAAACCACAGTGATACTGTTCATGAGTACAGGTCTTAAAATAGCTATGTTGAAAATTTGGTGAAAAAATTCCAAAAAATGACTGCTTTACGAGCGTGCGTTGTACAGTTCCTACGCACGCTCGTAAGTTCGTGAATTTTCAACATTTTCACTCCAGATTTTCAACATTGCCATTTTACCACACCTTCTTATGAGTACTACAGCTGTCATTTTTCACATCTTGCCCAAAATGTGTTTCCGCCCATGTAGCGCACTGGCGCAGTCGATGTGCAAAATCAATGTATGGGACACATTAAGAAAATCACAGTGACACTGTTCATGAGCAGAGGTCTTAAAATGGCTATGTTGAAAATTTGGTGAAACAATTCCTAAAAATGACTGTTTTACGATGCTGTGCTGTGCAGTTCCTATGCATGCTCATAAGTTTGCGAATTTAATATTTTCACTCCAGATTTTCAACATTGCCATTTTATTACACTTCCTTATGAACAGCACAGCTGCCATTTTTTCATATGTCACCCAAAATGTGTTTTCGCACATGTAGCGCACAATGGTGCTGTTGGTGTGCGAAAGCAATGTTTGGGACAGATTAAGAAAATCACAGTTACACTGTTCATGAGCCGAGGTCTTAAAATAGCTATGTTGAAAATCTGGTGACAAAAGTCCATAAAATGACTGTGTTACGAGTGAGCATTGCACAGTTTCCACGCACCCTCGTAAGTTCATGACTTTGTAATATTTTAAGTCCAGATTTTCACCAGTGGCATTTTTCCACACTTCCTTATTTACAGTACAGCTGTCATTTTTCACAACATGGCCGAAGTGTGTTTTCACACTTTCAGTGCAGAGATGCGTGGTCGCTGTGAGAAATCATTGTTCGGGACAGATAAAGAAAACCACAGTGACACTGTTCATGATCGGAGGCACCAAAATGCCTGAGTTGACAATCTGCTGTAAAAAATCCCCAACCTAATTATATTACGAGTGTGCATTGCACAGTTTCTATGTACGCTCATGACTTCACCATTTTTTTAAATATTTTTACTGCAGATTTGCAACATTGTCATTTTTTACACCTCCTCATGAACAGTACAGCTGTCTTTTTACATCCTGTTCGGAATGTTTTTGCACCTGTGGTGTTAAATGCCGTAGTCACTGTGCATAAGCAGCTTTTGGCTAACAAACTGATATTCCCCCTGTTCATGAGGTGGGGTCACAAAAAAACCATGTCGAACATTTGGAGTGAAAATACCAACGAATGCCTGAGGTATTAGGGTTTCCAACCATAACGCCCAACCCTGTAGAGAATGACAGGCATCAGGGGTGTGACTTGGGTATCTTGACTGTAATGCTCATACCATTCCACACCCTGCAGCCAGTGAGAGGCACCGAGGTGTGCCTTGGACTCTTCGGCCCCAAAGTTCACCCCATTCTCCTATATCGCACCCATCTCACCATATTTCCTAATGGAATGGGGTGCGCATAAGGGCCAAAGACCCCAAGGCACACCGTGACACTTGTCAGTGTCTGCAGGGTGGGGTGTAGTGAAACAGCATGGCCGTTATGCCTGATGACCCAAAGGCACACCCAATGCCTGTCACTCTCTGCAGGGTGGTGGTGGGGTTGGCTTCAGTTCAGTACTTCACTGCCATTCCTATTACGCAGCTCTGTAACTTCTACACTACCACTGCCAATGCCAGCAAGCAAACATTCAGCATTGACAAATGCTTGTTGATAATGGTTTAGTGTGGCCACACTGCTAGTGTTAAACCTGTCTCCTTGTAACTATTTTGTGCTAAGGCCAACATACAGAACTGTGCTTGCCTGGACACACTGCAAATAGAACTGTTTTAGTTAAACCATTACAGCTTAAAACACTTTTACTCCTGGACAGAACTGTGAGTAAAACCATGCTAGCTCCAAAATGGTTTTAAGACTAGGTATCTAGCAGGAAAATGTGAGTCACGTGATGACAGCTTGCTGAATGGCAGCACGGGCTTAGAGCTCTCCCCTCCTGCCAACTTATCTGCCACAATCCGCGATCCTCCGCATCGCTAACTCAGCAACTTTACCAGCACCGGATCACCTACGCTCTGCCTGTCGGCCCTAGGGTGTCTATTTCGTCGATCTCCTTCGTTTTACAGGGAGATGGAGGCAGAGAAAAAAACAGGCCGCGATCTGACATACACCGCCTGCTACTCCCGAAAAGCTACCTAAGAAGCCAAGGAATCATGCGGGTACAGCATCGGAGAAAATGAGTGACAAGACTCAGTCGCCTAGCCTCCTCACTGAAGATAAGTTCATGCAAGAACTGGCCCCATTAAAAGATATTCTCCAGAATATTACCTCTGATCTCAAATCTATGCTGGGCAACCTCTTTCCCTTACCACGAGGGTGTCTGATTCGGAGGCCAGGATTTTTTCTCTTGAGCAGTGGAAGACGAAAGCGGAATCTGAGCTGTCTGGGCTGGCTCAGCAGGTCAAGAAGCTCCAATTAAAAACTGAAGACCTGGAAGGCCGCAATCGAAGGAACAATCTCCTTATCCTGGGTCTGCCGGAGTTTGAAGAAGGGCCAGACCTGATTGTCTTCCTACAAAAATTTCTCTCCAAAATAGTGGGTCCTTCACCTCTTAACCCACACTACCACCTGGAGAGGGCGCATAGATCGCTGAGGCCTAGACCTCCACCGGGCTCCCCCCCACAGCCTATAATTATGAAATTCCTGAGTTACATTGAGAGGCAGCATGTCTTCAATAAGTCTCGTGAGCTGCAATCGATTACGTGGGGGTCAGCTAAATTACGCCTCGCTCAGGATCTCCCCAAGGAAACAAGAATGAAGAGAGCTGCATTCCATCCTATAGTTCAGAAACTGATAGCGGGGCTATTCCTTCGAATGGTGTACCCTGCTACCTCAAGATCACCATCGGCGACAGTACCACAGCTTTGATTCCTGGACATGGCCCATAAGGACCTTGTTACCAGACTTCCTAATCTCTTTAAATTGAATGGCTGATTTAGTGTCACCAGATATAGTGGCTATGATGTGAACTTGATCTGCTCTGCTATTGGGTTTTTTGCTGTGTAACCTGGCCCCTCATTGGCCCTTCCCTTATTTTCTTCCGCTGTGCCTACCTGTCTGGCCAATCCGGGATCGTAGTGCTGGTGAGGATCCTGGATGGTCGGGCAGAGTTTGAGCTAGCCGCAATGGTGTTGTCTTGGTGGCTTCCCAGACCAATTTTGAGGGTTGCGATTATTCGAGTACTGACTTCTGGCGAGGGACCCGTTTTGGTCCTGCCATTAAATAACTCCCCCCGGAAACAATTTGCTCGGCAGGGGCAATGCTCTCACCTCGCTGCCTACTTTCCCAGTCTCTGGCCCCCTCTTCTTCACCTGTTCCAGGGGTGAGTGAATTCTCTCCCTAAGGTCTCGTCTCTTTTTTTAGATAATAGGGGATTTATGTTTGATTGGATCGCTATACTTTATGACCTGTTTATAGGACAGGCAGTTTGTTGGTGGGGGGATGCTCTGAGCCCTTGTGACCTGTAGGTAGCTGAATTATGAGCTTATGGAAGGGGCTTCTAATCCAGTCCTTCTACAGGGTCCTCGCTACTCTCCTTTGGTTTGGTTTGGGAATGGCTCCTTTCATGTTTTTGGTGTTCTGTTATTCCCTTTTCTGGAGGATCCCTGTGGACTGGGGTTTTCTGGGTTCGCATTTGGGATCTGGTCTCCAGGCCTCTGGTGTTCCCGTTTTGCTGGCAACCTTCAGACCTGGTACCAGGCTGTACATAGTTGTGTGTCTCATTTAGGGGGTATTTGGGGTGGGGGTGGGAGGAGTTAGCCTGCCTGCCTTACTACCTCTATGGCTTCATTCTAGCTTTCAGTTAATCTTTTATATTACCATTACCTTTAGTTAATTCTTATTGGCAGGTTATAGGAGGATGGGATTTTGGGCTTCGGTGTGCCTTGTTTTGGGTTTCATATCTGGTTATTCTGGTATCTGCCTTCCCCTCACCTTGTATTTGAAATGGCTATAAATACTATTAAAATGGCATCATGGAGCGTCGTGGGCTCAGGGAGAGAGGTCAAGGGACTCAGATATTTAATCATTGTACTCTATCTCAAATAGACATCCTATTCCTACAGGAAACCCATTTAAATAATTCTGAGGTTAAGTGGTTGTCTCGATCCGCTTTTCATCGAAGTTTATGTTGCAAGTGGATCCAACTCTAGCAGAGGGGTAGCTATACTTATCAAAAAATATATTGTGTTCCTGATTGACACAACAGTAGCGGACCCAGAGGGGAGATTTATACTGGCCAAAGGCTCCCTCAATGGGGGCACTGTAGTCTTAGGCTCAGCCTATGGCCCTATTGGGGTAGCCTGGTATTTTATGACCCTCACAGATAAAATCAGTGCCCTGCTTCCCTCGCAACTCATCTTGGGTGGGGACTGGAATGTTTCGCCTTCCCATTTCCTGGATAAAGATCCTCAGTCCAATCGGCTGCCCACCTCGACACAAAGGGCTTTGCACGATTTCCTGCATATATTAGGGTTATGTGATTCCTGGCGGCTCTCCAATCCCTCTCTCCGTGCTTTCTCGTTCTTTTCCCAACCCCATAGATCCTGGTCTAGGATAGATTATATCCTGATTAGTAAAACCCTTCTTCCAGGCCTTCTCCAGTCTGGTATCGAGCCGATTGTTCTTTCTGATCATGCAATTGTTTGGGTTAAAATCTCCGGATCCCAATTTTCAAAGGGATACTACCTGGAGACTTAATACCCAACTACTTAAAAGATCCCCATACGGTGACTCATATCAGAACCCTAATTTCTCTCTTTCTAGAGGATAATCTTGGATCTACCACAAAGGTTGATATCATCTGGTGTTCCCTAAAATGCTATCTCAGGGGTGAATTAATTAAACTTGCTTCAGCAAGGAAAAGAGCTCGACAATCGCGGGCACTTTCTCTAATGAACAAAATTAGGGAACTGGAAAGCACTTACCTCCCTTCCTCTCCGTTGTCCTCCCTAGAAGCCCTCCTGGTAGCTAAAAATGAATATACTGACCTCCTTAAGGAGAAGGCTGAGTACTGTCTTGTTAAGACTCAAGCTAAGTATATCGATCATGGTGAAAAAGCCGGAAGGCTTTTGGCCCTAAGACTTCGCACATTAGAAAGCTCCAGAATAATCCCGGCTTTGCAATCACCTGCTGGCTCCATCAAAACTTCTCCCAGGGAAATTGCACAGATTTTTGAGAACTACTATAAAAATCTCTATAGTGTGCCTCCATCTCCTGCCCCTCTCTCAGACATCTCAGCATACTTAACAGATATTGACATTCCCCAACTTCTGCCGCCCCATAATGAGATCCTGACTACCTCTATCTCTCTTTCTGAGATAGAGAACGCCATTGCTTCTATGGCCCCTGATAAGGCAACCGTCCAGATGGATTCTACAAATTTTACAAGGTTTCTCTAAAGAGCTAGCCCCTTTACTTCTTAAACTCTAAGACTACCTTTTTTCTTCTCCCACCGTTGATCCCACCCTTCTTGAAGCCACCATTATCCTACTTCTCAAACCGGGTTAAACTCCTACTGATCCAGTGAGTTACCGACCCATATCTCTTCAAAACTATGATATGAAAAGTCTTTCTAAGATCTTGGCCGAACAGATCAAGAAAATCTGGACCCATCTTCTTAGCCCAGAACAGGTTGGTTTTGTGCACTCTCATTCCCCATCGGACCACCTCAGAACTCTCTCTCACATTTCTTATCATGCTCGTACATCCCAGTTCCCAATGGCTAATTTCGTTAGGACGAGAGAAGGCATTCGACCCGTGTGGATTGGTCCTTTCTCTGGCTACGATGACCAGGATGGGCTTCCTGGATTCCTTCTCAAATGGATCCAGATTCTCTACAATCCCTTCGCCAAGATATACTGTAACGGAGTTTTCTCCTCGCTGTTCCAGCGTCATACTGGTACCAGACAAGGCTGCCCTCTCTCACCTTTCTTGTTCAATCTATATCTTGAACCCCTTTTTATCAAACTCAAGTCTTCTCCACTTATTAAAGGCTGTCTGGTGCGTCAGCATGAGCTAGTTCTCTCTGCTTATGCAGATGATATACTTCTGCATGTTACACATCCCGCTGTTTCTCTAAAACATGCACTGGATCTTATCAGGCAATATGGTACCCTCTCTCAATACAGACTGAATATCTCTAAATCTGAAGTTTTCCCATTAAACATACACACTTTCAAGCAGGATCTCGCCAACTTTGGTATGCGATGGTCCCCCCAAATCGATTAAATACTTAGGTATTCACTTTTCAACAGACTCTTCCCTACTCAGAAGACTCAATTTGGACGATCTCAAAACTCTCATCCAGCAAGATTTGCTGCGAAGGTCCACCCTTCCTATTTCCCTTTGGGGTAGGATTAATATTATTAAAATGAACGTCCTCCCCCGCATCTTTTACCCCCTCAACTTACTAGGCCTTTGGCTGCCCATCTCTTACTTGCAACAGATTCATGCGATGTTCTCGAACTTTATCTGGCGAGGAAAGGGAGTTCGACGCTCATTTCTCAAACTATCCCTTCCTAGAGACAAAGGTGGCCTCCGGCTTCCCAACCTTTTGCTGTATCACTGGGCGGCTCACCTTGCCAAATTAGGGCGGTGGTTCCCTACTGACCCTGGCCCATCTTCCCCGATCTGGCTTCAAATTGAGAAGTCGATTCTTTCAGAATCTAGATTGGATCCCTATGCTATCTTCTACACTCCCACCTCCGTACTTTGGCAGTGGATAACTGACCATACAGTTCTTACATCCCTTTAAGTCCCTTTTCCAATGTTTACACTTTTTGAAAATCTTTCCGAAGACGGACCTGGGTCAACCTGTCATCCTTAACCCCAACATCAAGCTGGACAACTCGATGATTACTCCTGAGTGGCTTCCACAAATTAAAGAAACCAATCTGGAACACTTTTATGGCCAAGGATCCCTCCTTTTTTCCATGGATATGCTTGATAAACGTGGTATTCCTAATACTAAGATCTTTAAAGTATATCAACTGAGGCACCTCATTGCGGAGAAGTTCGGAACTCAGTTCAGAGAGCCTGTAGTTCACCCCTTCCTTTCTCAAATCTTAACCCTTGCCTCTAAACCACATTCCATTTCGCTAATATATTCTTTCCTCTTGAATTACAAATTCCCGGAGTCTGTTGCAGGCTCTAGCATTTAGTCCATACACTCCCTGGTTCCACCTAAATTGGCCTCATATCTGGAGGGACCTACATAGATATTCCACTCAGGATAGGTTTAGACTTACCCAATACTATATTGTGAATAATATGTATTATACCCCTAGGAAACTTTCCAGCTCCAAAAGCTCCCTCCCCTTTGCTCCAGGTGCTCACATAGTGAAGAGAACTCTCTACATATTTTCTGGTACTGTAATAAAGTTGCCCTCTGTGGTCTTCTATCCGAGACAATTTAGATCCCTTATTGAGTCTCTAAACCTTTTCACTCCTGAAATTTGCATTCTGGGTGACTACGCTAACATAAATTGTGTCGACGCATGGTATCACATTACGCTGGTGTCTATTGTGGTTAAGAAATTGGTTCTTAGACACTGGACTGATCAATTGACCCTGTCCTATTCTGAATGGTTGACTGAGCTTTCTGCCTATCTTAACACTGAAAGATTGGTAGCCAGCTCGCTTAATCGTATGGACCTATTTCATAAAAAATGGGGCAAATTATATGCGTTATACTTGCACCAATGATCTCCTGGCCTCCTTCCTGTTGCCCACAATAGTTTTCCTTGTTCTTCTTATCCTTGTTACCTATATTGCTTGTTTTGGAAGGCAAGATTATCTCTTGAGATGTTGCTGCATTTAATAACCAGCTTAGCTACATGGTTTGTTTGGCACACTCGCTGGGAGGGGTGGGGGGTGGGAGGTTTGGTTTTGGTTGGGGGATAGGGAGGTGGGTGGGTGGGAGAGGTGGGGGGTGGGGGAGGGGTTGGGTTTGGGGGGGAAGTGGGTGGGTGTCCGGGTTTATTTTTTTGTTGTTTTTTTCTGTTATACCATGTATGGATGACTGTCTTAATTTAGATCTCGACTTTGTTATATTTGTTGTTTTTTGTAAAATTAATAAACTTGAATTTCAAAAAAAAAAGGTATCTAGCAGGGTTTAAAAACACTTTTGTTAAAACGTTTTAAGGGGCTTGTAGTCTGTCTGCAAACAGTGCTAAGGGGATTTAAACAGTTTTAAGGCACTTAAACCATTTTAACTTCTCCAGTGTGTCCAGGGCCTTAGAGCTTCTTTGTCTACCCCACCTTACTTAAAATAAACATTTCTAAGATTAAAGCAATGGAAACTATGTTCTAAACAGATTATTTCAGCTCCCTCACATAAAGCACTATATAAACAGCTCTTGACAACCTTGTGTGAGGTCCCAGTACCTTTTCCCAACTGCTCAAATATATATTTACAATATTTGCAGACTCTCTTGCGATCATCAAGAATTGCAGTTCACTTGTGGGATTTTCATTGGATTTCTTGCCACAAAAAGATTAACATAAAAGGTAGCCAGAAACATTAGCAGCTTCCAGAGAGAATATTTAGCTGCCTCAGATGCATTAATATAATTGAATCAATAGAACATTTGTTTTTTGAATGTTCCTTTATTGCAGATTTTGGGGGATTTTTGTCACAACAATGGCAGGAACCTCTTTTTGCAAAGGTTACTTATGCGAATCTAATGTATGGTCATTTTTCTCAACAATGGCAGAAATGGAATCTTAGTACGTTAACCTTACTTTTCACAGTCATAAAATGGAACATTTGGATGGCTAGGTGTTTATTCACCCTACAACAAAAAGATTATACATATATTGAGTTGACAAGGAAGATTGTTAAAGACTTGTATAGTGAATATGCACACATGTCAAACTAGGATCTGTTAGAATTATGGAAAGGACTTCCTTGGATAACACATACAGATGCTGCCATTACATACATGTAATATTCCTTTGTTAATTTTATTTTTATTTTATTTTTTGTGGATTGTTTGAGTTATGTGATAAAATTTGTTTGAATGTACTCTGATTTTCTGTTCAATAAACTTTCCCCATCTCTTTCGAGAAGTGCCATGGGATCTTTAATATCCACCTGAACTACCACCAGAACAGGCAGATGGGACCTCGGTTTAACACTTCATCCGAAAGATGGCACTCAGGAGTGCAGCACCCCCCTCATGCTGCACACAGTGTCAGTATTGGGATTTAACCTAAGTGGGGCTAGAACTCACAGCCTTCTGATCTCCCGGCCTCAGAGGCAAGTGTGCTACCTGCTGAGCCACTGACACTGACTAATGGGATCTAAGAAGGAATGCAGTATGTATAAGGGAATATTAGAGGCAAGGAAAAGTAGGGTAAAGCCAGAGATCAAGCAGGGTCTGCGGTGTTACAGTAGGTAGGAAAAATGGGCAGACTAGGTGGGCCAAGCGGTCCTTATCAGCCATTAAACTCTGTTTCTATGAGGCAAATATATCCACCCCACTGGAAGAACAGGTGGTCTATGACCTCCTGATTCAGAGACCACTCATGCAATGTCTCTCCGACCCAGCTGAGAGCATCCAGAAGCTGGTTGTTCTCTCCTGTGACATGAATCTGCCTGCAGGTTCTGCACCAGGGTCCAGTTTATTGGAGAGCCTTGTGACACAAAGGAAAGTGCATACCACCCTGCCTGTTCAGGTAGAACATGGTGGTCATGTTGTATGTCTGGACCTGGACAAATGTCCCTATATCAATGGAGCAAATTCCATTAGAGCCAGACAGCCTGCATGGAGCTCCATCAGGTTAATATGTAAGCAATAATACCCAACAGGGTGGGTGGTACTGGGAAATGCTGGACCGCCCAGGGCCATAATGAGGCCCGACGCCACAGGTAGAGGGTCTTATAGCCCCTGGATGGTCTAGTATTTCCCAATACCGCCCACCCAGTCAGTTATTATAGCGCATAGAGAATGGGCACTGTAAAGAAAAAAAAAAGTTTAAAAAAAAAAGTCAAAAATTTGCTTAAAATAAGTTTTGTAATAAAGTAGTCCCTCTGCCAGTTTTGATTTTTGTACTACTGGCATGCAGTTTGTCACAGAAGCTGCCAGACATGGGAGGGCTCTCAATATGCAATCAGGATATTGGGTGACCACTCAGTAAAGAGATTTTTTTTTTTTGGTGTAGTGTGTGTGTGCCAGTAGTTTCATAAAGAAGCGCAGTTATGAAATACTGCAGCAGGACTTGTGGTATTCATTCATGGATCTGGTGAATCAGGCCGGGAATCAGTCACACACTTTCCTGACTTGCAGTGCTTATGGATAGAGATGCGTTGCCTGCTTTGGGCAGGTAATGGATTACCCAGTTTTTGGGAGACCATGGGACATGACAGTGTCTTTTCACTGTTTGGTGGTAACAACTGAAGAAAAAAAAATATTAGAACTTCATTTAATCATTTTTATGTTTTTTACAATAAGTACTGTGCTTCTGTTGGGTTGGGGGGTGCCGCAGCCTTGGTCGGTCATCTGCTTACCGAGCGGTAAAAAAATGGCGGTTGGTAAGGTTGAAGATTCGGGGTGCCCAAAAATATTCCAAATAATGGGGCCCCATGAATAGGAACTTGTTTTTCAACAGGCATCTATTGAGAAAATACCCACCCACTGACATTGGCATCCTAGCCAATTAGAAGGATAGGATTCTCTGACCCATTTTCTAAGATATCAAGAATCCTGGGGTGACCAGAACCAGTTGACTCTGGGCCCTGTGGTCTCCTATTTGAGCTCCCCATGCCAACAGAGATGCATCCATTGTAAAGCGAGATGGACAGTTCTGGATGGAAGAATGGGATTCTCTCTTTCAGGTTATGTGGGCACAGCCACCACTGGATATCATCACTCTTCACCTGGGTCACCAAGACTGGCTGGTCCAGGTGACCTAGGCTTTGGGGATCACTGCAGGCCCAACTCCTACTGAAGGGGTAGGGCATTTTCCAGCAGGTCCATCACACCATGCTGGTGAAAGCCACCATCAGCTGTGACAGTCAAAGGAAGTTCTGAGCAGGGTATAAGCATCCAAACTGAAATAATGAGGCAAGGGAGGTATGGTCCAATGCCCAGTCTACAGGGAGGTTGGTTTTGGTCAGCAGGGAGTGTAGTTCTGCCCTGATGAATTTGATCACCTGAAACTGGACCAGTTCCAACTTGGTGAGGTTGAACAGAAGGCCCAGGTCTTGGCAGGTCTGGAGGGACAGATTCCTGTACCACTCTACAACCTCCTTGGATGGCCTTGCTAACATCCAGTCAGGCAGGTAGGGATATACCCTGATGTCCTTGCACCGCAGGAAGGTCACCCCACTGTCATGCACTTGGTGAAGACCCTCAGTATGGATGACAGGCCAAAAGGCATGACCTGAAGCTGGTTCAGCACCCCTCTGTACATAACTGAAGGAACTGGCAATGGGACGGATGAACTGGAATGTGGAAGAACATGTCCTGAAGTTTCAGGGAGCTGAATTACATGCCCTGCTCCAAAAATGGTATGATCAGGTTCAGTGTGACTGGAAATAAAAATGATGTACTTACTGTAATTGTTGATCTTCCAGAATATCTCCACCACTGATAACTACTTAAGGATCTGGGGCTGGAGGTACTAGGAGCCCCGGAGCAAATTCTTTGCAGGGGTGGAGCCAGCGATGGCTACTGAGCATGATGCCTGCGCACCCTACTGGGCATCATGCACCAGCCAATGACTGTTGCCAGTTCCGTCAGTAACCTCTGTTGTGTTCACCAGGTAAAAAAGCAAGTGGAAAAACAGAGAGACAGAGAGAGAGACAGACAGACAGACAAAGGGCTAAGAAGTATCTTAGTCCAAAGGGATAGGGAAGGAATATAGGAATATAAATAAACAACAAAAAGAGAGCCCGGCTTCCAACCTCTATAGACAGACAGGACACACTAGGTGGCAGAAAGGGGTAGATGGGTATGGAGCCACAGTTTTCGCAACACTAGCCAGACAATAGGTGGATAGTGGTCTTAATGGCAGTAACCCTATAGCAGGTGACTCTGGCTGTAGGCAAGAAAGGGGTTCCAGAATTGGGACCTCCTTGTAACTGATATGGCATAATGTGCCAAACAGGAATGAAACATATAGACTCCTGGAAAAATACAACCACTCCGAGAGAGAGGACTAACTGGATATTCTGTTAGTATAGCCCCCTTTTATCCCTGTCAAGGAAGAAAAAAACAGGTTACTCACCTGTAACAGTAGTTCTAGGAGTGGTATATAGTGTTCATCCACATTTCAGGTAGCATTCCTTTCCCCTTTAAGGCTTGCCGGAATGTCTTCAATTTGGCTCCTTCCACTCACCCGGGTGGCACCTCCCTTGGCACTGCTCTATGGCATCAGATCTTGCCCGCTGGAAGCAAAAGCAGTGTGTTACTTGCCAGGGGAGATTGGGTGGGTCATTGTGGATGAACACCATATACCACTCCTAGAACTACTGTTACAGGTGAGTAGTAGGGATGTGGATATGGTGTTCTAGCCACACTTCAGGCAGACTCCTAGCAGTTCTCTGGGGTGATGGATGCAAGCTGCACACCCCTACTTAGGGAATAGAGACTGGAGAACTGAGGCCCCAAAACCAGCATCCCAGCATGTCTCAGGGTTGATGCAGTAATGGAAAATGAAGGTGTGTGCTGACTTCCTGGTAGCAGCTTGACAGATTTCCTAGATGGAGATGTCCCTGGAAGCAGCTACCAAGGCAGTGGTTTGACAGGTGGAATGAGCCCTTACCCCTATGGGTGACTCCCTACCCACCAACCTAAAACAGAGGTTGATGCAGGATACATTCCACCTGCCAATCGTCTGCTTAGCTGCTGGTCTGCCTAGTGCAGCTTCAGCATAAGTGACAAATAGCTGATGAACCTCTCCCCAAACTCCAGCCTTGCGCTCCTTGTAGTAGGCCAGCACTCACTGTAGGTCCAATGTATAGAGCCTGTACTTGGCCTCCAAGGTGTGGTTGATGAAGTACACTGGAAGATTAATCACCTGGTTAAGGTGAAAATCTGATACAACCTTCGGGAGGAACTTCAGATTGGGACAAAGGGCAACTTTGTCCCTGTAGAAGTCAGGTTAGGAGATGCCATCAAGAGCACCTGGAGCTCACTGATCCTTCTGGCTGATGTGATGACCACTAGAAAGGTGGTCTTCCATGACAGATGTAACATCTCACACTTGTGTATCAGTTTGAATGGCTTGCCCATGAGCTTTGCTAATATCAGCAACAGGTCCCAGGGTAGTGGTGGTGGTGGTTCATGCAGCGGAGGGAAAATGTGATCAAGGCCTTTGAAAAAGTACCAGACCACCTTTTCCTGCATCACTGACTGCATACCATCCCACACCAGGTAGACAGTGATGGCTTCCAGGTGAACCTTAAGGGTCTTCAACTGAAGGCTTGACTGAGAGAGGGACCAAAAGTAGTCGAGAATGCTAGCCACTAGGCAAGATAAGGGGTCCAGCCCTGGCACCAGATGGAGAACCTCTTCCATAGAAACATAGAAACATAGATGTTGATGGCAGATAAGGACTGCAAGGCCCATCCAGACTGCCTATTTCTTTTTCTGCCTTATGAATGTGCCATCGGCCTTTGCTCTGTCAATGACCTATCTATTCATACTCATCTGTATTGCTCCCTTATGCCTATCCCATGCCTGTTTGAAGCCCTGCACTGTATTAATATCCACCACTTCCTGAGATAGGCCGTTCCATGTATCCACCACCCTTTCTGTGAAAAAGAACTTCCTCACATTACCCCTTAATCGGCCTCCCTCTTATCTCACGCTGTGTCCACTTGTCCTGCTATTTTTCTTATATTGAAACATGTTAGACTCTTTCACCTTGTTAATGCCCTTAAGGTGTTTGAATGTTTTGATCGTATTACCTCTCTCCCTCCTTTGCTCTAGAGTATACATATTGAGTTCAGTTAATCTGTCCTCATATGTTTTCTGATGCGGTCTCTGCACCATTTTAGTTGGCCTTCTCTGGACTGCCTCAATTTGGTTTGTGAAGGTGTGGCCTCCCAGTACTGCACGCAGTACTCCAGATGGAGCCTAACCAGTGTCTTGTAAAGAGGGATTATTACCTCCCTCTTCCAAGTTGTGATGCCCCTACTAATATACCCCAACATCCTTCTAGCCTTACCTACTGCTTTAGTAGTCTGCTTGGATGATTTCAGGTCATCAGTGATGATGAAGCCCAAGTCTTTTTCTTCCCTTGTGACTGCCATTTGGAGGCATGGCATTTGTGGGTCGACTCCTTCCAAGAAGTGCACAACCATGATGAAGACATCTTTGGAGAGACCCAAAGCCCGGAACTCTAACTTTCTCAGGAAACAGGCTGTCAAGTGCAGGGATTGAAGGTCCAGGTGGAGTACCTTCCCCTTTAAGGATTGAAAGCAGGTCCGGGCATAAGGGAAGATGCCTCGGAAGCCTGCTGCTGAGGCTGAGAAGATTGGGGTACCAGAACTGGTGAGGTCAGTCCATATTCACCAGGATCATCCACGTCTTGTCCGTCCTCGCCTTGAGCAGCACCTTGTGGATCAAGGAGAATGAAGGGAAGGCATAAAGAAGGCCAGGGTCCAGGGCCTGGAAGAGGCATCCCCTTGCAGTGTTCCCTGCTGAGGGGAGTGGGCACAGTAAAGCCATGGCTTTGCATTCTCCCTGGAAGCAAACATGTCCACCAGTGGGATGTCCCACTGGGAGAACAGGCTGCATACTACTACCTCTGGGTGGAAACACCACTCATAAGATGCCTAACCCACACATCTGAGAACATCTGCCAGCTGGCTGGAGACACTCACCACATGGATGGCCAGAAGATGGGCCTTCATGCTGTGCAGAAGTGCCCAAACATGGAGAGCTTCCATGAACAAGGGAAGGGAGTGTGTCCAGCCCTGTTTGTTGAGGTAGCACATGGTAGTGGTGTTCTCCATCTGGACCTGAATGACCTGATACCGAACATGCCGAGCAAAGACTGTCAGTACCAGGTGCACTGTCCGCAGTTCCATCAGGTTGATATGGTATCGGGACTCCTCGAAGGTCTAGAGCCCATGGAACCTGTTTTCCCCCAGGTGAGCACCCTAGCCCATGAGAGAGGCAACGGTCATCAGGATAACAGTCGGCTCTGGGCCAACAAATGGGATACCTTCCTGTAGATTTTTCAGGACTAACCACCACTTAAGGGCATCCCACATCAGCTAGGTCACCGTGACCAGCTGGTCAAAGTGTCCCTTGCGCTGAGACCACTGGTGGGCCAGCTCCCATTGCAGAGAGCACATTCTCCAGATGACTCTATGGACCACGCTGGTGCAAGCAGCTATGTATCCCAGTAGGTGCACAAAGTCCTGAGCAGGGTGCAACTGCTCAACCTGAAATGATTGAGTGAAAGAAGAGATAGCCTCTGCCCTGTCTGCCAGGAGTCGAGCCCTGGCTCTGCAAGAGTCAAGCTCTTCCCCAAATGAAGTTGATCACCTGCAAGGACATGAGTTCTAACTTGGCCTCATTGACCAGGAGGCCAAGAGAGATGCAGGGCTGGAGAGCCAGGTCCCTGGACTGCTCCACCTCCTGCCTGGAGGGACCCAGTATCAGCCAGTCATCCAGGCAGGGGCAAACCTGGACTCCTTGATGCCTCAGGTAAGCTTCCACCACTGCGATGCATTTGGTGAAGACCCTGTGCACCGAGAATAGGCCCAATGGCATGGCCTGGAACTCGCAGAGGATCTCCTCTGCTCAGAACCAGAGGAACTGGTGGTGGGACGGATGGATTGGGACATGAAAGAATGCATCCTGAAGATCCAGAAAGCAAACCCACATGTTGTGCTTGAGAGATAGTTTGATCTGAGGCAGAGTGACCATCCTGAAAGTGCATGGCCTCAGAAACTTGTTCAGGTCGTGCAGATCTAAGATGGGGCACCAGCCCTCTATCCGTTTTGGCACCAGGAAGTACCTGCAGACGAACCCTGGGTGTTCCAGAAGTGTCCGTGAGAGGAGCCATGACCTCCTTGCGGAGCAGCTGGGCAATGTCATCCTAAAGGGCTGAAAGGATGTCTGGGGACACGATGCATTCCCATGGGGCACAGGCTCAGCAAGACGGGTACTTCTCAAATTCCACAGGCAGACCCTAGCCGACCACTTTGAGAACCCACCTGTCTGTGGTGACAGCAGACCAAGTGGAAAGGAAGCGGTAGAGCTGGCCCCCCACAGGAAGACCAAGGGTAGTTGGGACGGACACGAGGGAGGCATGCCTAATCATGTCACTAGGTAGGCTTGGAGGTGGAGGAGGGACCAGCTGAGGGGCCGCTGGGCCTCAGCCTCCTGGCCTATCGACGACCGTGGCCACAGACTTCATTCAAGATCACCAGGCCTGAGTCTGCTGACCAACATAATGTAAAGAAACCAGCACTCCAGACAACAAAAAATTCAAGTGAAAATATTTTTTTTTTACTTATGAAAAATTAAGTACTTACAAACAATAAGGTAACTTAAAAACACACAATGTGCTAAGATTTAATGCTCCCAATCTCTTCCAAGCCTCAGCAGTTCAGGATATGCTACCACTTCATCAGGAGTCTGCTGACCAGCCTGAGGCTGGGCTGGTTTGGCCGTGGGGACAGGGAGGGGCTGATAGGGCTTCTTCTGCTGCTGTTTAGAGCCCTTGGGGTCTCTCTGAGTAGATATCACTGAGTCCAAGGTGGCATTGGACTTCTCAGTATGGGTGAGTTGCTCTCAACCGCGGGCTCAAACAATTCAGTACCCAGGAAGGGGACATCTGCCAGCTTATGCAGGGTATCCACTGTAAAGTTTAAGATCCTCAGCTAGGCTCTACAGGGCATAGCCACCGTGGCCGCCACGGACTAAGTGCAAGAGTCACCAAAGTCCATAGCAGTCTGGAGCTGTTGCTTGGCTACTGTTCTGCCTTGATCCCAGACCTGTTTGACCATGGTCTGTAGGTCCACTGGGAGATGAGGGAGCACCTCATCAAGCGAACCCGGGAGGGCATGTGAGACGTGGGCCATCAAAAGGGCTGAACTCGCTTGCCAAAGGCTGAGAGAGATGGCAGCATACACCTTTCTGGCCATATCATCCAATTTCTTGGACCCTTTATTGGGTGGCTTGTCAATGTCACTCATGTTGCCAGTGCACGTGTAAACAGAGTTCACCACAAGCCCCACATCTAAGGGATGCTCTGTGAATCCCGAAAGGGAACCGGTAGGGACTGCATACTTTGCGGGCCATCTGGGCCGACGGCGCATGGCAAGAGGTTGGGTGCTGCCACAGCTCCAAGGCAGGATCAAGAATGGCATCTCCACCAGGAAGGCCTCTCTAGGAGAGTCTCCCCAGTCAAGGATCTCAGTGAGCAGGTACCGAGCCCACTTCTGAGTGGGCACTAATGGGAGACCTGTAGAATCTGAGATGAGACTGGGAAGACCCATAAAGGACATAGGGCCCTGTTCCATTGACAGATCCTTGGCCAACTCCAAATCCACTGGATGGGAGTGCAAGGAGAAGCCCTCTGATTCTGAGGATTCATGGAAAACAGTTTGACCATCAGAGTCCCAGCTGACCCCCTGGGGACAGTCAGGGGTAATGGTGACTGACAGCCAATGGGGATGACCTGAGGTTGGCAGGCCTCCTTATTTGGAGCACTGGTCTTTGGCTGTTTCAGTGGCAGCTCCACCAAAATCAGTGGAGAGGCCAGGGGAAGCCGAGCCTGGACCAGACAGGATAGCTCCTGCCGAGGTGGGGAAGGCTGCTGCCTCTGTGGCGAAAGCCTCATGATGGCCAAGGTCGAAGCTGGAATGGGCTTTATCCCAGTGAAGCATAGCTGTTGCCACATCAAGTCCTCACAGTGCTGATGCAGCTTGAACTGGAACCTCTCCTTGCCCTAGGAGGACGCGGATTAGTGGCAGTGCCACTTACCCAAACGTCAAGAGCGTGAGCTTTTATGTCAACGTGGGCTGCTTGACTCAGGGCTTTGAGAGCAGTATAACAGCCTCGACCATCAGGGCCATCAATGGTGGGTCTCAGAGGGGCCAGTGAGAACCTGGTCTCCTCCTGGTCCAGAGGGTCTGGGTCGGAGGTGGTAGATCAGTGGACTGATCCATCCCTCCCTAAGTGAGTGGTAGGACCTAGAAAGGGAGGTGTCAGCCTCTTCTGGTGACAATGGGTTGACCAGCTTGAGAAATATCTCAGCTGGAAGACTGACTTGCTTCTCAACCAACTGGACTGATGTGGAGACCTTGGAGCTGGCGACAATTGCCAAAGAACCAACCCAAGTTGAACCTTCACAGAAGCACGGGAATCGGAGGCCCGAGAGCACTGCCAATCCTATGAACAACAAAAAGACCATTTCTTGGTCTCCTTCTTGGATTTTACTTTGACTCAGTGCTTGAGGGACCCTTTCTAGCAGAAGTCTTTGAATGCCCTTGTGGAGGAGGCACCCAAGGAGAGTGGCAAAAAGATTGATGCTGAGGAAGTATATGTTGCAGACTGGGCCACGGCTTCCTCAAATGCTGCAAGCTGTTCAGTGGACCCCACAGTAATGGAGAGCACCCGACGGGAGTCCTTAGATTTCACGGGTGGATCCTGATCATCTGGACAACCCAGAAGCAGGTGGGCATGATGATCCTCCAACATGGATGGATGGAAAGTGCGGCACAGGCCGCATGCCTGGGATCAGGCTTGTGGCCCAGGCAGCAGACTCACATGGTGTGTGGATCCATCCAAGACATCTTTTGCCCACAGGCACATTTTCAGAATCCGGAAGCTGACTTGCCATTGTCTATACTGGAGACTAGAAGGAGTAGCCTGAAGACAATGTTTTTGGAAAATTTTGAAGATTAATAAGCAAAGGGCCTTCTCAGTGAGAGAGTGGTAAGGAGGGAACCTTCTTCTTTCTCCAGTGGAAAGGATGATCTGACAACACGGGGTGGTGCTGAGGGAGTTTATTTATTTATTAGCTTTTGATAACTGGGTAAGTGCGCTAGGCAAGAAACCTGCCTATTTTCAGGCACGACCCAAGAGAGTACAGTTACAGTAATGCAGTAAAGACAACAATGACAACAATGAGGTACGAAGGCAAAGATAACTGTCAGGACAATCTACTCAGACAGCATTAAAAAAAAACAGCATAAGAATAACAGCAAGAATACTACAGGTTAGAGCAGTCATATAATTGTTGCAAAAATTATTCAGTTAACAAGTCAATAGTCCTAAATAGAATTAACAGGAGACAAGGAGGCACACATATACAGTAGGAATACAGAAATGGGCAAGACAGCAGCTAGAGGGCAAGCAGCAGGCCCTATAAAACCTTAAGTGCAGTCACAATAGCCAAGGGCATTAAGGTGGGAAAAAAGAGCATGCTTAAAAGCTTGGTGAGATGAGGAGTTCTTCACATGAGGGGGTAGCGAGTTCCAGAACTGTGGGGTAAAATACGAGAACACCTGCTCACCCATTTTTTAGTGAAGCAGGGCTGAACAGCAAGCAGGGGAAAGGCAGAGGACCTGAGGGCATGAGATTGAGAGATAGGGGTTAGCATGGCCCCCAGAGCCACAAGGTGAGGTGTTCTGGTTAAAGAGTCAACAAAACAACCTAGTGCATATGATCTAAGGGTACTGGAAGGCAGCCAATAAGGCAGAGTAAAGTCGGCAGTGGTGGGTCAGATGTGGAGCTGATAAGGCAAATCTGCAGATGTTGTTGTATGTAATGTCCCATTTATGGAGTACCACGGCATTGGCATGCGAGAGGACTGGGAGAGCATATAACAGTTGCAGCAGTAACATACCTTTTACAACAGCAATCCTGGTGGCCGGAGTAAGTGAGTGGTGCACCCTGTAGGCTGCACCAGTCTTAGAGTTAACTGAGTGACAGACCTCATTGACATGTGCAGCAAAATCCAGAGCCAGCTCAAGTGTTACCCCAAGGTATTTGAAAGATAATGTGTTAAAGACCGGAGTTCCATCTCAGCCACAGACCCGAAGATTAGGGGCCATGGTCGGTACCCGTCTAGAGGACCCAAAAAGCATGGCCTGGGTCTTAGATAGGTTTGAGATTTGGTAATTGGATGAGAACCAAGAATTGAGGATCTGAAAGGCAGGTGACAATAGTTGATTTAGGTTAGTTACAGACTTCGAGGCAGAGTAAAGTGCCAGGTCATCCGCACACATGATAGTACTACAGAGTGGGGAAGGGATGGGGATATCATTAATAGAAAGAAAGAGTAGGGGCCAGAGAATTGAACCCTGAGGGATGCTAGAGGTGATTGGGGTAGGGGCAGAGAGAACCTTACAGAAGGAGACAGTCTGAGAGCGATTTTCAAGATAGCTAGCGAACCAAGATATGGTGGCGTCAGAGGCTCCAAGTGATTGCAGTTTGTCCAGTAGTAGGGGGTGATGTACCATGTCAAATGCTTTGGAGAGATCAATGAAGATGGCTCCAGTGAGTAAGTCTTTGTCCATATTGCATTTTACATCATTGGTGAAGTGGGTAAGAGCAGTAGTTGTGCTGTGCCCAGCCCTAAAGCCATGATGAAAAGGGGACTGAAGGTTAGAGTGGAGTAAGTACTGAGAGACCTGATGATGCACAACTTTCTCCAGCAGTTTACTGAGCATAGGCAGGAGTGAAATGGGATGACAGTTTGACAGGATTTTGGGATCACCTTTCTTAAACACCAGTATAGTTCTGGTGGTTTTCCAGGCCGAAGGGACAGAGGCTGAGCTGATTGAGAGATTGAAAAGCCTGGTAACCAGTTCGGCGAGAAGAGAGGCGAACTGCCTAAGGATCCTTGGAACAGTTCCATCAGAACCTGCACTGCTGTGAGCAGGAACAGTACTAAGTAACTTAAGGACTTCCTGGTGCATAACTGGGGTCAGCACTAGAGTGATGCGAGCCGTCGCAGGAGAGGGGGACCTGGGGAATCACAGGGGGAGAGGGGGTAGGTGTGGGGTGGGAAGAATGAAAAAGAGGGCATTGAAGGCACTAGCTATAGTGAGAAGATTATTACAGTGGATATAATTTATGAGCATTTTGTTTGGAGTCAGAATCTTATTATTCCTGAGAATTTCCTTAATTTGAGACCAGTAGCATTTTGGGATTGCGGCAGAGGCACTGAGCAGGTTCCAGTAGTACATACTCTTGGCAAAGTGAATCTCCTTTTTACAAGTGATGCACAATGACCTGTAGGCATTGAAGTCAGCTTGAAGGGAAGAGGCCTTCCAGACTGACCAGAGTGTATCCTTATGTTTCAGCAGATGGAGTAGGGGGTGCTTGAGCCATTTAGTGACCTTCCCTTTTACCTTATGTGTAGTGACCGGGATGTGTAGGTTCTGAAGAGAGAGAAGGGTAGCATTGAAATACTCAGTCGCACAGTTGATATCATTGGTTATGTAGAGAGGGTACCAGTCAACCTGGTTTAGATCATGCAGGAAAGCAGCAGGGTTGAGGTTGAAGAAGTTGGAAAAGACAGTAGTTTGGAGGGGAAAGAGGGAGGTGAGGAGCCCCAAACACAGAAAGCTGGGCAGTGATTACTGATAGAGTCAGGAAGAACATCAGCAAAAGGGAAGTTCTCCTTCCTGTTAGTCAGGATCCAATCTAAGAGGGTGCTGTAGGAGCCCCAGCAAAAGATTCTAGTGGGAGCCTGGATTAATTGAGCACATTTGGCCTTGCTGGTAATAGATGATAGGAGAGAGGAACGAGGCCCGGCCAAGTCCTGATTAAAATCTCACAAGCAGATTACCTCATTTTTCCCTGACACAGATGGCACCAGCTCAATAAATTCTTCAAGTGTGGAGTGTTTGGGAGGTATATAAACACAGAAGATGTGTAGAATGTTGACACCCTCAAGCAAAAGGCGAGAATGAATGACCTCACAGTTCGTCGGGGAGGGACCCTGTATGACAGAGTTGTTAAGATGAGATTTGTAGTACAGGGCCAGGTCCCCACCTCTTTTAGAGCTAGGGTGATCAGCCCAAAGCATATTGTAGCCCCGAATGGAGCAGAGGGAGTCAGCCATGGAAGGCTTCAGCCAAGTTTTGCAAAGGGCTAGGATGTCAGGGTTGTTAGCACATACCCAAGCCTCAAGTTCAGGGAGGTTGGCAGTGAGCCTTCTTATGTTAAGGTGAGCAAAGGTGAGACAGGATGATTTCGGCAAGCAATATGCAGGCTGAGACTGGGTAGTAGTAGTAAAAGTAGGAGGGCCAGAGTTGGTTTCAATATCACCAACCAAGGTGAGGGAGGGTTATTATCCATAACGTTGCAGTCAGCATCGCCTGAGAGGCACAACCAGGGGAGATAGAGAACCACCACAAGATATATCTAAGTAGTACCCCTAAATATCTATTGCTGAGCCCTGGCAAGGGTGAAGGATAAGGGGCAGTCCCCATCAGTAAGTTCGAGTAGCAGAAGTTCTCAAGAGAGTAGGTATGGCAATTTGAGGGGGGCACAGAAGGAAGAGCAGAGAGTGCAAGAAGAAATAGCAAGGAGAGTACTAGCAAGAGGAGGTATAGAGCCCTAGAATACATGGTAACAAAGGTGTAAGTAGGGGGTGGTTAGGGAGGAGAGAGTGGTCAAAGAAGAGGGAGAGGCAAGTGGAAAGAGCAAGAGATGAGTGTTGAATTGTAAATATCTGGTACCAGTAAGAAACAGAAGTAACAGCAGTCAGTGAGACGCAGTGAGAAAGGTAAAACAGTTATAAGTTATACGCAGAGCATGGAGAAACAGCAGCAGAGCAGAAAAGTGAGGTTGCTCAGCAAGGGTGGGAGGAGGAAGTGCCAAATACTCCACCAGGAGATGACAGCTTGGGGAGATTTACTTAGGGAGCACTGGGGCAAAGAAAGCCAAGGAACTATTCAGAAGAGGTCAGATGACCTCTAGTGAGGAAGATATATAAGGAGCAAACGAGAAACTTGGGAGATAGAAAAAAAAAATAGAAATCTCATGAGAGGTCATCTACCTATATATGTAACACTAGCTAAGGGTAGGAGAGTATTGGGGGGCAGGTGGGGGAGCAGTCACGCAGCTACTGCAGAGAATCACCCTGGCAGCTCACCAAACAAAGCTGAGAGCCAATGCAGTACAAGCAGCCAGCCGGAGGAACAGAAACTCCACCAGCTCAGATGAATTTGCCAGCCTGCACAGAAGATTCCTGTGTAGCTAAAGCCTGTAAAAAATTACAATCAGGGAGCAGCTCCTTTGTGCACAAATTAATATTATTAAAGGTTTGGCAGGTTTAGCAGGGCAAGAGTAAAAGGAATGCTGGTGGCTCTTGGCTGTAACAGCAAATTAAGTCAGCACACTATAATCAAAGTTCTTAACTGGAATTAAATAATTTTAAAAAGTTGCAGAATGATGGTAAAGTGTCTGGGGAAATACACTCAGCAGTTAGAGCTGAATTTCTAGCCAGGATGCCCCCAAGAGCGAGTTGGTGGTCATGCTAAAAAACAGTCGCCAAATTTCAAACAAGGTAGACAAAGGAATTGTGAGCATGGTCTCCAGAGTACCGGGGCAGTGACAGCAGGGCGGGCGGGAGCAGCTCTGCGGGCAGTCCAGCCCTAGGGGCTATCTGGGCAGTGCCGGCAGGGCAGGTGGGAGCTACTCCATGGGCAGTCCAGCCCCAGGGGTTATCTGGGCAGTAACGGCAGGGTGGGTGGGAGCAGCTCTGCAGGCAGTCCAGCCCCAGGTTGGGTGGGAGTAGCCAGTTTGCAGATATTTCAGCAAGCCTTAAAGGGGAAAGGTACACTGCCAGAAGCGTGGATAGAACAACATATCCATGTCCCTAGAAATGAGGGTTACTCACCTATAACTGTAGTTCTAGGAGTGGTATATGATGCACACCCATACTGTTGCAGTGTTCCTTTCTCTTTAAATCTCACCTCCCACCCAGGTGATATCCATCTTGGCTTCTTCCTATGATGTCAGATCTTGAACACTGGAAGCAGGGATCTGTGTGCCACTTGCCAGGAGAGGTTGGGTAGGTCATGTGGATGTGCACCATATACCACTCCTCGAACTACGATTATAGGTGAGTAACCCTCATTTCTAGGGATGTGGATATGCTGCACTATCCACACTGTAGCAGACTCCTAGCAGTTCTCCAAAAGAAGGGGGCAAGGGGCACACTCCTACTTTGAAAATCGTGAGCAGAGAACTGAGGCCCCAAAACCAGCATCCTGTTGTGACTCAAGGCCAAAGTGGTAGTGGGAAATGAAGGTGTGTGCTGACATCCAGGTAGCAGCCCTGCAGATTTCCTGGTCTGGTAGAATGAGCCCTAAGCCCTACGGGAGACTCCCTACCAGCCAACCTACAGTATAGCAGAGGTTGATGCAGGATACAATCCGCCTGCCAGTCGTCTGCTTAGCTGCCAGTCTGCCAAGTGTAGATTCAGCATAAGTGACAAATAACAGGTGAACCTCTCCCAGAACTCCAGCCATGCGCTCCATATAATAAGCAAGCGCTCACCTCAGGTCCAAAGTACGTAGCCTGTGCTCGGAGTCCGAGGTTGGATTAGTGAAATACTTCGGAAGGTTAATCACCTGGTTAAGGTGAAACTCCGAAACAACCTTGGGGAGGAACTTTGGGTTGGGACAGAGGACAACCTTGTTCCTGTGGAACACCATGTATGGAGACTCCACCGAGAGCACATAGACCTCACTGATCCTTCTGGCGGAGGTGATAGCCACCATGAAGGTGGCCTTCCATGACAAGTGAGAGATATCACACCTATGCTTTGGTTAGAAAGGCTTGCCCATGAGCACTGCTAGTACAAACACTAATTCCCACGGTGGTGGTGGTTCATGCACCGGTGTGGTCAAGGGGCATACGGTCAATTCATCGAGTAATTAGTTGCCACAGACAAGCTGTTGTGGGTAAAATGCAGATTCTCACTAATGTCACCGGTGTACTGCTCACGGCCAAATTGTCAAACTGGAGACAATATGCTTGCGACGTCTGAACAGCGACCATTCCTACACAAGCTTATTACCGCACCAAAGTTACCTTAAACTTCCTCCTTCCAGTCCACACAGGTCTGTCTTCTTTATAAAAATGAAAAGTACTATCCAGCCCTAACTTGCTCCCTCCACCCCCTCCCCACCTACCACCACCACCACCACCACCCCCCTACCACCAACGCACCCCCACGAATATGCTGATGGGGCTAGGGCTCAAACCTTGAACTGCTTCCGTAATAAATTAAAATCTTTCACTAGGGGATGCTGGATTATATAAATTATATCGAGTCTCCCGATCTTTTGGCTTCTGCCTGCTCACATTCCATAATCCACTGCCTATATCTTGATTAATTGATTAATTTCCTAATAAAAAGATTGTTGCAGATTGACATTCTTCTGGCTAATCTGATTTTAACGCATGTTTTAGATTGAATAAAGCCTCCAGGTAGTTTGGGCATGGTTTGGGTTGCATTCTAGATCATAAACCCCAATTCTACGTGTATTCTGGGTCCTGCTTGTTAGCCAACTGAAGATGACCTTTTGTCTGGTAAGAACAATTACTTTCCACTAAATTTCTGGCTCCTATCAATACTGGCAGTAATTGTTGTAACTATTTTTTGTCCTCACGACCAGTTGATCACCAGCTTTGGTCCGCGACTAAATGTCCGAGAACTGTATGTCCATACACAGGTCAAGGTCTTTAAAGAAGCACCCAACCGCCCTCTCCTGGACCACCACTGGCATACCAGCTTGGACCCGGTATGCAGAAATGGCTGCCAGGTGCACTTTGAGGGTCATTGACCTCAGACCTGACTTGGAGAGGGACCACAGGTAGTCCAGAAAACTCGCCAAGGGGCAGGACAGGGGCCTAGCTCCTTGCCTTGGCACCAAATGGAAAAGTGCTTCCATTTGAAAGCATAGAACTGGTGGGTCAACTATTTCTGGAAGGCTTCCACAGCATGGAGGACCTCTTCAGGGAGACACAAAACCTGGAACGCTAGCTGCTCAGGAACCAGGCTGTTAGGTGCACAGACTGAAAGTGCAAGACCTTCCCCATGTGACAAGAGAGCAGATTCGGGTTTAGAGGCAAGCACCATGGAGGCCTAGTACTGAGGCTGAGAAGATCTGGATACCAGAACTGGCGTGGCCAGTCTGGGGCTACCAGGATCATTCATGCCTTGTCACTTGACAACTTGACCAGCACTCTGTAGAGCAGGGGAAAGGGAGGGAAGGCGTAACTGAGGCCTGGAGTCCAGGGCCTTGTGAAGGCATTCTCCAACAGTGTCCTGGGCACAGAACAGCCTCAGGGTTGCACTCTCCCAAAAGGTGATCAGATTGACCATGGGAATGCTCCACTAGGACAACAGGTGGTCCTCCACCTCCTGCTGCAAACACCACTCCTGAGACACTTCACCCACTCAGCTTAGGGAATCTGCAAGCTGGTTGGAGGCTCCAACAACATAAATAGCCCGAAGATTAGCACTCATGCTGTACATGAGGGTCCAGATGTGGAGGGCCTCCCAACAGAATCAGAGGAAATGCATTCTGCCCTGTCTCTTGAGGTAGTACATGGTCGTGTTCTTGTCCGTCTGGACCTGCATGATCTGACCCTGGATGAATAGAGAAAATGCTGTCAGAGCAAGGTGTACTGCATGGAGCTCAAGCAGGTTAATGTGGAAAAGGAACTCCCTGAAGGTCCAGAATCCATGGGCTCTGTGGTCCCCAGGTGTGCTCCCTATCCCACCAAAGATGTGTCAGCTGTCAGAGTGACAGTCAGCTGTAGGAGAAAGAATGGGACTCCTTCCTTGAGATGTTCTGGGATGAGCCATACATAGGATGGCATCCCACATCAGCTGCGTCACCATGACTGGCTGGTCCAGGTGACCTAGGTGCTGAGATCACTGACAGCCCAGCTCCCACTTCAGGTGGTGCATCTGCCAGCAGGACCACCAGACCATGTTGATTCAGGATGCCATGTACCCTAGCAGCTGCAGGAAGTCCCAAGCAGGGCACTAACACCCAACCTGAAATGATTTAGCAAAGGAGTTAAGATCCGCTGCCTGGTCCACTGGAAGTCAGGCCTTGGCCTGGAGGGAGTCAAGCTCCACCTCAATGAAATGGATGACCTGTGAGAGGTTGAGTTCTGAGTTGGCTGAGTTGACTAGAAGGCCAAGCAAGTCCAGAGGGCCACATCCCTGGACTGCTCCACTGCCTCCTGAGATAAGCTGGCTATCAGCCAGTCATCCAGGTATGGATAAACCTGAACTTCCTAGTGCCTCAGGAAGGTTGCCATCACCATGATGCACTTGGTGAATACCCTGGGGGCTGAGGAGAGGCTAAAAAGCATGACCCAGAACTCATAAAGAATCCCATCTGTGCAGAACAAAAGGTACAGCCAATGGGATGGACAGACTGGAATGTGGAAGAAGGCATCCTGGAGGTCCAGAGAGCAGAGCCACATGCCCTGCTGCAGACATGGCATTATCTGGTTTAGAGTGACCATCCTGAACTTGCACCTCCTCAGAAACTGATTCATACCATGAAAATCCAATATGGGGCAGCAACCCCCATTCATCTGGGGACCAGGAAATTCCTGGACACAAAGCTCTGGATGGCCATGGCATCCTGGTCATGGGCTATAGCTGATTTCTCTAGGACCTGAGTGATGTTCTCCCGGAGGGCAGACAACATGTCCAGCAACACCATGGACTCTTGTGGGTCATGGGCTCAGCAGGCTGGGAAAGCCTCAAAGTTGAGAGGCAGCCTACAACCCATTACTTCTAGCATCCATTTGTCTAAAGTAATGATGGACCAGGTGTGCCAGAAATGGTGAAGCTGACCCTCCATGGAGAGCTGAGGCAGAGATCTGATGGGTAGGAGGCAGGTATCCCCTAAACCATCACTGTACAGCCTTGAAGGAGGCCCCAGCACTGGCCTCAGAGAGGCACTGCTGCCCCAGCCACCGGGTTTCTTGGAGCCCTGGCTGGTGAACATAGCTTTAAGATGCCAAGCTTGGGTTGGTTGCAGCTGGGGTTGCTGCAGTTTGACTGTGGCGACAAAAAGGACTGAAACTGAAAAGTCTTCTTCTTCAGCTTCTGTCCCTTGGGGTCCTTCTGTGAGGACATCACCAAGTCCAGGGTGACACTGGATTTCTCAGTCCTAGTGAGGTGTCCATCCACCCCTGAACCAAACAGGTCGGTGCCCAAGAAGAGGACATCAACCAGTTTGTGTTGGGTATCTGCCATAAAGGTGAAAATTCACAGCTGGGCCCTGTGGCACATAGAGACCACTGCTACCATAGATCAGGTGCAGGAATTCATGTCCAAGGTGGTCTAAAGCTGGTGCTTAGCTAGAGTGCAACCCTGGTCTTTGACCATCTTGACTGCCCACTGTACATCTGCAGTAAGGAGGAAATGGCTTGGTCCAGAACATCCAGGAGAGCATGTCTGAAGTTGGCCATCAACAAGGCAGAACTCACCAGATGGAGAGCCACAAAGGAAGCAACAAAGACCTTTTTTGTTGCATGATCCAGCATCCTGGACTCCTAGTTGGGGGCTCGTCCACATAGCCAACATTTCCCATTTTACAAAAGATGGAGTGCACCACCAGATCCTTGGCCAAGAAATGGTCTGAAAAGCTGGGAAGAGACTTGGGCAGGATCATATATCTGCAGACCATGCAGGCCGAAGGAGCTGCACACAAATCTGGGTGCTGCCAAAGCTCCAGTGTGGGATCCAAGATAGCCTCCACCACATGGAAGACAACCCGTGAGGAGTCATCCCAGTCAAGGATTTCTGTAAAGGGGGTATTTGGCCCACTTCTGGACTGATTCCAGAGGGATCTCCATTGATTCTGAGATCAGTTGAAGCACAGCCCCAAAGGAGACCTGACCATGCTCCATAGTAAACTCTTCGGCTGACTCATGGTCAGATCCTGGGGTCCTAAAGGACTGCATGGAGGACCCTTCAGAGTTCAAAGACTCCTCAAATACCACCTTCAGCAGCTTCTCACCATGAACTACCCTAGACTTGTCTGAGTGGGTGATCTGAATGGAAATTCAACTGGTAAGACTGATTGCTGGGTGAGCAGCCTTGGTCAGAGCCCCCTGCAAAGGCTGCTTGGGCGGTGGCTCCACCAGAATGAGAGAAGAAACTAGTATCAGCACTACTGGACTCAGCAGTGTGACAGGGTTGAATATGGCCCTGTCCCAGTTGTTATGGAGAAGAAGTTTAAATACAAGATCTGTTCTATGCTCTCCTTTTCTGTCTCTTCTCTGTCTGGTTGCACAACCAAATTTTCTTGTGAGACCTAGGACTTGATCACTCTGATGGTCTTGCAGTTCTCTGCTTCTCGCTATCTCTCTACCCTCACTTGCTGTTCTGTATTTTCTTCCCCCTTACATATCTGCAGGTATAAAAATACATGTCAGTCTTTTTGTGAAATGTAATTGATGCTGGGATTCCTTTGCCTAAAACTGTTGAAATGATTGCAATTCTAAAACTGTATATAGGTATACTGTTGAAATGATTGCAAAAAGCTATTTGGAACTCAAGGGTTAACCTGTTTGCAAACTCTCTGAGAAGCTATAAGCAAGAGGTCAGTTCTGGATCACAATGTTCTTTTTGCCGCACTTGTTGAAACTTACAAGAACACTGTATGAGAAGCATGCTGTTTTCTTAATGAGTGGGGGTGGCAAAGACTTATAAAAACAGAGCTGCAATTTCTTGCAAGTGAGACACAGAAACGCAGAGACAGAGATCGGAAATTTAGAAGAAACCCAGATGGACTTTTTCTGTTTATACTGCCTTTGTAAATAGTTATAGTGAACAATTTTTTTTTACTGATAATAATAAATCACTTGTTTGAATTTTACAACTGCTCCTGGTTTTCAAATGCTTCCTGACCTGTGCGTCAATGACAGATGGTGTCAGTCTAAGTGGCATTTATGCCCGGGCTTACTCTAAGCCAGGAGTTTTGTGAGTGGGTATTAGGCTTGGTACCAGAGAAGCAAAGAAGAAAATATGGATTCTGCAGCAGCAAGTCCAGGAGTGGTTACCAGGAGAATGGCAGCCACACTAGCAGAGACAGAAATCCAAGGTGAGACTGTACAGCTAGCATCAGTTATGGAAAAAGAGCAGGCAGTGACAGAACATGAAAGCCTTTCTGCCTTTTTCAAATAGTGGACTATACAACAAACAGTGATGGAGAAACAGAGAAGAGAGGAGATGCAGTAAAGAGAAAAAGAGAGTCAACATTTAGAGGCACAGAGAAAAGAAGAAATGCAACAACTTGAGCAGCAGAGGAGAGAAGAGATGCAGGGACAGGAGCAGCAGAGGAGAGAAGAGATGCAGCGACAGGAGCTGTGATGGCTGGATGCCTTGCAGGCTATCAAAGGCAGAGGATCTGGCACAGTTCCAGATGAGCACCAGACACAGGCAACTGTGATACATTAAACTTACAAAGTTGTGTCCCGCGGATGATACTGAAGCATACCTGATAACTTCTGAAAGAGTTGCCACAGCCTGCCAGTGGCCAAAGCAGCAATGGGCAATCAGACTGGTACCTTACCAGACAGGGAAAGCCCAGCTTGCCTACAGCAATATGGACACTGCACAGTCAGAAAAGTATGACCTGTTGAAAAGCAAAATCCTGAAAAGGCATGATATCTCAGGGGAGACCTACAGGCAGAGATTTCAGTCTCTGAAGTATAACTCAGTCGACAATCCTTGAGAAGCCTTCACCCGACTCAAAGAGCTGCTGATGAAATGGCTCCAACCAGAGGGCAAAACAGTCCCTCAGATCATTAACACATTTGCAGTGGAGCAATTCATCAACATCCTGCCTAGAGACGTACAGCTTTGAGTAAAAGAACATTGACCAGAAAGAGGGGAAAAGGCTGTTTCTTTGGCCGAAGACTACCAAATGGCCAGACAGACACCACAGCAGTGAGGTAACAGCCAAGCACCAGTAAGACATTCTTTTTCCCCTTTAAACTCCAAGTCTGATAAGAACTCTGGTAGGGGTAACAAATCTGCATCCAAAGATTTTATTTGCTATAATTACAATAAGCCAGGTTATATTGCAAGAAATTGATGTAGTAAGAAGAGTGACACTGGAGCAGATCTGTCCTTAGCAAACTGGGGCAAGTACTTAACAGATGTGAAGGTGGGAGATAAGACTGTGAAGGAACTTATAGATTTGGGAAGCAGACAGACCCTAGTACGTATTGAAGTGCTAGGAAAACAATGTCCAAAAGGACCAGGTACTGGTGTCATCTGCATACACGGGGACACTCAATACTACCCCACCACCCAAGTGACTCTGAACATTAATGGGTGTTGCACCAAATGAAAGTGGGGATAGTACCTAAGTTACCTGTACCTGTGATTATTGGAAATTACTTTCCAGGATTTACAGAGTTAATCAAATATGTTTCAGCAGCTGTGGTGACGAGCTCAGGCAAAGAAAATCTCAGATGGTGTGGGCTCTTTTCCTTTCGCTGATTTTGATTCCGACTTGTCTGAGCACAGCTCCAAGATCTGGAAGTTCAGAAAAGGAAGATGACAGCTGAAGAAACAGTGGCAAGAAAAGACTGATGGACACAAGGGGTTAACATATGAAAATGCTGAAACTAAACTGATTGTGATTTTCTTTCAGAACAAGCTAACAATGTTTCTCTCCAGGGTTATTTTAAGCAGCAGGGGGTTAAACCAAAACAGGGTGAACATTTGTTTAAAAAATGTAATGGGCTACTGTACAGAATTTGGGTTAAACCTCAGACACAGGACTAACAATTGGTTATACCACAAAAGTATAGATCCGAGTTGTTACAGATAGTACATGATAGTCCTATGGCTTGTCATTTGGGGAGGAATCGCACCCTTACCAGATTGCTGTACAGATTTTACTGGCCTGGAATTCATGAAGATGTTGCTACCTATTGCAGTTCTTGTGTTGAGTGTCAGAAAGTAGCCCCAGTGACTAAAAAAAGACAAGGTGCCCCTGGTACTCCTACCCTTGATATATCTGCCTTTTAAGAGAATTGCAACGGACATGGTTGGCCCTTAGACAAAAGTAAAAAGGGTAATGGATTCATTTTGGTAGTATGTGACAATGCTACTCGATACCCAGAGACAGTTCCTATGCGAATTGTCACAGCCTCAAAAGTGTCAGCAGAGCTTGCCAAAATTTTCAGCAGGGTAAGCAAACCAAAAGAGATTATTACTGATCAGGGTAGTAATTTTGGTGCTGCATTGCTAAAGGAGCTGTACTGACTACTAGGTATCACTGCCATAAGAATCTCCCCTCATCACCCTCAGACAGATGCTCTTTTTGAGCGTTTTAATCAAACCCTAAAACTCATGTTAAAAAGGATTGTGAAAGGGGAAGAGAATGACTGGGACCAATACTTGCCTTACCTGCTTTTTGCTTACAGAGAAGTGCCACAGGCATCTACAGGTTTTTCACCATTTGAAATGTTGTATGGTAGTCAACCTAGAAGGTCACTAGATGCAATACAAGAAATGTGGGAAGATAACCCCCATCAAAAACAATCTATTACATCTTATATGTGTGCCCTGAGAAAGAAGCTTGCAAAATATGTTGAAGTCATCCATAGTAATCAGGAAGAGGCCCAAAACCATGCAGAACCTGCAGTCCCCTCGAGTCCCTATTTGGACTGCCTGATCCAAATATTCTAAACAAGCAGCTTTTCCTAGAACTAGAGGACATGATAGAGCAAGAACTCACTATTTCCCAGAGGCAAAACGACAAATAGATCTGACTTATTGACTTTTCTCTAAATTAAATAATGACAATTGAAAAAATGCTTTACTTCTGCTTTTCCGCTGTTGACTTACAATACAGGGGTTAAGCTTAACTGTGACTACTGGTGTGTATATATATATATATATAAGTGATACAAGAATAGGATAAGGTGATTGTAATCAGACAAATAGACTAGACCATGTTTGTGGTAGGGTGGTTTTAACTGAACACGCAGCCAAGTGCATGCTAACATGCACACCCAGTTAGACTTCCCCATTCAAGCAAAATTTCTGAATGGGGTGGCTGCTCCTGAAGGTCTTGGGTAAGTCCCATGTACGCGGAGTAAACCTAAGGTAAGCTGGGGGTCAGGTTTAAACCCCAGCCAGCACAACTAGCAGAAGGTGTATTATGACCATGGGGTAAAAGAAAATGTTTTTGAGCCAGGTGAAAAGGTCTTGCTACTGTTACCCACTACAGAAAATAAACTGTTAATGAAGTGGCAAGGGCCTTATGAAGTGCTTAGACGTACTGGTACAGTTAACTCTGAGACTGAGACCCCGATAGGAAAAATCTTTTTTACAATATACCATGCTAACCTCCTCAAGTAATGGGTTTAAAAAATACCAAAAGCTGTTTTGCTGGTTTTACCAGAAACTGATAAAGAAGACATTGATGTAGCTTATGATACATTGGAACAAACTGTTACCGCTGATGCTGTAAAGGTGAATGTTTCCTTAACCTCTGAACAAACCGAAGAAATTCATAACTTGCTAAAGACTTCTAACAGTACTTTTACCACAATACCAGGTTGAGCAAAAGGGCTAGAGTACGTAATATGGACAAGGAAAGGAATTCTTGCCCTATTAGACAAAAGACATACAGATTACCAGAGTGGTTGAGAGCTGACGTAAGAATTGGGTATCACAGAAGAGTTGAGAAATGTTTGGTCATCACCAATGGGGACTGTAAACAAAAAAGAAGGGGGTGTAAGAATCTGCCTTGATTTTAGGAAACTTGAGTGTCAGAATTTGACAGTTATCCTGTGCCTAGAATAGATGATCTGATGGACAGACTGGGGAGTGCCAAGTATATCAGTACCTTCGATCTCACCACGGGTTACTGGCAAATCCCCCTAGCTAAAGAATCCAGAGACAAAACTTATTTGCCACTCTTATAGGATTCTATCAGTTCACCACCATGCTGTTTGGTTTACATGGTGAACCCGCTACATTCCAGCGGTACATGGATGTAATTTTATCCCCTCACACTGGTTATTGTGCTGCATACCTGGATGATGTCATGGTGTAAAGCCACCTGGAACACCTACGAGCAGCTATCCAATCGATCAAAAAGGCAGGTCCTACCAAGCGTGTATTGGGCATGCAGGAAACCAGATATTTGGGCTATGTTTTGGGGAATGGAGAAATCAAGCCAGAGGTTTCCAAGATAGAAGCTGTAGCTAACAGCCCTGTCCCCAAAACCAAGAAACATGTCAGATCATTTTTAGTGCTGGTTATTATCGGAGATTTGTTCCCAGTTTTGCCATATTTGCTACTCCCCTCACTGAACTCACAAAGAAATGTTTCCCAAATAATGTGAAATGGACCCAGGAGTGTGATGAGACTTTTTGAGCCTGTCATCGAGGCACAGGTCAGGAAGCATAGGAAAAACCAGGAGCAGTTGTAAAATTCACAGCAAGAGTTTTATTATTAATACCATAAAATAAAAAAATAGAATTGTTCAGAATAATTATTTACAAAGGACGAAAAAAACAGAGAAGATCCATCTGAGTTTTCTTTCAATCTCTGTGTGTCCTGCAAGAAATTGCAGCTTTGTTTTTATGAGTCCTTGCAACCCCCCTTCTTAACAAGCATCCTATTTTTTTGTAAAATATTCTTGTAAATATCAAGCATGTGCAGCTAGAACACAATGTTCCAGAACTTTAAGGGGTATTAGTCCCAGCGACCTGATGGTGGTACTGGATCTATCATGCATGTCTGGTGAATGCATGAGTCCAGATGATCTCATATTGGCCTATAATAAGGCTGTGGGAATTTGCTCGGTTCTTTGCAGATAAGGTTGCTAGCATCAGGTCTGGTATTGGTCCGACTCCTCCTTTAAGGGATTGCAGCTGTCGACAGGAAGTGTTATCCACCCGGTCTATCTGGTCAGATTTTCGCCGGCTGGAGTTCACTGACATTGTGAAGATCATCCAAACATTGCGACCAACCAGTTGTAGTTTGGATCCAGGTCCTGCAACCCTCTTAGTAGGATGTTTAGAGGTTATTTGCCTGATCCTTGCTGACATTGTCTGGAAATCCTTGGAGAGGGGGGTCTTTCCTGATCCCCTTAAGGAGGCAGTAGTTTGACCACTCCTAAAAAAATCCTCCTTGGATCCAGACTGTCTAGCTAACTACTGGCCTATCTCTAACCTTCCTTTTGTTGGGAAGGTTATTGAGAAGGTGGTTGTGTTACAACTGGATGATCATCTTACAACTCACAATGTCTATGATACTCTCCAACCTGGTTTTAGGAAGAAGCATAGCATGGAGACTGCCCTTGTCCGGGTGTTAAATGACCTCCTAATGGCTAGAGATCGAAAGGCATGTACCATTCTGGTCCTTTTCGATCTCTCTGTGGCATTTGACACTGTAGACCATGGTGTGCTGTTGGAGTGCCTGCGGATTTACTGTGGACTGTCTGGAACAGTCCTCAAATGGTTTCAATCTTACCTCACAGACAGGTTTCAGAGGGTTACCACTGGAATTTATTCCTCTGGTGCTCACTCCCTGCCCTGTGGGGTACTGCAGGGTTCCATTTTAGCACCCATGTTGTTTGCAGTGTATATGCTGCCTTTAGGAGATATCATCAGGCGATACAGCTTGGGTTTTCACTGCTATGCAGATGGTACTCAGCTGTATCTGTCCTTTCCACCCGGGCAAGATGGTGCTCTCTCCGTGCTAGACAACTGCCTTACTGAGGCCAGATTATGGATGAGTTCTAGCTGGCTGAGACTGAATCCTGAAAAGACTGAGGTGTTGGTAGTGGACCCGGGTTGCCCGGTGACGGGTTTGTGGGCTGGCCAACCACCGGGCTTATTGTCCGGTGGTATGTCGCTCACTACCTCTGATCGGGTACGAAATCTGGGCGTTATTTTTGATGACGGCTTGACCTTAAAATCTCAGGTGTCAGCCATGGTCAAATCCTCTTTTTTCATCTGAGGAATATCGCCCGGGTCAAATACCTGGTCCCACCGGGTGATCTGCCAACGTTGGTCCATGCCTTTATCACCACTGTCTTGACTACTGTAATTCCCTTTACCTAGGGCTATCTGGGGCTGATATCCATCACCTACAGTTGGTGCAGAACGCGGTGGCAAGGCTTTTGACTGGGATCTCTAGATCCAGTCATATTATGCCTGTGCTCTGCGAACTGCACTGGCTGCCTGTTAGGTGGCAGATTACCTACAAGGTTGGTTTACTAACCTTTAAAGCCCTACATGATCAGGGACCCAGCTACCTGAAAGATCTCCTGGTACCCTATTGCCCCCTCCATCCTCTCTGCTCCGCCAACAAGAGATTGCTGGAGATTCCCAGGGTTCGATTAAAAACATCTGGACCTCGTGCTTTTGTTTTTTCAGCACCAACCCTGTGGAATTCTCTACCTCGTTGGTTGAGAGAATGTCCAACCGTCGAGAAATTTAAAAATGAGTTGAAGACACATTTATTTAGTTTAGCATATCCTGTTATGGCTGTTAATTTTAATCATTTTAACTTATGTATTTATGTGAATTTATTGTACAGCACCTTGGTTTTGAAAGGCGCTTTATAAATAAAGACGATTTGATTTGATTTTGATTTGAACTGAGGCCCCATTTTCCACAGCTTCTGCAAAAGGCTTAAAAATTGCATCTCAGATTAACCTCTTGAGTTCCCAATAGCTTTTTGCAATCATCTTAAACTATAATTATATACATTTCAACAGTAACACTATATAATGTTTAAACAAAGGGATACCAATATCAGTTACATAGAAACATAGAAGTTGATGGCAGATAAGGACCACAAGGCCCATCCAGTCTGCTCTTTTCTTTTTCTGCCTTATGAATGTGCCATCGGGCTTTGCTCTTTCAATGGCCTATCTATTCATACTCATCTGTATTGCTCCCTTATGCCTATCCCATACCTGTTTGAAGCCCTGCACTGTATTCATATCTACCACTTCCTGAGGTGGTCCGTTCAATGCATTCACCACCCTTTCTGTGAAAAAGAACTTCCTCACATTACCCCTTAATTGGCCTCCCTCTAATCTCATGCTGTGTCCTCTTGTCCTGCTATTTTTCTTATATTAAAACATGTTACACTCTTTAACCTTGTTAATGCCCTTAAAGTGTTTGAACATTTTGATCATATCACCTCTCTTCCTCCTTTGCTCCAGGGTATACATATTGAGCTCCATTAATCTGTCCTCATATATTTTCTGATGCAGTCCCTGTACCATTTTGGTTGCCCTTCTCTGGACTGCCTCAATTTGATTAATTTCCTTGTGAAGGTGTGGCCTCCAGTACAGCACACAGTACTCCAGATGGGGCCTAACCAGTGTCTTGTAAAGAGGGATTATCACCTCTCTCTTCTAACTTGTGATACCCCTACTAATACACCCCAACATGCCTCTAGCCTTACCTACTGTTTTAGTGGTCTGCTAGGATGATTTCAGGTCATCAGTGATGATGACGCCCAAATCTCTTTCTTCCCTTGTGACTGCCAGCAACTCCTCTCCCAGCCTATAGGTGGTTTCAGGGTTTCTCTTCCCTATGTGCATGATCTTGCACTTCTTTGCATTAAACTCCAGTTGCCACTCTCCTGACCATTTTGCTAGTTTATCTAGATCTCTTCTCATTTTGCCCACCCCATCTGGATCATCTACTCTGTTGCAGATCTTGGTGTCATCTGCAAACAGACAAACCTTACCCTCCAGTCATTCTGTAATGTCACTGATGAAGATATTGAAGAGGCCTGGCCCCAGGACTGATCCCTGAGGTACCCCACTTGTGACTTGCTTCTCTTCTGATTGTATACCGTTTACCACCATTCTCTGTTTTCTGCCTGTCAACCAGTTTGCCACCCAGTTGACCAACTTCTGACCCAACCCGAGCCTACCCAGCTTATTTATCAATCTTCTATGTGGAACAGTATCGAAAGCTTTGCTGAAGTCAAGGTAGGTGACATCAACTGCTCCCCTTGGTCCACCACTCTGGTTACCCAGTCAAAGAAATCTATGAGATCAGTTTGACAGGACCTTCCTTTTGTAAACCCATGCTGTCTTGGATCCTGTGCTCCTATGGATTCCAGGTGTTGCACTATCCTTTCCTTAAGGAGTGCCTCCATAATATTGCCCACTACTGAGGAAAGACTGACTGGTCTGTAGTTCTCTGCCTCTTCCCTGCTACCACTCTTGTGGAGCAGGATCACATGAGCTCTTCTTCAGTCTTCTAGGACCTCTCCTGTGCTCAGGGACTCACTAAACAGTTCTGATAATGGCTCTGCTAGTTCCACCCTTAGCTCCTTTAGTACCCTGGGATTTATGCCATCAGGTCCCATTGCCTTGTCCACCCGGAGCTTATCAAGCTCTTGTAGGACCCTTTCTTTTGTGAAGGGACTAGTGCACACCTCCCTCCCCCTGTGTCCATGGTGCTGAGCTGTGGGCCCTGGCCTACCTTTTCTTCAGTAATTACTGAGCAGAAGTATCTATTTAGGACAGATGCCTTTACAGGGTCCTCCTCCTCACATGCCCCCTTATCCCCTTTGATCTTAGCAATACCCCCTCTGGACTTTCTCCTTTCACTAATTTATCTATAGAAAGTCTTATCACCTTCTTTTACTGTTTGTGCTACTGTTTCCTCAGTTTGGGCCTTTGCCTGCCTTACTGCCTTCCCTGCTTCCCTTAGGGAAGTTTGGTATGCCTCCCTATCACCATCCTACTGTGTTCCCTTATATTTCCTGAAGGCCAGCCTTTTGGCTCTGACCTTTTCTGCTACTGTTTTTGAGAACCAAAATGGTTTCCTTCTTCTTTTGCACTTCCTTTTCTCTCTAACACAATGGAATGTTGCTTCAAGTATTGCATCTTTAATGCTAGCCCACTTTATCTGTACCCCCTCACTTGTGTTTCTTTTTGCCAGGGCTAGCTTAACTCTGTTGGCCATCTTATCAAAGTCAGCTCCTCTGAAGTCCCATATTTTTGCCTTGGAATGGGATGATTTAGTTCTAGTGGCCAAATTGAACTGTACCATGTGATGGTCACTGGCCACCAGGTGACCTTCTACCTGGAGATCTGTGATCATTTCCCTTTTAGTCAGTACTATATCTAGGATAGCCCTGTCTCTTGTGGGTTGTTGTACCAGTTGTTTGAGTCCCTCCTCCTGCAGGGAATCCACCATGTGTCTAGCTCTGGCAGATGTTCCTGCTGGTATTAACCAGTCTGTATCTGGCATGTTGAAGTCTCCCATTATCAGAACCTCCCCTTTAGCTATCATGTTTTGTATATCTTCTAACAGTAATGTGTCTATGTCCTCCCCCTGGTCTGGAGGCCTGTACACAACCCCAGTTCATATGGCTGTCCCATTTCCTGTTTCCAGGGTTTCCACATAATGATCTGCATATGTTTTTATACCAGCAGATATGCAAGGGAGGAAAAGACAGACACAGCAAGGGAAGGTTGAGAGACAGTGAGAGGCAAAGAATTGCGAGACTGTCAGGGTGATCAAATCCTAGGTCTCATTAGAAAAATTTGGTTGAGCAACCAGACAGACAAAAGACAAAAAACGAGAGAACAGAACTGATCCCTACATTCAAACTCTCCATAACAACTGGGACAGGGTCCTAGTCAACCCTGTCAGAGAGCCATTAAGGCTGCATTATGTTCAGCCCCTGTTTTAAGAAGCCCAGACTTTGAGAAACCATTTTTGTTACAAACAGATGTATCAGAGGTAGGCCTAGGCGCAGTCTTGAGTCAGCATTGGGATGGAAAAGAATGTCATATTCTCTATATTAGTAGAAAGTTGCACAACAGAGAAAAAAGGTACCCCACAATTGAAAAAGAATGGCTTGCAGCAAAGTGGGCTTAGAGTCCCTTAAGTTTTACTAAGTTTTACTTACTAGGAGTTTACTTTGTAGTTGTAACAGATCACAATCCTCTCTGTTGGCTTAACAAAATGAAGGATAACAATTCTAGAATCACATGGTGGTACCAGGCACTACAGCCATTTAAATTTAAAGTGATGCACAAATCTGGGGAAGAGTATATCAATGCTGATTTTCTGTGAAGATATGGATCAGGAATTGAGAATTCTGAAGGCTGAAAAAACAAATGTGTGAGTTTAAATTTTGCTATTTGCTATTTGCTGTACTGTTATTGAAAAAAAGGATACTGCATATGCACAGAGTTGTAAAGGTTATATGCTTATATTAGATGAGAATTACTACAAAGTTTTGGAAACCTGTTTTTATAAAACTGGTTCCCTTTTAAGGAGGGGGTATGTGACAGGGTTGAATACAGCCCTGTGCCAGTTGTTATGGAGAAGAAGTTTAAATGCAAGGTTCTGTTCTATTCACTCCTTTTCTGTCTCTTCTCTGTCAGGTTACAGAACCAAATTTGTTCGTGAGACCTAGGACTTGATCACCTCGATGGTCTTGCAATTCTCTGCCTCTCGCTATCTCTCTACCCTCACTTGCTGTTCTGTGTTTTCTTCCCCTTTACACATCTGCAGGTATAAAAATATATGAGAATCTTTTTGCGAAAATGTAATTGATACTGCGATCCCTTTGTCTAAAACTGTTGAAATGATTGCAAAGCTAAAACGCTATATAGTTATACCATTGAAACGATTGCAAAAAGCTGTTTGGAACACAATGGGTTAACCTGTTTGCAAACTCTCTGAGAAGCTATAAGCAAGAGGTCAGTTCTGGGTCACAATGTTCTGTTTGCTGCACTTGTTGAAGCTTACAAGAACACTGTGAGAAGCATGCTGTTTTCTTAATGACCAGAGGTTGCAAAGACTTATAAAAACAGAGCTGCAATTTCTTGCGAGACACAGAAACACAGAAACTGAGATTAGGAATTGAAAAGAAACCCAGATGGACTTTCTCTGTTTATACTGCCTTTGTAAACAGTTACACCGAACAATTTCTTTATTTTTTTATTTTACTGTTAATAAATCACGTGTTTGAATTTTACAACTGCTCTAAGTTTTCCTATGTTTCCTGACCTGTGCCTCAATGACAGGCAGGACCAGAGCAGGCCAGGCTGAAGGAGACCAGGGAAGCACCGGGGCCTGCGGAAGAGGCCAGCCATGTCCTTGGACCCACTGCTGCCATATGAGCTCATCATTGCACTGATGCAGCTTACAAAAGAGTCTCTCAGTGTCTGAGGATGAAGAGGAAGAGCAGCATCATTGGCACTTTCTGGTCAAAGGCTGAGTGCAGGAACACAAGGATTCCTAAGACTGCGATCTCAGCTGAGACTGGCATCCCGACATCAGCCCCGACATCGACTGACAATAGGATTGTCGACGGTGAGGGTTATGCAAAAGGAGGGACTGTGTGCAGGACAAGAGGGGTAACTCTTGGGAGGAGACAGTCAGCTCAGATGGCTTCTCCTGCCCTCCTGAGAGGGTCAAAAGAACTGCAGTCCTAGAAAAAGAACCATTGTCGATGTCTTCTGGCAACGGGTTGACTGGGTCAAGAGAAATCTTGACCAATTGGTTGGTCTGTGTCACAGCCAACAAGCCTGATGGGGGTATCCTGAAGGTATCAGCCTGACCCTTGACCATGAAAGGCTCAGCCAAGGCGGAAAGTGCGACACCTGTTGAGGAGTTGAGGGAATCATGGGAGCTGGAATAACATGCTTATTCAAAGTCCCACAACCAAAGACGGGTTCGCTTGTTTATCTTAGATTTATACCCTCAGGCAGGGCCCTCCTCGAGGATCTGCAGGAACTGGCACATGTCCCTAAAGGAACCAGAGAATGAAACCCCAATGCTGGCACCAACTGGAAGCAGTGCAAGCACCAACAATGAAACTGCCATGGTGTATGCCCCCTGCAGCCAGTAGGACCCCCTTGTGGCCATCCTTGGAGCTGACCTGAGGGTATCATTCATCTGGCCAACTGAGGAGAAGGCAGACATACCTATCCTTGAGATAGGTAGTCAAAAGGGTAATGCACAACACACAAGCCTGCAGGTCATGCTCTGCACTGAGGAAGTAGATGCACAAAGCGTGCTTGTCCATTTGGGACACCTTCTGGTTTAGGCAACACACCTCTTAAAGCCTGGACCAGACTGAGGTTTGTCACACTGCATGATTTTTTTGGGGGGGGGTTTGTGCTGAGAAAAGCAACACTCAAAAATACTGGCTTACACCATGCACACAGAGCAGCAGAGGAGACTAGACTGCTCAAGTGGAAAGGAAGATTTGATATCACAGGGCAGATATGAGAAGGATATCACCCAGGAGGGTGGGAGGAGCTTAGCTTAAAAACTTTCTGGTGAGATTTAAAGGGAAAGAAAGACTGCCACAGTGTAGATAGTGCACCATATCCACATCCCTAGAAAATGGAATTTTAGGTGCATGTGAAGCTGTGGGACTGCACAGTCCAAAGGAGTAGAGATCTGATCATCTGCCCAGGCATCTTTAAGTGTCGTGGGCTAGCCACACAGCTGACATAAGGGAAGAAAAAGGGGCATGCCAAGCAAAGACAATCTGACATAGGAGATCTGAGAGGAAATGACCTGCTTCTCCTGTAACAATGGGATGTTCCCTGTGTAAGACCTAATGTGCATAATCCAATCCAGTGCATCGCACCTCCTACAGACAGTGCAACTGCCAAGTGGAGTTAGAATGGATAGTGTCCAGAGGCACAGACTACATTTAGCAAGTAATTGGGATATACCCAAAGAATGTAATATACCCCAGGCAGGGAGAAGGAGCACAAGAAAGAAAGGGGAGGAAAGGAGCTAACTTCCTCGCGCTTTTTTATTTTTATTTTTTTTTGGGGGGGGGGTTGCATGAGGGCCTGGAAAGGATCCAGGATCCTCACTGCTGTTTTTTTTTCCTGGTGGGGTGGAGACCCAGCAATGAGCCCCCAGACCCCTTTTTTAATTTGTTGACAGCCACTCCAAGGGAGTGTAACAGGAGAAATGCTCTAGCACTAGTAGTTCCTGTCAACACTGAAAGGCGAGGTGCCCAGAGACCCTGGATCTACTACAGCGGGGGATTGTGAGTGGGTGTGGTAATCAGTGGGTAAGGTATTCTGGAAGATAAACAATTATGTTAAGTACACAATTTTCATGTCTTCCAGGAATCAATCTTCACCACTGATTCCTACTGATGGGTCCAAGTACCAAGCTTTCTCTTCTTTCTGAGGGAGGAGCTGGCTCACCCTGAGGGTAACAGATATCCTCAGCCCTCTGCGTGCAGGGGTCCTTTCAGGTCTAGCGAGGCCCAAGATTGGTCACAGTCAGGCTAGGACTTCTGTGGCACAGGAGCAGGAGAGTTCCCTAACAGTTCCTGCCTGACCCTAGGGGAGAAGAAATGAGTTTTCTGCTAATATGAGTTAAGCACCTTATGCTGTGCCAAAGGTGCCAGCCAGGAAAGCAAAACCTTACCTTCTACCTGATGCAGTCTGCAATTCCTGCTAGCCTGGAGGCATCACTGGCATCATAGGATGCCCTTGACTGAAGCCAAGCTACCTCCAGGCCCTGAGCAGAAAGGTCAATGGCCTGTCTGACTCATTCTGAGGCATGGTAGCTAACAGCTGATTTAGCTGCAACCAAAGACGATTGCTGAAGGTTGCCATTTGGGGCTTTTATGCACAGATGTACATAAAGACGTGTGATGAGGTGAAAATCTTCCTGCCAAGAGCATCCTTTTAAGCATAGTCTGCCTCTGGAGGTTGATCATGCATGAGGCGTCAAGGCCTTGATGGGGTCTGCAGTACATTAAACCCAGAAGAGGGGGGAGAAGTACCTTATCTGCAGACACTGTGGGTGCACAATATCACATGAGGAGGTCCCTGGTGATGGCTGGACAAAAAGAAGGATGCCTCTACACCACTCTTGATGCTTCTTCAAAGGCTCTAAGCCATGGAGGAATGACAACTGTGTTGACATTGACAACCTCAAGGAGTCCCAATAGCAGGGCTGCCAGATTGTGACTTGTGTATGCAGTTAGGTCAAGTGTCTGGAGCATCTCCAACAAGAGTATCTGGTACAGTGTAGACTCAGCAGCTGAAGGCAGGAGAATGGATGATTCATTTTCTTCTAAGGAGGACATTGATGGAATGAGGTATTGACCAAGGGATTGCCAGTGCCATAGAGAAGGGCCTAAATTGGGCCCTGTCAGCCTCCATATGAAAAGTATCTAAGGTACCCACAAATTCCCTGTGTTGCTCCCATCCCTCAGGGTCTATGAATGCGGGAAACCTCTCCATGAAGTGCTGAGGCCTGCTGGAGGCAGACGAGACTCATGGTCTTGAGGGCCTCAACCTGGGCTGTGGAACTGCGCAAGGCCCTTGCCCAAGTGGAAGGCCTGGCAGAATCACTCAAAATGAGTCCTCGTACATCAGTGGAGTGATGACCCAATTGGTGGTCATGAGGGAAACCCCAAGGTGAGGAGAGCAGCATCGTACAGTCCCAGTAGGGCAGCCCTGGTGGCACTGTTGATCAGTGGCCCCAGGGAGAACCCTGTCTCCAGGCCACCATCTGACTCTGAGCTGGTGCTGCCTCCAGTACTGGGTTCATGGTCAACCACAAACTCAGAGCTGGGCTAATCCCCATCACTGGAGTTAGCAAAACCCTTGTTATCAGACTTAGTGTCATTTACGATGTTGACAATAGAGCCATCCCCCACCCCTGTGCTGTGAACAGCACCAGGGTTAAGAACAACCCCGGGAACAACATTGTAACTGGCATCTGACCTGGAGCTGGGTCCAAGACCAGTATCATGGCTGTTGTCACGTATGTCACTACAGGTGCCATCAGCACCCTCTTTTGTATCACTAGTGACAGTGGGGGCATTAACAACATCCACCTTGGCAGCAGTCTGGCCAGTCCTGTTGCCAGTCCCTTATCTGATACTGAGAATAGTGTCAAAATGGAGCCCAGCAGTGTCTCCAGTGCCACCTGACTTGTTTTCACCATGAACGATGACAACAGCATGGGTAGTGCCAAAAGATGACACTGAGGCGTCCACTGGTATAGACTCAGCATATATCTGAAGCCTTGCCACCAGTTACACCGGTACCATGTGATAACAGCTAAGAGATAATAGTGACACACTTATCGGCCAATACACATCGTCAAAAACATAAACCACGACCGTACACTACAGCGGACCCAATGTCAGCGAAGGTCCACGATACTAACATTAATTTCTACACTCCTCGCACCCTCCTTTATTATTATAAGCTCCAGGGGAGAGCCTGAGACTGGGAAACAGGAGATAACTCAGGAGGGTGCTATTGGGGGAAGGGGGATTCAAAGCACTAAAACAGGGGGACCGTGGAGCACAAATCGTGGAAACCGGGAACAGAACAAAAAATTTACTAAGTGCCAACACACAAAAAAATCTAAAATTTTCTACCCACCCCTAGCAAGCCCCAAACCCAGAACCTCTCACACTGAAGGCATAAACTCACACCACAATACCAAATGGCAAGCTGGGAACTGCCTGGCCAAACTACCCCTCATATACTTCTTCCCTTCAGCTCCCTCCCCTCTCACACTTGCTCTATTCTGTACTCATGGTTCTTCACCTAACACAGTCGCTCTCACCACACCTCAGTAATCTTTCATATTCACTCATTTTACAGGTGGTCAAATTGAGTCGCTCAAATTGAGTCACTCAGTTTGACTCATCCATATCATGGCTCACCGTTACACCTGCTGCTCAGGGCAAACAGACAGTGGGAGGTGCTTAGTGAGCTACCCAGAAGAAGCCAGCTGTCCCGCAGACCCAACCACCAGGGCCTCTGATGACTCAGCATGGTGAGGCTGAGAAGAGGCCTGTGCTTCCATGGAACCAGAGGTCTCAGGAAGAGGTGCAGGTGAAGGGCCTAACACCACTGCCTTGGCTGCATGTGTGCAGTGCCTGCCTCCAAAGGTGGGGATTGGGCAACCACACCTCAATGAGCAATTCTCTAAAGTGTGACTGTCTATCAAGAAGCAGGCACTGCACACATCCATATCATTCTCCAGGCCAAGGAAGAGGCTGCACAATGCTGTTGCCAGTTCAGAACAGCCATGGGTTTCCCACAGGGGCACCAATGCATAATGAGAGGCTGTCGGACTTTCTTCAATGATTAGCTCCCTTCTTTTCAGACATCAGCATTGTGGAAAATAATAAACAGAAGTGGCACCCCAAAGATTAAAAAAAAAAAAAACAGCAATGATGCATTTAGAAAACATGGCGATGATAAAACTGGGGTGCTATGACTCCTTTGGTGTGCACTTGACGGCGGAAGAGAAGAACTGAGGTAACTATGGGAGCTGGCAATGGTTATTGGCTGGTGTGCGACACCACGTGGGGGTGCATAAGTGCCATGTTCAATAGCCATGGCCAGCTCCTTCCCTGCAAAAAATGTGCTCCAGCGGAGTCCTAGTGTCTCTGGCCTCAGTCTCATAAGTAAGAATCAATGGTGAGGACTGATTCTTGAATTATCTTGCGTTTCCACATAAACTTGCACAGATCAAGTAAGTCCAATATGGGGTGCCTGCCCCCCATCCATTTTGGAACCAGAAAGTACATGGACACATATCCCTGCGTGACCAGGGCACCTGAAACATGAGCTATTGCCCTGCATTCTAAGAGCTGAGCAATGTCACCCCTTAGGGTGGACGTGTCTTTCGAAACCATGGACTCCCGAAGAGCTTGGAGTCAGTAGTGCAGGAGATTGTTGAAGTCCAGAGGCAACCCCTTCACCACCAGTTCTAGGACCCACCTGTCTGAGATAATGGTAGACAATTGTGGCAAGAAGTGGTGCAAATGACCCCGACCAGGAGCTGGGACAGTGACTGGACAGGAGGAAGAATGGCAACTACAACCCATCACTTAGCAGCCTTGGAGAGAGCTCCTGCAGATTGGGCTATAGCGGCACCTCTGCCCACCCCCCTTTTTTACACCTTGCCACCAAACTGAGGCTTCAGATTCCAGTACTGAAATTTCCCCTGCTGTGGCTGCTGCTGAGGCTGCTGTGGCTGAAAGGAATGAAACTGAAAAGCCTTTTTCTTAGGCTTGGAGGTTATCAAAGCCTTCTGGAATAAAACCACTGAATCCAAGCTGGCAGCAAACTTCTCAATATCAGTGAGATGCCCTGCATCCCATGGCCAAAGAGGTCAGTGTTCAAAAAATGGACCCTGGACAGCTTGCTCTGAGTGCCTACAGGGAAAGTGGACAACCTCAGCTAGGCCCTGCGACTAATTTCAACAACCGTAGCCATGGCCCGGGCACAAGAGTCACCCATGTCCAAGGTGCTCTGCAGCTGGTGTTTATCCAGTGAATTCACCTGGTTTCAGAGCATCTGGGCCACTTGTTGCTGGTCAGTGGGGAGCAGAGGGAAGAGAAGCCCAACAATCCCAAAAAGGGAATGATCAATGGCCCCTATGCACTAATGGGGTGGAGTGGCTACACGCGCATATCTGGGGCATGCAACCACTCCGCACCCATTGCACAGTCAGCTGCTGGATTCACCTACCAGGTGCACAGCCCCACCACCAGACCATGCAGAGGGCAATGTGGTCAGGATGGGTGTGCCAGGGGGCGTGCCCACACTCCACGACATTCACAGAGTCGCGGAGGGCTGGGGGCACACAATACACATGGGGAACCCCTGCCATAATTTCTGCATGCCCCCCAGATGTTGGCTCCCTGGTCAAAGAATGACAGGCAAGGACTGCAAACCCCCACACCATGCCGCCCAGACCATGGACAGCAAATGGTGGTCTGGGGATGGCGAAATGGGCAGCAGCTCAGTTCTTTGTTTCCGTGCACTATGCAAGGGATCCACTGGCAGACTGGGAAGGGCATCCCTTTGGATGCCCACCTGGTCCACATATCAGTCGTCCGTGCAACCATGTGCCAGGAGGCAGTGCCATGGACAGGTGGCTGGTAGTTGTGAATACCACTGGTGCATACATGTCCACGGGTGCGCAGCTACGTGGGTGAGGTATGTGTGGATTCCATGTATTCCCCCATCCCATTAGTGCAAAGGGGCCATTATTTGCCTGCATGACAGAGCAGCTAGCCTACCGGAGACTTAGGAAGGTGGCTGTGTATAATTTTTGTGGCTGCATGGTTCAGCTTCTTGGACTCCTTGTTGGGAGGTTTGTCCATGTTCCCCTGGCATTTTGACTTGCAGAAGGCTGAGTCCAAAATCAGGCCTTCAATTCAGGGGTGGGGGAAACCTAGAAAGGGTGCCCGTGGGGACCTCGTAGTTGCAGCCTGTCTGGGTGGAGGGTGCAGGGCAAGATATAGGATGTTGCCAAAGCTCCAGGGCTGCCCAAAAGGGCCCCACCCAAAGGGAAAGCAACACCTGGGGACTTGTCCCTGTCCAGGATATCAGTAAATGGGTACTTATACAAATATCTGAAATGCCAGCAGAAACAAGCCTCACGGTCTATCGAGTCTGCCCGATTGTGCAGCTAACCCCTCAACTTGCAGCTGCCCCACCGTCCCTTCCCCATACTTAGCGTGTTTCTGCATTGATTCTAAGGGCACTTTAATGGACTCCAAAATGATTTCATAGAATCATAGAGGATTTCAAGCTTAGAGGTCAGATGACCCATTGGTAGCTTGTCACTTAGGTCAGTGGAGATACTCATAGTTTTTATCTCCCATATAGGTGTCTAAACTGTTCTTAAATGCATCTATCATACTGTGAACCACAGACTTGGGCATTGAGTTCCACCATTTCACAACTGTCTGGGTAAACCACCTGTTTCTGTTGTTTGTTTTTATTGATATCTTCTCTTATTTTTAAGTTATGGGTATGTGTACTACGTGTTCCCATATGGTCAGAGAGTTCAATAGTTTCCCACATACATCTATATTTTGTAGCTCTGAATACCAAACATAAGTCCCCCCCAAGCTGTCTATAGTCCACTGAATACATTCCCAGATTTTGCAATCTCTCTCTATAGTTCTTATGATGGAAGGATGTAACCAACTTAGTTGCCCTTCTCTGAGCACTCTCTATGAGGGCTTTACCTCTCATTGCCCCAGGAGTTCAGAAGGGTGTGCAACATTCCAGTTGCAATCTCACCAGGGCTGTGTACAAAGGCATTATCCCCTCAGGGTGTCTGCTTGCTCTTGATGTTCTTTTTTAATACATCCTCAAATCTTATTACCCAGTTTTAGCTTATGTCTGGTATTTATGTTGAAGGTTAGTTTGTTATCCACAATTACTCCTAAATCCCTGTCATTAGTTGTTGTATGTAAGTATATGTGATTCATTCGATACGTAAATTCCTTGTTGTTTTTCCCCAAGTGCTTTACTTTACACTTTTCATGGTTGAATTACATAGAAACATACACTTTGACGGCAGATAAGGACCGCTTGACGCACCATGTCTGCCTATTTCCCTACCTACAGGATAAGCTGCAGATCCTAGTTAACCAACAGCCTATTTCTTCCTACCCCCCACAAGAGTTGCCTTATGTCTGTTTCATGCATTCTTGAATTCTCCCACCGTTTTAGACCCCACAACCTCCTCAGGAAGGCTGTTCCATGCGTCCACCACCCTCTCTGTGAAAAAATACTTCCTCACATTGCCCCTGAGCCGTCCCCCATCTTCAAGTTGTGTCCCCTTGTTCTTGCACATCTCTTTTTCTGAAAGATGCTACCCTCTTGGACTTTGTTGATTCCAATGAGGTACTTTAAGGTTTCTATCATGTCCCTCCCTCTTCCTCTTTTCCTCAAGGGTATACGTATTAAGCTCCTTTAGTCTATCCTCATATGGCTTCCCTTGCAGACCCTGCACCATTTTAGTTGCCCTCTTCTGGACTGCCTCCATTCTGTCTATGTCCTTGTGGAGATGGGGTTTCCAGAACTGGATGCAGTACTCCAGATGGGGTCTCACCAACTGTCTGTACAAAGGGAGAACAACTTCCTGTTTTCTGCTGATGATACCTCTCCCTATACATCCCAGTATCCCCCCAGCCCTCCCTACTGCCTTCTCACATTGCTTGCTAACCTTAAGGTCATCTGATATAATTACCCCCCAGGTCCCTTTCCATTTTTGTTGTTGTTACTACCTCCCCCCCCATTGTGTAATCTTCCCATGGGTTTTTGTTTCCTAGGTGCATTATTTTGCACTTCTTTGCATTGAATCTAAGCTGTCATACTTCTGACCATTCCTCCAACCTTGCCAAGTCCCTTCTCATCCTTTCCACACCTCCTTGAATATCAACCCTGTTGCAGATCGCTGTGTCATCTGCAAAGAGGCATACTTTTCCTTCCAGTCCCTCTGCAATGTCACTTATAAAGACAATAAAAAGGACTGGACCCAGTACTGAACCCTGCAGTACCCCGCTAGTAACCCCTTTTTCTTTAGAGTGGACTCCATTTACAGTTACCTTCTGTGTCCTGTTGTCCAGCCAATGTTTTACCCAGGCTACCACCCTGGCACCCACTCCCAGGCTGGTTAATCTGATTATTAATCTTTTGTGTGGGACTGTGTCAAATGCCTTGCTAAAGTCTAGGTAGGCCATGTCCACATCCCCTCCCTGGCCTACTACTTTGGTCATCCAGTCAAAGAAATCAATTAGATTCATCTGACTTGACCTTCCCACTGCAAACCCATGCTGCCTTGGGTCCTGTGCCCCACTGGCCTCTAGGTACTCAACAATTCTTTCCTTCAGAAGTGATTCCATCATTTTCCCTACTACAGAGGTTAAACTGACAGGTCTGTAGTTTCCTGTCTCTGTCTTGTTCCCACTTTTGTGAAGGGGTATCACATCCGCCTTCCTCCAGTCCTCAGGTACCACATCATCCTCCCATGATTTGTTAAAAAGAGTAGTCAGTGGTGTCACTAGTTATCCCCTTAATTCTTTTAGAATTCTGGGGTGAATTCTGTCAGACCCCATTGCTTTGTCCACCTTCAGTTTTAGGAGTTCTTTCAGAACCCTATCTTCTGTGAGAGGACTGGGATCGACCCCCCTATCCAGACTGCTTCTGTTAAGTGGATTAGACATCTCCCCCTCCTCCTCTTTTGTGAATACTGAGCAAAAGTATTCGTTCAGTATCCCTGCTTTTTCACTGTCCCTCTCTGCCCACCCACCGTCCTTTCTATTCAGCCTCACTATCCTTCCCTTTGTCTTTCTACGCTCCCTGATGTACCTATAAAAGGTTTTATCCCCCTTCTTAACTGAGTTGTCTATCTTTTCCTCAGTTTGGGCCTTTGTTATTCTGACTCCCCTTCCTGCTTCCTTCTGCCTTAACTAGTACAGTTCTCTGTCCTGCTCCTTCTGTATTTCCTTATACTTTGTAAATGCTGTATTTCTTCTCCCTAACCTTCCCCACCACCTCTTTTGAGAACCAGAGTGACTTTTTCTTTCATTTTGATTTGTTTATTTGCTTCACACAAAGACTTGTTGCCTCTGTGATGGCAGTTTTGATGTTTCCCCATTGTTGCTTCACCCCTTCTTCTAGCCTGTTTGCTAGTGCATTTCTAAGGCACTCTCCCATCTTCCCAAAGTCAGCCCCCTGAAGTCCAGTACCCTCACTTTTGTATCCCTTGACTCTGTAGCTGAGTTTATCATGAACCACACTGTTTGGTGGTCACTTGTTCCCAGATGGCTACCCACTTCTAGATCTGAGATCCTCTCACTGTCCCCATTTGAGAGTACAAGGTCTAAGACTGCTCCCTCACAAGTGGGTTCCAAAAGTAGCTTTCTGAGGCATGCCACCTGTAGGGCATCGAGAATGGCCGTGCTCTTGGATGTGACTGGAGCAAAGATGCTCCAGTTAACATCTGGCATATTCAGTCCCCCATCAACAGTATCTCACCTTTTTCTGCCATCCTAAGGATGCCTTCTATCATATCCTTGTCCATTCCCTCCCCCTGACATGAGATTCTGTATACAACCCCCATGCGGATTGTGGTGCCATTTCCAGTCTCTAAGGAGACCCACAGTGCCTCCTCTCCTCCGTTTACTCTTTTGTTCCGTTGCTTTTATCCCTTCTCTTACATACTCCTCCCCCTCTTCTACCCTCCCTTTCTCCTGTAATTGGAGCTTATTATTTGCCCATAATTCTATGGAAGTGGATTGTCCTGCAGGTCACGTGCTGCCTTCCCATTGTTAACAATTGCACCTATTTTGCTATCATCAGCACACTTTCCCATCCAGATACTCCCTGTCACCTTCATGGTAGCAATTACTATGTTAAAGAGAGTAGGACCCAGCACTGAGCCCAGCAGGACCCCACTCACAATCTCCCTCCAGTCTGATGTAAATCCTCTGATACCTACTCATTGACATCTATTAGTTAACCATGTTTTCACCCATGCCACTATTTTCTGAGGCATCTGGATAGAAACTAGCTGTTTGATCAGTACAGCATGTGCCACTGAATGAAACGCTTTTGCAAAATCTGGAAAGATTACGTCCACAGGCAAACTTCTATCTAACGCTGCATTTACAGGTATGGGTTCAAAGAAACTAAGCAGATTAGATAAACATGATCTCCTACTAGTGAATCCATGTTAATTTATATCTGAATAACCTAGGTCTTTCATATATTTGACCCTACGCTCTTGAATCAGGCCCTCCAGTAATTTACTCATAATTGACGTGAGACTGATTAATCGATAATTGCCGATTACTTTCTTGTCCCATTTTTTATAAATAGGTGTAAAGTTTGCCTTTCTCCACTCTTTTAAGGTATTCCCTCCCTAATAGATGCATTAAGCAACATGGTGATCGGGTCTACCAGAACACCCTTCAGTTCCTTTAAAAAGCCTGGATTTATTCCATCAGGTCCTGCTGATGTATTGCTCTTTAATTTAATAAATCTATCCATGACTTCTTTTTCAGAGAAAATTTCTAGCTTATCCCTGCAATCCTGTGTATTCACAATTGTTGTATCATTATGATTTCTTGGTTGATAAATACTGTGAAAATACTGATTAAACTAGTTTGCAATATGTTGCTCATTATTTAGTATTACCAGTTGTGTTTCTAAGGGCCTGATTCCAACTTGGTTACCCTTTAGTGACCCTATGTAATTATAAAAAGATTTTTTGTTATCCTTGACGACAGTGGCCATATAAAATTCTGCCTTTTGTTTGGCCCTTCTTATGAGCCTTCTTGTACAGTTCACCTCTTTTTTGTAGGACACCCAATTCTGATTGATTGGATTGCTTTTATACCTTGCATATTTCCTTTTTCTTCTTGTAAAGCTGTTTTTAATATTTCTTCCCCACCATGTGAGTATTACACCTTTAGCATTATATTTTTTAACCTTTGGGGCCCATTGTTCAAGACAATATTGTATTCTGTTAATTTCTAACCAAATACTGTCCATATCTGCCCCTTCTAAAGTCTGTTTCAAGTTCCAAGATGTTAAATAGTGTTTTATTGACTGATAATCTGCCCTACGATAATCCCTTATTTTTGTTTTCCCTATAATGCTAACTTCATTATGATCAATATTTATGTACACAGTATTATGATCACTGTCACGTATTGCATCACTAATTTGCAAATTGATTATGTCTTGCTTAGTATTAGTTAGGAACAAATCCAAGGTGTTTCCACCTCTCATCGGACTAGCAACCAACTGGTCCAACCCTTTATGTCCAATATAGTCTATGAAATTGATTTCTAAACTGGATTTTCCTTGTTGTGTTTCCCAGTCAATTGTAGGGTAATTAAAATCCCCCATTAGAATGATGTCTCCTGTGATTTTGAATTCATTTAGTGTTTCAAGAAATGCATTATTTTCTTCATTATTCAAATTTGGAGGTCTTTACATTATTCCTACTGTAATATTCTTATTAGCAGTTTGACTATTAGTCCAAAGTAACTTGACATTCCTTATTGTTTTATTGTCAACTATTATAGCATGGGCTTTAAATTTCTCTGTGTTATATAATGCAACTCCCTCCCCCCTTTTTTCCCCTGTTTTTTTGAAAATAATTATAACCCTTTATGTCAGTGCCCCATTCCCCATCCTGAAACCAAGTTTCAGTAATGGCACATATATGTATCTGTTTTGAGATTAGTAAATTCTTCAACTTGTCCATTTTATTTCTAAGACTTCTGGCATTAGTTAAAATTATCTTTAGGTCTCTATCTTTAGTATCATTCCTTCTTATTATGCTGCTTTATAAATTTTTCTTTTTAGATTTAGATTTACTAAAGTTCTGGTTAGCATGAGTGATCTCCAAGGAAAGTTCCCTGTCCCCCATCCAGCCTAGTTTAATGTTTTTAGTATATAGTCAGAAAATATCTTACCTAGCAAGTCACTCCCTGCCCTATTCAAATGCAACTTATCATAGCTAAATAAATGTATTTGATGTACAAAGTGTTCCCAGGTAGTAATACATTTGATGCCCTTCCTCAAACACCATTCCCTTAGCCAGTTAAGTTTCCTGATGTTAGTATTAACTGTGTTGTTCATTCTTGGTATTGGTAATATTTCAGAGATGATTAGCTCACATTTACCTTCTGTGACCCATCTGTCAATTTCTTTATAAGCATTAAAGATGTTTTCTGCTAAACAATTCCGAACATCATTGGTACCAATGTGTATTGCAAAAAGTGAACCCTGAGGTGCCCTACCCATCAGATCTCCTACAATGACCATCATGTCTATCACTCCAGCCCCTGGAAAGCAACTGCTGATCACAGACCTATTGCTAATTTTGGTGGTGACATGATCTGTGATCCTACTGATAGAGTCACCTAGAATATACACATTCCTTAATTTTTTTTTTCTAGCCACTGAAGCAAATCCCCAAGAAATGTCGACCTCATTCCTGCAAATTGATCCTCTAAGGATTCTTGGTTTAACTGCTGAGTCCTGATCAATGCCATTAGTGACTTAGCTTCCAAGTTCAAAGATTCTTTAAAGACAGCCCTCCACTTCTGCCCACTGTGGAGCACCTGAGAACCATCATCAGGGGTGACCTTCACAGACAACAGACCTGGTAAGCCAGAGGCAGGGCAGGACTCCTTGGTAGGAGCCCCAAACTATGGCTACAGAGCAGGGGCCTCCAACCAAAGTGTAGGCAAAGCAGAAGCATAGGTCTGCTGAGACAGATGGACTGGCAGGAGAACAGCCATTGAGGTCATGGGACTGTTGGTCCCTGAAGCAGAGCCCTACCCCTCTCTGTGAAGGTCCACTGCTGTCAGATGAACACCTCACTGCATCGAGGCAGATGCCTTTGATGCCTTCCCTCACCTGAGGCTGAGAAGCATCAATAGCTATACCTCCTGGTTGAGTGGGCTCAAGATCACTAGTGATGCCTCGACCTCAACTGCAATAGTTGGTCTGAAGACCACCATCAATGAGTGTCCTCTGTGGGGTCTGTATAGACCACCTGCTTTTGGTTTGGAAAGCATGACCACCAGTGAAGGCAGTTCCCAAGGCAACTTGGTCAGGGGTTCCAACTGGTCCTCATCCTCCTGGGTGAGGATGGGGAGTACCAGGTTCAGGGAGAGTGGTTCCTTGCAGATGTCCTCCAACAGCCATTTGACCAGTTCCAGAAAGATTTCAACTGCTTAGCTGACTGGAACCCAAGTCGACAGGCCCAATGGGGATACCATGCAACCTTTGACCAGTCCCTCAACCTGAGGAAGCTCAACCAGAGTCGAGCAGTCAGGAGAGTCAAACGAGTGTGATCATTCCTGGTCTCATGACCTGTGGTAACCATGCTTCTTGTGCTTCTTGCTGCAGTGGGAAGGACTTTCCTTGAAGCTATGGAGGGCCTTGCTCATCTCTTTGAAATCTTCAGAGAACAAACCTTCAATGCTGGTGCTAGCCAGGAACGGTGCTGAGACTGATGAGGTCCCAGCCTCAGCTGCTGCCACCTCCTCGTCCATGACTGCAGGCTCAGCAGTCAAACTGGCAGCCACCGAGGAAGACTTGTGGTCCTTAGGTCTACCTAGGGCCAACCTGGTCTTCCATTACATGACGGATGTGGGCAGCATGGCACTGCATTTATTGCCGTTGTCAGCACTATGCTGATAGCCTAGGCAGTACATTGCAGATCTGTGGCTGACACTGTCTGGCTGCTCCAAGCACAGAACTTAAACCCTAGTTTCTTTTTCCCCCTCCAACACCTGAGTGGTCATTTTCAGCCCTGTGGTTCCCCCCAACCCCATCAATCACTGTCCCTGGAACCTAACTGTGGGACCCACCTGCTCCTCCACAGCTTACCCACCATGGCAGGGCCACTGGGGGTTTCAAGCTCCCGCCGGATGTCTTGCTGCGTTTGGTGAGTCCTGCACCCGGTAGGCAGTGTGGGATCTGCATGGAACCACAAGTGCCATCTGGCAACTGCTGGTGCTTTTTCCTTTAGTTTTCACCTGGCACTCAGATGCTCTACGGAGCCGATGGTATGTTGTGGGCACACTGAGCAAGCTTACATATTGTGTCAGGGAGTGTCCCCCTCCCCATCCACTTCTCCAGCCCGCATCACCTCCTTCAGTCACCTAGGTGGTGATGTGGTGGAGATCACTGCCCTCCCTCCCTAGAGGAGGAGAATATCCTCTGGGATGCTCAGTGTCCCACCCCCCCCGCTGGCCCCCAATGACCTAGGTCTACTTCTGAACCCTGGCCACCAGCATCATAAGAGTAGTGCTACAGGTGCACTGATGGGCAAGCAATTAAACCCATTTTTGCTTTTCCATTGTGATCTCAGTTGACAGAGCCAAGTTAGAAGATGTAGCAGTAAAGTACAGTTACATAAGAATTTACCATAACAGTAGATCTTCAAGAGAAGCTCTTGCAGCAGGTAACACAGTTAGGACTGTAGCCGGCAGGCAACAGGACCCCACAGTAAACTTCTAGCCAGCAGTCTATGGTGGTGACCACCCCCCAACGTCGGCCCACCCCTGAAGTCATGTATGGTATAAAGGGTGGGCGGTCCCTGACGTGCCCCAGTTCTTCTGCCGGAGGCGCCAGCATCCAGACGTAACATGATCCAAACCAGGGAACTGAGGGCAATACCTCATGGAGCAATACATGTATCAGTCAACACAGGTCATATGCAGCAGAAAACCTCTTAGGGGGAAGGGGGGTTATAACTGCTGCAAGAGCTTCTCTCAAAGATCTACTGTTATGGTAAGTTCTAATGTAACTGTACTATTTTACTTCGAGAGTCAGCTCTTGCAGCAGGTAACTCAGAATTGATTCCCAAGCAGTACAGAAACCTACCCAATCCAGGAGGAAGGTAAGAGGAGAGTGGAAGGGAGTTCTCTTAAGAGAGCAGACCCTACAAAACTGCAAGGCCGAACCCCACTCTGCGTCAAGATGTAATGGCCAGACTGTAGTGCCTTATGAAGGTATGGACTGTGTGCCACATAGCAGCTACACAGATGTCAGATACGGATACATTTTTGAGTGCAGTGAAGGAGGCCGCTACGACCCTCATGGAGTGACACCTTACCGAGCCCAGCAGGGGCTTGTTGTGCTTCTGATAACAAAGGGAAATGCAATGGACTAACCACTTCAACAGGGTCTGTTTCATCACAGGAACCCTTTGGGTCCTAGGAGCGAAAGAAACAAACAACTGGTCAGAACGCCTACTGTCCTTAGTTCTAGCCAAGTAAAACCACAAAATGCGGTGAACATCTAAAGTATGGAGAAGAGCCTCTTCCTTATTAGAGTGATTGGGATAGTATACCGGAAGCTGGATCTCTTGATTTAAAGTCATTTCGGACACCACCTTGGGAAGTAACAGCAACTAAAAATAATGCTCTCCAAGAGAGAAGCGAAGCTCACAGTCCATGGCTGGTTCAAAAGGGGGTAAGGTCAGCTTCTCCAAAATGATTAACAAGTCCCAAGGAGGGATGGGATCCCTTACAGGGGGTTTTATGCACAGGATACCACGAAGAAAAACATGGGTTACTTCCATCTGTGCCATCGTTCTGCACTGTACAGAACTATGGTAGGCAGAAAAGGCAGCTAAGTGCACTTTGATGGAGGAGTAGCCCAAGCCTGAGTCCAAAAGAAACAACAGGTACTCAAGAAGAGTATTCACTGGACAGACCAAAGGGTTTATGTGATGAGCCATAGCCCAGAGACAAAAGCGTTTCCACTTCAGGGCATAGGTCACTCTAGTGGAAGATTTTTTACCAGCCACCAGAATGTCAGCTACCTTGTAGAGTCTCCGAAGTGGAGTTTGGCTAGGTCCTCAGCAGCCATGCATGTAGGTGTAGCAACCGAAGGTTCAGGTGAACCAGGGTTCCGTTGTCCTGGGACAGCAGGTAAGTGCTCACAGGCAGGGTAATCGGGGGATCCACAGCCAGCTGTTGCAGGAGTGGGAACCAGATCTGTCAAGGTCATAATGGCACCACCAGGATCATTGTCGCCCCCTCTGCCTGCACCTTGAGAAGGACCTTCTGAAGGAGCAGAAATGGGGGAAAGGTGTAAAGGAATCTCCCCTTCCAGGAGAGGGACAACACATCTCACCAGAAAACACTAGGCCCTGGATCTAGTGAGCAAAAACTGGGCAGTTTTGTGTTGGTAGGGGAGACAAAAAGATCTAGTTCAGGGGTTCCCCATCTGTGGAAGAGTTCATCGATGACAGACTGTAGGAGAGTCCATTTGTGAGCTCTTGACCGGGTTCAGCTACGAGCGTCGGCCAGAGTGGAGATCCCGAGGTAATGGGATATGGCCCAATTCCACACCCTCATTGTTTCCCTGCAGAGAAGGTAAGAGTGAGTCCATCTCCTTGTTTGTTGAGATAAAACATTACAGTCATATTGTCTGTTTGTACAAGGAGGTATCCTGGGTGGAGCACAGTGTTCAAGGCTTGCAGAGCGTAGAGAATGGTTCTCATCGCTATGATATTTATGTGGACAGATTCCTCAGTCATGGACCAGGAGACCTGAGTCCTAGGAGTGCCAAGATGCACTCCCCATCCTCAGCCTGAGGTGTCTGATGTTAACACCTGGTTTGGCACCTCTGTTTGAAAGGGCATTCCCTCAAACAATGAAGGGGATGATATCCACCACTGGAGTTCCTGACAGACTGGCTTTGTGATGGAGACTGGTTGATCCAAGTCATTCCATCTTTGATCTCACTGGACGCATAAGGTCCACTGGATTGTCCTCACGTGGAGTCTCGCAAGAGAGTCTGTAATGATGGATGCTGCCATGTGGCCAGACAGCCGTAGTAGGGTTCTGGCTGGTACTACCAAGGCAGAACAAACGTGGCGAGCTATCCCCTGAAGGTGGGCAGCTCTGTCCTGTGGCAGATAGGCCCTCCCTCAAACAGTATTGAGGTGCACCCCAATAAAGTTCAGGTTCTTGGACAGGTTGAGGAAGGATTTCAGGGCACTGACTGTGATACCTAGATCCTTGAAGGGAGAACAGGTATCCCGAATGGCTCATAGCAGTTGTACTTTGGACAGTGCTGTGAGTAGCCAATTGTCCAAGTATGGGAAAACGTAATGACTCATCCTTCAAAGTGCCACTGCCACTGCTACCACTGCAAGGCACTTGGTGAAAACCCTCAGTACTGATGAAAGGCCTAAGGGTAGCACCCTGAATTGGAAATGTCTGCCCTGGAAGGTGAACCTGAGGAACCTCATGTGAGACTTTGCCACAAGAATGTGTAAATAGGCATCCTGCATGTCTAGTGATGCCAGCCAGTCCCCATGATGGATCATGGGCAGTAGGCCCTGAAGGGTAACTATCTGAAACCTCTTGTAGTCGACAAACTGATTGAGTTCGCTGAGGTCCAGAATGGCTCTCAGGTCGCCTGACTTCTTTGGAATGAGGAAGAAGTGCAAGTAGAACTGTTTTCCTCTCTGGGCTGGGGGAATGGGTTCTATGGTGTTCTTGGATAGCAGGGCTTGAATTTCTGCATGAATCAGACCTGCATGTTCCATTGAGTAATGGGATGGGGGGGCCTGTCTGGTGCGAGCTGGACAAACTCTATGGAATGTCCATTATCTGTCAGTTGGTGGACCCTCTGATCGAAGGTTACCTTCTGCCAGTTTAATGCGTAGATCAAAAAGCGACCTCCGACTGCCTCCCCCGTTAGGTTCACGAGAGGAAGTAGGTCCGACTGGGGGTCAGGTAGTGGTAGGAGGGGGGAAGATGTCTTGGGTAGGTTTGTCCGGCAAGAGGCAGGTCCGGCAGAGCCTCTATGGGTGCCTCTCCAGCTGTAGCCTCCCCACTGTGGCTGTTGGGGCTGTAAGCAGGGTTGCTGTGGCTGATGTCCCCCTTGGCCACAAAAACGAGACATATGAAATTGTCTCTGTTTCGGGCAGTACATGGACTGTACAGTCTGAGCTGCCTTACCAGAATCTTGTAACTTATTGATAATCCTTTCAGTGTCCTCACCGAAGAGGACTGAGCCTTAGAAGGGTGCATCAAGGAGATTGGATTGAACGTCCTGCACAAACCCAGAGACCCAGAGTCAAGAGTGGTGATGTAGGCATACTCCTGTTGCTGCCACTTTTGCTGCTGTGTCCATGGAATTATAAGCTGAATTGAGGACATGAGTGCTCACATCCAATCCAATGTGCAAATGTTTGAGAAGCTCAGCCTTTTGTGGACAGTCTAGGATTTCATGAACAATATCCATCACTTGGTCCCAGAGGGCATTCTGGAACTGAACCATCTGTGTTAAGAAGTTCAAGCTCTTCATGCTGCAGGTGGCTGAGGAATAAACCTTACGATCCATGGAGTCTAACTGTTTGGACTCCTTATCTGGGAGTTGAGTTCTGAGGTGTTTCGGTCTCTGGGAACGATCATTGGCTGCCGAAACCACCACTGAATCAGCAACGGTTTGCTCTGCGAGAAAAGGTTGCTCTTTGGGAGTCCTATAAAGGTGATCAGCCTTCTTAGGGATCACAATGGAGGTATGTGGACACTTCCACACCACCTGTGTGATATCGGCGATGGTGTCCACCAGGGGCAGTATGACCACTGGCTTGGGATCTTTCTGGCGGAGGTATTTTGCCAGGCACATTCTTTCTGGATCAAGGTCCTCGGCATCCCAACCCATATTGGCTTGGATGTGTCTCTTGATCTCCATGAAAGAGGGGTCATTGGGAGGGGATTTTGGTGTATCCTCTGGGTCCAGAGAAGATAGGTAGCCGACGGACGAGTCTGAGTAGGACGAGTCCGAGGACCAGTATGCGTCCGATGAGAAAGAGGAGTGGGACATGTGTTGCCTCTTCCTGAGTTTGTGCCTGTCAGGAGAGCTTGAAAGGCTCGGGCTCTGTGACCGTGACCTGTGGCATCTCTTACAAGAGGCTTTTCCTTCAGGCTTTTCGTAAGGAGAAGACTCATTGCCATGGTCCTCATCTAGAGATGGTGAGGTAACCTTGGCTGTGTTCAGAGTTGGGAGAAGGGCCTCTGCAGGTGCCCCACCATCCAGAGTATTTGTCATGTCTTGTGCAGTAGGCACATCCAGTTGAGTCTGTGGAGGTAGAATATCAGAACGGATAGTCTCCCACCAATGGCTGAAGAGATCGTTAACCTGAGACAGGTTCAGTTTGGGATCTGAGCCTGACGCCCTGTCTGGCATTGGTTTGGTCCCAATGTCTTCACCGATGCCGGTGCCAATGTCACGTGCTGCATGGTCTGGCACTGGCGGACCTATCGGAGGTGACAATGGACTGGTGTCAGCTGGACCATCATCGGCCACCTGTTCCTCTTGGGGGACAGATGCCTGCTCGTCCTCCATACGGGTGTCATTGGGCCCGTCATCGACCAATGGCGGGGAAGAAATCGGAGATGATGGGGTTCCAGCCAGCGGTGTCAGCATGTGAGGAACATTTGGAGCGTCATCAGTTCTACATCAGTGCTGGTCTGACGAAAGCTTAGAGTGCAGATGTTTGTCTGATGGATATTTGTCCGACGGTGGTTTACATGGTTTCTTTGCCAGTTCCTTAGAGTGCCTGGGTGGGAGGGAGGAAGATCTCCCAGACGAGTGACCTGAGGCCTTCTGCCTGTCCAGAGGCTCGGCGCTGCATACAGAGACCGACTGGGAAAGCCCTGACTGGTGTCCCTTTCCTGTGTTGGAAAAGCAGCCTGTCAGGGGTGCCAATGGCCTAATTGTTATAGGCTGGAGAAAGGGGCCTGAAGATCTGGAGCCTCTATCCTTGGTGCCCATAGTCCAAACAATGGCCAGGGCCTTGACCACGGTGAGTCTGGTGTCTTGGGTGGCAGAGTCGGAGCTGCCCTGGAGGCAGAATGGGAGCCATAGGATCGAGAACATGAATGGGACCTCTCCTTCTCTCTCCTCTTATTTTTATATTTCCCTGATGACTATTTGTGCAAATGATTGGAAGATTACCTCTCAGAAGAGGAGTCCCACTGCATGGCGTCCAACTGCTGTTCCGTGAGGAAGGCATGCAGGGTCTTCTGGTGACAGGTCCACTTCTAGCTGTTGAATTTCTGACAGTGGGGGCAATTCTGGGTGTCATGATCTGGGCTCAGGCACAGCAGACAGACAGAATGGCTGTCTTTAGATGGGATCTGCTTCCCACAGGCGCACTTGTTAGTATGCTTATAAGAGGGCATCGGGGAAGAAGACATACAGATGAAGGATCACTAAAAGTGGACCTTTCATTGAAAAATTAAAGAAGATAAAGTTGTTGGAAAAGGATAGTTGGAATAGTGAGAGGCAAGCTGTGGAGCCAATGAACAGAGTCGACGGCAGGAAAAGAACTGGGGTACGTTGGGGACTGCCCACCCTTTATACCATGCGTGACGTTGGGGGTGGGCCACTGTCAGGGGCAGTCCCCACCACAGACTGCTGGTTAGAAGTTTGCTGTGGGGTCCTGTTGCCTGCTGGATACTGTCCTAACTGTGTTACCTGCCGCAAGAGCTGACTCTCGATGTAAGATCTTTAAGAAAAAAAGCAGACTTCATTAGTCAAGATACACCAGAGAAAAATGTTTGAAAACACTAGAATCTTCTACACATTCAGAGCTGCAAAGGAGGAGACTTGTCCCTTTTCATGGAACCAACGATCTGACGTCATGCGGTGGAGTTGGAGGATGGACCACCCATGTGGTGGGAGGAGTTTAGCTTGAAGACATTCAGATGACTCAGCTGTCTCCAGGATGATTGCCTTTGTGTGGATAGTGAACTGATGACACAACTTTAGAACTAAATGTTAAGTGAATTTGGAAAAAAGAACGAACAGCAGGAATCCACATCAGGATTTGAAAAGGAGTGCACTGTGAAATATATAAAACATTGTTTTAACATAAACTGCCGCTGTCAGTGCAAACTGTACTGTACAACAGATTCTACTGTATTAGGTTTACCACCCACTATAAGAGAATGATTTCACTTTGTAATATGCAACATGATAAAACACATACTTTAAGTGATCACGATTGCACATTTTCTAAAACACCATTTCAATAAATGAGGCAGCAAAAAAGCTTCTGTATAAGATAAAGTTGAAAATTGTTTAATTAAATCACAAATACAGTCCCTTAAATAAGTTAACACACACTCATTGCTTCAAATGAATACTGAGTTCGCATTTCATAGCCAAAATAGAAGCTTTGATAAGAATATAGTCTATGCACTAATATCAACTCAGTTTATACACTTATAAAAAGACATCTTTGCCATATCAGACTTTATAATTTAGCACCCTTCTGTTATTTTTGATACATTAATAAAAAGACTGTTTGTATCCTAAACTGGCACAGTATGATTAACTTTAAAACTTACAGTATGGTGAAGCACCTTAAAAGTAGAGAACAGTTTAAGATTATTTGATAAACATACTTGGATACCTCCAAGCCCTTGCCAAATATGTAGCCAGAGACAATCTTACTACAACAAAGGAGATGTATAATCGACTCTAAGGATAGTCATGTGCATTTTATTTCTCTCCATACCATAGCTGTTTTAGATATCCATGTATTAACACACAAAGGACATAGTAACTCTGGGGATAAGAACCTGAATTGTTCAATGCTAAAGCTGATTCCATGGCTTGCCATGTTAGTTACTGTATCTTCAATTTGTAGCCACCCTCCGAAGAAGTAGCCTTCCTCGTTTAAAAGCTGCACCTCCAAACTGAAGAATGTAATAGATGTCACCCTCTAATATTAGCTGCAGCTTCTAACTGAAGATACATGGTAACTATTCTAGCAAATGAAGCCATGTTCTGCTGGACTAGAATACTGTCATAGTAACACATGACTGTTAAGGATTAAGGCATGACCAGGGGTTGGCTTGGCTTTAGTTTATCAAACCCTAGAAGAGTCATGAGGCATGAGGTAAAGCTGATTGCGTTATGCCTCTAGGGGTAGATTAATAAACACAACCCACCACTGAAGTGCTTTGGTGCAATAAGGCTATGTTTTATTTTTTTTTCCAAAACAAATGTTTTTATAAATAATTTCTAATTTATTGTATGTGAAGATCTGTAGCAATTTACATGACCCCTTAGAATACCTCAGCCAATCTGAATGTTTATTTTCCAGTCACTGTTTTAGATATGTACAGTATACAGTGTCCTCGAGGCTTATCCCAATCCTTCTCATCAGATCAAAACCAGAACTCTTGGCATTACGTCAAATTTTCAAACTATATTAAGCAATGTAAGGGAGGTCACGCCACATAAAATGGTCCCCCCCTCTTAGGTTGGAGGGTAAAGTGCAGGTAAGGCTACAACTCTGCAAGAGCAGGCATAGTTTTCCACTAAGACACTTGCAGCCAGCTGCCACCAAAGGGTGCTACAAGAAGCCAGTGACAAGGAGCCATTAGAGGAAGAAGGTGTGAGGCTGGGATAGGTTATGGGATTTGACATTCTTGAAATGAGTGAAGAAATGGCTGATGTAATCCACTTGACATGCATGCAGTTTCAGAGATAAATGTGAGTGCTGCATGAAGTGCAACCCACTCACAGTATAAATGGAAAATACAGGTGCTGTGAACACTAATAATAAATGACAAATAATAAGTCCTCTGCTTTCTTGAAGTTTAGCAGTTAATCTTCCTTTTAAAAATTATGAAGGTTCAGACTGCCCAGGTGAACCTTCTCAAAGTACATATTTAATGTGCTTTATAGGAAGAGCAACATAAAACAGTAAAATCTTACAGAGAGTGGTTTTAAATGTAGCTTGTAAACAGATACGTTTCATACTGTTGTGGCATTGTGGCAGCTTCTTCGAAACCTGATACAGCAATGCTAGGGTAAAACAGATGTTCATGACATTTAATACAGGGGAGTAGGGCTGTTGCATCATGGTAATTACAGTACCAGCTTCAGATGACTTGAATGAACCCCTTGCTACAGGTTGATGTCATCCCTGTGCCACCACCATCACAGTAACTTAAAGGGCAACTATCTAGGTACTCCCCCTAAAAACCATAAAGAATCCTTACCTGTCCCAAGTCATATGCTGAAAATATTTCATTTTCTAGTTGCCCCTGTTTTGGAAGGGATCATATTTTGGCTCTGTGGAACTGAGCTGCACTGATCCCTTCCACTTCCAGATACCTCCTGAAACTGCAATCTGTCCTTCGCTAGCACATTTTGTGATGTCACTATAGAGAAAGTATGGTGGTGTGCACTGTACACATGAATGGGGCTAAAAGCATGGAAAATGTACTTAAAAAAATGGTCCCATTCATGTCTATGTAGCATGCCCCCATGCCCTCCCTATAGTAACATCACAAAACATGCTAGTGCGGGGGTGGATCACAATTCCAGGAGGTACCAGGAAGTGGAAGAGGTCGGTATGGCTCGGCTCCATGGAGCCAAACTACGATCCCTTCCCATCCACAATAAGGGCAACTAGAAAACAAAATATTGCCAGCATATGACTTGGGGGTTAGTAAGGATTCTTTATGGTTCTTGTAGGAAATTTGAAAATGAACAGGTTAGTTGCCCTTTAAAGGGATGCTGTCAGCTTTTTGAGGGATTGTGCATTAACTGAGTGTTGCTGGTGCCTGTTGTCAGCATTGTTATAAGGAAAGGTATAACAGATCCCTGATTTTTTTATACACTAAGTATATATTTTTTGTAAAATATACAAAACTACTATTTATAGCGGTCCAACCTTCTGGCCACTGTAACGCACCTTGCCAAGAGTGTTCATAAGTAAAATATGACACACAGGCGTCAGTAAACATATGAATGCACAAGATCTTCATTTTTAAATGATAGCCTCAAAACATATTTCTTGATAGTACATTGCTTCCTGAGTTTGGTAATGTAAATTTTATTGTCAAAACAAGTGGGTTATTAGAGTCTATAAAAGGCTTTGAAAAGTAATGCCGTATCTCCAGGCATGTGCATCAGCGCCAGCACTGATGCACATTCTCAGAGTCACAGTTTTACTTTTCAAAACCTTTTTTGACTCCGACAGACTCCTCATTTTGAAAAAAGACTGACAATGCCAAACTCAGGAACCAATATACTGTCAAGAATTATGATTTATATTATCACTTAAAAAGTGAAGATCTCATGCATGTATCTCTGCATCATATTTAACTTATGAACATGCCTGGCAAGGTGCATTACAATGGTTCTGAAGGTCGGACTGCTATAAATAGTAGTTTTATACATTTTACAAAAAATATATACTTATAAAAAAATTGGAGGCCCAGTATACCTTTCTTTATAACAATGCTGACAACAGGCACCATCAGTACTCAAGGAATACAAAATCCCCCAAAAGGCGATAGTGTCCCTTTAACTTGATCTGGCTTACTGTAACGAGTGAACTGATTCTGCTAAAGTTTAATTATGAAAATGTGCAAATCAGTTGGGAATTAATGGCAACCCTGCACTCTTTAATTAGTTTACTTAAAAAGGCATAACCCTTTGGCTAAATTATACCTTTATATACACCTTTACACATCTCATATTAAATCACATCACTGCTTTTTTTCATTTTCTTCCCTCATATCTCTGGTGACGGAGGGGAGGGGGGAGACACGGGGGTGGAGGGCAAAGTTTTATTATGGGAACAACTGTTATTTCCTTAATTCTCTCTTGTACTCTTGTTACAGCTTTCTGTTTAAAACAACTATGTTTGGTACTTGTCCTAATGTACCAAAGTCAATAAAGTATACTGAATTATAAAAAAGACATAATACTTCAATGAAACTGCAATTCATGAAAAATACTTCAACATTTTTTTTCATGTAATAAAGTTGCCGTTCCTATTGGCGGTTTCTGCACTGCTCTTGGTAAATACATTTTAGAGGGGTGATCCTATATCGGATCTGCAAAAAACACAAATGTGCAAGATAGTGCTTTCTCTTGGGTCACTACAGGTTTCCCATAATTTGCTCTAGTAGCAGTCTCTTTGCATGTATGTACGTATGTGTGTGTATTGGTGTGTGTATATCTACACATAATATACTGTATAGAATAAATGATGAGTAAGTGAAGTATACAAGGAAAGGGCTAACCAGATCATGCTGTGTAGAATGAACAATGAGTAAGTGTGGTACACAAGGAGAGGGTTAACCAGATCACACTGTGTACAGTAAATGATGACTAAGTGTGGTATATAAGAAAAGGGATAATCCAATCACACTGTATATAATAAACGATGAGTAATTGTGGTGTATAAGGAAAGAGCCAACCAGATCATACTATATAGAATGAATGATGAGTAACTGTGGTGTACAAGGAAAGGGCTAATCGGATAAAAAAAAACAGGCCTAAAGGACTTTATGAACTGATCAGCCACCTTTAAAGGGTTTACTTCACAGTCTAATAAACATACCCATCTTTTATATAATACATTTGGATGTTTACTGTTAGTTTCAATCATAATTGCAAATACAAAGAAAGGGTACAGTATATAGAGAAATAACTATTACCCACTTCTAAGGGAAAAAGTCCCATCTACAGTACTGTATGTATAATATATACCATAGATGTGGTCCTGGGAGCTATAATGATGTTACTTCAGATGTAGATTGAGACCCACAGCTGAAAAGAAGAGTTCAAGCAAAAGTAAAGCACTGGGACTTGATCAGTTCACCATTTCTTGAACAGATACACACTTCAGAGGTACAAAAATAAAGATGGCTTGAATGTGTTTCATTGTTCAAACACTCAGCTATCAGCACTGCTGTAAACTGTAACTTAAATATTGCATCTCAGAAAGCGGATTTGAGTTAGAGTTTTGTTTTTTGGAGGTCTGACCTTAAATAAAATCACATCACTGTGAATAGGAGGACCTGCTACAGTACGGTACTCAAACAATGAGATCCCATCCAAGTAAGAGCAAATACATTATATACATCAATCTGTCTCTTTATGTGCGATGCAGTACATTGAAAAGGCAAGAGCTCCCCGCACTGTACTGCTTGGTGATGTTTTAGATCTGAACAATCCTTTGAATGGAATATAAATCAGAGAGCTGTGACTAAAACAGAATCATTTTAATGTTTCTTATGAAAGCATTAAATTCATGCAGTAGTATTTTTTGTTCTTACTGGATTAGTTGGTAGTATGTGAACATGTCACTGGGCTTCCTACTGATCTGTGGAAATCCATGCACTTCAAATTGAGAACTATTGCTAATATACAGTAATTCTATATCTTTAAATATCTGCAAAGAGAAGTTGTGTGTTTTAGAATGCACAACAGGACTTGGAAAGAAAGCAACATAGGTGGCACCATCCATATCTTCAGTGTGTTAACAACTGCATTAAGTGAAGCTAGCCACAAGATGAAAAAACATTTTTCCAAAGTGGCCACAAATGGAACATTAGACTCACATATACAGAGTGGTGTCTATCATGTGATACGAACGATGTCACTTTTTAATCCCACTGTCTATTTCTTTTATTTGTCACTGATAAAGTATATACAGTAGAACTGTTGATTCTTGCACGTTATATTTAGCACATGGTGCTATATGGCTGCAATTGCAAAAATTTAATTTCACTCTCTGCAAGTATCACCTAATTCAAGCCCATTTAAAATGTGCAATTTTGGCCAATTAATGCCATTTTATTTTTCTGCAATTCTCACTTGAGTGAATATAGCTATAATTATTTTTCAGAAAAAAAATAACCTGTTCTATAGTATTAGTGAAATGTCATTAATTTTTTATTACACCAGTTAAATTAATTTGGGGGAAGGGTGGAACCCAGATAATATGCGTGCAGACTTGGGTGTTCTGTGTTTTGCACACTGAAGTTAAAAGCACATGGAAAGAGAATAATGAATTATAGCAGCAATGGAAAAGTTTGTCTCCCCTTACAAACAGGTGGCTGCCCAGTTTTTGCATGAATGTTAAAATATCAACTTGGTAGCGGTCCCAAAGCAGACTGTACTGGGACTTTTGCACAGGTACGACATGATTATGGTGCTTCAAGCAAGTTCAGCCCATTGTCTCCAGCCAAAGACTGCTTCATAAAAGTGTCTCTAAAACAGCATTAATGCTTAAATTCCAAGATTCCCTGATATTAGAGGAAAAAATATTATCTCACAACTCACAAGAAAGTCTGATGTCCAGCAATCATCGGTTTGCAGTTGTCTAAATTGTCTCCAAAAAAACAAAACAAAATTCTTTCATTTTTTCAGACTAAAGTTTAAGTTCTCAAATGGTAAATCCTCCTCTGTGTTGCCAATCTGTCCTTATGGCCCTTTGACATTGGCAGGCCGAGCACCCAGGCTTGCATAATAAACACATTGAGATGGATCGCACTGTCCATTTTGTCCAGGCGGACCTGCTGGGCCCAGTGGCCCAGGATTTCCTGGTTCACCCTGTGGTCCTGGTGTTCCGGGCATTCCATCCTTTCCATACCCAGGGGCACCGGCAGTACCTAGGAACACAAAAACAGCAACAGCTTATTAGATTTGTTTACATGCATGTCTAACTAAGATCTGTTTAAAATTTCTCATCTTTGGAAAAACTTGAAATTGTTAATGCAAACTGGGGATATGAATGCGGTGTTAAGTAAAATAGCACTTGGAAAACCAGAATGTAGCACTATGGAACCTTAACAGTCTATGTGTTTGAGAAATAGAAATGTTTTAATTTGTAAGTACGGTACAGAGCTGGCCTTTATGCTGTACAGCAATGAGTGGAAAAATACATCAGTTCATTGTGCAGTGCCATTACCCAAACATTATGCAAAGAGTAGCGACATCATGCGGTGCATAGCATTGGTCAGTGATGTCACCCTTTGGTGCACCCACTCATTATGAATCAAGGGTTGAAGGGGTTACCCATATTTTTAACATGACTGGGGGTACATGTAAGGAGGGGGATAATTTAAGAAAGTGGCATGCAGAGGGAGAGGATGGCATTTTATCAGATATGGTTTTACTGCAATGGAAAGACCAAGGGGATAACTTGGGGGAGGGGGAGCATGGGAGTAGCTCAAACTGTGTGGAATACAGGGAAAGGAAAAACAGGTTACTCACCTGTAAAAGTAGTTCTAGGAGTGGTATATGTTGTTCATCCACACTTCTTGGCATGTCCCTTTCCCTTTAAGGATCGCTGGAAGATCTTCAAGCTGGCTCCTCCCACCCCCCTGGGTGGTAGATCACTCGGCCCCGCCCCCATGACGCCAGATCTTAGCCTGCTGGAAGCCAGGTGTTGTGCATTTGCAGCCGGGGAGGTCGGGTGGGTCTGCGAGGATGAACAACATATACCACTCCTAGAACTACTGTTACAGGTGAGTATCCTGTTTTTCTAGGATTGTGGATATGCTGTTCATCTACATTTCTTGGCAGACTCCTAGCAGTTCTCCGGGAGGAGGGAAGCAAGGAGCACATGCCCTCAATACTTACTTGGGGAAAAGAGATTGGAGAACTGAGGCCCTAAAACCAGCATCCCAGCATGACTCAAGGTCAATGTGGTAATGGGTAATGAAGGTGTTGGCTTACTTCCAGGTAGCAGCCCGACAGATTTCCTGGATAGGGATGTCCCTGGAACAGCCACTGATGCAGCGGTATGGTAGGCAGAATGAGCTCTTATCCCTCTGGGAGGCTCCATGCCCACCAACTCATAGCATAGACTTATGCAAGATGTAATCCACCTTGTAATAGTCCATTTTGCTGCAGGTCTGCCAGATGCGGCTTCAGCATAGGAGACAAACAGCTGGTGAACCTCTTCCCAAATTTCCACTGTCCTCTCCTTATAATAGGAGAGAGCTCATCTCAGGTCCAAAGTATGGAGCCTGTATTCGGCCTCCAAGGTGTAATTAGGGTAGTATACTGGCAGAGTTAACACCTGGTTAAGGTGAAACTCTGACACCACCTTTGGAAAGAATTTCAGGTGGGGACACAGGACAACCTTGTCCCTGTGGAAGACCAGATAAGGGGAGTCCACCGAAAGTGCCTGGAGCTCTCCTGTCCTTCTGACCAATGTGACAGCCACTAGGAAGACCGTCTTCTATGATAAGTGTGACAACGCACACTTGTGCATTGGTTCGAATGACTTGCCCATGAGCATTGCCAGTACCAGCAGTAGATCCCACGGAGGTGGAGGTTCACGCACTGGAAGGGATATGTGATCCAAGCCTTTGAAAAAGCACCTGAACACTGTCTCTTGTGCCAATGTTGGCTGACCGGCACACTCCCAGTAAGCAGAGCTGGCTGCCAAGTGCACCCTAAGGGTCGATGACCGAAGACCCCCTTTGGAGAGAGACCAAATGTAGTCGAGAATGTTTGCCACTGGACAGGACAGATGGTCTTGGCCCTTGCCCTGACACCAAATGGAAAACCTTTTCCATTTGAAGGCATAACATGTCCTGGTCGATTCCTTTCTGGATGCCTGCACCATGGTGAGGACATCCTCGGAAAGACCCAAAGCCTGGAATTCTAGCCGCTCAGGTATCAGGCTGTGAGGTGCAGGGATTGAAAGTCCAGATGGTATACCTTCCCCTGATGGAGAGAGATCAGGTCCGGGCATGCTGGAAGCTGCTCTGGGGGCCTGCTGATGAGGCTGAGGAGATCTGGATACGACAACTGGTGCAGCCAGTCTGGGGCTATCACCTTCACCTTGTCCTGCCTCACCTTGAGAAACACCTTATGGATCAAGGAAAGTGGAGGGAAGGCATAGAAGAGACCTGGGGTCCACGGGCTCGAGAAGGCATCCCTCTGCAGCAAGCCCTGCTGAGGGGGGTGGGCATTAAACAGCCTCAGCTTGGTGTTGTCCCTGGAGGCAAACAGGTCCATCATCAGTTTGCCCCAGTGGGAGAAAAGACTGTAAGCTACCTCTGGATGGAGAGATCACTCATTGGATGTCTCGCCTAAGTGGATGAGAGCATCCGCCAGATGGTTTGAGGCTCCTGCCACATGAATGGCTAGGAGATCTGCCTCCAGATGGCTGACAGGGTCCAGATGAAAGGCGCCCCCCTGCAAAGCAGATGGGAATGCGTGCAGTCTTGTTTGTTGAGGTAGTACATGGTCATGGTATTGTCCGTCTGGACTTCAACCACTTAACCCCGGAACTGAGAAGCGAAAGCTGACAGTGCCAGTCTGACTGCTCTGAGCTTCAACAGGTTAATGTGGTATTGGGACTCCATGGGGGTACAGAACCCATGGGCCCTTTTGTCCCTCCTGTGGGCTCCCCACCCCATGAGAGAGGCATCGGTCATGAGGACGGCCGTCGGCTCGGGTGGACATATGGGATCCCTTCCTGCAACTGGTCTGGGGCGGTCCACCATTGGAGAGCGTCCCACATCTTCTGGGTTACAGTGATCAGCTGGTCGAAATGACCATGGCACTAAGCCCACTAGGCGGTCAGCTCCCATTGAAGGGGGGGAATGTGCCACCGGGCCCAGTGGACCATGGAGGTGCATGCTGCCATGTAACTCAGAAGACGCAGAAGGTCCCGGGTAGGACACAATTGTCCAACCAGAAATGATTGGGCAAAGGAAGAGAGAACCTCCACCCTGTCCACTGGGAGCTGAGCTCTGGCTTGACAAGAGTCGAGCTCTGCCCCAATGAAGCATATCACCTGGGAAGGCACGAGTTCCAACTTGGCCTCGTTGATCAGAAGGCTAAGTTGGGAGCAGGTCTGGAGGGCCAGGTCCCTGGACCTCTCCACCTCCTGCTAGGTGGGACCTGCTAAGAGCCAATCATTGAGGTAGGGGTAAATTCTGACCCCCCCAACACCTGAGATGGGCTGCCACCATGGCAATGCATTTGGTGAAGACCCATGGGGCCGATGACTGGCCGAAAGGCATGGCTCGGAACTCGTATGGGTTCCTTTGGCTCTGAAGTGGAGGAACCACCAATGAGATGGACAGATTGGGACATGAAAGAATGCATCCTGCAGATCCAATGAACAGAACTACATGTTTCGCTCCAAGCATGGTATGATCTGGAACAGTAACCATCTGAAAGGTGCGTGACCTGAGATACTGATTCAGGTCGTGCAGATCTAGAATGGGGTGACAGACCCCCCCCCCCCATCCACTTGGGCACCAGGAGGTACCTGGAGACAAAGCCTGGGTCTGCTAGAGAATCCACTACCACAGCTACTGCCTCCTTGAGGAGGAGCTTAGCAATGTTGTCTCAGAGAACCGACTAAGTAAGGGCGGCTACTCTTTCCTCCCATGGGGCTTGGCTTGGCTTGGAGGGTACTGCTCGAATTCCAGAGGCAGAACCTGACCGACTACCTCCAAGACCCACCTGTTCATGGTGATAACGGACCAGGTGGAAAGGAAGTAGTGGAGCTGGCCCCCCACGGGAGGACCCAGAGCTGGTATGACAGGAGAGGGGGTGACAGCCCCGGCCCCGTCACTGATCAGGCTTGGAGGAGGAGGATCCAGGACCTGAACCTCAGCCTCCTTTACGGACCTGGGAGGGTCCAGGCTTTGGTCAGGGGCAACAAGCTTGAGCCTGCTGCCCTCCTTGAAAAGAGGGTTGCTAGGCCACGGGGAAGAATGCCAAATGGGCTTCTTCTTCTGCTGATTCTTGCTCGAAGAACCTTTAGCAGAAGTGGCGTCCAAGGTGGCATTGGACTGCTCAATATGCTGAAGGTGACCAGCCAAACCTGGGCTGAAAAGATCGGTGCCCAGGAAAGGCACATCAGCTAGTTTGTGCTAAGTATCTGCCAATAAAGAGGAGAGCATCAGCCAAGCCCTGCAGCGAGAGGCAACTGTGGCTGCCAACGAGAGGGCACAAGAATACCCATTGTCCAGGGCCATCTGAAGCTGCTGTTTGGCAACAGCCCAGCCCTAGTCCCGAACTTGCTTGATCGTGGTCTGCATGTCCACAGGGAGATGTGGGAGGACTTTGTCCAAAGACCCCAAGAGGGCATGGGAGAAGTGTACCATGATGACAGACGAACTTGCCTGATGGTGGCCTAAAGACGAGGCCGCATAGACCTTCGGAGCTTAATGATCCAAATTTTTGGATTCCTTCTTGGGGGGGGGGGGGGTTGATCAGTGTTGGCAGAACTGCCAGTACATCTGAACACAGAGGCGGTCACCAGGCTCTCGGCCAAAGGGTGCTCTGTGAACCCCGCAAGGGACCCCATGGGCACTGTATACTTGCAGGCCATATGGGCAGATAGTGCTGGACAAGAGGCAGGGTGCTGCCAAAGTTCTAAGACCGGGCCAACTATAGCCTGAGCAACAGGAAAGGCCTCCATCAGGGTATCCCCTCTCTTAAGGATGTCTGTGAGAAGGTACTCCGCCTTTTTCTGGATGGGCTCCAGGGGCATCCCTGTAGACTCAGAAATGAGGTGAAGAATGTCCTGGAAAGATGAAGGACCTTCCTTCATCTCAATCCCACTGGCTGATTCGTCATCTCCTGGGTGAGAATGTAGGCCGGTCTCATCCGAATCCGAGGAATCTGGATACAACAGTCGGTGGCCCAGGTCACCTTCGACCTGCCTGGGGCAGTCCAGGGTGTTGGTGACCGAAAGACGCCGGGGAAGCCCGGTGTCTGGTCTAGCTTCCTTGGAAGGAGCCCCTCCCACAGGCTGCTTGGGTGGTGGTTCCACCACTATCGGTGGAGAGACCGGTTTAGGCCGAACCAGAGGTTTCGCCGGTTCCGCGGGTGGGGGAACCGACTTACTCGGCTCCGAAGGAGTTGGTTTCGGAATGGGAGATGAAAGCCAAGTAATGGCAGGGTAAAAGCTGGAGTCGGCTTGTGCCCAGTCAAAATCAGCTGTTGCCGCATGAGGTCCTTGTAGCACCGACGAAGTTTCTGCCAGATCCTCTCCTCATTCGAGGAGGACGAGGACAACCAATGGCGTCGCCTCTTTTTTAGAGTGCTTGTGGCTCTTCCTCAGCCTTTCGGTCGAGGGGGTCCTGGTCCTTGATCAAGGTCGAACAGGCCAATTCGGTCATTCAGGAGACACCGGTGATTTCCCAGGGTTGGGGACCACATCCTCGATAGGATTCCCAGCAGGCTGGGTCTCTTCGTCAGGAAAAGAAAGGACTGGAGTAAAATTGAGAGAATCATTGACCAGAGTCGGCCACAATGGGTCGATTGGATAGATGATTATTTCAACCTCATCAATCGACACTTTGGTCAACTGGCCAGACGGCAAAGCCAAGAAGCCAGTGGCCGAAGAAGCATTTTCGACTTAAGTCGAGACTGCCAGTTCCTGGGACCGAGATCTCGCCCGATCCCAAGAACGTCTTTGCCGAGACGAAGACAATCCTGGGTCCATTTCCCGCTCACGGGACCGAGAGGCATGTGTGCCCACAGGACTCTCTCCCTTAGTTGGGAGAGACTGGTACAACTCTCAAAAAGAACCCGAGAAAGTGGAGCCCAGGTTAAGTGGAACGAAGAAGCTCAGAGAAGAAGATTCACCGGCACGAGCCGCTTCCTCCTCGAAGGCTTGCATGCATTCCAATTGCTTGGTGGATCCTGCAGCCGCGGAAACTGCCCACCAAGCCTCCTTTGATTTCACAAGAGGGTTCCGTCTTTTATGGCCTCTCCAACTTCAGGCATGTGAGACGGTCATCGAGGACGTTAGGGTGAAATGCAAAACAGAAATCTCACTTTGAGGTGTCATGGTCGACACCCAAGCAATAGATACACGCGATGTGGGGATTGGTGCATGACATCTTCTGGCCACACGAACATCGGTGAAATCTGGGGGAAGACTTGTCTTCCATAATCGAAGATGAAGAGTTGTGGTTGCTAATGCAATCTAGACGGATTTTTGGAATAACCGAAGGAATAGAAGCCAGGGCCTACAAAATGCAGTAGCACGAGGAAGGCAACCTGAATCTTCCAGTGGAAAGGAAGATCTGACATCATGGGGCACAGCCAAGGGATATACCACCCGGGTGGGTGGGAGGAGCGAGCTTAAAGACCTTCCGACAATCCCTAAAGGGAAAGGGACATGCCAAGAAGTGTGGATGAACAACATATCCACGATCCTAGAAATAACTTTGCAAACCTAAGCTTGGTACAGGTAGTGTATACCAAATATTGTTCAGCCACGATTATAAATATCAGGCTGATAATCCCAGAAGGCACTGAGTGAGTGAGTGAGAGAGAGAGAGAGAGAGAGAGAGAGAGAGAGAAAATACTCCAGAATACAATATAATTACAATAAATGTTTACATACAAATAAGGTGTAAATAACAGTAGTGCAACATGGCAAAAGTGTAAGACACGCTCTACATCCTGAGATAAAAACAAGGCACTGCTAGAAACTCTAAACTGCAGAGAAATGAGAGGTGTAAAACTGACCCATGAAAGTGGGCATGAACTAGGGAGGGGGGAGGAAGAGGCAGGTCAGGTAGGTAGCTGACAGGTGCAGAAGGGAGAAGGCGGAGTTTAAGCGGTGCTTAAGGGAGGTCGGGGAGGGTGATAACTGGATGTCAAAAGGGAGGAGGTTCCAGAGGGAGGGGAGGCAACAGGAGAAGGCTGACTGCCCCATGGAGAAGTGAAGGTGGGGGAGGGAGAATGTACAGGGATCCCTAGAATGAAGGGAGTATGAGGCAGATGGAATGGGAGAAATGAGAGTGGATATGTATGAGGGCAATGCCTTGAACCAATATTTAGTGGTGAAAGAAACACAGTGATGCAGGTGATGAGAGGGAAGAGGAAGGATGGATAGGGAGGAACAAAGTGTGCAATGATGGGTACAAATGGGCAAGTTTATAGCAAGGCGACAAAAGGTATTACATAGGGTGTCCAGTCTGGCAAGGGAGGAGGAGGGGGCAGTACTGTATACCACATCCATGTAATCAAATACAGTGACTCGCAAAACTATTCAACCCCCTTGAAAGTTGTCAGATTTGTCTGGATTACAAATGAGACTTACATATATTATTCCAGTCAGTATTTTTATTGCAAACTCATATGCTCTAACAGTATATTTTCAAAGCCAAAATTAATTATCCGTCAGCAGATCTTTTAAAGAAAATTAAAAACTGGAAAATGCTGCTTGCAGAGGTATTCAACCCCCACACATTAGTATTTGGTAGAGCCACCTTTTGCTGCAATAAATGAAAATTACGTACCTACCGTAATTCTGATCTTTCTGTGTATCTTCACCATTCATCACAGATGGGTACTGGCTGGAGATCAGGACCCCGCGGGACCTTTTTTTTTTAAAAAAGGGTAGGCGGAGCCAACACAGCATCGACGCCGCCCTCGAGGCCGACATACTGCATGGCGCTCGAGGGTTGGCCGTTAGGCTGTGTCGACTCCGCCTGCCTACCAGTTCTGAGTCGCCGGAGAGGTAAGAGGAAGGGATGGAGGGTGGGACAAGAGAGTCCAAGGGACATAAAAAGGAAAGATAACTGAACTGAAAGGAGAAATAACGACTGAGAGGACAGCAAAGAAGAGATAAGACTAAGGGGATTGGGTAGTGGCCTCAATCTCTGGAAGTGGAAAAAGGGAGGGTAGGAGGGGGAAAAATTTAGGAGACAGTGAGAGGTATCAAGGTATCCGAGACCCTTGTCTGTCACCAGACTGTATAGGAACTGCAAGGAGTAGCAAAGCTCTCTGTCAGAATTCAAAGCACAGAATAACTGGCAAATACCCCAGAAGCAGAGTCGGCTATTCTGGAAGAAGGACAGGGTACAGGGATTTAGTACTCTCTCAGGAAAGATGTTTGGTGAAAAAAAAGAATGTTTTTTTTTTTGACAGTTGGATGGAAACCAGAAGGAGAACAGGAGGAGGGCAACTACTAACTCCCACCCCATCGGGTGGAGACATGTAGTAGAGAAGAGTGCGCTGAGCTGTACCCTTTGAAGGAGAATATCCCCCTGTGTGTCCCTACTTTACCCTGCTCCAAAAGAGGAGAGGGGGAGCCACAGAGGGAGAGGGACCCAGAGACTGAGGTCCCAGGGGGATGGTGGGTTGGGTTGTGATGAATGGTGAAGATACACAGAAAGATCAGAATTACAGTAGGTACGTAATTTTCATATCTTATCTGTGTCAGTCTTCACCATTTATCACAGATGGGTGAGTACCAAGCCCCCCGAAGGGGGTTGTTTCTTTACACCCTAAGGGACAGAGTCCCTTAGCCCTCAGTGGGTGACACACTAAAGGGGGAAACTTCTGGGCCTGGGGAGGCCCGAGAGTGGGGAGAGAGAGATGGGGTCCCCCTGGAAGGGGAAGGAAGCTGCCCTGACAAGCGCCATCTCGCTCTATGGGAGAAAAGGTAGGTTCCCTGGTGGGCGGAGCAAATCACCCTATGCCGGGCCAAGGGTGACAACCGGGAAAGACGTAGCCACGCCGATCTGGTGCAGATCGCTGTCCCTATGACCCTGGTAGCTACCTCGTTGGCATCGTAAGATGCCCTCACTTGGTGCCTTGCTAGCTCCAGGCCACGTGCAGAGAGCGCGATGGCTTATCTGGTTTGCTCCAAGTCAGGCAAAGAAGCTAGGACCTGACCTAGCCTGGACCACAAGAACCTGTTGTAGGCTGCATAGTGGGCCTGCTGAGTGGAAATAGAAATGAGCAACCGTGCCGAGTAGAAGGTCCTCCTCCCCCAAAAATCAAAATCCGAGGAGTCTTGATCCGGGGGTCGGTCATGGTGGAGGGCGCGAAGCCCATCAGGGGTGTCCAGATGCATCAAGCCAGACTGCGGATGAGGCATAGAACCTGGAGACTCCGGGGGAGCACAATACCTCTGGCTGAGGTCCCTAGAGGCAGGAACTCCGGAGAAGGGCCTCTGCCAGAAACGCAAGGATGCCACCCGAAAGGGAGCAGGCCAGGGCGGCACCACAAGGGTGGCCTTGCCATAATCACCTAGAAAGGCATGCGCCACATGCTCAGGATTGCTAACAGAAGAGGGTGAAAGGTGCAAGTCCTGCAACATCCTCACAAGGAAGTGCTGATACTCTGAGAGATCAGCAGCCGGAGAGATGTGGACAGAAGGTTCCTCTCCCCCAGAAGAGGGGGATGAGGATCTGGAGGTCACCATATGTTCCGAGGGTGGCTGCACGGGGGGAGGTTGAAAACCTGGCTGTCCATAGCTCTAACGTAGGCAGGGAACCGGGCAGCCACCGCTCTGAACTGCTCCCAGGTGAGAGGGCCGCTAGGACCAAGAATGCCTGGGAGCACAGGAGAATGTGGCAAAGGGATAGGGGCAGAGCCGAGAAAAGAAGTCGGCTGACCTCCGCCAGGGCTAGGGAGCAGACCATGAGCACCCGAGGAGGGTGCCCCGGAAGACTCCAGAGCCGACAGCTGTACAACCATGTTGGTACTGCCTTGGCTGCACCCAGAACAATCCCCCCAGTGAGGCGACCGGGGCCGTAAAAGTCCAGAAGGACAGTCCCCTGCCTCAAAAGAATGGGACTCCCTCAAGGAACCCGAGGGGGAAGGGTGGAAATCCGCACTTCGGCTTCGTCCAGGGCCTGAGTGGACCCCAGAGGAAGGCTGACACGCCGATCCCACACCCCTCGACCCCTCAGAGTCCAAGAGAGTCCTCCTCTTTGACAGGGCCAGCCTAGGTAGCTGGCATCTCTGGGCAGCCCCCGAAGGGGAGATCCAGGGAACAGTACCCTCCCCTCCTGTAGGTTTCTCAATGGGCCCCAAAGTTGGGCGATCAAGACACACCACTGGAGGGGGTACCACCACCGAGGGGTCGATTAAACCCCGAAGGCCAGGTTGCAGAGCGATGGTGGCATGCACCACTGCCTGCTGGTCAGCACCACTGACCCTAGCCTCGGGGGCCACCTGACTCTCCTCAGTAGGGGGCTGGCTTCGACTCGTTAATGAGACCATGGGAGTGCCCTCCTCTGCAGACAACCCCGAAGGGTGTGATTGCCCGTCTGACTCTGAGCTCGACTCTGACTCCGAAGAGGTAGAGTCCGAAGCTCTGAGCCAAACAATAGGAGGGCGGGCAGAACCAACTTTGCCAGAGGGCCCGGCAGCCAGAGCTGTGGCCGAGATGGCACCCGTGCCCTCCGCAACCCCGCGGGTGGGACCTGTGGGAGGCACCAGGGCAGCTCAAGCCAAAGGTCCAGAGCCAGGGCCAGACGTGGCGCTGTCAAGTCCACCAGTACCGGGGGTGGTACCAGGGACAGAGACGGCACTGACAGCAGCCCCAGCAGCAACCTCGGCACCGAAAACTACACCACCAGGCCCACAAGCGCCACGCGGCACCGAGGACGAGCGGTGCCGACGACTTCCGAGGGCAGTCTTCAGCACCGAACATGGCACTGATCGGCCCTCTGATGCCGTGAGCGGCACCTGAGAGCGAGATGGTACCGAGGACGGCACGACAGCTGGAGCCGGCGTCTTGGCACCGGTGCCATGAAGGCATGGCACCGCGTTTCAACCTCGCGCCGGTAGGCGCAGACATGGTGAAAGAGGACGCCGGATCTGTCCCATGGCACAGCCGAAGCAGCGCCGGCGCCACGAACGGCGTTGACAGGGCCCACGGTGCTGAGCGACGAGTCTGCGCCAACGGTGGCACCGACAGGGCCTACGGTGCCGCAAATGGCGCCGAAGGCTCCGACGTTGCCGACCAATGGTGTAAAGGACGGTGCCGACCCGGGCCTTCCGAGCCGCAGGAGCGACACCGGGGGAGCCTTAACCCCCAAAGGGGTGTTTGCCATGGCGGCGCCTCCTGCCCACTCCCAGGAGGAAGCAGGACGGGCCTCCTGCGCCGCGGGAGGAGCCTCAGCAATGGCCAGGCTACAAGTAGCTGAGGCTCCCTCCTCCTCTGTCCATATAGAACTGGCAGGGGACCCGGAGGAGGGCCGAAGGAGTGCGGCTTGGCCCGATGAGTGTGAACCCTACCCCCGAAAGTCGGCAGAGCTCGCCCCACTTTCAACGCGTGCTGTTTGAGGACCCGGCGGTCCATGGAGAAGCAGGCATCGCATGAGTCCATGTCATGAAGTGGGCCAAGACACCGGTCGTGCTGGTCAGTGACGGAATACTTTCGGCCACACGGGCACCGACGCATGGGGGGCCAACCCGTCTTTGAAGACTTTTTGCCCTCCGACTGAGACATGACCTACAGAGAAAAAAACACCACAAACAGACTCGACGTCGCAGAATTTCAAATAAAGGAAAGACCTTACCGGCGACGTCAAGTAGAGGCAGAACCCAGAACCGGTAGATGACCGACGGACTGAACGTCGATTTTTAAACAGGCCGAAGGCCTAAAACTGCAGAGAAGCTTCCCACGAGGCGACCTCAATGGCGGGAGACGAAGAATTGGTAGGCAGGCGGAGTCAACACAGCCTAACGGCCAACCCTCAAGCGCCACGCAGTACATCGGCCTCCAGGGCGGCGCCGATGCTGTGTTGGCTCCGCCTACCTTAAAAAAAAAAAAGCTCCCGTGGGGTCCTGATCTCTGGCCAGTACCCATCTGTGATGAATGGTGAAGATTGACACAGATAAGATCAGCTTTAAGTCTTTTGGGGTAAGCATCTACCAGCCTTGCACACTGTTTGGGAGTGATTCTTGCCCATTCTTCTTGGCAGATTTGTTCCAGGTTGTTCAGGTTGGTTGGGTGACGCTTGTGGACCGCAATTTTCAAACAGTGCCACAGATTCTCAATGGGATTGAGATCTGGACTTTGACTTGGCCACTGTAGGACATTCACCTTTTTGTTGTTTAACCACTCCTGTGTTGCTTTGGCCTTGTGCTTGGGATCATTGTCCTGCTGAAAGGTGATTTTTCTCCCAAGCTTCAGTTTTTTAGCAGACTGAAGCAGGTTCTCTTGCAGTATCTCCCTGTATTTTGCTCCATCCATTCTTCCTTCAATTTTAACAAGATGCCCAGTCCTTGCTGATGAAAAGCATCCCCACAGCATGATGCTGCCACCACCATACTTCACTGTAGGGATGGTGTTTCTAGGCATGGGCAGTGTTAGGTTTGCACCACACATAGCGCCTGAATTTTGGCCAAAATCTCTATCTTGGTCTCATCAGACCACAAAACCCAGCCACATCTTAGCTGGGTCACTCTCATGCTTTCTGGCAAACTCCAGATGTGCTTTGATATGGTTCTTTTGAGTAATGGCTTTTTCTAGCCACCCTCCCATACAGGCCAGTATTATGCAGAGCTCTTGATATGGTTGACTGGTGCACCTTCACCCACTCTCAGCCACTGAACTCTGTAGCTCCTTCAAAGTGATTGTTGGCCTCTCTGTGGCTTCCCTCACTAGTCTCCTTCTTGTTTGGACGCTGAGTTTTGAGGGACGGCCTTGTCTAGGTAGTGCCTGGGTGGTGTGATGCAGCTTCCACTTTCACTATTGATCCAACAGTGCACACTGGGATATCCAAACACTTGGATATTATTTTGTACCCTTTTCCTAATTTATGCATATCTATTACTTTATCTCTAACTTCCTTAGAATGCTCTTTAGTCTTCATTTTCACACGCTTCCTTCAGATTCACAGTCTAACCAATGGTCATTAAACTGAGGGGGAGGGTTATCCAGAAAATGTGAGCTACTTTAATGTTTCAGAGGTGAGGCCAATTGTAAGCCAATTGTGTCCTCGTGGGCAATATTTTCCATCTGTGTAAACTTGGAGCTTTAGAGCACAGGGGTTGAATACTTATGCAAACAGCATATTTCAGTTATTTATTTTTCTTAAAAATATTTTCTAACATAAAACCAATGTCACTTTAAAATAATTATTTTGAGGGTCAGTCTTTTTAAACAAAATATTACACAGAACAAAATCTCAATGTATCATTTGTCATTCAGACAAATCTGACAACTTTCAAGGGGGTTGAATACTTTTGTAAAGTCACTGTACTGGTAGCATCATTTTGGTAATCAGTTCCCAGCAGATATGCAGGGACAGGCAGTCTTTGTTACTGTACAGGGTGCCAAGCTTGTGATGGAGTTTAGTGTGGATGATATCAATGTGACCAGAGAAGTAAAGCCTGTTGTCAAGCAACACACCCGAGATACTTAAAGGAATGAACCACTTCAGGAGGAGAACCATCCAGAGTGGTGAAGGAAGGGAAGGAGAGAAAGAAAGAGAAAGAGAATGAGAGTAAATGATGGGTGTGTGGTATCAAGGGAAACAAAATACCCTTCTTGGGGGCTAATAAGATCATAAAGGCCATGAAGCAGCAGAGTAAGTGGCTTTATGAGCTTACCCCTAAAATGGGACTATTCCCCAATGCAGGACTTACCCATTCTTTATTTGATAAATTATATGAGGTTGTACATACACTTTTTGGTGTACTTGAAACTGTTTCTGGGTTTTGTGGTGTTTGAGTAGGTAGTTTCAGAGTTGTTCCACAGAGTAGTGTTTTACCCACAGTATACAGTAGTGGTTTGCCTTTATTTTTGTAGAATGGTCTTGCTTTATACGTAGTGTAGTGGCATTTTGGGGGCTGACAGTGTTTCTTCCCTATAGTGTTCCTATAATGTAGTGACCTACTATAAAAGCATAAATGGCTCTGGAGATCATTCCTTTAGTGTATTCAAGATGGAGAGTGGTGTGGCGTGGGATCTGTAGTGGTATGCAGAGTGTGATCGGGAGTGACAGTTTGTGGCATGGTGTAGTGTGCAGCTGGGAACAGCTTTCCTAAGCGATGTGCAGTGTGTGGATAGGAGAGGCAGTCTGGAGCAGTACAGCGTTAAAAGCGTCTTTGCTGAGTGGCTGGGAGTTGGTGCCAAGAGCAGCATGAAGACAGCAGCAGCATGGAGGGCTTGGTAGGTGAAGTGAGTGTTATAGCATTGAGAGACATGGCTGTTGGTGAGGCTGGATGGAGGCGTTCAGGTAGTGATAGGAGTTTAGGCAAGGGCAGTGTTTTGTAGACAGAGTTTTCTTGTAGTCTTTTGGTTTTCAGGGGCTATAGTTGTGAAAGGAAGAGGTTTCAAGGGTGTTTGTTACATGTGTTAATAAGTTCGTTTTCACATGTGTTAATACAGTGGCTGTTACATCTTATTAAGTGGATTGTTACACATGTTAAAAAGTTAATTGTTACATGTGTTATTAAGGTGGCTGTTACAGGAGTTATTAAAGATGTAATAAGGTGGTTCATAGTGTGTTCCTTAAGAATTAATGTATTTTGAAGTTTTAATAAAACATTAATAAAGGGATAGCGGTAAACTGGTTGTGTATCTGCAACTGGGTACCATACAGTAATATACTGTATGTAGAAATATATGAAGACTTTCATTAATGCACCATTTAGGGTTCAAGTTAACACCACTAAAGTAGGCAAATGTGGTGTTAGGGTTTCCAACCCCTAACTCTCTACTCCCCCCCAAAAAAAACAGGGTTCAAGTTAACATGAAGCCTGACTGGTGCATTAACAACGATTTTTGAGAATAATTTCCTTCCTTTTAGAGATAGTGGAATCGTATTGGCAGGGCCCTTTGGTCTGTGCACCAAGGGAAGACTCCATTCGCCTACGGAAGTGCAGCGACAGATGTCAAGAATTGATGGTGCTGTCAGGTGGGCTGCAGAAGCCAGGGCCCTCTGGTCCCTGCTTCTGGGTGGCTGCAGACACAGATACACAGGGTAAAGGGTCCATCTATCAGCCAATATACACAGGGCCCTCTGCCACCCACGGGTGCAGAGGTTCAGGTCCCTATGCCAAGAGAAGAGTTGTTTTCACTATATGGTACCCAGACCCATGCATGCAACCCTGCAGCTTTCATTCCTGGCTGGAGGGGTGTCACATAACAGCACTATCCCTCCCCCTCACCCCATGTTGCTGGGTTACGGAGCTTGCCGCCGAACTCAGGTGACTGGCACGCGTTTACAAAGCATACCCACTGGGATGAGCAGTGGCACTACATGTAAAGTTTCTTAATAATTATAATTTTTTATATTTTGACCCCAAATTTTCAAACATGACATGCAGCATTTATAGTATATTGTCCAAAATGTCATTTCATACCAGATATGCAAAAAACATGTCTCGTCCGGGATGTAAACATGTCCAGGATTTAAAAAATTACACATCACATTCATGAGTTAGTGTGGAAAAATGACTACATTAAAAATTTGGAGTTAAAATATTGAAAATTAGTAAAGTTAGGCAAGGCAACTTTATTTCTATAGCACCCTTTCCCGAAGGCTCAGGGTGCTGTACAATTAAACAACTACTGATGAAACAATTAAACAGGCAACATGAAATAACAATAATTAAAATTCAGGTAAAGCTTCAGCAAATGGAAATGTTTTCAAACTAGATTTAAAGGCCTCTAACGAGTTGGCAGATCTACTAAGGTCTGGCAAAGCATTCCACAGATTGGGCACCACCACATATAATACGCTATCCCCAGATTAATAGAGTTTAGAAGAGGGAACTAAGAGCAATCCAGCATCGGAAGATCAGAGCGAGTGAGTTAGACGGTATGGAACTAGAAGGTCTTTTAAGTAATCTGGTCCCAAACCATGTAGGGCCTTGAAAGTTATCAAGCGTATCTTGAAGGTTATGTGCCACCACACAGGCAGCCAGTGTAGCACATGCAACACTGGCTTAATGTGGCCCCTACAAGAGGAGCCCATAATAAGCTGAGCCACAGCATTCTGGACTAGCTGTAGGTGTCACAAGAAACTTCCAGATAACCCTAGGTATAGTGCATTGCAATACTCGAGCTTAGTGGTGACAAAAGCATGCAAAATCATCACCAGGTCTGCAGCAGCTAGGTACCGTTTGATCCTGGTGATGTCACAAAGATGGTAAAAGCCTGTCCGGACAACTGCCGACTCTTGTTGATCAAGCGTCAGCTAACTGTCCAGGATGACCCCAAGATTGTTAATGACATCTATAGCTTTGAGTGGCTGTCTGTCCAGTGAGGGACACAAGGACAGTTTGTTTGCTGTAGCTAGGCCCTACCTAGCGGGCTTGACAATCATGACCTCTGTCTTACCTGGCTTGAGACATAACCAGTTCAAGGACATCTAGTCATTAATTTTGAACAAACACTTCTCCAGCACCGGGACTGCATCAGAACCACCAGGAGTTCTAGACATGTAGAGCTGAATATCATCTGCAGAGCAGTGAAACTCAACACAATACCATCTAATGATCTCACCCAATGGCAACATGTACACTGAAAATGAACATGGAAGCAAGGATCGAGCCATGAGGAACACCACAGGGGAGAGTCAAGGCCTGGAAAGAAAATTTCCCAAGGCCACCTGTTGGGTTCTCCTAACAAGGTAGGACTCAAATCAGCACATTACAGTACTGGTGAGTCCCATACAGTTCATCAGGCAATCCAGAAGCACTTCATGATCGACAAGGTCAAATGCAGCCCAGAGATCTAGGAGGGCCAAGAAGGCACAAGACCCCAATCCCTTGCTGTGAAAAGATAATTTGTGACTCTGATCAGAGCTGTCTCAGTGCTGTGACGCACCCGAATGCCCGACTGGAGAGGTTCAAAAATGCTAAATTGTTCAAGGTGTTCGACAAGTTGGTCAACCACCACTTTCTCAATAATCTTCTCCAAAAAGGGGAGATTAGAGACAGGTCCATAATTCTGCAAAACATCAGTGTACAAGGATTTTTTTTCTATATAGCTTTTTATCCTCCTATATATGGAGACAGCTGCCTTAGCCCAATCCCCAGCCCCTCCAAGCCAGCTTTCCGCCTCCCCCATGTGCACCTGGTTGTAATTCTCCCCATGAGTTCCCCTCTCACAGCAGGGCCAGGGAGGGATGGTCACCCCCTCCCCCCAGTATAACAAGTCAGAGGTGGACCAGATTACTTCACCGGGTGGCGGCATGGGCATGGAGACAGCTAGGCCAGGCTTCATGAAGCCTCCCAACATTCATTTTCCTCTTTTTTCCCCTGCCCCTTGCCTCCTGCAGAGCATAGAACTTGCACATGGAGGCATTCCCATCCTATGTGTCCCCGCAGGTCCCTCCCATACGTTGCCTCCCTGACCTGCTCTGCCCCCAGGCCTCCACCTGGGGGCAGCCACGGTGAGGACGACAAGCCACCCCTTCCCTGGGAGAAGAGAGCAGTCCCTCAGATGCTCAGTCTTCTCCCTCTATAGCCAACCCCAGATGACCCAAGTCCATTCCTGAACCCGGGTCACCGGCATGGCAGAAGGTAAGGCACTTTTCAGTGCCTCAGCCCTCCACATCACTGGGCCAGCTCATCCAAGGATGTTTTTTGAAGAAGGGGCCTCACCACTGCCTGTTTAAAGGCAGAAGGGAAGACACCCTCTCTCAAGGAACACCCGATGATCTGAGAAATAACCGGACCCAGCACCTCCTGGCACTCTAAAAGAAGCCAGGTAGGTCCCGGATCCAGCAAACAGCAGGTGGGGTGCAAACTGGCCATATCCTTGAGAAACACATCCTCAGAAACTGGCTGGAACTCATCCCAAGCAGGCAGATCAGCAATACCTCCACGGCACTGATCATCACCAGCCCATAACATGCCACCCAAGTGGATACCCAGTCTAATGGACAACATCTTGTCACTGAAGTCTCCTAACTCATTGCATCTTTTAGCAGAAAGAACTGGAGCAGACTGTAAACAGGAAGAATTTAATAACCTGTCGATGGTGCAAACGAGTTGAGCTGGATGACTTCTCCTTGCAGCAATTGTCCATGACAGGAATTCTGTCTTTTTCAGGGTGACTGTTCAATAGTGAGTTTTGGACACCAATTTGTCATCCATGAACCAAGCTCTGCACCAGGAATGCTCCAACCTCTGTCCCTTAGTCTTCAACTGATGCAACTCAGCAAAATACCAGGGAAGCTACATCCGGAGGTCAAGGGCAAATACAGTAGGGTGCTAAGGAGTCCAAGGTGGACATCACAGCACTATTACAGTACACCACACTGTGCACAAACAAGCATCATATCTGAGCCATCCAATACCTCCAGGAGCTTGTGAGACTCCAGATTATGTTTCAGCTGATATCAGAACATCTCCATGGGGTGGGGGTGAGAGAGAAGGGAACCCACAAAACAATGACATGGCATGATGATCTGACCAGATTACTGGGTCAGCCTTCACCACACTTAAGTCAAGACTTCATGGGAAGATCAGGCCCAATGTGTGACCCAGCTGATGTGTGCCAAAGGAAATTACCTGTATTAGCCCCAGAGAATTAATTGACTGGAGGAACTGTTGACTAAAAGGTGAAGTTTCACCATTGACCCAGGTACTGAAATCCCCCAGTTCCACAAGTCTAGGGGTATTCACTGCTAGGTCAGCAATAAAATCTGTCAGCTCCTGCATAAATTCACCCCTGCACCCTGGTGGACAGTATATAATGATCATGCAGTTAACACCTGGGGCACATCTAGCAGTGACACACTCAAAGGACCTGAAAGTTCCCATGGGGTGCACCATGAGTCCCAGTGTGGATTTAAAACAAATGGCCCCCCTGCCCCTGGCAGTCCTCCTTGCAATGTAACACCAAATATCCAGGCAGGATGGACACTTCCAGCATAGGGCCAGGGTCGCTCCCCAACCAGGTCTTGGAGATGCAAACAAGGTCAACCAAGGAATCAGCAATGTAATCATACATTACCACTCTTTTGTTCCTTAGTGACCTAGCATTACAGAGAATGGCCTAAAGTGGAGAAGCAGAGCTAGCTGCACGTGCTACTGCCTGCTTGTTGACATTTAGCAGGGCCCTAGAGAGGGGAACCAGGCATGGTGACCCCAATTCCTTATTCCATACCCACCCTGGGTGCCTCCTAAACCCAACCACACCAATCGACCCACTCCGAGCGTCATACCCGGACCCTCTACTATAGATTTTCCACCATATTTTGAGGATTCCCAGCTCTCTGCACTGGCTAAGAATCTCTGCAGGAAGAGTTAATGGGGATCCCAAAAAAGAACAGCGCTGCCATAGGAGGTCTCTGGAATACATGTGCCTCGGCACACTAGTACCCTTACACATGATAGTTCAACAACAATATATAATTTAATAAGAGACAAAATACCCAGTTAATAGCCCACTAAAATCTCTTACCCATAACGAAATGAAAAATAATATTTCAAAAAAATGTAAGCTCACTAGTCTTTAAAGCCCTATTAAACCCCTTAAACCCACCGCAATAAAAACCACCCAACCCAACAAAGAACATCACAAGCACATTCTAACACAATAAATATCTAACCATTTAGATCCACAAGCATACAAAAACATAAACATTAACTCACTAAATATCAGCTAAAAGTCAGTGTCTAAACATTAAAGGAAATTAGTACAATGTTTGTGTTTGCTTTAATAGTCTAACCTTCAACCTGCTGCCACCAGGTAGAGAGTAGACCTAATAGTTCCAAATAGTCACTGAGTGTCTGAAGACAGAATTGAGAAAAACAAAGTCATTTGGCGCACTCACTAGATCACAGGCAGAGGAGCACACTGGAAAGCAGTCTGGCAGACTACCAAATTGAGCACAGTATGGCACAGAAAAAAGGGGACACTCTCCTACAGCGAACCCCAAAGCAGACAGCAGAGTACTTGGATAATAAAAAGTAGGGCTACTCACTGCTATGGAGTACCCTGCTGAACACAACAGGTCCACACCAGAGGGGAGAAGAAAGGAGTCTCTCACCACTGCTTCACTCCACAAAGAGGGAATATCACCAAAACTTACTGTTCAGCAACAGATGTTTTAATTTCCTAATGTCTGAAGATCCTGACAATAGTAAACTCTGGCGACACTTTTCAAGCAGGAGCTTCTGCTGAACAGTAGGTATGCTACTACAGGATGCTTTCGGGATCCTTTGGATTAGAGGCTCGACCGCTAACAGGATCAACTGCTCAAGCCAGAACCAGGGCTCCTCAGTGCAGTGTCAATGAGACAGGCACTCCTCCTCAAAAAGTGATGCTGCTCCAAACCCGAAAAGCTAGCTGGTGGCTTGACCAGGAGACCAGGGTCTAAAATAGTAAAGCTAAAGCCATCTCCCGTATAGTACTGTGTATAACGCAGTGATTCAAGGATAAAACAAAAGCCTGCTCAAGACGCCAACACCAATACGGACTTGGACAATGGAATAAGGTAAAAACTCCACATTTCTGACTGAATTGTGACAAAAAAGAACCTTAGTTATGCTGAGTCTCGGTCAAAAAGAACAGGTTACTCACCTGTAACAGTAGTTCTAGGAGTGGTATATGTTGTTCATCCACACTCTTTGGCATGTCCCTTTCCCTTTAAATCTCACCGGAAAGTCTTCAAGCTGGCTCCTCCCACCCAGCCGGGTGGTAAATACCTCGGCTCCACCCATGACGCCAGATCTTAGCCCGCTGGAAGCAAGGTGATGCACCTAAAGCCGGGGAGGTCGGGTGAGTGTGTGTGGATGAACAACATATACCACTCCTAGAACTATTGTTACAGGTGAGTAACCTGTTCTTCTAGGACTGTGGATATGTTGTACATCCACACTCTTTGGCAGACTCCTAGCAGTTCTCTGGGAGGAGGGAGGGAGGCAAGGTGCACACCCCCTACTTAGGAAACAGAGATTGGAGAACCAAGGCCCCTAAACCAGCATCCCGGCATGACTCAAGGTCGATGTGGTAGTGGGAAATAAAGGTGTTTGCTGACTTCCAGGTAGCAGCCCGACAGATTTCCTGGATAGGGATGTCCCTGGAAGCAGCCACCGATGCAGCCGTATGGTGGGTAGAATGAACTGTTAACCCTCTGGGAGGCTCCTTGCCCCGCCAACTCATAGCACAGACCTATGCACGATGTGATCCATCTTGCAATGGTCCATTTGGCTGCAGATCTGCCAGAAGCAGCTTCAGCATAGGTGACAAATAGCTGGCAAACCTCTCCACGAATTTCTGCAGTTCTTTCCTTATAGTAGGAGAGAGCACATCTTAGGTCCAGAGTATGGAGCCTGTACTTGGCATCCGAGGTGTAGTTAGGGTAGTATACCAGCAGAGTCAACACCTGATTAAGGTGAAACTCTGAGACCACCTTTGGAAGGAATTTTGGGTGAGAGCACAGGGCAACTTCGTCCCTGTGAAAGACCAGATAACGCGAGTCCACCGAGAGCGCCTGGAGCTCCCCTGTCCTTCTGGCTGATGTGATAGCCACCAGGAAGATCGTCTTCCACGACAAGTGTGAGAGCTTACACTTGTGCATGGGTTCGAATGGCTTGCCCATGAGCTTTGCCAAAACCAGCAAGAGATCCCACGGAGGTGGACGTTCACACACCGGAGGGGATATGTGATCCAGGCCTTTGAAGAAGCGCTTGACCACTGTCGCCTGTGCCAATGTCAGCTGACCTGCCTACGCCCAGTAAGCAGAAATGGCTGCCATGTGCACCCAAAGGGTTGAGGACTGCAGACCCCCTTTGGAGAGAGACCAAAGATAGTCTAGAATGTTAGCCACAGAGCAGGAAAAGGGGTCTAGGCTCTTGCCCTGACACCAAATGGAAAATCTCTTCCATTTGAAGGCATACATTTCCTGGTTGATTCCTTATGAGATGCCTCCACCACAGTGTAGACATCTTCGGAAAGACCCAGAGCCTGAAACTCTAGCTGCTCAGGTACAAGGCTGTGAGGTGCAGGGATTGGAGGTCCGGATGGAAGACCTTCCTCTGGTTTAATGATATCAGGTCCGGGCATGTGCAAATCCGCTCCGGGGGCCTGCAGCTGAGGCTGAGGAGATCTGGATACCAGAATTGGCGTGGCCAATCTGGGGCTACCAGAATCACCTTCGCCTTGTCCCTCCTCACCTTGAGTAACACCTTGTGGATAAGGGAAATGGAGGGAAGGCGTAGAGGAGACCTGGGGTCCATGGCCTCGAAAAGGCATCCCCCTGCAGCGAGCCCTGCTGAGGGGGGTGGGCATAGTACAGACTCAGTTTGGCATTCTCCCTGGAGGCAAACAGGTCCACCAACAGTTTGCCCCAATGAGAGAACAGACTGCAAGCTACCTCTGGATGGAGGGACCACTCATGGGATGTCTGGCCTAGGTGGCTGAGAGCATCCGCCAGTTGGTTTGAGACTCTTGCCACATGGATGGCTAGGAGATCCACCTCCAACCGGCTGACAAGGGTCCAGATGCGGAGCGCCTCCTTGCACAGCAGACGGGAGTGCATGCTGCCCTGTTTGTTGAGGTAGTACATGGTCGTGGTATTGTCTGTCTGGACTTGAACCACTTGACCACGGAGCTGAGGAGTGAATGCTGACAGTGCCAGTCTGACTGCTCTGAGCTCGAACAGGTTGATGTGGCATCAGGACTCCTCGGGGGGTTCAGAACCCGTGGTCCCTGTTGTTCCTCATGTAGGCTCCCCGCCCATGAGAGAGGCGTCGGTCATAAGGATGACCATCTGCTTGGGGCGGACAAATGGGATCCCTTCCTGCAACCGTTCTGGGATGGTCCACCATTGGAGAGTGTCCCACATCTTCTGGGTTACCGTGATCAGCTGGTTGAATTGACCATGGCGCTGAGTCCACTGGGCAGCCAGCTCCCACTGGAGGGGGCGCATGTGCCACATGGGCCAATGGACCACTGAGGTGCACGCCGCCATGTAACCCAGAAAGCACAGAAAGTCCCGGGCAGGGCACAAGAGCCCAACCAGAAATGATCAGGCAAAGGAGGAAAGAACCTCCGCCCTATCCACTAGGAGCCAGGCTCTGGCTTGACAAGAGTCGAGCTCTGTCCTGATGAAGCCCATCACCTGAGATGGCACGAGTACCGACTTGGCCTCATTAATCAGGAGGCCAAGCTGAGAGCAGGTTCTGAGAGCCAGATCCCTGGACCTCTCCACCTCCTGAAGGGAGGAACCCGCCAGAAGCCAGTTGTCGAGATAAGGGTAGATTCAAACTCCTCGACTCCGAAGATGGGCTGTCACCACTGCAATGCACTTGGTGAAGACCCACGGGGTCCATGACGGGCCGAACGGCATGGCTCAGAACTCGTACATGGTCCCCTCAACCCTGAAGCTGAGGAACCGCTGGTGGGATGGATGGATTGGGATGTGAAAGAATGCGTCCTGCAGATCCAGAGAACAAAACCACATGTTTCGCTCCAGGGATGGTATGATCTGGTTCAGAGTTACCATCCGGAAGGTGCAAGACCTGAGATACTGATTCAGGTTGTGGAGCTCTAGGATGGGGCGCCAAGCCCCCGTCTGCTTGGGCACCAGGAAGTACCTGGATATGAAGCCTGGGTCTACAGGTGGATCGGGCACTGGAGCAACCACCTCCTTGCGGAGGAGCTGAGTTGTGTCATCCCGAAGAGCCGACTGCGTGCGAGCTGAGATCCTTTCCTCCTGAGGGGCGTGGGTTCAGCTGGGTGGGTACTGCTCGAATTCCAGAGGCAGTCCCTGCCCGACCACTTCTAGAACCCACCTATCAGAAGTGATATCGAACCAGGCAGAAAGAAAGTGGTGGAGCCGACCCCCCATGGGAGGACCCAGGGCAGGCATGATGGGAGTAGGTGTGGCAACCCCCAACCCGTCACTGAGCAGGCTTAGAGGAGGAGGAGGAGGAGGAGGCTCCTGGACCAGTGCCTCGGCCTCCTTTGTGGGGCTGTTGGGGGCTCTCCTTGGGCCTAGGGTGCCAAGCTTGAGCCAGCTGCTGCTGTTGGTGCTGCTGACCTCCTTGATGGGAGGGCTGCCTGACCACAGGGGAGGACTGCCGAAAAGACTTCCTCTTCCTCTTCTGCTGGTTCTTGCCTGAGGAACCCTTAACAGAAGTGGTGTCCAAGGTGGCTTTTGGACTGTTCAATACACTGAAGGTGGCCTGCCACTCCTTGGCTGAACAAGTCGGTACCAAGGAAAGGCACATCAGTTAACTTGTGCTGCTGTATCCGCCGGAAAGGAGGATAACCACAGCCAAGCCCTGCAGCGGTTGGCCACTGCGGCTGCTAAAGTGTGGGCACAAGAATCCCCGATGTCCAGGGCCATCTGGAGCTGCTGTTTGGTGACAGCACGGCACTGATCACGGACTTGCTTGACCGTGGTCTGCATGTCCGCGGGGAGGTGAGGAAGTACTTCATCCAGTGACCCTAGGAGGGCATGGGAGAAGCGTGCCATGATTACAACCAAACTGGCTTGACGAAGGCCCAAGGAAAAGGCCACATAGACCTTAGGGGCAGAGTGGTCCATGTTCTTGGACTCCTTGTCCGGAGGTCGGTCAGTGTCAGCCAAGCTACCAGTACGTCTAAAGATGAAAGCAGACACCAGGCTCTCAACTGAGGGATGTTCCATGAATGCCGGTAGGGATCCCATAAGCACCGCATACTTACTGGCCATATGGGCAGATGGAGCTGGGCAGGAGGCTGGACGCTGCCAAAGCTCAAGGGCTGGACCAGTAATGGCTTCAGCCACTGGGAAGGCCTCTGTCAGGGTATCCCCCCCCTTAAGGATATCCGTCAAGGGGTACTCTTCCTTTTTCTGGATAGACTCCAGAGGCATTCCGGTGGAATCGGAAATGAGGTGGAGGATGCTCTGAAAGGAGGAAGGACCTTCTTCCAGGCCTGCTGAGAGTGAATCCTCATCACCTGGATGGGAGTGCAAACTGGTGGCATCCAAATCCAAAGAGTTGGGATACAGCGGTCTCCCACCTATGTCCCCCTCGATACGCCGAGGGCGGTCAGGGGTAACTGTGATGGACAGGCATCAGGGAAGCCTGGTGTCTGGATGGTCCCCTTTTGAGGGAGCCCCGAGATAGGCTGTTTAGGTGGTGGTTCCACCCTAATCGGTGGTGAGAACAGTATGGGCTTAGGAATAACAGCAGGCCCCACAGGTGGAGGAACCGAAGATTTCGGGTCCGAAGGGGTTGGTGTCGGCCCTTGAGACGCAGGCCAAGTAATGGCCGGGGTGGATGGTGTAGCCAGCTTCTGTCCAGCCAAAATCAGCTGTTGCCACATAAGCTCCTCATAGCATCGATGGAGTTTCCGTCAAAGCCTCTCCTCGTCTGAGGAGGATGAGGACCTGAGGCGGCGCCTCTTTTTTGAATGATGGTGGCCTTTCTTCGGTTTTCCCACTGAAGAAGGAGACCGAGTCCTCGATTGAGACCGACGGGGTCGACCAGGATTGGGAGAAACCAGGCTCGGTGAAAATCGAGGCTCCGGATCAATTCCCTTGATGGGGACACCCAAAGGAAGTGTCTCGTCATCGGGGAAAGAAAGGACCGTGGTCCTCTCTAAAGAATCTACCGAATGAGTCGCTGAAACTGGCTCAATTGCCTGAGAACAATCTTGGCCAGATCAGCTGATTCCTCAGTCTCTGCCTGGCCAGATGGGAGATTCGTGAAGCTGGCGGCCGAAGAAGTAATCTCGACTGAAGTCAAGGTCGCAGTGTCCTGGGACTCGGACCTCTCTCGGTCCCAGGAATGTCTCCTTTTCGAAGACGTTGGATCCTTGTCCCTCTTCTGAGGGTGGGAGGAGTGCGTGCGTGAGGGCGCCTCACCCCTGGTGGGGAGAGACTGGCACATCTCCCTGAAGGAACCTGTGAAGGAAAAACCGAGGTTGAGAGGCACAAAGAAACTTCAGCTGGCCGAAGCTTGGGCAGCTTCTTCTTCGAAGGCCTTCATCTGCTCTAGCTGCTCGGCGGATCCCCCAGCCACGGAAACTGCCCACCTCGCTTCTTTCGATTTCACCGGTGGGTTCCTTTTCTCTGGTCTCCTCAGCTTAAGGCGCGCCATGTGGTCGTCAAGGACGTTGGGATGGAAAGCCAAGCAAAAGGTACAGGTAGTGGTGTCATGACCGACATCTTGGCAGTACATGCAGGTAAGTGGGGATCGGTGCACGACATTTTCTGGCCACACGTACACCGGTGAAAACCAGGGGATGACTTGTCTTCCATATCCGATGCGCTATTATCGGAATCGAAAACTCTGATGAGTTTGAGAGATAAATTTGGTAAAAACCGACGATGCGAATCCAGGACCTACAATGGCTAGAATTAGCACGAGGGAACCTGATTCTTCCAGTGGAAAGGAAGATCTGGGATCATGGGGTGGAGCCGAGGTATTTACCACCCGGGTGGGTGGGAGGAGCCAGCTTGAAGACTTTCTGGCGAGATTTAAAGGGAAACGGACATGCCAAAGAGTGTGAACAACATATCCACGCTCCTAGAACTTTAATTTTACCTAAACCTTGGATAATAAAATGTAAATAAAGATACAGTTAAGTGAAACTCAGAATGCAAGAGAGGCACGCTGCATCTTCACACAGTACATGCATGCATTGATTTCATTTTTCTTGTTTATACTGATAATCTTGATGAGCATTACTGCCTGTTTCCACAAGTAACAAGTTTCAACAACAGGACAGCAAAACATACATTATAAAGACACACTGTACATACAAAAGATATAAATAAAACATACAGAAAACAGGCTTATGACCTAGTATTCTCCCTGAAACATGCACGTATATTACAGCTATCTAACCAGGATTTCAATCTAAATTTAAATGTATGAGGAGATATACAGTTGATCAAGGAACTTGGAATGGTATTGAAGAATACAGATGCTCTGCTCTTTGTTCCAGCATGAGTCATGGAGAAAACAGGGAAAAATACCTGCACCATTAGGAAGATGAGCAGGCCCCGCATCACCTACTGAGGTAGCTGCTCACCCATGGAGGTCAAGAATTAGACTGGGTAAGTCCCTGGTATAGTGGGTGTCTGGGTTGGGGGGCCACTGGTAGAAGCAACGTTTACTCATAAGCTGGGCATTTTACCATATTTGTACACCAGGAGCCAGATATTCAAAAGGGTTGCGCCTGCGCAAGTCCAAACTTGCTCCATTCTGCGATATTCAGCAGGAGGCAGTTGCGCCACAGAAAACATGCTGAGCAACAGCGCAATGCAAATGAATGCATGCTGAACTGGAGGGGGAGGAACCATGCATAAACTGCACAGCCCAATATTCAGCTGGGCTGTGCAGAGTTGTGCAGGCGCAACCCCCAACCTGCGCCTGCAGGACTTTGAGCCAAAAAAAAAAGGCTTAAGTCGAGGGCCACCCACAGGCAAGCTGCTGTATTGCAGGGCGCAACACAGCAGCTGCCACCTGTGGCTGGCCCCCAACCCAGTCCCTGTGCCCCCCCCGCAGCCCGATCACGGGCATGGTGTACCTCACCAGCCCGATCGCGGGCATCAGTGTAGCTCCCTCCTCCTCATTCACATATCCCTGGTGGTCCTGTGGACCAAATGCCCGATATCATGGCGGTATGTATAAAAAACTACCCCCGAACATAGCCTGGTGGCTAGTGTCCCCCACCCCACCCACCCATGAAGCCCCCGCTCCCTCCCCACCCAGCAGCCGGCAGCATCCCACCTGCCTGCCGCCCCGCCACCCACTGACCGATTGCCCGGTAGGCTGCACTCATTGGTGCAGAGCAAGAGCCAATGGGCGCGGTAGCCATATTTATGATGATAGTCCAGATTTGTGAATGATGTCATTCACAAATTCGACTGTCATGTGTTAGAAGGGCTGCACGCCTATTGGCTGTTGCTCTGCACCACGGGCGGCAGCCCTACCGAGCAGTCAGTCGGCGGGCGGCGGGCGGGTGGGATGCTGCCGCCGCCGGCTGTCGAGGGAGCGTGAGGGGCTTCGTGGGTGGGTGGGTGGGGGGACACTAGCCACCCCAGGGCTATGTTCGGGGGTAGTTTTTTTTTTTTTTACACATACCGCCCACGATCGGGCATTTCGTCCACTGACCACCAGGATATGTATGGGAGGGGTGGGATTTTACACCGCCCTCACGATCGGGCATTTCGTCCACTGGACCACCAGGGCTATGTACAGGAGGGGTGGATTTTTTTACATACCGTCCCGCGATCGGGCATTTCGGTCCACTGGATCACCAGGGATATGTACGGGAGAGGGGTGGATTTTTACACATACCGCCTGCGATCGGCTGCTAGGCGTCGGTCCTCGATGGCTGCTGCCTGGCAGGGCACCAGGCGCAAGTCTTCGGGGATCGGCGCACCTACATGCTAATGGCATGCAAATGGGACATAATGACATGCAAATGGCCCCCGCGCCTTGCATGAATTATAGCCCCATTTGCATGTCACCTTTTGAATATCGTGATTTTGCGCATGGCGCAATGGTACTTGCGCCACCGCAAGTTGAATGCTCCACTCTGTCAACTTGCGGTGGTGCAAGTTCCACTGAGCCATGCACAGTGGCTGTGGCTGGGGGGTGATATTCAAAGGAGTCGCTCAATAGCGCAACTCCTTTGAATATCGCCCAGGACACACCCCGTGCAACTATTTTGCACAGCTCAAGGGCTTGCGCCTATGAATGGCGCAGTTTGAATATCCAGCCCCAAGTGTTCAGCATAGCCTTCTTATAAATCCACCTCATGAACCTGGAAGGTGAAAATTTTCAAATCCCCACTAAAACGTCATTCCACACCACAGATGTGAAAACACATTTTGGCCAGGATTTGAAAAATGACAGCCAACATGTTCAAGAGGGGATGTGGAAAAATGGCTATGCTGAAAGTTTGGAATTAAAATACTGAAAATTAGTGAATTTATAGGTGAACATTGAAATATTGCAACGTCCAATTACCACAGATGCGAAAACACATTCATGAGGTGGTATGAAAAAATGGCTATGTTGAAAATTTTGGGTCAAAATATTGAAAATTACCAAAGCTATGAGCGAGCGTAGCCTTCGTATGATGCCACCTCATGAACAAGGGTGGTGAAAAAGTTCAAATCCTGCCCAAAAGGTGATATCATAAAGCATCCGCAAAATTGCCTTTTGGGCCAGATTTGCATAATTTCACCTCCATTGGTCATGTGGTGGGGTCCCCAAACGGTTATGTTAAAAACTTGGTGTTAAAATATGCCAAAATGACACAGTTATGAATAAAAGTTCAACCCCATTGAAATACATTAAACCAGACTTACCTATCAGGGATGGTTTTTTTTATTTAAGGGACTGGCTACTGTTTGGGAAGGGGGTGGGTGACCTGGGGGAGGGGTCAAGAGAAGTGGTATTGGGTGTAGGCACCCTGGTCTGCTTATACTGAAATATAAAAAAACAGAGAAATAAACATTAGGAAGGGTGGGCAATCTGGAGGGAAGGGGCAGGAGAAAGATGTGTAAATGGATTGACAGAACAATGGGATCACAGATAGATAAATCGCCAGCTCACTGCTGACAGCATGACTCCAGCTGAGGCTTTAGAATTCAAGAAAGTCCTGCTGTTCTTATACAAAGAACATGGGTGAACGACTCCTCTCGCTAAGCTGGGCACCTTAGATTTTGGGGTGCCCAAGAAAGGTATTTCTGCCCATTTTTTTTTAAAAGGTATTTAGCTACTGTACTGGAGGTTCAAGTGTTTATTTTTTAAAATTACACCTTTTTTATGTATTTTCCCTGTTTTCTTGTTCAAGGGGAAAAAAACAAGATGGCAAATGTCACAGCACAAAAAAATATATGTGCTGTGAAAAGCAAGTGGTGAAAAATCAGAATTATACCATGTACCTCGGACACCGACCAATCAGATAGGCAGGCTGGCACCTTACCTGCGTTGACTATCTACCGATAATCACTGCAAAAGATGCCAGCCAGCCAGATCTTCAAAAAAAGCAATCCGACAGCGAAATCACGGAACTCTGACCACCATCTTGTTTCCCCGCTAAGCGGAGACTGTGAAACAGCAGCTCCGTACATCAGGGAAACAAAACAAACCAAACACATTGCTCTACTATCGATTGGCTTATTTAAGCATTATACCAAGTACCGCTTTTTTTTAAAATAATAAAAAAAAGCAGTACTTGGTATAATTGCAGTAAGCCACTCGGAAGATCTGGGTTATCGGGGGGGATTTACCGCGGCTGGTGCGGATTTACCCACTTGGCTGTGCCTCGTGGGTAAACCACTCCAGCCATGGTAAATCCTCCGATAAGCCACACCCCCTCGTGGCTTATTGCTTAGGTCTTACAACATAGAATTTCTTTGTGTTTTATCAGAAGGTTTTACAATGCCGGTTCAACAACACTTCTGTCGACCGGCATCACAGTGACGGGATTTATGTCAACCGCAAGTTGCAGTTGACATAAATCGAATATCTGGTCCGTTTTTTCATAGGGGGCTTTGCCCCCTGCCCCCCATGCGGGGGCTCTGCACCCTGCACCCCTGTACTTATTATGATCAGCTCTGAGTCAGAGTTGATTCAGGGAAGGGGTGCAGGACTGGGAGACAGTGTGCCCCTGTCCCAGGCGCACCAACACAGCGACCTGTCAGCGAACTGTGGAGTTTGTTAACATTGAGGTAGGTCGCTGTGTTGATGTCGCCATTGGGGAGGCATACCATATCGTTACATTATTCCAAAAACCCTACTAAGCATGCTTAGAATCAGAACAGGACAAGAATCAAACTTTAAATCCCTATAACTCTAGAAACGTTTAATATTTTTTCACTAAACCTTCCAAAGGCAATTCCATGGCAAAGTATGTTTGTAACATGAAAGTTTTGGGAAAAAAATATATTCTGTGTGGGCTGTACATGACAGCAAAACCAAAAACCCATGTTAAGTATAGGAACAAAATTAGATGTCTACAGGAAAATGACATATGTGGATCTCGGAAACTGCACAAGTTGCCGTCACAAAACTTTCCACATATTTAGACATTGCCTACTAGGCAATGCATGCAAAATGTCAACTAATTTTGTCAAACGCTGCTAAAGCTATTATGGTGCAGAGTTAGGGGTTTAACATACAACCTGTCACTCAGCCCTATCTATTCTGGCACTGCTGCACAAGTATGTCTGTCTATATATCAATTCTGGCATCCTGGACCGGGAAGAGTCACCCCAGTTAAGGATCTCGGTCAGCAAGTACTGTTCTGCCTTCTGAACGGGCTCCAACTAGAGACCTGTGGATTCAGAAATGAGACAGAGAAGGCCCATGAAGGACATGGGCCCTTGATACGTAGAGAGGACCCCCATCGACTCCACATCCAGCGGTTGGGAGTGTAAGGAGGACTCTTCCGATTCTGAAGAATCATGGAATCAACCATCTGAGTCCCCACTAACCCTGTGATGGTGGGTCAGGGTGACAGTGACCAATAGCTGATAGGATAGACCCTTACCCAGCCAAGCATTTTTTTTCATCGGAGCACCAGTCGGTGGCTGTTTAGTTGGTGGCTCCACTAGAGTCAGTGGAGAGGCCAGAGGGGGGCTGAGCTGGGACTGTATGAATTGGATCCAGCTAAGGTGGGGTCTGCTGCGATTCCAGTGGTGGCACCCAAGGGAGTTCCGGGGAGACCGGGATCGGTTTCCCCCAGGTCAGCCGGAGCTGCTGCCATATAAGCGTCTCATAGTGCTGATGCAACTTGTACTGGTGCCTCTCCTCACCTGATGAGGACAAGGAGTAGTCGCGGCACGGCTTGCCTGAGTGCCGAGAGTGCAAGTGCCGAGATCAACACGAGCTGCCTGAGTCGGGGCTCTGAGAGCGGGACCTCAACCTCGACTGCTGGGGTGACTGGCGGTGGGTCTCAGAGGGGGCTGGCGAAAGTTGAGGCCTCTCCTGGTCAAGATGTTCCGGGTCGAGAGGGGGTGGAACGGTGCCCTGGTCCGTCCCTCCCTGGGAAAGTGGTAGGACTGGAGTCCTGGAAAGGGAGGTATCAACCTCCTCAGCAGACAACAGGTCAACAGGTTCGAGAAAAATCTTGGGGGCGTCAACCGAAGTCTCGACCAATTGGCATGCGGGGAGACCGTGGAGTCAGCGGCCAAAGTCGAAGCACTGACCATAGTTGGCAACTCCAGTGAAGCACAGGAATTGGAGGCCCGAGAGTGCTCCTGATCCCACTATCGATGAAAAGAACATTTTCTGGTCTCCTTTTCTCCTTTTTTTTTAACCTTATATTTATGCTCCTAATCTGCCTCCTCCCTCCATGCTCTCAGACATCCTCTGTCTGTGGACTTCCAATCCATCATGGTCTGCCCCTAGAGTACCCCCCTAGTTCCACACACACACCTGAAGATTCCCCGGTACACCCCCCCCCAGTTAGGGGTGGAGAGGGATCCCCCAAGCTTACCTCTCCAAACCAACATACTGTGTCTGTGCATGTAGAGAGGTGTCGTCGCCTAGGAGGGACCGAGGCATTTTTTCCGATTTCCTTCCCCCTGACGTCGGCATGCCATGAGGGGCTATGAGCTAGGAGGCACGCTGAGACGTACCTCCTGCTCCGCCCCTCTGCCAACATCCACCCAATGCCCTTGCTGCTCTCCACCTTACTGCGCTGTCCACCCGGGCTCCCCTAGGTGGCAGCATTGCAGCGGGAGTCTGGAGTTAACCCCCCCGGAGAAGGAGAGCAGCCGTCGGGCTCTCTATCCTTCTCCTCCCCGGGCGACCCCCGGCGACCCGTGCTCATTCCCAAACACAGGTCGCCGGCATGGTACGAGGTAAGGCATCCAGCACCTCAGCCCTCAGTGCCACCAGGCCAGCTTTTTCTTCTTTTTTTGATTTTTTAGATTTTGTGCCCAATGGACCCTGTCCATGGGTAGAAGGGCCTTGGCACAGTTCCTTAAATGCCCCAGTAAAAGAGGGGCCCAAGGAAAGCAGCAAAAAGGCCAAAGCTGATGAGATCTCAGTTGCGTTCTACCGGAAGTTGTCCGGTGGACCCTGCAGTTGCAGACAACACCCGCCGGGCGTCCTTAGATTTTAGAGGCACATCCCGATCATCTGGACATCCAAGGAGAAGACAAGTTAAGCAATCCTCCAAAGTGGAGGGATGAAAGGTGAAGTAAAGTTTGCAAGCTGGGTATCGTGCTCGTGGCCCAGGCAGTAGTCACACGAGGTGTGTGGATCCATTCAGGACATCTTCGACCTGCAACCACGTTTCTGGAACCCTGGAGTGGACGTTGCATCGTCCATGTCAGTGGCAAGAAGTAAAAGCCTGGAGACAAGTTTTTATTAAAGTCTGAAGAAAGCAAAGGGCTCTTGAGTGTGAGGGTGGTAAGGAAGGAACCTTCTTCTTCCAGCGTAAAGGAAGATCTGACATCAAGCGGCGATGCTGAGGGAGTTACCACCTGGGTGGGTGGGAAGAGCCAGCTTGAAGATGTTCTGGCTGGAGATTTAAAGGGAAAGGACACTGCCTAAGTGTAGACAGAACATCATATCCACATCCCTAGAAATAATATTTAACAGCTGTCTTTCACGTAAAGCACACTGAAAGTGCCCTCTGAAAATGTGCTGGAGAAATCTAATAAACTATTAAATCAACTTCTTACAAGTAAGAGGGTTAGGCTGAAATGTTAAAATGCAAATATGTCATGACTGTGCAAACGGCAAATCAGTTTTGAAAACCAATGCTCGTGTCTATCATGATAGGCTTATTTAGAATTTTTAATCCAGTTGTTCAATACATAAATTAGCGTTCATAAAAATGTTCTGTATTCCATTTGATTTTCTAGATCTTGTAAGCTACTGTTTACATTATGTGAAGGATATTCCCCATTGTGGCTTCCAAAAACTTTCATGTGCGCAAATGTGCTATCAAGATGAGAGCTTCAGTAACTACAGTGCATGCCATTCAAACAACAGAAGACAAAAGAAAAAAAAAACATACCAGGTGGACCAGGCAGACCCATCTCTCCCCGTTGACCAATACCAGGTTCTCCTCTTTCACCCTTGGAACCTCTTTCACCTGCAATTGAAGAAAACAAAAACAACAGTTTAGTAAATCACAGTCTTCCTGCCTTACTGCATCTGTCTGTCAGGAGAGGTTATTTTTGCAGAGGACATGTGTTATCTGCTGAAATTAGCTTAATGCTGCTGCAGGTATACAACCTTTGCTAAAGAGAATGCATTTCTTTATTTAAAGGGACACTGTCAACCCCCTTATGCCTCAAAGTATTGCTAGTTTTAAAAACACATATTATGATTGGTCACTTTCCAAGAGAGGAGACTACTTCATCATGAGTGGCTCCTTTGTTTTGGGGTATTCCTAATGATTCAGAAGTATGCAGTGAATTTTAGAGAAGGTAACCAATCATAAAATGACGAGTTTCAGCTAGAAATAAGATGATGCAAAATGGGTTGACAGTGTCCCTTTAAAAGAGTTTTACTAGAATGAGCATATTACGCTGGTAACAGCTAGTTTCCTGATATGTCCTGTGGGGAGGGGAGGGGAGTGGAGGGGAGCAGTAAAATACACTACAGTGCAATGCAGGCAATAGAGTACTGTATTTACAGTATCAGGTTTAGAGAGAGAGATCAAATTAGTTATGAAGAAAATTAAGCAAAAAGAACAGTTACATAAGAACTTACCATAACAGTAGATCTTTGAGGGGATCTCAGTCATCAGGTCACACTGTAGGAGCTTCACTGTCGGTGAAGCAGAATCCACACAGAGGATTTTCAGTAGTACAATTGCGGCCGTCCACACCAATGTCACCTACCCTATATAGGCGTGAGCGGCCCTGATCCCTCCTCAGTTTTTTCTGCCGGAGACTAAGGCAGCACACCCGTGCCATGGAGGATCGACGAGAGAAAGAAGTGTCCTGGCCAAATAAAAGGCTTGGATACACCAGATAACCAGTTCTGAGACAATCCCACAGAAAAGGAGGATGGTGGGAGGGAAAGCAGGCCTGATGATTAAGATCCCCTTGAAGATCTACTGTTAGGGTAAGTTCTTGCGTAACTGTTCTACCTTCTTCAGGGGTATCTCAGTCATCAGGTCGCACAATAGGAACAGGTCCCAAGCAGTTACAAGTTCAGGAAAATAGTCTGGGAGGAAGGCCAACTGGCATGCAGGAGAAGATGCCCTGTAGCACAGCCCTACCGAAACCTGCACGGGCATTAAAGTCAATGTCCAGACTGTAGTGTTTGGGAAAGTATGGACGGTACTACAGGTGGCACCAGCACAAATTTCAGTGGTTGAGATCCCTTTAAAACAGGCCATAAAGATAGCCATGCCCCTTATGGAAAAGGCTGTCACTGCCTCTGGCAACTCTTTGCCATGCTGGCTGAAGCAAAACAAAATACAAGGTGCCGACTATTTGGACGAACACTGCGGAGAAAGCTGAGCGCCCTCTCTGTGCTTTATAATATGAAGCAGATAATACTGCAAGAAATTGTGTGCACATCTAGTGTATTGAGCAATGCTTCAACATGCTTGGGAAAATAGACTGGAAGGTGGATGGATTGGGTCAGAGAGCAGGCCAAACACCACCATAGGAAGAAACTTAGCGTTAGCGTGCACAAGACACCCTGTCTTTGTGGAGAACCAAAGGGGCTCTTCACAAAGACCCTGAAGCTCAGAAATCCTCTGAACAGAGGTAAAAAAAGACACTAAAATGAATGCTTTCCAACAGAGAAGGTATAGCCTGCAAGTCATGGCTGGCTAGGACAGAGACAGGGTCAGTTGCGCCAAAGCAACAATCACATCCCAAGCCAAAACTGGAGAATGGTTCGGGGCTTAGGATGCAGGATGTCCCTGAGGAGGGTATAGGACACCAGAAACTGAGCCATAGTGCGGTCACCCGCTTGCTCATGAAAGGCTGATATAGCTGAGAGGTACACCTTGATGGTAGAGCATTGGAGACCGGAGCCTGAAAGGGACAATAGGTAGTCCAGAACCCAGTGCACTAGACAGGGAAAGGGGTCTGGTTGATGCTTGGCTTCCCAGAGAGCAAACAGCTGCTACTTGTGGCATAAGTGGTCCTAATGGAGGGCTTCTGAGCTGCAATGAGGATGCCCGCTGCCCTCTGTGACAAGCCCAGCTGGGTGATGGCCATGTTTTCAGGAGCCAAGCATGCAGGCACAGGACTTGAGATTGGGATAGACCGAGGTCCAAGGATTCTGCGCCAACAGGTCCCTGCAGAGAAGTGGAGGGACTAGGGAATCCCACGCCAGCTGTTGCAGCAGTGGAAAATGTATCTGCCGTGGTTCAAATAGGGGTACCAGAATCATGCTGGCTCCCTCCATGTGAGGCTTGGGTAGCACCCTCTGAGATGGAGGAAAGACATAAAGAAACCTCCCATTCCAGGAGAGGGACAACGTCTCTCACCAGAAAATTCTAGGCCCTGGATCTAACAAGCAGAGACTAAGCAGTTTTTCTTTGAGTGGGGCACGCAAAGAAGGTCCAACTCCAGACACCCATCTGGCGAAGAGACATCAGCGACGGAAAAGAGGCATCCCACTCATGCATGCTGGACATAGCTCTGCAGAGGTCATCAGCCAGACTGAGATGCATACCGAGAACGTGGTCCTCCAGGAGAATGGGACTGTGGTCTGTGGCCTGGTACCAAATTCTCATGATCTCCCTGCATAGGGGGATATGAGTGAGTCTCCCATGCCGGCTGATGTAATCGACAGCGCTAAGGTTCTCCATCAGGAACAATAGCTATCATTGGATAAGATGGTTCTGAAAGGCCCGCATGGCATATGGAACTGCCCACATCTCCAGGACACTGATGAGAACAGGGGATTCCATCAGGTACCCAGAGCCCTGTGTCCGGGAGGGACCCAAATGCACCCCCCAGCCTGAGACTGAGGCATCCATGGTGTAGACCTACTGGGAGAGCAGGTCTCAAAGGAGACCCCTCTGAAAGGGTCAAAAAGAGGCCATCCTCCATTGGAACACCTTGTGGACTGGGGAGGAGACCAGCACTAGACTCTTCAAATCATCCATATGCAGGTGCAGAAAATAAGCCAAGAGGCAATACCTTGGGTGGATAAAGCTCCCACTGAAAGAAGAACTGCAGAAACCTTCTGTGCAGTGGAAAGACAGAGATATGCAGGGAAGTGTCCCACATATCCAGGGAGCGCAGCCAGGTGCTCTGCTTGAGATGGGGAAGCAAGCCCTGCAGGGTGACCATATGAAACTTTTTGTACCAGATGTACCAGGTGAGGTCTTTGAAATCCAGTATGCCCACAGATCCCTGTCCAGGAGTTAAGAGGAGGGTTCTGGGAGGAGGGGTCTCTGGGAGTGTCTCTACAAGCTCCAGAGCGTGACCACTCTCTATACTCTGAAGGATCCAGGCATCTCAAGAGATGTTTATCCAAGAAGTAAAATGGAGGGAGAACTGACCTCTGCCCACCACCTCTTGGTCAAAGACCAGAACAGGGAGGGTCCTGCCAGGAGCCAAGCAGAGGCAGGACCAGTTGCAGGTACTGGCCTGACACCCCAAGGGCGCTTGACTGCAGAACCTGAGGAGGAGGTAGCAGGCAAGGCTGAGGAGGTTCTTCAGTCACCCTGGGCTTCGGGCTATTCGGGCTATCTTTACATTAATGTAGAATGAGGTTTTAAGAATTAATGCAAATGGTTTTAAATTATTTATTTTAATTGATCAATCCTGATTTAAACTGTTTAATTGTGTGTTTCCTGTTCTCAACTCTATGTAAAGTGCCCAGAACCTCTGGGATTGGGTGCTAAAGAAATAAAACTTGACTTGACTTGCCCTGGATGTAAGGGACCTTATGAAAAGGAGGGTGCTGTTTGCTCTGAGTTTGAGTGTGATAGAGCAAGAAGACAGAATTAATAGCCCTGTCTGATGCCTGCTATAGGTTAATGATGTTCTGAACATCTGGTCCAGTAAGTTAGAGCAGTTAAATGGGGCATTAATCACCTCCAATGGACATGAGCCAGAATACTGGAGACCACCACCAGGGGTGCCCCTGAAGGCAAAGACCTGAGGCAGCAGCCCTGGAACTTGCATCAGTGATACAACAAAGTGCCCTAAGGAGGTGTTTGCTACAAACCTCTGCACTCTGCAAGCACCTCATGTTTAAGGGTAAAGAGGAAGGGCTGAGACGGCAGCCTTGCCCTTCTGACAAACAGTCCTCTGATACTCCATTGAGTGGGAAATGGTCAATGCCCAGCCCCAAGGTGGAAAAAGTCGAAACCCTGTTGCCCCCAAGGTCAAGCCTGTGGGATTCCTTGTCGGAGTGGGAGGGAGCTGAGGTTCCCAGACATCATAGACCGCCCTGAGCGATCTAGAATACCACTGCCTCCAACACTGGCTGGATCACCCAGCACATGACGATCCCATCAATGGGCCTTGCGAACTCTCTTTGATAGCCCAAATAGCCCGAAGCCCAGGGCCTGGAGGAGCATCAGGCCGCAATGGGAGGGCTGTCTTCGATGAGCTAGTTGTCGATGGAGCAGGCACCATTAAGGCTGTTGACAGTAGAAGACATCATTGACTGCAGAGGGGTCAGCAGCACTGGGCACGATGACCATGTCAATGGGTCTTAAGAACCTGAAGAGCTTGGGGCCTAGAGAAGCATCTGGCTGCAACAGAAGGGCTGTCATCAATGAGCTAGTCGTCGATGAAGCAGGCACCATGAAGGTCGACGACGGTAAAAGAAGTTGTCAACAACAGAGGGGTCGATGGCACAGGGCACGATGACCTCTTCGACGGATTTTGAGAGCCCCAAAAACCTGAAGCCTGGGGTCTGAAGAAGCATCAGGTTGCGACAGGAGGGCTATTGGCGATGAGCTAGTCGTCGATGGATTGGGCACCAGAGAGGTTGATGAAGGTAGAAGGCATTGTCAACGGCAGAAAGGTCAACAGCACAGGGAACAACGACCCCATTGATGGTCTTGATAGCCCAGAAAGCTCGAAGCCTGGGCCTGGAGAAGCAACAGACCCTTTGTTGATGGAGCAGGTGCCATAAAAGTCGACAACAGTAGAAGCCGTCATTGATGGCAGAGGGGTCAATGGCACAGAACACAGTGACACAGCTGACGAGCTTGAGAGCCTGAACAGCCCAAAGCCCAGGGCCTAAAGGAACATCAGGCCACTAAGGGAGGGCTGTCACCGATGAGCCAGTCCTTGACAGAGCAGAGTCCGGCGACCTGAGAGTCGGAGACCAGTCACCCAAAAGGCAGGTGACAATGCTATCATCGGTATGGGTCTGATAAGGGAAAAGACCTGGACAGTGACCCACAATGAAACCTGAGCCATTGACGGGGAACTCCCTGAAGAAGAAGGAGCCATCAGGGCCTGGAACCCTGGGGGAAGCGAACCTGAGAGGCTGAGACCTGACGCCCGGTGAAGCGGGTGACAGCACTGTCGGTATGAGCCTGGTAAGAGCAAAGACCTGGACAGTGATCCTTGACGAAGCCAGAGCTGTCAACGAGGAGCCCCCTGAAGAAGAACATACAAACATACGAAGAAGCCAGCAGAAGAAGGGCGTTTGATTTATCAAGTCTGCTCGTATTGCAGGGTCCACAGCTTGAGCTAATGTCCCTGCCCTCCCTCCCCACTTCTCCCATCCTCCCTGCCCATGATCCTTGATTCATAATGATGAAGGAGCCATCAGAGAATGGTAGTGCTGGGGGAAGCGGTCCTGGTAATGGTCTCTGATGATTAATCCCCAAGGGCTGGTCCTGGGTCTTGGAGGCCTGCTAGCTCAAAAAACCAAAAACAGCAATGGAGAGGGGGGAACCCTGGAGGGTCCCCACCCAAAAAATGCTCCACTAGGAATCTTCTTTTTTGTAGAGCCTTCTTCTGCGCTGGAGGGCAGAAAGAGTAAACTTGAGGCAGAGAGTAACAGTCAGAGAGCAGCCCAAAACTGCTGACACAGAGAAAAAATTGTCTGTGGAGGAGATTGTCCATCCGCCGCAGCAGCGACAGAGGAGAAAAGGAGAGAAAAAAAAAGCTCTCAATAAAGGAATCTCTAACAAAAGAAGATTCTAAAACAAAACTAGGTAAATTTAAATCGTAGCAAAAAAGGGGCGAAACTGCATCCGAGCTTCGAGTTGAGTTGATGGCGGGAAAGAACTGAAGAGAGAGTGGTACCAGTCACACATATATATATATATACAGCCAGCAGATAAGGACCACCAGGCTCATCCAGTCTGCCCGTTTATGCTACTGGTATAAGCGGCCTGTGATTCTATCGAATCATTGGCTTAAGCTTTTACTTCCCATCTCTAATATTCCCTTATTCCTGTCCCATGCACGTTTGAAACCTGCTACCATACCGGCAGCCACCACCTCCTGTGGAAGGTTATTCCATGCATCCACCACCCTTTCAGTAAGAACAGGTTACTTACCTGTAACAATAGTTCTAGGAGTGGTATATGTTGTTCATCCACACTTCTTGGCATGTTCCTTTCCCCTTTAAATCTTGCTGGAAGTCTTCAAGCTCGCTCCTCCCACCCACCCGGGTGGTATAAACCTCGGCTCCACCCCATGACGCCAGCTCTTAGCCTGCTGGAAGCCAGGTTGTGCGCCTAAAGACGAGGAGGTCGGGTGGGTGCGTGTGGATGAACAACATATACCACTCCTAGAACTACTGCTACAGGCGAGTAACTTGTTCTTCTAGGAGCATAGATATGTTGTTCATCCACACTTCTTGGCAGACTCCAAACAGTTCTCTGGGAAAAGGGAGGCAAGACGCACACCCCCTACTTGGGAAACAGAGATTGGAGAACCGAGGCCCCAAAACCAGCATTCCGGCATGACTCAAGGTCGATGTGGTAGTGGGTAATGAAGGTGTTTGCTGACTTCTAGGTAGCAGCCCGACAGATTTCCTGGATAGGGATGTCCCTGGAAGCAGCCACCGATGCAGCAGTATGGCGGGTAGAATGAGCTCTTATCCCTCTGGGATGCTCCTTGCCTGCCAACTCATAGCACAGAACTATGCATGATGTAATCCACCTTGCAATGGTCCATTTGGCTGCAGGTCTGCCAGAAGCGGCTTCAGCATTGGTGACAAACAGCTGGCGAATCTCTCCACGAATTTCTGCCATTCTCTCCTTATAATAGGAGAGGGCACGTTTCAGGTCCAAAGTATGGAGCCTGTACTTGGCATCTGAGGTGTAGTTAGGGTAGTATACCAGCAGAGTCAATACCTAGTTAAGGTGAAACTCTGATAACCACCTTCGGAAGGAATTTTTGGTTGGGGCGCAGGACAACTTTGTCCCTGTGAAAGACCAGATAAGGGGAGTCCACTGACAGCACCTGGAGCTCCCCTGTCCTTCTGGCTGACATGATAGCCACCAGGAAGGCTGTCTTCCATGACAAGTGTGAGTGCACACATGTCCATAGGTTCAAATGGCTTGCCCATGACCTTTGCAAAAACCAGCAACAGATCCCACAGAGGTGGAGGTTCATGCACCGGAGGGGATATGTGATCCAGGCCTTTGAAGAAGCACCTGACCACTGTCTCCTGCGCCAATGTCGGCTGACCGGCCCACGACCAGTAAGCAGAAATGGCTGCCAGGTGCACCCTAAGGGTCAATGACCGTAGACCCCCTTTGGAGAGAGACCAAAGGTAGTCGAGAATGTTATCCACAGAGCAGGATAAGGGGTCCAGACTCTTACCCTGACACCAAATGGAAAATCTCTTCTATTTGAAGGCATAACATTTCCCGGTCGATTCCTTACAAGATGCCTCCACCACGGTGTAGACATCCTCGGAAAGACCCAGAGCCTGGAACTCTACCTGCTCAGGTACCAGGCTGTGAGGTGCAGGGATTGAAGGTCCAGATGGAATACCTTCCCCTGGTTCAGAGATATCAGGTCCGGGCGTGTACAAAGTCACTCCAGGGGCCTGCAGCCGAGGCTGAGGAGATCTGGATACCAGAACTGGCACGGCCAATCTGGGGCTACCAGGATCACCTTCACCTTGTCCCTCCTCACCTTGAGTAATACCTTGTAGATCACAGGAAATGGAGGGAAGGTGTAGAGGAGGCCTGGGGTCCACGGCCTCAAGAAGGCATCCCCCCTGCAGCGAGCCCTGCTGAGGGGGGTGGGCATGATACAGCCTCAGCTTGTTGTTTTCCTTGGAGGCAAACAGGTCCACCAATGGTTTGCCCCAGCAGGAGAACAGACTGTAAGCTACCTCTGGAAGGAAAGGCCACTCGTGGGATGTCTGGCCTATGTGGCTGAGAGCATCCGTCAGCTGGTTCGAGACTTCTGCCACATGAATGGCTAGGAGACCCACCTCCAGCTGACTTACGAGGGTCCAGATGCGGAGCGCCTCCTTGCACAGCAGACGGGAGTGCATGCTACCCTGTTTGTTGAGGTAGTACATGGTCGTGGTATTGTCCGTCTGGACTTGAACCACTTGACCCCGGAGCTGAGGAGCAAGAGATGACAGTGCCAGTCTGACTGCTCTGAGCTCCAACAGGTTGATGTGGCAGCGGGACTCCTCGGGGGTCCAGAATCCATGAGCCCTGTTGTCCCCATGTGGGCTCCCCAGTCCATAAGAGAGGCATCGGTCGTAAGGACGACCGTCGGCTTGGGGCGGACAAACGTGATGCCTTCCTGCAAACGTTCTGGGCCGGTCCACCATTGGAGATCATCCCACATCTTCTGGGTTACAGTGATCAGCTGGTCGAATTGACCATGGTGCTGAGTCCACTGGGTAGCCAGCTCCCATTGGAGGGGGTGCATGTGCCACCTGGCCCAATGGACCACTGAGGTGCACGCCGCCATTTAGCCCAGAAGGCGCAGAAAGTCCTGGGCAGGGTGCAAGTGCCCAACCAGATATGATCGGGCAAAGAAGGAGAGAACCTCCGCTCTGTCCACCGGGAGCCAAGCTCTGGCTTGACAAGAGTTGAGCTGTGCCCTGAGGAAGCCCACCACCTGAGCAGGCATGAGTTCTGACTTGGCCTTGTTGATAAGGAGGCCAAGTTGAGAGCAGATTTGGAGAGCCAGATCCCTGGACCTCTCCACCTCCTAAAGGGGGGATCCTGCCAACAGCCAGTCACCGAGATAAGGGTAGATTCGTACTCCTCGATGCTGAAGATGGGCTGCCACCACTGCAATGCACTTGGTGAAGACCTGCAGGGCCGATGACAGGCCGAACGGCATGGCTCAGAACTCGTACAGGGTCCCTTCAACCCTGAAGCAGAGGAACCGCTGATGGGACGGATGGATTGGGATGTGAAAGAACGTGTCCTGTAGATCCAGTGAACAGAACATGTTTCGCTCCAGGGACGGTATGATCTGGTTCAGAGTTACCATCCAGAAGGTGTGAGACCTGAGATATTGATTCAGGTCGTGGAGATCTAGGATGGGGTGCCAACTCCCTATCCACTTGGGCACCAGGAAGTACCTGGACACGAAGCCTGGAGTCTGTAGGAGGATCCGGCACTGGAGCTACTGCCGCCTTGTGGAGGAGCTGAGCTATGTCGTCTTGAAGAGCAGACTGAGTGTAAGCTGAGATCCTTTCCTCCCGAGGGGCGCAGGCTCAGCTGGAAGGGTACTGCTTGAACTCTAGAGGCAGTCCCTGACTGACCACTTCTAGAACCCACCTGTCCGAAGTGATATCGGACCAGGCGGAATGAAAGTGGCAGAGCCAGCCCCCCATGGGAGGACCTAGAGCTGGCATGACAAGTGTAGGGGTGGCGACCCCAACCCATCACTGAGCAGGCTTAGAGGAGGAGGAGGAGGAGGAATCTGGACCTGTGCCTCAGCCTCCTTTACGGAGCTGTTGGGGACCCTTCTTGGGCCGTGGGCATCAAGCTTGAGCCTGCTGCTGCTGGCCTCCTTGATAGGAGGGCTGCCTGACCACAGGGGAAGAATACCAAAATGGCTTCTTCTTTCTTTTCTGCTGGTTCTTGCCTGAAGAACCTTTTGCAGAGGTAGCATCCAAGGTGGCACTGGACTGCTCGATACGCTGAAGGTGACTGGCCACTCCTGGACCGAACAAGTCGGTACCAAGAAAGGGAACATCAGCTAACTTGTGTTGGGAAGGAGGATAACCTCAGCCAGGCCCTGCGGCGAGTGGCCACTGCAGCTGCTAAGGAGCGGGCACAAGAATCCCCAATGTCTAGGGCCGTCTAGAGTTGCTGTTTTGCAACAGCACGGCCCTGATCACGGACTTGCTTGACTGTGGTCTGCACGTCCGCCGGGAAATAAGGGAGGACTTTGTCTAATGACCTGAGGAGGGCAAGAGAGAAGTGTGCCATAATGACAGCCAAACTGGCCTGACAAAGGCCTAAGGAAGAGGCCGCGCGTAGACCTTGCGAGCAGAGTGGTCTATATTTTTGGACTCCTTGTCAGGGGGTCGGTCTGCGTCGGCTGAGCTACCAGTACGTCTAAACACAGAAGCGGTCACCAGGCTCTTGGCCGAAGGATGTTCTGTGAATCCCGGCAGGGACCCCATTGGCACCGTGTACTTGTGGGCCATGTGGGCAGACGGTGCTGGGCAGGAAGCTGGGTGCTGCCAGAGCTCAAGGGCAGGGCCAGTGATGGCTTCGGCCACTGGAAAGGTCTCCATCGGGGTATCACCCCTTTTTAGGATGTCCGTAAGGGGGTACCCCACCTTTTTTCTGGATAGACTCTAGGGGCATTCCAGTAGATTCGGAGATCAGGCGGAGAATGCCTTGAAAGGAGGAAGGACCCTCCTCTAAACCTGCCACGGAGGACTCATCATCCCCAGGATGGGAGTGTAGTCCTGTGACATCCGAGTCCGAGGAGTCATGGTACAACTGTCTCCTGCCTATGTCCCCTTCGATCCACCGGGGGCGATCGGGGGTAACCATAATGGAAAGACAGGGAAGCCCGGTGTCTCTACGGTCCTCTTTCGAGGGAGCCCCTCCCTGAGGCTGCTTAGGCGGTGGTTCCACCAGAATTGATGGAGAGACCGAGATGGGCCGAGCCTGGATACGCTCCAGTCTCGAGGGCAAGGGAACCGAAGGCTTTGGTTCCAGAGGGGTTGGCGTCGGCCCAGGAGGTGGCTGGGGTGGACGGCGGAGCCGGCTTCTGCCCAGTCAAAATCAGCTGTTGCCACATAAGGCCCTCATAGCGTCGACAGAGTTTTCGTCGAAGCCTCTCCTCGTCTGAGGAGGATGAGGATGAGGATCTTCGGCAATGCCTCTTTTTAGAGTGCTTGTGACTCTTTTTCGGTCGTTTGACTGAGGGGGTTCTGGACCTTGATCGAGATTGGGCTGGCTGACTCAGTCGATCGGGAGACACTGGGGTCGGTGAAAACTGAGGGTCCGGAACCGTGTCCTCAATGGTGACACCAGCGGGCTGGGTCCTTTCATCGGGAAAAACAAGGACTGGAGTCCTTTCTAAAGAATCGTCGACTGGAGTCGGCGAAATAGGGTCGATGAGGTCAAGAGATATCTCAACCTCGTTGGCCACTTCCTCGATTTCCTGGCCGGAAGGAAGATCCGTAAAAGCCAGCGGCCGAGGATGCAATCCCGACCAAGGTCGAGACCACATGTTCCTGGGATTCGGACCCTTCTCGCCTCCCAAGAACGCCTCCGTTTGGACAAAGACTTGGGGTCCTTCTCCCTCTTAAGAGGGTGAGAGGAGTGTGAGCCCGAGGGCACCTCACCCCTGGTGGGGAGAGACTGGCACAACTCCTTGAAGGAGCCCAAAAAGGTGGAACCGAGCTTCAGAGGAACAAAAAAGCTCCGAGTGGCTGAAGCTTGAGCCACTTCCTCCTCGAAAGCCTTCATTTGCTCCAACTGTTCGGCGGATCCCACAGCCGCGGAAACCGACCACCTCACCTCCTTCGATTTCACCGGCAGGTTCCTTTTCTCCAGTCTCCCCAATTTTAGGCATGCCAATCGGTCATCCAGGATGTTGGGATGGAAGGCCAGGCAGAACGTGCAGGTGGAGGTGTTATGTCTGACACCATGGCAGTAGACGCACGTTAGGTGGGGATCGGTGCGCAACATCTTCTGGCCGCAGGAGCACCGGCGAAGTCTGGGAGCAGATTTTTCCTCCATGTCCAATGCGCTATTATCGGAACCGACAACTTGAATGAGTTTTAAGTAAGATTCAGTAAAAAACGATGTTTGAAATACAGGGCCTATGAATTGCTGTGAAGCACGAGGGAACCTGTATCTTCCAGCGGAAAGGAAGATCTGGCATCATGGGGCAGAGCTGAGGTTTATACCACCCAGGTGGGTGGGAGGAGCCAGCTTGAAGACTTCTGGAAAGATTTAAAGGGAAAAGGGACATGCCAAGAAGTGTGGATGAACAACATATCTACACTCCTAGAAAAAAGAATTTTCTTACATTTCCCCTTATGTGGCCCCCCACCAGTCTCATGGCTTGCGCTCTTCTCCTGGCACTACTCTTAAACTGGAAGATATTATCTCCTTTAACTTTGTTAATGCCACTGAGGTATTTGAACGTTTCTATCATATCACCCCGCTCCCTTCTTTGCTCTACTGTGTACATATTGAGGTCCCAGACTCGTTCCTCATAAGGCTTGTGATGCAAACCATCCACCATCTCAGTTACCCTCCTCTGTACCTTTTCAATCTTGTCAATATCCTTATGAAGGTGAGGCCTCCAGAACTGGATAGAGTACTCCAGGTGAGGCCTCACCAGGGTTTTGTACAGTGGAAGTATTACCTCCCTCCTTCGGCTTGTGATACCCCTTCCAATACAACCCAACACCCTGCTGGCCTTCCATACTGCCTTGGCCATCTGCCTGGTGGCCTTCAAGTCATCTGTGATTATGACCCTCAAGTGTCTTTCCTCCCTAGTAACTGTCGGCAGCTACCCCCCCCCCCATCCTGTAGCTCACTCCAGGGTTTCTGCTCCCCACGTGCATAATTTTGCACTTCTTTGCGTTAAATATATAGAGGTTGGTGACATCAGCGTGGGTGGCCCCAGTTGTGCTCTGAAAATCTTCTGATGTGGATCCTGCTTCACAGTGAAGTTCCTACGGTGTGACTTGATGACTGAGATACATAGAAACATAGAATTTGACGGCAGATAAGGACCGCTTGGCCCACCCAGTCTGCCCATTTTCCTACCTACTGGATAAGCTGCAGATCCTAGTTAACCAGCAGCCTACTTCTTCTTACCCCCAACCCCCAGAATTGCCTTATGACTGTCCCATGCATGCTTGAATTCCACAACTGATTTTGACTCCACAACCTCCTCCGGAAGGCCGTTCCATGCATCCACAACCCTCTCTGTGAAAAAATACTTCCTTAAATACCCCTGAAGAAGATCAAATATCACCAGTGAAAACCAGTAGCTTGTGCAACTACTGCAGACATAAATACAGGAAATGAAAATAAACCTTAACATACTAAGACATATTTGAGAATAAAGGTGGTTATGTGCAGTTGCAGAGTGTGTCATGGTCACCAATATCTTTCACAGTGGAGTAGGAAGGAGCACAGTGTACAAAGGGAGAAAGTCTGAACTAAAGGTAAAGAACCTGAAGGCAAAAGCTGAGTGTCCCACAGATGATTTTGCATGGAGAAAGAGCCAATGTTTGGGATGCAGTAGGAAGGGTTAGGGAAACTGGGGAGTTGTGAACTGAGATAGAGTGGTGAAATGATATAAACTGGTGTTGTTGCAGGGCTTGAAGATGTCCCTCACCAGTAAGCACATCTTTTTGCTTGAACCTAGGGCTGAACTCCCTAAAGTCCAAATACTGCTAGTAGTCATTGTGCCATGTAGAAGAAATTGAGGTAGTTTTAAGTCAAAGTTACTTATTTGTGATTATAGGTAGTTCTAGGAGTGGTATATAGTTCACAAACACACAATGGCAGTCTTCCCGGAGACAGCTGAGTCAGCAGAATGTCTCCATGCTAAGCTCCTCCCACCACCTGTGTGGTATATTCTCCAGCTCCATCACAGAACATCAGATCTTTGCACGCTAGAAGAAGGGATCTGGGTGCCACAATGCCACAGGAGGTTGAGTATGTTTGTGTGGCTGTGAACTGTGTAACACTCCTAGAACTACGGCTGCAGGTGAGTAACCTATATTTATAAAAAGGTGAATATAGAAACAGAAAAATTGACAGTAGAAGGAAACCAAGGGTCTGTCATGTCTGCCCAATATAGTTCACTATCCACCCACACTGGTAGACTTCTAGCAATGCTCCAGGAGGGAGGGGCAAGGTGCACACCCCTATTTGGTGAAGAGAGACTGGACGACCAAGGACCGTAATAGGAGATGAAGGTGTGTGCTTTTGCCCAAGTTTCAGCCCTGCATATCTCCACAATGAGGATATCATTGGAAGCAGCCATGGAGGCAGTGGTATGTTTAGTGGAATGAGCCCTAAGCCCCTTGGGCAACTCCTCACCAGCCAACCTGTAGCAGAAGTTGATGCAGGATGTAATCCAACTGGCAATCATCCACTTTGCTGTCAGTCTGCCAGGTGCAGCTTCAACATACATGAGAAACTGCTGGTGAGCCTCTCCCTAAGCTCCAGTCATGCAATCCTTATAATAAGATAGCACACGCTCGGCAGGTCCAATGTATGCAGCCAGCAATCAGCCTCCAAAGTCAGATTTTTAATTACAAAAAATACACATGGAGGTTAATCAGCTGGTTAAGGTGAAACTTCAATGTGACTTTTGGGAGAAACTTTGGGTTTGGGCGAAGGACCACCTTGTCATTCTGTAAGATCAGATAGAGAAACTCCACCGAAAGCCCCTGGATCACACTGAACCTTCTATCTGATGTTATGGCCACCAGGAAGGCAGTCTTCCATGACAAATGTAACATCTCAAATTTGTGCATAGGCTTAAATGACTTGCCTATGAGCATTGCCAACACCAGCAATAGGTCCCACATTAGTGGAGGTTGATGCACCGGAGGGGACAAGTGATACAGGCCTTTGAAAATGCACCTCACCAACTTCTTCTGGTCTACTGTCAGCATACTAGCTAATGCTCGGTATGAAGATATAGCTGCCAGGTACACCTTAAGGGTGTCTCTTACAGTCCTGACTAAGACAGGGACCACAGGACCCAGGCAACTACAGACCAGTCAGCCTGACCTCAATTGTGTGCAAGCTCATGAAGGCATACTTAAGGAGAAGCTGGCCAGATACCTAAAAAAAAGAATAGCCTCCAGGATGAGTGGCAACACTGATTTGTGGCTGAGAGATTGTGACACACAAACCTGATTGACTTCTTTGACTGGGTCACTAAAACAGTGGACAAGGGCCAAGCAGTGGATTATCCTATACTTGGACTCCAGCAAGGTCCTTGATGCTGTGCCCCACAAGAGACTGATTAAAAAGCTGGAGGATCTGGTGGTAGGAGAAAACTGACTGGGTGGGTAGCTAGCTGGCTGAAAGGCAGGACCCAGGGGAAGCTATCAGGTGCTAGGTATGTCACCAACATGGTCCCACAGGGCTCAATTCTTGGTCTGGTGCTTTTTAATGTCTATCAATAACACTGAAGAGAGCCAGCCCAGTGGCATTGAGGGTTGAGGCGTCTGACGCCACAACTCGCGCCATGCCAGCGACCCGGGTTCGGGAACTAACCCGGACCATTTGGGGTCAGCAGGGGCAGGAAAACTATTGAGCATCCGGAGGACTGATCTCCTTTCCTGGGGGAGAATTAGGTAGCTTACCACTGCTCGAGCAGCTCCTGGCAGTGGCTGGGTGCCGCCGCACAAGCAGCACACACATGTAGGGGGGTGAGTACCGACAGAAGCCATCGCATGGGGGCGGGAGCGCGCCCATCATGTGCAGGGCTTCATTGCATGTTTGGGCTCTGGGAAACACCAAAAACAAGGAAAACCCTGGTGCCATCAGTAGGCGAAAGTGGGACCAGGAATCAGTCACCACTCCCAGCACCAGATTGCCAGTCTGCCCCGGATCCTCTCCTCACAGACTTCTGACCACACACTAGATTTTCAAACAAGTCTCCAGTAAGGAGTTGGTGATTCTGCCCTGGGGGGCTTAAATCCAGGGGGTCGGCAGTCCAGGAGTGAGTGGGGGAGGTCCCCTCCATCCGGTGAGCAGAGCTGGGGATTTCAGGTGAGAGGGATAGATTGGTTGAGAGCCCCACTGTAGAGAGTCTGGTGGATCAGAGTAGGAAAAAGAATGTACAAAAAAAGGAAAAATAACAACACTGAAGAATGCATAAGGGGGGAGATTTGTTTATTCACAGACAACACGAAGCTCTGGTGGGAGGAGAGATACAGTGATGGGGATATGAGACCCAAAGGAGGACCTGGCAAAGCTCGAGAGGTGGTCTGGAATTTGGCAACTTGGTTTAATGCAAACAAGTGTAAGGCTGTGCACATTGGAGCTAAGAACCAAAAGACAGAATACAGCCTCAGAGGGGTCCTGTAACTAATTCCGAATAGGAAAAGGACCTGGGAGCATTGCTCACTAGCAACCTGAAGCACTCCACACAATGCAGGAAGGCAGCAGTAAAAGCAAATAGAATGTTGGGTTGCATTGTTGAAGGGATAAGCAGCAGGTGTGAGGAGGTAATACTGCCACAGTACAGGTCGCTGCTGTGGTCACACCTGGAGTACAGTGTTCAGTTTTGGTGTCCCTCTCTAAAGAAGGACATAGACCTGCTGGAAGCCATCCAAAGGAGGGCAATGAAGATAGTTTGGGGTCAGCAGGGCAGGACATACAAGGAGAGGCCAGAGACCATGAACAGGTACTCCTTGGAGGAGAGGAAGGAAGGGTGAGATGACTAAGGCCTTGAAGTATTTGAAAGGCATAAAAAGGGTGAATAAGGAAAGCCTTTTCATGCTCAGTGGGAACAAAAACACGAAGGACATTGTCTTAAGTTGGAGGGAGGGAGGTTTAGGAGGGAGACCAGGTGGCATTACTTCATGGAGAGGGGGCTGGTGGGTTGGAATGGGCTCCCTGAGGATGTTGCATCACTTGAAACAGTGGATGGTTTCAAAACAGGTTGGGACAGGGTTAAGGGGAATGTCAGGGTCAAAAGCAGGGTAGCTGGGAAGAAGGGGGTATCAGATGGAGGGGGCCAGTGTCCTCAGCTGGCGCTGGGGACTCTGCAATATGAGCAGACTTGATAAACTGATAGGCCTTATTTTGCTGGTACCTTCACGTGTTCATAGTAGAGGTTGCTCACCATAGGGTAGATAACAGGAATCAAGATCTTTACTGTGGCACCAGATTAAGAACCTCTTCCACTTAAATGCATACCCTTTATGAGTTGACTCCTTACAGAATGCCTCCACAACATGTGGGATGTCTTTTGAGAGGTACAAAGCCTGGAACTCCAGCAGCTCAGGAACCAAGCTGAGAAGGACAGGGATTGATGGTCCAGCTGCAGGATCTTCCTCTGTTGCCGAGTCAGCAGGCTGGGTGGAGAGGCAACCTCCACAGAAGCCTGCTGCTGAAGCTGAGAAACAGGTACCAAAACTGCCTTGGCCAGTCTTGAAGAATCAGAATCATTTGTGCCTTCTCCATCCAGGCCTTGATCATAAACCTTGTGAACCAAGGGTTCAGCAGGGAAGTGCTACAGAAGGGCTGGGATTCAGGGCCCTGACAAGGCATCCCCTGCAGTGTCTTGCACTTAGGGGGCTGGCACAGACCACCCTTAGTTTCCTGGTCTACCACGAGGCAAACAGATCCACAAAAGGGGTCCCCCACTGGGAGAACAGGTGGTCTACCACCTTCTTATTCAGGGACAACTTGTGCAATGTCTCTCCCAGCTGAGAGTGTCCATCAACTGGTTGTTGTATCCTTCAACATGAATCACCAGGAGATTTGTTTCTTCTTCTAACTGGCCTGTGAAAGACCCACTGATGTTGGCCCCAGGTAGCAGCACTGAGGCCGACGAGGTGCCCACCATGGAAGTCGCCATTTCCACCTCAAGGGCTACAAGCTACTTAGTAGACCCGGCCACAGCCGAGGCCTTCTTGTGACCCTTAGGGCAGTTCTTTTGATCCTTTTCTGAAGACTGACCCAGTGAATGCCGTAGCTTCCTGTTTTTGAGGGACTTAGGAAGCAAGGATAAGTGCAGATCATATCCGGCCACATCGTGTTGCTCGTCCTGGCAGTACACACATGTGTCATGCAGATCAGAGACCAACATTTTCTGATAACACCTAACACAGAATTTGAATCCTGGTTTCTTGTGTTCCATCGTTGGTCTGGAAATGGAGTCAAAAGAATTGCGAAACTAGATGCAAGAATTTGAAAACTGTCCAAAATAAGAGGTGTGCCTATGGCACAGAAAATCCTAAGTGGAAGCATGAAGGAAGTGACCTGTTCTTCCAGCGGAAAGACAGATCTAACATCACAGGTCAGAGTCGGGGGGATATTCCTCCCTGGTGTGGAAGGAGCTTAGCTTTAAGACTTTCCAGCCAATAACATAGTTTCAGTGGAACTGCCAGATAAGTGAAACTATATCCACGCCCATACAAATATATCTTTTTTGGGACATTTTTAGCTACATGACTTGGCAACTGAAAAATGTTTGATGGGGATGCAAGATGTTATGTGAAGACGCCATCACACACTCAGTGGCCTACCCTGCCTGCCTCACAATCATTCATGAGGGACAGGTTAGAGCATACTCGGACCCAAGAGAAACCATTAAGTGGGTCAGTCAATTGAAGGCAGCCCGCAAGGCAGGTGGGGAGACCAGTGCACTCGCTTCTGATGTGGAGGCTAGTTGAAATGTTGGAAGATATCCATACTCAACTTTGCTGTATAAGGTGGATGTGGAGTACAGGTCTTCGATATTTGTGAATCATCAGTTGAAGTTTAAAGACTTTTGTTTTCTTAAGTTTTTTGCAAGATGCCTCAAGAGAAAGAGGCATAAAAACAGGTTATTCACCTCTAACAGTAGTTCTAGGAGTGGCATATCTTGTTCATCCACACTGGTTGTCATGTCCCTTTCCCCCTTAAATCTTGCCGGATGGTTTAAAAGCTGGCTCCTCCCACCCACCAGGTGGTATATGCCTCGACTCTGCCCCCTGATGCCAGATCTTCCCCACTGGAAGCAAATGGTTGTGTGTCGAAGCCGGAGAGGTTGGGTGGGTTCATGAGGATGAACAACATATACCACTCCTAGAACTACTGTTACGGGTGAGTAACCTGTTTTTCTAGGAGTGGATATGTTGTTCTATCCACACTGGTTGGCAGAATTTTAGCAGTTCTCCTGGAGAAGGGAGGCAAGGCGCACACTCCCTACTTAGGGAACAGAGATTGGAAAACTGAAGCCCCAAAACCAGCATCCCAGCGTGACTCTAAGTCGATGTGGTAATGGGAAATGAAGGTGTTTGCTGACTTCCAGGTAGCAGCCCTGCAGATATCCTGGATAGGGACATCCCTAGAAGCAGCCACCAACACAGCAGTATGGCGGGTGGAATGAGCTCTTATCCCTATGGGAGGCTCCTTACTCACCAACCGATACCATTGATCAATGCAGGATATAATCCATCTGCCAATCATCTGCTTTGCTGTAGGTCTACCAGGTGCAGCTTCAGCGTAGGTGACAAACAGCTGGTGAAACTCTGACAGAACTTCAGCCATACACTCCTTGTAATAAGAGAGCGTTCATCTGTGTAATTAGGGTAGTACACCGGCAGAGTCATCACATGGTTGAGGTGAAACTCCGACACAACCTTCAAAAGAAACTTTGGGTTGGGGCACAGGACAACTCAGCTTTGTGTTCTCCCTGGAGGCAAACAGGTCCATATGAGGGGTGCCCCACTGGGAGAACAGACTGTGCACTACCTCTGGATGAAGAGATCACTCATGAGATGCCTTGCCCACATGGCTGAGGGCATCCGCCAACTGATTCGAGGCTCCTGCCACATGGATGTCTAGGAGATCTGCCTCAAGTCGACTCACGAGGGTCCAGCTGTGGAGCTCTTCCCTGCACAGAGGCTGGGAGTGTGTGCCACCCTGTTTGTTGAGGTAGTACATGACCGTGGTGTTGTCCACCTGGACTTGAACCATTTGACCCCGAAGGAACAGGGCAAATGGAGCCAGCACCAGCTGAACTGCTCAAAGCTCCAGTAGGTTGATATGGCATCAGTATTTCTCGGTGGTCCAGAGCCCGTGGACTCTGTGATTCCCCAAATGGGCACCCCAGCTCATAAGAGAGGCATCGGTCATCAGGACGACTGTCAGCCCAGGGAGGACAAATGGGATCCCTCCCTGCAGATGTTCCAGGATAATCCACCACTGGAGAGTGTCCATCATCTTCCAGGTTACAGTGGCCAGCTGGTCGAAGTGACCTACATGCTGAGACCCCTGGCTGGCAGGCTCCCATTGAAGGGGGTGCATATATCACCAGACCCATGGAGGAGCAGGCTGCTATGTAACCCAGAAGTTGCAGGAAGTCCAAAGCAGTGCGCAACTGCCCAACCAAAAATGATCGAGCAAAGGAGGAGAGAACCTCCACCCTGTCTGCTGGAAGCCTGGCTCTGGCTCAGCAAGAGTCGAGCTCTGCCCCGATGAAGCAGATCACCTGTGAGGGCACGTGTTCTGACTTGGCCTCACTGATCATGAGGTCAAGGCTGAGCTAGGTTTGGAGGGCCAGATCCCCGGACCTCTCTACCCCTAGTCTGGAGGGACCCACTATGAGCCAATCGTCGAGACAGGGGTACACCCTGACCCCTTGACCCCAAAGATGGGCCACTGCTATGCATTTAGTGAAGACCCTGGGGGCCTATGACAGGCCGAACGGCATGGCTTGGAACTCGTAGAGGGTTCCCTCCACACTGAAGAGGAGGAACCTTTGGTGGGATGGACAGATTGGGACATGAAAGAACGCATCCTACAGATCCAGGGAGCAGAACCACATGGTCTGCTCCAGAGATGGTGTGATCTGAGACAGAGTTACCATCCTAAGGGTGCACAACCTGAGAAACTGATCCAGGTCATGCAGATCTAAAAGGGGCGCCAGCCCCCCCCATCCATTTCGGGACCAGGAAGTACCTGGAAATGAATCCTGGGTTGACGGAGGTTCCATGACTCTGACCACTACCTCCTTGCAGACGAGTTGGGCATTGTCATCTCTGAGAGCTAAGTATGGGTGGATACCTTCTCCTCCCATGGGGCATGGGGTCGGCTTGGAGGGTACTGCTGGAATTCCAGAGGCAGTCCGTGGCCGACCACTTCCAAGAGCCACCTGTCCATTGTGACAGCGGACCAGGTGGAAAGGAAGTGGCAGAGCCTACCCCCCCACAGGAGGACCCAGAGTGGTCATTTCAGGCATGGGGATGGCAACCCCCATCCCGCCTCTGTGCAAGCTTGGAGGAGGAGGATCCAGTGGGGGGACTGCCGGGCCCTTCCCTCCAGGCTTACGGGCTGCCAAAGCCCCTGACTTGGGCCAAGGGTGCCTAGACTGAGCCTGTTGCTGCTGCCCAGATTGGTACTGCAGCTGCTTGGCCACAAGGGCAGAAGGCTGAAAGGGCTAGCTTTTCAGAGTTGTTGAACCCTGGGGTTCCTTCTGAGTGGAAGTAATGGAGTCCAAGGTGGCACTGGACTTCTCAGTACACTGGAGGTGACCTCTGACTGCTGGACTGAACAAGCTGCTACACAGGAAAGGAACGTCTGCCAGTTTGTGCTGGGTGTCTGCCGTAAAGGTTGAGACTCCCAGCCAAGCCCTGTGACACAGGATGATTGCGGCCACCACAGAACAGACACAAGAATCCCCGATGTCCAGAGCAGTCTGGAGTTGCTGCTCAGCAACAGCTTGACCCTGGTCATGGACCTGCTTGACTGTGGTCTGAAAGTCCATGGGGATGTGAGGAGGCACCTCATCCAGAGAGCCCAAGAGTGTGCTATAATGATGGCCAAGCTTGCCTGTCGGAGACCAATTGAGGAAGCAGCATAGACTTTTCTGGCCGAATGGTCCAACTTCTTGAACTCTGTCCGGAGGTCTATCCGTGTCTCCTGAGTTGCCCGAGCACCCGAAACACAGACTCGGTCACCAACCCCTCAAGCGAGGGGTGCTATGTGAACCCCGAAGGGGAGCTGATGGGAACCACATACTTGCGGGCCATCTGGGCTGAAGGCGCAGGGCAGGAGACTGGGTGCTGCCAAAGCTCCAAGGTCGGGCCAACTATGACTTTGGCCACTGGGAAGGCCTCGGAAAGAGAATCCCCTTTTCTGAGGATATCAGATAGGTGATATTTGGCCCATGTTTTAACAGGCTCCAAGGGCATCCCATTGATTCAGAGATGAGATGGAGGATGCCCATGAAGGATGTGGGACCTTCTTCCATCGACAGACTCATAGAATCATTGTCGATTTGACACAAATTCTGGTCTGAATCCTCAGACTCCGAGTCTGGATAGAGTGGCCGACCACCACAGTCACTTTTGACCCACTGCAGATGGTCGGTAGTGAGGGTGACAGACAGCCTGTGTAGGAGGCCCTGAATGTGCCGAGAATCCTTGGCAGGAGCCCCTGAGGCAGGCTGCTTAGGTGGCAGCTCCACAAAAATAGGTGGACAGGCTGGCTTTGGCCGAGCCAGGAGGGTCTTCACCAGCTTCACAGACAGAAAGGTGTGTCAACCAGCTCCAGAGGAGTTGACATCGGCCTAGAGGGCGACAGTCATGTGATGGCTGTAGTGGAAGCCGGGGTCAACTTCGGACCAGACAGCATGAGCTGTTGCCACATAAGGTCCTCACAGCATCAATGCAGCTTGCATTGAAGCCTCTCCTCATCTGAGGAGTACAAGGATGAATTGCAGCATCGTCACTACTTGGAGCGCCACTTGTGAGACTTCCTCAGCCTGTTGATCGAGGGTGTTGGAGGCTTGGGATTGGTGTGATAGAGGGAGTGCACTGATCATAGGTCCTTCCCTCACTCCTGTAGATCAGCCATTATGTCTTTGATGTCCCCTCCGAAGAGCACCGAACCCCTGAAGGGGGAGTCCAGAATAGACACCTGCACATCCTGGGCAAAATCAGACACTTGCAACCAGGAGTGTCTGCGTATGCAAACCGCCATCACTGTACTTCTGGCAGAAGCACTGATGGCATCGTAAGTTGCCCTCAAGGTGTGGTGGCAGGTAATCTCTGATGTCCTGACCATCTGCTCAGTTTTGGTCTTGGCTGCAGAGTCGGGTAAGGCCTTAAACTCTGCTTTAAGTTAGCCGAAGATGGCCTTTTGGTAACAAACCATGTGGGCTACATAATTTAGAGCCTGCTGAGCCAAGGTTGAGGATGAATAGATGTTGCGGCCAAACTGGCCAGGTTGCCTCGACTTCTTGTCCGGAGTGGAGGTGCTCATATGCTTTGGTTTCATCAAGCGGTCATGAGCTGCACTGCTAACTAACGAATCAGCTTTGGGGTGCCGTGGTCGGGCCCTAGGCAAAGAAGACATGAGGTGTGGCCATCTTCTTCCGGTATCTGCTTGCCGCAGGCGCACTTGTTCTTGTGGGATTCAGAAGGAGTTGGAGAGGACATGCAATCCGATGACGAAAATACTGATTTGTGTAAAGAAATAAAAGATAATATGTATCGCAAAATGGCGGTCGACTGTAGCAGCGTTCCATGAGGTCCGATGCGCACAGGTCAATGGAGGGAAAGAACTGAGGCTGGCATGCGGGACCACCCACTATATACCGTTGGGCCACCGTCGGTCACGTGTGGTCCCAGCACCTGGCAACTCAGTCCTCATGGTGACTGCCTACTGCAAGAGCCCTCTCAAAGTAAGATTTACTTTGATATTCACAAACCGAGATGCTTATAATTCTCTCTGTGGGACAAATGATTCAATAATGTTAGGTCTATGTGAACTCTATACCTGACTCCACGAGTTGAGACTGTATCACCCTCCTATTTCTACTGCAGATTTTACTAGTAGTTTGGGACCGTAGTTATTATTAAATCCCCTTGTTATGGTGTTTTTCATTATAACATAATTCAGTTCTTCATACAGTATGTTTCATGTGGGATGCTGTTTATATGAGGCTGTTAATTTAGGGTTTCACTTAAGGGATTGTGTATGATGCCTACAGGTATGTGGTTTCAAGACTACAGCAGTAGTCCCTTTCAAAACAGTTATGCAGCTCCTGGACTTGTTTTTCAGCACAAACAATAGCTTGTAACGTTATATGTTAATTGTGATCGTCCCTCCAATGTTGTCCCATAACAAGTCGGATGTAACTGTAACCTTTGATTAAGGGGCGTACATCCCCAGATGGTATGTAATTTTTGGGGCTGTCTGACAGATGTAATTTGTTCTGTTGTCACTAAAAATGCACCCAACCACTTTCTTCTGGGCCACTGTTGGCATACCAACCTGCACTCAGTATGCTGAGATAGCAGCCAGTTGCATCTTAAGGATGTGAATCATAACCCTGATTTAGACAGGGACTAAAGGTAGTCAAGGATGCAGGCTACAGGGCTGGTGATCTGTCTCTTGCCCTACACACCAGTGCAAAAAACTCATTGATTTAAATGAGTAGGTCTTGAGAGACAGCTTCTTCTGGGATGCCTCCTGCACATGGAGAACATACTGTTAAAGGCCCATAGCCTGGGACTATAGCCATTCAGGAACCTGATGGATCCGTGCAGGAAATCGGTCCTTGAACCACAGTGCTACTCCTACCAATAAATACCAAAGAATAGTACTCAAACCAATTTTAAAGGGAATATCACTTTAATTTGTTAAAATAACAAAAAGGTAACAGAATACTTCTCACTTCACCAGTGTACATCCAGCCCCAGTGCTTCAGTACCAGCCTTCCTCAGGGGATGCCTCCTGGCAGGAGCAATGCTGAGGTTCCAGGACTGAGTTTATTAATTGGGTTGGCCACCCCCATTCAGCGCACTCCGCTCTGTTCATGAGTGCAAGTTTCAAACCTTTTGGAGTAGGTGCAGAGACTGCATGCTTGGATGCCTCACTGTTCCTCCATGGGCTAAGGCAGCAAAGATCCTGGTGCAAGAACTGCCTTGACTAAACTGGAGCTCTCAGGATCAAGTCTGTCTTGTCCCTACATGTCTTGAGAACAACCTGATGGCTTGAGTGAAATAGAGGAAAAGCATATAGAAGACATGTTGTCCAGGGCCAGGAGAAGGCATCTCTCAACAGAGTTCCTATCTGAGGGGGAGCTGGGCACAAAAACAGCTTCAGTTGTCTGGTCTTCCAGAAGGCAAGCAGATCCAGCAGAAGTGTGCCCTGCTAGGCGAACAATTGTACAATTTCTTCCTTTTTTCCTCCCTGGTATGGGCAAGGGAGTTAACCCTTCTCAGCACCTGGACCTCATACCTGGCACCCCCCTCCCAGTAGCTCAGATTGCAGTGGCCCATGGCTTACCCCCTGCGGTGGGACTCCCTAAGGGGAGAGACCAAGATTAACCGGAGTCCCCAGCCAAGGCCAGTGCCTGAGGTGCCATTCAGGCAGAGGTCCAGTGGCAGTGTCAGTGGCTCAGTAGGTAGCACACTCGCCTCTGAGGCTGGGAGATCAGAGGGCTGTGGGTTCAGTTCCCACATCTGACACTTGGGTTAATATCCTGATACTGACACTGTAGTGCAGCATGAGGAGGGTGCTGCACTTCTGAGGTGCCATCTTTCGGATGAGACATTAAACTGAGGTCCCATCTGCCTGGATTGGTGGTAGTTCAGGTGGATGCTAAAGATCCCATGGCACTTATCGAAAAAGCACAGGGGAATTTCCCCGGTGTCCTGGCCAAATTTCTCCCATTCATTAAAAATGCCACCAACAGCTTAATCTGATTCAATTTCAGTTGCTTACCATCTGTATCCCCGGTTGCCCCTGTAAAAGGGACTTCTAGGCCCAGTGTACAAAATTCAATAAATAAATAAATAACTGTGCAGACGACCCAGAGTGTTTTTCCCTTTAAGGTCCCTGGAGGTGCAGACATGCAATGATGTCTGTGCAGGGCAGGTGCGCTCCCGCATCCGACCTACAGACATCTGCTGTCACCTCCCCCCTCCCCCGAAGAGTGGCCCTGGCAGTCATGTACCCAGCCTCCACTGGGTGCCACTGGCTTTCAGGGAAGCCACAACCCCCCCCCCCCAAGAGGAGGAGAGCTGTCCTTGGGACGCTTATCCTACCTTCCTTCCCCGCCGACCCTTTGATGCACTGCACTTGTTCCTGAACACGGGTCATCAGCACTGCAGGTGGTAGTGCTACTGCTGTGCCGGCGGGCTGGCTTACAATTTCTTCCTTGAGTAAGGATCATTTATGCTACATCTCTTCAACATGACTGAGTGCATCCACCAGTTGGTTGTTCTCTGCCACTACAGCTACAGTATGCCTGCAGCCCCCGTACTAAGGATCAGGTCTGAAGCTCCTCCTGACACAGGGGAAAGGAGTGCATCTTGCCTCATTTGTCCAGGTAGAACATTGTTGTCATATTGTCAGTGCTGATTTGCATTACCTGACCCTGTTCCATGGAGCAAATTCTGTCAGTGCCAGATGCACTACTCAATGCTCCAGCAGCCTGATGTGTTACCAGTTCAGTTCATACCCAAAACAAACCAGTCTCACTCTTGTGCAAATCCATGCAGGTGCTTCTGGTGGGGTTGGCTACCCCAGACAAGCATACACAGATAAGCAGGGTCAATAGCATTCCTGTACACAGAACAAAAACAGCCTGCACTCTAAATGTTAAGTGCCAGTGTTTTAACCAGATTAATACAGTACAAAGACAATAACAAACTAATAGAAAATTACAGTGCAGATTGCATACTAATCACCACAGAGCAAAACAAAAAAAACACCCCCGTGTGTCGCCTTACCAGTTTTCATCAGGTGGCCTCCTGATGAAGCCTAGTAAGGCAATGTGCTGGGGTTGTTTTTTGCTCCATGGTGATTAGTATGCAGTCTGCACCATAAGTAGTTGTTATACTGTTGCCCAAAACAGTCTGTTATTATCTTTATAATAATCTAATTAAAACACTGGCTAAATAATGTTTGGAGTGCAGGCTGTTTTTGTTCTTCGTACAGAATGCTATTGACTCTGCTTATATATGATGTGTTGTTGGGCCTCTCTCAGTGACAAGAACCCATGAACTCTGCAGTTCAGCAGATTGCACACAACCCTACCAGTAATGCATCTATTGTCAGTGTGAGGGACAGTTCCACTTCAGTGAAGGGTATGCCTTACAACAGGTTAAGGGGGAACAGCCACCATTCGACTGTGTCCCACATTGGCTGAATCACCCAAACCAGATAGTTTAGATAGTCATAGTATTGGAACCACTGATGTGCCAGTGCCCACAGAAGGGGGCATATCCACCAGTGGGCCCAATAGACCCACAATCATCATAGGTGTCATGAACCTCAGCAGTGGGAGGAAATCCTAGGCCTGATGCAATTGCCTAACTCAAAATGGTCTGGTAAAGGTGTTATGATCCTCTGCACGGTCTGAGGGTAAGCGAGTCCTGGCTTGGACAGCCCAGTTTTGCTCCAATCAATAGAATCACCCTCTTCTGTACCAGCCCTGATTTGGCCACAAGGACAACCAGGCCCGGATCCTAGAATGTCTGCATGGCCAGATCCTTGGATCATTCCATGACCTCTCTGGTACTGCCAATGATGACCAGTCATCTAGGTACAGAAAGACTCTGATGACAGACAGGCACTTGATAAACACCCTGGGTGCAAATGACAGGCCAACGGTACAGGGTGCATCCACCCAAAAAGTGGAAGAACCACCGGTGGGATGGATGGATCAAAATTTGAAAATACATATCCTTGATGTCCAAGGAGCAGAACTAAGCCTGTGTTCCAGAGACTGTATGACTTGACTGAGGGTCACCATATGGAACTTCTTTCTGCATACAAACATGTTCAGGATGTGCAGATCGAAAATGGGGCACCAGCCCCCCATCCATTTCAGTACTAAAAAGTAATGACAGACAACCACCTGATAGGCAAGGGCATCTGAGACAGACTTGATAGCACTGTGCTCCAGGAGCTGAGTGGCCTGCGTTGCATTCTGGACAAAGTGTCCCCAGACATCAAAGACTCCAAAAACACTCTGGCTTGCCACCGGAGTGTCTTGAATTCTGTAGAGACAAACCCAATCTGAGAACTTCCAGAACCCATCTGTCCAAGATGATGGTGGACCACTGGGTCAGTAAGTGAGACAGTCAACAACCAACCAAGAGCTCAGGAAAGGTTTGTGCTGGCAGAGGAATAGCTCCTCACACAGCCCATCACTTCTTACCCATGGATGGAATGCCAGAGGGCTAGCTCCTGCAAATACCACTGCCCAACAGTTTTTTTTAACCCTGACCACTGGACTTGGAGGGTTTAACCTCTCGGTACTACTAGCACTACTGCCACTACCATTGCTGTGCTGCTGCTGCTGCTAATCGATCCACAAAGCCACTCCAAAAGGAATCCTGCTGCTTATACTAGGATGGCTGCTTGACCTGCCATGCCAGTGTCAAAGAATCCAGCATGATGTTGGACTTCTTGATGCAGAGGAGATGATCCTCCAACCCAGGGCTGAACAAGTCAGTACCCAAGAAGTGCCAGTCCATGAACTTGTAATCATAATTTTTAATGAGGAGGCTATGTACCATATTGTTTTGGCATGCTGTACTGAGTGTCATCCTGTATCTCTAACTCCACATGAGATTCGGTTGTGGACCTTGGACTTCTACACAATTATAAATTAGAATGCCCATGGGTGGTGAGGGGAACCCTCAAGTTCATTAACTTTTTATGTGCTTCCCCTGGGCTACTTGGCATTTCTTCGTATTTGGGCAGTAGTAACAGTACTGCCCTCTACTTTTATCTGGTTCCTCAGTGCCTCTAGTGAGGGTAGATTTCATAAATCATTTAATTGATTCTGCTGTTGGACCTGTTACTGTGACTTGGCTGGCTATCATCTGCACTACAGAATTTAGGACTTAATCTGGGATTCTCTTATTTTAACTAATTTGCTTAGCTGCTAGTCGATGTCTAGCTGTTGATGGGGTTTGGTGAGGTGGTGGTAGGGTACTGGGATAACAGGGCTGGGATTTACTAGCTGGAGTTGATAACAGGGTGGTAGGGTGTGTTGTGGGCAGGGATGGTTATTTTAGTGTGGTTTTTATGAAGGTGTTAGGATGCACTCCCTGCTTCAGCCCCTGAGGCTCAGTTACTCCCTGTCCCAGAACAAGGATCTACATCCCTTCGATCTGCCTTCCCTACCGGCTGTGGTGTACTGTTGGTGTAGGGAGGAGGGAATCATGAGGAAGGGCAGAAGAACAGCATGTGGATTATGGAAGTCAAGGGAGCAGTGCCTATCGGGGTAGTGCGGACTAGGAGATGCCCTGGGGTTAGACAGTGATTGGTGAGAGGTCAGTCGTGTTTACTTCCTGTTCCCAGGTATCCCCCAAGACCAAGTAAGCAGGCAGTTGAGGAGCCTGCTAACTCGTTCCATCCATTTTGGGCAGTATTGTGTAATGCTAGACTGATGAGGAATAAGACTGAAATTATGGCAGATCTCATTTCCTCTGTTGATCTGGCTTGCGATACCAAGACCTGGCTAAGAGACTACTCTGTACCTGTACTGGAGGCATCGGTCCCTGCTGGATTCTCGGTGGTGCACTGCCCAAGGAGGGACTGTGGGGGGGCCATCTGTGTTAGATGTTAACTGAACCTGTTGGCTCACCCAGTGGGGAATGCTGGGTTGTTTGAATACGTGACCATATGAGGTGATCTGGGTGTGGGCTGCAGAATCCTCCTCGTGTATTGGCCTCCGGGTTGCGAGGGGGAATTTCTGCAGGAAATCGGGTCCTTCATCACTGACCTCATGTTGAATCACCTAGATGGCTTATCTTGGGTGATTTCAATGCCTGGGTGAACAACGAATGTTCGCAATTTGGTAAAGATTTCCTTCTTAGTATGGAAGCTCTGGACCTTGCACAGGTTATTATCACCAGGACTCACTTGCATGGTCATGGCTTGGACAAGGTATTCTCCTTGGGGCTTGAAGTCAACAGACTTGGGATTGATCCGGTCCATTGGTTGGATCACTGTGTGATCAGGTTCAGTTTTAGGCCCCCCCTTGTAGTCCATCCCCTGTGGAAGTGGTCCAGTACCGACCTTTGAAAGGACCTGGACTGGATGGACTGATGTTGGTTCTGAACTCCCTGGAAATTTTGGCAGCATGCACTGGTAGTCCAGAGGCCGCAGTGGCAGCCTATAATAGGATAATCACTGGGGCCTTCGACTACTTGATGCCAGTACCTGTACATTCCCTGGTGTCATGTCTCAGCTTACTGTGGTTTGATGGCAAGCTAAGAGCTTTAAAACCTAGGGGACAAAGGTTGGAGCATCGTTGGAAGAGGTCCAAGGCTTGGGAGGACAAACTAGTTCTGATTCTTGATTATGAAGAACACCAGAAGGCAATAACTTGGAAAAAGGCAGACTTTCTGTCGAGAGAGACTGCCGCTGGGAGGAACCGATCGCCTCAGTTCTTTTGGACGATAGACAGGCATCTCCACCCTGCCCATCTGGAGCATGTGAGAGCAGTTACATCCACAAAATGCGAGGAGTTTTCCCAGTTCTTCTCAGAAAGGGTGTCCTCCATCAGGGCTTGAATTACTCAATTGGGCCCTAGAAACCCAGCAGTGGGGGGGCCTGTGGGTCCGCGATCATAATCAGTGGCCTTGGGAGGAGTTTTGCCAGTGATGGTGGAGCAGATCTTCAGGGCGATCTCAAAGCTGCAGCCAACATTTTGTAATCTGGACCTGGGCCTAGTGGGTCGTGTCAAGCATTTGGGTCCAGTGTTCATACAGATTGTCTGGTGTTCCTTATCAGAGGGGTTGTTCCCAGCAGCGCTCAAATGCCCACTGGTGAAACCTCTTCTGAAAAGAACAACATTGGAGCCATATGACTTTGTGAACTACCAACCAGTCTCTTGTTGCACTTCAGCTCGAGACACACATTGCAGCCTTCAACATCTTTGAACCTCTCCACTTTGGGTTTAGAGCCAGGCATAGAATGGAGATGGCACTAGTTAGGGTACACAATGACCTGCTCAGGATGAGGCATAAAGGAAAGCATTCAGTTCTTGTCCTCTTAAATCTCTCATCGGCATTTGATACCGTGGACCATGGACTGCTTTTGGTTCAACTCGGGGAGTATGCTGGACTCTCCAGTAAGGTCATCAGCTGGTTTGAGTCCTATCTTTGGGATAGAACTCAGAGGGCAGTGTTAGGAAGATTCTCCTCTCACCTGGTAGTTCTTTCCTGTGGTATACCCCAGGATTTGATTCTGTCGCCCATGTGTTCGCAGTCTACATGCTACCCCTGGGCAAGGATATTAGATGTTATAGGCTTGGGCTTCATTGCTATGCAGATGATACCCAGCTATATATGTCTTTTGCTCCCAGGACACCAAGTGCTGTTGATATGCTTAATAAGTGCAATGCCGAGATCCAAGACTGGATGTCATCGAGCTGGCTGAGACTCAACCTGGAGAAAACTGAGGTTCTAGTGATTGAGCTGGGCCATTGGGGGGGTAGTGGTGGCCGGGAGAGAGACTGAGCTTCAGCTTGGTCCCTTGAGGCTTGAAGTTGCTCCTAGTTGAAGAATCTAGGAGTCATTCTTGACGAGGGTCTGACAACAGAGGGCCAAGTGTCATCTGTATTCCAGAATGGCTTGTTCTTCTTGCAGAATATTCGCCAGATCAGATCCCTTATCTCTCCCAGTGACCTGGCCATAATGGTAAATGCATTTGTGACATCCAGGCTAGACTATTGTAATGCTCTGTACCTTGGGGTTAGTGGGCGTATGCTGCAACGCCTGCAGCTGCTGCAGGACTTAGCTGCCTGGTTACTTACGGGCTTTTCTAGAACATGCCATATCTCACCAGTGCTGCAGGGTTTGCACTGGTTGCCACTGAAGTGGTATATCTCATTTAAAGTGTGTTTGTTAACCTACAAAGCTTAACACGGGCTGAGCCCAGACTACCTGACTGAGCTCCTGCATCTGCACATCACCGTATGCTCGCTCTGCTCTGCCAAGGAGGGCCTTCTGGTGGTTCCTCGGGCTAGAATGAAGACCTCCAGGGATCAGGCCTTTGAGGTAATAGGCCCAGCCCTCTGAAATTCTCTAGCCAGAGTTTTTAGGGAGGCCCCTTCAGTGGAGGCCTTTAAGAGGTGCTTGAATACATATCTGATTCAGCAAGCATTTGGGGATTATTAGTAACATCATATTCCAGCACCCCTAATTGTTAGTCTGTTTTTACTAATTTTGTTTGTATAAGTTTTATATGATTATTCATTTGTTATTTATTTCTGTATTTTATGTGGTGGATAGTTGTCTTTGGGTTTATATATTGTTGTCATATTGTAAAGGCACCCTGGGTCTCCAAGGAAGGGTCGTCAAGGAAGGGTGCCACAAATAAATAAAGACTACTACTACTACTACTGCTACTACTGGGTCTCTGGGGTAAATGAAGATACAAGCAGTTAGGCCCTCCTGTGCATGGACACTGCTACTGCACCTGCAAAACTGCTTTATCAATTGCATCCAAGGTCATCTGCATCTGTTTTGAAAGCAACAAACCCAGGTCACAGAGCACATGTGCCTCAGGCCAACTATCTACTGCAAGCAGAAGATCCATGTTGAAGAGTTTATCAAAAAGGCTGTGAGTGAAACTGGCCATCAAAGTCATGTAGTTGGCCTGCTGCTTCCCAAAAGTGGCAGTTTCATACACCATATGGCCAAAAAAATCCTGATCTGACTCACCCTGTACCCTGGCCTTGTGGAAGACTGTGCCAGTCACAAGGCACTTCAAGAAAGGGTGCTCTATTAATCTGGACAACCCTCCCATAGGGACCACGTACTTAAGTACATTTGCCGTGGAGGCATCTGTCATGAAGCTAGGTGCTGTCAGATGCGAGCACAGGGCCCAGAACAGCCTTGGCGACTGGAAAAAACACTCCTAGAGAGCGATCCTGTTCCAGGACATTCATGAGGGGTTGCAAGCCCCACTTTTGGACCTCTTCCAAGGGAATGTCCAGGAAGGCAGATGTGCTGTAAGAGTCCCAAGAATGACATTGAGTCCCTTGGAGTGGAGCGGCTGTCTGTGGAGTCAGTATCCATTCAACACTGGAAGGATGCCATTAAGGAAGCCTTGGTATCCAAGTCTTGTAAAATAGGGTGTCCATCTAGGGTGCAAACTAACAACTTCAACAGGGTAACTACCACAGAAAGCAGCTTTTGTAGATTGGACTCAGTCCAAAATCCTTAGTGGAAGCAATCTCACATGGCTATGGAAGTTGCAGTTCCACCAAAATCGGTCACTATGGTGCTGCTGGGAAAGCCAGGGTGGTGACTACTGGATGCTGCCCCACTGGCAGCATTGTAAGATCACCCATAATGGGTTTGAGGTGACCAGAAGCACAGATCAACCATGACTTGAGCTGAATGCCCCCAGTGCCCATTGCTGCCATGCTGCCTCCCATATTTATGACAAAGTTTACATCATCGACGATCCTCCTCCGATGAGCTTATCAATGACTGTCAACTGCAGTGATGCTGGTGTCAACAAGCATGAGACTGGGCCTGAGACTTTGACTAGGACCTTGATCTTGACTTCAAACAACAATTTTTTAATTTATTTTTTATTTATTAAAATTTTGGATAACATCTTTGAGATCAAGCTCATTTCATAGGTTCCACGTCAGACGAACAATACATATTGTAAAAGTATGAGACGGAGAACAAACAAAACAAGGAATTATGCAAGCCATTACAAGAGTGTATAACTAGAGAAGTTTCAATACATGTGGCATTGTACAATGCATACCATGGTGCATATTTGATTAAAACCTGGAATTCAAAGAGTCATATTAGAGGGGGTGGGGTCTTATGAAATGACCAATCCAAGGTCTATGTGGGCCTAGTGGAGGTGGGACCATGCACAACACTTGCTTGGATACCAGGACTACAATGATCTTAACTGAAGTTGGGATGACTGATGAATGCTGCACAGGAGGGGCTAGACTGCGGGTCTGGTCTTGTCCAAGTCATCCTGGGGTGGAACCTCTGACAGCACTGGTATGCTGATGACAGATGACAACTCATCCCCATCTGACTCATGTTTGACTGGTTTGATGACAACTTCCTGAGACTCTTCAACCTTAGTTGACTGAACCTTCAACTCTGTTTGGGGTACCACAGGAGTTGTGACTGGTTCCTTGACTGGAACAACATCTACCTGTATCCTGGGCTTCGGGGAACCAAAAGATTGAGAAGTGCAGGAGTTTTCTCCTCCCATTACAGACAGTGGCGGTGCAAACATTTGCTTTCAAAGAAAATGCAGGGTATTGTCCTTGCCATAGCTGCGTCACAGGGAAAATAAAAATTCCCTGAACTCCAGCTGACTTTTAAAACAGACCGGCTCCATGGTCAGCTCTTGCACCAGAACCAAGGCCAGGGCCCAAAAATCCCCACGCTGACTAGGTGATACAGCAAACACAGGAAATGGTGTGGTGCAAGTTGAGAGTTTTCAGAACCAGTAAAAATTCAAACCAACAAATAATAGCTGCACTCAGGAGCACTGTGAGACATGGTGCTAAAAACAAGAATTGCACTGAGGCCCCCTGAAGAAGCTCTAATGAGCGAAGCGCTGGGGTATCTGAGAAAGTGGTATTCTTTGCTCGTCATTTGTAATTCTCTCTGAGACACATTTTGTGGTGCATTGTGATGAGTTCCAGCAATAAATCTGTTCACCATTACTGAGACAATGGACTCTCAGCGCAATACTTGCTTTCAGCACCACATCACACAGTGCTAACCAGTGCAGTTGTTATCTGTTGGTCTGAAGACGCCTCACTACTGTGACTGCTTCCCACAGGGCCTGCAATTGCATCGCCAAATCCACAGCAGTAAAGGCCTTTATTTCCTGAGGCATACTTTGGAGAATGTGTACCTAGCATTCATCGAGAAATGATGGGTGCATAGCCAGAAACAAAGAGCAGTTACTCTAGTCCTGTTGAACCCCCAGGCAATAACCGCATGCACCATGGCTGTTTGTTACATCTTCTGTCTGCAGAAGAGATATCTCTTAAATTCCAGCTTTCTGCATTCCACTGCAGAAACTGTCAATGGAACGATAACAGGAAGACAAGATGAGAGAGCAAAGCAGAAAAACAAACCCCTGAGCAAAAAATAAAGGTGGAAATTTTGCTTGGAAGCTTTGAAACTAGGGTTGTGCAGAATCTGCCGAACTGAACCGGATTTTGTCTGATTCTGATCTGATATTTAGATTTAGAATTTTTGGAATTACAGTCCAAAAAGCCCAAACTGAATCCTAAAACCTATTTTACACTGGCATTTAGGATTTCAAATCGGAATCCTAAATCCAATTTTTAGGTCCTTTTATAATTTGAAACAGAATCAATTTAGGATTTGGAAGTCCCTAAAATCCTAAATCCTAAAATCGGATCAGAATCGATCAATTCCAAGCACCCCTATTTAAAACCTCAGTTTACTATGAGAGTTGTGCAGGAGAACACCCATCCTCCCATCCCTTCCAGTGGAAAAAAGATCTGATGTCAAGTGGGGTGGAGCTAGAGGACAACACCACAGATGGTGGGAGAAGCAAAGCTTGAAGACATCCTTTACTGAGCTATACCCAGTGGGTACTGCCTAAGTCTGGACAGTGAACTGAATGTAGGTAGTTAGAACAGAGTATTCTGAAATACAGACTTTTTGGTATATTTTAAGATTTGAGTCCTGCTGATGTCAAATGTCCTTGTTTTGTAGGAATTTGGAAAATTTCCTAGTGCAATTCCATAATTTCTATATTATCTGATTATTTTATATTAGCAGAGTTGTTTATTTCTTATGTCTATTATTTTGAGATGCATGTTATTAAGGAGGCTTTTTCTAACTGATATTGACAGTACATCCGCTGTTCTGCTCAGATATTGACACACCTGAACAGAACAGTGGATGTATTGTGGACAGTAGAGATCTGTCAGTATGTAAGCAACCCCCTGGTCTGTGGACAACCACTAAAACCTTCTAAAGATGGGAACCTCAGTAACTAGGAAAAATAAAAAATTTCCTGCACACACTAACCTGCAAGCAGGGATGACACAAATTCTTTTTAAAGTAGAAATAGCATTTTATGCAGACGCACACAGGCACTAGCCTGAAATGTTTCGGACAAGTTGTCCTTTAATAAAGATTTGTAGCATCCCTGGTTTTAGTTAGTGTGTGCAGGAAACTTTTTTCTTTTTCTTATTTTTGTAGTTTCCTAGCACCACATCCTTGTGCATATTCTATGGTAGCCCTGGACCTCAGTAACTAGTTTAAGTATGAAGTCCTAGCGATCAATTTATATCTGCCACAATGATCCCTGATTTGAAAGAATCTAGTCTAGAAATTAACATCTTTCTTACCTTTTGGACCCATTGGTCCCGAAGGTCCTTCGTGTCCCATATGCCCAGGCCTGCCAGGCTCTCCTGGAGGCCCAGGCCTTCCAGGAAATCCATCCTTGCCAGGAGGACCAGGAGGGCCAGGTTTACCAGTAGCAGCTTTAACATGTGCTGGCTGTATCTGAGACATCAGGTAGGCCAATTTTTGCTGTGAAAACACAAAAAATACACAGTACTATAGAACATACAGTAAATAGCAAAATGTTATTATTCAGAAGATGGAGATTTGTAATGTTCAGAGTGAACCAGTCATCTGGGGTTAGAATACATTGAATTGATATATTTTGCAAGTAGTAGTCTTCTGCTCAATGATGCTTGAATAATTGAACTCCACTGGCTTGATGTGGATGTCCCAGAGGCGAGATATTTGCTTCCAGTTTTGTCTTCCAGGAGGAAATCAAATTAGGCCTGACACTTGCTTTACATGTGGGTTCTGGGGCAAGCTGAAGTAGCAACAGCAGCGCAAAAACAGATCAGGAGAGGCACCAATAGTGCAAGGCTAAGTGCACATCATTTGGGGCTTGGTACCCTGACGACCTGCACTTGTCAAATGCTGACCTGTTTGTACATGCATGGGGCTTTTATAGTGCAACAGACAGTGAACTTGCACTCCTTGATAAGAGGGAGTATAGTCTCAAGGACATTAACATCAAAGGTCCATCAACGGTTTAAGCAAATGGTTGGGGAATTTGGATAGACTGGCAAAGTGTGTAAACCAGAGATGGCTTAAGAGCTATAGGATTGGCAGACCATCACCCTCAATAGGGAATGAGAAACTATTTACCATCTGAAACAAGTTGTCATCCTGGGCCAGGCCAGTGGCTCAGCAATAGTGTTACCTCTTGCTACACCAGCGACCTAGGTTTGAGAGCAGACTTGGATTGCTGGGTATCAGCTGGGATGAGAGAGGATTGAGTATCCACTGGACTAATTTCCTCTCTCACAGAGGGGAGGATCGTTTGCTTGGCCTTGACTGAAACCAGGCAGAGGCCCGCTTGTAGTGTTTGGCACCATGGTTTGATGCGGTGCACGTGTGCCTTCACATAGCACACTCAAACATCTGTGCCACAGCAGGGGAACAAGGGCAGAAATGGAAAATGGAAGCTGAGGATCATTTGTGAAGCCCTGCCCATCAGCCCTGGATCCATGCCATCATCTAGGATGCCTGGCACAGATCTGAACGTGTGTCTCCCGGGGGGGGGGGCAGCCCTCCTCCCCCCACCATGGAGGTATTTCAGGTTCAGGTGAGTCAGTCCCAGGGTAGGTGGCTGCTAGTTTGGGGTGATGGGGACAGGACTGATTTAGCTCCCCCCAGCTGCCATGAGAAGAAAAGCTTTACAGAAAAAAATTAGTTACCATCCAATTGTTTTCCTAACTCCTCTTGAATAAGCCTTCGCAGAGTGTCCAGAGATGGAGTATCCCCCTGCAAAAGTCAAACAGATGGCTAAATTAGTTTCTGGAGAAGAATGTAGTACTGCTATCTGTGCAATGTGAACATTTCCCTGGACAAGAACAGGCAGACGGACCTTCAGTCCCTGACCCAAAGTCACTCCAAATGGGGTTTCCACTGCTAAACTGGTACAGATTTGTGAATAAAATCTTGTACCACTCAGAACTGTAACAAGAATCTAACAAAGTAGTTTTGAATGTGCATCATTGCTCATTTAGCATCTAAACTGACACGTGATCAAAGAGGGCAGGGAACATGAGCATAATCTCATTATTTTCTGACAAAGACGGCATTTTGATTAAGTTCTGTTTTAGTCTGAGCCATAAAGTTTAACACCTTTTCATAAGAAAAATATTATACAACTCACAACTACAAACTTCTTCAGTGATTTATACTCAATAACCTCAATATTCATAAATTCTGTTCCTCTCTATGCTCAGAGTCTTCCTTACATTCTCTGAATGATCGCACTGAAACATCCTTACACCCTGCCTCATACAACGTCCATTAGAATAATGAACCAGTTACTACTTTCTTGGCAGCAAAGGTCAAAGTGAATAATGCCACTTCAGAACACTTTGATACCAAAATCTGTCATCTAGCATATCTTAAATACATTATTTTCATTCCATTAGTCAGTTTGCCCTTGTATTATAAAAGGTATGCCAGTGAAGATTAGATCAAAACGCAGCTGTGACTCCCATTGTAAGCCTTTCCATCTGAAATCTCAGACACTGGATAGTGCTTTGCTTACCTTTGATCCAGGTGTTCCAGGCTGCCCAGGCTGACCTGGATGCCCAGGTGTTCCTCTCTCTCCTGGATTTCCCTGAGGTCCCATCATTCCAGTATGGCCTTTAATACCAGGCAAGCCGGGGTCACCAGCCTGACCTTTCTCACCTTGAAGCCCTTTTTCCCCTTTGATACCAGGATCTCCCTGTCAGATGAAAAAAATGAATTAAAAGGTTTCACAATCACACAAGAAACCAAAAAAGTTACAAGAGACGATATGTAACACTATTTCAGAAATACAAGATCTTCTCACTATAGATCAATAACGTTTGCTCTTGTGAGAAAACAAAAAATTTCTATGGATGGGTGCTTGCCTCAACCAAGGAATCAGCTGTCAGTAGCTCTATTCCTTTACTTTGAGCGATGTGGCATACATTAAAAATAGGTTACTCACCTGTAACTGTTGTTCTACAAGCGGTATACAGTTCACATCCACACTCTGGCAGTTCCATTGGAAATGCTGATTCATTGCATGTCTTTAACTTAAGCTCCTCTGGTCCTACCCAATGATGTCAGATCTTTGCAAGCTAGAAGCCATAATCAATAGCATGATCATAGCCCTGATCATGCCATTGCAATACCGGGCTACTCAATTTTCTGGCAGGATAGACTTACAAAAAAAAGGAGGTGGCTGCGCAGTCTATCTGAAAGACAGCCTAAAAGGGCATGTCCTGGCTATGCCTAGTCCAGGACCTGAGATTCAGTTCCTTGCTATTAAACTACTGCTTGGGGCCCATAACAAGGCCCTGACTGTAGCATCGGTCTACATTCCTCCTAAGCAGTTGGCCTTGGGCCTAAACGCTGTACTCAACAACATCCAAAACTTAAAGCACAACTCGGAGGTCATAATACTGAGTGATTTTAATTTAAATTATCTCACGCCCCACGCAAGCCACTATAAGGATGCCTTGGCTGCAGCTAATTTCTCACAATTGGTTCAATCACCCACAAGGACTAACTACAGAACTGGGACTAATACGCTACTGGATTGGGTGCTCTCAAACCGCCCCAACCATATCACCCTCACTGAAGTTCTTCCTGACACAATTAGTGACCATTTCCCCATCCTGTGCCACTGGACAAACAAACTCATTAAACCCCCCGCATGATTCATTAATAGCAGGGTACTCACCCAGGGTCACCTTGCGCCATTAAAAACATGTCTGCAACATCAAGACTGGTCGCAAATAGACACTGATGTGGATGTTGACGCAGCACTTGACTTCCTTATCGATACTTTTAATGCAGCTTGTGACGCACATGCCCCATTTAGAAAGTGGAGAATTAGGGGAACTGACAACCCATGGATTACCTTTGACCTGCTGCAAAGGATAAAATCTCAAGACCAACTTTGGTATAGAGCAAGGCCAAAGGCAAGAGTGCTGACATTCAGGCATATAAGACCACCAGAAATGCAAGCACCAGGGCTTTCCGCCTGGAAAAAGATACCTATCACAGAAATGCATTAGCCAACACCTGGAAGGATGGCAGGAAATTTTGGAGAAATATTAAGGACTTAACAGGCACCGCCTCTAGAGCTGCGCCTTCCATGCTTAACATAGATGGCATCACAACCCTTGACCCCACAACTATTGCCAACACTTTCAATTCAGCACTTACCGATCTTGGCCATAACCTACCCTCAAATTTCTCTCATTCTACCTCCTATGACAGCGCTTCTGACATGTCTGCTTCGGAGTGTTCGCATCTGCAATTCTACTTTAAAGCTGTGACAGAAAGCGAAGCAAAGAAATACTTACCAAAAGTGCTTGGTAAGTCTAGACTAGGTGGGGATTCCCTAGACCTGAAATTTGTGGCCCTATCGCTTGATATTGTCCTCTCCTCCCTTACCAAGATACTCAACAAGTCACTCATGCTATCCCAATTTACCCACAAATGGAAATTAGCACAGGTGACACCGATCCATAAAAGCAGTGACAGGGCACTTCCTGGTAACTACAGGCCCATCTCCATTCTTTCTCCATTATCAAAAGCACTAGAAAGAATTGTTGCTGATCAATTGGTCGAATACTTGGAGAAATACAGCCTGCAATGACCTCAGCAACATGGATTTCAAAAGGGCCACAGCACCACCACCACTTTCCTTGAATTTTTGGGCTACATCCAGAAGGAACTGGACCAAGGCCATCTAGTTGGCACCATCTATATAGATCTGGCCAAGGCATTTGTTATGGTCAGTCATCCATTGTTGATTAAACAGCTAGCGAAGCTAGGCCTGTCATCTGACACCCTACGATGGTTTAACAGCTACCTCACTGACTGCTCCCAGCAGGTCGAGATTCATGATGTACTCTCGTCTAAGCTTCCTGTCCACTCTGGTGTTCCCCAAGGGTCAATCTTGGGTCCACTACTTTTCAGTATTTTTCTCAACAAACTCCCTATCTACTACTCTGAACAAATCCTACTGTATGCCGACGATGCAGTAATTTACAAGAAGAATACCAATCCAACCATCCTGGAGGATCAGCTCCAGAAAAGCTTCTCGAAAGTTGAGGATTGGTTTATTTCAAGGAAACTAGTGCTCAACAACAAAAAAACAAAAATAATGCTCTTCCATGGCATGCACGGCAGTCAGAAACCTCTCAGGTATCCCCCTGGAATAGACCTCAACTTTCAAGTACCTTGGTGTGACGTTGGATAGCACCATGTACTTTGCCAGCCTCACTGACAATGTAGCCAAATCTGTGAATGCTCGCATCGGGCTCATTTATAGGCATAAGCACTGTCTAACTGCTGAAGCAGTTAAGCAAGCAATCCAAAGCACGATTGTCTCCATAATAGACTATGGACTCGTTATCTATGGATCTGCTACCAGCACTGTACTAAAGCGTATTTCAATCACGTTGAACAAAGCCTGTAGGCTTCTCACCGGGGCTCCTCCATGGATGCACACCTGTGACCTTTATGAGCAGGCAAACTGGCTTCAGTTACAATGTAGATTATTCTACCACACCTTCACTAGGTCTCTTGCCCCTTGGAGTGCAGAACCTCCTCAGCCCATCATGCAGCAATCACCACACCAGAAGTACTAATTGCTCTACTCTTCAAGTTCCACAGTGTCGGACTGTGCAAGGCCAACACTCTTTTGCAGCCAGAGCCCTGACGTGGTTTAATTACCTGCATAGTGAAATCGCAAATGCAGACATTGTTTTTTTTTTCAAATGCAAACTTCGAGAGTCTCTTATAGCTAGAGCCTCCTGTAACTGCTACACTTAACTCTCTGGAGGAGAGGAGAGACAGGAGAGATATGATCAAGGTCTTCAAGTATCTAAAGGGGTAAATAGGGTAACCCTAGATGGGGTGTTCCAGCAAAGGGAGTGAGGGGCCACCAGGGGGGTACGGTTGGAGGCTGGAGGGAGGAAGACTCATGGGAGAGAGTAGGAGGCAATACTTCACTGCGAGGGTGGTGGAACCACAGAATGCACTGCTCAAGGAGCTGGTGGATGTGGATTCTGTGGAGGGGTTCAAGAGAGGCTGGGACAGGTAAAGGAGGAGGTGAAGCTGAGTAATGCCAACACTGGGGGTACTTCAGACGGGTGGGGGGGGAATCCAAGGAGGGGGGAGTGGAGGGCAGCAATGGTGCCCGTCACAGGAACTGACTCTCGAGCAGACTCGATAGACCATGAGGCCTACTCTGCTGGCATTTTAGTATGTTAGTATATTAACTACTGACACCCTCAGCCCACTTCCTACCCAGTTTCCCTCACCCATCTTCTCCTCCCTGCCCTCCCCTTCCCCCCTGCTGACCATGACCAATCGTGTACCTGCTCCCCCTGCACATCTAGACCAATTTTTTGCTGTCCCGCTTCTTACCTCTCCCCTGCAATCTCCTCACCCTACTACTCCTTTCCACACCATATGTGAGCCTAGACACACCTTGACACATCTTCTTCCACCCTCCTCTTAGCCTTTAGTCTGAGGCATACTTTGCTCCTTGCCTCTGTCCTCTTAACCGCTCCTTTTTGACAAGGCCCAGTGGCTGCACTTCACCCCTGTACTAATCCTGTTTTAGCATTTCATTATCTTTTTATTTCACAGGTTTATGATCTATTATCTATTGTAACTACAATTTGTATTGTCTGAATATTGTAATCAATGTCCTTAGTGTACCCATGTAACTATCATTTGACTTGCCTGTATGTAGTACTCACGACACTGTGCATGGCTTTTCAAAGCCTGCTATCTCTGTATCTGTAATATGATGTGGAACCTGTGTAAAAGAGCCTCTGGCTCAAAGGTAATAATCTGAAATTTATATCAATAAAAAATAAAATAAATATTTCCAGGGTAGGATGGGTGAGTTGTGTGGATGTGAACTGTATGCCACTCCTAGAACAATAGTTACAGATCAGAAACCTATCTTTCTAGGGGTGTGGATACAGTTCACTATTCACACTCTGGCACACTCTAAGCAGTTCTCCGGGAGGAGGGAGCAAGGCACACACCACTACTTGGCAGAGGCTGAAGAACTGAAGTCCCCAAAGCAGCATCCCTATGTAACTTGAGGTCAATGCTGTAGTGGAATATACAGATGTCTGCAGACTTCCAGGTAGCAGCCATACAGAACTCCTGTATGGGGTGTGTCTGGAAGCAGCCACTGAGGCAGTAGCATGTCTGGTGGAATGAACCCTAAGCCCGGCCAACCCTATAGCAGAGGTCTATGCAGGATGTTATCCACCTGCCAATCATCCGTTTTGCTGCCAGTCTGCCACATGTGGCTTCAGCATTTGTTGCAAACACCTGGTGAGCCTCACATCGAACTCCAGCCTTGAGCTCCTTATAATAAGACAGCACCCTCCATAGGTCAAGTGTATCTGACCTGCAGTCAGCCTCCATAGATGGGTTATTAAAATAGACCGAAAGTTTATTCCCCTAAGGTGAAACTCTGATATTACCTTCGGAAGTAACTTCAGGTGCAGATGTAGGATGACTTTGTCCATGTGGAAGATCAGATGAGGAGACTCCACCGAGAGTGCCTGGAACTCACTGATCCTTCTGGCTGACTTGATGGCCACCAAGAAGGCAGCCTTCCATGACAGGTGTAACTTCTCACACTGTGCATAAGCTTGAATGGCTTGTGCATGAGCACAGCCAGCACCAATAGTAGGTCCCACGGTTGTGAGGGTTCACGCACTGGAGGGGACAAATGGTCAAGGTTCTTGGAAAAGCACCTAACCACCTTTTCTTTGGCCATCGTCAGTATACCAGCCCACACCTGGTATGCGGAAATGGCTGCCATGTTCAACTTAAGGGTCATCACTCGCAGCCCCACCTGAGAGAGGGACCAGAGGTACTCAAGGATACTAGCCATAGGTACAGCAGGAGGATGCAACTCCTTGCCTTGACACCAAATGAAAATTCTCTTCCACTTAAAGGCATAGCACCAGTGAGTCAACTCCTTTCTGGAGGCCTCCACAATGTGAAGCATAGCTTCCAAAAGGCCCAATGCCTGGAACTCTAGCCATTCGGGAACCAGGTGATAAGGTATAGGGACTGGTTGTCTGGTCAGCAGAAGCCACCACCGTGCAGGCTTGCTGCTGAGGCTGAGGAGATCCAGATGCCAGATCTGTCTGGGCCAATCTGGTGCTATCAAAATCATTTGCGCCTTGTCTTTTTGGGTCTTGACCACCACCTTGTGGATCAAGGAAAAGGGAGAGAAGTCATATAAGAGGCCCAGGATCCAGAACCACGCAAAGGCATCCCTCAACATTGTTGATGGATGCCTTGAGAGGACTGTGGAAGGCAGGCACAAAACAGCCTCAGCTCTCTGTTCTCCAAGGAGACAAAAAGACCCACCAGAGGGGTTCCCCACTGGGAAAATCGGTGTTGTAGCATCTCCTGATGCAGGGACCGCTTGTGCAACATCTCTACTACCCCACTGAGAGTGTCTTCCAGTTGACCATTTATTCCTGTGACATGCACTGCCAGGAGATCAGCATCCAGGCTGTGCACAAGGGTCCAGGTGTGGATGGCCTCCAGACACAAGGGAAGGGAATGGGCTCTGCACTGCCTGTTCAGGTAAAACATGGTTGTGGTGTTGTCTGTCTGGATCTGCACAGCCTGACCCCTGACCAGAGGAGTAAATTCCATGAGGGCCAGTCACACCGCACACAGCTCCAGCAGGTTGATGTAGTGATGGGACTCCCTGAGTGACCAGAACCCTTGGTCTCTGTGTTTCACCAGGTGTGCTCCCCAACCCATTAGAGACACCTCTGTCATGAACGTGATCAGCTCTGGGAGGATAAATGGGGTCTCCTTCCCCCAGATGTTGAGGGATCGGTCACAACTGGATAACATTCACATCAGCTGGTTCAGAGACCAGTTCATCCAGGTGACCTAGGTGTTTGGACCACTGATGACCCAGCTCCCACTTGCAGGTGATACATCTGCCAGCATGCCCAACAGACCACACTGGTAGTGAATACCATGTATCCTAGTAGTTGTGGGAAATCCCAGGCAGGGTGCAAGTGTTCAATCTGAAATGATCGAGCAAAGGAGGTAAGGTCCCGAACCCAGTCCGCAGGGAGATGGGCCTTGGCTGCAGGGAGTCTAGCTCTGCCCCAGTGAACTTAATGACCAGCAAAAGGATCACAATGGACTTGTCCAGGTTGACCAACAGGCCTACGTCTCTGCAGGTCTGGAGACCAGATCTCTGGACCACTCAATGGCCTCTTTGGATGGCCTGGCTATCAGCCAGTCATCCATGTAGGGGTAAACCTGATGCCCTTGCACTACAGGAAGGCTGCCACCATTGCCATGCAATTGGTGAAGACCATGGGTACGGACAAGAGGCCAAAGAGCATGATCTGGAATGGATACAGACCCACTTCTGAGTGGAACTGTTAGTACCACTGGTGGGATGAAAGGATTAGGATGTGGAGGAATGCATCCTGGAGATCCAGGCTGCAGAACCACATGCCCTGCTCCAGGGATGGTGTACTCTGGCTCACAGTGACCATTCGGAAAGTACAATACATAAGAACTAACCATAACAGTAGATCTTTGAGGGAATCTCTTTCATCAGGTCATATTTATGGAACTTAGACCATCAGGCTGTAGGACTACGCAGGAACTTTTTCTCAGCATTACCACTAGGGGCCACTCACAATGACTTCTGATGTCAATAACCCTATATAAGCGTGGGTGGCCCCGCCTCTCCTCAGCTCCCCACTGGAGATCCATCTGAAGTTACCTCTCCATGGGGAAGTAAGAGGGACTATGGTGCTGCCCATCAGAGAGGGCAGAAAGTAGGATGAAGTCCAATGAAGAAAAGAAGGGCAGGACAGAAAGATCTCTACTATCTCGAGAGAGAGAGCAGGGGCAGAGGCTCCCTGTAGGCAGCCAGGGTAGTTCATAATGCTGCCAAAGAACCAAGGCAGAAAACAGTGGAGAAGCCCTAAAAGGAAAAAGGGCAGTGCCAGAAAAATTCTTGGGAGCCCTGAAAGGGGCCAGCTCAGAGGGCCACACTCCCGGGACCAGGAAAGGAAGACAAGGTGCTAACCAGTAAGGATACAACAGAGAGGGCCAGCCACCAAGAGGAGGTGGCACAATAAACAGTCCTCCCTGGAGAGGAAGACATGAAAAGAAGAGCAAGGGGGATGGAGGGCGGGTCGGCATGACCCGAGGAAAGACAGTCCCTCAAAGATCTACTTTTACGGTAAGTTCTTATGTAACTGTGCTGTCTTTATTGGGGATATCTCTTTCATCAGGTCACACCTATGGAACGAGTCCCAAGCAGATCTCACAGAGAGACAGTCTTGGTGGCTGGAGGCTATAGGCCTAGGAAAAGCATCCTCGAAGCACAGCCAGGCCGAATCCTCTATGAGGGGCAATGTCCAGACTGTAGGGTTCAGAAAAGTATGAACAGTATGTCAGGCTGCAGCAGCACAACTGTCTGCAGCTAAAATATTCCTGAAACAAGCAACAGAAGCAGCCATGCCTCTGGGTGAATAGCCATGAGCAACATCAGGAAGTTCCTTACTTACTTACTTACTTCCTGTAGCAGAAATACAGTCACCCAGCCGTTTGGACTAGCACAGCGTAGAAACTGGTATGCCCGCATTCTCAAAGGCAAATGAGACAAACAGCTGTTAGGACTTCCTGCAGTCCTTCATGCGAGGAACATAATATCTGAGTACTCTATGCACAGCTAAAGCAGGGAGCAATGCTTCCCCTGGATTGGCCTGCTCTGAGAAATAAACAGGCAGGTGGATGGCTAGATCCAGGGTAAATACAGACACCATCTTTAGTAAAAACATAGGAATTGTATGCAAAGACACCCTGTCCATGTGGAAAACTAAGTAAGAAGACTAACACATGAGAGCTGGAAGCTTGGAAAACCACCAAGCAGAAGGGATAGCCACTAAAAATAATGCTTTCCATGACAGAAAACGCATAATGTGAGTGGCAGCCAACTTGAAGGGGCCTAAGGAAGTATAAGCTGGCACGAGATCAAAGTAACTAGAAAGTACAGTTACATAAGAAATTACTGTAACAGTAGATCTTTGATAGCTCTTGTGGGAGGCCACACTGATAGGTAGGTAGGACTATGCTGCCAGGCAATAGGACCACACAAAAAAATTCAAGGTAGCAGTGTACCACGGGGGACTGCCCTGCCGATATCAGCCATCTGACTTAAGCACAGGTTATATAGGAGAGCGGTCCACCACACCACCTCAGTTCTCCCACCAGAGACTGCACAGCCAGCTGAAGGATAACTGAGGAGGTTATTCTGAGAGCCAAAGAAAAGGCTGAAGCAGATGTGATAGAGGTGATGCCGGAGTATGTGGCGTTGTGTTCTTGGACTCTATAGAGCCTGGCGTCAGGTCCTCTGTTCTCCGCTCCAAGGATGGAGACTTCTTAGAGCCTTGCAGGTGTCATCTGCTCTGACTCCATGGAGTTCAAGTCTGTGGCTAAAGTGACCTGACATCGGTCCAGAGCCCTGGCCGACAACAGCTTAGAAGATGAGTGAGGCCTCTTCTGGCACTCGTGCTCATGACGCCTCTTGGTGTTGTTGGGCCCTGTTGTCTTGACAGATGATCCTGAGAGTACTGCCTTATAGGTGGTGGGCTCCAACCCACCGCCCGACTCTCAGAGTGGGACAACCTGCCTGACTTAAGCCCATGTGAGTGTTTGTGGGGCTGGATAGTCAGGGGAATGGAGGCCTTGCAAGGCCCCTGCTCTGAAGACTCCCCACCTGACGTCTGGGCAGAGGTGGGATGTTTCCTTGACAGTAACCCTGGGAGAGCAAGGAAAACCAGAGGGGTGGAGTCTGACCTCATGCTGGAGGTAGTACTCTTTGAAGAATGATGTGGGGACCTGGAGTGGGATTCTGACCTGGACCTGTCCTTGTCTTGGTGATGGTGCTTCCTGCTAGATTTCTCTCTGGGGGAGGTCCCTCTGGCCAAGGAAGAAGATGAGCTGTGTCCTGGGTGGATCTTCTGCATGGCGTCCACTTGTTGTTCTAGAAGATAGGCTTTCAAGGGCTTTAGGCAGGGGATAGAGGTGCAACGATTAAAGCTAAGGCAATGCAGGCAGTCGTTCGGCTTGTGATTGGGTCCCAGACACAGGAGACAGACCGAATGGCCATCTTTCACTGGGATCTGCTTGCAACATGTGTACTTAGATTTCTGCCACTCTATTGATGAAGTTGACGGGGAAGACATAAGTCGTGAAAATTAGACATAAAAAGATAACTGCTTGAAGCGCGAAAAATGGCAGTCAACTGGAAGTAGGAGGCTTCTGTGGAGCCAAAATACATGGGTCAATGGCAGGAAAAAACTGAGGTGGTGCTGAGGGACTGCCCCTTTATGCCATAGGTGACATCAGGGGCGGGACTGATGTTAGGGGGCTGTCCCCGCCATAGACTGCTAGCTAGAATTTTTCCGTGGGGTCCTAGTGCCTGGTAGCATAGTCCTGATGGTTATTGCCTGCTGCAAGAGCTCTCTCTTGAAGTGAGATTTGTCTATGCTTCTGTGAAATCAGGAACAAGAATTAAGCAGGTACAATATACAAGTTATTAAACAGTACAGTAGTGCAGCCCTAGAGGCACTTCTCATTGTATACCGTACAAAAGGTAGAGTAGGACAAAACCAGTGGTCTGTATTTAAGAGCCTCTATTGCAAATGAAGATACTGAAAAGAACACAGGTCCTATGCAGTATCCCACTAGTGACCCCCATGGATTCTAAATGCACCCCATTGATGACCACCTACTGCGTCCTTCCCCAGCCCATTTTCTGTTCCCATGGTCAGTTTGTCCACAATCCCCCATACCATCCAGCTTACTATTAGCTTTCCACATGGCACCAAATCAAAGGCCTTGCTAAATTCGAGATACAACATGACCACCGCTTAACCCCACTCAAGAAAGGGACCATGCTCAAGTTATGACTATGAATATAGCAAACAGCGTATTTATTGTACAAAAACAGTAGCACCCCTCCAAAACTCCACATCTACGTTTCACATTGCCCTTGACGCTTTTTCAAGATGTCATAAGCATTTTAAAACACACCTTATATAGCCCCATCATCACGTGATTCACATTTAATTACAAACATCATGAAAGTTCTCTTAAAGTGCCAAGTGGTAGTATCAGTATAAGCAATTTTTAAATCTTTAGAAGCAAAAATAAATTACATACCCCTATTACCAAAGAATGACAGATATGTACAATATATATCTATAAGTGCAATGTATATAAATTCTAGGGTCCTTATCAAAAGTACATATTAAAAATCTAGCAAATGCTGCCATAATTAAAAGTGCCAGGACCATATCCACATAAGCTGCAGAACTGGAAAACCATTTAACCATCTTTGACATCTATGAACTGCTCCAGTCTGGTTTTCGAAACAGGAATGGTACCGAGACAGTGCTGGTTCGGGTGCTCAATGATCTCCTGATGTCTAGAGAGCAGAAGAACTGTTCCATTCTCGTTCGTCTTGATCTCTCATCAGCCTTTGACACTGTGGACCATGGGGTACTTCTCGCATGCCTGGAGTTCATCTGTGGCCTGTCGGGTACAATCCTCAGTTGGTTTAGATCTTTCCTCACTGACAGAACTCAGAGAGTGGTGTAGGCGATAAATTCTTTCCGCCCAGTCTCTCTGTCATGTGGGGTTCCCCAGGGCTCGGTGTTGGCCCCCATGTTGTTCGCAGTGTATATGCTGCCCCTTGGAGACATTGTAAGAAGGTATGGGCTGAGGTTTCACTGCTATGCAGATGATACCCAGCTCTACCTATCTTTTGCACCCGATCAGGATAGAGCTCTCTCAGTCTTTAATAGCTGCCTCACCGAAATCCAGTGCTGGATGAATTCAAGCTGGCTGAAGTTGAACTCGGAGAAGATGGAGGCAATGGTTGTGGACTCTGGTCATAGGATAGAGGGGATGGGAGCTGGTTTTCCCTCAGGTTTATTGCTGGAAGGTGTCCAGCTCCCTACCTCTGAACTGGTGCAGAACTTGGGAGTGATTTTTGACAATGAGCTGACACTGCATTCGCAGGTGTCGGCAGTCGTCAAACTTTTCTTTTACCATCTTAGGAGCATCGCCAAGATTAAGTACCTTGTTCCGCCCACCGATCTGCCTAAGTTGGTCCATGCTTTTGTGACCTCATGGCTTGATTACTGCAACTCCCTTTATCTAGGGCTTCCCAGGGGTTGATATCCACCGCTTACAGCTGGTGCAGAATGCTGCAGCCCAGTTATTGATGGCTACATCTCGTGCCTGTCATATTTCGCCGGTGCTGCATGTTCTGCACTGGCTCCCAATCCAGTGGCAGATCACCTTTAAAGTTGGTCTCTTGACTTACAAAGCCCTACACGGAAAGGGTCCGGACTACTTGAAAGAGCTTTTGGTTCGCTACTGCCTTAAGCAATCTCTCCGCTCGACGGATGAGGGGTTGCTAGAGATTCTGAGGGTTTCTCTAAAATCTTCAGGTGCTCATGCCTTTATGTATGCTGCTCCAACCCTCTGGAATTCTCTACCCTGTCTGCTTCATCAGTGTGCATCCATGGAGGAATTTAAAAAGGTCTTGAATGCCTATTTGTGGTCGAAGATTTATTTTAATTAATTATTGTGATTTTAGGAGCTCAGATTATTATGTGTAACCCCCCTGCAAATGGGGGTTCCCAGAAGTCTTCCAGGAGCTTGCTTGAATGCTCCAAGCCTGAATGGTGTTTGGCGTTTAAGCCATTTATCTGTGAGTGCTTTTAGAGCCTCTGGTACTGTCTCTTTAAGAGCTGTCTGCCTGCAGACATAATTAATTTGGATGGGGGTCTGTGTGTTTCCCTGCTTGACTCCCACTCGAGCTATTGCCAATCGCCTCCATTTCTGCCATCGCTAGTGGGCAGAAGGAGCACTCTTCAAAGATGTAATTGTTTGCTTGTAACCTGTTAGAGTAATAATGAAATGCAGTTTGATTTGACCTGCTTTCTTGTAGCAAGGACAGTGCAGAGTAGCTCCCTCATGTTGGTTCCGAACTGCTGAATTGGACCAATCATGGTGGGATCCTTTAAATGGAGCCTGCTCTGGGCAAATCAGAACTTGGACTCTCCTCTGGAGCCTGCTGTAAGGGGATTGTAAGGGCAGTGACTCTGGGAAATGTAGTTTTGACCTTGGCGCCTTTTTCCACCAACAGGGGCAGTTTACTGTGAGTGACAGCCGGACCAGCCAACAGAATGGTGTGGAGCTAAAGGAAATGCACTGCTCTGGGACTGGAGAAGTTAGATCATTTTTGGCAGTGAAGAGACAAGGAGCTTTGTCCTTCTTTGGTGTATAGTTTTAGCGCGGGAAGCGCATGTAAGGCCCTACGTTTTCGGTCTGCAGCCTGTGCAAGCACCCGTTCAGACTGAATCCGACCTGTAGGAGAAGAAAGGAGATCTGAAGAGTAGAAACCAGGCCCACCCTGTAGAAGACTGGAGAAATTGCTGAATCGCGCTTGGTCTGTCAGGAACGGAAACTGCTGTGTGTTCTCCCGGGTATCGTGCAGTAATTGCAGTCGGGATAGAGAAGCAGCCTGCCTGGTATAGTACTTTCCTTTTACATATAAATGTGTGTAGTGCTTGTGGGGAATCGCGTTTCCAATCCCCTGTACAGTAAATAGAGTGCATGAAGCTGGACGTAAACCCCAACTTAATCCAGACTACATCTATTTGCTCTAAACTGCAGTGGGGTCCAGTCACAAGGACCTTGTCCACATGGTCTGCTCCTCCTGGCAATCCAGGACAATCTGCCTTCCATCCAGTTCCCAGCATTGAGTTTGTGAGTACAAAGCAGGGTAGCTCCTGCCATCTGTTTATCGAATTGCAAGTGTGTCATCTAATTGTTGCTTTTTCATTTTCACAAACTGAGCCTCTGCGGCTCTGGATTACAAATTCCGGGTATTGTGCAAGTGTTTCTTCGGCCACAGGGCCCCAACCAGCTGCACCAATCCTGGCTAGCTCCCCTTCCTGGGTACCCAGTGAAAGTGACAATTTGGGACTCTGAATATGTGCACAGTACTGTGATTATTAATGTGTTTAACCTAATTAACCTGATTTCCCGCTTCCATGTTACAGCTCCTTAAACAAATCAGATCTGTTGGTTTCAGCAAAGTTACACTGGCTGAGGTATTCGTCTATGTTAAAGTATTGTACTGTGGTATTTGCACTGTATCATCTTGTTTTCCAGGGGGTCCCCAGAGTCTAGTCGACAGAGCCAGACCTGGGGGTAAGTGTACATTGTGAAGCTATTCCTAATGCATTGTGTGGGTCACTAGTGGGAAGAAAAGGGGGTTACAGTGTCCCAGAGGGCTGTGACCAAGTTAGTTTAACTACTGCAAACCCTGACCTCTGGGTGGAGGTACCCGCCATTGGACCTAGGTCCCTCATCCTGTTAGTAGTTAAGCAGGCAAGGGTAGTAGCCCTTGGGATAGCGCCACCTAGGGGTTACATATGGATTTGTTTAATTTATTATATTGTAAAGTATTGTAAGGCGCCTTGAATTTAAGAAAGGCGCGATACAAATAAAGTTTCATTCATTCATTACAGAAAGAAGGGGAAGGGGGAGGAAAAGGGATAAAGACACACATATAAGGAAACAGCTACAAAATAAGGGAAAAGGGTCTCTCTGTACATACACGACTCTCTGTGCACACATGACTAAAGTATATGTACTATACTAATTGCACATTATCTAACCTATACTACTACACAATTGTCAAGACATCAGGTCACAAAATTATTCAATCAACTATATGACAATACAAGATTAAATCCCGAGTTATGGATGTTGAATGTATGCTGTCTCTGCCGTGTTCTGGGCCCTGAGCTATTACAATTCTCAGGGTTCTTAATTGCTGGACAGTCCTGCCAGGTAATAAAAAAGGTTGCGGGATAATATTACCAGTGTCCTCAACTTCTTCATCCATTTCAGACCCAGATGCACTTGTATAGGTGTCATCCTGATGAGTGTTTTTAAGGACTGGCTTAACTGAATTTACATTCTTTCCCCATTGAGGAATATGGCCGTGTTCGTAGCCCCTTTTGTCCCTTAAAAACCAGCATGTATTTGCATTTTTTGGCCTGAAAAAGGTATCTGTAGGAAAAAGGGGGGGATCTGGGCAATAGGTTAATGTGAAGGGAAACATATTGGCAATTCAGGTCTCGAGCTGGCACATTTCCAGGTTTGAATGGACATTTCCAGTTAGCATCCTATTTGAAACAGAAGTGAGGCCAAACATGTATTAGATGGGAGAAATGTATCTGATTATTCTATAAAGCCATAATGTGGCTTTTTTCAGAGAACTCTTTGAGTGGTTCTATTTGATACTGTATATAGCTAGTTTTACAAGAAAGTAACTATTTAGATATATGATACTGTACGTAACTCGGGATTTAATCTTGTATTGTCATATAGTTGATTGAATAATTTTGTGACGAGATGTCTTGACAATTGTGTAGTAGTGTAGGTTAGATAATGTGCAATTAATATAGCACATATATTTTAGTCATGTATGTACAGAGAGTCGTGTATGTACAAAGAGACCCTTCCCCTTATTTTGTAGCTGTTTCCTTATACGTGTCTTTATCCTTTTTCCTTCCCACTCCCCTTCTTTCCCTTATATGTATATGATCCTGGCACTTTAAATTAGGGCAGCATTTGCCAGATTTTTAATATGCACTTTTGATAAGGACCCTGGAATTTATATACATTGCACTTATAGATATATATTGTACATATTTGTCATTCTTTGGTGATAGGGGTATGTAATTTATTTATGCTCCTAAAGATTTAAAAATTGCTTATACTGATAATGTTCTGACGTGAAGCCTTTGTAAATGAGTCCCTGACTCAAAGGTTGCAATCCTAAAGTCTGTTAAATAAAATAAATAAATAATAGCACTTGGCACTTTAAGAGAAGGTTCATGATGCTTGTAATTAAATGTGAATCACATGTGATGATGGGGCTATATAAGGTGTGTTTTAAAATGCTTATGACATCTTGAAAAAGCGTTAAGGGCGACGCAAAACGTAGACATGGAGTTTTGGAAGGGTGCTACTGTTTTTATACAATAAATACACTGTTTGCTATATTCATAGTCATAACTTGAGTATGGTCCCTTTTTTGACTGGGGTTGAGCTGAGTTTCTTTGTCCTTTCATTCTGGTTCAGTTATGCTATGGCTCCCCCCGAACGAACTTGAGCTGTATTCTTTGTGTGCCTTTAATAACCACCACTTGGTTCCGGTTCCCCACCTTTATAACCCTATCAAAAAAGTCGATGAGATTAGTTTAGCAAGATCTGCCTACTACAAACCCATGCTACCTCCTGTCCTGCAACCCATTTGCCTCCAACAGTTCCACCTTAATCATGTTTGCTAGCAGCTTGCCTACAATCAAGGTTAGACTGATCAGTCTGTATTTTCCTAGTCATCACTGACTGTTGTGAAGCAGCACCAAATTTTCTACCCACCAGTCTGCTGGAACCAGCCCCATCTCCAGAGAAGAACTGAACAGATTTACCAACTGTGTTGCTAGTGCCTTCCCCACTTCCTTCAGCACCCTAGGATGCAACCTGTCAAGACAAAACACTTTGTGCACCTTCAGGATTTTGGGGCCCCTGAGCACCCCTTCTTCTGAGACCAGTCTCGACTCTAGTCCTTTCTCCACCTCTCTTTGGTCTGTACCCCATCCTCTGGTAGTGCTCTTCCTTCTCCAAGTAGAATATTAAACAAAAGTAATCATTCAGTATATCAGTCTTTTTTCCCATCATCCTCTTGCACCCATGTCCCTTGCTTCTTTTATAATCTAAAACAATATCCTGCTCCTTTTGTGAATAGGGGAAATTACTGCCCATGTTCCAGTCCCCTGGAACTACCTCTGTCTGTAAGGAGTCTTCAAAGATATCTGCAAAGGTCCAAGGGCCCAGTCAGAACCAACAAACTGATCAGAAAAAATAAAAAATTGGGGGGAGGGAGTTACTGGTGAGTTTCTCAGTATTTGAAGATGGATAAAAGCATTTATCACAATACCCTTCTCCAGGATTAAAGAGCTGTAGGGAAGTGTTTCAAATGCAGCTTTTTTTTATAAGTGCATTAGAAAACCAATGACCATGCAAGGTTTTTCTGCACAGAAACTACCCTGTTATTTAACAGCTGTACCAACTTGAAATTGTCAGAAAGCATTACAAGCTGATGTGAAGCAGCAATAAGCTCCTGCTAAAAAAAAGTGTAAAACTTGCAGGCTATAAGTAAAAAATGCAAAGTTCAGTGCATGTTTTATTTGTATTCATTCATTTAGTACTATTTATTAAGGAAGGTAAGCTGAGACAGAGTCCTGTTTTCAGCTTCTTTTTCAGAAGATACCATTTCAACCAAAAGACACAGAGTAGATGTGCTTTCTAAATGGTTTTGCTACTCCTGCTCCAAAGGACTGTTCCACAAAAAAAGTCATTTCAAAATGATTCGATTAGCTGATATCAGTACAGCCATTCTACAGGAAAAAATTGGTTGCTCACCTGTAACCATAGTTCTAGGAGTGGTATATAGTTCACATCCACACATTGGCAGTTCCTCTGGAAAGTGCTGATTCACTGGAAAGTCTTTAAGTTAAGCTTCTCCCACTACCCGTGTGGTATATCTCTCAGCTCCTCCTGTGATATCAGATCTTGCACGCTGGAAGCAGGGATCCATGTGCCACTTGCCAGGGAAGGTCGGTTGGGTGGTGTGGATGTGAACTATATACTACTCTAAGAACTGTGGTTACAGGTGAGTAAAAACAGGTTACTCACCTATAACAGTAGTTCTAGGAGTGGTATATGTTGTTCATCCACACTCTTTGGCATGTCCCTTTCCCCTTTAAATCTGGCCAGAAGTCTTCAAGTTGGCTCCTCCCACCCACCCGGGTGGTAAATACCTCAGCTCCACCCCATGATGCCAGATCTTAGCCCGCTGGAACAAGGTGGTGTACCTAAAGCCGGGGAGGTCAGGTGGGTGCGTGTGGATGAACAACATATACCACTCCTAGAACTACTGTTACAGGTGAGTAACCTGTTTTTCTCGGAGCGTAGATATGTTGTTCATCCACACTGTTTAGCAGACTCCTAGCAGTTCTCCAGGAGGAGGGAGGCAAGGTGCACACTGCCTAATTAGGAAACAGAGATTGGAGAACCGAGGTCCCAAAACCAGCATCCCGACGTGACTCAAGGTCGATGCGGTAATGGGTAATGAAGGTGTTTGCTGACTTCCAGGTAGCAGCCTGACAGAATTCATGGATAGGGATGTCCCTGGAAGCAGCCACCGATGCAGCAGTATGGCAGGTAGAATGAGCTCTTATCCCTCTGGGAGGCTCCTTGCCCGCCAACTCATAGCACAGACCTATACATGATGTAATCCATCTTGCAATGGTCTGTTTGGCTGCAGGTCTGCCAGAAGTGGCTTCAGCATAGATGACAAACAGCTGGAGAACCTCTCCCCAAATTTCTGCCATCCTCTCCTTGTAGTAGGAGAGAGCACGTCTAAGGTCCAGGGTATGGAGCCTGTACTCGGCTTCTGAGGTGTAGTTAGGGTAATATACTGGCAGAGTCAACACCTGATTAAGATGAAACTCTGAGACCACCTTCGGAAGGAATTTCGGGTTGGGGCGCAGGACAACTTTGTCCCTGTGAAACACCAGATAAGGGGAGGCCACCAAAAGCTCCTGGAGCTCCCCTGTCCATCTGGCTGACATGATAGCCACCAGGAAGGTGCTCTTCCACAACAAGTGTGAAAGCTCACACTTGTGCATGGGTTCGAATGGCTTTCCCATGAGCTTTACCAAAACCAGCAAGAGATCCCACGAAGGTGGAGGTTCATCCACTGGAGGGGATATGTGATCCAGGCCTTTGAAAAAGTGCCTGACCACGGCCTCCTGTGCCAATGTTGACTGCCCAGTAAGCGGAAATGGCTGCCAGGTGCACTCTAAGGGTCGATGACCCTAGACCCCCTTTGGACAGAGACCAAAGGTAGTCTAAAATGTTAGCCACAGAGCAGGATAATGGGTCCAGTCTCTTACCCTGACGTCATATGGAAAACCTTTTCCATTTGAAGGCATAACATTTCCTGGTCAATTCCTTATGAGATGCCTGCACAACTGTGTAGACATCCTCGGAAAGACCCAGAGCCTGGAACTCTAGCCGTTCAGGTACCAGGCTGTGAGGTGCAGGGATTGAAGGTCCGGATGGAATACCTTCCCCTGGTTCAATGATATCAGGTCCGGGCGTGTACAAAGCCGCTCCGGGGCCCTGCAGCTGAGGCTGAGGAGATCTGGATACCAGAACTGGTGGGGCCAATCTGGGACTACCAAGATCACCTTCGCCTTGTCCCTCCTCACCTTGAGTAACACCTTGTGGATCAAGGGAAATGGAGGGAAAGCATAGAGGAGGCCTGGGGTCCACAGCCTTGAGAAGGCATCCTCCTGCAGCGAGCCCTGCTGAGGGGAGCGGGCATGGTACAGCCTCAGCTTGCTGTTCTCCCAGGAGGCAAACAGGTCCACCAATGGTTTGCCCCAACGGGAGAACAGATTGTAAGCTACCTCTGGATGGATAGACTACTCATGGGATGTCTGGCCTATGCGGCTGAGAGCATCCACCAGTTGGTTCGAGACTCCTGCCACATGGATGGCAAGGAGATCTGCCTCCAACCAGCTGACAAGGGTCCAGATCTGGAGCGCCTCCTTGCATAGCAGAAGGGACAGCATGCTGCCCTGTTTGTTGAGGTAGTACATGGTCATGGTATTGTTCATCTGGACTTGAACCACTTGACCCCGGAGCTGAGGAGTGAAAGCTGACAGTGCCAGTCTGACTGCTCTGAGCTCCAACAGGTTGATGTGGCATCGGGACTCCTCGGGGTTCCAGAACCCGTGGGCTCTGTTGTCCCCCGTGTGGGCTCCCCAGCCCAAGAGAGAGAGGCATCAGTCGTGAGAACGACCGTCGGCTCAGGGTGGACAAACAGGATCCTTTCCTGCAGACGACCTGGAATGGTCCACCATTGGAGAGCATCCCACATCTTCTGGGTGACCGTGACCAGCTGGTTGAATTGACCCTGATGCTGAGTCCACTGAGTGACTAGCTCCCACTGGAGGGAGTGCATGTGCAATCTGGCCCAACAGACCACTGAGGTACACACTGCCATGTAACCCAGAAGGCGCAGGACATCCCGGGCAGGGCGCAAGTGCCCAACCAGAAATGAATGGGCAAAGGAGGAAAGAACCTCCGCCCTGTTCGCCAGGAGCCGAGCTCTGGCTTGACAACAGTTGAGCTCTGCCCCGATAAAGCCCATCACCTGAGAGGGCATGAGTTCTGACTTGGCCTCGTTGATCAGGAGGCCTAATTGGGAACAGGTTCGGAGGGCCAGATCCCTGGACCTTTCCACCTCCTGCAGGGAGGAACCCTCCAGGAGCCAATCATCGAGGTAGGGGTATATCCAAACCCCTTGATGCCGTAGATGGGCCGCCACCACTGCAATGCACTTGGTGAAGACCTGAGGGGCTGATGACAGGCCGAATGGCATGGCTTGGAACTCGTACAGGGTCCCTTCCACCCTGAAGCGGAGGAACTGCTGGTGGGGTGGACACATTGGGACATGGAAAAACATGTCCTGTAGATCCAGTGAACAGAACCACATGTTTCTCTCCAGAGATGGAATGATCTGATTCGGAGCTACCATCCAGAAGGTGCGAGACCTGAGATATTGATTCAAGTCGTGGAGATCTAGGATGGGGCACCAACCCTCCATCTGCTTGGGCACTAGGAAGTACCTGGACACAAAGCCTGCGTCTGTAGGAGGATCCAGCACTGGAGCTACCGCCTCCTTGCTAAGGAGCTGAGCAATGTCATCCCGAAGGACCAACTGAGTGCAAACTGAGATCCTTTCCTCCTGAGGGGCATGGGCTTAGCAGGGAGGGTACTGCTCGAATTCTAGAGGCAGTCCCCAACCGACCACTTCCAGGACCCACCTGTCTGAAGTGATACTGGACCAGGTGGAAAGAAAGTGGTGGAGCTGGCCTCCCACGGAAGGACCCAGAACTGGCATGACAGGTGTAGGAGTGGCCACCCCTGACCCATCACTGAGCAGGCTTAGAGGAGGAAGCGGCTCCTGGACTGGCACCTCGGCCTCCTTTGCGGGGCTGCTAGGGATTCTGCTTGGGTCTGAGGCACCAAACTTGAGCCTGCTGTTGCTGCTGGTGCTGCTGACCTCCCTGGAAGGAGGGCTGTCTATCCACAGGAGAAGAGTGCCTAAAAGGCTTCTTCTTGTGCTTCTGCTGTTTCTTGCCTGAAGAACCCTTTGCAGAAGTGGTATCCAAGGTGGCACTGGATTGCTCTATGCACTGGAGGTGACCTGCCACTCCCGGACCGAAGAAATTGGTGCCAAGGAAGGGCACGTCAGCTAACTTGTGCTGAGTATCCGCCCGGAAAGAGGATAACCTCAGCCAGGCCCTGCGGCGAGTGGCCACTACGGCTGCTAGTGAGCAGGCACAGAAACCTCCAATAGCCAAGGCCATCTGGAGCTGCTGTTTTGCAACAGCATGGCCCTGGTCACAGACCTGCTTAACCGTGGTATGCATGTCTGCTGGGAGATGAGGGAGGACTTCATCTAGTGACCCCAAGAGGGCGTGGGAGAAGTGTTCCATGATCACTGCTGAGCTGGCCTGACGAAGGCTCAAGGATGAGGCCGCATACACCTTCCGGGCAGAATGGTCCATATTCTTGGACTCCTTGTCCAGAGGGCGGTCAGTATCCGCTGAGCTACCCAAGCGTCTAAACACAGAGGCAGTCACAAGGCTCTTGGACGAGGAATGCTCTGTGAAACCCACCAAGGACCCCATGGGTACAGTGTACTTGTGAGCCATGTGGGCAGACGGAGCCAGGCAAGATGCAGGGTGCTGCCATAGCTCAAGGGCTGGGCCAACAATGGCTTTAGCCACTGGGAAGGCCTTCATCTGGGTATTCCCTCCTCTTAAGGATATCCATGAGAGGATATTCCGCCTTCTTTTGGATAGGCTCCAAGGGCATACCGGTTGACACTGAAATAAGGCGGAGGATGCCCTGGAAAGAGGAAGGACCTTCCTCCAAGCCTGTCACTGACAATTCATCATCGGGGTGTGAGTGTAGACCAGTGGTATCCAAGTCCGAAGAGTCAGGATATAAGGGTCTCCCGCCTATGTCCCCTTCAATACGCCGAGGGCGATTGAGGACAACAGTGATGGACAGACAACAGGGCAGGCCCGTATCTGTCTGGTCCTCTTTTGAGGGAGCCCCTTCCTGAGGCTGCTTAGATGGTGGCTCCACCAAAATTGGTGGGGAGACCAGAACAGGCCGAACAAGAATGCGTGCCGGTCCTACCGGAGGAAGAACCAGAGTCTTCGGTTCCAGAGGGGTCGGCGTCAGCCTAAGAGGCTGGGGCCAAGTAATGGCCGGTGTAGCTGGCTTATGACCGGTCAGAATTAGCTGTTGCCACATAAGATACTCATAACACCAATGGAGCTTCCGTCGAAGTCTCTCCTTGTCCGAGGAGGATGAGGATCGGTGGCGACACCTCTTCCGAGAGTGTTTGTGACCTTTTTTCATTTTTTTGGCCGAAGGGGTCCTGGTCCTCGATCGAGACCGATGGGGTCGGCTTGTTCGATTGGGAGAGGCCAGAGTCAGTGAAAACCGAGGTTCTGGCTCCTGTCCCTCGATCGGGATACCCGAGGGCTGGGTCTTCGCCGGGAAGGAAAGGATAGGTGTCCTCTCCAAGGAGTCAAGCACTGGGGTTGGGCGACAACGGCTTGATCGGCTTCTAGAGATATCTCAATGGTTCGCCATTTCCTTGGCCTCAGTGCCTTGGCCTGACGGAAGGTTCAAGTCAGCGCCGAGGAAGCAATCTCGACTCAGGCTGAGACTGCGAGGTCCTGGGAATCAGACCTCTCATGGTCCCAGGAACGTCTTCTCCGAGAAGAAGACTTAGGGTCCTTGTCCCGTTTTCTAGGGTGGGAGGAGTGCATGCCCAAGGGCACCTCACCCCTGGTGAGGAGAGACTGGCACAGCTCCCAAAAGGATCCTGTGAAGGTAGAGCCAAGGTTTAGCGGCACGAAAAAGTCTCGGCTGGCAGAACCTTGGGCAGCTTCTTTTTCAAATGCCACCATCTGGTCAAGCTGCTTGGCAGATCCTGCGGCCACTGAAACCGCCCACCTTTCCTCCTTCAATTTTGCCGGTGGATTGTGAAGCTCTGGTCTCCTCAGCTTAAGGCACACCTTGCAGTCATCCAGAACGTTGGGATGGAAGGCCAAGCAGATGATGCACGAAGAGGTGTCATGCACGACACCCAAACAATAGACACACGAAAGGTGGGGATCGGTGCGCGACATTTTCTGTCCACAGGGACACCGGCGAAACCCGTGGGATGACTTGTCCTCCATGTCTGATGCGCTTGGATCGGAATCATAAACTTGTACGAGTTTCAAAGAAAGTGACTGTAGTGAAAACCGTCGATTAGTATCCAGGGCCTATGATACTGCAGAAGTAGCATGAGGGAACCTGAATCTTCCAGTGGAAAGGAAGATCTGGCGTCATGGGGCACAGCCAAGGTATTTACCATCTGGGTGGGTGGAAGGAGCCAGCTTGAAGACTTCCGGCCAGATTTAAAGGGGAAAGGGACATGCCAAAGAGTGTGGATGAACAATATATCCATGCTCCTAGAACACATTTTTCTAGGGGTGGGGATATAGTTCATTATCCACAAATTGGCAGCTTCCAGCAGTTCTCTGGGAGGAGGGGGAAAGGTGCACACCCTTATTTGTTGAACAGAGACTGGAGAACTGAGGTTCCAAAAGCTGCATCCTGACGAGGCTCTACGTCAATGCTGTGAAGGAAGATGATGGTGTATGCTGACTTCCAGGTGACAGCCTACAGATCTCCTGTATGGGTATGTCTCTGTAAGCAGCCACCAAGGCAGTGGTATGTCTGGTGGAATGAGCCCTGAGTCCTATGGAAGGCTTCCTACCAGCCAACCCATAGCAGAGGTAGATGCAGGATGTTGTCCCCCTGCCAATCATCTGCTTTGCTGCTGGTCTTCCAGGCTCAGCTCCTGCATATGTCACAAACAGCTGGTGAGCCTCACCCCAAACTCCAGCCATGCACTCCTTATAATGACAGAGCACTCTCCACAGGTCCAGAGTATGGAGCCTGTGGTTGGCCTCCAAAGAAGGGCTAGTAAAATATACCAGGAGGTTCATCACCTGGTTAAGGTGGAACTCCAATACAAACCTGCTGCAGAACCTTTGGGAGGGGGTGAAAGACAACCTTGTCCCTGTGGAAGACCAGATAAGAAGACTCCACTGAGAGCACCTGGAGCTCACTAATCCTTCTGGTTGGCATGATGGCCACAAAACAGAACAAGGAGGCAACACTGCTGAGTGTGCTAAAGGATACGACTAGAACTAATAGAAACAAATCCAGCACCACCAACCGTCAAATGCCAAATAAAGGTACCAAAACAGGGCTAATCTGTTTCAAACCAACCCTCCAGAGAGTCGTCCCTATTGGGGATGTCTGTGAGAGGGTACTTGCCTCTTTTCTGAACAGACTCCAGAGGGACAGACATAGGCTCTGAAATGAGCCAGAGAAGAGCCCAAATGACACCTGCCCATGGCCTCCACTGACATGCGGTCGAAGGTACATGTTCTTGACAGCATGGGTGAGCATTTCAACCATCCGAGGATTCTTCAAAAATGGCCCTTGACCGTTTAACACCATGGACCACCTCAGAGTCTTCTGACTGAGTAATTTCTGACAGCTGGCCTGTCTAGCCAGCCACAGCATGGGATTCATTTATCAGGGCTCCCACCAAGGGCTGCAAAAGAGATGGCTCCACCTGCAAGGGTGGTGAGCCAGGTGCTCGAGACATCTATCAAAGATGGACCTGCATGGGTATGACTGGCACCTGCCAGTTGACCACAGGTGTCGGGGCAGAGCCCTACCCCACCCACAAAGGCCCACTGCTGCAAGAGGAGTTCCGCATAGCACCGCCACATCTGGTAGCAGAGTCTCTCCTCATCCAAGGACATGGAGGTTGAGGATCACTGACAGCGACACCTCCAAGTCACACCTCGACCAAGAGCTCAACCTCGACCATCAACCTGAGGGCCGACATCGAGGAGAAGCCACCAAGGGTTCATTGTGAACCATATGCTGAGGTGCGTGGGGAAGTACCAACTTTGGTGGCATGACCACTGGTGGAGACTGTTCCTGAGTGGAGCTGGTCAGGGACACTGACCTGTCCACGTCCTTTTGAGGACTGGGAAAAGGGGGGTCTTGTGGATCAATTCCTCATCGCTCTCCTCCAACAACTTTTGAGGACGTCAAGAAAGATCTTGAAAGCTGGTGTCAAGGTGGACAAGCCCAACTGGAGTACCATGGAGCTTTTGACCTGGCCCTCGAACACAGAATTTTCAACCAGAGTCAAGTGCTCGACCTGATTCAAGTGGTTGGGGGAGTTGAAAAAGCGAAAGGACCATGATCTCTCCCTATCTCATGACCGGCAATGCTCGTGTTTCCTACCATAATGGGCAGGGCTCTTCCCCATGGCCTGGAGGGTCCGATGCATCTGTTGAAATTCTCCAGTGAAGGACACTCCAGCGCAGGCCCCAGCTGGGAGCACCGCCAAGGCCAATGAGGTGCCTAATGCAGCAGTAGCCACCGCTACTTCCTAGGTATCAAGCTGGGCAGCAGACCCTGCCACTGAAGAGGCCTGCTTGCAGCCTTTCAGCCTAAGCTTCAGGTACCTATCTACTGGCCGGCTAACAAGAAACCAGGCCACGTGATCCTCCAAAGAGGAAGGGAGCATGGCTTGGCATAGGCCACGGCCCGAAAAGTCACATGCAGCCCCCAAACAGTAGACGCAAGACATGTGTGGGTCCATCCGCGACATTTTTGGTGGCACGTGAGGCAGGGAGCTGGCTTTGCTTCCTTATGTTCCATCTTCCATCTGCGAGGCTGGAGCCAAACTGAGGAATTCAAGATATCAAAGGAAAAACCTAAATATCGTCAATGGTGGACTTGGTAGCCTACAACCCACAGAGCTGTAAAGGAGGTGACCAAACTCTTCCAGCAGAAAGGAAGATCCAGCATCACGGGTGGAGCCAAGGAATACACCGACTGGGTGGTGGGAGGAACTTAGCTTAAAGATGTTCTGGCAAATCAGCAGTTTCCAGTGGAACTGCCAATCTGTGGATAGTGAACTATATCCATGCCCTTAGAACACTGTTTTTCCTCCTAAGGGACACTGTAAAGAACAACTTTAGCTGCCAAGAGGTAGCTCACAGCAAGAAACTGATTGGAAAGGCCCTACGCCTTGCATTTGTGGCACCTGTAGTATCAGCTTCTAGTTGAATAGTTGCCCTTACAATACTGCCTCTCACAGAAACCAAACTGAAGAGATAAACATTAGCACTCAACTTACCCTTTCTCCTTTGGATCCCCGTTCTCCTGGTTTACCTGGCAAACCCTGCAATCAAACACAGAAAAAAAAACCTAGTGATAAGATAGCAAGATAGCAATATAGCAGAATTGTACCATGTATCTTCTTAACCTATTGCTGTAAAAACTATACAAACTGAAAGGAGAACAGAACGTAAAATATGTAGTGCTCGTTAGGTGGCAGTGTTGCACTATTTCTCATTTTAAGTACCAAAATAGCTATTAAGTTCTTACATGAAAGTTGTAAAAGTATTTTACTTACTCATTAAGTGAATCGCAGGAATGATTTTATGAAGATGGCCATATTTCATGACAACTTTTGAATTTCCAACATACAATGAAAATGTAATGTACATTTACAAAAAGGGATTGCTCATGGATCTCATGGCCATCTGGACATCATGAACATAGGTATGTGCAGTAAAGCATGGAAGTAGGTGGGGCGTCAGTGCCACTGTCTTGTCAAACTGTGCCACAAACACACGCGTTATGTACGGTAAATAAAATTAGGAATTTCAAACGCACTTCTGTAAAGTAGCTACACACAGATACATAACTTTTAAGCAGTAAGGCACATGGGGAAGTGTTACTGTGAGGTACGCTCCCCCCACCTGCCAAGTGGTTTCCCACTGGAGTGGGGTGCCCCCTTCCTTCAGCTCTGTGTACAGGCTGAGGTGAACTGGGGAAGGGAGAGTGGTCTTCATAACATCAATGAGTGAAGATACTGTTGGAAGACTAACAGAGAATCCATTTGGAGCTAATTCTGCCACAGTGGCTCTTGCTAATGATACACAGTAGGTATTCTGTGCATTTTCTGTTGGATTTGTGTTATTTTTACTTGTCTGACTATCTGCAGAGATCACAATGAGTCCATGGTGGCTGAGAGGTGACAATAACTCATAGCATTTTACATATACTGTACCGATACACAAAATTACAGTACCTCGAGACAGAAAAAGGGCTGCACTCAATAGTGCCCTTTATAACATTACACCAACTTACAGGCATTGAAGTGCATATCAGAGACAATATCTCCTACATGTTGCTTCCTATGAGCATTCGGAGCTAACGGCTCCTTCCTCAGGGGGGCAAAGGTACAGCACATCACTTATTTCATACACAAGCCATGAAGGCACATGGCTCTTGTTTCTTGGTGCTAACAGAGACCTCGCCATGACCAGTGAATGGGGACGGCAGTATAGCCTAGAGGTTTGAGTAACAAGCTGTGAATGAGCTTGGTACATCCAGTCAACCTGGGTTTGATTCCCACAACCTCCACTTGCATACTGTGTGAATCTGAGTAAGTCATGTAACCTCCTTTGTGCTCCCAGGTCACCCCTGAAAACAGGCACTTATGCCTAGTGAGCCGTACCTGGTTACCGAAGAATTTAAAAAAAATCAAAAAGTAGAAGGGAGCAAAGAATATGTGCCTCTATCCTATTAAAGCAGTTACAAAATTGATTAATGGGCTCAAAACTGATCCTCAATGACAGTTGACCTAGCATATCTCGCTAGCAATAGGTAGAGTCCCACTTTCTCAGATCTGTCAGTGTTAAGACACAGAGAGGTGATTATCACTGAGCAGTCAGAATTTAATCCTTTCTCCCTTACCATCTGTCAAGTCTGGGTGTAAGGACTGAAATGACCTTATACAGTATGTGACTGGGGATTTGGTCATGGATTGGGGGGGGCTTTGAAAAGATGATGCCTTGTGAGAGTGGCTGACAGGAGACAGACATGTTAAACTGCAACAACTGGGTGTTGGACCTGTTGCCACTCCATCATAGACTCATAGACAGGTGGTCAGGGGAGAATATATTTACTGTACAAGGACCTTTGTCTCATCTATGAGACTTGGGGGGGAGGCAGGGTACATAGATAGGTGGGGTACTTTGAAAAGATGGTACCTTGTGGGTGGAGGATCTGACAGGAATCTAGACATGCTAAACTCCACCAGCTGGGAACTGGAGGTGTTGCCACCACATCCTAGATTGGAGGCCAGTGGGAAAAGACATTTATTGAGATCCTGTCTGCCTGTTATGGTGGTTGTCCTTGTGGATGTTAAAGATTGCTTGACCACAAAAGGAGGGCAAAGAAGGAAATACTTCCTGTTTTTGGCTTCACTCGGGGGTGGGGGGGATAGAGATGCAAAGTGACTGATACAGAACCAGCTTAAGCTGTTCATGGATTAATGGATGGGGACATTTGGCCAGGCTTAAACTGTAACAACTGTCATGTAATGTTAAAAAACATAGGCTGTAGAGAGCTATGGAGTACTACAACACTAGATAACCCTCAACTTTACTTAAACAGCGTAAGAGAAAGAATAAAGGATGTAGCAATGCAAACAGATTTCAGTGACATACATGAGCTGGACTCTACCGGTATATATTCAAGTATCAAACTGAACTGGGGCAAGAAAAATATTTAGCTCTGTGTGGGAACAATACACACAGAAAAATGTTATGTAAAGTAAGGTTAGCTTGCTTGGGAAATATTTACTATAATCTAAACAAATGTTACTATAAAATGCGCAATGGAGGTTGCTCTTGTCAGATTATTTCAAAACCAGATATTATGCTTATTTTATTTGTTTGTAAAAATTGGTCTGAACAAAGGGAAACATGTCTTGACTCCTTGCTCCCACAGGATATTGTTAAGCATGATAAGCTCTACAAAAGTCATATACTAAAAATGGATTCTATAAAGTTGATGTTTGGATTAGCAAAATTATTTTTTGAATAACATTATTACTTAGTGATGTAAGTGAATGCAAACTTTAATAGAGTATATTTATTATGTATCAAATCGTGTACAAAGTGGAAGATGTGTTGTTATTTATAGAGTGTAACAAACTGTTGTTTTATACATTTTTTACTCACATAAACTAAACTGAACTGTTGACGAATTAGTGGATAGGGGAAATTTGGCCAGGTTTAAGATGTTGACTGATTAGTGGATAGAGAAAATTTGACCAGGCTTAAACTGTTGATGGATTAGTAGACGGGGACATTTGGCCAGGTTTAAGCTGTTGATGGATTAGTGGATAGGGGAAATTTGGTCAAGTTTAAACTGTTGATGGATTAGTGGATGGGGGAAATTTGGTCAGGTTTAAACTGTTGATGGATTAGTGGATGGGGGAAATTTGGCCAGGCTTAAGCTGTTGATGGATTAGTGGATAGGGGAACTTTGGCCAGGTTTAAGATGTTGACTGATTAGTGGATAGAGAAAATTTGACCAGGCTTAAGCTGTTGATGGATTAGTAGACGGGGACATTTGGCCAGGTTTAAACTGTTGATGGATTAGTGGATAGGGAAAATTTGGCCAGGTTTAAGCTGTTGATGGATTAGTGGATAGGGGAAATTTGGCCAGGCTTAAGCTGTTGATGGATTAGTCGATAGGGGAAATTTGGCCAGGCTTAAGCTGTTGATGGATTAGTGGATAGCGGAAATTTGGCCAAGCTTAAACTGTTGATGGATTAGTGCACAGGGGAAATTTGGCCAGGTTTAAGCTGTTGATGGATTAATGGATAGGGGAAATTTGGCCAAGCTTAAGCTGTTGATGGATTAGTGGATGGGGGAAATTTGGCCAGGCTTAAGATGCTGAATGATTAGTGGATAGGGGAAATTTGGCCAGGCCACTAGGTAAATTCCTCTACTCTTTTTAAGAAGTGCCATAGGTTCTTTAAGATCCACCTGAACAACAATAAGAAATAGAAAGATGCAACCTTGGTTTAATATGCCATCTGAAAGACGAGACCTCAGACAGCACAGTGTCCCTCAAACACCATGTTGGGTTATAGGTATGGCTACTTTTAACCAAGGAGAGAGTTCCCCCCGAAAAGCTTCCAACACCACTTCTTATAGCACCTGGTGTTCAGTGGAAGTCTCCTAGCCTACTAGTGACCATTCCCACCCTGCTGAGATTCCGAGATCAGATGGGATCAGTCTCTCAGGTGATAAGGCTGCAGGCCGCATATATTTTGTTACATACTCTTTTGAATCCCAATCATGCTTGTGCTGTTCATTTTTTTTTCCAAATCTACATGCTCACCATGTTGGATGTTTACATTTTATTGCCTGAGTTAGCCTTGATGTTCCCAGTGTCCCATAATGTCAGGGAACAGTGTCTATTGCATGCTAGTTCACTTTGGCTACACCAAAGTGCTTTTAAACCATAGGTGTTCAAATACAGCTGAAAACATTAATGAAAACCTTGAGGCAGTTGTATTTAATTATGATCACCAATAGGTATTTCAAATCTTTCAAAAACAATGCTGTAGCCAGTGACAATGGATGGAAAAGAGGCATCTTGCAAGCCGGGACACAAACAGAGATCTACAGTGGGACAAAATTGTATACTCTAGGAACAAACTTTTCACATAACATGAAATACTGCCTTCAATGTTTTCCTTTCATTTGTTAGGGCAAGAAACCCATTCAAGGCGAGCTGCAGTGCTTGGCTTTGAACAGTTTATCAGGAAGTAGCAAAAAATAAAAAACAACAAGCACTTTTGTTGCATCACCTGAGCAGAAAACATGACTGAATTCACCACTGGATGCACTTCACTTTCTGTTTTTTCCAAACATGTGCAACGGCAAACAATACAGTGTAGTCATGCCAAAATGTGCAATTATATCAACCATGAGTCCCAGATGCTTAAAGGCGCTGTCGCCTGATATTTTGGCCATCTGCACTTTTTCTGAGGTGACTCTCTCCTGTAAGGGACTGCCATTTAGAGCAATCCTGATGTAGCCAGGAGTGCACCAGCACAACCGTCTATAATTAAAGTGGCAGTACATATACATGAATAGTGAATTAAAACAGTAAACCAATTCTTTAAAATGTCATTGGTACATCTGTTTTTTAGTGTTTGCTGTTGCACATGTTAGGAATAAATGGAAGGCTAAATGCATGCAATGTGAATCTTGTCCTCATTTCTACTGAGATCATGCAACAGAAGTGATGCTTAGGTTTACACTAGTAGGACAAGTGAATGCAGCTTTTTTTTGTATCTCCTATTTTTCCATCTCTGTCTTATTTTAGCAGAAAAAGGCCCAGCTGAGATTCACAAATAAAACAAAAAGGGTTAAATTAAATGCAAACCAAAGCAACCGTGGATGCAAATCTGGACGGTAACTTAAAAACACCAAAGGAATAACACCAGCAAGCTAGCTTGGTGCAAAAAAAAAAAGAGAGAATTATTGCTGAAAAGCATCCAGAGAGATGATAACATTGAGCCAAAAAAAACAGCACTTCAAGGCTGCACATCTGTTCCTCTGAGAATTGTTTTGTTTGGTATTGTCATCTTTATGGAGATTTTTCCACAAGTATTAAGTTCCTTTTCAACATCATGCTGGCTCGCCTGATTGCTTTCTTTGATTTCTTCAAATACGATGTGTGCTGGAAACTGAAAATAAAGGTAGGATCAACATTTCAGCCTTTGCTCTTCACAGGACTGATCTCCAAATCTACTTACTTTTTACTTTTCCCATTCAGCATTATTCCTGAAGTCCCAATGGCTGAAATGTCGACTCTAACCTTATTTTCGTTTTCATAGTGCTTTTACTCGAATCCTTCCGATTCATTTGTAGCCCCACTCTGTCTTGTTTTTATTCTTACATCCTGAGATCTACATCTCCTTTCTGTGGGAGCGCCAGAGCTCAGCAGCAGCATACCATCCAGCTGTGGTGTAGTATGAAGTGCTTAAGATGTGGAAGACCTCCTCTAAGGGAATATGATCCTAACAGCAGAGCATCATGCTTTAAATGAACATAAAGTGAAAAAAAAAATAATAGAAAAGGTTTTTGTACTCACGTCTTTGCCTGTTGGACCTTTCTCTCCTGCAACACCCTGGAAAGCAAAACCAGCATTATATCCACAACAATGTATGACTTCATTACTCTCATGATGTCATGATCACTACATCCACAGTAATGTAATGTAAGGCTTCACTGCTTTCACAGTAATGAATGAATCACTACATCCAAAGTAATGCGAGTCTTCCCTAGTTTTATAAATCATGTAAGGATCACTGCCACCACAATAATGTGAGGCTTCACTACAATCATGATTTTGAAAAGATCACTACATCTGCAATTATTTAAGACTTCACTACTCTCGTGATACTGTAAGGATCACTACATCTACAACTACAGTATGTAAAGATTACCTACTGCCATGATACTGCAGGCATCAGTTCTGTATATCTACAATTATGTTAAGACCTGACTACTGTCATGATGTTGTAAGAATCACTACATCTACAATTATATAAGGCTTCCCTACTGCCATGATACTGTAGGGATAATTTCTGTATATCTACAATTATGTAAGACTTAACTACTGTCATGATATTGTAAGGCTCACTACATATACAAATGCGCTGCTCTGTATGTACCCTTCTTTCTGTATTACCTGTATTATCTGTTTTATTTATATTATTCTGTATTTTCTACCATTGTTGACGAGGTACCTTTGGAAATGAGCCCTTGGCTCAAAGGTTGTAAACTGATTGCTTTATAAATAAAAAAAAAAAAAAAAATTTTGCAAGGCTTCACTACTGTCGTGATAGTGTAACGATCACAACATCTACTATAACTGTAAGAATTCACTGCTGTCACAATTAGATAAGAATCAGTACAATACATGTGAATCATTTAATATGTGACTAGACCATGCTGATATATAAGGGATATGCGTGGGCGCCTGTGAGATAACAAGGTTATTTGTACAGTTGCCTGTGACCTCAAGTAACCTCACAAGTGGCAAAGCCACGAGTGAGGGTTACAAGTGGCCATAGGCAACTGTACAAATAACTTCATTATCCCACAGGTGCCCCTGCATATTTGATTTATGCAACAGGATTTTTTTGGGGGGGGAGTCAGTTTTGTTATATTTTCTTTTTTCCTTGAGTTCCTGCCCCCGTGTTTTTTCTGTGCCTGGTTGCTGTGTTTGGTTTGTAGATGATGTCATGGCATACACACTGATTGGTGGAGCGAGTAGGTGATGTCATGGTAACTCGCTGATTGGTGGAGTGAGCAGATTTTTAAAAATGTAAAGGAGACATAGCAGTCCTGTTTAGCGAGTGTGGCTGGTCAGAAACTGGGGTACAGAGTGGGAGAAAGCTTGTCCGTAGTGCTTGAGTTACAAAAAAGGCACATTTAATTTTGTCTTTCATGCTGGAGTCAGAAGCAGAAACAGAGAAGCAAAGTTGGAGAATAAGACTGCAGGAGGAGAGTGCAGTGGTAGGGGGGAGATGGACAGATATGTTGCGAGTAGCTGAGAAAGGGGGAAAAACTGGCTTTTTTCCTTAGAAGGTGTTTATTTGGTACCAGTTTGTGGAGGGTGGGGAATGTGGTTAGAGTGTGCATTTTGTGAGTCTGTAGGATCGTGATAGCTTGGATTGTAAAGCGCACTGTGAGAAGGTGAAAGTGAAACTGGGAGGTAGTGCTGCTGAGAGGGCAGCACAGGTGGTGGTGGTGAGTGATGTAGTCACTGTGTTGATAAATGGGTGATGGTGTAATCACAATGGGAATAACTTGGAGTTATTCTCATAGTGATTGCGTCACCACCCATTTATCCACACAGCGACTCAGATAAAAACAGGTTAGTAACCTGTAACAGTAGTTCTAGGAGTGGTATATGTAGTTCATCCACACTCTTTCGCATGTCCCTTTCCCCTTTAAATCTTGCCAGAAGTCTTCAAGCTGGCTCCTCCCACCCACCCGGGTGGTATAACCCTCGGCTCCACCCCATGACGCCAGATCTTAGCCCGCTGGAAGCCAGGTGTTGTGCGTCTGCAGCCAGCGAGGTTGGGTAGGTGCGTGTGGATGAACAACATATACCACTCCTAGAAATACTGTTATAGGTGAGTAACCTGTTTTTCTAGGATTGTGGATATGTTGTTCGTCTACATGCTTTGACAGACTCCTAGCAGTTCTCCAGAAGGAGGGAGGCAAGGTGCACACCCCCTACTTAGGGAACAGAGTTTGGAGAACTGAGGCCCCAAAACCAGCATCCCAGCCTGACTCAAGGTCAGTGTGGTAATGGGAAATAAAGGTGTTTGCTGACTTCCAGGTATTAGCCCGGCAGATTTCCTGGATAGGGATGTCCCTGGAAGCAGCCACCAAAGCAGCGGTATGGTGGGTAGAATGAGCTCTTATCCCTTTGGGAAGATCCATGCCCGTCAGCCTATAACACAGACAGATGCAACATGTAATCCACCTTGCAACTGTCCATTTTGCTGCAGGTCTGCCAGAAGCGGCTTCAGTGTAGGTGACAAACAGCTGGCGAACTTCTCCCCCAATTTCAGCCGTCCTCTCCTTGTAACAGGAGAGCGCTCTTCTTAGGTCCAAAGTATGGAGAATGTACTCAGCCTTCAAGCTGTAATTAGGGTAGTAAACCAGCAGAGTTAACACCTGGTTAAGGTGAAACTCTGACACCACCTTCAGAAGGAATTTTGGGTGGGGGCGCAGGACAACCTTGTCCTTGTGGAAGACCAGATAAGAGGAGTCCACTGAAAGTGCCTGGAGCTCCCCTGTCCTTCTGGCAGATATGATAGCCACCAGGAAAGCCATCTTCCATGACAAGTGTGACATGGCACACTTGTGCATTGGTTCAAATGGCTTGCCCATGAGCTTTGCCAGTACCAGCAGTAGATCCCATGGAGGTGGAGGTTCACGCTCCAGAGGGGATATGTGATCCAGGCCTTTGAAAAAGCACCCAACCACTGTCTCCTGCACCAACGTTGGCTGACCGGCCCGCGTCCAGTAAGCAGAGATGGCTGCCAGGTGCACCCAAAGGGTCAATGACCGAAGACCCCCTTTAGAGAGAGACAAAGGGTAATCGAGAATGTTAGCCACTGGACAGGAAAGAGGGTCCAGGCCCTTTCCCTGACACCAAATGGAAAACCTTTTCCATTTGAAGGCATAACATTTCCTTGTCGATTCCTTTCTGGATGCCTCCACCACGGTGAGGACATCCTCGGAAAGACCCAAAACCTGGAACTCTAGCCGCTCAGGTAACAGGGCTGTGAGGTGCAGGAACTGAAGGTCCAGATAGTATACCTTCCCCTGATTGAGAGAGATCAGGTCCGGGTGAACTGGAAGCCACTCCAGGGGCCTGCAGCTGAGGCTGAGGAGATCTGGATACCAGAACTAGCATGGCCAGCCTGTGGCTACCAGAATCACCTTCACCTTGTCCCTCCTCATCTTGAGGAGCACCTTGTGGATCAAGGGAAATGGAGGGAAGGCATAGAGGAGGCCTAGGGTCCATGGCCTCGAGAAGGCATCCCCCTGCAGTGAGCCCTGCTGAGGGGACAGGCATGAAGCAGCCTCAGCTTGGTGTTTTCCCTGGAGGCAAATAGTCCACCATCAGTCTGCCCCAGTGGGAGAACAGGATTGTAAGCTACCTCTGTAAGGAGAGACCACTCATGGGATGTCTCGCCTAAGCATCTGAGAACATCCGCCAGATGGCCGGAGGCTCCTGCCACATGGATGACTAGGAGATCCACCTCCAAACGGCTGACAAGGGTCCAAATGTGGAGTGCCTCTCTGTGAAGCAGATGGGAGTGTGTGCTGCCCTGTTTGTTGAGGTAGTACATGGTCATGGTATTGTCCGTCTGGACTTGAACCACTTGACCCCAGAGCAGAGGAGCGAAAGCTGACAGTGCTAGTCTGACTGCTCTGAGCTCCAACAGGTTGATGTGGTATCAGGACTCCTCGGAGTTCCAGAAACCATGGGCCCTTTTGTCCCCCATGTGGGCTCCCCAGCCCATGAGAGAGGCATCGGTCGTAGGGACGGCCGTCAGCTCGGGGCGGACAAACGGGATCCCATCCTGCAACTGGTCTGGGGTGGTCCACCATTGGAGAGCATCTCACATCTTCTGGGTTACAGTGATCACCTGATCAAAATGACCATGATGCTGAGTCTACTGGGCAGCCAGCTCCCACTGGAGGGGGCGCATGTGCAACTGGGCCCAGCGGACCACTGAGGTGCATGCCACCCTGTAACCCAGAAGGCGCAGAAAGTCCCGGGCAGGGTGCAATTTCCCAACTGGAAATGATTGGGCAAAGCAGGAAAGAACCTCCGCCCTGTCTGCCAGAAGCCGAGCTCTGGCTTGACATGAGTCGAGCTCTGCCCCGATGAAGCACATCACCTAGGAAGGTACAAGTTATGACTTGGCTTCGTTGATCAGGAGGCCAAGTTGGGAGCAGGTCTGGAGGGCCAGGTCCCTGGACCTCTCCACTTCCTGTTGGGTGGGACCTGCTAATAGCCATTCATCGAGGTAGGGATAAATCCTGAGCCCCCGATACTGGAGATGGGCTTGCACCACTGCAATGCATTTGGAGAAGACCCATGGGGCCGATGACAGGCCGAATGGCATGGCTCGGAACTCGTATAGGGTTGGCTCTGAAGCGGAGGAACCGCCGATGAGACGGCCGGATTGGGACATGAAAGAACATGTCCTGCAGATCCAGTAAACAGAACCACATGTTTCACTCCAAGAATGGTATGATCTGGGACAGAGTGAGAAGGCTTGGAGGAGGAGGATCCAGGACCTGAACCTCTGCCTCCTTTACAGGCCTGGGAGGGCACAGGCTTAGGCAGGGGCACCAACTTGAGCCTGCTGCTGCTGTTGCTGCTACCCTCCTTGAAAGAAGGGTTGCTGTACTGCAGGAGAAGAGTGCCGTAAGAGCTTCTTCTTCTTCTTCTGCTGTTTCTTGCCTGAAGAACCTTTAGCAGAAGTAGCATCCAAGGTGGCACTGGACTGCTCAATGCACTGAAGGTGACCAGCCACACCTGGGCTAAAAAGGTCGGTGCCTAGGAAAGGCACATCAGCTAATTTGTGCTGAGTATCTTCTGGAAAAGAGGAGCGTCTCAGCCAAGCCCTGCGACGAGAGGCAATTGTGGCTGCCATCAAGCGGGTACAAGAATCCCCGATGTCCAGAGCTGTCTGAAGCTACTGTTTGGCAACAGCCTGGCCCTGATCTCAGACCTGCTTGACCATGGTCTGCATGTCCACGGGGAGGTGTGAGAGGACTTCATCCAAAGACCCCAGGAGGGCATGGGAGAAGTGTGCCATGATGATGGCCGAACTTGCCTGATGAAGGCCTAGAGATGAGGCTGCATAGACCTTCTGAGCCAAATGATCCAAGAGTTTGGATTGTTTTTTGGGAGGACAGTCAGTGTCGGCAGAACTGCCAGTACGCCTGAACACAGAGGCGGTCACCAGGCTCTCAGCCGAAGGGTGCTCTGTGAACCCCGAAAGGGATCCCATGGGCACCGCTTACTTGTGGGCCATGTGGGCAGATGGAGCTGGACAGCAGACAGGGGACTGCCAAAGTTCTAAGGCCGGGCCAACTATGGTCTTGGCCTCAGGAAAGACCTTCGTTGGGGTATTCCCCCTCTTAAGAATGTCAGTGAGAGGGTACTCCACCTTTTTTTGGATAGGATCCAGGTGCATCCCTGTAGACTCAGAGATGAGGCGAAGAATGCCCTGAAAGGATGAAGGACCTTCCTCCGTCTCTAACCCAACGGCGGATTCATCATCCCCGGGATGAGAACGAAGGCCTCAATCGAATACGAGGAATCCAGATACAACAGTTGACCACCCAGGTCACCTTGGACCCACCGGGGGTGGTCCGGGGTGACAGTGACCTAAAGACGCCGGGGAAGCCTGGTGTCCGGTCTATCCTCTTTAGAAGGAGCCCCTCCCACAGGCTGCTTGGGTGGTGGTTCCACCCTAATCGGTGAAGAGACTGGTTTTGGCTGAACTGGAGGTTTAGCTGGCTCTGCAGGTGGGGAAACTGACTTAACCAGCTCCGAAGGAGTCGGCTTCAGCCTGGGAGGTGAAAGCCAAGTAATGGATGAGGTAGGAGCCTAAGTCGGCTTGTGCCCGGTCAAAATCAGCTGTTGCCACGAGGTCCTCATAGCGCCGATGGGGTTTCCACCGGAGCCTCTCCTCTTCCAAGGAGGATGAGGACGACTGATGGTGTCTCCTCTTTTTACAGCACTTGTGGCTCTACCTTGGCCTGTCAGTGGAGGGGGTGCTGGACCTCGATCGAGATCGGACAGGCCAACTCGGTCATTCAGGAGACACCGGTGAGACCGGTGATTTCCCAGGGTCGGGGACCACTTCCTCGATGGGTTTCTGAACGAGTTGGGTCCCCTCATTGGGGAAGGAAAGGACTGGAGTCTGACTGAGAGAATCAACGACTGGAGTCAGCGATGATGGGTCGATCAGGTCGATGATTATTTCAACCTCGTTGATCATGCCGCCCGGTCGAGCGGCCAAGCGGCAAAGCCGAGAAGCCAGTGGCTGAAGAAGCAATTTTGACTGAAGTTGAGATGCCGGTTCCTGGGACTGAGATCTCTCCTGATTCCAGGAGCGTCTCCGTCAAGACAAAGATGATCCCGGGTCCTTTTCCCACTTACGGGACAGAGAAGAGTGTGTTCCCGCAGGACCCTCCCCCTTAGTCAGGAGAGACTGGCACAACTCTCGGAAAGAACCTGAGAAGGTGGAGCCCAGGTTGTGTGGAACAAAGAAGTTCTGAGAAGAGGATTCCCCAGCATGAGCCACTTCCTCCGCGAAGGCTTGCACGTGTTCCAATTGCTCGACGGATCCCGTGGCTGTGGAAACTGCCCACCAAGCCTCCTTAGACTCCACCGGAGGGTTCCGTTTTTCCGTCTCCCAACTTTAGGCATGTGAGACATGGGTTTTATAGAACTGTGAATGTAGTAAAGGGTCTTACATTATCATGAACACAGTGAAGTATTTTATTATTGTGACTGATCACAATTCTATAAAACCCACTGCATTTGTGATAATGTAGAAATTATATTATACCTCTATTTTGATTGCTGTCTATTTATATGTCGTCGAGGACATTAGGGTGAAATGCAAGAGAAAATCGCATTTCGAGATGTCATGGTCGACACCCAGGCAGTAGAAGCACATGGTGTGAGGATCAGTGCGTGACATTTTCTGGCCGCACGAACACTGGCAAAATCCAGGAGAAGACTTGTCTTCCATAATCGAAGGTACGTAGTCACGATCACTAATGCGAACTAGACGGAGTTTCAGAATAACCGAAAGTTTTGAAGCCAGGGCCTACAAAATGCAGGAGCACGAAGAAGGCAACCTGAATCTTCCAGCAGAAAGGAAGATCTGGCGTCATGGGGCGGAGCCGAGGGTTATACCGCCCGTGTGGGTGGGAGGAGCCAGCTTGAAGACTTCCGGCAAGATTTAAAGGGGAAAGGAACATGCCAAAGAGTGTGAATGAACAACATATCCACGATCCTAGAAATGGAATTATCTGTCACTTTTTATCCTGACACCTGTTGCATAAATGTACAATATTTTGATGTGTACTGTATGAACATATAATAAAAGTGTATCAGGGCTCAGACATACTACTGACCTAATCATAATCTTTTCTTCAAAAAATATGTTTCTATCCATGACTGTACCATTAGGGATAGGAACGTACTTCTTTTAATGAAACTTAGGCTTAGGTCAACATAGTCAATTCATGAGGACACGGTTCCATGCATTGATAAGTTGAACTACTTTGATAAATATGTAATATAATGTTTTTAAAAGTACTGTATATTAATACATTTAAACATGCACAGATGTATCAAACGTTTAGCAATATGACTCAATTATGTTGTGCTAATCCTAAACTTTCTAAGTTGTTAGCTGTAACAGTGCAAGAAGTTAGTCTATTTCAAAGAAAAGATCTTAAAAAAAGGGCAAACTTTGGAAATGTTAAAGTACTTGGCATTCAGCTGAAATTAGTCCCTCGTCAACCTCCTCCCCAACACCAGTCATTTCACCCCCTTCCCTTCCTCCCACAGACTGATATCAAGAGGACATTTTAGTCAATCAAGACTAGTCAGTCACCACACTAACCCTCCATGCTCCAGCACCTCACTAATACAGTTTGTAACTGGCAAACTTAGGCCACGACTAAAGTCAAGTCAACTTGAATAAGTCTTGTTGATACAATTTACAAGGGCTGATACATGTTTATATACACTATATAAATGCACTTTATCCCACTATCAGTAGACAGCTACAATGATTACAGACAAACCTGCAGTTTAAACACATTTTAAATACATTTTAATTTTTTTTCAGATTTGTGGCTCATTTACAACCAAAAGACTTAGTAATAAAATAATTTATGTTATGTAAATAAAATTACAAAGTGGTTTAATCACACATCATAAACTTTCATTTCCTCAGTAATAATCCCAAATTTTATCAGAAGATAACAAGGATCGTCTAAAATAACAGTCACAATAATAAAATACTTCACTGTGTTCATGATAATGTGAGACCCTTTACTACATTCACAATTCTATAAAATTCACTGCATTTGTGATAATGTAGAAATCATATTATACCTCTATTTTGATTGCTGTCTATTTATATTGAGCCAGTGTGAGATTTATTATGATGTGTTCCCACCACAGGATGCACATGCAAATGTGAGGATGTGTAGTGCTCAATGCATTTTCCAGACCAAACATTTAAATGAATAAAACTAAATGTCACAACAGTCCCTAACATCTTGACCACATTCTTCACCATGTAAAATGTTAGTACCATTGAGATAATGTAAAAACTACTGTAATATTACATTCATAATAATATACACTAAGGCTTTACTGCATTGTCAGTAACGTAAGATTTCTCCAATTACAGTATATTCAAGAATGTGACGCTTGAAGAGGAGCCTAGCAGCTTTGCAAGGAGCATGTGTCTTGAGGCGCTCCTGCTATGTGAAATTGAAATACAAGGCTATTTTCTTGTTTAAAGCAGTCTGCCAGTGACAAAATGCCTGCACTGATCAGCTTTGACCAAGGGTAACAAAATGATACTAAATATTTGCTATGGGTCACCCAAGAGCTACACAATCTAATTCTGCATTGCTGGCCCTTCGAGAAAATGTGAGACCTGAAGCATAATGCACCTGAAATGCCAGAGGACAGCCCTGTGATGCAGGAGACTTTACAGTAGGTGGCGTCTGATCTAACTTGATTCAGCAAGCAGAGGGATCAGAAAGAACAGGTTATTCACCTGTAACGGTAGTTCTAGGAGTGGTATATGTTGTTCATCCACACTCTCTGGCATGTCCCTTCCCCTTTAAATCTTGCCAGAAAGTCTTCAAGCTGGCTCCTCCCACCCATCCACGTGGTAAATACCTTGGCTCTGCCCCATGACACCAGATCTTAGCCCGCTGGAAGCAAGGTGATGCGCCTAAAGCCGGGGAGGTCAGGTGGGTGCGTGTAGATGAACAACATATACTACTCCTAGAACTACTGTTACAGGTGAGTAACCTGTTCTTCTAGGAGCGTGGATATGTTGCTCATCCACACTCTCTGGCAGACTCCAAGCAGTTCTCTGAGAGGAGGGAGGTAAGGTGCACACCCCTTACTTAGTGAACAGAGATTGGAGAACCGATGCCCCAAAACCAGCATCCCGGCATGACTCAAGGTCAATGTGGTAGTGGGTAATGAAGGTGTTTGCTGACTTCCAGGTAGCAGCCTGACAGATTTCCTGGATAGGGATGTCCTTGGAAGCAGCCACCAATGCAGCAGTATGGCAGGTAGAATGAACTCTTATCCCTCTGGGAGGCTCCTTGCCCACCAACTCATAGCACAAACCTATGCATGATGTAATCCATCTCGCAATGGTCCATTTGGCTGCAGGTCTGCCAGAAGCGGCTTCAGCATAGGTGACAAACAGCTGGCGAACCTCTCCCTGAATTTCCGCCATTCTCTCCTTATAATAGGAGAGAGCACTTCTCAGGTCCAGAGTATGGAGCCTGTACTCGGCGTCCGAGGTGTAATTAGGGTAGTATACCGGCAGAGACAACACCTGGTTAAGGTGAAACTCTGAAACCACCTTCCGAAGGAATTTTGGGTGGGGGCGCAGGACAACTTTGTCCCTGTGGAAGACCAGATAAGGGGAGGCCACCGAAAGCACCTGGAGTTCCGATGTCCTTCTGGCTGATGTGATAGCCACCAGGAAGGCAGTCTTCCACGACAAGTGTGAGAGCTCACACTTGTGCATGGGTTCGAATGGCTTGCCCATGAGCTTTGCCAAAACCAGCAAGAGATCCCATGGAGGTGGAGGTTCATGCACCAGAGGGGATATGTGATCCAGGCCTTTGAAGAAGCACCTGACCACTGTCTCCTGAGCCATAGTTGGCTGACTGACCCGCACCCGGTAAGCAGAAATGGCTGCCATGTGCACCCTAAGAGTCGATGACCGTAGACCCCCTTTGGAGAGAGACCAAAGGTAGTCTAGAATGTTAGCCACAGAGCAGGATAAGGGGTCCAGACTCTTACCCTGACACCAAATGGAAAACCTTTTCCATTTGAAGGCATAACACTTCCTGGTCGATTCCTTACGAGATGCCTCCACCACGGTGTAGACATCCTCGGAAAGACCCAGAGCCTGGAACTCTAGCTGCTCGGGTACCAGGCTATGAGGTGCAGGGATTGAAGGATCGGATGGAATATCTTCCCCTGGTTCAATGATATCAGGTCCGGGCATGTACAAAGCCGCTCCGGGGCCCTGCAGCTGAGGCTGAGGAGATCTGGATACCAGAACTGGCATGGCCAATATGGGGCTACCAGGATCACCTTTGCCTTGTCCCTCCTCACCTTGAGTAACACCTTGTGGATCAAGGGAAATGGAGGGAAGGCATAGAGGAGACCTGGGGTCCACGGCCTCGAGAAGGCATCCCCCTGCAGCGAGCCCTGCTGAGGGGGGCGGACATGGTACAGACTCAGCTTGGTGTTTTCCCTTGAGGCAAACAGGTCCACCAAAGGCTTGTCCCAACAGAAGAATAGATTGTAAGCTACCTCTGGATGGAGAGACCACTTGTGGGATGTCTGGCCTATGCGGCTGAGAGCATCCGCCAGTTGGTTCGATACTCCTGCCACATGGATGGCTAGGATATCCGCCTCCAACTGGGTGATGAGGGTCCAGATTCAGAGTGCCTCCTTGCATAGCAGATGGAAGTGCGTAATGCCCTGTTTGTTGAGGTAGTACATGATCGTGGTATTGTCCGTCTGGACTTGAACCACTTGACCCCGGAGCTGAGGAGCAAAAGCTGACAGTGCCAGTCTGACTGCTCTGAGCTCCAGTAGGTTGATGTGGCATCGGGACTCCTCGGGGATCCAGAACCCATGGGCCCTGTGGTCCCCCATGTGGGCTCCCCAGCCCATGAGAGAGGCATCAGTCATAAGGACGACTGTCGGCTCAGGGCGGACAAACGGCATCCCTTCCTGCAACCATTCTGGGGCGGTCCACCATTGGAGAGCGTCCCACAACTTCTGGGTTACAGTGATCAGCTGGTCAAATTGACCTTGGTGCTGAGTCCACTGGGTGGCCAGCTCCCACTGGAGAGGGCGCATGTGCCACCTGGCCCAATGGACCACGGAGGTGCAGGCCGCCATGTAACCCAGAAGGCACATAAAGTCCTGGGCAGGGCGCAAGTGCCCAACCAGAAATGATCAGGCAAAGGAGGAAAGAACCTCCACCGTGTCTGCCAGGAGCCGAGCTCTGGCTTGACAAGAGTCGAGCTCTGCCCCGATGAAGCCCATCACCTGAGAGGGCATGAGTTCCGACTTGGTTTCGTTGATAAGGAGGCAGAGTTGGGAGCAGGTTCGGAGGGCGAGATCCCTGGACCTCTCCACCTCCTGAAGGGAGGAACCTGCCAGGAGCCAGTCGTCGAGATAAGGGTAAATCCGAACTCCGCAACGCCGATGATGGGCTACCACCACTGCAATGCACTTGGTGAAGACCTGTGGGGCTGATGACAGGCCGAATGGCATGGCGCGGAACTCATACAGGGTCCCTTCCACCCTGAAGCGGAGGAACTGCTGGTGAGATGGACAGATTGGGATGTGAAAGAACGCATCCTGTAAATCCAGTGAACAGAACCACATGTTTCACTCCAGAGATGGTGTGATCTGGTTCAGAGTTACCATCCAGAATGTGCGAGACCTGAGATATTGATTCAGGTCATGGAGATCTAGGATGGGGCGCCAACCCCCCGTCCGCTTGGGCACCAGGAAGTACCTGGACACGAAGCCTGGGTCTGTAGGAAGATCTGGCACTGGAGCTACCTCCTCCTTGCGAAGGAGCTGAGCAATGTCATCCCAAAGGGCCAACTGAGTGCAAGCTGAGACCCTTTCCTCCCAAGGGGCGCGGGCTCAGCTGGGAGGGTACTGCTTGAATTCCAGAGGCAGTCCCTGACTGACCACTTCAAGAACCCACCTGTCCGAAGTGATATCGGACCAAGCGGAAAGGAAGTGGCGGAGCCATCCCCCCATGGGAGTACTCAGAGCTGGCGTGATGGGTGTAAGGGAGGCAACCTCCAATTTGTCATTGAGCAGGCTTAGAGGAGGAGGAGGAGGCTCCTGGACCAGCACCTCGGCCTCCTTTACGGGGCTGTTGGGGACCCTACTTGGGCCTGGGGCATGAAGCTTGAGCCTGCTGCTGCTGCTGTTGCTGCTGGCCTCCTTGAAAGGAGGGCTGCCTAACCACAGGGGAAGAGTGCCAAAAAAGCTTCTTCTTGTGCTTCTGTTGGTTCTTGCCCGAAGAACCCTTTGCAGAGGTAGCATTCAAGGTGGCATTGGACTGCTGTATGTGCTGGAGGTGACCGGCCACTCCCGGACTGAAGAGATCGGTGCCTAAAAGGGCACGTCAGCCAACTTGTGCTGAGTATCCGCCGGAAAGGAGGATAACCTCAGCCATGCCCTGTGGTGAGTGATCACTGCAGCTGCTAAGGAGCGGGCACAGGAATCTCCAAAGTCCAGGGCCATCTGGAGCTGCTGTTTCACAACAGCACGGCTCTGATCATGGACTTGCTTCACCGTGGTCTGCATTGCCACTGGGAGATGAGGGAGGACTTCATCTAATGACCCTAAGAAGGCATGAGAGAAGTGTGCCATGATCACAGCTGAGCTGGCCTGGCAAAGGCCTAAGGATGATGCCGCATAGACCTTCCGGGCAGAATGGTCCATATTCATGCACTCCTTGTCCGGAGGGTGGTCAGTGTTGGCTGAGCTACCAGTGCATCTAAACACAGAAGCAGTCACAAGGCTTTCGGCCTAGGGATGCTCTGTGAACCCCACCAGGGACCCCATGGGTACCGTGTACTTGCGGCCATGAGGGCAGACAGAGCTGGACAGGAGGCAGGGCACTGCCATAGCTCAAGGGCCGGGCCAACAATGGCTTCAGCTACTGGAAAGGCCTCCATTAGGGTATCCCCCCTTTTGAGGATATCCGTAAGTGGGTATTCCACCTTCTTTTGGATAGGCTCCAAGGGCATTCTGATAGATTCAGAAATCAGGCGGAGGATGCCCTAAAAGGAGGAAGGACCTTCCTCCAAACCTGCTGCTGATGGCTCGTCATCCCCCAGATGTGAGTGCAAACGTGAGGAATCTGAGTCCGAAGAGTCAGGATATAGTGGTCTCCCACCTATGTCTCCCTCGAAGTGCCGGGGGCGATCGGGGACAACCATGATGGACAGACGACGGGGCAGTCCGGTGTCTGTCTGGTCCTCTTTTGAGGGAGCCCCTCCCTGAGGCTGCTTAGGTAGTGGTTCCACCAAAATCGGTAGGGATACCGAAATAGGCCGAGCTGGAATGCGTGCTGGCCCCACAGGTGGGGGAACCGAATCCTTCGGTTCTGGAGGGGTTGGCATCAGCCTGAGAGGCGGGGGCCAAGTAATGGCTGGTGCTGCCCGTGGAGCCAGCTTTTGACCGGTCAGAATCAGCTGTTGCCACATGAGATCCTCATATCGTCGACGGAGTTTCTGTCGAAGCCTCTCCTCGTCTGAGGAGGATGAGGATCGATGGTGATGCCTCTTTCTGGAGTGCTTGTGACCTTTCTTCAGTTTTTCAACCAAAGGGGTCTGGTCCTCGATCGAGACCGACATGGTCAGCTTGTTCAATTGGCACCTTTCCCTCAATCGGGACACCTGAGGGCAGGGTCTCCTCATTGGGGAAGGAAAGGACAGGTGTCCTTTCTAAGGAGTCATCAACCGGAGTTGGCAACAAAGGCTTGATTGGGTCAAGAGTGATCTCGGCTGGTTCAGCCATTTCCTCGGTCTCGGTCCCTTGGCCTGATGGAAGGTCCGAAAAGCCGGCGGCCGAGGAAGTGATCTCGATCGAGGTCGAGACCGCAAGTTCCTGTGAGTTGGACCTCTCTCGGTCCCAGGAACATCTCCTTCTGGAGGAAGAGGACTTGGGGTCCTTGTCCCTCTTCCGAGGGCGGGACGAGTGCAAGCCCGAGGGCGCCTCACCCCTGGTAGGGAGAGACTGGCACAACTCCCGAAAGGACCCAGTAAAGGTAGAGCCAAGGTTGAGAGGCACGAAAAAACTTCGTCTGGCTGAAGCTTGAGCAGCTTCCTCTTCAAAAGCTGCCATCTGATCGAGCTGTTCTGCAGATCCCGCAGCCGCGGAAACCGCCCACCTTGCCTCCTTCGATTTCACCGGTGGATTGCGAAGCTCTGGTCTCCCCAATTTTAGGCACGCCTTGCGGTCATCCAGGATGTTGGGATGGAAGGCCAGACAGATGGTGCAAGAGGTGGTGTCATCAATGACACCTAAGCAATAGACACATGAGAGGTGTGGATCGGTGCGCAACATTTTCTGGCCATAGGAACACCGGCGAAATCTGGGGGATGATTTGTCCTCCATGTCCGATGCGCTAGGATCGGATTCGTAAACTCTAATGAGTTTTAGAGAAAGCGTTTGCAGTGAAAACTGACGTTGTGAATCCAGGGCCTATGAACTGCTGAGGTAGCAAGAGGGAACCTGACTCTTCCAGCGGAAAGGAAGATCTGGCATCCTGGGGTGGAGCTGAGGTATTTACTAACCGGGTGGGTGGGAGGAGCCAGCTTGGACTTTCCGGTGAGATTTAAAGGGGAAAGGGACATGCCAGAGAGTGTGGATGAACAACATATCCATGCTCCTAGAAGGTGACTTGTATGCTGGAAGACTTGCCACTGTGGAGAATAACATTGATGGTGTTGTGGAACAAGCAACAGAATCAGTGAATGAAGCAGCTAAGCTATGGCAGTTGTAACTCCAGCCATCAAGGAACAAACCGATGATATGCAGCCAGCTAGAACAACTGGAAAATGCAGTAAGGTCCTCAAATGTGAGAATCCTAGTTCTCCCAGAGGGTGTCAAGGGGGAGAATCTGGGAGTTTTTCTGGAGTGCTGGCTGCCCATGATGGTTGGCTTGGATCACAAAGTGCCTATGGCAAAGGCATACAGAGTAACACCACAAGGAGTGAAACCTGGGAGATTTGTCCCCCAAACAGTGCTCCTAGCAGAGCCTTCTCCTGTGGTCCAAAACCAGATCCTGAAGGCAGCCAACGATCAATATCCTATCACTACTGGTGAGTAGAAACTGTTGCTTTTTCAGGACTATTCATTAGCAACAAGGCAATAGAGGAAAGCCCTTGATGGTGTGGCTGTGAAGTTACATGAAGAGGAGGGAGTACAGAATGGGGTTTCCTGCATGCCTGCAATATTCCCTAAACATTTTACAAATGCTAAAGTAGGAGGAACCCTATCTGAAAGGCACATGGCATACACGACAAGACAAAGTGCTATAATTATATTTTCCTCAAACAAAGAGGTTTTATTGCAAAAAGACTTTAGGACTGGAAAGAACCTTCTGCCGTGCATGAAATACGTGAATAGAGCCGTAACCCTGGTTAAAAACATGTGAGCCTCACATCCATCATGGGTAAGCTAATGGAGACTATCCTGAAGGAGAGGCTGGTGGCCCTCCTAGAGGCCAAAGGACTACAGGACAGCAGATAGCATGGCTTCATACGGGGCAGATCCTGCCAAACCAACCTGGTTGAGTTCTATGACTGGGCAACTAGACAACGGGACAGGGGCCATGCAGTGGATGTCCTGTATCTGGACTTCAGTACGGCATTCGACTCGGTGCCACATGGAAGGCTGGGAAGTAAGTTAGTAGGCACAGGGGCGGGTGCAAAGCTGGTGAGATGGGTAGGAAACTGGCTTCAGGGAAGGCAACAGAGAGTGGTGGTGGGTGGGGGGCTCTCACACCCATGGGTAGTGACGAGCTGTGTTCCACAGGGCTCGGTGTTGGGACCAGTGTTGTTTGGGATATTCATTGCAGACATATCATGGGACATCAAGAGCAAGATCAGTCTGTTTGCTGAAGATACCAAGGTAGAAGCAGTGGTGGATGACCTAGGAGGGTGGCAGGGGTTGCAGGATGATCTGGCAAAGCTTGAGACCTGGTCAAACACCTGGCAACTGCGGTTTAATGCCAAAAAGTGCAAGGTGCTGCATTTTGGGATGAAGAACCCAAGAAACGGTTACCAGCTAGGGGGAGTGCAGCTAGCCCAGACAGAGGAGGAGAAGGATTTGGTGGTGCTCATTACAGGGTCCATGAATAACTCTGCACAATGTAGGAAGGCAGCTGCAAAGGGCAACAAAATTCTGGGTTGTATTGCAAGGGGAATATCCTCGAGAAGGGAGGAGGTGATTCTGCCACTGTATAGGTCATTAGATAGACCGCACCTGGAGTTCTGCATGCAGTACTGGTGCCCACATCTGAAGAGGGACATTAAGTTACTGGAGGGGGTGCAGTGCAGGGCGACAAAGATGATCAAGGGGCTGGGGGACTTATCATACGAGAGGAGGCTAAGGGAGTTGAACACGTACTCACTGGAGGAGAGGAGGGACGGGGGAACATGATTGAAACCTTTAAGTACATGAAAGGAATAAACAAGACAGATACAGAGGGGCTGTTCAAAGTAAGGGAGGGGAGGGACACCAGTGGCCATGATACGAGACTGGAGGGAGGAAGGTTCAGGAGGGAAATGAGGAAACACCTTTTTACAGAGAGGGTAGTGGCTGGTTGGAATGTGTTACCTGCAGAAGTGGTATCCAGTAGAACAGATCAAAAGGGGATGGGACAGGACAAGGGAGAGGGTTAATGAAGGGGAAGGGTGGAAGAGAGGGGCAGCTGCAGAATAAGGGGTGCTAGCTGCACATTCGAGCAGACTTGATCGACCTCTAGGCCATCACCTGCTGGCAAATTTCGTATGTTCGTTTAAAATGTTTTTCTTATGGTGGAGGGTGTCTATAACTCACTGTTATCCAACAACTTGATAGTCAGTTGGGTACTTTTACACCACAGTAATATCTTGTTAAACTTGTCTCAGTAAGGTTTTCTTTTTGTGAGCAGCAAAGTTCCAAACACAGTGAGACCAGAAGTTACTGTGTGGCTGTTTGCGGAGCTCGCGTGACATGCGCCATAGAAGCTGTGTGCTTCAAGATGGTGTGGGACTCCTTCCCTAGGAGCCTGGAAACATTCAGATGACTGCAGGGTTGTCTTCATGACCTTTCTCTTTATATGCTTTCCCACAGAGATGCACACACAACAGCTGGACATGCACCTCTTGGAGGTTCCCCTGGTATAATCCATAAATTGAATCTGACTCTGCCCCATATATTTCAAATGATATGCCTTAAATGTTTTGATTACCTAGAAGGGTTACAAAGTTAACACTTAGTTAAGAGCATTACAATACTGTTTTGCAGAGGTGTTTTCTCCCTTTATTTACTGTTAGCAAATGTGCGAAGGACAGTACTCAGAAGCTTAGAGAAAGGGACATTCTGTGCCAGAATGAAGATCACTGCAAATAATTAGGCAGAGAATGGCTTGATCAACATGTTTGTGGACACTGTTCTATTTGGAACTGAATCCCAGCATTGGCTGCATCACAAGGCTCCACTGGTAATTAACTTTTTTGGGACTCTCAGTGTGTCATACCCTCATAAGTGGTACTGAAAAGAAGTGGGTCAATTGTTTACGTGATTAACTCTCTTTATTTTTTATAAAGGTATTTCTTCCTATAGCAGCTGCCCCCTTTCCCCTTGGTCATCCACACCTGTCACCCACTGTCTCAGGGTCTTATCTAGGGGGGAGAGATGCCCCACTGATTTCTCCCATGTGGCAAGGCTGGGGAGGGATGACCATCCCTGAAAGCACAATCCAGATACCCCCAGGGCCCTGTAGGTGGTGCGGCACTTGGCAACCAAGGGATCATCCGCAGCTTCTACATTTCTTTCTCCCCTGGCCAAGTGGCATGCAAGGACACTGTCATGAGCATGTGTGGAGGTGCACATGCACGACAAGCGTGCCGCTGGCCAACCCCTCTAAGTTGCAGTCGCAGCCCTGGCACTGTGCCTCCACGCAGTGCCAGTACCACAGCGTCGCAACATAGAAGGCTTGTCAGCATTTACTATTGCTAGAGATCTTATTACAGCCATTGATATCTTGTGAGGCTGTATTGTATCACACAGCATTTCAAGAATGGAAATGACAAGCCAAAACACGTAGCATTAGTTATAAGCACTGCCTCATGGCTCCCCGATCTAGTTTTTATGTATGTAATTACTTGATGCATTGATATAGGATGGGTTTTAGATTTTTTTCACAATGTTTAACCACCCCAGAAAGTGTAATTTTCTACAGCATAACCATACACCCTGGAGTGTGTTAGTGAGCTTATAAAAATGGTGAAAAACAGCCCCACAAGCTTAAATAAAAATGCATTGATTGATGTGGTCATGCTGTACGAGAAGTCAACATCTATGTAGTTGTGCTATAATAATTGCAAGTAATTGGATTTGCAAGGCCGGAGTAATAATCCCGGAATACCAAGACTAATAGGGTACTCATTACTTGGACATGGGTATAGAATAATTTTCCCCATTTAGCGGTATTCAGGGAAAAATATCCGACGCACAAAAATGTAATATAAACACTATCCCTCCCCAGGCGGACAGGGTCTAGTCTCATGGCCACTGCCCCTCACCACCCCAGTCAACCCCACCCTTCACTCCCTTCCCATCTTCCCATTCAGTGTTTTTTTTTTTCTAATTGCCATTTCCTAGCAGTCTGATAGCAGCCAAATTCATCTTGAAAATACATTGCCCAACCCTAACCTGACTCCCTCAAATCCCTAAAGTGCCAGTATTTCAATCTTGCCCCTCCCAGCTCCGTGATTTGTAGGGGGCAATGTTAGTCACTCAAGGCTAGTCCAGTCACCACACCATCTCACAGTGCTCCAGCATCTTACTAATACAGTTTGTTACCAGCAGACTTTATTAGCACAAGGTACATACAACCAGGAGGAATAGGGCAGAGCAGTGTGAGTCACTGATGACATTGGACAGACTGACTGATTAGTAGTAACATACATGGCTCCTCCCACCAACAATAGATTCTGATATCAGTCTATGGGAGGATAGGGGAAAGGGTGGGGATAGGAAACAACAGATATTGGGTTAGGATTGCCAAGGCCAGGGATTCATTTCAGCTGAATACTAAGTACCAAATACCAAGTATCTGACTGCGTTTGGTAAATATTCTCACCGAATATTCAAAAGAGGTACTCCCACATCCCTATTGGATGCCACCAATAACAGTGCTGGTTTCCTTTACTATACATATTCTATATAAAGTCTTACATTACTTTTTTACCATACCTATTCTATATCAAGGCTTAAAGTGACTTTTTACAAATTATCACCTCACGTCTCAAAGCTGAATATGTTTTTCTTAAAACATTTCAATCATTGTAGCTATATCTGGTGTCCAATCATTAGGCAGACAATTTCAGTAAGGTAACAGAAAAACCAGAGGTAGTCACCTAGACAATTCAATGTGTCTGGCTTAGAAATTTTAAAATGGCCTTAAAGGCCTTTCTATTTAATGCCTGTCCCCTTCTTTGCCCCAAACAGCTGCCACTGTGCATATATGTTATCTACTGAATATTGTGCTTACCAGACCCTTTATAAATCAGGAGTGTGTACGTGTGTCATGCACCCTAGGTGTATCACAAGGAGGTTTGCAAAAATGTGATTTACCATTGCCTATGCCCTGATTCATTTGAAAACCTGGACCCATTCAGTTGAAAGTACGGTAAAGTTCTCAGTATGCTCAAAGCAGACAGCTTACTTTGCACATTGTCACTTAAATGTTACAAAAATGAAAATATGTGTCATCTGTTTAAACTTCATATATAAAACATTTTGTGGCAAGCAAACACACAAATCCATTTGTTTAGGTCTTACTTAATATTTTGTGTTTTGTGTTTTTTGTTTGCACGTAAAGAGTGAACAAGCAGAAAGCAATTAAATGAGAACTGCAACAACCAAAAAATGAAATGCAAACAAAACAGAAAAGCAACAAAAAAATAAAACAAATGTAAAGTATGATGGTACAAAAAAAAAAAAAGTAAAGTACAAACAAAAGAAAATGAAAAATAAAAACCTTAAATGCAAACCAAAACAGTACGGCACATCTAAAATGATGAATTAAAATATTAGCTCAACTAAAAATGAATGAAAACAAGCATTAATTACAGCTAAAAAGTAAATGAAAACAGAATACAAATAAAGAATATAAAGAACACCACAAAAAATGAATGCAACCCCCCACTCCCCCAAAAAAGCACAACTAGCCATCATTGGTTGTTGTCTTACTGTTTGATTGCATGTTGTAGTAGTACAACAGGCAGGGTTACTTAGTGAGGTAAAGCCGTTACTGTTAACATGAGGGAGTGCAATGTGTGAAATGGGAAAGGCTGCTGTGGTGGTGGGAGGGGGGCAGGTGACTGGGTTCTGTTGAGGACTGTGAGCACAGGACAGGGTCAGACCTGAAGCTTGCTCAAGGAGAGGAAGTGCGGACTGGGAAGTGGGGTCCTGCTGCTTAGCCGTTTCTGCAGCTGCATGGCCTGGAACACTAAGTAACCAATCCCCAGGAGGAGAGCAAAAGGCTTGTGGTCCTTTAGTCATTAGAGCACTGTTGGGAACCAGGAAATCACAGGTTCAAACCCCACTGGAACAAATACTCACTGTGGGACCCTGGGCAAGTCACTTAATGTCTCAGTGTTCCAGTTTGTGCAGCTGCAGAATTGGGCAGAAGTAGGACCCCACTGGAAATAAGATGTTGCATCTCAGCACCTGGCTTCCTAGTCTATACTGCCTGTCCTGGAGCAAGTCTCAGGTCTGATCCTCCCTGCTGCAATCACAGTCAGTACCGTAGGAAGGGTGAGGCGGGTGGTGCACCCGCCCCGGGCGCATGCCTCCGAGGGGTGCAGTGATTCTGTGCGTGTAACTTTAAAAACTTATTTCTTTTGTTTTTTTAAATCGAATGAAATTACTAATGCCTGCCAGCAGGGGTGCAAGCATCCCCGTGGAAGGACCAGCAAGTTTTTTTGGGGGGTGACAGGTGACGTTATGCCCAGGAAGTGCCGGTGGGTAAACAAAGTGGCGGCAAAATGGAGGTGGAATGGCGGCCGGGAAAGAGGGCCCAAAAGGGGTCAGGAACGAGGCAAGGCACAGGTTTGGGAGGTACAGGGAGGTAAGGGAGAGTAACAGAGTGAAGCGGTCAGAGGCCAGTAAGCAAGAGGGATGAGCACAACCAGCGACCGAAGCAGCGTTACAGCAGCGGCTCCTGGAGCCAGAGCAGTGGAGGCATTCCGAGTATCACAGCTGGCAGAGCGAGGCCCAAGCGATGGACTACAGTCCCCATTCTGAGGTCAAGGTAAGGAAGTGTCTGAGGTGGCAGGAGCCAAGAGCAGTCTGTGGCAGTGGGACCCATGGGGCTAGGAGGCGGGCGGATGGGGCAAGCAGAGAGCAGCCAAGCAACTGGATGGGCTGGCAACACCGGCACAGGGATGAACTGGGGAAGCGGACGGCAACAGGGCCCCAGGACAGAGCAGGCCAGAAAAGTCCAGTGATGCCTCCGGGGTGTAGTTGGAACTCCGGAAGTAGGCAGGCAGAGAAGGGGCACCCCTGAGCAAAATGTAGGCCAGTAACGAGCAGAGCAGAACATGTACCAGGCAGCAAATGAAGCGGGGCTAAAGCTGGAGAGACGGAAAGCGAGGTAGCAGCCGCCAGCCCTGATTTCAAAATGCTCCAAGTGGAGCTCACAGAAGTGGCTGGCTTAAATGGGAGAAGCTATTCGCCCACACTGAACCACGGGCTTTTATCTCTCCTATCCGATGTGACTGTAAATGGGACCTCCTCCGTAATTGGAGGTGGGGGCCCACACAATGAAGGGAGTACTATGCAAAGGAAAAAAGTGTGCGTGTCGGGGGTTGTCTTTATTGCTACACAAAGCGTCCTACATTTTTGACCCAAATAAGTACCCGCCACCACCAGCTTGAACACGTGGATGCTGCTGGTGGTGGACCTTTATGCTAAAACTGACTTAATTGATAGCAACTTTAAACTAATCCTGTGTCTCCTTTTCCTACCCATATTATTTGATATCGGTAAATGGAGGTCTTGGTCAGGTGCAAGAACACCATACAGCATAGTACCAAGTACAGCTGCTCCTCCAGTTTCACTTTATACACTTCTCTGCCCACCTCCTTCCTAAACCACTTCTTTGGGAGTCAGTCAGACCTCCTCACTGTCTCCCCCCTCATAACAAAATTTATCTGATAATTGAGTGACTTGTGTGACTAAGCAATGTAGTATAAATTGAGAACAAGCAGAAAAGATGCTATAGACTGACAGAAAATTAAATCATTTCTATTATGCAGTACTTATTTACTCGTTCTTAAATATTCATTTATATACACTTTATATGCAGGCCTTTGCAGGGCTTTGAAGGGGGGAGGCAAGACTAGGGCATAGATGGATGAGCAGACCCTCATTTTAACGGGGGGGGGATAGGTTTAAGTTATAGCAATTGGCATTAGGGCATAGAGCTAGGCAGGGCACAATATTAGCATGCATACAGCAAATAAAAAAATAAAAAACAGAAAGCATTGTAAGCACAAGCACAGAACTCGAGAACTGACACAAACACCACTGTAATTTCCTTGTTGTTGATGTAATAGAAATGCCCCTTCCCTTTGAGATTTCAACTTGAGTCTAAGTTGTTTAAATGTATTAAAGAAAAGGGAAACAGCATTTTTATTAGCTCAACAACAAATTACAGTGGTCAACTCCACTTAGCCTTCTAGTTCTGTCATAAACATTTATTTGCAGTTTACATATCCGTGCCAAGATGCCATATGTGGCTGATCATCATGGTACCCCTGACCAGGGAGTGCTGCAATTAGGAGTTTGTGGAGGATGTTGGACCACTGGTGCTTATTAGGTTACTTAAGGTAACCTGCTGAAATGCAAGCGCAACGTCCCCCGTCACAAAGAGAGAGATGTCAGATACAATTATATACCTGTGTTGGGAATAATGCTTGTTAATGATATTCTTGAAATTGTGGGGCTCTGTACCCCACCCCCCACCGTCAATAATTAAATGAACTGATATTTCATAATTATTGACAGAATGATGTGGGGGCTGAGACCCCCAATTAAAAAATACATTAACAATAAGAGACTGCTTGTTTAACTTCCTCGTACAACCCGATGCAATAATTACAAGTCCACTGGTCCAATGTCCTCCCTCCACCAATGCCTCAGTTGCCCCTTACATTATTGGCAAATCGGAAGTACATTCAAAGCAATGCTTTTATTTTTTTTATGGTTTCTGGTCTTATGTTTTGCTATTCCATGATATTATTCTTTCTATGGGGGTGCTCCTCCCCCCACACCTCCCAGAGTACACTGATGTAGTTGTATTTTTTACCCGGGGGGTGTGGGGGGGCGGAGCGCCCCCACAGAAAGAATATCACGGAATATTACAAAACATAAAGCAACCTCACAACTAGTTAGGCAGTTAAATTATTATGGGTCCTCATTTTCCTCTGCCTGTTTGGAGGCCTGGCACATTGGAATGTGCTCCAGCAAATTGTCAGTCAGTTGTAATTATTGCATCACATTGTATGGGGAGGTTAAACAAGCAGTCTCTTATTGTAAATGTAATTCTTATAATTGGGGTGCTCCACCTGCCCACACCCCCATCAATAATGAGTTCCCTCATTGCCAGTTTTCAGGGATTGTGGAGGACGTTGGACTTTGCAACAGAAGAAGCACGCCCACAAAAATGCCATGGGAGCAAAATATTCCTTGAAGTCAGGGGTAGGGACTATATAACAAAAGTATGTTTTTTTCTTTAAGAAAAGCCCCCAAACTCACCACAGAGCATGTAAACTCCTTAGGGCTTCTGGGGCCTTGTGGCCCCTAACCCCCCGGCTCTTTTCTGGGGGGTGGGGTGCAAAATTTGTCTTTTGCCCAGGGCACCAAAATGCCTTCCTACAGCACTGATCACAGTCTTCAACATAACCCAATTACCTGCCCGACAACATGCAGCCCTTCCCACTCTACTACCACTTGTTAACATTTATGTCTTTATGTCAGTAAATAACCCTATCTATTGCACTACTAAAACATGAACTCAAACATTAATGCTTTGACCAATGCTTGTTATGCTGTGCTTTATTTGTTTGCACTCCCTTTTTTGTTGTGAACTTTTTTGCATTCACTTTTTTTGTGCCGTGCTTTTTTTGTTTGCATTCAACAGAACCCAATCACTTATCCACCTGCATGGCACCCATTTCCATTCATTGCACTGCACTTGCTAGCATTAACGTCTGCACCTCACTAAAACCCCACTTGTCATGCCACTAAAACATTAAGGCACTGATCAATACTCATTCGTTGTGCTGTGTTTTCTTAATTTGCATTAACTTTTTTTGGTTGTTGTGCTGTGCTTTTCTATTTACATTCTTTGTTTTTAGTTGCACTGTGCGATTGACTTTATATTTATTTTGGGTTTGTTACTTTATTTTTGGTGGCATCACACTTTCATTTGGTTTTGTTACTTTTCTTTTTTTGTTAGCATTTTACTTTTTGGTTGCTATTTCACTCACGTGATAACACTTTACTTTTTTTGTTTGTGTTTCCACTTCTAGAACACTGTAACCCATCCCTGGCACGTGCATTTAAGTGTGTGTGTGTTGGTGGGGGGTCACTCATGGGTAGAGACCCGTGAAATTATTTTTAATTTTTATAATTTTTATTTTTCTGGAAGGTCTTATTTCTTTTTATTCATTAAAAATGAAGTTGTATTTCTTGTTATCACATTTACAGCCTAAACAACAACTGCTGCAAGCTTTTATTTAGATTTCGCCTGCCAAAAGGCATTTTTTATGTTATTAATGTTTTTTTTTTCATTTTATTCCTTTTATATGCTGAATTTCTTGTTATTTCTTGTAATATCTTGAATTTCTTGTTATACCTTGAACTTGTGTTATTTCTTTTTATGCCTTAATTCCTTGTAATTTCTTATTTAATAAAAACATAGGTCTCTACTCATGGGGTCCAAAACCAGTGCTTACAGGTTAAGAGTTACAAGCAGTACTAATCTTGACTTGGTCAGTGGGGCCTTCATTGCGGAGTACTTACCGGGGGACCAGAAGGGCCTTGGAATCCAGGCATGCCTGGGCTGCCATTATCACCCTTGTTACCCCTTGGACCCTGCAGAGAGAATAGACACCATTGAAAAAACAAAGAAAGCAATCTAACACATACTGAAAGGACATCAGAAACTGTTCCAAAAATAATCTGAGCATTTAATACAAACAGGATAACTGACTCCCTTGTAAACAGTGATGTACAGTATGTTGAATTAAAATGTAACATAGGTTACTAAAATAACCATGAACAACAACAACAACCTAAATACAATGGATTTTAGTGAGAAAGGGTTAAGAATCGGTTTGCCACTGTCAGTGGCTCAGTAGGTTGCATGCATATCTTTGGGGACAGAAGATTATAATGTGATGGGTTCTAGTCCCACACCAGGTACTTGGGCTAATACCCAATACTGACACAGCAGTGCAACATAAAGAGGTTACTGCACTGTTCAAGTGCTGTTCTATGAATGAGACGTTAAACCAAGGTTCCTTATAGCCATCTCTTGTGGACATCCCCTAAGTGTAGGGGATTTTCCCCAGTCTCTTAGGTCCACACTACCCTTGTCAACAAAACAGATCCAAGAAAAGCATAATTTAATTAGCTGGTGCTAACTATTATACTTATTAATATTGGCTGAATGTGCAGCCGTTTCTGCTCTAGTTATTCACTGAACTTGATAATGAAACTTGCTCCTTGTATCTGCATTTAAATAAGTGCTACTTGTGCTGATTGCTAACCTATGTGATGATTGTTCCCTTACCACCCCTATCGGCTAGCTGCTGTAACTTAAACCCTCAACTAGTCCTTACCAGAGTTTACTGACCATGCTTCACCACCCCCCACACTTCCATTTCATTTTGCCTCTTCTGTCCCTCCTATACCCTCTCTCCCTCCCCCATGGCCATTCCTTCCATCTTCCATCTTCCATCCCACCTCCCTCCTTTAACCCCTCTCCTGCCTCTCCCCACCTTTCATCCCTCTCCCTGTCCTTATTCACCCTAGTCTACACTTCTCCCTTATCTCAATGTTGATGCTCCCCTACATTCTCTCCGTTACTCCACCTCCCCCTCACCACATCCTCGCTTTTGGAGTACCTGTTCTTTAGAGTAGGTCCCACAGACCTATGCTCCTCATAACCCTTTTTCTACTTCTGGCGGGTGACATGGAGTTCAGTCCTGTCCCCCATCCATCACTCTTCTCAAGGGGCTATTTTCTTATAAACATCAGGAGTCAACTCCCAAAGTTTGATCAGCTAAGGTTCTGGGCCATACACTACAGTCCTCTTGTGCTGATTGTTACTGACACCCGGCTCTCTGCCTGAATCAGTGATGTGGAAATTGGACTTTCTGGTTGCACAGTCCACAGAGCAGACCATGGGAAGCATGGTGGTGGAGTTCTTCTATATATACATCTCAGCTTTAACTGTGTATTGCTCAGATGTCTATTCTACCCATGAGCTCCTCCTGTGCAGGCTCTATTTTCCCCTGTTCACTTCCCATTTCCATTGGTGACATTTACTCCTCCCCTAAAGCCCAACCTGACACTTGTCCTGCCACCCTCTCAGAAATCTCCTCCCTTTCAGCTTCAGCTGAGCTCTTAGTCCTTGGGGATCTAAGCATAAATTAGTTTTCCCCCTCAGCAAAAATATTCACCAAATTGAATCCCCCAGTCTCACACAGCTCGTTACGGAGCCAAACCATCTCAGCCCCAACTGCTCAAATCATTCCCTCATTGACTAGGTCCTGTCCTCACACCCCACCGCATTATTTGTGCTGGCACCCAACTGGATGCTTTCAGTGACCATTCCATGGTTTACTGCATCAGTATGATCCACCACATTAAAACCACACCCATATTTATATGGTCTAGGTTGCTCAAGCCTCTTGACCGCCCATCCCTGCTATACAACATTTAGGGCACTAAGTGGTCAGCCCTAACCTTATCCACAGATACAGATGTTGCTATAACCTCTTTCATGTCCAAATTCCTTGCAACATAGGACAAACATGCCCCTTTCAGGAAGTCTTGCGTCCATGGGTCCCACACCTTCCCATAATCTCTGTAGAGGACATTGACTTGTGCAGATCTCATGATTCTGCTGGGCCTCTCCACAAAGCCTCAGGCTCCACTTAGGACTTGTTGAGATATAAACAAATTTATTTATTTATTTGAACATCAGTTTACCACCTTTAAACCAGAGGCTTATTTCCAAAGGTACCTCGTCACATTGAGGACAAATACATTACATTACAGGCTCACTGTTACATCACATTGAGGACAAATACATTACATTACAGGCTCATTGTTACATCACAGAGTTTCAAACTGTAATAAAATGACAACCATTTATATTGACAACCATGTATATTTACAAATATTTGTAGTGCGAAGGAACCATTCTAGTTACAGTGGTGCCGCTCATGCAAGCTTTGTCAGTATGTGGTGGACTAAGTCACAACTAGCGACAGGTGCAATTATGTGCATTAAATAGCTGGTTCTGCAGTGCGGTTTTGAAGGTGGAGATAGTAGGGGTGTCAGAGATTGCTGGTGGGAGCGTTAAACCAGGCTGGGGCTCTATAACAGAAAGATCTCTGTCCATGGCTTGTCCTGGTTCTAGGGATCAGAAGGGTGATCTTGCAGGAGATTCGGGTATTAACCAAGGGTTGGGCTTGCCGGTTGGAGGCTGTCAGCCCAGGGGAAAGAACTGAGAAGGGCTCTTTTTTCGTAATGAGGCTGGTTTGGTATTGAAGTTGCTCATCCAGATTTAGCAGCCTTGCCAAGTCATATAGCTGACATGTGTGAGTGAGCCTGAGGGCCCCTGCAATCAGCCTACATGCCTTACTCAGGACAACGCGGATTTTATTGAGGGCGGAAGAGTCAGCCACACTGTATACAGGTAGGCTGTAGCCCACCAGGGACAGTATCGAGGATGTAACTGCTAGTCGGAGGGGCAACGGGGGGGGAGGCAGTTTTTATAGCGGTAGAGGATACCTAGCCGCACATTAGCAGCAGAGGCAAGTGCATCAATATGGGTGTGGAAGGAGAGGGCTGTGTCGAAGCTGATCCCAAGGTACTTGTACAAGCAGACTAGTTCAAGGGGTTGCTTGGAGCTGGGGAGGATGTGTAGTGGGAAATTACTGGCTTTGTTTTGAGGGTGGGCAAAGAACATTGATTTGGTTTTTTTGAGATTGATGACAAGTCTGTGCTCTTTGAACCATGTTTCTGTATCATTGAAGGCGAGTTGTAGGGTGTCCTGGAGGGCACTGGGGTTGCAGTGGGTGGCAAAGAGGATGGCATCATCTGTATACAACAGAATTCTACCAGTGCATGCACTGGGTAGGGTGTTTAGGTAGACTTAGAAGAGTAGCAGTCCCAGGATGGAGCCCTGGGGACACCTGTGCGGATGGGAAAGGTTGTGGAAAGTGTCCCGTTGATTTTGACACATTGAAAGCAGTCAGATAGGTAGCTAGTGCACCAAGAGATCGGCGCAGTACATAGGCCAGTATGGGAAAGAGCTTCCAGCAGGAGGGGGTGGGAGACAGTGTTGAAGGCCTTTGAGAGATCTACAAACGCTGCACAGGCTAGGGTGCCGACATCCAGGGAGGAGTGTATGAAGTTTGAAAACTCAATTAGAGCTGTTCTGGTACTGTGCCCTGCCCAGAAGCCATGCTGTTCTGGGCAGAGGATGTTGTACTTGGTCAGGTACTCAGTGATTTGAGAGGCCACCAGCTTTTCAAGGGCTTTGGAGAGGGGTGGGAGGATGGAGACAGGTCTGTAGTTCCCTGCATTAGACCTGTCACCGCCTTTGTGGATGGGTGTAACTATGGCCGTTTTCCATGCAGCTGGGAATTGCCCCAGGCAGAGGGATTTGTTGAGTAGGGTGGTGAGCGGAGCAAGTAATGCCTGTACTAAGGTTACCAGGGAAGGCAACTCAGTTTACTTCCCTTCAGCCTGTAGAACAAATAAATCAGCTGAGAGGTTCTAGAAAGTTATTTACTCCCTTCTTGACATTTCTACATGGTCTACCTCTACCATCCTCAAACTAGGGAACTCACCTATCTCTGACCCAAGTGAGGTTCCAACACCTTTAACAGTCCTGGAACAACATATAAACACAGAACATAGAATCTGATGGCAGATAAGGACCGCTTAGCCCACCTAGTCTGCCCATTTTCCTACCTGATGGATAAGCTGCAGATCATAGTTAACCAACAACCTGCAGATCCTGCAGATTAGGTACTCCCCCTCCCCAAGGGGGGGCCCTTCCTCACCAGGCAATAATGGGCCAAATTTGCTCCTCTCTCCCTGGCTATGAGGATGGTCCATGGATTCGACCCACAGGGACCAGCCCTGGCATCAAAGACCCACATGGCACAAAGGGCAGCACTGGTGTCGTCACTGATGAAGGCCCAGAAAAGGACTCAGGCTCACGACAGATGGCACCGGAAACAGTATCAAGGATTCCACCAACCCCAAAAGAGCTGGCAGCGGCACCATGGCTGCCCCATCACTGCAATGGTTGAAAGCAACAATGCGAGTGGGGTAGGCATCGGCAGCACAGCAAACAACACCAGCATCAAGGCCGGAGTCAAAGTCTGTCGTATTCCTAACTCCAATGGCAGTGAAGATTTTGCTGGCTCAACCGATCACAAACATCTGGGAACCAGCACCAACAATAGTGCTGCTGCACTTATATGCTGCACCCACTGCTCTGTAAGAGCTGCCCAATGGTCAAACTGACCACCAAAGTCCCATCTATTTGACAGAGAGGGCTCCAGGATGGATACCTCGACCCCACAGGCCCAAGTCTCCCCTATGTTGTCAGAAACAATGGTGGGGTACCTGAGTTTACAGGAATCAAGTGTATCACAGCAAAATGACCAGAGGACAACCTCGACTGGTGTCTTTTCTTCCCCTTATGTGTGTCACGGGAAGACATCGAGGCTGAACAGTGCAAAGATCCCATTGCTGAGCATGTCTGGGATCTGGACCATTTCGTTTTGTGACACCGAGAGGAGTGTCCATTCTCCTGGGCACTGCTCATTGCCACAACACCTGCACAGAGAGAGGTGGTAGGCAGACACAACCCCATTTCTGGAAATAAGAACAGCTACGTAAGAACTTATCATAACAGTAGATCTTCAAGGGGTCCCAGTCATCAGGTAACAGTACACCTTAGGAACTTCACCACTGGTGAAGGGGAATCCACACAGAAGATTTTCAGCAATACAACTGGGACCTCCCATGCTGTAGACATCCACCAATGTCATCAACCCTATAAAGGCATGGGGGCAACCTCACTCCCTCCTCAGCTGTTTCCAATGGAGACTAAAGGAGCCAGACTCATGCCATGGGGGACCAAGAGGAGAGAGAGAGAGAGAGAGAGAGAGAGAGAGGGGTGCCCAGACCCATGTGAAAGGCTGGATACACCAGACAGCAAGTTCCTAGACAGGAGCCCCAATAAGGGGCATGGTGGGAGGGAAAGCATACCTGATGACTGAGATCCCCTAAAAGTTCTATTGTTATAGTAGGTTCTTATGTAACTGTTCTATCTTCTTTGGAGGCATCTCAGTTATCAAGTAATACCATAGGAATGAGTCCCAAGCAGTTACAAGTGCAAACAGACAGTCTGGGAGGAAGGCCAACTATAATCTTAAGACAGGAGGCCCTGCAGCACAGCCCTGCCAAATCCTGCATGGGCTCTAGAGGCAATGTCCAGACTGTAGTGTTTGGTTAAAGTGTGAACGGTACTCCAAGTGGCAGCCGCATGGATGACAGTGACTGAGACTCTCCAAAAACAAGCCACAGAGGTAGCCATGCACCTTGTGGAATGAGCTTTGACAGCACCAGGCAATTCTTTGCCATACTTATTGTAGCAGAACACAATGCAATTTGCCAACCATTTGGATAAACATTGCTTAGAAACTGAAATGCCCTATCTGCCTGGGGTAAAGGAAACAAACAGCTGCTTCGACTTTCTACATTCTTTGGTCTGAAGCAGGTAGTACTTCAAAGTTCTGCACACATCTAGTGTATGGAGCAGTGCTTCCCCTGGGTTGGCATGCTTGGGAAAATAAACAGGAAAGTGGATAGACTAGTTGAGTGTAAACTCTTAGACCACCTTAGGGAGAAACTTAGGATTTGTGCACAAAGACACCCTGTCTTTTTGAAAAATCAAATAACGCTCCTCACACCTGAGCGCCTGAAACTCAGAAATTCGTTGAGCAGAAGTAATGGCAACTAAAAATAACGCTTTCCAAGAGAGAAAGCATAGATATGAAAATTATGTACCTACTGTAATTTTTGATCTTTCTGTGTATCTTCACCATTCATCACATGTGGGTTAGTGGCTGGAAGTCAAGACCCCGCGGGAGCTCTTTTTTTTTGGATGGGCAGAGTCGACACACTGACTGCGCTGCCCTCAAGGCCGATGCACTGCGTGGCACTCGCAGGTCGGCCATTAGGTGTTGACGACCCCGCCCTCCTGCCAGTTCTGAGTCGCCGTAGAGTAAGAAAGGGTTGGGAGGTGGGACAAGGAAGTCCAAGGGACAGACAAAGGAAAAGATATATGAACTAAAAGGAGCAATAAATGACGGAGAGGACAGACAGGAGATGGAGAAAAACTAAGGGGATTGGGAAGGGGCCCCAATCTCTGGAATCATAAAAGGAAAGCGAAGGAGGGAGGGAAACAAGAAGTGGGAGGGGAGAGGACATACCCCGGACTTGCAATCTGGTCCCTTATCTGAGTTTGAGTTACTGCCCAAAAGTAGCAACAAGGCTATACTGCCAGAATTCAAGGCACAGAAATTACTGGCAGCGTACTCCAGCAGAAGCATTTTAAGGCTGCAAGGGAACAGAAGGTAACAGGAACCTAGGGTTGTCTTCCCCCCAAAACAAGTAAAATTAGAATAGGGGAGAAAAAGCAAATATCCCTAGTTAAAATGAGGAGAAGGGATTAGTCCCCAAGGACAGGGATTGCAGGAGATGGGGGAGAGACAGAGGGCAGCCACAAACATCTCACCCCAAAAGAATGGAGCCAAGGCAATGAGGAGGGCAGCCCCCTCTCCCCTGATCCCTCCCTCCCACCAGAAGGCAGAAGAAAATTCCCTGTGTGTCCAGGTCACCCACTCCTGACCAATGGAAAGGAGGGAAGAAGAACACAAAGGGAGGAGGACCCAGAGAGTGAGACCACAGGGGATAGGAGGGTGGATAGATGAATGTGAAGATACACAGAAATAGCAAGAATTACGGTAGGTACGTAATTTTCATATTTTATCTGTGTCAGTCTTCACCATTCATCACATGTGGGTGAGTACCGAGCCCCCCCAAAGGGGGCCCAAGACCCTAAGGGAGTAAGTCCCTTAGCTCCCAGCGGGGAGAGACACTGAGAGGGAGAACCTTTACAGGCCTGGCAAGGCCCGAGACTGGAGAGAGAGAGACGGGGGCCCCCCGGAGAGGGAAGGAAGTTGCCCCGACAGATGCTGCCTCACCCTATGGGAGAAAAGGTGGGTTCTCCAGCAGACAGAGGAAATTATCCTATGCCGGACAAAGGGTGACAACCGAGAAAGACGCAGCCATGCCATCTGCCTAATGCAGATCGCTGTCCCTACAACCCTGGAAGCTACCTCGTTGGCATCATAAAGATGCCCTCACTTGGTGCCTTGCTAGCTCCAGACCTCAAGCAGAGAGTGCAATGGCTTGTCTGGTTACATCTGAATAAGGCAGGGAGGTTAGGAGCTGACCTAGCCTGGACCACAAGAACCTATCATAGGAAGCATAGTGGGTCTGATGAGCAGTAATCAACAACAACAACCATGCCGAGTAGAAGGTCCTCCTCCCCCAGAAGTCAAAATCCACAAAGTCTTGATCTGGGGGTCGGTCATGGTGAAAGGCGCGAAGTCCATCGGGAGTGTCCAGTTGCACCAGCCAAGACTGAGGGTGAGGCATACGACCTGGAGACTCCCAGGGGGCACAATACCTAGGGGCTGGGACTCTGGAACAGGGTCACTGCCAGAAACGCAATGAAGCCTTTTGAAATGGAGCAGGCCAGGTGGGCACCACAAGGGTGGCTGCACTGAAATTGCCTAAAAAGGCACATGTCAAATGCTACAGATTGTGCTGAGAGGTGGGTGAGGTGATACGAAGGTCCTCCAACATCCTCATGAGGAAACACTGATACTCAGTGAGATCAGCAGCAGGGGAGATGAGGACAGAAGGCTTATGTCCTCCAGAAGACGAGGATGAGGAAGCGGAAGACCTCGGAGATCCAGGGGCTGGCTGCTCGGGGGTAAGGTGGAACACCCGCACGTCAAAGGCCCTGACATAAGTAGGGAAGTGAGCAGCCGCACCCCTGAACTGTTCCCAGGAGAGAGGTCCCATAGGACCAGGAATGCCTGGGAGAGCAGGAGATGGCGACAGAGGAATGGCGGCCAGATCCACAACAGAAGAGGAAAGTCCTCTGTCCAGGCAAGAGAGTCCACCAGAAGTCTCCAAGGGAGGAGGAGTTCTGGAGATCCCAAGAGCCGACAGCTGATCAACCACACTGGAACTGCCTAGACCATGCCCTGAAGAATCCCCCCCTATGAGGTGACTGAGACCATGTGAGCCCAAAAGGACGGTCCATTCCCTCCAAAGACAAGGGCACTCTTGAGGAGACTGAGAAGGAAGGGCGAGGGTCCACGTTGCGACTCCTCCCTGAACTGAGGTGGGTCCCAGAGAAGGGCTGCCTCCTCAAACCCTAACCCCTCGACCACCCAGACTCTGAGAGAGCCCTCCATCTCGAGAACACCAGCCTGGGCAGCTGACAACCCTGGTCGGTCCCCGAGGAGACCACCCAGGGAGCAGCACCCTCCCCTTCCGTGGGTGCCTAGTCGGCCCTAAAGTTGGGTGATTCAGGCACACCACAGGAGGGGGTGTCCCAATTTAGGGGGCAGAAAGCCCTCCAAGTCCAGGCTGCAGGGCAACAGTGGCCTGGACCACCACCTGCTGGTCAGAACCCCTGACCCTAGACTTGGGGACTACTGCCCGCTCCTCAAAGGAAGGCTGGATCCGGGCCGCTGAAGTGGCTACTGAGGTGCCCACGGATTCTGCCAACTCCGAGGAGTCAGACAGCGACTCCGAACCAGACCTGGAGTACACCTCCGAAGATGTGGAGACCAAGGCTCGGTGCCAGACCACCTGTAGGCACCTCCTCCTGTCCGGAGCGAGGGAGGTGCCAATCTGGGTGTCCACACCAGAGCCTTCAGCAAACTCCCCTGTGGCACTGCAAATGGCACCCAAGGAAGAGACGGCGCTGAGAACGGCAGTGGAACTGGAGTCCGTGCCAGACATGGGAGCATCCCCTCTCACGGTGCCGCGAACGGCGCTCGGGTCAGAAACAGCGCCAACAGCCCCCTCGGTGCCTTGAACAGCACTGAGAGCAAGAATGACACCTTCCATGGTGCCATGGCCTGGTACGGTGCGCAAGCAATGCCAGAGCTAGACATAATACCATCCCTGGTTTCGGTACCACGGGTGCTGCTGAGTCAAGAAACAGTTGAAGACAGCGCCGTAGAACTTCCCATGGTGTCGTCAGTGCCATTGGTGTCATTCAGCAGAAACAGTGCTGAGCGGCAGACCGGTGCCAACCACAGCATTGCCAGGGCCCACGGTGCTGCGAACGGTGCCAAGGCCCAAAACGGCATTGACGGACAGCATCGAGGATGTTGCTGGCCCAGGCTCTCGAGCCTGAGGACACATTGGGGGAGCCTTTGCCCATGAAGCGGTAATTGCCAGAGCGGTGCCTCCTACCGCCCCCCCTGCGGGAGCGGACTGGGCCTCCTCCACTGCGGAAGAGGCTTCCGCCACTGCGAGGCTACTAAAGGCAGATGCCCCCTCCTCCGCAGTCCATATAGAGCTGGGAAGGGACCTGGAGAAAAGACTGAGAGATCGCGGCTTGGCACAATGAGTGCATGCCCATTCCCCGAAAGTCAGCAGAGCTCGTCCAACTTTCCACGTGCACTGTTCAAGAACTCAGCGATCCATAGAGAAACAGGCATCGCATGAATCCATGTCATGAAGCAGGCCAAGACACGTTAAACAACGATCATGCTGGTCTGTAATGGAATACTTGCGGCTGCAGAGGCACCGACGCATGGGAGGCCGCCCCACTTTCTGTGACTTTTTGGCCCCCCGAACCAGGCATAATCTATGGCAAATAAAAGTATAAACAGACTCAACATCACTGTAACAAATAAAAAGATAGTCTTACCAGTCAGTGGCGTCAAGTACGAGGCTAAACGGAACTGACCGGGAAGGACTGTCATTGACAAACAGGCCAAACAAAAACTATGCTGAAGCTGCGTAGTGTTGATAGAAGAGCTCCTCACGAGGTGTGACCTCTGTGGCAGGAGATGAAGAACTAGCAGGAGGACAGGGTCGATGACACCTAACGGCCAACCCATAAGCGCCACACAATGCGTCGGCCTCGAGGGCGGCGCCGTCTGTGTGTTGACTCCGCCCATCAAAACAAAAAAAAAAAGGGCTTCCATGGGGTCGTGACCTCTGGCCACTAACCCACATGTGATGAATGTTGAAGACTGACACAGATAAGACCAGAAGTTACGACTGGCTGAAAAGGAGACAGGGTCAACTCTCCAAAATAAAATTCAAGTCCCAAGCCAGGACAGATTGGGGGTTCAGATGCAGCATGCCCCTAAGGAAGGTACGGGAGACATCCAGCTGAGCAATCATGTGGTCACCCACAGGCTCATGAAAAGCAGAAGTAGCCAAAAGGTGCACCTTGAGGGAGGAGTACTGCAGACCTGAGTCAGAGAGACAGAGAGATCAGGTAGTCCAGGATATAGTTCACCGGGCAGGTGAAAGGGTTTAAAGCGTGTTTGGCAGCCCAGATGGCAAACCGCTTCTACTTCATGGCATATGTGGCTCAAGTGAAAGGCTTTCAGGCAGCCATTAGGATGTACGCCACCCTGTTAGAGACCCTGAACCTGGTGACAGCTATGTCCTCAGGAGACAGGCATGCAAATGGAGGGGTCTGAGGTTAGGATGGACCAAGGTCCCCTCAGCCTGGGTCAGCAGATCCTTACAAAGAGGGAGAAGGACCGGAGGTTCCTCCGCCATCTGCTGGAGCAGAAGGAACCATATCTGCCGGGGCCAGAATGGAGCTGCCTGGATCATGCTGACCCCTCCATCTGCAACTAGATTAGCACTCACAAAATTAGAGGAAATGGAGGGAAGGCATAAAGAAACCTCCCGCTCCAGGAGAGAGACAACACATCTCACCAGAAAACTCCAGGCCCTGGATCTAGCGAGCAGAAATTGGGCAGTGTTGTGTTGAGTGGGGATGCAAAAAGGTCCAACTCTGAATGACCCCATCTGTTGAAGCAGTCATCTGCGATGGATGAGAGAAGCTGCCATTCATGCATGATGGACTGAGTTCTGCTGAGACTGTCCACCAGAGTGAGAAAGGATGTAAGAAGTATCTGAAACGCGTCAGGCGTTTCTCACCTCCGTTACGTCTTTTTAAATTAATGTTTTATGGACCAGTGCCCTTGAGATTTGTGGTTAGTGTGTGCTCTGCCTTTTTTGTGTTTTGGTTTCCTATTTTGGGCATAGAAGCACCACATCCTAGTGCTTGCTCCTTCTTGGATATTGTCCACCACAGTGTTTAACATGCCTGGCACGTGGACTGCAAAGCATGTCAGACTGTGATCCAGTACCCAGTACCACATTCACATGGCCTCCCTGCAAGGGGAGAATGAATGAGTCCCCTCCCCCTATTTGTTGATGTAGTATACCACACTTAGATTGTCAGACTATACCAGCAGCTGGCCCAGAAGGAGGTGTTCCTGAAAAGCCTGCATGGCAGAAAGCACTGCCCTCATCTCCAAGACAATGATATGCAGGGAGGTTTCCCACTGGTATCAAGAGCCATGGGTCTAGAAAGGACCCAGGTGCACTCCCCAGCCCAGACTTGAGGCATCCTTGGTCAAGATCAGTTGCGGGGAGGAGATCTGGAATGGGACACCTTGAAGGAGATTCGAGGGATCCATCTACCACTGCAGCACCTTGCATACTGGGGAGAAGACCAGGACTGGTTGATCCAACGCATCCACGCACTGGTCCCACTGCACCCGGAGGGTTCACTAGAGAATGCGCATGTGAAATCTGGACAGTGGAACAGTGGGTATGGCAGCTGCCATCAAGCCGAGCAACCTGAGGTATAACCTGGCAGGAATGTAGTGACTTTGGGTGACTTCCTGAGCTTGGGCTATAAGGCACTCTGCCCTGTTTTGGGGCAGGAAGGCCTTCCGCTGAACTGAGTCCAGAACCACCCCTATATACTGCAGCCTTTGGGACGGTACCAGAACCAACTTGGGCAGATTGACAGTGATGTCAAGGAGTAGAAGAGCTGGAGAGTTCACTCCAGAGTCAGCAATAGCTGTTCCCTGGATGGAGACTTTAGAAGCCAGTCATCCAGATAAGGGAAAACATACAGTCCCATCCTTCTGAGAACTGCTGCAACCACTGCTAAGCACTTTGTAAAGACTCACAGTGCAGAGGACAATCTAAAGGGTAGCACTTTGAAATGATAGTGCTCACCCTGAAAGGCAAAATAGAGAAACTTCCTGTAAGGAGGGAAAACCAAGATGTGCAGGTAGGAATCCTGCATGCCCAGTGAGCAGAGCCAGTCCCCTGTTTTGAGAAGGGGCATCAGGCCTGGCAAAGTTACCATCTGGAACTTTCTGTATTGGACAAATCGACTGAGATCCTTTAGATTTAGGATAGGCCTCAGACTGCCAGTCTTTTTGGGGACCAGGGGAAAACCTGGAGTAAAACCCCTTGTTTCTCTGGCACCTGGGCACTGGTTCAATGGCCTGCTTGTGCAGAAGGAACTGTACTTCCTCTCGGAGAACAGATAGGTGAGCCAGGGTATAACATGAGGGCAGTAGTGGGGTTTCTGGAAACTGCTTGATGAGCTCTAAGGTGTGCCCCCTTTCTATGATCTGCAGAATCCATGTATCCGAAGTTATGGTTCTCCATTGACTCAGATGGAGGGAGAACCAACTTCCCACTACCGCCTCCTGGTCCGGGACCAGAAGAGGAGGGAGGTCTGGCAAGGAGTCAAGCAGGGGTGGAGACAGCTGCAGGGGCTGTCCCTCACTTTTGGGATGCTTGGCTGCTGCTCCGGCACTGGAGGGGGCAGGCAAGGCAGCCTGTGCTCTGCACTTCCCTTGGGGCCAGGGAGCTGCACTGGGCCTACTGTTTGTTTTGTAAAAGGGAGCGTGCCCCCTACCCCTTGGTTGGGTGTGGCAGAAGAAGTGGACAGAATTGAGGGCCCTGCCCGAGGCTTGCAGATCACTGATAATGTCCTGGACATCAGGGCCAAACAGCTTGGTGCCGTTAAAGGAGGCATTGATTCATCCTCACAGGGATCTACTGGAGCAACGGAGCCACAGTCAAGCAACAAGGAAGGAGCTGCTGGCAGAGGAGTGGTGGACCGCATTGGCGGCGCACAGAAGAGGCAGACAAGGGAGCGGGACCGCAGTCGGCAGTCAGTGGTGTCCGGAGCGCCCGTTAATCAGGGGAGAGCCGCGCTGAAGAGCTGGACCACAATCAGCGGTCCCTGGGTTGAGCTGCGGAAGCAGGAGGGCAAGTCTCTGGAGGGCTCCCTGCTGAGCCAATTAAACAGGCCGAAAGAGAGCTGTGCACTTTTTTCTCCCACCCACCCACCCATCCAGCACCACCTCCAAGTTAAATTCACAGCTGAGCCACTCCTCATTGAGATCATTCAATCGAGGGATGGCAGGAGGTGGAGAAGATCCAGGAGGAAGTCCTTGGAGAAGTCCTTACAAAGAGCAATGCCCAGATATGGCAGGGGGACCACTATCTCATAAGGACACAACAGGAAGCTTTGCGTTTGTAATAGCTTCAGGTAATTCTGTGTTTGTTTCGAGTTTAAATTTTTGTGTCTTAGGGACAGGGCTGGTTAAAAACTCATAGATAATGCTGACTGTAACAACTTATAGGTAGTACTGTATTCTCTTTTGTACTGTCCTGTATGTTTATTTTTGTTTCTTGGGAGGCAGAACTAGTTAAAAACTTAGAGACAGTACTGGTTAAAAAAACCTATAGGTAGTACTGTATTATTTTTTTATTTTTATGGTCCTTCTCTGTTAGTTATTTACTGCTTAAACATGGGTAGAATAGTCAGCTGTAGTGGATGTGGGGCGGCGGTTTGGTTGAACATTTTGCAGAAACTGGGAGCATGTCCAATCTGTCACAGTCTGAAAATGCTCAAGGAGGAAGTGCTGTGGCTTGGTAGGGAGTTGGAGAGGATGGGAGGAGGAAGGGGGGCTACTGGGGCAAGAGGGCCTCAGCTACAGAGTTCTATAATGGATTATGGATGCATTGTGCTTACAATGGAAGAACTGAGAAAGGGACATAAAGTACATCATATACAATTTTAAAATGGTACTGATGTATGTGTGTGTGTCACAAATGCCCAGTAGGATAACTGAAAAGCAAGTAGAGCTGAACCAGTAACCGAAATGAAACACATATTTACGGATTGTCCTTTACAAGAGGAAATGACATACTGCAGTACACGTCTCCTATAATATGTTTTTAATTATTGTGATTACCATAACCTGGCTGAGGTGGGAGGGTGGGGCGGTTTGTTGTTTATATGCTGGTTGGGTTGGGTCTGGGGAGGGATAGTTCAATGTCAAAAGGCAGGCGAATAACAGTGGCATGTCACACCAGCGCAGAACCCACAGGCTTAACACTTTCAAAAGTGTTTACATCGTAGGGCCCCTCCACACCACCTTTATTTAGATTCCTACTCCGGGAGGGAGGTGCAACTCAGAGATGGGAACAAACCCAATGTCTTTTTAATGTGTTGGTGCCATTGTTCCTTCGCCCTTTTGATAGTTTAACTTTCTTGGTTTTCCCTTTTGATGTGGTACCGGGGGGGGGGGCGGTGGTTGAGCTTAACATTATCTGGGATCAGCAGATCTCTTGTTTAGGAAAGGAAAGGGGCTTGAAATGCACATTTCAATAACTTGTTTAAATGGAATGGTGTTTAGCTGGCTGACTTTGGGGGTGGCTAAGCTTTGTATTTTTAAGCAATAAGGCATGACCAGGGGTTGGATTAGCAGTCTATTAATTGCCCTCTAGGGGTGTAATGTGGCACGAAACGCAGCCGAGTGCCATATTGCCCTAGCCTAGGGGTGATTATGACTGTTAATCTAACTCCTGGGAGTGCCTTATTGCTATTATAAAACATTATTCTGAAAGAAAAATGTTAAAAGTAAACTTTTTGAATGTTTTCCTCACTTGGAGATTTTTAATAAAATAATTCTCCCACCAGCAGTTTAAGAATGCTGGTCAAAATCAGAATGCATTATTCTAGTCATTCAGCAGTGCTAGAGGATGGAATGTTGAGAGGAAGAATCCATGTGCTATTGTGATCATGCTGTACATGACACAACATGGATTAATGTAAAGCTGTTGGAATCCTAATAGCCAATCAGACTGTAGCATTTCTGAGACCATTTTTATAATGTGTGCTGGTTGGGATGGGTGCTGCATGCTGGTGTGATGTGGCCTGCGTTGGCAGTGTTTCAGTGGCCTTCAAAATTGAATACTCATGCCACTTGGTCACTTTTCCTCATGTCTCCACTACCACAGCTATCAGACCTTTCTTTCTTGCCATTCGTCAGTGCTCATCCTCTTGGCTGTAAAGTCAGCAGGCAGGTGTTACTGTGTGAAGTCCAGGTTGCCAGTGAATATAGTAGGCTGTGCTGTGCTGTGCACAATCGTCCTGAGGGAGTCATTTGAGATCACCACATGATCTACTGGTCTGGTCCGCCGAGTCAACGACCTCCTCCCCTGAACAGTGGGAGCCAAAGCATGCTGAGACCAACGTCGAAGAGCTAAGGCTTTCCAAACTGGGGATCATCATCATTCACTGAGGTACTGCACTTTAAAGAAAAAAAATGATAGCATTCCTACATTTTTTTTGTGTGTGTGCGTACATGTGATATGGAGTGACTGGCTTTACTTGTGTGTATGTAACACTCTTTGACTCTTAGCAAGTATGCCAGGGTGTGTGCAGCTGGTCACCAGCTTGTCTATCAGTGGTCGGGTCTTACAGTCATTGGGCCCCCTGACATGTTGCTGACCGGCTCACTGGCATGCTGGACCTGCTAATGGTGGTGGCCTTTTTACCAATCGTTTAATGATTGGAAGGTCTGCTAGGCATGGTTAGTGGACTGTGGAGATCAATGGGGATGAGTGTGAGAGAGTGGAGAGTGCGAGTTATTTTGGGTTTGTACATGTACTGATTTTCCTTTTCTTTATTTGTATAGGGTATGTTGTGTGAAACAATGTCTCCTCCTCCTAACAAGTGGATGCGACAAGCAACACTAAACTTTGCAGTGAAGCAGCACGGTAAGCCTTCTCTACCAACTCCCGATTCAGAGTCTGTACCAAGATCACAAGATGAGCCTCCAACATCAACACCTGCTCCAGAGTTTGTACTAATACCACAAGATGAGCCTTCAACATCAACACATGCACCTGGATCGTCAGCTGTGTTATTCCTTTGACTTTCTCAGCAACTGCGGCTTTAAAACAGATAATACCAGGGTTACCTAACTCATCAGAACTTTATTCGGCTTCAGCGTTAGCCCAACACTTGAACGAATCTACTCCAGTATCAACACCTGGTCTGCTGGTACTGTCTTTGAGGGACATCGGACTGTACATAGATAAAAGACTTAATGACCAAGAACGCAGAGATATTCCTTTGCACACCTGGGTGCCAGATTGCAGTTATGTCATACCCTACCACATCCAAACTATTAAAGAGAGTACCACTGAGAAACAATATCTTCGTCATGAACATCTGCAAAAGTAGGAATGGGCAGCTTATTCAGATGTACAGATAGGAGTTTTTTGCAAGTTCTATGTCCTTTTTGGGCAACAGGAAGGCGGCCGTGGTTTACAAAAATTAGGGACATTGGTGAAAAAGCCTTTAATAAACTTCAGTAAAGTGCTAGAGATACTCTCTGCTCACAATAAAACAGAGTATCATCAGAAGACAACAGAGCTGGTGAGGAATTTCCTGGCAAGCACTAATAAAAGATCAGACATCTGTACTCAACTAAGTCACATCCACCGTAATGACAGTAAGCGAAACAGGAATATTCTGTACAAGACTGTACGAGCAGTACTTGTTCTTGGGCACAGTGGAGCACCAGTCTGTGGTCACCGTGATGACGTTCCTATCTTTGAGACTGACACAACTCAAAATGATGGACTTCTACGGGAGCTAATCTGTGCATTTGTTGACACTGGTGACAAGGATTTGGAGAATCACCTAAAATTTGGACCAAAAAATGCTCAGTATACAAGCAAAACTATTCAGAATGAACTGATTGAGATCGTCAGCCAGCAAATACATGAAAAACTCGTACAACGCATCAACAGTGCAAATTTTCTTAGCGTGACTGCTGATGAGACAACAGATAATGGGAAGAAGGCGCAAATGACTCTCTGTGTTAGCTATTGGCACAATAAAGCCATCCGAGAAGACTTTCTCAAATTTGCTGAAATAAATGACTTGACTGGCAGAGGCATAGCAGACAGCATATTACTTGAGCTATGAAATGCAGTAGATCTCACTGGACTGGTTGGTTTAGGCTTTGATGGAGCCAGTGCAATGAGTGGGGCTTTCTCTGGAGCTCAGGCTGTTATTTGAGGGAGTACCCAGCTGCACGATATATCCACTGCGCAAGTCACTGTCTAAACTTGGTTATAAGTAAATCCACTGAGGTTCCTGCTATTTGCAATTGTTGAGGTACAGTTCCAAAGACAACAACTTTTATTAATAGTTCCACTAAAAGAGTGGCATGTCTAGAGCATCATATCAAGACTGCTTCTGATGACACAGCAAGTAAATGTCTCCGCACATTCACAGACACTCGATGGGTTGATCGACATGATGCTGTCCTTATTTTCCACAAACTGTACCCATACATCTTGAAGACTCTGGAGGAGATTAGTGGTTGGAACACACTAGGAGATGCCAATATGCTACTTCATAGTTTGCAAAATACTGAGTTTATCCTGGCACTTAATGTTCTTGAAACTGTGTCGCGTGAGACAAAAAGCATCAGCACAGGATTGCAGCTTACTGCTACTGATTTGCTTGCAGCCAACAAGCATATTGAAAATGTGAAAGAGATCTTTCAAGAATGGCATCATGATGAATGGGAGTTTGAGAAGCTCTTCAGAAAAGCAGAACAAATGAGAAGTGATGTTGGCATTGCCCTTTCTGTGCCACAGACTGTCAACTGCCAGAAAAAATGTAATAATGTATCTGACTGTAGAACAATATTATAAGCATTCACTCTTTATCACTTTTTTGGACGCTTTAATAATGCAGCTAAATGACAGGTTTGGGGATCTCAGTGACATTGCCAGTGGTTTTTATTGCTTCTTTCAAGAAATACAATTTCGAGGAACTAGTAAAATCAGTGAGACTTTTTTTGCCATATCTACATGATGATGATGACCAAGTCTCCACCGGGTATCAGCAATGGAGGAGGCACTGGAAAGAAAAGGATACCACACCCAGTACTGTTACGGAAACTCTGGATCTGTGTGACCCAAAGCCTTAGCTTCACCCTTGACACGGGTGCCTCTGCTGCTGCAAGCAGTCGGGCAGGCCCCTTCTGTCCGCCGGCTGCCTTCCTTGCTGTACTGCCTGCTGATCACCAGACTGAAGCTTCACCCTTGACACGGGTGCCTCTGTTGCTGCAAGCAGTCGGGTGGGCCCCTTCTGTCTGCTGGTTGCCTTCCTCACTGTACTGCCCGCCAATCACCAGACCGAAGCTTCACACTTGACACGGGTGCCTCTGCTGCTGCAAGCAGCCGGGCGGGCCCCTTCTTTCCACCGGCTGCCTTCCTCGCTGTACTGCCTGCCGATCACCAGACCGAAGCTTCACCCTCGACACAGGTGCCTCTGCTGCTGCCAGCAGCCGGGTGGGCCCCTTCTGTCTGCTAGCTGCCTTCCTCGCTGTACTGCCCACCGATCACCAGACCGAAGCTTCAACCCTTGACACAGGTGCCTCTGCTGCTGCAAGCAGCCGGGCAGGTCCCTTCTATCTGACGGCTGCCTTCCTCACTGTACTGCCCACCGATCATCAGACAGAAGCTTCATCCTTGACATGGGTGCCTCTGCTGCTGCAAGCAGCCGGGTGGGCCCCTTCTGTCCGCTCGCTACCTTCCTCACTGTACTGCTCACCGATCACCAGTCCGAAAGTACACTGCAAAAACGTGACTGTCCAGAACCATCAACTCTGCCTGCTGACAGGCTGCTGCAGTTCTTTAATTCTTTGCTACTGCTGTTTCTTCTGGACCTTAAGTTAATGTTACATTCTGATTGTGGTACTTGTTAAGTCTCTCCAAATTGTCCTGTAAATCCTAACTTTAACGCGAACCTAAGCCTGTTTACAGCAATTTTGCACTCCAAGGGTAGTTTGAAGTGCAAGTTCATTTAGGCTGCAGGTTTGTAGATTGTAAAATATTACAGCTCTCTTTGTTTTAAGGTCCAGTGGTAAGCTACCCTGGATCGGAAACTAAGTTTAAAGTGATACAGTTTTTTCTGTTTAGACCATATTCCATGCATATAATCCAATTTCTCTTTCACTTTCTGTCCTTCTGTCTCTTTGCTGCTTGAATTTTTGCGCCCACCCTCCAATCCCCCACCTCCAGCCTTTATTAAATACTTTCCCTCCCCCCTCGGCACCACCCCTAGCAATGTTCATCCTCCCCTCTCACTAACATTGCAACTCCTCTTAAAGATACAGAGTGCAGCTATTAGGCCTAACACTTGTCCTGTCTTCCCTTTAAAGACATCTTCCTATTTTCGCCATCTGCTTGCCTATCAGCTTTGCTTAGCACCTGTTCTGCTATCTACCATACAGTTCCATACATAGAAACATAGAATTTGACGGCAGATAAGGACCGCTTGGCCCACCCAGTCTGCCCATTTCCCTACCTAATGGATAAGCTGCAGATCCTAGTTAACCAGCAGCCTACTTCTTTCTACCCCCACCCTTAGAATTGCCTCATGGCTGTCCCATACATGCTTGAATTCCACCATTGTTTTTGACTCGACAACCTCCTCTGGAAGGCTGTTCCATGCATCCACAACCCTCTCTGTGAAAAAATACTTCCTTAAATTACCTCTGAGCCGCCCCCCTCTATCTTCAAATTGTGCCCCCTTGTTCTTGCACACCTCTTTTTTTGAAAGATGCTACCCTCTTGGACTTTGTTGATTCCCTTGAGGTACTTGAACGCTTCTCATCATGTCCCCCTCCTCCTTTCCTCAAGGCTATACATATTAAGCTCCTTTAGTCTCTCTTCATATGTCTTCCAGTGCAGACCCTGCACCATTTTGTTGCCCTCCTCTGGACAGCTTCCATCTTGTCTATGTCCTTGCCGAGATTGGGTCTCCAGAACTGCACACAGTACTCCAGATGGAGTCTCACCAGCTGTCTGTACAGATGGATAACAACTTCCTGTTTTCTACTGGTGATACCTCTCCCTATGCATCCCAGTATCCCCCCAGCCCTCCCTACTGCCCTGTCACATTGCTTGCCCACCTTTAAGTCATCTGATATGACTACCCCCAGGTCCCTTTCCATTTTTGTTGTTGTTAGTATCTCACCCCCCATTGTGTACTCTTCCCTGGGTTTTGTTTACCAGGTGCATTACCTTGCACTTTAGCATTAAATCTAAGCTGCCATACATTTGACCATTCCTCTAACCTTGCCAAGTCCCTTCTCATCCTTTCCACCCCACCTTGTGCATCAACTCTGTTGCAGATCTTTGTGTTATCTGCAAGAGACATACTTTTTCTTCCAGTCCCTCTGCAATGTCACTACAAAGACATTGAAGAGGACTGATCCATGAACCCTGCAGCACCCACCGTAACCCCCTTTCTTCAGTGGACTCCATTTACCTATTACCCTCTGTGTCTATTCTCCAGCCAATTCTTTACCCAGGCTATCATCTTGGGACCCACTCCCAGGCTGGCTAACTTGTATATTAATATTTTGTGTGGGACTGAGTCAAATGCCTTGCTAAAGTCTAGGTAGGCCATGTCCACAGCCCCTCCCTGATCTACTACTTTGGTCACCCAGTCAAATAAATCTATTAGATTTGTCTGGCATGACCTTCCTGCTGTGAATCCATGCTGCCTTGGGTTCTGTACCCCTCTGGCCTCTAGGTACTCGACAATTCTTTCCTTCAGAAGTGATTCCATCATTTTCCTTATCACTGAGGTTAAACTAACTGGTCTGTAGTTTCCCGCTTCTGCCCTGCTCCCACTTTTGTGAAGGGGAATCACATCTGCCCTCCTCCAGTTCTGGGGTACCATCCCATCCTCCCATGATTTGTTAAAGAGGGTAGTCAGTGGTGTCACTAGTTCTACCCTTAGTTCTTTTAGAATTCTGGGATGAATCCCATCAGGCCCCATTGCTTTGTCCAACCTTCAGTTTTAAGAGTTCTTTCAGAATCCTTTCTTCTGTAAATGGGCTGGTATCAACTTCTGTATCCAGAGTGTTTCTATTGTTTGTTTTCGGTACCTCCCCCTCTTCATTTGTAAATACTGAGCAAAAATATTTGTTTAGTATCTCCGCCTTTTCACAGTCACCCTCTGCCCACCCCCCTTCACCTTTATTAAGCCTCACTATCCCTCCCTTTGTCTTCCTTTGCTCCCTGATGTACCAAAAAAGGTTTTATCCCCCTTCTTAACTGAGTTGGCTATCTTTTCCTCAGTTTGGGCCTTTGCTGTTCTGACAGCCTTCCCAGCTTCCTTTTGCTTTAACTGATACAATTCTCTGTCCTGCTCCTTCTGTGATTCCTTGTACTTTCTGAATGCTTTCTTTTTCTCCTGAACCTTCACTGCCACCTCCTTTGAGAACCACAGTGGTTTCTTACATCATTTTGTTTTGTTTATTTGCTTCACACAAAGGCTTGTTACCTCTGTGATGGCAGTTTTTTATTATTCCCCATTGTTCTTCCACCCCTCCTTCCTGCCCATTTGCTAATGCATTCCTTAGGCACTCAGCCATTTTGGCAAAGTCATCCCTCCTGAAGTCCAGTACTTTTGCCTTTGTATGGCTTGACTCTATTGCTGTGTTTATTGTGAACCATACTGTTCGATGGTCGCTAGTTCCCAGATGACTACCCACTTATACGTCTGTGATCCTCTCTCCATCTCCATTTGAGAGGACCAGGTCTAAGACTGCTCCCTCTCGAGTGGGTTCCAATACTAGTTGTCTAAGGCATGCCCCCTGGAGGGCATCTAGAATAACCCCCACTCTTAGAAGTAGCTGCTGTAACTGCACTCCAGTTAACATCTGGCATATTCAGATCACCCATCAGTAATATCTCCCCTTTATCTGGCATTCTAAGTATACTTTCTATCATTTCCTTGTCCATTTCCTCGCCCTGAGAGGGGGGACTGTATACAACCCCTGTGCGGATTGTGGTGCCATTGCCTGCCTCCAAATTGACCCATAGTGCTTCTTCTCCTCCCTGTTTACCCTTTTGTTCTGTTGCTTTGATTCCTTCTCTAATGTAGAGAGCTACTCCTCCTCCTCTTTTACCCTCCCTGTCCCTCCTGTAGATAATGTATCTTGGTATGTTTACGTCCCAGTCATGGTTCTGTGTGTACCATGTTTCTGTGACTGCCACGATATCCAGATGTTCCTCCTCCATCAAGGCCACTAATTTAGGAAGCTTGTTACCCAGACTATGGGCATTGGTACTCATTGCTCTCCATTTTTTGATGGCTTTACCTTCTGTTGCAGCATCCCCCACTGACCTTTCTACCTTGGTCTTTTTCTCATTTAGTACTGTGTTTTGTAGGGGGAGGCTGGGATTTTCCTGCTGCTTATTAGTGCCTCCCCCATTGACTAGTTTAAAAGCTTGCCAATGAAACATTTAAACCATTTGCCCAAAATAATTGTTCCCTTCCTGGACAGATGCAGACCATCCAGTCAGTATAGGCTGATGTCCAGCCAGGTGGAACCCCAGTCCCCAATGAAGCCAAACCACTGTGCTTCACACCATTTTTTCAACCATTCGTTAAACTGCATGGTGCAAAGTACCCTCGCCTCACCATGCCACTGACAGGCAGCACCTCTGAGAAGGATACTGTGAATGTGCTTGTCTTAAGCCTCCCCAACTCTACAAAGTCCTTCTGCACTGCTCTAATCTCATGATGAGCCAAGTCATTTTGTCCCTAGGTGGACAATGACGTCCCAACTCAGACTCCTGTGCAACTGTTCTCGTGATCCTAAGGATCGCTTCCTGTCCCTCCAAGCCATGGCACCAGGCAGGCACCTTGCTTCAGTTTTCCCTGCTCCCCCCAGTTCTATCCCCCTAATAATTGAGTCCCCCACCAGGAGCTGCTTCCTTTCCCTGTGGTGCCCTCTGCCTCCTCACTGAGGGCCTCAAATGTGACAGTTGTCTGTTTTTGCTAGATCTCTAATTTCGGCCAAGGGTTAAAACGGTGTAAAACGGTCACCCTTGGCAGTCTTAATTTTACACACTATCTCTTTATCCCACAGAGCTAATACTCTGTCTCAGTATACCACTAGCCTTTCTACCCAAGTCAAATAGTGACACTATGGCAAAGTATAGTCTGCTATGGGAACTCCTGTCGTTTCTCCTTTTACTCAGCCTGGATAATGCCACATGGGCTCTCCCATGTAACCAAATGTCAAAAGACTCCTCAGAGGCTTACCACTACTATAGTTTCTCTAACTTGATTGTGGAGACAAAGCCTGATCTTCAACCTAACTCAATTCTCCTTGTTACAGGCAGCATCTATTACCCTCTATATGCCAGGAGGAAGCTGCCACAGCAATGTGCTTTCACCCTAACCTGCACTGCGCAAGGCTATGGTTCCTAGCCATGATCGTTATTCTGCTATCTGGGGATGTCAAACTAAATCCAGGTCCACCTACCTGTTTCTTTTCCCCAACTGTGTTATCTGGCATGTCCAAGAAAGGGTTATTAATTGCCCATATCAATATCAGAAGTCTTACCTGTCACCATGTGGAATTCGAGGCCTAGGAGAAACTGTACAATCCTGATGTACTCTGCCTCACAGAAACTAGGCTAAAACCCGGTATACCTGATGATGTATGCTGCTTGCTAACAATTCCCTGTTCCGGCGGGATAGATCCTCGTCCAAACATGGAGGTGGGGTTGCCCTGTTCTTCAAAAACCACCTCAACATCTCTATTGTCCCTGCATCTGCCTCTCCCGCAGTGTGCAAATTCATACAGTCAACTACTGTATTGGGGGAAAAGAAGCTTCATATTATCTGTGCCTATAATCCCCCTGCTGGAAGAATAGTAGGTCTTCAAGAACTCCTTGACATCGCCTCCTAGACTGTAAATCACAATGAGGCTGTCATCCTAGGTGATCTTAACCTCAATTGCTTAGGGTCAGCTCAAATCTCCTTGCAATCACTCACGCTTAGTTATAATTTTCACCAGTTGATCTCTGAAGCAACTAGAGCCATGTCATCCCATTAAATGGAAACACTCCTTGACTGGGTGATGGTTAACTGTATGGAACATGTGTTGAAAGCAGGAATCCTTGCAGATGCACTAATAGACCACTCTCCCACTTTTTGTATCCTATCTATGGTTGTGCCTCCATCTCCTCCATCAAGACTAATCACATTTACAAATCTAGCTCATATTGACCAGGATGCATTTCTCTATGATGTCTTCAATATCAACTGGACAGGAATCTATCAAACAAAGGATGTGGAGGTTGCTCTACAGATATTCATAAACAAATTTCTTGCCATTCAATGTAAACATGACCCCAAGAATACTAGGAGAGTCAGAGGAAAACAGACGAGGTGGCTACATAAAGACCTCCTTGCTAATCTGCGCCGGAGGGACGAGCTCTGGATTCACTACAAACAAACTGGCCTACAGTCAGACCTTATTGTCTATCATGAACTAAGGAACAGATGTAAGAGACAAGTTAGAGCTGCTAAAAGCAACTACTGCAAGGACCTTCTACAAAGCTCAGCCTGCAACCCGAGGAAATTCTGGGCCCATGTCAAAACATTTTTGGGTACCTCGCACTCGGTCACTCCTGATGAAATGATCATAAATGGGACACATTGTAATGACCCTAGGACCATCTCAAATAGTTTTAACAATCTTTTCTCTGATCTGTCACACTATACCTTGGCTTTACAACCTAGTGGATCACGCTCCAATCTACTTACCACACTACCATCAGACAATTATACTGCCCTATCATATGATGTACCTCCAGCTCCACCATTCTATTTCAAGGCTATATCAACAGTGGAAGTTCTGAAATTACTGAGATCCATATCAGCCGATAGCTATCTCTGGTTCTGGCTCATTGGAACCTCGTCTTCTTAAGAGGGCTGCTTCACTCATTGCCTCTCCGATTGCCAGAATCTACATGTTATCCCTTATCCATTGCACTATGCCGGATCTATGGAAATCTGCAAGAGTAATGCCTGTCTTTAAAAAAGATGACCCAAATGACATGGCCAATTCCAGACCTACAGCAATTCTTTCTGTCCTTAGTAAGATCCTAGAGAAAATAGTTGCATCACAGACCATTGACTACCTTACACGCTACAACCTCCTCTCGGACACCCAGCTTGGTTTCAGAAAAGGGCATAGCACCACCACAGCTCTTCTTCAACTAACTACTGATATTCTGTCCAACACGGATTCTGGAAAACTCACAGGTGCCATCCTCATTGACCTCACTAAGGCTTTTGACTTTGTAGACCATCCCCTGCTTCTCTCCACTCTCCATAAATTCCATTTCTCTACCCCTGTTGTGGACTGGTTCTGTAGCTACCTGTCAAACAGGTCACAAACTGTCAAATTTAACTCCTCCCTGTCCAACACATCTACTATCAACCTTGGGGTCCCCCAGGGCTCTATCCTTGGGCCCCTTCTGTTCACAATTTTTATCAACAATGCAGTTGAGGTCCTGGAATCCTGCTCGGCTATTCTCTATGCTGATGATCTGATCATCTATACTAGTTCTGCTAGTATTGCCTGCATAAACACATCACTTACCTCAGACTTCAATAAGGTTTTAGAATGGCTACTAGACCGTAAGCTTGTACTAAATGAAAAGAAAACAAAAGCCATGCTCCTAGGTTCCTCACCGAAGAGTAAGGTCTGGTCTAGTTTGCTGGAGGTTCTTCATTCAGGAGGAATTCCACTTGAAAATGTTACTTCCTTCAAGTACCTTGGGATCCTGCTGGACCAATTCCTGGATTTTAATCTTCAGATTCAGTCCACATGCAAAGCTGTAAACTCGAAACTGGGAGTAGCTTACAAAACGAGCTACATGCTTACACCCTTGGCGAAATTAGCAGTTGCCCGAAGTATTCTGCTCCCAACCCTAACTTACGGTGCCTCTATTCTTACCTCTGCCCATAAAACATCCCTACTAAAATGGGATGTAACTTATAACAATACAGGTCGATTTGCCTCTTCGTCACCTCGACTCAAACATCACTGCCTTCTTTATAAGGATCTGAATTGGCTCTCGTCCTCTGCCAGTAGACAACACTACCTTGGATCACTAATGGACTTGATCATCTGGGAAAAAAAAAACATCCCAGCTGGCGGCGTTGCTAGTCCCTCAACCATTCTCCCATGTCCTGCGATCAGCTGAAAAATCCTTGCTCTATGTACCGAGATGTCGGACGACTAAAGGCACAGGGGCCTTCCAATTCTCTGCTCCCAGGCTATGGAATGCTCTTCCACTCAACCTCCCGCTGTCTCAGTCTCACTTTAGATTTAAAAGTGAATATCGTCATTATCTATCCTTAGCTGATGCTTGTACCTGCTTTGACCCAACCTGAAGCTCCTGAGACTTACCAATAACATCACCCCTTCTCTAATCCAGCTCCAAGACTGGCTCCTCTTCCCTTCAACATATTTTTCCTTCTCTTTGTAAATAACTTCTTGACTACTAGCTCTTTTCCTTCTCGAACCTTGTTGCTGACCATTCACTGTTGTTTTGCCAGTTACCATCCCTGATCTTTCTTCTGTCAGTCTTTCTTGTTATGTTTGAACATTCCTCACTTTTCTCTCTACATAACCTTACTCTCTTATTAACCCTTTCACTCCACAGGTCGGGTCCGTGGTTTCTGTATTTATATATATCTTACTGCCATTATTTGTATAATGCTTGCCATGATTTTTTGTTGTTTCTACTCATTGTATTTTTGTAGCACTGCTGTACTGTTCCTCTATTTGTATTACTGTACTCATGTTGCTGTTGTTCCACTGTTCTCTTTTTCTTATACTCTCCTGGGTTGTGCCTGAAAATAGTCATTTTATGGCTAGTGCACCTAGCCGGTTGACAAAAACTAATTAAAGATGTTCTTCTGTAATATCCACACATTGCTACAGATCTTTGCCACTCTGCCAGTGACATCAGCTACTGGCGAACATTCTTTTTCCCCTCTTGCTTACCTGAAGAACTATCAACGTGCCACAATGAATGAGGACCGTTTAAATGGTCTAGCATTGATGTTTATTCATCGAGAGTTGACCAATGACATAAATACTTAATCAAAAACACAACTGATTGCTTTGCAAGGCAGCCTGGAGGTCGACGATTGTTACTTGCATAAAGCCCCTGTTGATGTGCAAAATCTACTATTAAATGTTTAGAATGTGATGGGGGAGATGCTGTCTTGCCTATAATGGCAATCTGATATTTTGAATGTTATTACATGTTTCCTTCCAAAGTTGTATATCTTTTGCACAGTTTGCACCTTTTGTGTTTATTACGGAGTAGTGGCGAGTGTGCCCAAGGTCAAATGGCTTGAATGAAAATGCATTATGCATTTCACAAGGTCCCTGTTTGTTACTGTTACTTATTCCATTTATGCACTAGGGATCCTTTACAACAGTGCAGGGAGTTTTGTTTAAGATTGTTTATTTATTTAACTTATAACGTAAACTTACATGGAGATTTTGTTTTTTACCAGTGTAGCTCCATTTAGAATTTTGTTTTTAAAGCAGTCACTATGTAAACTCCAACTTTACATTAAAAAACTTTCAAACTTTACATTAAAGAACATAATGAAAGTTTGCAGAAATGTATTATGGTTCTGTGGAATAGTAGGTATTTGTGTTATGATGCTGTCTGTTGTGTTAATAACATTTAAATATAGAAGTTTGATTCACAATTGTTTTGTTTTGGCTTTTTATTGGGGGGTTGTAAAAAGGGATTAAAATTGATTATTCTGCTATTTTTGGCTCGAAAATCTAAAAGGTATCTATAAATGAAACAAGACACATTTTGTAAATATTTTTGGCTGAATGACTCGTGCTCAGATTACCATGCTAAATTTGTATTGAAAGTTATTTACATTTGATTCCAATATGGTTAGTACTGCTACTGAGGTTGAACATTCTAAATGAGCTCAGAGTGAATTTGCATATCAAACTCTCTTAAGACCCACCTACTGCTCTGCTAATTTGCATATCAAGATCCACCCCAAGACCAGCCTACTGCACCCCCCAATTCAAAATCCTAGATCCACTGCTGCCTGTTATGATGCCCTTTTGCTTGTGCTCTCATTTACTAAGCACTCTTTGTTGGTGCACCGGCATGGGTGAACCGAAACTAGCAAGGGGGTAGGGCAGAGTGTCTGGCTCCCTGCCCTGGAACCAAATGGAAAAGCGCTTCAATTTGAAGGAATAGTACTGGTGGGTTAACCCCTTCTGGGAGGTTTCCACAACCTTAGAGAGATCAAAGCCTGGAACTCTAGCCGCACAGGAACCAGGCTGTCAGGTTCAGGGACTGAAGATCCAGGTGTAAGACCTTTCCCTTGTGACATGAGAGCAGGTCCAGGTGTAGAGGCAGGCAGGCACCATGGAGGTCTGCTGCTGCTGAGGCTGAAAAGATCTAGGTACCAAAACTGGCGCAGCCAGTCTGGGGCTACATAGAAGTTGTCAGCAGATGAGGACCACATGGCCCACCTAGTCTGCCCTAAATTCCCTACCTAAAGTGCAACCGGAGACCCTACTTGGACTCCGACTTACACCCCCTCTTGCTTCTAAGATTCCCTTGTGTCTATCACACGCATTTTTAAATCCTGTGACTGCTCTAGCCCCCACCACTTCCTCTAGAAAGCTGTTCCAAGCATCTGGCACCCTCTACGTGAAGAAGTACTTACTCATGTTTCCTCTTAGCCTCCCCCACCCCAGCTTCATACTGTGACCCCTTGTCCTTCAGCATCTTTTCCTTTGGAAAATGCTCCCTTCCTGTGCCTTGTTTATTCCTGTGAGGTACTTGAATGTCTTTATCATATACCCCCATTCCCTCCTGTCTTTTAGGGAGTACATATTTAAATCCTTAAGCCTTTCTTCTTACGGCTTCTGATGCAGGCCTGGCATCATTTTGGTTGCCCTCCTTTGCACCACCTCCACCCTATCTATGTCCTTTCAGAGATGGGTCCTCCAGAACTGTACACAGTACTTGAAGTGGGGTCTCACCAGTAATCTATGCAGGGGTATTATTACCTCCCTCTTTCTGCTGGTGATATCCCTCCCCAAGCATTCGAGCATTCTGATAGTCTTTCCCACTGCCTTGTCACACTGTTTAGCTACCTTAAGGTCATCAGAAATGATAACCCCCAGGTCTCTTTCCTGTTTTGTGAATGCTAATACTCCCCCCAAGTTGGTATGTTGCCCCTGTGTTTTGTGCCCTAAGTGCATGATTACGCACTTATTTGCATTGAATCTTAGCTGCCAAACTCGTGACCATTCTTCTAACTTTTTTAGATCCTCCCTCATTCTTTCAGCCATCTGGTGGGTCTACTCTGTTGCAGATTTTTGTGTCATCCGTGAATAAGCACACCATCCACTCCAGTCTTCTACAATGTCACAAATAAAGACATTGAAAAGAACCACTCCTAATACTGACCCCTGAAGCACCCCGCTAGTCACCTTACCCTCCCCAGAGTGTACTCCATTTACCACCACTCTTGGGCTCTTATCACTAAGCCAACTCTCCAGCCATTTTACTAATTTAGGACCTACTCCTAAGCTACTCAGTTTCTTTACCAGCCTTCTATGTGGAATGGTGTCAAAGGCCTTGCTGAAATCCAGATAGGCCAGGTCAATGACCCCTCCCTGGTCCACTTCCTTTGTTACCCAGTTGAAGAACTTGATCAGGTTTGTCTGGCAGGACCTCCCCATGGTGAAACCATGTTGTCTCGGATCTTGTAGACCTCTGTTAACAAGGTATTCTCAAATCCTTTCCTTCAGTAGTGATTCCATTACTTTGCCCACTATCGAAGTCACTTTTCCTGGCCTATATTTTCCCACCTCCTCCCTATTTCCACTTTTGTGGTGTGGGACCACACCTGCCCTCCTTTAGTCCAGTGGTACCTCCCCTGTTTCTAGTGACCAGTTGAACAGGGCTGTTAGAGGTGCAGCCAGCTCCTCCTTGAGTTCACTCAGCAGCCTGAGGTGCACTGCATCTGGACCCATTGCCTTGCCTACATTTAACTCCGACAACTCCCTTAGGACTCTTTCTACTGTGAAAGGGCTAGTGTCAACCTCCTGACCCTTTATGCCCTTGTCTTGTAACAAAGGTCCATTTTCTACCCCGTCCACTGGGAATACTGAACAGAAGTATTTGTTAAATATGTCCACTTTTTGGTGATCCTCTTCTATAGACCCCCCTTCCCTTTTCAGTCTTACTATCCCACCCTTGGACCTCCTCTTCTAAAAAATGTTTTATCCCTCTTTTTAACAGATTTGGCAATATTTTCTTCTGTTTTCGCTTTTGCACTCCTAACTGCCTTCCCTGCCTCTCTTTGTTTCTCCTGGTAACTCTGCCTATCCTCCTCCTTCTAAATTCTTTTGTAGTTTCTGAAGGCTAGCTTTTTTGCTCTTACTTTTTCCACTACCTCTCTAGAGAACTATAGCAGTCTCTTTTTTCTCTTGCCCTTGCTGACCTGCCAGACACAGAGTTTAGTAGATTTTTCAACTCCCTCTCTTATTGTAGCCCACTGTTCTTCTACTCCCCCTAGTTTCTCTGTCCCTGCCCTGGGCATCTCTGAGGCATACTCCCATTTTCTTAAAATCAGCCCTCCTGAAGTCCAGCACCCGTGTCCTTATGTGGTTTGATTCTGGCCCTGTTCTTATGTTAAAGGTCCATACTGTGTCATCAGCAATGCTGTGCCCATTTGTCAGTACTAGGTCCAGCAATGTCACTTGGGTTCCTTAACTAGTTGCCAGAGGAGTGCCCCCTGAAGGGAGTCCAGGATGTCCCTACTCCTGGTCGATGCTGCCACAGGGAGGCTCCAATCCATGTCTGGCAGATTGAAATCCCCTATTAGTAAAGGCTCTCCCTTGTGAGCCATCTTATGGATGGCTTCCAACATTTCCTTATCCATCCCCCCCCCCCTTTTGATGGAGGCTTGTAGCCCAGTCCCATGTGAAGAACTGACCCTTTCCTCTCTTCCAGGGTAACCCACAGAACTTCTGCACCCTCCTTCCCCTCCTGTGTTTCTGTAGCCTTCTTGCTGTTTCTTACATAAAGAGCCACTCCTCCCACTTTTCTTTCTACCCTGTCTTTCCTAAACAGATTATATCCTGGTATAGCCACATCCCAGTTCTGGTTTTCATAAAACCAGGTTTCTGTAATAGCTATTAAGTCCTGGTCAGCTTCTGCCTTGGTGACCTGTAAGTCTGCAATTTTGCTGCCCAGACTGCGAGCACTGGCACACATGGCTCTCCAGATGTTATCACTTTCTCTCCTTTTTTCCCTTTGCCCTCTATTATCCTGCCCCCCCTTTTTTCCCAGTTTTAAATTTTCTTCTACTTCTTGGATTTTCTTGGATTACATTTTTATTTGAAGGTCCAGGTACAGAGGGCTTCCCAACATAGCTGGTGGAAATGCGTTCTGCTCTGCCTGGTGATGTACAGTAGTACTTGGTTGTGGTATTGTCCATCTAGACCTGCATGACTTGACCCTGAACCAATGCAGTGAAGGCTGTCAGAGCTAGACACACCTCACAGAGCTCCAGCAGATTGATGTGGTAATGGGACTCCTTGGGGGTCCAGAGCCCATGGGAGTGGGCTCCTCAACCTACCAGAGACATGTCAGTTGTCAGAAAGACCGTCGTCTTTGAGCAGACAAATGGGACTCTTTCTCGCAGGTGTACCAGGACCAGCCACCACTAGATGGCATCCCACATTGGCTGCATCACTGGGACCACCTGATCCAGGTGACCAAGGTGCTGAGACCACTGGAGGGCCAGCTCCCACTGCAGAGGGAGCATCCACTAGTAGGTCCAACTGACCATGCTGGTGCAGGACACTATGTTCCCTAGCTGCTGCAGGAAGTCCTGGGCTGGTGATGAGTGCCAAACCTGAAATGATTGGGAAAAGGAGGTAAGGTCTGCCACCCAGTCCACTGGGAGTAAGACCTTGGCCTGGAGGGAGTCGAGCTCTGCCCAGATGAAGTGGATGATCTGTGAGGTGCTGAGTTCCAACTTGTTCAGGTTGACAAGTAGACCCAAGGTCATGCAAGTCTGGAGGGCCAGAACCCTGGGCTGCTCCACCACCTTCTGGGATGGACTGGCAATCAGTTAGCTGTCTAGGTATGTACAGACCCATACCCCCACAGCATCTCAGAGAATGCTGTCACCACTGCGATGCACTTGGTTAAGACCCTGGTGGCCAAGGAGAGGCTGAAAGGTATGACCCAGAACTCATACAGCACCCCTTCTGCATAGAACAAAGGTACCGCCAGTGGGAGGACAGACAAGGATGTAGAAGAAGGTGTCCTGGAGGTCCAGAGAGCGGAACCTCATGTCCTGTTCCAGAGATGGGATCATCTGGTTTAAAGTGACCATCCTGAACTTGAGCCTCCATAAGAACTGGTTCAGGTAGTGCAGATCCAGTATGGTGCACCCCCCCCCATCCATTTGGGTACCAGGAAGTACCTGGACATAAATCCCTGGCCAACCACAGTACTCGGGACACGGGCCTCAGTGCCTTTCTTGAAAAGCTGGGCAGTGTCCCCCCTGAGGACAGAAAGCATGTCCTGGGAAGCCACAGACTTCTGTGGGGCATGGGCCCAAAGGACAAGAGAGCCTCGAAGTTGAGAGGTAACTCATGATCCATCACATCCAGCACCCATATGTCCATAGTAATAGCAGACCATGCGTGCCAGAAATTATGAAGCTGACCCCCTATGGGAAGCTGACACAGGGAAGCAGCAGGTGGGAGGCAGATGCCACCCAACCTGTCACTGAGCAGTCTTGGAGGAGGATCTGGTGCTGGCCATAGGAGGAGCACTGGTGCTCCGATCTCCAAATTTCTTGGAGACCTGGATGGCTGACTTGGGCTGCTGTTGCTTAAGTTGCTGGGGCTGAAATGTCCAAAATGAAAAGGGCTTCTTCTTCAGCCATTGGGGTCCTTTTGCGAGGACATGACGGAGTCCATGGTAGCACTGGACTTCTCAGTCCTCGTAAGTGACCCTCCACATCTGGCCCAAGGAAGCGACATCCACCAGCTTATGTTGGGTATCTGCCATGAAGGTGGATATCTGAAGCTAGGCTCAGCAGTGTATAGCCACTGCCACCACCACGGACTTGGCGCAGGACTGCAAGTCCGCAGAAAGGTGTGGAATGACATAGTCCAGGACCCCCATAAGCATGTGGCCAAATTTGATAATCATAACAGGGGGATGGAGTGGAAGGAACGGGGTTCACTGAAGCAGGGAAGTAATTACCTTTTGTACATGACTTTGTGGGGCACGCAGTTGTGTTGGGGAAGGGTGGATTGTAGCTTACTATTTGATTTGGGCTGTGACCGGGGGACTAGGAGATGGGAGGTAAGCCGGAGAGGGAGGGCCTGAATCGGAGCCAGAGACTGCGTCACGTGACCTGACCAAGCACACAGGGAGGCCAGAGTCTGCATATATCTCCCAAGTGGTCCAGCGACCCTCGTGTGAATGACGCCAACACATGAGTGCCACGACACAGAAGTGTAGCATCTCAAGTAGAGCCTGCAGGGCATCAGCAGGAAGGACAGCAGGCAGCAGGACAGACACAGGGAGGGGCACTAGGGTAGGAGAGAGTAATAAAGAAAAGAAACAAAAACAGAAAAATAAAATAAGGGGGGGCAGTAGCAACTAGGGGATACAGAGAGGATGTGAAGGCCAGTACACAGAGGCTGGTAGATGACTGGGGGGGGGGGAGTGGAGGGGAGGGAGGACTGGGGTAGTGGGCTCAGGGATGCTGGGACAGTAGTGAGCTACAATGGGTGTGGAGCAGCACTGTTCTTGGGGACCTTGTGGAGGGTGGGGAGGGATGTCCGGTGTGTAGGCAGTTCAGCCAGCATAGGCAGGAAATAGTAAGCCCAAAATAGGAGCTGTGGAGAGGAAGTATGTATAATTGGGGGATGAGCGCCAGGGAGGGCTCCTTCACAGGATACACCAGGCTGCCACAGGCAGAAAGGAGGCATTAAGACAACGGACCATGGAGAACCAACTCAGCAGGAACCAAGGGGCATTGGGAGGGGGATTTTGCAGGTGGTAGGGAATGAGGGTTGTGGGAGAAGGGTTAGGGAACATGCCCATGGAAATCAAAAGCAGGGAAGGATTTCAAGGGTGGACATGGGCAGGGGGTTGGAGACCCGGATCAGGTAGGCAGTGTTCGCTGAAGAAGGAGAGCAGGAGGATGCGGGTGGCAACACAGATCAGGGGAAAGGGAAGCATGAGGGGAGGGGGAAGTACACTGTACAAGGAGAGGGAAAGGACTATAGGGTAGAATCTGGTGGGGGCGAGGGAGCAGATGGGGTTATCATGGAGCAACTAGCAACAAGGGAAGGGGGGCCCACAATGGCAGAAAGGGGGGGTACAGGAAGGCATTAAGAAAGGGGCAGAGAGGGGAGGTAAAATTAGTGGAGGGGTAGGGGAAGGAGCACAGAAAGGATGCAGAGGGAACAGTGCAGGTGGAGGTGCAGTCGGGGAGAATGGAGGGAGGAAGGAGCAGGGAAACAGTGGAGGACACTGATGGAATGGGGTCTGAAGTAGGGCAAAGCAGAGGGGCAGGGCAGGTGATTGGGGAAAGAGTAGTTATAATGGGGGATTCAGTGCTCAGGGGAGTGAGATGGGGAGGTAAGGGAGCAAGAAAAAGCCAGGTCTGGGAAGAGTGTACGCCAGGCATGACAGCGGGGAGGAAAGGACAATTCATTCAGAAATCTGTGGAAAGGGCTGGCCCAGTGGCATGGAGGGCTAAGGCATCCGTGCCTTACCTTCTGCCACACCGGCGACCCATGTTCATGGTGCGAGTGGGCCACCGGGGGTTGGCCAGGGAGGGAGAAGATCGAGCGTCCGGAGGATTGCTCTCCTCTCCTGGGGAAGGGAAGGGTGGGGTTGGAGTCTGCTGCTTGACTGGGTCCTGGAGCTAGCTGGGGGCTGGCACAATGGACCCACAAATGTAGGGGGTGGATGCAGGGCAGACGCCTGGCGTGCAGTGCCCAGAAGCTTGTGTGGATCAGCCACTGGTGTCACTGCACACCACTGCTCTGCGCTCGGGGCTGGGAAGTAAAATGGAAAAATCCTGACCAGCAAGATGATGCCGACCCCTCGCAGGCACTGCACCTGGCCAGCCAGCATCTTGTGGAAGCCAGAGGTGAGTCCGGTAGACACCAGGGTGATGGGGTTGGGGGGCGGGTGGAAGGGTGGCTGTCGGAAGGAGAGATAGAAAGTAACTTAAAAAAAAAAAGGAAGAAAGAAATGTGTGGAGATAAACCTCATATCATGGTGCATCTAGGTACAAATGATCTGGAGGGCAGTATGGTGAAAGAAGTGCAGGAGAGGTTCAAGGAGGTAGGAAGAATCTGCTCTCAGGTGGGCAGATCAGTGGCATTCTCAGAGGTACTCCCGGCACCTAAGGCAAGCACCGCTAGGAAGTTAAGAATAGAGGAGCTCAACTGGTGGCAGGGGGGCGGTGTGCAAAAATGAGGTATGGGGTAGTAGGGGGGTAGAGCGAGACATGGAGTGATAAGGGGCTCTATGCATGGGATACACTGCATCTCAGCAGCATGGGTACAGGGACTTCAAAACCGGGGCTGGAGAAGTACATTAAAACTAATATAACTTTAAACTGAGGAAAATGGGCAGAGGGGGACTACAAGAATGAGTCACCTAGCAGGGGAGACTGTAAGGCCTCACCCCCAGACAGAGAGGAAGGGATGGAGGGGAATCAACCAAGGAATAAAAGTAGGGGTAAGGAAAAGGGAGAGAAGGGACAAGGCACAAGGTGGACTCTTGTATCCTTGAATGCAAGGAGCTTGGCAAACAAGGTAGCAGAATTCCAGGGAATGAAGGCGGAAGGGGAGGTAGATATCGTTGCCATCTCGGAAACCTGGGCCACCCAATGTAATGACTAGGCTCTCACAATCCCTTGATACAAGGTGTACAAAGACACAGAGAGGAGAAGAGGAGATGCGGTAGCTATTTACATTAGGGATGGGATTCTGTGTACCAGGAAGGAGGGGGAAGAGGGGAAGACAGAAGCCATATGGGTACTGCTCCAGAGCTCCAAAGGCAAGATTAGGCTGGGGTGGTGTACAGCCCACCCTCACAAAACAAGGAGACTGACAGGGAGCTTGCAAAGCAAATCAGGAGAGTCAGTGGCAAAGGGAGTATGGTTATAGTGGGTGACTTCAACCTGCCTGGGATTGACTTGTGGACAGTAACTACCACAAACGTCAGGGAAAGTACAGTTATGTAAGAACTTACTGTAACAGTAGATATTCGAGAGGAGCTCTTGCAGCAGGTAATACCATTAGGGCTGAAGCCGGCAGACGTCAGGACCCCACAGAAAACTTGTAGCTAGCATTCTGAGGCAGGTGACCCTTTATACCACAGTAGAGACATCGGCGGAGCCGACATTTGGGGGCGGTCCCTGGCACCTCCCAGTTCCTTTCCCGCTGTCGACTCACATAATTCAGCTCCACAGACACCTCTCTCTGCAGTCGACAGCTTCGAATGCCAGATAAGTCATCTTCTTTCTAAATAGTATAAATTTTAACCAATGCCTCATTTATGTCGTTCCCCTCACCACAGCGGCGAAAATCTAAGTGTGCCTGCGGGAAGCAGATCCCAGCGAAAGACGGCCATGTGGCCTACCTCATCTGCCTAGGCCCGGACCATCAGCCTGACTCCTGTGGCCACTGCCAGAAGTTCAATCAGAAGACGCGCACCAGGAGAGCCCACGCCTTGAAGACCTTCTCTTAAGAGGAGAAGCTTGCGGCCATGTAGTGAGGTTCAGGGGCCAGCTCATCCTCTCCCATGAGAGATTCCCCTTCCAAAGAAAAGGCCTCAGGGTGGAAGCTTCACAAGGAGAAGGATCGGGCCAGGTCTGAATCCCACCATCTGTCACCAGCAAAACAGGTGTCATCGTCTTCTTCCTCCAAAAGGTCGGGTTCTGTCCCAGCAACTGATTCTTCCCCCTCGTCTAAGTCCGCTCCCCCCCTCCTCAGGGCTTCCACCAGGAGTCGGCATCAGCGGGACTTCACTCTTCCTCTCTGGCTCATCGACTTCATAAACCCACAGGGTCGACCCAGGAAAGCCTGCCCAGGGCTCTGGACATGCCTAGCTCCTCGGAGAAGAGGAAACATTCTGAGGAACATTCTAGTACGTAAGGGGATGTCTGGGCTCAGATGCCTCCCCTCAAGGCTAAGGTGCATCCTCCGCCAGATATCCACCCACCTAGCTGCTCGCCTACCCCGATGACCTGCTACCCAATGCCAGACACGGGGCGGTCACCGGATGAGGATCAGCCATCGGCCCCTCTACCTACAGGCCCGACGCCTGGATGCCAGCCTTCAGACACCGGCCTACCAGACCTGATGCCCGCCACACCAATAGATGTGCCGGATCCCCAGACGGACGTTCCCAAGGACCCGACGCTGGCTCCAGCGGTCATCCCAGTGGCAGACATAGGTAATTTATTTACCACCTGGTGGAATACCTTCAAGGGGGACCTTCTATACAGGCCACCAGACAAGGTCCCTACTCCACCTCCTATGGGTCCTCCTCCTACCCCAGATGAGGGCCAACCATATGAGCACCCAACTCTACATCCAAAGGAGAAGTGAAAGACACGGTCTCCATCCCCATCTCCTTCGTCCCTCCCCCCCCATACGTCGTCCTCGGATGAGGCAGGCGTCGACTCGGACTCTTCAGAGGACAGGTTTCTATCCCCTTCACCAGGACCCTGGGACTCTCTACGGTCCCCTCTGGATGATCCCTCATTCTTTGACATCATGAGGCACATCCAGACTATTTACAGATGGGATACCAAGGCTCTAGACCCAGAACGGAAACATCTAGCTAAGTTCCTAGGAGAAAAGGAACCAAAGCCCCATGTCATCCCACCATTCGTAGAGCCTTTCCAGGACGTTACTCGCCTTACCTGGCATACACCATCATCTATCCCAGCAGTTCCAAGGAAGGCTGACAGACTTTACAAGCCTCCCAAATCAGAACCATTCCTGGCAAGACAACCTAATGCTAATTCATTAGTCCTTACAGCTGCTCAGGGTTGGGGGGCCCAACCGAAGCATTTAAGATCCCAGACCCCAGATCCCATCTTGAAGAAACGACAACTGGGGCCGAAAGGTTTTTTCCTCGGCTACAGGGTCCATCAGGTCCTTGAATTTCATGGTCCACATGATCTCCTACCAACAATCCCTGTGGAGAAAGACTATGGATTTGGTAGAGACTCTCCCTGACTCTGAATCCAAACAGGAGATTTTGGCCTCCACTCAGTAGGACATGGACAAGCATGCCCTCTGGTGTTCTTATGAAGCCGTTGATATGGCCTCCAGGGCCGCAGCATCAGGCATATGCATGAGATGGCAGTCCTGTCTCAGACTTACCAGACAGTGGCTACCACAAGCGTCAGGGAACAGGTACCTCTGGAGGCTATCCAGGACAGAGCAGGGAGTGACAGAGCCTACCAGGGAGGGGAACATACTGGATATGGTGCTAGCAAATGCAGACAAAGTCCAGGATGTGGTTGTACAGGACCCACTAGCAGGAAGCGACCCACCACTCAGTGTGGTTCTTCCTCAACACAGGAAGGGAGTCAGTTAAGACCAGGATAAGATTGGTTGACTTCAGGAAGGCAGATTTTACCAGGATGGGCAGCATTGTAGGGGGGAATCTTGCTGCCTAGGGATGGATGCTGAACAGAAGTGGTCAGTCATAAATAAGGGCCTGAACAAAGTCACAAACACATGTGCCAAGTCTTGGAGTAAGCAGTCCAGGTCAAGAAAACCTAGCTGGCTCAGCAGAGAAGTGGAGGGAAAGGTGAGGGATAAGAGATTGGCCTTCAACAGGTTCAAAAATCTGGGCAACAGGAAGACAAGGAGGTATACTCAAAGGCATCTATGGAAGTGAGTAGGGCAGTCAGGGCAGCCAAAGCAGCAAGGGAGCTGAAACTGGCTCAGGGAATCAGGGAGGAGGAGAAGGAGTTCTTCAAATACATAAGGGAGAAGAGAAGTTGTAGGGACAAGATTGTTAGAATCGGGGGGGGGGGCAGAAAAAGGGTCATCCAGGTGGAGGCACTCAACGAGTACTTCTGCTCGGTGTTCATAAAAGAAAAGAATGGGACCAATACCACAAGGGAAAGGAGGGAAGGGTGGAGGGCAAAGGTAACAGATGGGGTCATCCAGGAGGATAGGGTTCTAAAAGACCTTAAAGCCTTGTGGGTCGACAAAGCACCAGGACCGGACTGTGTACACCCAAGAGTCCTGAAGGAACTGGCAGTAGTGTTGGCAGGCCCTCTGGCAGACCTGTTTAAAATCTCCTTAGAAACAGGGAATGTGCCCAGGGACTGGAGGATGGCTCACATGGTACCCCTCCACAAGAGTGGGCCCAAGGATGAACTGGACAATTATAGACTGGTAAGCCTTATTTCTATAGTGGGGAAATCGATAGAGACCATTCTGAAGGAGAGGTTGATAACCTTTATGGATAGTAATGGGCTACAGGATGACAGACAGCATGGGTCTGTCTCAGGAAGATCTTGCCAGACCAACCTGATTGATATCTTTGATTGGGTCACTAGGGCTATTGACAAGGGCCATGCTGTGAATGTCCTGTATCTAGACTTCAGCAAAGCTTTTGACTCTGCCACACAGGAGGTTACTAGGCAATCTGAGGGACCGGGGGGCAGAGGAGAAACTAGTTGGGTGGATTAGAAGTTGAGTGCAGGGCACACAGCAGAGGGTAGTGGTAAGGGGGAGGAGGACACATCCAAGCCGAGACCCGTAACCAGTGGGGTACCGCAGGGTTCAGTGTTAGGCCCTTTTTTATTCTATGTCTTTATAGGGGACATTGCAGAGGGGGTTAACAGTAAGATCAGTCTGTTCGCCAATGACACAAAGATTTGTACAAAAGTGGACAGTGAAGAAGGCAGGCACTCAGGGAGGACCTAGCTAAACATGAGCGATGGTCAGAAGAGTGGCAGCTGGGGTTTAGTGCTAAGAAGTGCATATTACTCACTGTAAATCTGTAACAGGCCATTCTGCTTTCTCTCGATCCAACTTCCTACAGTGTTACAGCCTCCATCTTCCCATCCATCTTTCTTCCTCCCTGCGCTCTCTCAAACCACTCTTACCGACTCATTTCTTACAAGAATGCACCAGTAGCTAGGCATCTTCCTCTTAGCTCCACGTAAGCAATAATACCCAACAGGGTGGGCGGTATTGTGCTATACCGGACTGCCCAGGGGCGTAATGAGGCCCGGCTCACAGGCGGAGGGCCTCATAGCCCTGGAAGGTTCGCATAGCACAATACCACCCACCTGGAGGGTATTATTATGCTAGAAATGGGCTACCTGTGGCATTTATATGTAAGACTTGATAAAATTAATAAAGAAATTAAAAAAATAGAGAGCTATTAAGTTAAAGACTTTTATGTTGTAAAGTAGTCCCTCTTTTTTGTGCTGTTCTGTGTCTTAATGCCCCCTGACAGAGCTATTCTGTTCTCTCCCCCCAACCCTTACCACATCGAGAACAAAATAGGAAGTTTATTTTACAGTTTTTTCTATGGTCATTTGAAAAATAGTTTTCTCTTTGTTTTGCCAGATGCCCCCCCTCCCCCACACACTCAGAAGTTACAAGTTTGGGCTACCCTGCCATACAAAAGCATGGAGTGCAAAGTGACAAGTTCAATGTGGCAGGGTAGCATACAGTACCGGTGTTTCTCTTTTAAATTAAAAATACGTTATTCAGAACATAAATGCGGCTTTTGAGAGTGTTGTCCAGCTGCTGCAAAAACTCAGAAGTCGTGACTGAATGATTTTTTTTTTGGTAATCATTGTGTGTCGTCAATGCAGAGCGGCTGGTAGTTTTCAGTTGGGCGAGTTCAGGAGCACATGGCGAGATAGAGGTGAGTGAGTGGAAACAAACGGCAGCAGCACTGATGCTGATCTGTCCCCCCGAGCAACAACAATGGCATTATAAATACTTTTAGGAGCTTCATTTTAACTTTCCTCTTAATTTCTTTTTTATATTGTACGTTGGAAAGCGGGTGACCATGCAGAGGAGGGGGGGCGCGAGAGATGAAGAACGGTTTGTGTGGCTGGCAATGAAACTGGCATTTCCGTGGTGGGCAAGGTTCTGCTGTATTTGTGTGTTGTGGCTAATCAGTGTTTTGCCAGTCTTATAGAGCGGAGAAAATGGCAATTAGCGTGAAAATGGCATAGATACATGATGAGAAAAAAAATTATGTCAGATTGTGGCGGTAGGGAGGGAGGGGGATGATTGAATTACTCGGGCTGGGTGTGAGGTCTCGCTAAGCGAGAGAGAAAAAAATGGTGGGCATTTGAAAATTAAATGAGGGGGTTTAGCCAATTAGGGAGCAGGGTGGGGAGCAGGATCCTGGTGATGAGGCTGGCTGGGCTGGGGCTTTTTATTTGGTGGGCATCTATTGTCCGATAGATGCTCACCTAAATAACTGTCTCAGCCAATCAGAAGAGAGAATGGTCTTTGCCCATTTTCTAAATTACAATAACCCATGTCCTATTCATCCCTCCTCTAGTATTCTACTCCTTTTTGCACACTCAGTTGGATAGTTTTTAACTCAGTGCACTTGGTAATGAAACATTTTTACACCTCAATGGTTCTGTACAAATATCTTACCATACGCTTTAAGCATGCTCCCTTAGCCCTCAACCCGGCTACCCCATATGATCTAGCAATGGTCAGTCATTGGTAACATTGCTGAATTACATTACTGAAACAGATTTGCAGCTCTGGTTTGTTTTGCATATGACAAAGGGTAATTTCTTGACATTTCAGTTTAGGGGTCAGTTGTATGGCAAACCTCAATTCTAGCACCAAGTTCCCATGATTTGAATTGGTTTGCTTTCAGACTTGAGATCTGCAGACTCATTTGAGGTTTTTAAACAACGGTTAAAAGCATTGTTATTCTGTTTATAACTGCAATTTCATTTGTTTTATTGTTGTGTAGACTGCATTGAAACCTGTTACAGGCACCTAATAAAGGTTTCAATAAATAAATAACAATATAATAAATAAATACATACATAAATGATGCGACCATGTTTTCAATGTGCAACAGAACAGAAGGGCTACTTGCTTCAATTTTAGATCGACTCAGTCAACCAGCTGAGTCTAAAAACTGCTTTATCATTTTCTCCAGTTTGTAAAGCACCTGTGTAGTCAGAATAGTGTGCAGGATCCTGCTGCAGTGACTCAGAGAGGTTATTTACTTACAGGGCTTCCTGGCAGGCCTGATTTCCCTGGAGGGCCAGGCTGTCCACTTTTTCCCTATAAAACAAGACATGAAAAATCAGCCCATACTGGTTACTAGTATGCCCATCTATAATACATTCTTTTTTTCATATACTGTATCTGATTGCCCCAGACTGCCACCTTCCCCGCCACCTGGCCCTTATAACAGCAACCGACGAGTGTCCCATTTGCTCCTCCCTCCCACATTAAGACCAGTTGGAATCCACACAGTGTGGGGCCCCAGAGTATCATCTGCCATTATACAGGCAACTGGCAGGCATAGGGATTTTCTGGTTTTCTCCCTGGTCCTCTTAAGCCCTCCCCAACTTCCCAATGCTGGGTGGTGCCCCATCAGGCCTCATGCTGAACCTAGAAGAGACTCCTCGCTGGACCCTTTGGGCCCTTATGCGAGGTCGCAGGCCCTAACTCAACCCCAAAAACATAATAATAATGTTCTTTCTCTCAACATCTTGTCACCAAAACCCCTGATGATGTCATGAAAATCCCAAAACTAATGAAAACCCAAACTGTGTCACAAAAAAGTACCTTCTTACATATTCAGCACTGAAAACCCAACAACTGAGTCACAAAACCAAGTCACCAAAACTAATCTCTTACATATTCAAAAACATTGGGCAACATTTTTTCCTGAGTTTTCCTGACATGTAAAATTTTAGCATGTTACATAAACTGAAAATCCAAGTCAAGAGGACAGACCCCGCTTTGGCAAAAATACACGTTAGCCATGTACTCTAACTGGAAAAAGTGGCACTGCAGATGTGTGAAAACCACCACTTTCCATTGTTAATTATTTAAAACTACAAATTACTGGTCCCTCTAACCTATCAAGGGCACACACTTGGGACACACTTTAACAAATCAGAAGAGTTTCAGATTTTAAAGTTTAGGTGAATTTGTGCTATCAGTGGGCAAAAAAAAAGGTCTTAAAATATGGAAAAATTGCTGAGTATTTTCACACATCTACACATTTAGAACCATCCCAACTGATTATTGCCAAATTTTCAGAATTTAGAGATTCAGAATGTTCATTCCAATTCTCAGGTTATTCTGCCCAAGGATGGCTGCATTATTAATATTCAGAAATCAGCATGTAACATTAAACTGCTTATTTAACCTTAAAAACAGGGGCATTACCATGCCTCTACATTTTATTATTTTCCAACTTCACTGTTGGCTAATCTACAGCCACATGAGTTGAAATAGATTGCAGTATTGTCCTACATCTATGTAACTCCATCACATCTGTCCATTTGCATCTGCTCTGTGTCCCTTTCCCATAAATTAAAAACAGAAATTTCCCTCCTCCATGCACACAAACACACACACACACACAGTACTGTACAAGTCCCCCCTCCCCAGCCCAGTACCAGCTTTTTATTACACATGCCCAGCTAGCATTTTGATCCACTGTCAGACATTGTCTTCCTCATCTTCTCTGTCCTATGCACCTGACTGTGATCTCCTTCTGTGAAGCTACAACACCACACCAGTGAGTCAGTATCAAGTATAACCATGGCACTCAGATTAATGTAGACTCAGGAGATACCAAACAATTATAGACTCAGTATGGTACACTCATTTGCTGTTACTGTGTGTATTTATTCATTTGACCATATGTAAATGTTATATGCTTGTTGAGCAGTATAATTACCCATACTAATATTAAATATCATTGTTGTCCCCAGATCACCCCTGTAAAAGAGATTTGTTCCCAGTATGCTTACATAGTTACAAAAAACAAATAAATCAACAAAGGCTAAATAAACTCGTACTGGACTAACCAGTCAATACCTGACCAATCTGTAGTAGTAGTCTTTATTTGTTTATGGCACCCTTCCCTGGAGGCTCAAGGCACCATTACAAAAGAAATAACACATAAAACATTAAATAACATAAATACTTTACACTCTACCCAATGAATACAAACAAAACAATCACAGGAAGCATATATATGGATAGTAATTTAAATCCCTAACCTGGTCCAGTGCTAACAGCTAGTGACTTACCGGTTCTCCTCTGCTCCCAGGCGGCCCTTGAGGGCCTGAAGGGCCAGGGTCTCCCTATAAGGGAAAAAGGAAATGGCTCAATGTTTACATTTAATTAGACCCATTATACTTTTAATAATAGTGAACATATGCTGTATTTACCAGATGTCAGTGTGGTATTGCCTATAATTTTATAACTTGGGATGCATGCTAGAGTGATGGATACATGGGTACTCATTAGAACTAGAGACACTAAAGAATGAGAATGTAATCAGTTATCAAACCCCAAATGACTGTACCCTGGAGAGTTGATAAAAAATTACCAGAAAGTGCCATGCCATGTCATACAATACAACATCTTTGTTTAAACTGCACCCTTGTAGGCAAGCCTGTCAATAATGCATTACAGGTTGCTGTACCTGCCGTGGTCAGATATTTCCTGAAACTGCTGTGATAATCTCTAAAGAAATTCCCTGGCTAACTGCAGTACCCCCGTAGGGCCATCGGAGAGAATCTCTTTAGAAGTTCTGCAAAATTTTTATTATTATTATTTTTAGTTTTTGTTGACCGGGTAAGTGCACTAGACAAATCCTACCTATTTTCAGGCACGACCCGGGGGAAGGGGATACAGATGAATGCCAATCGACCTTGAATCAGATTAAGCTGTAGGTGGTATTTTTAGTGAATGAGGGAAATTTGGCCAGGACACCGGCGAAATTCACCTACTCTTTTTCAATAAATGCCATGGGATCTTTAACATTCACCTGAACTACCACCAATCCAGGCAGATGGGACCTCGGTTTAATGTCTCATCCGAAAGACGGCACCTCAGAAGTGCAGCACCCCTCTCATGCTGCACTACAGTGTCAGTACTGGGATATTAACCCAAGTGCCAGATGTGGGAACTGAACCCACAACCCTCTGATCTCCCGGCCTCAGAGGCGAGTATGCTACCTACTGAGCCACTGACACTAACATGCCTGGAAATACCTGACCATGTTAACTGCTGCAGCTGTAGGTGGCTAGATATATCTGTTACCACCCTTCCTTGGCTCAGAAACAGAAGACAGAATACAAGGCAAGGAAAAACTGACTGGACAGAAACAACAGAACATTTAATCTGCCAAACAGCAAATAAATGAATGAACTGCAAAGGGCCACAAAATACCAAAGATAAAAATAACATAACAGATTTCAAAGGAAAGGCTTGATTAAATACATTGCTAAAAGACAAGTTTTTTTTTCTTAATCTATTAACAGTGGGTAACATGTGGATACTTTTCAGATGGGTATTCCAGAGACAGGGACTGATGACCTGCTGACTTTAATGTAGAGGGTCGAATACTTCAAATTTCCTGGACTACAGAATGGGTGGCTTTACTGGGTGCAATGGGGGGGATCAAGAACTTGGGGAGATACAGGGGCCCAACAATTTCATGTAATTTTTCCCCACAAAGGTTTTTCTGTTCTGCAGTGGCTTGGGGTGGTTAATCAGCCCTGTTTCTGTCTCTCCGGACTGACATCTACCTGGTTTATCTGGTCAGCCAAATTCCTTCACAGATTCACCCAGTGTCGGGGCCACAGACGGGAGGGTCATCACCCACCGCACCCCTTATACTTCAATATAGTCACCTCCAGGTTGGAGGTGTATGGGACAAGGGATGCAACACCCGGACAGCACCCTCGTTGCTGAGTGCCGCATAATCCAGTTCGCCAGCATGACAGGCAAACTGGTTGTGGTGCCCTAATTGCAATGCTCTAAATGCATCGCACACATAATGGTATACCGACTACCTGCAGTGGTGCTGACTGCATGATCCCAGCAGGAGGCTGGTCCCCAGTGGGGACAGCTGGGGATACTGACCGCTCCACGTCCTCCTGGGTGAGGACAGGGAGAACCGGGTTTTTAGAGACTGACTCATTGTTCAGCCCTTCTTACAGTGGTGCAGTGTGGTGAAGAAACATTTCAACTGCCTGCTCAAATGGTGTCAAGGTTGGCAAGCCCAATGATGGTACCATGGAGCTAGTGACACCAGCCCTCGGTCCATCAGGGCTTGGCCGGAGTTGAGTGCTCAACAGCCCTCAAGTGGCCAGGGGAGTCAAGGGAGGAGGAGGCACATGATCTCTCCCATTCTTATGACAGGTAGCATTGCTTCTTACCTTTGCCTTTGTGTTTCTTGCCATGGTGGGCAGGACTCTCCCTAAAGGCCTCCAGTGCCCAACATATGTCATGGAAGGAGCCCGTGAAGGATGTTTCGATGCTGGCCCCAGCCGGGAGCAGTGCTGAGGGTGAAGAGGTGCCTTTTGTGGCCTGAGTTGCTGCCTCTTCCGCGGCTGTGAATTGCGATGTAGAACTCACTGCAGTGGAGACAGTCTTATGACCCTACCCCCATTGCATGCAATTTCAGGTCCCTGTTGGTTGGCTGGCCAAGAAGAAGGCAAGCCTTCCCATCTTCCAAGGAGGATGGGAACATTGTCTGGCAAAGGCTGCAACCAGCAACATCATGTGTCAAGCCCAGATAATAAAGGCAAGACATGTGGGTCCATCCGTGACATCTTCTGTCTGCATGTGACACACTGTCTGAAGCCCGGTGTGGGCTTAGAATCCTTGTGTTCCATGGAGAAGATCAAATGTCAAAAGCAGTCTGAGGAATACACTAAAGCAGAAAAGTTTTGAATATAGATGAGGTTGTCAATGGCCCACTTACAAGGCCCGACAATGTGCAGAGCTTTAAAGGAGGAGACCAGACTCTTCCAGCAGAAAGGAAGCTCTGACATCACGGGGTACACCCGGGAGGTGGGAGGAGCTTCTCTTGAAGATGGGCCAGTGAATTAGCTCTTAAAAGAACTGCCAGAACTGTGGACGCGTGAACCATATCCACATCCTTAGAACTTACTTTTTTTAAACAAAAGTTTGGAGTCCTGGTAACATATTTATGAGCTACCCTTGTTTATATATTTATTTGCTTAACTCAATTACAACAGGATTTGCACCCTGACCAGTCAAATCCTACTCTGTGATAATGCCGTTGCTCTATTGTAAATGATGCACTGATCAAGGAACACTTACATCTTTTCCTGGTAATCCTGGTCGGCCTGGAGAACCCATCCCACCTGGTTCACCCTAGAATGCAAACAAGAGACAAGACATTAGTCCATGAAATTACTTAAAAAACAGATGAGTATAACCATATAAATGTGGATTTGTAAAGGATTTGCACCAGATTCTAGAAGCATAACATATAATATATGCAAGTTACTGTTTGCTGCTCATGTTTTGAAACATAACTCTTATAATGCACCATGATGAGGCAGGCGCTGGAGTACAATAATTATTAAATTGACGTGAAACCTCTGTAGCCATATAAAATATTTTATGCCATGTAAATAAGCATGAGAAACATGAATGGCATTTGAAAAATGCTCATTAGTGAATAAACACCTTGGAATATGCAAATCGGTCAGGAAACACCTTTGGATTATGCAAATGAGTACAGTAAGGCACTTGGAACATTAACATGAGATTCTGACCTAAAGTTCACTTCATGAATGTTCTGTCAGAAACACAGCTGTCAAAAAGAAAAGGTGATAGCTGTGTGGTTTGTGCAGTTGCCTGAAACCTACAATGCTCTTTTGAAAATGTTCAATTTCTCTATCCAAATTATTGAACTCAATATAATCACAGGGTAGGCACTGGAGTGTCTGTCCTCATGAATAATGGCACTGGGAAAGGTAGATCGTGTCCTCAGCCTTCAGCCTTGGTCGTAAGACCTCGGCCTCTGTCCTCGGTCTTGGCCTACTGTGCTCAGTGCCACTATTTACTCATTCACCCTCCGATGCCTCCCATTACCACTATAAAAGTGACGCAATAAAATCAGTGAGAGAGGAAAGCAAAAGAGCTCAGTTAAAATGCTTTTAAGACTGTGTCCAGTTCTCAGTCACAATTTTATGGGCAGCAGAACAGGGTGTAAAGTGCACCCCATTGCGCTGACCCATATAATTGCTATACTGACAGCATTACAAGATAATCTTGGAGTGCACATGAGGCTTTCCAGCTGTTACTGTGCACAAGCTAGGTTTGCTCATAGTAATGGTGCACATTACTGACTCATGCATGTTTGCACATGGTGCAGTGCTACGCACAGACATGCAGGACATCATTTAGCAGTGTTCACCGCCCTGCAGCCCAATACATTTGGCTCACTTGTAGAACAATGGCAATGTCCATTTGTTGGTCCCTCTGCAACATCTCTGGGCCACTAACCCAAACCTCAGCCACATACAATCCCTGGCAGTCCAACAGATTCCCCTCCCTAGTCCTGCTCCCCCATGCACATGCTCTGATGTCAGTGTCCCATTGCCAACCTCAGTCCCCCAACATCAGTTTGCAATGGGTGTAGCCATCTGCCCCTGCCACCTAGGTAAAAGGTTCTTAGGCAGAGGGTATTGCAAAACAGTTGCATCCCAGTTATTGACAATGTGCCATTTGCATGCCAAACCTGCCACACCTGCACACTGGCGCACTTGGATGTGTGCTGTCACAGAAGGGTTTTCTGATCCTGTTTGAGCACAGCTGGGGAGGTCACAGGAAAAGGAATGATGCTAGACTGTAATGCAGTGATTACCGCTAGTCCCTTGGGACTAAGAATTGGGCTGTGGGCGAGTTGTGAGATACTGTAGGATTAAGTGGCACACTGAGTCAGTGATCTGCCCTAAAAAGGGAATAGGGAGATGAGAGCCAGAGGAACTAGGGGAGTCCCTGGCAATTAACTGATGTACCTAGGGCTTGTGGCAATATGGGGGCTTTGAAAATCTGGCTCAGGGAAGCTGGAGGGAGGACTTTGCAAAGAAAAATGAAACAGCAGGACCTCAACTCTTATCAGCAAGGTAAAAATGAAAAAATAGGGTAGAACCTGACCAAAAGTAGTCACCTTGAAATTGGTGGATAGGCTTATTCAAATCTCAGATGAAGGTTGATAACTAAGAAATACAGGTTACTCACCTGTAACAGTAGTTCTAGGAGTGGTATATATTGTTCATCCATACTTCTTGGCATGTCCATTTCCCCTTTAATTCTTCCCAGAAGGTGTTAAAGCTGGCTCCTCCCACCCACTAAGGTGGTATAACCCTCAGCTCCACCCCATGATGCCAGATCTTAGCCCGCTGGAAGCCAGGTTTCTGCGCTGCAGCCGGGGAGGTCGGGTGGGTCAGCGTGGATGAACATATACCACTCCTATAACTACTGTTACAGGTAAGTAACCTGTGTTTATAGGGAAGTGGATATGTTGTTCATCCACACTTCTTGGCAGACTCCTAGCAGTTCTCCAGGAAGAGGGAGGCAAGGTGCACACAACCTACTTTGGGAACAGAGACTGGAGAACTGAGGCCCTAAAACCAGCATCCCGACGTTACTCAAGGTCAATGTGGTGGTGAGTGATGAAGGTGTTTGCTGTCTTCCAGGTAGCAGCCTGGCAGCTTTCCTGGATAGGGATGTCCCTGGAAGCATCCACCGATGTAGCGATATGGTGGGTGGAATGAGCCCTTAGCCCTACAGGAGGCTCCCTACCCGCCAATCTATAGCAGAGATCAATGCAAGATGTAATTCATCTGCCAATCATCTGCTTTGCTGCAGGTCTGCCAGATGTGGCTTCAGCATAGGTGACAAACAGCTGGCGAACCTCTCCCCGAATTTCCGCCATTCTCTCCTTGTAATAGGAGAAAGCTCATCTCAGATCCAAAGCATGGAGTCTGTACTAGGCATCTGAGGTGTAGTTCAGGTAGAACACAGGCAGAGTCATCACCTGGTTGAGATGGAACTCTGACACCACCTTCGGGAGGAATTTTGGGTGGGGCGCAGGACAACCTTGTCCCTGTGGAAGACCAGGTAAGGAAACTCCACCAAAAGCACCTGGAGCTCCCCAGTCCTTCTGGCTGATGTGATAGCCACCAGGAAAGCGGTCTTCCATGACAAGTGTGATAGTTCATACTTGTGCATTGATTCGAATGGCTTGCCCATGAGTTTTGCCAAAACCAGCAGTAAATCCCACAGAGGTGGACGTTCACACACCGGAGGGGATATGTGATCTAGGCCCTTGAAGAAGCACCAGACCACCTTCTCCTGTGCCACTGTCTGCTGACTGGCCCGTGCTCGGTAAGCGGAGATGGCTGCCAGGTGCACCTTAAGAGTTGTAGATCGAAGGCCCCCTTTGGACAGAGACCAAAGTAGTCTAAAATGCTAGCCATGGGACAGGACAGAGGGTCCAGGCCCTTGCCCTGACACCAAATCGAAAACCTTTTCCACTTGAAGGCATAGCACTTTCTGGATGACTCCTTCCTGGATGCTTCCACTACTGTGAGTACATCCTCAGAGAGACCCAAAGCCTGGAACTCTAGCTGTTCAGGCACCAGGCTGTCAGGTGCAGGGACTGAAGGCCCAGATGGAATACTTCCCCCGATTTACTGATATCAGGTCCAGGCATGCTAGAAGACACCTTGGGAGCCTGTTGCTGAGGCTGAGGAGATCTGGATAACAGAACTGGAGGAGCCAATCTGGGGCTACCAGGATCACCCGCACCTTGTCCCTCCTCACCTTGAGAAGCACCTTGTGGATCAAGGGAACTGGAGGGAAGGCATAGAAGAGGCCTGGGGTCCATGGCCTCGAGAAGGCGTCCCCCTGCAGTAAGCCCCACTGAGAGAGGTGGGCATGAAACAGCCCCAGTTGGTGTTTTCCCTGGAGGCAAACAGGTCCACCATCAGTTTTCCCCAGTGAGAGAACAGGCTATGAGCTACCTCTGGATGGAAAGACCACTCATGGGATGCCTCGCCTAGGCAGCTGAGAGCATCCACCAGTTAATTTGAGGCTCCTGCCACATGGATAGCTAGGAGATCTGCCTCCAGTCAGCTCATGAGTGTCCAGATGCAGAGCGCTTCCCTGCACAACAGCCGGGAGTGCATGCTGCCCTGTCTATTGAGGTAGTAAATGGTCATGGTATTGGCCATCTGGGCTTGAACCACTTGACCCTGAAGCTGCTGAGTGAATGCTGACAGTGACAGTCTGACCGCTCTGAGCTCCAACAGGTTGATATGGTACTGGGATTCCTCGGGGGTTCAGAACCCGTGGCCCCTGTTGTTCCCCATGTGGGCTCCCCAGCCCATGAGAGAGGCATCGGTCATGAGGACGAACGTCGGCTCGTGGCGGACAAATGGTATCCCTTCCTGCAGATGGTCTAGGACGGTCCACCACTGGAGAGCGTCCCACATCTTCTGGGTCACAGTAATCAGCTGGGCAAAGTGACTGTGGCGCTGAGTCCACTGAGCGGCCAGCTCCCATTGAAGGGGGCACATATGCCACTGGGCCCATTGAACCACAGTGGTGCAGGCCACCATGTACCCCAGAAGGTGCAGAAATTCCCAGGCAGGGTGCAAGTACCCAACCAGAAATGATTGAGCAAAGGAGGAAAGAACCTCTGCCCTGTCTGCCAGGAGCTGGGCACTGGTTTAGTATGAGTCGAGCTCTGCCATGGTGAAGCATATCACCTGCGAAGGCATGATTTCCAACTTGGCTTCATTAATCAGGTGGCCAAGCTGAGTGAAGGTCTGGAGGGCCAGATCCCTGGACTGCTCCACCTCTTGCTGAGTGGAACCCATTAAGAGCCATTCGTCAAGGTAGGGGTAGACTCTGACCTCTCGATGCCTGAGGTGGGCTGCCACCACTGCAATGCATTTGGTGAAGACCCATGGGGCCAATGGCAGGCCGAATGGTATGGATCAGACCTCATATAAGGTTCCTGCTGCTCTGAAGTGGAGGAACTGCTGGTGAGATGGATGGATTGGGATGTGAAAAACACATCCTGGAGATCCAGTGAGCAGAACCACATGTTCTGCTCCAGGGATGATATGATCTGGGACAGAGTTACCATCCTGAAGGTGCGTGGTCTGAGAAACTGGTTCAGGTCGTGCAGATCTAGAATGGGGCACCAGCCCCCCATCCGCTTCGGGACCAGGAAGTACCTGGAAACTAACACTGGGTTGACTGGAGGATCTGTCACTTGGGCCACTACCTCCTTGAGGAGGAGTTGGGCTATGTCGTTCTCTCAGAGCCAACCAGGTATGGACTGGTATCCTTTCCTCCTGTGGGGCTTGGCTTGGCTGGGAGGGTACTGCTCGAACTCTAGAGGCAGACCCTGGCCAACCACTTCTAAGACCCACCTGTCCTTGGGAACAGCAGATCAGGTGGAAAGAAAGTGTTGGAGCTGGCCCCCCACGGGAGGACCCAGAGCTGGCATGACGGGAATAGGGGTGGCAGCCCATATCCCATCACTGGGCAGGCTTGGAGGAAGAGGGTCCAGATTGGAAGCCACCTGAACCTCGACCTCCTCTGCGGGCCACTGGAGGCCCGGACTTGGGACGGTGGCACCAAGCCTGTGCCTGCTGTTGCTGCCCACCCTGCAAGGAGGGCTGCTTGGCCGAAGGAGCAGGGTGCCAAAATGACTTCTTCTTCTTCTGCTGTTTCTTGGTGCTAGGGGCATCTTTCTAAGCAGAAGTAGCTGAGTCCAAGGTGGCACTGGACTGCTTGATTCGTTGAAAGTGACCATCCACACCTGGACTGAAGAGATTGGTGTCCAGGAAAGGAACATCAACGAGTTTGTGCTGGGTATCCACCATGAAGGTGGAAAGTCTCAGCCAAATCCTGCGGCACATGGCAACCATGGCTGCCACCGAATGGGCGCATGAGTCCCCAAGGTCCAGGGCCTTTTGAAGTTGCTGCTTGGCAACAGCCTGGTCCTGATCCTGGCCCTGCTTGATCGTAGTCTGAAGATCCGCGGGGAGGTGTGGGAGAACCTCAGCCAAGGAGCCCAGCAGGACATGAGAGAAGTGCGCCATGATGACGTCCGAACTTGCCTGATGGAGGCCTAGTGAGAAGGTGGCATAAACCTTCCTGGCAGAGTGATCCAATTTTTTTGGACTCCTTGTCTGGAGGTCTATTAGTATCAGTAGAACTGCCTGTGCATCTGAACATGGAAGCAGTCACCAACCCCTCCACTGAGGGGTGTTCCGTGAACCTCGAGAGGGACCCAATGGGCACCGCGTACTTGCAGGCCATCCAGGCAGATGGCACTGGGCAGGAGGCAGGGTGCGGCCAAAGCTCCAAAACTGGACCAGCAATGGCCTCAGCCACTTGGAAGGATTCCATAGGAGTATCCCCTCTCTTAAGAATATCTGTAAGAGAGTACTCCATCATTTCTGGACAGGCTCCAGGGGCATCCCTGTGGATTCAGAAATGAGGTGGAGAATCCCAAAAAGGATGAAGGACCTTTCTCCGCCAACAGACTGCCCACTGATTCATCATCAAGCAGACGAGAATGTAGGTCAGAGTTGTCAGAATCCTAAGTATCCAGATAAATCAGTCAGCCACCAAGGTCCCTTTCCATGTGCCTGGGATGGTCAGGTGTGAGGGTGACCGAAATCCTGCAGGGAAGACCCAGAACAGTCTGAGCTTCCTTTAAAGGAGCCCCTCCTGTGGGCTATTTAGGTGGAGGCTCCACTACTATCGGTGGAGAGGTCAATTTTGGCTGAACCAGGGTGGGTTTTACCGGCTCCACGGGCAGAAGAGCCGTGGTGATCGGTTTTGATGGAGCCGACTTCGGACTAGAACACGAAAGCCAAGTAATGGCCAGTGTTAAAACTGAAGCCAGTTTCTGGCCAGACAAGATCAGCTATTGCCACATGAGATCTTCGTTGGGAGACACCGGGGTTCCGGTGATTTTCCCAGATCAGGGACCATTTCCTCGATGGGATTACCAGCAGACTGGGTCTCCTCATCAGGAAGAGGCAGGACCGGAGTCCTGGTAAGGGAGTTGTCGGCCTCGTCGGGTGACAACAGATTGATAGGTTCAAGAGTGATCTCCTCCGCGTCGTCGATCGAGACTTCAACTGGCTGACTAGTCGGCAAAGAGGAGAAGCCAGTGGCCAAAGTAGCCGTCTCGACTGAAGTCGAGACTGGAGATCCCTGGGACCGAGTTCGCTCTCGATCCCAAGAACGTCTTCACCGAGACAAAGAATTTCTCAGTTCCTTGTCCTTTTTACAGGACTGGGAGGCATGTGCACCGAAGGTCCCTCACCCTTCATGGGGAGAGACTGGCACATCTCCCAAAAGGAGCCTGAGATGGTGGAGCCAGTTTGAGTGGAACAAAAATTGGCCAAGAGGAGAGCTCTGCAGCCCGTGCTGCCTCTTCCTCAAAGGCCTGCATTTGCTCTAACTGCTCGGTGGACCCCGGAGTGGCAGAGACTGCCCACCAGGCTTCCTTCGATTTCACCGGTGGATTCCGTTTTTCAGGCCTGCCTATCTCGAGACATGCAAGACAGTCGTCAAGGACGTTTGGGTGAAAAGCGAAACAAATCTCGCAGGCCTGAGTGCCATGGCCGACACCCAAACAGTAGATGCACAAGGTATGTGGGTCTGTGCGTGACATTTTCTGTCCACATGGGCACTGGCAGAAACCGTAGGAAGATTTATCTTCCATGATCGAGAAGCAATGACCACAATCGCTAGCTCAGACGAGCTTAATCTTCAAAGAATTCAAAGGAAATGAAGCCAGGGCCTACAGAATGTGGGAGCAGTGAGGGGGCAACCTGTATCTTCCAGCGGAAAGGAAGATCTGGTGTCATGGGGCAGAGCCGAGGGTTATACCACCCAGGTGGGTGGGAGGAGCCAGCTTTAAGCTTAAAGATAGAAGGGGGGCTGTTCAGGGGCAATGTGAGGAAGTATTATTTCACAGAGAGGGTAGTGGATGCATAGAAAAGCCTTCCTGCGGAGGTTGTGGGGTCTAAAACTGTGGGAGAATTCAAGAATGCATGGGACAGACATAAGGCAATTCTTGTGGGAGGTAGGAAGAAATAGGCTGTTGGTTAACTAGGATCTGCGGCCTATCCTGTAGGTAGGGAAATGGGCTGACTAGATGGGCCAAGCAGTCCTTATCTGCCATCAAAGTCTATGTTTAAGACCTTCTGGCAAGAATTAAAGGGCAAAGGGACATGCCAAGAAGTGCAGATGAACAATATATTCACGTCCCTAGAAAAATAGATTACTTACCTGTAACCATAGTTCTAGGAGTGGTATATAGTTCACATCGAAACTGTGGCAGTTCCGCTGGAAGAGTCTGATATACCAGAAGTCTTCAAGCTAAGCTCCTCCCATCACTTGGGTGGTATGTCCCCAGATTCCACTCTGTGATGTCAGATCTTGCACGATGGAAGCAGGAATCCATGTGCCAATTGCCAGGGGAGGCTGAGTGGGTTGTGAGGATGTGAACTATATACCACTCCTAGAACTACAGTTACATTTGAGTAACATATTTTTCTAGGGTGTGGATATAGTTCATTATCCAAACTCTGGCAGACTCCTAGCAGTTCTCCAAGAGGAGGGGACAAGGCATGTACCCCTATTTGGCGAACAGAGACTGGAGAACGAAGGTGCCAAAACCAGCATCCCAGGGTGACTTGAGGTTGATGTGGTAGTAGGAAATGAAGGTGTGTGCTTACTTCTAGGTAGCAGTCCTGCAGATTTTCTGTATAGGTCATCCCTGGAAGCAGGCACGGAGGTGGTAGTATCTCTGCTGGAATGAGCTCTAAGCCCTACAGGAGGCTCCCTACCAGCCATCCTATTGCAGAGGTTGATGCAGGATGTGCTCTACCTACCAATCGTCTGCTTTGCTGCTTGTCTGCCAGGCAAGATTTTAGCATGAGAAACATCTATTGAGCCTCCCAGAACTCCAGTCATGTGCTCTACAAAATAAGAGAGCACCCTTCGCAGGACTAGGATACGGAGCTTGTGGCCCGGCCCTGAAAATAGGTTGGTAAAATATACTGATAGGTTAATCACCTGGTTAAGGTGAAACACCAATACTACCTTCAGGAGGAACTTTGGGTTGGGGCAAAGGATGACTTTTCCCTATGGAAGACCAGATAGGGAGACTCCACCGAGAGCACCTGGAGCTTCCCAGTCCTTCTGGATGATGAGGTGGCCACCAGGAAGGCTATCTTCTAGGACAGGTGTGACATATCACATGTGCATAGGCTCAAAAGGATTGCCAAGGTGTATAGCCAACACCAGCATTAAATCCCATGGTGGGGGTGGTCCACATGCTGGAGGGGACAGGTGGTCCATGCCCTTGAAAATCACCCAGCCACCTTCTACTGGGTCACTGTCGGCTTACCAGCTTGTGCCTGGTAAGCAGAGATGGCTGCCAGGTGCATGGTAAAGGTCAATGCTCACAGTCTCAGGTGAGAGAAGGACCAGAGTTAGTCCAAGATGCTAGCCACAGAGCAGGTACAAGGCTCAAGCCCCTTACCCTGGCACCAAATGGAGAACCTCTTCCATTTAAAGACACAGCACCAGCAAGTTAACTCTTTCCAGGAGGCCTACACAGCATGGAGAACTTCATCCGAAGAACCCTGGGCTTAGATTTCTAGCCACTCAGGAATCAGGTAGTGAGGTGCAGGGACTGCAGGTCCGGGTGCAGAACTGTGCCTGTTGTTTGGTCAGCAGATCTGGGTGGAGAGGCAGCCACCACAGAGATCTTCTGCTGAGGCTGAGGAGATCCGAGTACCAGAACTGCCAAGGCCAGTCTGGAGCTATCAATGATCATTCACAAATTGTCCTTCCAGGCCCTGACCACCACCTTGTGAATAAAGAGGAAAGGGAAGGAATGCAAACATGAGGCCTGGGGTCCAAGGTCTCACTAAGGAATCTGTCGACAGTGTCCCTGGACTATTGGGGGGCAGCAAACAGATCCACCAGAGGAGTGCCCTACAGGGAGAACAGGTGGTTCATCACCTCCTGCTTCAGGGATCTCCTGTGTGACATCCCTCCTACCTGGCTGAGAGCATCTGCTAGATGATTGTGAACCCCCACGACATGGACTGACATGAGATCTGCACCCAGGCTAAGCACCAAGGTCCAGGTGTGGAGGGCCTCCTAACACAAAGGAAGGGAGTGAGTTCAGCCCTGCCTGTTCAGGTAAAACATGGTTGTGTTCTTGTCCGTCTGGACCTGCATGACTTGACCACTGACTAGAGGAGTGTATTCTGTCAGAGAAGGTCTCAGTGCATGGAAATCCAGCACGTTTATGTGGTGACAGGTCTCCCGGGGTGACAGGTCTCCCAGGGTGACCAGAACCTATGGTCTCTGTGGTCTTCCAGTTGCACTCCCCACCCCATCAGAGATGTGTCTGTCATTAGCATGATGGTCGGCTCTAGGCAGACAAACAGGATTCCTTCCTCCAGATGTTCCAGAACCAGCCAGGGTCACTGTGACCAGCTGGTAAAAGTGGCCTAGGCACTGGGACCACTGATGGCCCAACTCCAACTGCAGGTGGTGCATCTGCCAGTGGGCCAAACTGACCATGCTGGTGTAGGATGCCGTTTGCTGTAGCAGCCACAGGAAATCCCGGACAAGGCATGGGAGCCCAACCTGAAATAACTGGGTAAGAGGTAAGATCCAGTGCCCATTCCACAGAGAGGCAGACTTTGACCTGCAGAGAGTATAGTTCTGCCACAGTGAACTTGATCATGTACATGGGTACCAATTTGGACTTGCCGGGGACCGGGGTTGACCAGCAGGCCCAAGTCTCAGCATATCTGAAGAGTCAGATCTCTGGACCTCTCTACAACCCCTTTAGATGGACCAGCTAGCAGCCAGTCGTCCAGGTAGGGATACACCCTGATTCCTAAGTGCTGCAGGTAGGCTGCCACCATTATTATCCATTTGGTGAAGACCTTGGACACTGAGGAGAAGCCGAAGGACATAACCTGGAACTGGTAAAGGACCCCCTTCCACTCAGAACCAGAGGTACCGGCGGTGGGATGGATGGACTGGGATGTGGAAGAACACATCCTGGAGGTCTGAGAGCAGAACCATATGTTCTATTCCAGCGATGGAATGATCTGATTCAGAATGGCCATCTGGAAATTACAGTTGCATAAGAACTTACTGTAACAATAGATCTTTGAGATGAGCTCTTGCAGCAGGCAACACTGGTAGGACTGAAGCTGCCAGGTGCCAGGACCACACAGAAAGCTTCTAACTAGCAGTCTATCATGGAGGACCACCCCTCTCGACATCAGCACTCTGACATATGCCTGTCCTATAAAGGGGGCGGTTCCCCAGACCTACCTCAGTTCTCCGGCTGGAGACCCCAGCGCAGAAAGTAAAAATAGAGAACCAAGGCAGTTCCTCAGAGCTGAGGAAGAGCAGAATAAATGTGAAGGAGAAGTAGCAATCAGGGGGAAGGAGGGAGGGAAGGAAAGCAGTGCCTGCTGCAAGAGCTCCTCTCGAAGGTCTACTGTTACAGTAAGTACTTACATAACTGTACTATCTTGCTTCGAGGGGGCTCATGCAGCAGGCTACACCATAAGGACTGAGTCCCAAGCAGTGCAAGAACTGAACAAAATCAGCCGGGAGGAAGTAGAAGGCAACAGCAGGCTGTTTATGAAAGAAGGCCCTGAAGGACAGCTAGTCCGAGATTGGTCCTGCGTCTGGAAGCAATATCCAGACTGTGGTGTCAGACAAAAGTGTGAACAGAGCTCCAAGTGGCAGCTGCACAGATGTACGCAGCAGACAGATTCCTGAAACAGGTGGTAGAGGAAGCCCTACCTCTGGTGGAGTGATCCTTAACTGTTCCAGGCACGGTCTTGTTGTACTTATGGTAACAGCAAACAATGCAATTTGCCAACCATTTCAACAAACACTGTTTCGAAACAGGTGCCCCTTCTCCCTTAGGGTCAAACTAAACACAGAACTGAGCAGTCTTTCTAACCAGTTGGTTACGAGCTGTGTAATAACAGAGCACCCTATGAACATCCAGAGTATGTAGTAAGGCCTCCCCCTGATTAGAATACTCAGGAAAATAAACAGGTAGGTGAATGGATTGGTTTAACGTAAACTCAGACACCACCTTAGGATTTGTGCGCAGGCACCCTGGCATTGTGAAAAACTAAGTAAGGCTCTTTGCGCATCAGAGCCTGAAGCTCAGAAAGCCTCTCAGCAGAAGTAACAGCAAGTAAAAACAATGCTTTCTATGACAGAAAGCGCAGCTTGCAACTTGTGGCCCGGCTCAAAGGGAGGCAGAATGAGCTTTCCCAACATTCAAAGAAGACCCCATGGTGGGACAGGGTCCCAAATGGGAGGTTTCAAGTGCAGTATACCCCACAAGAATGTGCGGGAGACTTCCAGCTGAGCGACAGTCTTGCCCTCAACAGGTGCATGGTATGCAGAGATGGCTGAAAGGTGCACTGAGAAATACCTCAGGGCTAAGTCCGAAAGGAGGAGGGGGTGCTCCAGAATCAGATTCACCAGACAGGTGAAGAGATCCAGGTGGCAAGCATTGGCGCATAGCGAGAAACCTTCCACTTCATGGCATAGGTGGCTCTTGTGGAAGGTTTCCTGGCAGCCACCAGGACATCGGCAACCCCAGAAGAAACCCCAAAGCAGGCGATAGCTAAGTCTGCAGGAGCCACGCATGGAGATGCAGACTTGAGGTCTGGATGGACAAGGGCGCCCTGTTCCTGAGAGAGCAAGCCAGTGCACAGGGGCAAGGGTACTGAAGGTTCCACTGCCAGCTGCTGCAGCAGAGGGAACCGGATCAGATGCGTCCAGTAGGGAGCTATCAGAATCATCTCCACCCCCTCTGACTGAAGCTTGTGGAGAACCCTCTGCAGGAGCAGGAAGGGAGGGGAAGGCATACAGGAACCTCCCTTTCTAGGAGAGGGACCACGCATCACACCAGAAAACTCCAGGGCCTAGACTGAGCGAGCAGAAAAGCGGCAGTTTTGCGTTGAGTGGGGACGTAAAAAGGTCCAACTCTAGATGGCCCCACTTCTCGAAGAGGTCTTCGACCACCGAGGATAGGAGTTACCACTCGTGCATCCTTGACCTGGACTGGCTTAGACTGTTGGCCAGGCCATTTTGGATGCCTGGAACATAGACAGCTGAGAATTCCTGGTCGTGCTCGATGGCCCAGTACCAGACTCTCACGGACTCCCGACAAAGGGGGTAGGAAAGAGTGCCCACCTGTTTGCTAATATAGTATACCATAGACATGTTGTCCATCTGTACCAATAGCGAGCTGGGAAGAATGTGCATCTGGAAGGCCTGCAGAACAAAAAAGAACTGCCCGTATCTCCAGCACATTGATGTGTAGATGCTGCTCTGGCTCGAAACGAATCCCCTGGGTCTGACAGTTGACTAAATTAGCACCCGGCCAAGGCCAGCAGCATCCATTGTAAGGATCTGCTGCGGGGAAACAGCATGGAAAGAAACCCCTCTCAGGAGATTGGTGGGGTTCTGCCACCACTCCAAGGTCCTCTTCACAGGATCAGAAACCAGCACATGCTGATCAAGGCAAATTGTCGGCACATTGGTCCCACTGGACCCGAAGAATCCATTAGGGGACCCTCATATGCAGGCAGGCTAGGGGAACCATGGCTATAGCCTCTGCCATATGGCCCAAAAAATGAAGGAATGTGCTGGTTGGTACCTAACGGCTTGAGGATACTAGCTGGGTCTGCCCTATCAAGCACTCTGCTCTGTCCACTGGAAGGAAGGCTCTGCCCTGGGGCAAGTCCAGGACCACTCCTAGATACTGGAGGCATTGGCTCGGGGAGATACAAGACTTTGGTAGGTTGACTGTGAGCCCTTGGGCCTGAAAGAGCCAAAAGGTGCCTTCCAGGGTCTGCAGCAAGAGATCCATGGAGGGGGCTGTCAACAGTCAATTGTCCAGGTAAGGGAACACATAAAAGTGCTATCTCCGAAGAGTGGCAGCTACCATTGCTAGGCACTTGATAAAGACCTGAGGTGCCGAATAAAGGCCAAAAGGGAAGGCCCGGAACTGAAAGTGGTCCCTCTGGAAGCAGAAGAGGAGGAAACGGCGGTGGGCTGGGAAAACCTGGATATAGCCAATTATGTACAAGTGCAGACTGCACTCCTGTAGAACAGCGGGTGCTGGAAAAATATATAAATATCAAGTATGAACAAAACATACAACAGTCCAGATTTCCAGACAAAATTCAGTGACAGTCATTTATTAAAATTCAGAATGAGTACTTACAAATGCAAGCAACGAAATTTCACACATATAGTGAATTACAGCTTCACATTACTCACCCAGCCTCAGCGCTTTGGGGTTATGCTACCCCTTCACCAGGAGGCGTGACCAAGCTTTGAATACTAGTGTTTTAAATACTCAAAAATGCAGGTGCATGTGATTAATACAATTTTTCAAATTAAAGCCTGTGAATCACACAGTGATACTATCCTTTAATAGACGGTAGCCATCCAGCACATCAGCTCTATTTAGTGCCGGTGCATGTCTGAATTAAAGAAGAGATTTCCTAATAATATGCACACAGCACTGCTGGAGTGCTTGAAGGTCAGCATCAAAGGATAGTTAATTAAAACCATATTTTCATTCTCCAGCACATCACTTAATAGTCAGGCTATTACACTATGGCGCCATAGTACCTGAATACATTTTAACTGCTGACTATAACTACTGCGACTACATATTAAATTATTGAAATCATACAGTACATATATGCAATGTTCATTTTGTTATTTTCATACAAAAAACATAAAAAAAAAATTAACCAAAATATGAACCACATTGCCAATATATAATACTTAAACATAATTAAATTCTCTGACTAAAGGAGGTCTGATACAATTATACCTCGATTGTAAGAAACTTTATTCATTTCTTGTTGCATGAAAATGACAAAATGAACATAGCGTATATGTGCTGGATGGCCACCGTCTATTACAGGATAGTATCACTGTGTGATTCACAGGCTTTAATTTGAAAAATTTTATTAATCACATGCACCTGGATTTTTGAGTATTTAAAACACTAGTATTCAAAGCTTGATCACGCCTCCTGACGAAGGGGTAGTATAACCCCAAAGCGCTGAGGCTGGGTGAGTAATGTGAAGCTGTAATTCACTATATGTGTGAACATTTCTTTGCTTACATTTGTAAATATTAAATTTGAATTTTAATAAATAACTCTCACTGAATTTTGTCTGGAAATCTGGAGTGCTGGATGTTTTTTTGCTCATACTTTGTTTTTTTCAAAATATTTTATTTATATGGTTGGATGTTACAGACACCAGACAGGTAAGACAGGTAAGCCCCGACCAATCCGGGGTGTAAACAAATAAGAATACAGACATTCAGTCAATCACATAGTCAATACAAGAAAGGTCTTACAAATTAATTTGTTTCAAACAGATAAAGAACAATTGGGTGGTACTGCAGTCCCTTTGATGAAGATGGGTCATTTTATTCCCATACGTTTTCCTCCTCTCTACAATATCCCCACTATGGTATGATATCTCATATTGTACATATGACACAAACAAAACAGAACTTTTTTCTTTTTCTATTTCTATATGGGGATCCCCTGAGCTGACAAGTCGCCAAATGGCCCACATCATCACCTATCAACCTATGTGGGAAAGTTATCATTTTTGAATCACCTGTATAAGAGGATTCCAGACTAATTCAAACCATTCCCCTCTGTCCACGGCATCCCCTTGCACTCTTTCTAATTTCATGCTTAGACAGAGGTTGTTAACCCACTGTTGGACCAAGGGGGTGAGGGAGCCATCTAACTTTGGGCTACAGTTTTCCTGGCATTAATTAATGCCTGTGACCAGTGTCCCAACAGCTCCACCTCTAGGTCGCTTTGGGTCCGCGCCCAACAAAAATTCCAGAGGACTGCACAGTAAAGTGCAATCTAGTACTCCCTCCATTAGTCGATGTACTTCCCACCAAAATGAGGCAACCCTAGTACAAGTTAGCACCAGAAGGAGAAAATCTCCTGTGTTAACAAGACATTTGGGGCACACATCCGGCTTGGATGGGTCTAGCAAATGCAGGTGTTTAGGAGTGAAGTAGGACCTATACATAAAATTAAATTGAATTTGCCTCAATTTGTTACTTCTAGAGCAAGTATTGAAGTGACAAGTCACCCAGGCCCACACCTCCCCACTACAATGCAAACCCAGATCAGAGTGCCAGTCCTGCCAATTCTTATCAAGTTGCCCATCAGCACCACCTCCTGCTATAATTTTATAAAATACGATAAGCGGTTTAGAGGTTGGTTGAGGACTTAATAATTCCTCTTCCAAAGGGGACTCAGCTCCCCATCCATGCTCTAGTCCAAGTGAGGGTCCCAACCTGTTCTTAATTCTAAGGTAAATAAAAAAGTCAGCTGGTGGAATACCCCAGTTCTGGCAAATATAGGGAAAAGATAACAATGTACCCCCCTCATACAACCGACCTCAACCCGAGTTTATGCCAAGCCAATAATCTTTGTATCAAGGAAAAGGTACACAGGCCTTTAAGCTGCAGGGCTAATGTCAAATCCGTATAAGGGGAAGGGGCAGCCACATGACCACCCAATTCATGAGCTTTAACCCAGCACTGAAGTGTAGCTGCAATGAAAGGGTTACTGGCACAGGATCGACCACCTGGCCACAGTGGCCCTGCGAGCAGACCTCCCACCAGGGGAATTCGAAGTTGCTCTTCTTCTAGGTTCCACCAGAGTGGGAAGTTACCTCCCCTCACAGGTACAACATAAGCGAGTTGCACCGCCAGATAATACCAGTAAAAATTTGGGAGACCCAGACCACCCCTGGAAATAGGCAACGTTAGAATTGCTCTCTTTACCCAGGTAGGCTTATTTCTCCACAGAAATTTGTGTATAATAGCATTTATATGTTTAAAATGTGAGAGAGGGATGACAATAGGCAAAACCTGGTATAGATATAAACACCTGAGGAGTAACATCATCTTCACCACCCCCACCCTCCCTATCAATGAGAGAGGTAAACCAGCTCATCTATCACATTCCCCGGATATTCTTTGCAGCAGGGGTTTAAGATTCAAGGCGTACAGCTTATACGACTGTACTGATATCTGCACACCCAAATATTTCAACTTATCTACCAGCTGTAAGCCTCCAAGGCTGGCTATCAACCTGGCTCTGTTCAGGAGTCCCACCAGGAGCAATTCACTCTTTGTCCAGTTTACTTTGTGGCCTGATAGACCACCATATTCTCTCATAACCATGAGTACCTCTGGTAAATCACTAGAGGGGGACTGCAAATATAACAAAAGGTCGTCAGCGTATAGGGCCACCTTGTGTCCCCCCCCACAAAACCCCCGAATCTCACTGTGAGCCCTAATCCTCGCTGCTAAAGGCTCCAGAGATAATACATAAAGGAGTGGTGAGAGAGGGCACCCCTGCCGTGTCCCCCGTCCTAGCTCAAAGCAAGGGGAGAGGGCACCATTGACAGCTATCTGTGCACTGGGGCGCTGATACAGTGTTCGGACCCAAGAACTAAAGTTTGGACCCATCCCAAATCTACTGAGCGTATCAAAGAGATACCCCTGCTCCACGTGGTCAAATGCTTTTTCTGCGTCAACAGCAAGTATTGCTGCGTCATGATTCCTGGCACCGACCCTCTACCTGTTTATAATATTAAGGGTACGTCTAATATTATGTTTCCCTTGTCTACCCTTAATAAAGCCTGATTGGTCTGGGTGGATCAGGTGAGGGAGAAGTCCCTCCAGTCTCGTTGCCATTACTTTGGCCAAGATCTTATAGTCAGCTGTTAGTAACGAGATTGGTCTATAGGACGCACAACAAGTGGGATCCTTACCTGGTTTGGGGAGCACTGTAATTACAGCTGACCACGTGAAGGGGGGCAATTCTCCTTTTTCCAGACCTTCCATCAGCATATCATGTAGTGGCTCGAGGAGTAGATCTTGAAAGGCTTTAAAGAAGTCTATGGGGAGTCCATCTGGGCCCGGCGCCTTGCCCCCCAGGTCTTTAATCACCCTTTGAAGTTCACCAACCTCAAGGGTCACGTCCAGGTCACGTACTTGGTCAGGAGAGAGCATAGGTAGGAAAACATGTGCAAAGAACCGATCTAGGTCTGGTTGATAAATGGGCCCCTGCGAAGTATACAGCTGTTTGTAGAATGTCCTGAAGGTCCGGCCTATATTAGGAGTATCCCCTCTAAGTACTCCCCCCCATCCCGAATACTCTTCACATTCCTCTCTGCCTCTTGCCTGCACAGCTGCCAAGTAAGGTATTTGCCCCCCCATCTCCATCAAAATATGCACCCGCTTGTGTCAGCAAGATCACTCTCTCCAAACTGACACTGCTCAAAATATTATATTGCCATTTAAGTTTCTGTAGGACCTCATATACAGCAGCTGTAGGCCTTTTTTTATGAGCCTCCTCACATGCTTCAATTTTGGTCCTCAACCTTCGTAAATCTTGCTGGGACCCCCTAGATTTATGGATCGCATAAGACATTGAATATCCTCTAATTGAGGCCTTTAACGCTTCCCACCTCGTCGCATGCGACGTATCTTTTTTTATTAAAGACCAAAAATTCTTTAATCATTGCAGCAGCCCCAGTGCAGAAAGTACCGTCTTTAAGCAGTGTGGGGTCCAGCTTCCACTGCCTGACCGCAGGGGGTGAGTCTCCCATCACCAGCTCCAGTGTCACAGGGGCATGGTCAGAGAGCAGCATGGGGGAATAGGACACACCTTTTGAAAATGGGATTAAAGAATGAGACACCAGTAATCTATCTAGTCTAACATAGGATCCATGAGTATGAGAGAAAAAACTGTAATCCCTCCCAGTGGGGTGTACATGCCGCCAAATGTCAACCAAGCCCAGGTCCTGCTGCAGCACTCCCAGTGCTAGAGCATTTTTAGTTTTAGTGATGGGAGAAGTGTTGGAACGGTCCATCACACTATCTAAAACACAATTATAGTCTCCACCTATAATCCATGGCCCAGGCCACCTAGTTAATTCCAAAGCTAACTGCTGGAAGAACTCCAGATTAGGAGCATACATGGACCCCAGGGATATCATACCCACCTTAGGGAGAGATACCCTAACCAGAGCAAGTCTCCCATACTGGTCTGAAACTTGTTCAATAATTTTTAACCCCAGACCCCTTGGGGAACCAAATTGCAGTCCCTCTCGATTTGGTGGAAAATGTCGAAGAGACCCACGTTCCTCCCACGGCCGCTGCCATTTTTACTGCCTCACCCTGGGACATGTGAGTTTCCTGAAGCATAATGATTTGCCATCTGGATTTCCTAACCTCTGTTTGCAGTTTTTTCCTTTTAATAACAGATTTCAGACCATTAATGTTCAGAGATGTGATCTTAATGCTTTCAGTCATAACCCCCCTCTAAATTAGAGCATTTCCAACATCTTTTGTACCAGCCGAGGAACCGTACCCAGTCATCTGTCCCAACCAACCAATTTTCTTTTAACTCCCAACAAACACCCCCAAGAAAAAGAGTCCCAACGGGCTCACTGCCTCCTACACAGTAAGATAATGGAACCAGGATAAAACCCACTCCCCCCCTTCCCTCCCAGCAAAATCCCAGCAATAACTAACATAGAACCCCACCTCGCGAATCTGAAAAGATCCGCCATTGTTTCCCTTAAAAACAACCAGCAAACTTTAAAACTAATAAATTAAGTACTATCCGACAGCCTATATGAGTCACATATTCATAAATGCACAGGAACACAGCACACAGTAAGACCCCAACATCATAAATCACCAGCGATCCTTAGTTCCCTCACCAACCCCCCGGTCTCCCCACTCACAACTGTAGTAGGGAGGTAATAAAACATTCCCCACATATAAGAGGAAAACCACAGAGCTGTCGCCCCTTTCCAAACAGTTTAAACACTGTAACTTAAATGTAAATGTTTTTAGGGCCAAGGGCCTCTTGGCGGGGAGAAACAGAACACTCTTCAGAAGGTAAAATGCTGCACAGGCAAAGCAAGCCAGAAAAGAAAGAAGGTAAACAAATACTGAAGTCAATGCATTAGTTGAATCAAGTCTAAATCATTGAGCTTCTTAGGATCCAGCAGTGTAAGTTCCAGCCCCACTGTTATCCTGATCCCAAGACCAGGTTGGGGCTCTGTAGGCCAAGTTTCACTAGTCTCCAAGCAATGGCACAAATCGCTACCACCGCATAGCAATGGCGCAAATCGCTACCACCGCACAGCCATTCTCATACAGATATAAAATTAAAAATTAGTGGTAGGAAACAAACATCGCGGCGTAGCTGCACCACAACTAGTGAATAAACAACACCGAGGGCCAAGCCGCCCACATAAAGCAGTAGATCAAACCATGGCAACAATAGGAATCAGTCACTTAGCTTGATCAACATTGTCAGCTGAACCTTCTCTGCGGCACCTTTTCACCTCTTCGTCCAACCCATCGAGAGGCCTCTCTAGGGCAAGAAAACAGCTTGGGTGCACTCCCTGGGTGATTAATTCGGAGCTTGACTGGGTAAAGAAAGGTGAATTTCCATCCCATTTTGTACAGCTTTGTCTTGATCTCGTTGAACTGCTGTCGCTTACTTTGGAGATCCCTGCTGTAATCTTGAAAGATCATGACCAAATTATTTTGTATTTTCATGGGCCCTTTCACTTTTGCCTGTTTGAGAATAACTTCCTTTTCCAGGTACCAAAGATATTTAATCAAGCAGTGTCGCGGTCGGTCACCTTCTTTTCGCAGAGGCCCGACTCTGTGAGCGTGCTCTATTTCACACTGGGACAGCTCTGGCGGTAATTCGAGGTGCTCTGCAATCCATTTGTGCAGGTTCATTTCGGGATCATCTCCCTCAGTGCCCTCCGGTAGCTCCACAATCCTCAGGTTTGATCTCCTAGACCGGTTTTCTTGATCATCCACCTGAGCATTTAGTTCTCTGACCGTGCTAAGGATAGAGGCCTTGTCCCGGGCCGTCTCCACAAGAGCTTCTTCCAGCACCCCGACACGATGTTCAAGCTAGGCTATTTGATCGGTATGGGTTGCAGAGGTCTCCGACAGGCCCATAACCACCGATTGCATGTGGGTGATCTGAGCAGCTATATTTGCAAAGCCTGCCTTCATGTCATGTTGAATTTGTATAAACGTAGCAGGTACTGCCGCGCGGGACCTCTGCAGATCAGTCATTGCGATGGGGTTTTCGTCTGGTTCAGGCCTGCTCCTCGACTGCTCAAGGTCACGATGCAATAGTCCCAGCGTATCTGCCGCTCCAAATTGAAGTTTTGCCTGCTTTTCTTTTTCCCTACTAGACGCCATCCACTACCTGGGTATGCCACCCCGTTATAACATTTAATTAAGCAGCTGGGGTCTCACAATTTGCCTTCAAAGACATGTGCCAGAGAGAGCTCAGCCAAACTGCGTCCGCCATGTTACAGCATCAGCCACACCCCTGTTTTGTTCATACTTGATATGGAGATAGGCATCCTGCATATCTAAGGAACAGAGCCAGCCCCCTGATGAAGGAAGGGCAACAGCCCCTGAAAAGTAACCATGCTGAAGTGCGTATACTCTATGTAGAGGTTCAGGCAGATGAGGTCCAGGATTGGCCTCGGGTCCCACGTTTTCTTTGGGACAAGGAAAAAGTGGGACTAGAATCCCTTTCCTCTTTGAGCTGGGAGAATGGGCTCTATGGCCTTTTTCTGTAGAAAAGCCTGAATCTCATCCTGAATAAGAGAGATGTGGGCCTGAGAGTAGTGGGAGAGCAAGGGAGGGCTCTCCAGAGGGAGCTCTAGGAACTTGAGGGTATGATCCCATTTAATGATATGCAGCACCCATTGATCTGAGGTCACACCATGCCACCCGTCCAGGTATAGAGAGAACTGACCCCCGACTACCTCCTCCAAGGCCTCTGCTGGAGGTGGGGGGGGGGCAGGCAGTGGATCCAGGGATGGGTAGAGCAGCTGTGGAAGCTCTGGGAGCCCTAGGGGCAGCTGCTCCAGCTGGCAGGGTGTTTACCTTGTACTTAAAGGGTCCTTTCGACTACTGGCCGTTGGAAGTCTGGTGAGAGGACAGACAAAATGACTGACATTAGGAAGTCCACAGTTGGGACCGGTACATGGAATGCACTGAACTCAGGGCCTTGCCCAATTCCCGAAGGTGGCAGAAGATATCCTGGGTATCTCCCCCCCAAACAAGACAGAGCACCGAAAAGGGGCAGCCATTATTTTGGCCTGAACATCAGGTGCAAAACCCAACACCCTGAGCCAGGAATGGTGGCAAATGCAGATCCCTGCCACCGCCCCACATCCGGAGGCATCTACAGTGTCATAAGCTGCCCTCAGCACATGGTTGCCCACAACTGAACCAGATTTTTAGAGTTTGGCCAACTGCGTTTTAGTGGATCTTCAGGAAGGGTTTGAACCAGATCCCTGGACAGATCCCAGAGAGCATTCTGGTACTGTACCATATAGGCCGGAGAGTTAGGGGCCCGAATGACCAGTGTGGCAGAGGAATTCACCCACTTGCCCAACTGGTCCAGTTGGCGAGATTCCTTGTCTGGAGGGTAGGTGCTGAGATGTTTGGGATTCTTAGTGCAGTCATGGGCCATGTTCATGACCACTGAGTCTGCCTGGGGTGCTCACCAGAAAAAGGTCTGCCCAGTGGCGCATGATAAAAGGCGATCTGCCTTCTTGGCCAAGGCCAAGGTGGATAAGGGATAGTTCCACGCCGCCTTAGTGACATCATCAAAAGAATCAATTAGAGGAGGCTTCACTAAAGGGAGAGTCTCCTCCTTCTTCTGGAGGTAAATTGTCAGATGACAGCACTCCGGGTCAAGCTCCTCTGTCTCCCATCTCTTGAGAGACTGGATGTGGCGCATCACATCAAGAAAAGAGGGATCATCAGGGAGAGACTTAGGGGTCTCCTTAGGAGGTTCTTGACCATCAGAGGAGCCAATGGAGTCCTCCAACAACTCTGAGGAGGAAGAGGAAGAGTTGTCTCCAAGTGGTCACTATCAGGGACTGGCATCTGAGGGCAACAGTCATCCATATGCTGATAAGAGCTCCCCATGCGGCCCCTAGAAGACCCTGTGGTACAGGGGTTGCTAGGACCTGCCTGGTTCAAGTCCCGAGGAGGGGGTCCCTTGGAGGACAAGGAGGAGAGGGCCAGTTGTGTGTGTCCTTGTTCTGTATGAAGGTCCACCAAGCAGTAAAGAACAGGTTACTCACCTGTAACAGTAGTTCTAGGAGTGGTATATGTTGGTCATCCACACTTACTGGCATGTCCCTTTCCCCTTTAAGAATCGCCGGAAATCTTCAAGCTGACTCTTCCCACCCACCCAGGTGGTATATACCTCAGCTCCACCCCGTGACACCAGATCTTAGTCCGCTGGAATCCAGGTGTTGTGCATCCGCAGCCGGGGAGGTCGGGTGAGTCTGCGTGGATGAACAACATATACCACTCCTAGAATTACTGTTACAAGTCAGTAACCTGTTCTTCTAGGATCGTGGATATGTTGTTCATCCACACTTATTGGCAGACTCCTAGCAGTTCTCCGGGAGGCGGATGGCAAGATGCACACCCTCTTCTTAGGGAACAGAGATTGGAGAACTGAAGCCCCAAAATCAGCATCCTGGCGTGACTCAAGGTCGATGTGGTAGTGAGTGATAAAGGTGTTTGCTGACTTCCAGGTAGCAGCCTGACATATTTCCTGGATAGGGATGTCCCTGAAAGCAGCCACTAATGCAGCAGTATGGCGGGTAGAATGAGCTCTTATCCTTCTGGGAGGATCCTTGCCCACCAACTCATAACATAGACCTATGCATGATGTAATCCATCTTGTAATAGTCCGTTTCGCCTCAGGTCTGCCAGAAGCGGCTTCAGCATAGGTGACAAACAGCTGGCGAACCTCTCCCCCAATTTTTGCTGTCTTCTTCTTATATAGGAGAGGGCCTGTCTCAGGTCCAAAGTATGGAGCCTGTATTTGGCCTTCAAGGTGAAATTAGGGTAGTATACTGGCAGAGTCAACACCTGGTTAAGGTGAAACTCTGACACCACCTTTGGAAGGAATTTCGGGTGGGGGCGCAGGACAACTTTGTCCCTGTGGAAGACCAGAAAAGTGAGGTCCACCGAAAGTGCCTGCAGCTCCCCTGTCCTTCTGGCTGATGTAATAGCCACCAGGAAGGCCATCTTCCACGACAAGTGTGACAACTCACACTTGTGCATGGGTTCGAATGGCTTGCCCATGAGTTTTGCCAGTACCAGCAATAAATCCCACGGAGGTGGAGATTCATGCACCAGAGGGTGTATGTGATCCAGGCTTTTGAAAAAGTGCCTGACCACTGTCTCCTGTGCCAATGTCGGCTGAACGGCCCACGCCCAGTAAGCAGAGATGGCTGCCAGGTACACCCTAAGGGTCGATAACCGTAGACCTCCTTTGGAGAGAGACCAGAGGTAGTCGGAAATGCTAGCCATGGGACAGAACAGAGGGTCCAGGTCCTTGTTTTGACCCCAAATGGAAAACCACTTCCATTTGAAGGCATAACACTTCCTGGTCAATTCCTTTCTAGATGCCTCCACCACAGTGTAGACATCTTCGGAAAGACCCAAAACCTGGAACTCTAGCTGCTCAGAAACAAGGCTGTGAGGTGCAGGGATTGAAGGTCCAGATGGTATACCTTCCCCTGATTGAGTGATATCAGGTCCAGGCATGTACAAAGCCGCTCCATGGGCCTGCAGCTGAGGATGAGGAGATCTGGGTACCGGGGCACGGCCAGTCTGGGGCTACCAGGATCACCTTCGCTTTGTCCCTCCTCACCTTGAGAAGCACCTTGTGGATCAAGGGAAATGGAGGAAAGGCGTAGAGGAGGCCTGGGGTCCATGGCCTCAAGAAGGCATCCCCTGCAGCGAGCCCTGCTTGGGGGGGGGGCGGGCATGAAACAGCCTCAGCTTGGTGTTTTCCCTGGAGGCAAACAGGTCCACCATTGGTTTGCCCCAACAGGAGAACAGGCTGTAAGCTAGCCCTGGAGGAAGAGACCACTCATGGGATGTCTAGCCTAGATGGCTGAGAGCACCCGTCAGATGGTTCGAGGCTCCTGCCACCTAGATGGCTAGGAAATCTGCCTCCTGATGGCTGACTAGGGTCCAGATGCGAAGCGCCTCCCTGAAAAGCAGATGGGAATGCATGCCACCCTGTCTGTTGAGGTAGTACCTCATTGTGGTATTGCCTGTCTAGACTTGAACCACGTGACCCCAGAGCTGAGGAACGAAAGCTGACAGTGCCAGTCTGACTGCTCTGAGCTCCAACAGGTTGAAGTGGTACAGGGACTCCTTGGGGGTCCATAACCTGTGGGCCCTTCTGTCCCCCATGTGGGCTCCCCAACCCATGAGAGAGGCATCAGTCATCAGGACGGCCGTTGCCTCAGGGCGGACAAACGGGATCCCTTCCTGCAACCAGTCTGGGGCAGTCCACCATTGGGCAGCATCCCACATCATCTGGGTTACAGTGATCAGTAGGTTGAAATGACCTGTTGCTGAGTCCACTGGGCAGCCAGCTGCCATTGAACAGGGCGCATGTGCCACCAGGCCCAATGAACCACGGAAGCGCACGCCGCCATGTATCCCAGAAGGTGCAAAAAGTCCCGGGCAGGGCACAATAGCCCAACCAGAAATGATTGGGCAAAGGAGGAGAGAACCTCCGTCCTGTCCACCAGGAGCCGAGCTCTGGCTTGATGAGAGTCAAGCTCTGCCCCGATGAAGCACATCACTTGGGAAGGCATGAGTTATGACTTGGCCTCGTTGATCAGGTCGAGTTGGGAGCAGGTATGGTGGGCCAGGTCCCTGGACCTCTCCACCTCCCGCTGGGTGGGACCAGCTAAGAGCCAATCATTGAGGTAGGGGTAAATTCTGACCCCCTGACACCTGAGATGGGCTGCCACCACTGCAATGCATTTGATGAAGACCCATGGGGCCGATGACAGGCCGAACGGCATGGCTCGGAACTCGTATAGGGTCCCTTCAGCTCTGAAGTGGAGGAACCGCCAATGAGATGGATGGATTGGGATGTGAAAGAATGCATCCTGCAGATCCAGTGAACAGAACCACATGTTTTGCTCCAAGGATGATATGATCTGGGTCAGAGTGACCATCTGAAAAGTGTGTGACCTGAGATACTGATTCAGGTCATGCAGATCTAGAATGAGGCGCCAGACCCTCATCTGCTTGGGCACCAGGAGACAAAGCCTGGGTCTGCTGTAGAATCTGCCACCACAGCTACTGCCTCCTTGAGGAGGAGCTGAGCGATGTCGTCTTGGACAGCCGACTGAGTAAAGCACAGTTACGTAAGAACTTACCGTAACAGTAGATCTTCGAGAGGAGCTCTTGCAGCAGGCTATAACATTTAGGACTATGCCACAGGCACTAGGACCGCACGGTGAAAACTTCTGTCTGCAATACCAGCGAGGGACCACCCCCGACGCCGGCCCTGCCCGACGTCGGTCAGGGTACAAGAGGGGGCGGACCCAGCTCCACCTCAGTTCTCCCGCCAGTACCCAGCAGAAGGCCTGACAAGAGAAGGAGGCGAAGCCTACCATCTAGAAAGGGAAGAAAATAGACCTGCACTTTCCCAGGGGGAAGGCGGGAGGGAAACAGCGCCTGCTGCAAGAGCTCCTCTCGAAGATCTACTGTTATGGTAAGTTCTTACATAACTGTACTATCTTACTTCGAGTGGGAGCTCTTACAGCAGGCTATAACATTTAGGACTGAATCCCAAGCAGTCCCATAGCAAAGAGGTATCCGACCCCGGGAGGAGGAATATGCTGACTCCAGAGGCCCTTAGGACAAGAGTCCTTGTAAAACCGCTAGGCCGAAGCCAGCATGGTGTCTGGAGATGATATCCAAGCTGTAATGCTTGATAAGGGTATGCACCGAGTTCCAGGTCACGGCCGCACAAATGTCCTGAATAGCGACATTTCACATGGCGGCAAAAGAAGCTGACACTCCCCTGGTGGAGTGACCCCTAACCGGGCCCGGCAGGGGTATATTGTGATGCTCGCAGCAAAACGAGACGCAATGGACTATCCATTTAGAGATAGTCTACTCCGGACTCAAGCAATGTGGTGCAAAAGCCACAAAGAGTTGCTCCGATTTATGGTACTGAACTGTTCTTTTTGAGGTAATACCTCAGGGACCTGTGGACATCCAATGTGTGGAGGAGAGCCTCCCCTCTATTGGAGGGCGAAGGAAAATAAACTGGAAGATCAACCGACTGGTTGAGGGTCAACTCCGAGACCTCCTTGGGAAGAAACTTAGGATTAGTTCTGAGGGAAACTCTTTCGCTATGAAAAACCAAATAGGGCTCTTTACACATCAGAGCCTGAAACTCAGAAACTCGTCGAGCGGAAGTAACAGCAACCAGAAAACAAACTTTCCAAGAAAGGTATTGCAGCTCACAACTTGCTGTGGGCTCAAAAGGAGGGAGGGTGAGTTTCTCCAACACAAAAAGGAGGTCCCAGGGTGGGACAGGGTCCCCAATGGGAGGTCTCATGTGTAGAATTCCCCTAAGGAAGGTGCGGGCTACGTCTAACTGTGCCAATGCTCTCTCTCCCATGAGGGCATGATAGGCTGAAATTGCCCACATGTGCACCTTGATAGAGGAATAGCTCAGGCCTTTCTCGTACAAGGAGAGGAGATACTGAAAAGTGGAGTTCACAGAGCAGGTGACAGGATCTAAATGCTGTGGCAAGGCCCAGAGACAGAAACGCTTCTACTTCATAGCGTAAGTGGAGCGAGTAGAGGGCTTTCTTGCGGACGCTAAGACCTCAGCCACTTCCGAGGAAACCCTGTATCTGTTCCTAGCTACGTCTGGAGGAGCCAAGCATGAAGGTGCAGGGATCTGAGATCTGGGTGAACCAGAGACCCCTGGTCCTGGGACAGCAGTTGCGAGCAAATGGGCAGTGGGATTGGAGGTTCCTGGGACAACCGCTGCAGGAGTGGGAACCAAATCTGTTGAGGCCAATTGGGGGCCACAAGGATCACTCGTGCCCCCTTTGCCTGTAGTTTGAGCAGAACCCTCTGAATGAGAGGAAGGGCGGAAAGGCATAAAGAAACCTCCTGCCCAGCAGAGGGATAACGCTGCCTGGCCAAAAACGCCAGGCGCGGCGGCTCTCGCGAGCAAAACAGTGGCAGTTTACGCTATGGTGGACGCAAAGAGATCCAGCTCGGGAAGGCCCCACCTTCTGAAGAGCTGATCCGCTACAGATTGTAGCAATTCCCACTCGTGCGCTCTGGCCCACGACCTGCAGAGGTTGTCAGCCAGCTTGTTTAGGACGCCTGGAACGTGCATGGCAGACAGAAGAATGCCCCGTTCCAGTGCCCAGTACCAGACTCTCACTGCCTCCCGGCAAAGCGGACAGAAATGGGTGCCTCCTTGCTTGTTGATGTAAAAGAAGACTGCCATGTTGTCCGTCTGAACTAGAAGAGAGCCGGGTACAATGTCCTCCCGAAACGCCTGACGAGCATAGAGGACCGCTCTCATTTCCAGCACACTGATGTGGAGGGACCATTCTTCGGGTGACCAAACCCCTTGCGTTTGATGAACACTCAGGTGAGTCCCCCAACCCAGGTCCGATGCGTCCGTCGTTAGAGTCTGACCTGGAGGCTCCGGACGAAAGCTGACCCCTTTCTCGAGATTGCTGGAGTCTAACCACCAAAGCAATGTTCTTCTGACTGGCTCCGAGATCCTGACTAATGCATCTAGGTCATCGTAGCATTGATCCCACTGCACCCTGAGCATCCATTGTGGGATTCTCATGTGGAGTCGGGCCAAAGGTGTTACTGGAATGGCCGCCGCCATATGCCTCGATAAGCTGAGGAAGTTCCGGGCTGGAACCCGAGGTGCTACGGAGATCCGTTCCGCCAAAGTTCGCAAGCGAATCCCCCTGTCCTGTGGGAGAAAGGCCATGCCCTGGACAGAGTCCAGGATCGCTCCTATGAAGGCGAGCTTTCGGCTGGGCTCTGGGAATGACTTTTTTAAGCTCAGGGTGATCCCCAGCTCTCTGAATAGAGTATAGGTGTCTCCGAGAGAGCGTCAGAGGCCATCCCTTGACAGGGCTGTGAGAAGCCAGTCATCGAGGTAAGGGAATACATAATGCCCCAACCGCCTCAGAGCCGCAGCCACCACTGCTAGGCATTTGTTGAAGACTCGTGGAGCGGAAGAGAGGCCGAATGGGAGCACCCGAAACTGAAAATGCTCCTCCTGGAAGTGGAACCTCAAAAACTTCCTGTGGGGAGGAAAGACCCCACATGCATGTACGCATCCTGCATGTCAAGAGAACAGAGCCAGTCCCCTTGGTGCAGCAGAGGGAGAAGACCTGGAAGAGTCACCATCCTGAACTTTTTGTACTCTATAAAGAGATTTAAGGGACTGAGATCCAGAATGGGACGAAGGTCCCCCGTCATTTTTGGGACCAGAAAAAAGTGGGAGTAGAACCCCTGACCCCGCTGATCCCAGGGGACTCTATTGCTCTCTTTTGCAGCAGGGCCTGAATTTCTCCTTCCAATAGTGGGATGTGAGAAGGAGGATAACGGGAGAGCTTTGGTGGAGTGTGTGGAGGAAACTCTGTGAACTCCAATGTGTGTCCTCTCTGAATAACGTCCAAGACCCATTGATCTGTGGTAATAGAGCTCCACCCTTCGAGATGAAGGGAGAAGTGGCCCCCAACCAGCTCCCCCTGGACTTCTGACCAAAGAGGAGGGGGCGGAAGGGAGTCATTGGGCAGAACCGGGGGTAAGGAGAGAGGCCTGGGAGGACTTGGGCCCACGGGCGGAAGGTCCACCAGACTGCTGGTTTCCGGATCTTCTGCGGAAGCCACCTCTCTGCCCTTGCTGAGATCCACGGGCTGAAGCCTGACTGCCTGAGGACTTGCGAAAAAGCTGACGATGATGGGGGCGTTGCTGGTCACCACAGTACATCTGGTGGACCAACCAGATCGACTTACCCCATTCTTGGAGACGGGAGATCAAGGCCTCCGTCTCCTGCCCAAACAAAATGGCGAGGCAGGTCCTTCTCTTCAGGGGAGTGCTTGAGGCTGAGAGAAGATGAAGAGGATGAGGACGAAGAGGAGGATCGACTATCCGACTTGGAATAGTCTGCTTCTACCCCATGACCATGCCTATGTTCACATCGGTGACTAGGGGACCGACGACGGTCCGAAGACCGACTCCGGTCCCTGGACCGACGACGGAGCGATGACCGACGTCGGTCTGCCAGGAGCAGTCCTGCATACTGCGAGAGGGGCTTCTGGATCGAGACTGGGACCGACGTCGGTCACTGGAAACCTTAGAGCGACGTCGGTGGTCCTCGGATCAAGAGCGGGAACGAGCCCTGGAAGAAGGCGGCGACGCGCCCGGGGACCTCAGCGTGAGGCCTCGCCTCTGGCTGAAGTTCACCCGCAGGATCCGCACCGTGTTCAATAGTGACGGGAGGTTCCATGAACCTGCCCCTACCAAACGAGAAAAGTTGTTTGAGCTCATCCTGTGAGAAGATCTCAGCCACCCGCTGCGGGAAAGGAGTCTCCGGAGTGGCGGGATGGGAAGGAGACCTCTCCTGAGGGCCCAGTGGGGAGGAGGACTTGGGCGACGGGGACGTCGGCAGTACTAAGACCGACCTCGGGTCCTTAGCCCCTTCAACCAGCATTGGTGCAGGGACCGACGACGGGGTGACGCCAGGGGGCGCCAGAGAGTCCATAACCTCCGGAGGCACGCCTTTAGCAGGTGGCGCCGGTGCCGTGGTCAGCAGGTACCCCCACGGACTTGGTGATGACTCTTAGTGGAGTCACCTTCGGCTTGGCTGGCTGCTCCCCCAACGGGCCGGTCTTAGCCTGAGAAGACCTCAGCGAATCTCCAGACCCCGAAGGATGGGCCTTTTTCGGAGAAGGCCGAGAGCGAGACCTGGACCGAGACCGGACTGGTGCCAGGACCGACTACGCTCCTTACTATGCCTCTTCTTTTCTTTCTTCTTTCCCTCCGACGAGTGCAGGTCCATTTTTTTTCCAAAAGGTAGGCCTTAAGGGCCTTCAGGCATCGGATGAGGGTCTGGCTGGTAAAAGCCTGGCAGTCAGTGCAATGAGCGGTGTCATGGTCAGGGCCGAGGCAGAAAACACACCGCTGGTGACCGTCTTTAGCGGGAATTTGCCAGCCGCACTCACACTTGTTAAGGTGTTTGGGGAACACGGAGGCCCGGGAAGACATTGAACCCTGCGGAGGAAAGAGGACTGACGTCGGTACCAACGGCGACAAACACCGAGGCGAAAACGCCAAAATGCAGGAAAAACCCAAACCAAACAACGGCAACGACACTGACGTCAGCCGCAGAGGAGAAAATCAGACAAAACCGTCAAAAGAAATGGAAAAAAACTTGCTTGTAGAGACTCTTTTCATGCTGAGAATCGCAGGCAGCAGCAGCTCACATGCGGGTACGCGGCGGGAAAGAACTGAGGTGGAGCTGGGTCCGCCCCCTCTTGTACCCTGACCAACGTCGGGGCAGGGCCGGCATCAGGGGCGGTCCACCACTGGTATTGCTGGCAGAAGTTTTCACCGTGTGGTCCTAGTGCCTGCAGCATAGTCCTAAATGTTATAGCCTGCTGCAAGAGCTCCCACTCGAAGTAAGTTGGGCGGATGCTCTTTCCTCCCATGGGAGGCGGGCTCAGCTTGGAGGGTACTGCTCAAATTCCAGAGGCAGACCCTGACTGACCACTTCCAAGACCCACCTGTCTGTGGTGATAACAGACCAGGCAGAAAGGAAGTGGCAGAGCTGGCCCCCCACAGTAGGACCCAGAGCTGGTGTGACGGGAAAGGGGGTGGCATCCCCCGCCCAATAACTGAGCAGGCTTGGAGGAGGAGGAGGATCCAGGACCTGAACCTCGGCTTCCTTTATGGACCTGAGAGGGCCCGGGCTTGGGCCGGGAGCGCCAAGCTTGAGTCTGCTGCTGCCGCTGCCCTCCTTGAAAAGAGAGTTGCTGGGCCGCAGGGAAAGAATGCCAAAAAGGCTTCTTCTTCTTCTGCTGCTTCTTACTCGAAGAACCTTTAGCAGAAGTGGCATCCAAGGTGGCACTGGACTGCTCAAGATGCTGAAGGTGACCAGCCTCACCTGGGCTGAAAAGATCGGTGCCCAGGAAAGGCATGTCAGCTAGTTTGTGCTGAGTATCTGCTGGGAAAGAGGAGAGTCTCATCCAAGCCCTGCGGCGACAGGCAACTGCGGCTGACAATGAGCGGGGCACAAGAATCTCCAATGTTCAGGGCCATCTGAACCTGCTGTTTGGCAACAGCCCAGCCGGTCCCGGACTTGCCTGACTGTGGTCTGTATGTCCACGGGGAGATGTGGGAGGACTTCATCCAAAGTCTGCAAGAGTGCATGGGAGAAGTGTGCCATGATGACGGCCGAACTTGCTTAATGGAGGCCTAAAGACAAGGCCGCATAGACCTCCTGAGCCAAATGATTTTTTGGATTCCTTCTTGGGGGGATCGATCAGTGTTGGAAGAACTGCCAGTACACCTGAACTCAAAGGTGGTCACCAGGCTCTCGACTGAAGGGTGCTCTGTGAACTCTGCAAGAGACCCCATGGGCACCGTATACTTGCGGGCCATGTGGGCAGATGGAGCTGGACAAGAGGCAGGGCACTGCAAATGTTTTAAGGCTGGGCCAGCTATGGCCTTGGCCACAGGAAAGGCATCCGTTGGGGTATCCTCTCTCTTAAGGATGTCTGTGAGAGGGTACGCCGCTTTTTCTGGATGGACTCCAAGGGCATCCTTGTAGAAGAATGCCCTGGAAAGATGAAGGACCTTCCTCTGTCTCAATCCCACTGGCCGATTCATCATCCCTTGGGTGAGAATGTAGGCTGGTCTCATCTGAATCCGAGGAATCTGGATACAATGGTCAGACGCCCAGGTCACCTTCAACCTGCCGAGGGCGGTCCAGGGTGATGGTGACCGAAAGACACAGGGGAAACCCGGTGTCTGGTCTAGCTTCCTTAGAAGGAGCCCCTCCCACAGGCTGCTTGGGTGGTGATTCCACCACTATTAGTGAAAAGACCGGTTTAGGCCGAACTGGAGGTTTTGCCAGCTCCGCTGGTGGGGGAACCGACTTAATTGGTCTGAAGGAGTCTGCTTCAGCCTGGTAGGTGAAAGCCAAGTAATGGCTGGAGTAGAAGCCAGGGTCGGCTTGTGCCCGTTCAAAATCAGCTGTTCTTCCCTCCATCAAAATAGAATTTGATAGATGGAAACTCCTTAGACTTACTCTGGCAGGCAAAATTGCTGCCATCAAAATGGTCACGGCTCCAAAACTCTTTTACTTACTTATGCATATCCGCATTCACCTTCCCAAAAACTGGTACTTGGCCATCGATAGATTAATAGGCCACTTTCAATAGGAAGGCACCAAACCTAGATACAGTCGAGCCAAACTTTGATCCCACTGGAAACACGGAGGCTAGAACCTCCCTTGGTTAGAGGGTTACTGGCAGGCTTTTCTCTTGGCCCAGATGGTCAAATGGATGGTCCCTCACTTACCCACTTCTCCTCAGTGTCTTCAAATAGAGTTAGATATCTCGGGAACTTTTCTCCCCTCCTCACTCTTATTCACATGCCCCAACAGTAAATCCAGACCTCCCAACAGTTTAAATCCAACCCTTACCTCCCCTACGATAGAGGCCTTGAGATCCAATTGGTATGCCACTCACCGGAGGTTGAAGATGGACCCTGTCCTGATCATCCACATCCCCCTTTGGCAGAACCCCACCATCACGATTGGGGGCTATTGGATTTGGTGGAAACACTGGGCCAAGAAGGGGATCTCCACCACTGGAGATGTAGTGCACCCCATGAACAACGCAATATACCCATTTCATTACTTCCAACAGAAGTGGGATATCCCTCAGACCGAGTTTTGGAGATACCTACAGCTTAGAGAAGCCCTGAGACCTATTTTGAACCCCCCCCCAGACACAATGCAACCCTTCTGTTCTACAATCTTGGATTAAAAACCTGAAAGGTCTGGCAGGACATATCTACGCCAACCTCAGGGACTCCTTACCCTCTCAGTCTGAAGACGCTAAACATAAGTGGGAAAAAATGTTACACCTCACAATCACTTCCGATGCCTGAGACCGGGCTTGGATGGACACACACACAAATGGTTGAGAGATGCTAGATCACATCTAATACAAAATAAAATATCACACTCATGGTATAAACCCCCTGTGAATCTCTATAAAGCTAAGCTCCTGGACTCTGATAAGTGTTGGAGATGTCAATCTTCGGCAGGCGATTTGATGCACATACTGTGGTCATGTCCACTAATTCAGCCTTTGTGGCAGTCAATACGAGATGTGGCTTCCAAAGTACTAAAGTTCCAAGTCCCTCTTTGCCCTCTTTTTTATCTCCTGGGTATTGCCACTGACCTTCCTAAGCTCTCTTACCTAGAATACAAATGGCTCGCCCTCCTGGCAATGCAAACCAAGAGAGCTCAGCTTTGTAAATGGAGATCTTCCATGGTCCCTACATTGATGATAGTGCTGGCTTCTCTTTTGGCACTGGCTAAATTGGACAGAATCTCCCATCTTCAAACATACCAACTCTAGATTTAGACTCTGTTGTGCCCCATACTTAAGTTATGTTCACCCTCAGATGGGTATAGGATGATTACACCCCTTAGCCTGACGGACACAGCTGGACCACTATCTCACAAACCAAGTGTAAGGATGACTGGAAAACTTAGGCACCTACTCTCCTTAATTATCTCCCCTCAACTTTAGTAAGATCTCCCACCTATTCCCTATAAATATACAAAAGTCAAGTCCTCCGAAGACCTTACATTATGCAATTACCGGCTCTACTTTGTTGTATTGCATTATAATTGTTACTTATGTTACGAACCTGAATCTTTGGGATTGCTTGTGTTCCTCTGTTCTGCCTCTAGATAACGGCCAGAGATTGCAGAACATATACACACTCCTAGTTCGTCTCCTCTCATGATGCCGTGAAAATGATTAGAGTGACTTGCACAGATACAGAAGAACCGACTTGTGTGCCTATGTCCAGCAAACCCTGTCCTGAAGCTCAACCCTCCAGTGAGTACATTTATATATAAATGATTGCATACTGCTATAAACAGTAATGGCACACTGCTAAAAACTGGAATGTTTTAGGACTTTCTTATCCCTCCTGACCATCCCATACTAATAGTCCTCCCCCTTACCCTTACCCTTCGCTTACTAACTATAGATAGGTGGAACACAGGCTCTATTTCCTTCCCATTGGGTAGACTAGAATGGATATGGATCCTACCTGAAATTTCCTGTATATGGATATGTAAGTAACCTGCTGATCCTGTTCCCTTTCCCCTCCCTCCCTCTGCAGTGATCTTGTTTTCCCCTCCTCCCCTTTCCTACCCTTTCCCCATAAGATAGGTAATGTTTAATGTTTTAAGTATATGTGCTCTGCTTTACTGTCATAGGCCCCAGCCTTGTGGATGAAAGTTTGTTTACTTTTTTGTTGTTGTTGAAAATCAATAAAAAGTTACAACACAAAATCAGCTGTTGCCACATGAGGTCCTCGTAGCGTCAACAGAGTTTCTGCTGGAGCCTCTCCTCATCCGAGGACAAGGATGACCGATGGCATCACCTCTTTTTAGAGTGCTTGTGGCTCTTCCTCAGCCTATCAGTCAAGGGGGTCGTGGACCTTGATCGAGATTGGACAAGCCGATTCGGTCGTATGGGATACACTGGCGGGACCACTGATTTCCCAGGTTCGGGGACCACGTCCTCGATGGGATTCCCAGCAGCCTGGGTCTCCTTGTCGGGGAGAGAAAGGACCAGAGTCCAATTGAGAGACTCGTCGACCGGAGTCAGCGACAATGGATCGATCGGATTGATGATTATATCAACCTCATTGATCGACACTTCGGTCAACTGGCCAGATGGCAAAGCCAAGAAGCCAGCAGCCGAAAAAGCAATTTTGACCGATGTCAAAACTGCCGGTTCCTGGGACCGAGATCTCTCCCGATCCCAAGAACATCTTCACCGAAATGAAGAAAATCCCAGGTCCTTTTCCCACTTACAGGATTGAGGGGAGTGCATGCCAGCAGGACTCTGTCTCCTTTAGTCGCGAGAGACTGGCACAAATCTCAGAAAGAACCTGAGAAAGTGGAGCCCAGGTTGCGTGGAATGAAGAAGCTCTGAGAGGAAGATTCACCTGCACGAGCCGCTTCCTCCTCAAAGGCTTGCATGCATTCCAATTGCTCAGCAGATCCCGCACCCATGGAAACTACCCACCAAGCCTCCTTTGATTTCACTAGAGGGTTCTGTTTTTCTGGCCTCCCCAACTTCAGGTATGCGAGATGGTCGTCGAGAACGTTAGGGTGAAATGCAAGACAAAAATCGCACTTCGAGGTGTCATGGTCGACGCCCATGCAATAGACACATGCGATGTGGGGATCGGTATGCGACATCTTCTGGCCGCACGAACAGTGGTGAAATCCGGGAGAAGACTTGTCTTCCATCATCAAAGATAGAGTGTCATGGTCACTAATGCGAACTAGACGAATTTTCAGAATAACCAAAGGTATAGAAGCCAGGGCCTACAAAATGCGGTGGCACAAAGGAGGCAACCTGAATCTTCCAGCGGAAAGGAAAATCTGGCGTCATGGGGCGGAGCCAAGGGATATACCACCTGGGTGGGAGGGAGGGCCAGCTTGAAGACCTTCTGGCGATCCTCAAAGGGAAAGGGACATGCCAAAAAGAGTGGATGAACAACATATCCACAATCCTAGAACTGGGCAGTTTTGCATTGTGTGGGGATGCAAAGAGGTCCAATTCTGGTCAGCCCCATCTGTCGAACAGGGATTGTATGACAGATTGCTGGAGTTCCCACTCATGTGCTCTGGACCTTGACCAGCTTAACACGTCAGCCAAGGTGTTTTCCACCCCTGGGACATGAATTGCCAAGATCACCAGAAGGTGATCTATGGCCCAGTTCCAAACCCTCATGGCCTCATGGCAGAGATGGTACGAGTGGGTTACTCCCTGTTTGTTGATGCAGAACAGCACTGACATGTTGTCTGTCTGAACCAGGAGGGGTCCCAGGAGCAGGTCGGTTTGCAAGGCTTGCAAAGCATAGAGGATGGCCCTCATCTCCAATATGTTGATATGTAGGGACTCCTCTACCTTGGTCCATGACCCTTGAGTCCTGTGATTGTTCAGATGTGCTCCTCAGCCTGTGCCGGAGGCATCTGTGCGGGTGGTGTCCTCTGGAAGGGCATTCCTGCCGAAAGGGTCGGATGGTGTGAGCCACTATTTAAGGGCCTGGTGGATTGGGTCTGGGATTGAGACAGGTTGGTCTAGGTTGTCCCAGAATTGATCCAATTAGACCCTCAGCATCCACTGGATTGTCCTCATGTACAGTCGGGCCAATGGCACTGTGGCGTGGCCAAAGATTCTGAGAACTGTCCTAGCGGGGACCTGCCTTGAGGACAAGATATGATGAGCGTGACCCGGAAGGCAGTCTGCTCTGTCCTCTGGGAGGATGGCCTTTCCCTGAATGGTGTCCAGAAGGGCTCCAATAAATTGGAGCCTCTGGCTCAGCCAGGGAGAGGACTTCAGCAGGTTTACAGTAATTCCCAGTTCTGCAAAGAGGGAAAAGGTGTCTTCCACAGTGTGAATGAGTGCTGTCCTGGATGAGGATGTGAGGAGCCAATCATCCAGATAGGGGAAGACGTAATGGCCCATCCTTTGGAGGGCTGCTGCCACTACTGCCAGGCACTTGGTAAAAACCCTTGGTGCTGATGCCAAACCGAAGGGCAGAGTCCTGAATTGGTAGTGCTGACCCTGAAATTTGAACCTCAGGAATCTCCTGTGGTGCTTGGCTATGAGGATGTGTAGGTACACATCCTGCATGTCCAGGGACAAGAGCCAGTCTCATGGATGGATCATGGGGAGAAGACCCTGTAGGGTGACCATCCATAAGTGCCTGTACTCCATGTAGTCACTGAGGTCACTAAGATCAAAGATGGGATGTAGATCTCCCATTTTCTTGAGTACTAGAAAGAAATGAGAATAGTACCCTTTCCCTTCTGAGAGACTGGGACAGGCCCTATTGATCTTTTGTCCAGAAGAGCTTGAACCCGGTGGTGGCAATATGTTGGCATTGAGGTATGCATCCGCATCTGCAAAATCATGGAAAAGGGGTGTTTTTCAAAGTACAGACGCGGATGCTTGCCTCCACGTAGTTTTTTGATAGGGTGTTTTTTCTTAATATGTTACTCTGCAATTTCAAAACTAGGGGGGGTGTCCAGCCTCCCTACTCTGTCCCAATCTGGCTTCAAATCACAGTGTGGGTCACGGCACCCCCCCCCCCCCAGCACCCGCTGCACTGTACCAGATCACTATTCTGCTACCAGGAATCCCAGGTATAAGTGTCAGTACGCCTGAAGTTTGCCAGGCATTGCACTGCAATGTTTTGGTTTTTTTGCCTGCTTTGGATTTTGGGCCACTTGAGAGGAGCTTTTGTTTGTTGCTGGCTCCATATATTTGATACTGAGTGCGATCACCCTTGATGAGGAGAATTGTGGATGTTGGGGATGAGTGCTGCGATGTGGTACATTAAGCTGGAGAAACGCTATGTCCAAGGGGATGTTGGCATTAGAGAGAGGAAAAGAGGATATCAAGGATGCTGATAGCACTTTTGATGCCGACAAGATTGTTTTGCATGTTAAAAGGTATGCCAGTGTTGCCTCGGGGGCTAGATTATTCTTGGGTTTGGGCCCGGGTTTGGGTGTGGTAACCCCAAAGTTACTTCGCTCAGTTCCCAGTCTCAGTTGCTCACAGTCCCTGATTTTTGCCTTTGTGCAACAATATGACCTTTGCAGTGATCAGCCAAAAGAACAGGTTACTCACCTGTAACAGTAGTTCTAGGAGTGGTATATGTTGTTCATCCACAATGTTTGGCATGCCCCTTTCCCCTTTAAATCTTGCCGGAAGTCTTCAAGCTGGCTCCTCCCACCAACCCGGGTGGTATAAACCTCGGCTCCGCCCCATGATGCCAGATCTTAGCCCGCTGGAAGCCAGGTTATGTGCCTAAAGCCGGGGAGGTCAGGTGGGTGCGTGAGGATGTACAACATATACCACTCATAGAACTACTGTTACAGGTGAGTAACCTGTTCTTCTAGGAGCATGGATATGTTGTTCATCCACACTGTTTGGCAGACTCCAAGCAGTTGTCCGGGAGGAGGGAGGCAAGGCACACACCCCCTACTTGGGAAATAAAGATTGGAGAACCGAGGCCACAAAACAGCATCCCGGCGTGACTCAAGGTCGATGTGGTAGTGGGTAATGAAGGTGTTTGCTGACTTCCAGGTAGCAGCCCGACAGATTTCCTGGATAGGGATGTCCCTGGAAGTAGCCACCGATGCAGCAGTATGGCGGGTAGAATGAGCTCTTATCCCTCTGGGAGGATCCTTGCCCACCAGCCCATAGCACAGACCTATGCATGATATAAATCAATCTAGTAATGGTCCGTTTTGCTGCAGGTCTGCCAGAAGTGGCTTCAGTGTAGGTGACAAACAGCTGGCGAACATCTCCACGAATTTCTGCCGTTCGCACCTTATAATAGGAGAGAGCATGTCTCAGGTCCAAGGTATGGAGCCTAAACTCAGCGTCTGAGGTGTAGTTAGGGTAGTACCAGCAGAGTCAAGACCTGGTTAAGGTGAAACTCTGATACCACCTTCGGAAGGAATTTCAGGTGGGGGAGCAGGACAACTTTGTCCCTGTGAAAGACCAGATAAGGGGAGTCCACTGACAGCACCTGGAGCTCCCCTGTCCTTCTGGCTGATGCGATAGCCACCAGGAAGGCTGTCTTCCATGACAAGTGTGAGAGTGCACACTTGGCATACGTTCGAATGGCTTGCCCATGAGCTTCGCCAAAACCAGCAACAGATCCCACAGAGGTGGAGGTTCACGCACTGGAGGGGATATGTGATCCAGGCTTTTGAAGAAGCATCCAACCACTGTCTCCTGCGCCAACGACGGCTGACCAGCCCGTGCCCAGTAAGCAGAAATGGCTTCCAGGTGCACCATAAGGGTCGATGACCGCAGACCCCCTTTGGAGAGAGACCAAAGGTAGTTGAGAATGTTAGCCACAGAACAGGATAAGGGGTCCAGACTCTTACCCTGACACCAAATGGAAAATCTCTTCCATTTGAAGGCATAACATTTCCTGGTCGATTCCTCATGTGATGCCTCCACCACGGTGTAGACAACCTCGGAAAGACCCAAACCCTGGAACTCTAGTCGCTCAGGTACCAGGCTGTGAGGTGCAGGGATTGAAGATCCGAATAGAATACATTCTCCTGGTTCAGTGATATCAGGTCCAGGCGTGTACAAAGCCGCTCCGGAGGCCTGCAGCTAAGGCTGAGGAGATCTGGATACCACAACTGGCATGGCCAATCTGGGGCTACCAGGATCACCTTCGGCTTGTCCCTCCTCACCTTGAGTAGCACCTTGTGGATCAAGGGAAATGGAGGGAAGGCATAGAGGAGGCCTGGGGTCCAAAGCCTCGAGGAGGCATCCCCCTGCAGTGAGCCCTGCTGAGGGGACGGGCATGGTACAGCCTCAGCTTGCTGTTTTCTCTGGAGGCAAACAGGTCCACCAGTGATTTGCCCCAGCAGGAGAACAGACTGTATGCTACCTCTGGATGGAGAGACCACTTGTGGGATGTCTGGCCTATGTGGCTGAGAGCATTCGCCAGTTGGTTCGAGACTCCTGTCACATGAATGGCTAGGAGATCCACCTCCAGCCGACTTACGAGGGTCCAGATGTGGAGCGCCTCCTTGCGCAGCAGACAGGAATGCGTGCCGCCCTGTTTGTTGAGGTAGCACGTGGTTGTGGTATTGTCCGTCTGGACTTGAACTACTTGACCCCGTAGCTGAGGAGCAAAAGCTGACAGTGCCAGTCTGACTGCTTTGAGCTCCAACAGGTTGATGTGGCATCGGGACTCTTCGGGGGTCTAGAACCCATGGGCCCTGTTGTTCCCCATGTGGGCTCCCCAGCCCATGACTGAGGCATCGGTCATAAGGACGACCGTCGACTCGGGGCAGACACATGGGATCCCTTCCTGCAACCATTCTGGGGCGGTCCACCATTGGAGTGCATCCCACATCTTCTGGGTACAGTGATCAACTGGCCGAAATGACCGTGGCGCTGAGTCCACTGGGTGGCCAGCTCCCATTGGAAGGGACGTATGTGCCACTGGGCCCAATGGACCACTGTGGTGCACACCGCCGTGTAACCCAGAAGGCGCAGAAAGTCCTGGGCAGAGCACAAGTGCCCAACCAGAAATGATTGGGCAAAGGAGGAGAGAACCTCTGGCTTGACAAGGGTCAAGCTCTGCCCCGATGAAGCCCATCACCTGAGCAGGCACGAGTTCTGACTTGGCCTCATTGATCAGGAGGCCGAGTTGGGAGCAGGTTTGAAGAGCCAGACCCCTGGACCTCTCCATCTCCTGAAGGGAGGATCCTGCCAAGAGACAGTCATTGAGGTAAGGGTAGATACGTACTCCTCGATGCCGAAGATGGGCTACCACCACTCCAATGCACTTGGTGAAGACCCGAGGGGCCGATGACAAGCCGAACTGCATGGCTCGGAACTCATACAGGGTCCCTTCGAACTTGAAGTGGAGGAACCGTTGATGGGACAGATGGATTGGGATGTGAAATAATGTGTCCTGTCGATCCAGTGAACAGAACCACATGTTTCGCTCCAGGGATGGTATGATCTGGTTCAGAGTTACCATCCGGAAGGTGCGAGACCTGAGACATTGATTCAGGTCGTGGAGATCTAGGATGGGACACCAGCCCCCCATCTGCCTTGGCACCAGGAAGTACCTGGACACGAAGCCTGGGTCTGTAGGAGGATCCGGCACTGGAGCTACCGCCTCCTTGCAGAAGAGCTGAGCTATGTCATCTTGAAGAGCCGACCGAGTGCAAGCTGAGATCCTTTCCTCCTGAGGGGCGTGGGCTCAGCTGGGTGGGTACTGCTCAAACTCTAGAGGCAGTCCCTGACTGACCACTTCAAGAACCCACCTGTCTGAAGTGATATCGGACCAGGCGGAATGAAAGTGGTGGAGCCGGCCCCCCACGGGAGGACCCAGAGCTGGCGTGACAGGTGTAGGGGTGGAAACCCCCAACCCGTCACTGAGCAGGCTTAGAGGAGGAGGAGGAACCTGGGCCTGCACCTCGGCCTCCTTTACGGGGCTGTTGAGGACCCTGCTTGGGCTGTGGGTGCCAAGCTTGAGCCTGTTGCTGCTGCTGTTGCTGCTGGCCTCCTTGATAGGAGGGCTGCCTGACCGAAGGTGAAGAATGCCGAAATGGCTTCTTCTTTCTTTTCTGCGGGTTCTTGCCCAAAGAACCCTTTGCAGAGGTAGCATCCAAGGTGGCATTGGACTGCTTGATACACTGAAGGTGACTGGCCACTTCTGGACCGAACAAGTCAGTACCAAGGAAAGGAACGTCAGCTGACTTGTGCTGGGTATCCGCCGGGAAGGAGCATAGCCTCAGCCAGGCCCTGTGGAGAGTGGCCACTGTGGCTGCTAAAGAGCGGGCACAAGACTCCCTGATGTGTAGGGCCATCTAGAGCTGCCATTTTACAACGGCATGGCCCTGATCACGGACTTGCTTGACCATGGTCTGCATGTCCGCCGGGAGATGAGGGAGGACTTCGTCTAATGACCCGAGGAGGGCATGAGAGAAGTGTGCTATAATGACAGCCAAACTGGCCTGATGAAGGCCTAAGGAAGAGGCCGCATAGACCTTGCAGGCAGAGTGTTCCATATTTTTGGACTCCTTGTCCGGGGGTCTGTCTGTGTCAGCCGAGCTGCCAGTACGTCTAAACATAGAAGTGGTCACCATGCTCTCGGCTGAAGGATGTTCTGTGAATCCCGGCAGGGACCCCATGGGCACTGCATACTTGCAGGCCATGCGGGCAGAGGGTGCTGTGCAGGAAGCTGGATGCTGCCAGAGCTCAAGGGCCAGGCCAGTGATGGCTTTGGCTACTGGAAAGGCCTCTGCCGGGGTATCCCCCCTTTTTAAGGATGTCCGTAAGGGGGTACTCCGCCTTTTTCTCGATAGACTCCAGGGGCATTCCGTTGGATTCAGAGATCAGGCAGAGAATGCCTTGAAAGGAGGAAGGACCCTCTCTAAACCTTCCATGGAGGACTCATCATCTCCAGGATGGGAGTGCAGTCCTGTGACATCCGAGTCTGAGGAGTCGTGGTACAATGGTCTACCACCTACATCCCCTTCAATCCATCAGGGGCAGTCGGGGGGGTAACCATGATGGACAGATGTCAGGGAAGCCCAGTGTCTGTATGGTCCTCTTTCAAGGGAGCCCCTCCCTGAGGCTGCTTAGGCGGTGGTTCGACCAGAATCGGTGGAGAGATCGAGATGGGCCGAGATGGGATATGGGCCGGCCCCGCGGGTGGGGGAACCGAAGGCTTCAGTTGTGGAGGGGTTGGCATTGGTCCAGAAGGTGGCAGTCAAGTGATGGCCGTGGTGGACAGCGGAGCCGGATTCTGCCCGGTCAAAATCAGCTGTTGCCACATAAGACCCTCAGGAGTTTCCGTCGAAGCCTCTCCTCATTCGAGGAGGTTGAGGGTCTTCGGTGATGCCTCTTTTTAGAGTGCTTGTGACTCTTTTTAGGTCATTCAACCAAGGGGGTTCTGGACCTCGATCGAGATCGGGCTTGCTGACTTGGTCAATCGGGAGACACCGGGGTCGGTGAAAACCAAGGGTCCGGAACCATTTCCTTGATGGTGACACCAGCAGACTGGGTCCCTTCATTGGGAAAGACAAGAACCAGAGTCCTTTCTAAAGAATCGTTGACCGGAGTCAGCAAAATAGGGTTGATCAGGTCGAGAGATATCTCAACTTCGTCGGCCTCTTTCTCGATCTCTTGGCCAGATGGAAGATCGGTGAAGCCGGCGGTCGAGGATGCGATCTTGACCGAGGTCGAGACTGCGTGTTCCTGGGACTCGGACCTTTCTCGGTCCCAAGAACGTCTCCATTTCGATGAAGACTTAGGGTCCTTCTCCCGCTTCCGAAGGCGGGAGGAGTGCGAGCCTGAAAGGGCGCCTCACCCCTGGTGGGGAGAGACTGGCACAACTCCTTGAAGGAGCCTAAAAAGATGGAACCGAGGTTCAGAGGAACAAAAAAGCTCCAAGTGGCTGAAGCTTGAGCTGCTTCCTCCTCGAAAGCCTTCATTTGCTCCAACTGTTCGGTGGATCCCACAGTCGCGGAAACCGCCCACCTTGCCTCCTTCGATTTCACAGGCAGGTTCCTTTTCTCCGGTCTCCCCAATTATAGGTGTGCCAAGCAGTCATCCAGGATGTTGGGATGGAAGGACAGGCAGAACGTGCAGGTGGAGGTGTTATGTCGACACCAAGGCAGTATACATATGTTAGGTGGGGGATCGGTGCGCAACATCTTCTGGCCGCAGAAGCACCAGCAAAATCCGGGAGCAGATTTATCCTCCATTTCCGATGCGCTATTATCGGAATCGACAACTCGAACGAGTTTTAAGGTAAGATGCGGTAAAAACTGACGTTTTAAATCCAGGGCCTACGAATTGCTGTGAAGCACGAGGGAGCATGTATCTTCCAGCAGAAAGGAAGATCTGGTGTCATGGGGCAGAGCCGAGGTTTATACCACCGGGTGGGTGGGAGGAGCCAGCTTGAAGACTTCCAGCAAGATTTAAAGGGGAAAGGGACATGCCAAACAGTGTGGATGAACAACATATCCAGGCTACTAGAGCAGCTGTTGCAACGTAATATAAATTTTTTTTTTTTTTTTTAAGGGCTAGGAGAATAAAAATGTTACAACACATGTTAATTATAGTGTTCAGGGAACTGCCATAGACAATGCTTGACTCACAAAGATCGGTACACAGGCCAATCGACAGTGTAATACACTGTCAAAAGGAATAAAATTATCTAGCATGCTGAACACCTACATTAGCTGCTCCCCCACCCCCCAAAAAACAAAGGTCATCATTCATTCAGACATATGATCGAGGTGCAGGCAATTTAATTAGTTGCGAGACATTTATAAACCACACAAATTAGTAGGACAGCAGTGACTGATCAAGCTATGGAATACACACACTGTATACATTCATTCAACACTGTGTCACACATGAACCAAAACTAAGATATTTACTATCCAAATTCAAGTGAATACTGCAACGGATCATACAATCGGTACCACAGCAACTATGCGGTTCACATTACCAGTTCCTGACAGCCACTGGTGTACGAGGGTAACCCTACTGACATAGTTAACATTCTGATTTTCTGAAAATAGCCAAGTGCAGATTTTACTCTGCTCAGCAGGCTGCATGTCAAATGGAGAGAGAAAGCCTCAGTCTGCATACACTTAAAAAAGGCGAGGAAATGCTGGCAGAAATTCAGACTGATTTTCGGCATGAGCGCATAAACATAAAGGTTTAAAAATGAATAAACAAATAAACAGGGGCTCTTTAAATAATGTAAGAAAAATGTACGAAGCAAAGTTTGGCTACTGCACCTCCTTCTTAATTTTATACATATCTAGTCACTGTGATCAGTGGATGTATAAGAGGTATTCTGTACTGCTACACAAGGTTTTATATATAGTATGAGCCCATTGGGTTTCATTCAGCTTTTAGAAGGGCTAGCTAGCACTTTAAGGCCGCAGTCTAATGATTTTAAAACTATCGCAACAAACTATGGCTGAATACCCTTGAGAGCTTCATTAAACCTTTTTGAAGCAAGTAAAACACCACACAGTGACTCTGGATTTTGAGGTATTGCTTTAAATTACTCCTCCTTACTAGAACACCTGTTAACTGCGTAAACCTGACAGTGATTTAAACAAGCACAACAAAGCTCCACTAATAGTTGAACTGCGAAGCAGATATAACGGTTGACTATTTCCTAGTCCTTGAAACTGAAAAAGAATTAAAACTTGACAACTGTATTTATAGAGCAGGGACTCATAATGGCTATTAAATGTTGTCTTATAACCTGTTGGACTCCGGCATTTAAATGGAGCCTTTCAAGTTTCTACTTGGCTAGGATTTATTTTTAAAATCTTATGCTTTTTTTTTTTTACTAAATTAGCAGCAGTAATATCATTTTTTAATGTGTTATACGCCTTATTATACTTTCTGTTTATCTGGTCATACGTTTTATAAGGGCGAGCTGTCTTAATTTGGGTGAGGTTACTTTGAATATTTAATGCAGGCGCTGGGGTTTTATCAGTTAAAAGCCCTGTTAATTCTATTTATAGAAGCTATTTAGAAGCTGTTAAATGCATGTGCTAGCAAAGCAAGTATTATAAGCTCCATTTTTATAAGGTGTTCTTTTGTCTGGGGTATTTTTATAATATTCAGAGCGTATATTATTTATGCAATGAGTATATACTGGCTGAAATTTGCATGTGTCTTGTGCCCTGATGGGGCTCTGAAGGATGAAATAATGAATGTATTTTATGATTATTATAACACTGGATGTTTGTATTTAATAGGCCTGGTTTGCCTTTTTGTCCAGGGTTTGGGGTTGGTCTAGTTGGAACAGAGGGGTTCAATAATTTTACCAGTGACAAGGTGAGGTAACTTTCAGATTACTGCTAGTTGCATTCACAGCCACTAAGTATGGGAACTCTGGGACTAACAAGTACTGGTAGCTCAGATGTGTATACTGGGACAGGACCCAAGATACCCCACATTTTGTTAGCATAATGATTTCTCAGGATCATAAACTCCAATAGTAAACCAAGTGCATGACTGGTTCAAATGGAACATCCCCAGGCTTTGTAGCTAGGTTGGATAAGTATGCAGACCCTACAATGGCATAGTGGTGCCTCGTGGTAAAAGGAACCTAAAGAGATCGCCATTGTCCACACTGAGAGGGGCTGATACAGGTGGAGTCCCAGTGAACTGCATAGGGAATATAAGTTAGCATTGATCCTAGATAACACCTGAAATGTGCAATGTGTAATTGGTGACAGGCGTGCTCTGAAGGAGGGACCATTACTTGGAAAATGGGAATCTTCTATTTTTTTCCTTTGGTCCTAATGATCTTCCCCAGCTAGACAATGTGTAGGGCTCACGTGGGTTTATTTATTTACTTATACCATCAAATGTGTCTTTAGTTTGAAGTTAACATAAAGATGAGGTTAGCTCTGGTATATAGTTCAAAAATTATAAACTAAAATTAAACTCTGAAGGGATAAGTTAAATAAATCGATCCTGAATAATTTTTGCTGGTATAATTTAAAAGATATTTATTATGCTGCTGCTTGATATTTATTATGATATTTATCCATAAGTACTATTTCTGATTTACAGTCATCAAACTATTAAGAAACACTCAAGGGAGGGGGGACCCCTGAGGGCAGTGGACTTGCACTCACAGCGACACCCACAGCAAATCCGCAATGGAAGATGCTATCACCACGCACATCAGCTTTTACATACAGTTATTACTGTTTAACAACATTATGTGTACATGTGATGCAAACCCATTATCATCAGGATTACCACGTTGGTTCCCATGGTTGGTTCCTCACTTGAAACAAAAAGGGGTGTTGCAGGCTGTAACGGACTCCTTGTTTTTGTATTAAAGGGTCCATTTTTTTTGCAGAAAAAAAAACAAGGAAAGGGGGTCATTTCTAAAATGTGCAGACGAGCATGGGTACAACTTTTTACAGAGAGTGCCACCGGGAGCTTGAATCTTGTTCTGGATTACAGCTGCGTGGGATTGGGAATAATGGGATAGTAGGGGTGGCCTGTCTGGTGGCATCTCTGTGAATTCTATTGAGTGCCCCCACTGGATCATCTGTGGAACCCACTGGTCAGAGGTGATCTTCCTCCAACCCTCTCAGTAGAGGGAAAAGCATCCTCCGACTGCCTCTTCTGCCAGGTCTGCAGGAAGAGGAGGGTTCGGCATGGAGTCAGGCATTGGTAGCGGTAGGCAGGACGGCCTGGGAGGGCTTGGTGGTCCTGGGACCTGAGCTTCCCAAGCTACGAGAGGGGCCCTTATGGTTGTAGCCCACTCTCTGTGGCTGCTGATGTTGATATCTGGATTGTTGACCAACTTTGCCACAAAAATGATGTTTTTGAAATGGCTTCTGTTTGGGTTTATACATTGTCTGGACTGAGCAGATGGCTTTTCCAGAATCTTGTATTCTGGTAATGATCTTTTCAGATTTTTCTCAGAAAAGAACTGAATCTTTAAAAGGGGCATCCAAGATGCCAGCTTCAATGTCCTGGGCAAAGCCAGAGACTCTAAGCCAGGAATGTCACCTGAGGCCCACTCCAGTCGCGGCCACCCAGGCTGCTGTGTCCGCTGAGTCACAGGCTGATCTAAGGACATGAGTGCCTATATCGGAGTCTGTCTACATGAGTTTCTCAAGCTCTGCTTTTTGTGGGCAATCTGGGAGGTCCTGAACCATATCCATTCCCTGTTCTCACATGGCATTTTGGAACTACACCATATGCATGAGGAAATTGAGATACCTGGTGGTGCAGGTGGCTGAAGAATGTACTTTTCATGGAATCCAGCTGCTTGGACTGTCTGTCGGGTGGCTGTGTACTTAAGTGTTTAAGCCTCTGGGACCTGTTATGAGCGGCCATAATGACAATAGAGTCTGCCACCGGTTGTTCACCTAGAAAGGGTGCTTCCCTGGGTGCCCTATAGAGGTGATCTGCCTCCTTGGGAACTGCCAAGGATGTTGATGAGTGCTTCCATGGTGCCTTGGTCACATCCTGAAAGGTGTCCACTAAAGGTGACATGACCACTGGTTTGGAGTCTTTCTGGTGCAAATATTTAGCCAGATGACACCTCTCAGGGTCGAGGTCCTCAGTGTCCCAGCCCATGTTGGTTTGAATGTGGCACATGACCTCCATGAAGGAGGGATCATCCGATGGGGACCTCGGCGTGTCTCTTGGATCAGGTGATAGGAGATCTCCTGCTGAGGAGGACCTTGATGAGGATGATGAGGAATGGTCCGCATCCACAGGGGAGGCGGATCAAGACCTTATACAATGGCACTTACATTTGTGCCCTTCTGTGGAGTGGAAAGAACTCTGGCTTCATGTCTGGGAGCATCTACTGTGGGCTGAGTGACCCCTGCCATCAGTGAGAGGGGTGGTTTCCCTCAGCAGAGGAGTGTATTCCCTAGGGAGAGGTTCCTCTGTTGGTGTGTGTCTTGAGGGGAGGACATCTTCTTTAACTGTCTCCCACCAACAGCTGAACAGGTCCTTGACCTCCAATAGCTGGAACCTTCGCTCATGGTCTGGGGTCTGACGGTTCGACGGACCTGGTTCCTGACCAGTCATCTGGTGGTTCGAAAGACCCTGTGTCTGGTACATGGGCACCATCAGAGCCTTAGATAGTGGCCTGGGGTCAGCAGCCATGGTCTAGGTTGAGACTAACAATGGGTACCTGGTGACGGGCTACGAGCCTGGCGTTCATCGGCTGTCAGCGGGGGCAAGGTTGATGATGCTAGGGTCAAGGTGGTAGGAGCTGCAGCTTGGGGTGTTTTCCTGGCGGCAGGCTCTGTGGCCTGGTGACAAAGGAGAATGTCAGCTGATGGCCTTTTATCTGGTGTACGCTTGTCTGACATCAGCTTAAGCAATGTTAGGCCTCTAGGAGGTTGAGGGACGGACCTCCCCGGAAGAGTAGCCCAAATCCCTGCATCTGTCCAGGAAGTCAGCACCTGAGGAAGTGGCCGACTTGGAGGACTCTTTTGCCAGTCTGTCACTGGAGGAGGACCGGATGTTACTATCCAAATGATGGTCAGAGGTCTGGGAGTGTGGCCGGATTTTCAGAGGTTGCAGGGTCGAACCTGAGGACCCAGACCTGTGTCTCCCGTCACCCTTACCTGGGTAAGTGGTCTCACTACCGTGAGCCGGGTAGGAGAGTGTGCTGTCTGGGATGCAGAGCCTGAGCTCCCCCAGGAGGCAGACCGGGAGTCAGAAGACCTCGATCTCAACTGGGATCTGTCTTTCTCTCTCTCTCTCTCTCTCCTCTTCTCTTTGTGGCGATGCTTCCCCGATTTCTTGTGAGGGGGCCCTCCTTGGAAGAAGAATCCTTCTGCATGGCAGCAAGTTTTTGTTCCATTAAGAAGGCCTGGAGGGCTTTTTGGTGGCAGATTCTCATCCTGCTGTTAAATTTTTGGCAGTGTGGGCAGGACTTGGTGTCGTGGTCTGGGCCTATGCAATACAGGCAGGCCGAGTTCCTGTCTCGTTACGGTATCTGTTTGTTGCAGGCACACTTTGACTGGTGCCGGTCGATGGAAGATGTCAGGGAAGACGACATACAGAAAGTAGACAGAAGAAACAAACTTTGTTCTGGTAAATAAAGCGCTGAAAATGCAGGAAAGATGGCAGTCAATTGTAGCTGAAGGTGTCCGTGGAGCCAATGCATGCGAGTCGATGGTGGGAAATGAACTGAGGTGATGCTGGGGGACTGACCCCCTTTATAACACATGTGACGCTGGGGGTGGGTCGACATTGAGGGTGGTCCCCTGCTGTATACTGCTAGCTAGAAATTTTCTGTGGGGTCCTGCTGCCTGCCGGCTTCAGTCCTACCAGTGTTATGTGATGCAAGAGCTCAATCACGAAGTAAGATGGATTGTTTCCCTATACAGGTGCCAATCAATTAGCATAGTGGTATGGACAGCTTGACAAGCTTGTCCCTCTAAAACATTTGTAGTGAATGGAGCAGATACTTGACAAGATAGTTACCAGCTAACCAGGAAAGTGCCTTCGCAAACATTTTACAATGAAGTGAATGCATGAATACCGTAAACAAGGGTAATGTGGTACTAGCCAGTGGATATCAATTAGAGTGGATATTTTCATATCTGTCCATGCCCAGTTTCGAGCTACGTGAATCTCTCAAAGTTCAAAATTGCTAACCTCGGGGACTGAACCAGGAAAAGGTTTGAACGGATTTACTATAAAATCCTGACAGTCAGTCTCCCGAACTCCATAAGCCCAAGTTCATGAGACTGACTGTTGGAAGACCAACAAGGTCTTAATGCAATGCGGGGAAGTAAGCCCCCTGCACCTCCCACACGGGGGTCTCTGCTCCTGCACCCCCTGTAACTAAAATAACCAACTCCGAGGGGGAGCGGACCTCGGAGTAGGTTAAAAAAATTATGGGGGGCAAAAGAGTGCTGCGCCAAAATGTTCATCCTGGAACAGAACCTGGGTCTGAAGTGCGATGTTGGCCAAGCTGTTAGTGGCTTAGCCCTCCACGCCATGGGAGCAGCTCAGCCAACCTCAGAATTCCCCCCCCCTCTCCTGTAGTGCCCGACTAGGGGTAGGGTAGCTGTTCGTCACATCTGCTACCTTACCCCTGTTGGCACCAGCTTCTGTCTGTCGGGTGTGTGTGTGTCGGGCAGCCGAACTCAGGATCCTGAATGTCGCGGTTCCGAGTATCGGCAATTAGTAGATATTCCGTTTCAACTGGTCTGAATATGTGTAACACCAATTTGCACTGCCACATTTTTTTTAAGATTTCAAATTCTGGGATTGCACCTTGAGATTACTTGTCTAATTTTCAGGTTTTACTGGGAGTCTACTGTTTAGCCTTTTGTATGTAAAAATATAAAGGATGAAAGAAGAACACAGAAAAATAAAGCAAAATGAAAATAGTACGGGGAAAGAATTGACAGCAAAATACTTATGTAGATTCACTGCTGTAGCAAAATACAGGCTACGTACAGTAGAGTCACTAATCTGGCATAAAATACCAAATTCTGTCACATTTTGTGATTTTTACTGGTATGCAGACAGTTAAATTGCAAGATTTTACCATTTTCCCCATGAAAACCATAAATCAGTGACCCTTCCAATCTGTAATGACTGTACTGATATGGGGCCAAACAACAAGCTTCAATCTCAGTGTTTGACTGGTTCAGCCAGTTCAAACCAGTTCCAGCTACATTTGAGTCTTTGGTCTTTTTTATTCCAGTTATCAGTTAGATGGAAATTCACTTATAATATATTGTAGTCATGTTCTAATTTCCTAAAATATTTTCCTTTTTATTTACAGAACTCCAGGATCAAGTTTATTAACTAATTAACCCCACGGGTTATTACGGCAATTAAAATATATAAAATTACAGCATAAATGCATAATACATGCAATAATACAAATGTATATGAAATTCAAATTTACAATTTTCTCTTAATTTGGTGCAAGCAGAGTGAAGGTAGCTAATTAATAGATAAAAAAATGCAGACTCGCTATTAAATAGAGGTATCATTATCTATAGTACTTACTCTGGGTCCAGGTGGGCCTACATCACCTCTGTGTCCCTTAAAACCCTGCAGATAGAAAAAAGAAACATGGCTTATAGTAAATATTTATTTATTTATTTTTTATCCCCCTTGTCATGTGGGACATTTGGCAGACCTATTCAATGCATTACTACATGCAAGGTGTGCACCTCAGGATTGGAGGATGGCTCAAGTGATACCCCTCCACAAGAGCGGCCCCAAGGATGAACCAGGGAACTACAGTACAGACTGGTGAGCCTCACATCTATCATGGGTAAGCTGATGGAGACTATCCAGAAGGAGAGGCTGGTGGCCCTCCTGGAGGCCAATGGGCTAAAGGACAGCAGACAGCATGGCTTCGTAAGTGGCAGATCCTGCCAAACCAACCTGGTGGAGTCTGTGTCTGGGTAACTAGGCAATTGGATGGGGGAGTAGGCAGTGGATGTCCAGTAGCTGGACTTCAGTAAGGCATTCCACTCAGTGCCGCATGGGAGGCTGGGAAGCAAGTAAGAAGGCACAGAGGAGGGTGTAAAGCTAGTGAGATGGGTAGGGAACTGGCTTTAGGGAAGGCAGCAGAGGGTGGTGGTGGGTGGGGAGCTCTCATCCCCAAAGGTAGTGACAAGCTGTGCTCCTCAGGGCTCGGTGTTGGGACCAATGTTGTTTGGGACATTCATTGCAAATATATCATTGGGCATCAAGAGCAAGACCAGTCTGTTTGCTGATGACACCAAGATGGGAGTGGTGGTGGATGATCTAGGAGGATGGCTGGGGTTGCAGAATGAGCTGGCAAAGCCGGAAACCTGGTTGGACACCTGGCAACTGGGATTCAATGCCAAAAAGTGCAAGGTGCTGCATTTTGGGGTGAAAACCCCAAGGAGGAGTTACCAGCTGGGGGAAGTGCAGCTAGCCAAGGCAGAGGAGGAGAAGGATCTGGGGGTGCTCATTATGGGGTCAATGAACAACTCGGCATAATGTAGGAAGGCAGTTGCAAAGGCCAACAAAATTCTGGGTTGCACTGCAAGGGGCATATCCTCGAGGAGGGGAGAGATGATTCTGATCCTGTATAAATCATTAGTTAGACAGCACCTGGAGTACTGCGTGCAGTACTGGTGCCCGTATCTGAAGAGGGACATTAAGTTACTGGAGGGGGTGCAGCACAGGGTGACAAAGATGATCCAGGGGCTGGGTGACTTATAATACGAGAGGACGCTGAGGGAGTTGAACATGTACTCGCTGGAGGAGAGGAACAACGGGGGGATATGATTGAAACCTTCATGTACATGAAAGGAATAAACAAGACAGGTATGGAGGGGCTGTTCAAAGTAAGGAGGGTGGGACACCAGGGTCATGATATGAGGACGGGAGGGGAAGGTTCAAGAGGAGATGAGGAGACACTTTTTTTATGGATAGGGTGGTAGCTGGATGAAATGTGTTAGCAGTAGGCGGTATCCAGTAGAACAGTAGGCTGCTTCAAAAGGGCTGGCACAGGGCAAGGGGAGGGTCAAGGAAGGGAGAGGTGGAGGGAGGGAGGGCAGCAGAGATAAGGGGTGCTAGCTGCATATTTGAGCAGACTTGATAGACCACTAGGCCAATATCTGCTGGCAAATTTCATATGTTTGTATGTTCGTAAAGAGGAGAGTGAGTGAGGAGTCTGTGAGAGAGTAGGCATGCAGCAGAGTAGGGCTTGACAGAATGTATAAATATATATATATATAAAAAACACCAGTTTATGTTAAAAAATGTGCTGTAGTCTGTGGTCGAGATGGGTACAAATCAAGCAGCCAAGGAGAGCTAGGGACCATCGAGTAGATGAGCTTGGACAGGAAGGTGCTGTGTGAGGCAGTAGCAGGCATTCAGGATCCAACTTGGTGAACAAATATATAAGTACATTATTTTTTCTAAACAAACAACAAAAAAACTAACTGAGAAGAAAGAATTTAATTGGAATCAAGTCAACCAGTTTCAGGATAAAGTTCATGTTTACAATAGCCAATTCCCCCATCCCGATACCGCCACGCATCTGTCTTAGTTCACCAGAACCACAGTGCATCATTCATATCCAAATACTCGTTTGGGTCCCTTCCCTAGTACCTCTCCTCGCTTCTCTCCTCCATTTCCTTGACCACCTGCTCCCTCCACTCCAAGCAATCAGCTTTTCCCTATCATCTCCTTCACTCTGGAACCTACTCCCATCCTTCATCTGTTTTACTACTGCTCCTGTTTCCCTCAGGTACCAGCTGAAACTCCTCTCCCACTCCCGTTCCCCCCTACCTAACTGCCTCCTACATTTGCCTCCCACCCCATGACAGATGTGGCTGAATTGCCTGATTTTTGCTACTTGCTGTTACTGTACATACTCCCGTTTTAATCATGTACTCCATTCCACTTTACTGTAACTGTGTACTTTGTCAATGCTATGTAATTGCTTTTAGTTGTGTACTGTTTCCATACTATGCATTTGCCTCCCCCTCTTTCCTTTCCCTGGGTTGCACCTGGAAACAAGCCTTGGCTCAGTGTGCTTTTCTCAGTGACCAATTTTTAAATAAACCAATAAATAAAATAAATTAATTTTGCCATACGAACATACAAATTTGCCAGCAGAAACAGGCCACGTGGTCCATCAAGTCTGCTCAAGTGTACCTTGCAGCTGCCCCTCCCTCCCCTCCTCCCTTCACAATACCCCCACCCTGTCCCATCCACTTTTGAACCCCTGCTGTCTTATAGGATACCACCTCCTCTGGCAGAGTGTTCCATTCCGCCACAACCCTCTCAGTAAAAAAGTGTCTCCTAATTTCTGTCCTATATCTTTCCCCCTCCAATCTAAGACCATGACATCTCGTGTCCCTCCCTCCTCCTCAATCTAAATATCCCTTCTGTACCTGTCTTGTTAATCCCCTTTAAGTACTTAAAAGCCACAGTCATATCCCCTGATCCCTCCTCTCCTCCAGGGAGTACATATTCAGCTCACTCAGCCTCTCCTCGTATGACTTTTCCCCTAGTCCCTGGATCATCTTTGTTGCTCTGCGCTGTACCCCTTCTAGCAATCTGATATCCTTCTTTAGACATGGGCGCCAGTACTGCATGCAGTACTCCATGTGTGCTATGCTTTTGCATGTGAGGCTATGCCATCCTTCCCCTCCTCTCCCCTGAAATAAACTTGCAATGATTTTTAGAATTATCCTTTGCATCTCCCACCCACCAACATGAGAAGAGGGAAGGACTAGCCCATGCAGAGAACAGTCATCTTACATGGCCCTCTGGCACTGCCCTTGTTTGTCAGCATACTTGCATCTTACAAATTTAAAATGCTGTTTTTTTTCAGCAGGCTTGCAGCAATCTCATTCATATAGTAAAAACATTTAGCTTTAAATTGGTAAGATGCAACTTGCATCTTACATATTTAAAATTATGTTGTTTATTTTTCACTATATAAATGACTGTTATTTAACTATGATAATGCCCATCTGGTCTGAAAAATGAAACTGTGAGGCAGAGGGGGTGAGAGACAAGACTCTCATCTCTCACCCCCTCTTTCTCACTATTTAATTTTTCCAACCAGGTGGGCATTGTTATAGTTAAATATCATATCAGTCAGCCATTTTCATATCAATCAGTTATTTATGGTACAAAATTTGTCCCTTGGCACTATCTGCTGTCCACCTGCCAGAGGACTTGCATGTATGTGTGGGGTGAGGATGTACGTAGTGCTCGACGGACACACAATTAAAGAAACTGTCTGCAGGCAAACTACCAATTCTAATAGTGATGGAGCGTGAGTGATGCTGTGGTGCTGATGGTGCTCGTTTTCTGGTCACAGTGATATGACATACTGAAAGTATAGCCAATGGGGGAAAGACACTGATGGTAAGGAAAAGGAAAGGGGAAATTGTTTAACCAGGAAAGGCACACTAAGCCAGAGCTTGTTTCCAGGTGCGACCTGGGATCACGAGGAAAGTACATGTAACCCCCCTGCAAATGGGGGTTCCCAAAAGACTTCCAGGAGCTTGCTTGAATGCTCCAAGCCTGAATGGTGTTTGGCATTTAAGCCATTTATCAGTGAGTGTTTTTAGAGCCTCTGGTACTGTTCTTTAAGAGCTGTCTGCTTGCAGACATAATTAGTTTGTATGGGGGACTGTGTGCTTCTCTGTTTGAGTACCACTCGAGCTGCTGCCAATTCACTCTATTTTGCAGTCACTAGGAGTGCAAAGGAACCTATCTGAAAGATGTAACTGTTTGCCAGAAATCATGTAGAGTAATAATGAAAATACAGTTTGTCTAACCTGCTTTTTGCAGTCAGAACTGTGTCGGCCTAGTTCCCATTCTGGTTTTGAACTGCTGAACTGGACCAATCAGTGTGGGGTAAGCTAGCTCTAAAATGGTGCCTTGGATGAATCAGAACTTGGACTCATAATCTGAGCCAGCCACAAGAGGATTGCATGGGCAGTTACTCTGGGAGATGTAGTTTAGACTTAGGCGCCTTTTTGGACCAACAGCAGCAGTCTATTGTGAGTGACAGCCAATCCAGTCAAGAACTGGGAGGAACTCAAAGGAAGTGCCCGGTTTTGTCTGTTGGAGTTTCAGTTTAGATTTGGCAGTGAAGGGGAAAGAAACCCTGTGCTCCTTCAGTGCACAGTTTCAGTCAAAAAACGTGTGTAAGGCCCAGAGTTCCGGTCTGCAGCTTGTGTAACTGCTTGTTAGGACTGAATCCGTCCTGTGAAAAGAATCAAAGGATCTCTGAAGAGTAGAAACCAGGCTCACCCTGTAGAAGACTGGAGAAATTGTTGAATTGCACTCGGTCTGTCAGGAACTGAATCTGCTGTGTGTTCTCCCGGGTATTGTGCAGTAATTGCGATCGGGATAGAGAAGCAGCCTGCCTGGTATAGTACTTTCTTTTTTTACCATATAAATGTGTGAAGAGTCTTGTGGAGCTCAAAAGTAGTCCTGCTGACGTTGAAGGACCCTATCTTGTTTGGAGGTCGTGAGTACTAATTCAGGGTCACTCCCTGTTGAATTGCCACATTAAATCCAAATGGAATCACTGTACTGCTGACTGTTTGCTAATTTTTCTTTTCACTGTGTGAAAGGGCCCCTACCAGCTGCCACGGTTTGGACTAGCCACTAGGGCTTCAAGTACCCAGGACAGTAACTGTAGGGATAGGCCTGTGCACAGAGCCATAGGTAGATAGTAAAGTGATAAGCTAATTAACCTGATTTCTGTCCTTGTTATATCCCCTAAATAAATCAGAGCTGCTTGTTTCAGCAAAGTTATACTGCCTGAGGTATTTGTTATGTTAAAGTACTGTACTGTGATTGTTGCACTGTATCTTATTTCACAGGAGGTCCCAGTGCCGGAACCAGACCTGGGGTAAGTGTATACTGTGAAGGTAATTCTGATATATGTGTGGGCCACTAGTGGAAAAGGGGCATGCAGTGTCCCAGAGGGCTGTGACCAAGTAAGTTTAACTATTGCAAACCCTGACCTCTGGGTGGAGGCACCCGCCATTGGATCCAGGCCCCTCAACCTGTTAGTGGCAAATCAGGCAGGGGTAGTAGCCCCTGGGATAGCACCATCTAGGGGTTACATACAGGTACGTAAGAACTTACCGTAACAGTAGATCTTTGAGAGAAGCTCTTGCAGCAGGCAACACTGGTAGGACTGAAGCCGCCAGGTGCCAGAACCACACAGAAAACATCCAGCTAGCAGTCTATGATGGTGGGGACCACCTCCGCCAACATCAGCATGCTGACATCTGCCTGTCCCATAAAGGGGGTGATCTCTCAGACCTACCTCAGTTCTCCCACCAGAGACCCCCTCGCACAAAGTGCAAAAAGGAGAATCGAGGTGGTTCCTCAAAGCCAAGGAAAAGCAGAGTAAATGCAAAGGAGAAACAGCCCTCAGGGGGAAGGAGAGTGGGAAAGCAGTGCCGGCTGCAAGAGCTCCTCTCGAAGATATACTGTTATAGCAAGTTTTTACATAGCTGTACTATCTTACTTCTAGGGGGCTCTTGCAATAGGTAACACTGGTAGGAATGAGTCCCAAGCAGTATCAGAACCTACCCCAAAGGGCAGCTGGGAGGGGGCAGAAAGAATTAGCTGAATATTCAGGAAAGAATCCTCTGAAGGACTGCTAGTCTGAAACTGGCCCTCCGTCTGGAAGCAATGTCCAGACTACAGTGGTGGAAAAACGTGTAAACAGAACTCCAAGTGGCAGCTGCAGAGATGTTCACAGCAGACACATTCCTCAAACAGGTGGTAGAGGCAGCAATTCCTCTGGTGGAGTGTCCCTTAACCGCCCCAGGCAAGGGCTTGTTGTACTTATGGTAACAGTAAATAATGCAATTTGCCAGCCATTTTGAATAACACTGTTTCGAAACAGATGCCCATTCTTTCTTGAGGGTAAATAAAACAAACTGATCAGTCCTTCTCACTAGCTGGGTGCGAGTTGAATAGTAACGAAGCATCCTATGAACATCCAAAGTATGCAGTAAGGCCTCCCCCTAATTAGAATACTCAGGCAAATAAATGGGTAGGCGGAAGGATTGGTTTAGTGTGACCTCAGACACCACCTTAGGCAGAAAGAACAGGTTAGTCACCTGTAACAGTAGTTCTAGGAGTGGTATATGTTGTTCATCCACACTTCTTGGCATGCCCCTTCCACTTTAAAACTTGCTGAAAGTCTACAAGCTGGCTCCTCCCACCAACCCGGGTGGTATATACCTCGGCTCCACCCCATGACGCCAGATCTTAGCCCGCTGGAAGCAAGGTTGTGTGCCCGAAGCCGGGGAGGTCGGGTGGGTGTGTGTGGATAAACAACATATACCACTCCTAGAACTACTGTTACAGGGGAGTAACCTGTTCTTCTAGGAGCGTGGATATGTTGTTCATCCACACTTCCTGGCAGACTCCAAGCAGTTCTCCAGGACGAGGGAGGCAAGGTGCACACCCCCTACTTAGGAAATAAAGATTGGAGAACCGAGGCTCCAAAACCATCATCCCGGCGTGACTCAAGGTCGATGTGGTAGTGGGTAATGAAAGTGTTTGCTGACTTCCAGGTAGCAGCCTGGCAGATTTCCTGGATAGGGATGTGCCTGGAAGCAGCCACCGATGCAGCAGTATGGCGGGTAGAATAAGCTCTTATCCCTCTGGGAGGCTCCATGTCCGCCAACTCATAGCACAGACCTATGCATGATGTAATCCATCTTGCTATGGTCCGTTTGGCTGCAGGTCTGCCAGAAGCAGCTTCAGCATAGGTAACAAACAGCTGGTGAACCTCTCCATGAATTTCCACCTTCCTCTCCTTGTAGTAGGAGAGAGCACATCTCAAGTCCAAGGTATGGAGCCTGTACTCGGCGTCTGAGGTGTAATTAGGGTAGTAAACCAGAAGAGTCAACACCTGGTTAACGTAAAACTCTGACACTACCTTGGGAAGGAATTTCAGGTGGGGGCATAGGATAACTTTGTCCCTGTGAAAGACCAGATAAGGGGAGTCTACCGAAAGCACCTGGAGCTCCCCTGTCCTTCTGGCAGATGTGATAGCCACCAGGAAAGGTAGTCTTCCACAAGTGTGAAAGCTCACATTTGTGCATGGGTTCGAATGGCTTGCCCATGAGCTTTGCCAAAACCAGCAACAGATCCCGCGGAGGTGGAGGTTCACGTACCAGAGGGGATATGTGATCCAGGCCTTTGAAAAAGCACCCGACCACTGTTTCCTGCGCGAATGTCAGCTGACCGGCCCACACCTGATAAGTAGAAATGGCTGCCAGGTGCACCCTAAGGGTCGATGACCGCAGACCCCTTTTGGAGAGAGACCGAAGGTAGTCGAGAATGTTAGCCACAGAACAGGATAAGGGGTCCAGACCCTTATTCTGACACCAAATGGAAAAACGTTTCCATTTGAAGGCATAATATTTCCTGGTCGATTCCTTTCTGGATGCCTCCACCACGGTGTAGACATCTTCGGAAAGACCCAAAGCCTGGAACTCTAGCCGCTCAGGTACCAGGCTGTGAGGTGCAGGGATTCAAGGTATGGATGGAAGACCTTCCCCTGGTTCAGAGATATCAGGTCTGGGCATGTACAAAGCCGCTCCAGGGGCCTGCAGCTCAGCCTGAGGAGATCTGGGTACCAGAACTGGCGTGGCCAGTCAGGGGCTACCAGAATCACCTTTGCCTTGTCCCTCCTCACCTTGAGTAACACCTTGTGGCTCAAGGGAAATGGAGGAAAGGCATAGAGGAGGCCTGGGGTCCATGGCCTCGAGAAGGCATCACCCTGCAGCGAGCCCTGCTTTGGGGGACGGGAATGAAACAGCCTCAGCTTGGTGTTTTCCCTGGAGGCAAACACGTCCACCAGTGGTTTGCCCCAATGGGAGAACAGGCTGTAATCTACCTCTGGATGGAGAGACCACTCATGGGATGTCTGGCCTATGCAGCTGAGAGCATCCGCCAGCTGGTTCGAGGCTCCTGCCACATGGATGGCTAGGTGATCTGCCTTCAACCAGCTCACGAGGGTCCAGATGCGGAGCGACTCCTTGCACAGCAGACGGGAGTGCATGCTGCCCTGTTTGTTGAGGTAGTACATGGGCGTGGTATTGTCCATCTGGACTTGAACCACTTGACCACAGAGCTGAGGAGTGAAAGCTGACAACGCCAGTCTGACTGCTCTGAGCTCCAACAGGTTGATGTGGCATTGGGACTCCTCAGGGGTCCAGAACTCATGGGCCCTGTTGTCCCCCATGTGGGCTCCCCAGCGCATTAGAGAGGCATCGGTCGTAAGGATGACCATTGGCTCTGGGCAGACAAACGGGATCCCTTTCTGCAACCGGTCTGGGGCGGTTCACCATTGGAGAGCATCCCACATCTTCTGGGTTACAGTGATCAGCTGGTCAAAGTGACCATATCGCTGATTCCATTGGGCGGCCAGCTCCCACTGGAGGGGGTGCATGTGCCACAGGGTGCAACGGACCACTGAGGAGCACGCTGCCATGTAACCCAGAAGGAGCAGAAAGTCCTGGGCAGGGCCCAACCAGAAATGATTGGGCAAAGGAGGAGAGAACCTCCGCCCTGTCCACCGGGAGCCGAGCTCTGGCTTGACAAGAGTCGAGCTCTGCCCCGATGAAGCCCATCACCTGAGATAGCACAAGTTCCGACTTGGCCTCGTTGATCAAGAGGCTGAGTTGGGAGCAGGTTTGGAGGACCAGATCCCTGGACCTCTCCACTCCTGAAGAGAGGAGAGGAACCTGCCAAGAGCCAGTCTTCGAGATAAGGGTAGATTCTGACACCTTGACGCCGAAGGTGGGCCACCACCACTGCAATGCACTTGATGAAGACCTGAGGGGCCGATGACAGGCCAAATGGCATGGCTCGGAACTCATACAGGGTCCCTTCAACCCTGAAACGGAGGAACTGCTGATGGGATGGACGGATTGGGATGTGAAAAAACGCGTCCTGTATATCCAGTGAACAGAACCACATGTTTCACTCCAGGGATGGTATGATCTGGTTCAGAGTGACCATCTGAAAGGTGCGGGACCTGAGATACTGATTCACGTCATGGAGATCTAGCATGAGGTGCCAACCCCCCATCCGCTTGGGCACCAGGAAGTACCTGGAAACAAAGCCTGGGTCTATCGGAGGATCCAGCATTGGGGCTCCTGCCTCCTTGTGGAGGAGCTGAGCCATGTCGTCTTGAAGAGCCGACAGGGTGCATGCGAAGATCCATTCCTCCCGAGGGGCTTGGCTTGGCTGGGAGGGTACTGCCTGAATTCCAGAGGCAGTCCCTGACCAACCACTTTGAGAACCCACCTGTCCAAAGTGATAGAGGACCAGGCGGAAAGAAAGTGGCAGAGCTGACCCCCCATGGGAGTACCCAGAGCTAGCATGACAGGTGTAGGGGTGGCGACCCCCAACCCCTCACTGGGCAGGCTTAGAGGAGGAGGAGGAGGCTCCAGGACCTGTGCCTTGGCCTCCTTTATGGGGCTATTGAGGACCCCGCTTGGACCGCGGGCACCAAGCTTGAGCCTGCTGCTGCTGTTGCTGCTGACCTCCTTGATAGGAGGGCTGCCTGACTGCAGGGGAAGAGTGCCAAAATGGCTTCTTCTTTCTATTCTGCTGGTTCTTGCCCAAAGAACCCTTGGCAGAAGTAGCATCCAAGGTGGCATTGGACTGCTGTATACGCTGAAGGTGACCAGCCACTCCTGGACTGAACAAGTCGTTCCCCAGGAAGGGCACATCAGCAAACTTATGCTTATCCACCGGGAAGCAGGAAAGCCTCAGCCAAGCCCTGCGCTGCCAACGAGCAGGCACAAGAACCTCCAATATCCAAGGCTTTCTGGAGCTGTTGTTTAGCGACAGCCCGACCTTGGTCATGAACCTGCTTGACAGTAGCCTGCATGTCTGGTGGGAGATGAGGGAGGACTTTGTCCAATGACCCCAGGAGGGCATGGGAGAAGCGTGCCATAATAACAGCCGAGCTGGCCTGATGAAGGCCCAGAGAAGAGGCAGCATAGACCTTGTGGGCAGAGTGGTCCATATGTTTGGACTTCTTGTCCTGGGGTCGATCAGTATTGACCGAACTACCCATGCGCCTGAACACCGAGGCAGTCACCAAGCTCTTGGCCAAAGGGTGTTCAGTGAATCCTGCAAGGGACCCCATGGGCACCGTGTACTTGCAGGCCGTGTGGGCAGATGGTGCTGGGCAGGAGGCAGGACGCTGCCACAGTTCAAGGGCCAGGCCAACGATGGCCTCGGCCACTGGAAAGGCCTCCGTCAGGATATCCCCTCTCTTGAGGATATCCGTGAGAGGGTACGCTGCCTTTTTCTGGATGGGCTCCAGGGGCATTCCAGTGGAGTCAGAGATGAGGTGGAGAATGCCCAGGAAGGAGGAAGGGCCTTCCTCCAACCAGGCACTGACTGTCGACTCATCATCCCCGGGATGTGAGTGCAAGCCGTTGACGTCCAAATCTGAGGAATCATGGTCCAATTGATGATACTCCTTGTCAGGGGGGTGGGTAATGAGATGCTTGGGTTTCTTTGTACGGTCATGGGCCATGTTCGTGACCACGGAATCTGCCGAGGGGTGCTCACCAAGGAAGGGCTTGCCCACTGGCACAAGATAAAGGTGATTCGCCTTCTTGGCCAAGGCCGGGGTGGAAGAGGGATGGTTCCACACTGCCTTAGTAACATCTTCATTAGAGTCAATTAAAGGAGGTTCCACCAAAGGAAGGGTCTCCTTTTTCTGGAGGTATATAGCCAGGCGATGGCGCTTTGGGTCAAGCTCATCAGTTTCCCATCCCACGAGGGACTGGATATGACGTATAACGTCAAGAAAAGAGAGATCATCAGGGGGAGACCTAGCGGTCTCCTTAGGATGCTCCTGACCCTCGGAGGAACCCCTGGAGTCCTCTTATGACTTGGAGCAGGAAGAAGAAGAGTCATCTCCATACTGATCAGTCAGGGACTGGAATCTGATGGTGACAGTGGCTTGTAAGCTGGCCCGAGTTCCCCGTGCATCCCCCAGAGGACCCTTTTGTACAGGGGTTACTAGGTTCTGCCCAATCTGATTCCTGAGGGGAGGGGTCAAGGGGATGACAAGGAGGAGAAGGTCGCCTGGGTGTGCCCTTATTCTGCATGAAGGACCACCGGGCTCAAAACAGGCCATTATAATCCACCACTGGAGAAGGAGGATTATAGGGTGGATAGGATTCTGAGGAGAAGGGTATGGGTATGTTGGCGGAGGGGCTGGCGTAGGGTACCCTGGTGTAGTCCCACCTGGCGCTGGCTGAGGATCCCGAGGAGGACCAGCAGGCATCAGTTGTGGTGTAGGTTGGGGTGGAGGTGATGACAGCTGAGGAGTCATCGGTGTAGGCAACGGCATAGCTGGTGCCAGCCTGAGAGGTCAAGGCTGGTGTCGGTTTGGTGATGCAGCCGACATTGGCCTCAAAGGAAAAGCAGGTGCCTGTGGGGGAGAATTCCCCTGATGCAGGGGCAGAAGCATTGCCTGCATGGAGGAAGATGTGAAAGCTTGCTCTGGGTGATGCCTGGAAGGGTTAGTGCCGGACCTGGAGTCGGGGACTGACGAAGGCAATGCCATGACCTGGAGAGTGACAGGCAAAGACCTGCCACCCGAGGTTCCAACCCTGGCCGAACCATCTGGCTGAGGACCCATGGAAGCTAAGGGCCACCATAGCATCAAGGGCTGGGAGGCAGGAGATGAAGACTGCTGCCCTGAAGAGCCGCTGCCCAAAATGGAGATGAGGGAGGGCGGCTGTACCACCGGCAGCCCAGAGGCAGTAAGGGCTGCTGAGGAAGGAGGGAACAACCTCCAGCGGGAGGAAGACCCAGAGGTGGAAGCCAGTTTATGCAGCGACCGCAAGTGAGAAGCTGACTGAGGACAGTCCCAGTGCTTGTCCAGGAACTTATGCTTCCCATTCGATTTCTTCTCCTTCAAGGAAGAAGATGCCCTGGAAGACTGAGCTGGGAAGGAAGAAGAACCCTTGGCCTGAAGCTCTTTCTCCATTGCGGCCAATTTATGCTTTAGAAGGTAGCTTTCATGGGTCTTCAAGCGGCATCTCCATGTGGCTGGTTGACGTCTTGGCAGTGCTGGCAGGCCTCGATGTCATGGTTGGGGCCTAAGCAGCGCAGGTAGGAAGAGTAATTGTCTTGTGCAGGTATCTGCTTGCCGCAGGCACAGTCCGTTGGCCAGCTGGAAGATGAGGCTGGAGAAGACATAAACCTTTTAAAGAAAACATAAAAAATTTGATGTTACTAACAGTAATTAAAGAAATAAGTTGCAGGTAAAATATGGGCAAAATGGTGGTCCACTGAAGCAGGTGTACATGGAGGTCCAACGTGTGTGGGTCGATGGCAGCAAAAGAACTGAGGCAGGTCTGGGGGACCACCCCCTTTACAGGATAGGCGGACGTCAGCATGCTGACATCGGCGGGGGCAGTCCCCTGTCATAGACTGCTAGCTAGAAGTTTTCCATGTGGTCCTGTCACCTGATGGCTTCCGTCCTACTGGTGTTGCCTGCTACAAGAGCCCCCTCAAAGTAAGATGTTAAGTGACTTGCTCAGGGTCACACAGTATGCAAGCGGGGACTGATGAGATTCAAACCGGGTTCTCCAGGTTTGCAGCTCAGTGCTCTTAAACCACTATGTTATACTTCCTCCTTACTTTATACTCCTTATACTGTTCTGATGGTAAGGCACCAGTGTTTTTTTTCCCTTACTTGCTGTTACTTGTGTTGGTTTGCGCCTTTCTGGCAGAATCCTCTAGGCTGGAGATCCAGTCTTGGTTTTCTGCTAGAGTGGGGTTTCTTTTAGTCTCCCTCAACTCTATGCCAGAAAAGAAAAAGAAGACCGCGGTCTGACTTCTGATCCTCACGGCAGTCAGAATGCACTAACAACTGCTGGCTTGCCTTACAAACCCTTAGTGAAACACAACTACAGTATGTGTGTAACCACCCAGTCCCCTGGAGTTACTAGAATCCCATTAGTACTAGTATTAGGCAGGTAAGAAAAGGCAGCTGGTGGGGGAGCACATTAAGGGCTTTCTACATAATGACATCATTGTTTACTCAGCTAACCTGAGAGGGATGATTATGTCATTTAGAACTCTCGCAGCAGCATAACCATTTTTGAGTCAGCTGCTCAGAGGAAGTTTAGAATGTTCAGTTAGTCTGAGTTAGAGTGTCAGAGTGGAAGAAGGTCTGCCAGTGGGGCTCTGAAAAGGGAGCCCTGGTCTTTTCTTACCCTAGTTTTGGTAAAATCCTTGGTTTGCTTGTGAAGTGGTGGAAACCATTTGCCAGCATTCACTCCAGGGGAGTGAGAGGGACTGCAATGTCTAGCGGATCCAAGGGGCAATCCCCTGAAGGTTCTGAAGTTTTTAGCTACTTTGGAGAAGGACTGTGATGGAATCTGACAAGCTACCAGAGAGGAAAAGGTGCCTTTCTGTTGTTCCTTTCCATGACTAGGAGGAAGGAGCAGTTAGTCTGTGAGTACAGAATTGGAGACATGTTATCATTTTGGAAGGCTGTCTAGGGTGTGTGTGCCCAAGATAGAAACATAGACTTTGACGGCAGATAAGGACCGCTAGGCCCATCTAGTCTGCCCATTTCCCTACATACAGGATAGGCCGCAGATTCTAGTTAACCAACAGCCTATTTCTACCTACCCCCCACAAGAATTGCCTTATGTCTGTCCCATGCATTCTTGAATTCTCCCACAGTTTTAGACCCCACAACCTCCTCAGGAAGGCTGTTCCATCCATTCACTACCCTCTCTGTGAAATAATACTTCCACATTGCCCTGAACCACCCTCCTTCTATCTTTAAATTGTGTCCCCTTGTTCTTGCAAGTCTCTTTTTCTGAAAGATGCTACCCTCTTGGACTTTGTTGATTCCACTGGAGGTACTTAAAAGTTTCTATCATGTCCCCCTCTCCTTCTTTCCTCAAGGGTATACATATTAAACTCCTTTAGTCTCTCCTCATACGGCTTCTCTTGCAGACCCTGCACCATTTTAGTTGGCCCTCTCTGGACTACCTCTATCCTGTCTATGTCCTTGCGGAGATGGGGTCTCCAGAACTGGACACAGTACTCCAGATGGGGTCTCACCGACTGTCTGTACAGAGGGATAACAACTTCCTATTTTCTGCTGCCTCTCCCTATACATCCCAGTATACCCCCAGCCCTCCCTACTGCCTTCTCACATTGCTTGCCAACCTTAAGAACATCTGATATGATTACCCCCAGGTCCCTTTCCTTTTTTGTTGTTGTTACTACCTCCCCACCCATTGTGTATTCTTCCCCTGGGTTCTTGTTTCCCAGGTGCATTATTTTGCACTTCTTTGCATTGAATCCTAGCTGCCATACTTCTGACCATTCCTCCAACCTTGCCAAGTCCCTTTCCAGGCCTCCTGTGTATCAACCCTGTTGCAGATCTTTGTCATCTGCAAAAGGCATACTTTTCCTTCAGTCCTCTGCAATGTCACTGATGAAGACATTAAAAAGGACTGGACCCAATACTGAACCCTGCGGTACCCCACTAGTAACCCCTCTTTCTTCAGAGGGACTCCATTTACAATTACCTTCTGTGTCCTGTTGTGCAGCCAATGTTTTATCTAGGCTACCACCCTGGGACCCACTCCCAGGCTGGTTAATTTGACTATTAATCTTTGTGTGGGACTGTGTCAAATGCCTGCTAAAGTCTAGGTAGGCCATGTCCACAGCCCCTCCCTGGTCTACTACTTTGTCACCCAGTCAAAGAAATCTAATAGATTCCTTTGACATGACCTTCCGCTGTGAACCCATGCTGCCTTGGGTCCTGTGCCCACTGGCCTCTAGGTATTCAACTATTCTTTCCTTCAGAAGTGACTCCATCACTTTCCCACCACAGAGGTCAGACTGACAGGTCTGTAGTTTCCTGCCTCTGTCTTGGTCCCACTTTTGTGAAGGGGAATCACATCCGCCTTCCTCCAGTCCTCGGGTACCACACCATCCTCCCATGATTAATTAAAAAGAATAGCCAGTGGTTTCACTAGTTCCTCCCTTAATTCTTTTAGAATTCTGGGGTGAATTCCATCAGGACCCATTACTTTGTCCACCTCCAGTTTTAGGAGTTCTTGCAGAACCCTTTCTTCTGTGAAAGGACTGGGATCGACCACCCCCTATCAAGAGTGCTTCTGTTAATTGAATTAGGCACTTCCCCCTCCTCTTTTGTGAATACTGAGAAGAAATATTCGTTCAGTATTCCTGCTTTTTCACTGTCCCCCTCTGCCCACCCACCGTTCATTCTATTCAGCCTCACTACCCCCCTTTTTCTTTCTACGCTCCCTGATGTACCTATAAAAGGTTTTATTCCCCTTCTTAACTGAGTTGGCTATCTTTTCCTCAGTTTGGGCCTTTGCTATTCTGACTTCCCTCTCTGCTTCCTTCTGCCTTAACTGGTACAGCTCTCTGTCCTGCTCCTTCTGTGTTTCCTTATACTTCCGGAATGCTATCTTTTTCTTCCTGACTTTCACAGCCACCTCTTTTGAGACCCATAGTGGCTTTTTCTTTCATTTTGATTTGTTTATTTGCTTCACGCAAAGGCTTGTTGTCTCTGTGATGGCAGTTTTGATGATTCCCCATTGTTGCTCCACACCTCCTTCTAGACTGTTTGCTAGTGCTTTTCTGAGGCACTCTCCCATCTTGCCAAAGTCAGCCCTCCTAAAGTCCAGTACCCTCACTTTTGCTTGACTCTGTAGCTGAGTTTAACGTGAACCACGCTGTTTGATGGTCACTTGTCCCCAGATGGCAACCCACTTCTAGATCTGAGATCCTCTCACTGCCCCCGTTTGAGAGTACAAGGTCTAAGATTGCTCCCTCATGAGTGGGTTCCGAAACTAGCTGTCTAATGCCTGCCACCTGTAGGGCATCAAGAATGGCCCTGCTCTTGGATGTGGCTGCAGCAAATGCTCCAGTTAACATCTGGCATATTCAGGTCTCCCATCAACAGTATCTCCCTTTCTCTGCCATTCTAAGAATGCCTTCTATCATATCCTTGTCCGTTCCCTCCCGACATGGGGTCTGTACACAACCCCTGTGCAGATTGTGGTGCCCTTTCCAGTCTCCAAGGTGACCCACAGTGCCTCTTCTCCTCCCTGTTTACTCTTTTTGTTCAGTTGCTTTTATCCCTTCCTTTACATGAGAGCTACTCCTCCCCTCTTCTCTCCTGCCTGTCTCTCCTGTAGGTTCACGTGCCTGGTATGTTAACATCCCAGTCATGGTTCTCTGTGTACCATGTTTCTGTGACTCTTCACGATATCCAGGCATCCCTCTTCCATCATGGCCACCAGCTCAGGGGCTTGTTGCCCAGACTCACGGGCATTGGTACTCATTACCCTCCATTTCCTGATGGCCTTACTCCCTTTGCCCCATCCTTGTCCTTCTTGCCTTTGTCAATTTCTCCATTTACCCTGCCCTTCTCCTATCGACACCTCTATGTTGGTGTTTGCCGCACTTACTACCGTGATTATTTGGGGGGGCTAGGATTTCCCTGCTCCTTTTCAGTGCCTCCCCCCTTGGCTAGTTTAAAAGCTTGCCAATGAAGCATTTAAACCTATCACCTAGGATCCTGGTTCCCCTTCCGGACAGATGCAGCCCATCATGCCAGTATAGGGCACCATGGCACCAGGCAGACACCTTACCTCCCTCTCCCCTTCCTCCCCCAGTTCTACCTTCCTAACAATGGAGTCCCCCACCAGGAGCTGTTTACTTCCCCTGCAGGGTCCCCTGCCACCCTCCTGTGGGTCTCCTTTGTGAAGGTTCCCAGCATCCTCCTTGGTCTCCAAAGCGGTGCCTCCATAGAGGAACCACACTTTACCAGAATGGCATAGGAATTGTGGAGAGGTACCACTGAAGCGATGTGCCTCTGTTCCACCACCCTCACCCTCCCTGAGCCCACTGTAGTCCAACCGCTCCTCTTTCTTGACAACCTCTGAGGCAACGGCAGTGGCACTGGTGGCCCCTGGATGGAAGAAGAGATCTCACAAATCCTGGCCAACTCAGCCTGGAGATGAGCAACCTCCTCCCTCAGCTCAGAGGGGTGCCTGCACATGGGACAACGCCGCATCCTCCAGAACGTCTCCCGGAAGACTGCTGCTCCACAACCACTGCACTGCACCACTCCAATCATGTCTTATTTCTGGCCCCTTAACTGTTTGCAATCCTTACTCTTTCCTCTTTTTTTTCTCTCTCTCTCCTTACTTTCTGCCTGTGTGCCCTTTAAGCTCCTGATTGTCCTGTTCTGAGACAAGAATATCCTATATTTCTCAGTAGACCACTTACTTGCTCAGAGGCAGACCTCCAGCAGCTAGAGGGGGCCGGAGAGCTACTCTTGCCCTTCTAGGATGGTGGGTCTTTGATGGTTCTGTGATCACTCACTTCCTGCTCCCAAACTAGAAGTTTCTGTTGTCAGTCAAATCAGGTGCCTATAAAAATAGAACTAGCTTTGGGGGGGGGAGGGGTGCAGCGGAGGGAAGGAGGGCAATATAGTCCCAACAGAGAAGTCCAGTCACACAGCAGTCCTTTCTCCTGGTGTCTTCTGCCAAGCTATTAGCAGAATCTTTCTAAGGCAGTCTTTAAATGTAGCTTCCCTCTAGCTAAGCCACTCCCCCTACTTACTAGATCTTTCTACAAGTGATTTAAACCTCACAGCAGTTAAGTCCTTTCAATCACCTGAGATTTACACCTAGATAGCTATTCAGATACCCATTCAGTTCAGTTAACCCAGACAAACACACACTTTTTTTTTGTTTTGTATGTTAGTTTTTTTTTTACCCTAAATTAAAGATCCAAGGTCCAAGTAAAACAGTTCTTCTACTTTAGTCCCAGCAGAGAAGTCCAGTCACACAGCAGTCCTTTCTCCTGGTGTCTTCTGCCAAGCTATTACCAGAATCTTTCTAAGGCTGTCTTTAAATGTAGCTTCCCTCTAGCTAAGCCACTCCCCCTACTTACTAGATCTTTCTACAAGTGATTTAAATCTCACAGAGGTTAAGTCCTTTCAGTCACCTGAGATTTACACCTAGATAACTATTCAGATACCCATTCAGTTCAGTTAACCCAGACAAACACACACTTTTTTTTTGTTTTGTATGTTAGTTTTTTTTTTTTTTTTACCCTAAATTAAAGGTCCAAGTAAAAAAGTTCTTCTACTTTAGTCCCAGCAGAGAAGTCCAGTCACACAGCAGTCCTTTCTCCTGGTGTCTTCTGCCAAGCTATTAGCAGAATCTTTCTAAGGCTGTCTTTAAATGTAGCTTCCCTCTAGCTAAGCCACTCCCCCTACTTACTAGATCTTTCTACAAGTGATTTAAACCTCACAGCAGTTAAGTCCTTTCAATCGCTTGAGATTTACACCTAGATAACTATTCAGATACCCATTCAGTTCAGTTAACCCAAACACACACTTTTTTTTTGTTTTGTATGTTATTTTTTTTTTACCCTAAGTTAAAGGTCCAAGGTCCAAGTAAAAAAGTTCTTTTACTTTAGTCCCAGCAGAGAAGTCCAGTCACACAGCAGTCCTTTCTCCTGGTGTCTTCTGCCAAGCTAAGATAAGGTTAGATCACACCGGCCAGGACCCCCTTTTCACCTCAGGATGCTACTTTAAAGTAAAGTTTTGGAGTCTTTAGCAATTCAGTGGGGATTGAAAGCTTCTTTTGGTGTAACCCTGAAGGAATGGCAGAGATTGTATTTGGGGCAAAGGGTAGGAGGAACGCCATCTGGAGTTTCAGTGCAGAGCTAACTGGTTCATTGACGAGCACCAAGGTCCCCTGGGTAAAGGCCAATGCCCAGGATGAAATTTAAGTATGTGGCTCAGGTCACTGGTTTACACTTTGGAAGTGGAAATGTGTTTTGGAAATGGCTCAAGCATGTAGTTCAGGCCATGAGCATTTTAGAAAATGGGCAGAGATATTTCTGTGGAAAACTGTACTGCCTAGCAAATGTGTTCCTGGAAAAAGAGTGTACCTGTTTTGCAATGACCAACCACTGGGGGTCCATCTGTGCTTTAGTAACATCTGTGAATAAAGCCATACTGCACAATCCCAGCTACTGCTTTGGACATTCAGCTTATTCTGTGACTGTTATTGGGGCCAGTCAGCAGTTAGATCTACACCTAGCATCCTCTCCCCTGGACCTGGTGGTAAATGCAAAGGATCATTTTTAGTATTATACCCCCAACCCCTGTCCTTTAGATAATGAGCCTGGTATGCACTCTAAAGCAAGGGGTGGTGCCATTTGAGTAATTCTGCCAAGAGCAAATTGCATGCCATGTATAGGGCATTGGTTCTTTTTTGGGGGGGGGGGGGTGCCAGCTGAGAAAAGTGGCTAGGGGGTTACAAAAACGTACAATCAATTGCTTGCCTGTTGTGGTTCACCTCCAGATTCCTCCCCAAAGTGAGTTTTACTTTTAAAAAGACTGCAGACTCCTTGCTTTGTAGACCCGCTAGTCATGGTTTGCTTCCTGATCTTTTGCTGAGCATGTATGTGTGTGTGTTGCGGTTTGTATTGCATCATCACCCAGCTGATACCACACTAACTTAATACAGTGCTCCCTCGCTATAGCTAACCTTGCTAAAGTGAAAGCGAATGCTGATTGTGGCGCCTGATATCATCAACTGTTCACATATTGGGCTTTGTATGCATTCGGCTATAAAACCAACCCTTGTTACCATTCTGATATCCCAGCTTTGTTCCCCACTCTCTTTTTCTGGAATACACAATAATTTATATAAAACACGTATTGCAGTGAAACAGCCACTTTTTATACTGTACCAAGAGGGACCAAAGCAGAGAGCTGTTGTTTGAAGATTGCAGCACAGTAAACCTTCCAGCCAGTCAGTTATCAACACCCTCCAAGCACTCATGATGCACAGCGGTACAAAAATAAAATAATGAGTAAAACGATCAAGCAAAAACTAATGTAATGTACTGTGAGATAGCCATTGTCAGACAGCACGAACAGGAGGGACCGAAGCAGAGAGCCGAGAGCTGCCTTTCTCAGCATGCACACGTGTCACCATAAGTAAGAGACCACAGTAAAGTTTGTACCATGGTGTAAATCACTGTCTCAAATGAGTCTATGGTGTGGGTTTGGTGGTAGTTTTGGTAAGCCTGCTTTTTTTGTTCAGCCTGAGCATGGGGCATGGGGATGGTGGGTGGGGGAGAGTGCACTGAGCAAACGCCGAGGGCAGGAAAAGAATGTGTAACCACCCTACAAATAGGGGTCACTATAATGTCTTCCTGGGCTTACCTTCCAACCTATGGCTCTGTTTCTTTCTGCTCTTCCCGGACAACTCCCGATCCAGCCAGCAATTTTGTACAGCCCCCCAGGTCCTTTTCTGCCTCTCTGGTGCCCCCAAATGCAGCCCAAGTCCTTAATCCAGCCCTGTGGGGCTCATAAAGTCTGACTGTGATCTCCCACTATGTTGTCTACCTTCGGGATACTGGGGATCGCATAGGTGTGAGCAGCACCTTTAATCTTCAACCACTTTATTTTGCGGTCAAACCAAGGAGTGTTCCATCAGTCCTGGGATCCCCATAGTCTAAGTGGGACCCAGTGACACAGACAGGCCACTGAGAGGCCGCTCCCTTGGAAATTAAGAGAGTTCTGCGAGGGTGTTCGATCAGGGCTCATTTGAATATTCATAAGCATAGTCCTGATTGGAAATTAATGTTTATGAGGGACTGTCTGCCCTTGGGGCAGCTGTTCTTGACTACGGCCAAGAGAAAGAAAAATAAATGTTTTAAACTAAAAATAATTGTAACTTGGTGTTGTGTGCCCTTGTAACTGTTCTATGCCGAGAAAGAAAAACAAGTAACCCTGAGCCAACATGCCCTCTATCTACTTAACTGAGAGAAAGCCAAAGTAATTGTTCTGGGCCACCTTGCCCAAAGTGACTGTTAAATTTAGTAGTTATACAGTTCGTACCTTGCCTGCTGCCCAACTGGCCCAGCACAGATGGATCTTGAAACTGTGTTGTGCAGACTGCAGCTGTTGCTGGGGGTACCCAAGAGAGTTCAGACAGTGTGCAATCACTAAAATCATACATGTGCTGATATTAATCTGTACCCTCTGTTTGGTCAAGATTGTCCTGTGGAGCAGACAGCCATAGCCGCCTTGCCACTTCAAGGGACATGGGACCTAGAGTCTGATTGTGACTGAGCTTGACAGATTTCCACCTTGTTACATTATGTCTGAGATTACCGACGTGTTAGAAAAGTACTGGTATATGAATGTACTGGATGTGACTACAATTTACATGTGCTGAATGTTCAGGATTTGCAAATCCAAGATCTAGACAAGGTAACCAGGACCAAGTTGCCTTTTTCTGGACTCTGCCAAAAGCAGGGCAATCCCTGCTACTCTGCCAAAAGCAGGGAAATCCCTGCACCTTTGATAAGGATTGACATCCTTTGTTGTTTCAGTTGCTTCCAAGTTAGCCTCTTCCTCTAAATCAAAGCAGGCCAACTCGACCAGCTGCAACATCATGAGCCTGCAACATCCATGACTTTGGTATCTGGGGGGTTTATGTGATAACGGCCAGCCTAAAACTACCGTTATCACTCTGTCAGCGTGATGAAAACATTTTCAGCACTCTGACAACCCCAGCACCTCAAGGCAACAGCGCCAGGACACTATTTTACTGCTTTCCGTTGAGGGGCTGCACCCCCCACACACACCCTCACGGTGGGGGGGCTTCACCCACTGCACCCCCCTACTTAAGGATTCTCAACTCCGTGGGGGGTGAAAGCAGCGGGGTAAAAAAAGGTTCGGGCCAGTCACAGTAAAATTGCAACAGCACCCAAACCCAGTACCTCTCCCACCGCATCCACTCGCCAACCCACAATGCCACGATGCTGCTTGGCCAGCCACCGCAGTGCCGGGCGCAATAAAATTGCACCATCACCCGAACCCGGTACCTCTCCCACCGCATCCACTTGCCAACCCACAATGCCACGATGCAGCTTGGCCAGCCACCACAGCGCCACACCCTACGGCCTCTCCACCCCCTCCCAGCCCACACTCGCCATGCTCTCTCCCACACACATACGCATAGCGACATCCTGTCACCCAATTTTCCCACAGCCTTATTCGGTCGCCCTACCCTCCCCATCGCCGTGAGGGATTGCGCCAGGAAGGAGTCACCGTAACGGATGGCGCCCTTCCTCGTGCGCCCACCTCACGAGTTACCGTATCGGGGTACCCAGCATATAGTGTGAGATTTCAGGGTTTCATATGTATCTGGGACTGGTACCAGTGGTGGGAAAAATTGTTGTGTAACATCTGATTTAATCAGCAGCTTAGATATCCAGGGCTCTGGGTATCACTGTCTGTTTGGAGAACTGTGATTGCTTTTTCTGTAAATTTAGTAGCCATCCAGCTGGAGGGTTCACCAGCACAAGAAAAAACTGTGTACATTTGTAAATAGTTATCAGCATAACCTCTACTCTTCCTGTTTCCCCATCCTAACTCCTATGTCCCCCAAATAAACCTTGTTATTACTGTTTTTTGCAAATCATTGTGTGTGAGCAGATTATTAAAGCACGTCATTAATTGCAAAATGTCTGAATTGTGGGAAAATGCTTATTGGGCCATGTTTGGAGGTAGCAAAGAGTCTTTGTGGGTGGTATAACACTTCGGGGGGTTATTCCTGGTAACAGCTAGTCCACGTTACGTTAAACTCTGAGTGGAGGCACTGCGCAATTGTTTTAAATTTGATATAAGTTAACAAACCCAAACCTCTCAGCCTATGTCCAGAGTAGTAGGTAGGGGTGTAACTCTAGGAGTAGTGCCACCTAGGGGTTATACATGCACAGTTCAAAAGCAGCAGAAGAAGCAGTGCCTGCAGTCTAACTTTTTAATTTGTATTTCAAATTCAAGTACAAGAGAATTCATTTTTATTTTCAAATAGCACATGATGTAGTGCAATAAAGTAGTATGTGAGGATGAGAAGGGAAAAGAGAGAGAGAGCACACTGGCAGGTTGTGTAGGTACAGTACTAGCATTATTCTGACATCCCTCGATGTAATGAACAGGGAGCCATAACAAACACAAGTTATGGCTACAGTTTTGTTCGTTATGGCGAAGGACCACTGTACTGTGAAACAGCCTCACCATTCCGTTGTCATTCATGGGGCCATGAAGTTGATTTGCCATTTGCTAAAAGCCATCAGAAGGGCACTATTTGTACTATATTTATCACATTTCTTTGATAGTACAAATAGTCACTTTCCAGCAACTACACAGACTGAAAAAAATCATCTAAAAATGTAAAACTGTGTTATCATTATGCTGAAATTTAGCATGTTGTGAGGCAGCTACAATACATGGCTTGCAAAAAGCCACCAAATTGCACAGTTTGGGTTCAGGGAAAGGAATTAACAGGCTGAACTGCAGGGAGCAATCTTTTATAGTGTCTGGGCAACCATAAGCAGCACTCCATGATCCCCCAAACAAGTCTCCCAGAACAAATAAGGCTTACTTCGGCAGTTGTATCAGCACCGCTTACTTCTTCATTGCCGTAGGCCGCGCAATTGCGTTTGATCTTGTTGTGCTGCACCGGTGACGTACTTGGTGCAGCAAAACAAGATCATGATGCACCGAGTACAGCACAACAAAGCTGTTCCAGGCATGGATTTCCATGTGGAAAATCATTCTACCATACACTATAGGTCTATTCTTTCACGGCTCCTGCTAGTGATTAAGGATTCTGTTAGTTTTCAGGCCTTTTTAGCAAAGTTTTCTTCAGTGACTTGACTCTTGCTTTACCCTCACCATTGACTTCCTGCCAAGTCATTGCGATTCACCATGGAACAGATTAGGAAGCCAGAGTTCAGGAGCTGCATTTTGTGAAGACACCCAATGCCTGCAATGGATGGACACAGTGCCTGTGTTTACTGTTTGGGCTTGGACAATGACATGGCACATTGCTTCTGGTGTCAAGCTATGCACACATCAATCCTTGAAAAATGTCAGCAGCAGCTAACCTGGGCAAACATATGAAAGTGCATGTACCATCTGCAGCTGCGAACTTGGTGGCACAGTAACATATCCAAGAGGAGAAGGAGGAGGCCGGTGAAGAGGTTCTGGTCCTGGACCTTCTGCCGGTGGCAGAAGAGGAGGTCATGCTAGATCTCCCGACTCCTCGAGAGGATGAAGAGTTTAAAACATTCTTCTGTTTCTCACTCCACCTGGCTGGAGCTTTCATGTGGTTGGCCCCCTTTAACAGAGTTCATGCTGCCCAGGCAGCCTCTCTGTCTGCCTGTGCAGTTTTCATCGAGGCAGTTACATCAAGGGAGAATATTCATCTCCCTTGGACCCCAATGCTAACCCTGATCCAACCCAGGTACGGTGGGTGGGGATCAGAGCTCCAAATCATGCACCCAATGATATAGCAGCTGCTGGGCATTCCAACCTTGGCAAAGAGTTCTGTTCATCTCGTACCCAGGGTCACAGCATTGGGGTATTCAGACCCATTGGCACAAGCACCACACCACATCAATCTCTTGAGTCGATGGTCAAGATCATGGTTATGTTTTTTTAATCTCGTTCTTGTCATCGACGCAGGTACCACTGTGGCTAGTCAACACCGAGTTCTTCCTCATCATCGGGCTCTGCCACAAGTATTGCACCCATCACAGTTATTAAAGAGAAGCCTGACAGCAGTGGGCCTATGGAACATTTGTCCAAGGTGATGGTTGGCTGGTGACACCAACAGACACGTACCAGCTTTGGCTGTCTCTTCCAATGCCATCTTTAGTCATGTGCCCCATGGCTACCCATTTGGCACTGCCAGATGTACTGCAACAACTGTTTTAGATGAAGCCTAAAAACCTGCGCAACTGGAAGAGGGTGCTCTGACCAAGGACTCCAGGCCTGGGTCCAGGCTTCCACATTTCCTGTTAGTGGTGGTTACCATAGCAGAGATTCTTATTCACACTACATTTCAGTGATCTACGCTTTTCTACTCTGACTAAGATTTGGAAGCCTCATACCAATGACTTTATGTCTTCGGGAAGACAGTCTGCTGAAAGACAGGTTCCCCACAGTAGCCCAGTCTTAAATCACTGTACTCATAGAAGGAGATGTCTGTGGATCTGGACACTTCGTTAGAGAGGTCCAGAAGAGAATTACCCACTGACGGACATTCTCAAGCATGATACCTCACTAAGGAACCTTCCTTAGCATCCTTCCCATTTTGGGCCCAGTCCACAGTATCTGGCAGCACCAAGCCTCATGCCAGGTACTGCTGTGTCATATGTGCTTACAAGAATGTAGTACTTCTAGGTGGATTGTCTAGATTTTCTGAACATCTATCACTGAATTGGCTGGAGGCAGGCATGAAGTTCTATAAGGTAAAGTAAGTAAGAAAATTTTTATTTCTTTAAGGCGCCCTTCCAAAGCTCAGGGCGCCTTTACAACATCAGTCATACAAATCGAAACCACAACTGTAAACAACATCAAATTCAAAAACAATCCAGTATAATTTAAATCACTAAAAAATACTTGGTTAAAAAGGAAGGTCTTTAAAGCTTTTTTAAAGCTCTCCACAGTCAGGCAATTGCGTATCTGGCAAGGTAGAGAATTCCACTGGGTAGGGGCCATAAAGGCAAATGTTCTTCCACCAGATGTTTTTAAGGTTACCCTGGGAATCTCCAGCAATCCCTCACCAGAGGATCAGAGGAAGCAGGAGGGACAGTAAGAAGTCAGGAGTTCTTTCAAGTAGCGAGGTCCCAAACCATGTAGGGCTTTATAGGTCATCAACATGACCTTGAACGTGATCCGCCACTATACAGGCAGCCAGTGCAATTCACGAAGCACAGGTGTTATATGGTTGGACCGCGGGCTTCCAGTCAACAACCTAGCTGCCGCGTTTTGCACCAGCTGTGTACGGATATCCACTCCGCGCAGCCCTAGATAAAGGGCGTTGCAATAATCAAGATGATTGGACACAAAGGCGTGGACCAGGGTAGGAAGATCCTCTGATGGAATCAAGTGTTTCACCCGTGCTATATTTCTTAGGTGAAAAAAGGATGATTTGACTACAGCTGACACTTGTTCCCTCAGGGTCAAGCCCTCGTCAAATATAACACCAAGGTTACGCACCTGACCAGATGTCATGAGCAGGGTGTCTCCCAGAAATAAACCTGAGAGTTTTCCCACCCATGGACTTGATATCCTTACCCCCGGTTCCACCACCAATACCTCTGTTTTCCCAGGGTTCAACCTCAGCCAATTAGCACTCATCCAGTTCTGTATCTCCTGGAGGCAGTTGTTAAACAATGCACTTGACTCAGACTCCTGCTCGAGCACAAAAGACATATAGAGTTGAGAATCATCAGCATGGCAATGGAAATTCAAACCAAAATGTCTTATAATGTCCCCTAATGGAAGCATATACACCGCAAATAACATGGGGAACAGTACTGAACCCTGTGGCACTCCACAGTGTAGACAGCGAGAGGTCGAGGAATAAATCCCCGACACTACTCTCTGAGTCCTACCCTGCAGAAAAGATTTAAACCAACTGTGGACCACCCCCATTAGTCCACAGAGAGACCACAGGCGTTCAAGCAGCACCCCATTATCCACAGTGTCAAATGCAGCTGAAAGATCAAGGAGAACCAAGATAGAGCAGAGTTCTCCAATCTCTTGCCATCAGAGATCATTCAATACCGAACAAGAGCCGTCTCAGTACTGTGCTGTTTCCTGAAGCCAGATTGGAGAGGGTCATAGATATTGTGGATGTTTAAATCTTCCAGCTGCAAGCGAGCACCTTCTCAATAATCTTCCCAAAAAGGAAGATTCGAGATTGGTCTATAGTCTCCTGGGCAGTCAGGATCAAGGGGAGGGCTTTTCAGAAGGGGACGTACTGTGCCTCCTTCAAAGGATCAGGAAAGATCCCTCTCTCCAATGATGCCACTACTATCCCAGTAAGGATCGGGCCGATAACCTCTACACATCCCACAAGTAGGCGTGTAGGGCCCGGATCCAGCATACAGAAAGTTGGGCGCAGAGTCTGGACGATTCTCACTATATTCATAACTACCAGTTGACTGAACGTGGACCAGGTCAAATGGGTACTTGTGTCCCTCGATTGGTCACTGCAAGACCCAATGGGAAGGCCCTGGCTGATTTCATCTCTGATAGCAGATACCTTATCAGCAAAGAACGTCGCAAACTCCTCACACTGTAACTGTGATAATGCTTGACCAGCATGAAGACAGACTGGATTGCACAGTCTGTCCACAGTCCGGAAGAGCTGGGCCGGTCTATTCCTTGCTGTAGCAATCTCCCTGGACAGGAACTCTGCCTTCTTATGGGAGATTGCTAACTGGTAGATTTTATAATGATCTAGCAGTCTAAGCCTGTCAAATTCAGGTGAGTCTTCCATGGCCACGTCTCTCCAATCTTGGCCCTGTCTCTTCAACCTAGATCTCCACAGTGAACCACGAGGACTCGGGTGAAGAGTACAAGGCGAACAGAGAAAAAGACAATGACATCCAGGGGCCCCCACAACTGCCCTATTATAGGCCAGCACTAAAGACCCTGGATCCATGCTATCCATTGGAAAACCCGAGAAGTCCAGCTCGTCATTAGGGCCTTCTGAGGTAACTCCACCAAAGGACGGAACTGTACTATCTCATTAGGGGCAGGCTCTTCGGGGCCATGAAACTGAACCTCAGGGCATGATGGTCAGACCAACCGATGGCTCCACCTCCACATCGGAGATTTCCATCCCCAGATGGAATATTAGGTCAATGAATGTCCCCTGGTGGGTTGCAGTGGTAATAACCCGTGTCAGGCCCAATGAATCAGTCAATTGGAGGAGATTTTGTCCAAAAAGCGTAAGTTCATCGTCGACTCCAGGCATTGAAATCCCCAGAATTATCCATTGGGGAATTCCAAACCCTCTCAAGATGAAATCCGCCACCTCCTCTGAATTCTCCCAACACCTGGTGGACAATAAATGAGGAGTATCCTGATTCCTGCACCTGCACCCACAATACATTCAAAGGAGTTGGTATATCCAACCGGCTCCTCCCTGAGGTCCAGTTCCTGTCTAAAACAGACTGCAACTCCCCGCCCCCCCTGGTCCTCTCGGCGGTGAATCACGAGAACCGTCTTGAACCGTAGATCCCAAAATGGGGCCTGCATTTTCATCAAGCCAGGTCTCGGTGATGCAAGTTAAGTTCACAGAAGCAACAAGATCTGCCACTCAAAGCAGTCTTGTTTCTAATAGACCCAGCATTGCTTAACACCGCCTGAAAGGACTAGAGACTCAAGGATGACCCGCTTCCTGCCTGATCAAGTCAGTGCCCTTGGTATGGACGCAAGATACGACGGACCACACTCCAGCATCCATTTCGCCCCAGGGCGCCTCCTGGTTCTAACTGTTCCTATCCGCCCACTCCTTTCCCATCCCCCCCAAGAGTTCCAGGATCTTCTATTCCCACCACTCCTACATCTCGAAATGCCAAGTAATCAGCATTTCCTATACACTTCTAAAGGGAGTGTGGGACATTCAAAAGGTCGGAGATCCTTTAGTCTTGAGGGGGAGTACCGCCTGACTGTGCTTTCACCAACCCAACACATTAAAATCTATTAATACCACTAAAAATAACACTTTAATAATACGTCCCCAATCCACTTTACCAAAAACAACAAAAAAATAATAAAACAAACAAAAACACAAAAAAGCACTCTTTTGATGAAAACTCCATCACTTCCTCTCACAAAGTAGTGGAAAAGAGAGGCAAATTATTTACCAATCTCACCCACTGTCTCTCACACAGAGGGGAGACAAAAACCCAAATCAACAAACAAAATAAAATTATAATAACTAAACCATCAAATATAATAACACATATAAAACTAATATAAAGTAAAAAACTAACGCAAACAGCACTTTCAACTAAACATTTTTAACCAGTCAGTAAAAGTCCCTCAGGAACAACTGCAGTTCGTGGAGCATACACTTTAGCCAAATAGATGTCCAAAAATAGTCCAATCTGTACAGTCTCACAAAGGCAGAATAGAACCCTCAGCTAGGTGAGAAAGATGGAAAGCCAGGTACTCACGTTTTTTTTTTGAAATTCAAGTTTATTGATTTTAACAGAACAAAAGTAAACCAAAGCCATTACATAGGTTATGCCAGATATCCATACATGGTATAAAAAAAAACAAAAAAACCATACCCCCACTAACCCCCGCCCCAAAGTGTGCTACATAACAGTGTAACTAATATTGTTAACAAGTTCATACAAGTCTCGAAACTTTAGACCTGCCTTCAGGATCCAAAAAAATAAGTGTGAAAGATGAACAGAAGGAAGAGACCACGGTGGGCATCAGGAAGGAAGCCAGGAGATCATTGGTGTAAATATAACGCATATAAATTACCCCATTTTTTATAAAACAGGTCCATGCGGTTGCGCGAACTGGCTATCAACCTTTCCATGTTAAAAAAGGCAGAGAGCTCAGTCAACCATTCAGAATAGGTCAGGGTCATTGATCGGGTCCAATGCTTAAGAACTAATTTCTTGACCTGAATGGACACAAGGCGATGTGATATCGGCGTCTTGACAGTCTATGCCAGAATAATCCCCTAAATACAAATTTCAGGAGTAAAATAGTTGGTGAGACCAAGTAGGGGTCCAAATTGTCTTGGATAGCCCGGACCACAAAGGGGCAACCTTATTGCAATACCAGAAAATATGTAGGATTCCCCTCACTGTGACATCTAGAACAGAGGGAAAGAGTACGTTTTTTTAGCAAAAGTTTCTTAGGGTGTAGTACATATTATTCAAAATATAATATTGGGTAAGTCTAAACCTGTCTTGGGTATGGTATCTATGCAAGTCTTTCCAAATATGTGACCAGTTGAGGGGTGGAATCAGGGAGTAAGGAAAGCCAGATACTAGAGCCTGTGGTGGGTTTCGGAAATTTATAATCCAGTAGAAAAGAATATATTAATGAGATGGAATGTGGTTTAGAAGCGAGAGTAAAAATATGAGAAAGAAAGGGGTGAACCTTGGGTTCTCTAAACTGTGTACCAAATTTCGCAGCAATAAGGTGCCTTAATTGATAAACTTTAAAAATCTTATTATTGGGAATGCCGAATTTGGTTAGGATATCAGAAGATGATATGAGGGGATCCTTGATCGTAATAATGTTCCAATTTAGTTTCTTTAATTTGTGGGAGCCATTCAGAAGCCATCATCGAGTTGCCCAGCTTAATGTTGGGGTTAAAGATGATAGGCTGAGCCAGGTCTAATTTAGGAGAAATTCTGAGAAAGTATAAACATTGATAAAGAGATTTAAGGGATGTGAGAATTGTTTGGTCTGTTATCCACTGCGAAAGCTCCGAAGTGGGAGTATAGAATATGGCATAGGGATCCACTTTAGACTCCGAAAGGATCAATTTCTCGATTTGAAGCCAAATCGGGAAGAGGGATCAGAATGGGTTGGAAACCACCTACCTAATTTGGAGAGAGGGAAGCCCAGTAATACAGTAAGAGGTTGAAGTCTAAGACCCCTTTATCCCTGGGAGAGATAATTTAAGAAATGAGCGCCGGACTGCTTTCCCTCACCAGACAAACTTTGAAAAAATTGCGTGGAACTGCTGCAGATAAGAAAGCGGCAACCAAAGACCCAATAAATTGAGAGGACAGAAGAAACAGGGAAGGATATTCATTTTAATAATATTAATCCTACCCCAGAGGGAAATAGGAAGGTTAGACCATCTTAACAAGGCTTGCTGAATATGGGTCTTGAGATTATCCAAATTGAGTTTTCTGAGTAGGAAAGGGTCTGAGGTAAAGTGAATGCCTAGATATTTAATCGATTTGGGGGACCATCTCATGCCAAATTTAATAAGATCATGCTTACATGTATAGGTGTTTAAAGGGAATATTTCAGACTTAGATATATTCAATTTATACTGGGAAAGGTTACCGTACTGATTAATGAGATGCAGTGCGTGTCCAAGGGAAGTAGCGGGATGAGTAACATGCAAAAGTATATCATCAGCGTAAGCTGAGAGGACTAACTTACGTTGATGCACCAAACAGCCTTGAATAAGTGGGGAGGACTTAAGTTTAATCAGGAGGGCTCGAGGTATAGATTGAAAGAAAGGATGAAGAGGACAGCCTTGTCTGGTACCGTGTGAAGCTGGATCAGTGAGGAGAAAACTCCATTACAATATATCTTGGCCGAGGGGGAGTTGTATAGAACCTGGATCCATTTGAGAAAAGAGCTTGGAAAGCCCATCGTGGCCATCGTAGCCCAGAGAAAAGACCAATCCACTTTATCGAATGCTTTCTCTGCGTCTAGTGAAATTAGGGCCATTGGGAGTTGGGATGATAGGGCAGAGTGAGATAGAGAGGGTTCTGAGGTGGTCTGATGGGGAACGAGAGTGCACAAATCCGACCTGCTCTGGGCTAAGGAGATGGGTCCAGATTTTCTTAATCTGTTCGGCCAGGACCTTAGAGAGAATTTTCATGTCACAGTTTTGGAGAGATATGGGTCGGTAGCTCGCTGGATCGGTGGGAATTTTGTCCGGTTTCAGAATTAGGATGATGGTGGCCTCAAGAAGTGTGGGATCCACAGTGGTGGAAGAGAAAAGATAATGGTATAGTTTAAGGAGTAGAGGGGCAAGCTTCTTGGAAAAAACCTTATAAAAGTTTGAGAGAAACCCGTCTGGACCGGGTGCCTTATCAGGAGTCATGGAGGCGATGACTTCTTCTATTTCAGAGAGGGAGATGGGGGCGGTCAGGGTGTCTTTTATGGGAGGCAAGTTGAGGAATGTCAAGATCTGCTAAATAGGCTGAGATGTCTGAGAAAGAGGCTGGAGAAGGAGGTGCAATAGAGGTTCTTATAGTAATTCTCAAAAATCTGTGCAATTTTCTAGGGAAGTTTAATGGAACCGGCAGGGGATTGCAAGGCCAGGATTATTCTGGAACCTTCTAGTGTACTGAGGCCTTAAAGCCAAAAGCCTTCCGGCCTTCTCACCGTGCTCAATATATTTGGCTTGAGTCTTAAAGAGGCAGTATTCAGCTTTTTCCTTAAGAAGGTCAGCATATTCATTTTTGACCGCCAAGAGGGCCTCGAAGGAGGACAAAGGAGAGGAAGGGAGATAGGAGCTTTCCAGCTCCTTAATTTTGTTCATTAGTAGGGAAGCCCGAGATTGCCGGGCTCTTTTCCTTGCTGAGGCAAGTTTAATTAATTCACCTCTAAGATAGCATTTTAGAGAGCACTAGATAATGTCAAATCTTGAGGTGGATCCGAGATTATTCTCCAAAAAAAGGGAAATAAGGGACCTGATTTAGGTCACTGTTTGAGGATCCTTAAGGAGTTGGGTATTAAGCTTCCAGATAGTGTCCCTATGGAAATTAGGGTCAGGGGAAATTTTTACCCAAACAATTGCGTGATCAGAGAACATGATTGGCTCAATACCAGATTGAAGGAGGGCAGGAAAAAGGGTTTTGCTAACCAGAAAATAGTCTATTCTAGACCAGGATCCATGGGGTTGAGAAAAAAAAGAAAAGGATCGAAGGGAAGGATTGGAGAGACGCCAGGGGTCACATAGCCCTAATATGTGCAAAAAATCTAATAGGGACCTTTGAACCAGAGTAAGCGACTGGCTTGATTGAGGATCTTTGTCTAATAGAAAAGATGGAGGGACATTCCAGTCCCCACCTAGTATGAGCTGGGAGGGAAGTAGGGTACTGATTTTGTCTGCTAGGGTCATAAAAAATTCAGAGTTACCCCCTATTGGACCGTAAACAGAGCCCAAAACCATAGCACCACCATTAAGGGAACCCTTGATCAGTGTATATATCTACCTTCTGGGTCCGCTATCATTGTGTTTACCAGGAACATGACGTGTTTTTTAATGAGTATGGCGACCCCCCTACTAAAATTAGACCCACTTGTGACAAACACCTGCCAAAAACCAGATCGAAACAGCCATTTGGCCTCTGAATTGATTAAATGGGTTTCCTGTAAAAGTAAAATATCCGTCTGAAATAAATCGCAATGGTTAAATACTTGAGACCTCTTGACTCTCTCCCTGAGCCCACGCACATTCCATGATGCAATTTTAACAGTGCTTACAGCCATTTCAGGTACCGAGTAAAAGGAAGGCAGGTACTGGAATAACCATACATAGACCAAAAGAGAAGGCACACTTGAGACCCAAACCCCCAACCCACTGTAGTCTGCCAAGAGGAGATTACCAAAAATAGTAATGACCTAAGCAAATAGAACAGACCTGAATTAGGACAATACAATTGAAAAGGCAGACAAGCGGGCCCACCCCCTGACCCACCCAGAATAACACCCCTAAGCAAAACAAGCCAACTATATACATCCTGGTGCCAGGCCTGAACGTTTGTAGAGTAAGAGCAACCACAACAAAGGCCTGGGGACCAGATCCCAGTTGCAAACCCAGAGAACCATGAGCTATAGGGATCCTGCAGAGTAGGGGATGACCAGAACACCAGAAACCACAAGAAAAAAAGAAGATTCCCCAACCAAACCAGAAAACTGGAGAGGATCCTATATAAGGGACTGGGTTTGCAGACCTCCTTCCATAAGCTCGCAATGCAACTTACCACAGTCACAAAGGGCTCAGGAGTAATCTCCCCCATCAACAAAACATCATGAATTGAACTCGGGAACTGAAACCACAGAAAGAGACACAAATACTTCCAAAAAAGCGAGACCGAAAGGGGTTTACTCACCACCTAGACCGGGTGAAGGAAAAGAGGCAGGAGACTGGCAGAATGGGTCGCGAGGTAGAAGTATTACCTCATCCAAATCAAATTGTTTCCCGGGGGAACTTTTTCCGGGGTGGGACCAAGTAGGTCCCTCATGCAAAACAGCACGCTGAAATCAGCAACCGCCCCAGATTGGTTCCGGGTAACTAAAGGGAGCTAGGAGCGGCGCGGCCCAACCCAACCTCCGCAGGTCTCCGCTCACCACAGCGACCTGAAAGCGGCTAGTCAGGTAAGGCTAGCTAAAACAACTAAGAAAGGATCAGCAAAGGTACCAAAATCAATAAAAAAATAAAAAAAAATAAGGTCACGCCTGTAAGCTAAAACAGGGAGTAAGAGTTCAGCCATTTGCTTTAAAAAGGTTAGGAAGTTTGACAGAAAGGTCCTTATAGGCCAAGTCCGGAGATTCATAACTTTGGGAGCTGTCACCAACGGTAACCCTGAGGGTAGCAGGATACAACATACGAATGGAATGCCCTACGAATTAACTTCTGGACAACGGGTGAAATGCAGCTTTCTTCATCCTGGTTTCCTTTAGGAGATCCTACAAACGTAGCTTGGCCGACCCTCACGTAATGGATTGCAGCTCGAGATTTGGTCAAAACATGCTGCCTTTCGATGTAGCTGAGGAACTTCATAATTATTGGCCGTGGGGGAGAGCCCGATGGAGGTCTGGGTCTTTATTTTTTTATTTTATTTATTTATTTATTTATTTTAACATCAGTTTAACAACCTTTGAGCCGGAGGCTCATTTACAAAGGTACCTCGTCACAATGAGGACAAAGACATACATACATGAGACAATCAGCAATACAGTACAGCAATAAGGCACAGTCAAGTTACAAGTAAAATGAAACAATCAGCAATACAGTTCAACAATAAGGTACAGTCATGTTACAGGTGATGCGAGACACAACACTGTTATCCGCAAAGTATTAGGATAAGCGATCCCTTTTTTTTTTTTTTTTTTTATGAATTAGGAGGTAGGGTAGAGGAGTTGAAAGGAGGCACAGCGGGGGGGGAGAGAGCTGGGATAAGGAGAAGTGCAGCTCAGAGAGCTTTGTCACGGGGTGGAGGTGGGGGTCAGGGGCAGTGGCAGGAGTGTGAAGTGAGCAGGTGAGTTTTCAGGCTGTATTTGAAGCTAGCGAGTGAGTGGGCATCAGTGATGCCAGCTGGGAGGGAGTTGTACCAGAAGGGGGCTCTATAGGGGAAAGCCCTTTGGCCCTTGGTGGTCCGTGCCCTTGGAATGACCAGAGTAGCTTTGCTGGAGGCGCGAGTACACGCCGAGGAGTTAGATCGGTGAATAGAGTTAGCAAGGCCAGGCGGGGATAGACCATGGAGAGCTTTATAGGTAACTTGGCAGGTTTGGAACAAGAGGCGCCATCAAGGCTGAGTAGGGTGGACATGGAGTAAGAGCAGGTATGGGTGAGTCTATGGGCACTGGTAATAAGTCGACATGCTTTGTTGAGCGTTAAGCTTACCTTGCGGAGGGCTGTCTGGTCTGCCGCGCCATATACAGGAAGGCCGTAGTCAATTAGGGATAGAACCGAGGAGGTGACAGCCAAGCGGAGGGAGTTTGATGGGAGGCATTTTTTGTGCCGGTAGAGGATACCCAACCGTGCACTGGAGGCAGAGGTCAGGGCAGTGATATGGTTATGAAAAGAGAGAGCAGAATCAAAGGTTATGCCAAGGTATTTATAGGAGCGTACAAGTTCTATAGGGTGATTATGGGCGGAGTGGACAGATAGAGGAAAGTTGCTGGACTTATTTTGAGGGTGTGTAACAAGCACAGATTTCGTTTTCTTAAGGTTGATGACGAGACGGTGGTCAGAGAACCAGGTTTCAGCTGAGGTGTAGGCACGCTGAAGGGAGTTCTGGAGTGAGATGGGGTTGCTGTCGGAGGCAAAGAGTACTGCGTCATCAGCATAGAGTAGGACATTTCCTGCACATGCATTGGGCAGGGAGTTGAGGAAGAGAGAGAAGAGTAAGGGCCCAAGTATGGAGCCCTGGGGAACTCCTGAGCGGATTGGGCAGGTACCGGAAAGAGTGCCACCAATCCTCACACGTTGAGAGCGGTTGGACAAGTAGCTGGCGCACCAGGAGACTGGACCAGAGGCAAAGCCCACACTGGCAAGTGTAGCTAACAGGAGAGGGTGTGAGATGGTATCAAAGGCTTTTGATAGGTCTATAAATACCGCACCAGCGAGGGAGCCAGCATCAAGTGAGTTATGAAGGAAGTTGGTAAACTCCAGGAAAGCAGTATTGGTGCTATGACCGACTCTGAATCCATGCTGTTCAGGACAAAGGACATCATATTTCATGAGGTAATCAGATATTTGGCTAGCAACAATTTTCTCTAAGGCTTTAGAGAGGGGAGAGAGGATAGAGATAGGCCGGTAGTTGCCGGGGAGCGTCCTATCACCACCCTTGTGAACAGGGGTAACAGTGGCAACCCTCCAGACAGAGGGGAATTGCCCTAGGCAGAGGGACTTATTAAGGAGGCAAGTGATGGGTGAGATGACCTGATCCAGGACCTGACATAGGAGACAGGGATCAAGGGAGTCATTGCCAAATAGAGTTGCACTTTAGGGCTTTTAGTAAGTAGGGCCTGACCTCATGGGTGGTGACAGAGCGAAGGTGGAATGGGGGCGGGAGATGGGAGGGGCAGATATGGGGGGAGGAGGATTGAAGAAGTTGCATAGGAGCACTGCACTAAGGTCAGTGAAGGAGTTATTGAGGTGTGTTGCAATGAGGGCAGGGTCAGTGGAGGTAGTCCCTTCGATGTCAAGAAGCGATAGGGGTGGGGAGCGAGCTCCACCATTTAGCTGCTTGACATTGTCCCAGAAGGACCTGGGGTTACCCCAGGAGGAGGTAAGAGAAGCTTGGTAATAATCGGCCTTTGCTTTGCGGACAGCCCACGTACACTTATTCTGGGCAGCTGCGTAGGCCTGTCTGTCAGCAGGGCGGCCTGTTTCAACAGCGATGTGCCATAAGTTATCCCGCTGCTTAAGAAGTGTGCATAAGGCAGGGGTAATCCAGGGTGTGTGTCTTACTTTAGATCTACATGGGGTTAGAGGTGCGTAAATGTCACAGGCAGAGTTAAAGGTGTAAACAAAGAAGGCAAGTGCCTTGTCAATATCAGGGGTGTTTAGTAGCGGGGACCAATCAGTGCAGGCTAGATAGAGTTTTAAGTCTTTTAGCCCACCAGGTCTAAGCCGACGACGATGGGTGATGTGAACAGAGGGCTTGGGCAAGGAGGTTGCCCAGAAGAAGAGAACTGGGGAGTGGTCACTAAAGCAGTCTGGGAGGATTTGAATATTGTGGACTAGGCCTGTTGGTGAGGACCACATCCAGAAGAGTGCAAGTGCCTCTTCTAGGATTTAACCTGGTAGGTTGGGAGACTAGTTGTGTTAGATCAATAGCAGAGAACACCTCACGGGAGGCAGACGCCTTGGGAGAAAGCCAATTGATATTCAGATCACCTACCAGGATTTGGTCAGAGGAGTTAGGTAGGGAGGTAATATAGTCAATTAGGGGGCCCAGTGCCTGAGCTTGGTTTTTTGGGGGTATGTAAGCTGTAGTCAGGAAGATTGGACCCCTGGAGGGGTCAGGTGATAATTTTAGTGTTAAGGCCTGGGCATTATAATCAAGGATGGGGGGGGAGGGCTAGACCAATGAGCAGGTCTTTAACATAGATGGCACATCCACCACCTCTCCTGCCGATCCGGTCCAACCGGTGGAGGGAGTAGCCTGGGAGAGAGACCTGGGCATCAGAGGTGGAGCCAGACAGCCAGGTTTCAACTAAGGCAATCACATCAGGATTATGAACAGTCACCCAGCATTGTAGGGAGTCCAGTTTTTTGAGGAGGCTACAAATATTTATGGAAGCGATACGAAGTCTAGTCGATTTCAAAGGGGAACCATTGAAGACAGACCCAGGATTGGGATGGATGTTGCCAGATAGGAGCAGAAGTAGAATGTCTTAAAGATCTGTGCGCTCTCTCCAAGTGATAGTGGGGATTAAGGGGTGAAGGGCCCACTGTTTTGGTTAAAAATTTCTGCAGAAAGGCGATGAGGTCCGATCCCTCCTCGAACTCCGGCAAACCCAGGAGGAGTAAATTGTTTCTCCGGTTACGACCTTCCAGGTCTTCTGTTTTTAATTGCAGCTTCTTAACTTGCTGAGATAGAGTGGACAGCTCCGATTCTGCGTTAGTTTTCCACTGTTCTAGGGAATAAATTCTTGCCTCCGAGTCAGACACTCTCGTAGTGAGAGAGGAGAGGTCTTCCCGAATGGTTTTAAGATCTGAAGTGATAGTCTGCAAAACGTCCTTCAGTGGAGCTAACTCTTGCAGGAATTTCTCCTCAGTGAGGGATTAGACGGCTGAACCTTATCCCCATTCTACCAGAGGCAGAACCAGATTGATTCCTCGGTTTTTTAGGCAGCTTTTCCGGAGTCGCAGGTGGCGTGTGTCTGATTGCGGCCTGCTTTTTCTCCGCCTCCATCCCCTTACAAATCTGAGGATTACGATGAAAGAAACACCCTGAGGCCAATAGGTGGAGTATAGGCGTTCTAATAAGAAATAAATTGCAGAGATATTATGTCTCGAAATCGCAGATTAAAGTGAATAAGTTGATGGGAGAAGAGAGCTCCAAGCCCCTGCTGCTGCTCAGCAAGCCAACATCACGTGACTCCCAGGTACTCACGCACTTGGGGACAGTGCAGCAAAGACATGCACAACCTTTCACATAGGCAGGTTAAGCTAAAAAGTTATTAGAAAAATAGCAGACTGATCAGATACTCTCACTACCCAGTAAATTTGAAACCAAAATGGTTCTGTCCAAACTACCCTCACATAGAAGACAGAGCTATAAATGATACCAACAGAAAAATAAAAATGCTTTTCACTGTTTCCAGATGTAAACTGAGTAACGAATGAAAGATCTGACCGTAACCAAAATCCAGTTCTTATTCCAGGCGAATCTTCATATTGAGTTTCAGGCTCTCAAATGAAATACAGTCCAGACTCACCAACCGCCAGAAAGCTAACAGGGGGCCCTAAATATTCTGAACCAGGGAAACCACAGCCAGAAATGTTCCCCCACTGCAGCTAATGTCTTCAGCAAGAGACAGCCCACCGGCCAACTCCCTGAAGATCTCGGAGCCCCAGGGCTGACCAGTTGGCTCCCCAACTGGTACAACCCTGACTCCTGCGCAGTGAGGGATCCAGCAGTAAAGCACCCTGGAACAGATTAGACCCCCTCCTCCACACCAGCGGGTAGTCCCACACAAAACCAGGAACAGTCCAACAGTGCAATCTCCACAGCAAAAGGAACTCAGCTAAGCCCCAAGTTCTCCACCAAAAATGACCGGCAGGAAATCCAAAAGAGGAGCAGTTCAAGGCAGCCAAGAAATGGCCAGGAAGCAACAAAACACAGCTCTTCAGGGAGCGAAACTCCCTCTGCACGATCCTCCAAAAACAGAAGATTTTCTTCGGCACAGGACTCCTCCTCTAGATGCCAGAAAAAGGAAAGCCAGTCTAGTTCAACTTACTTGAGCGGTAATAAAAACATTTATGCCGCTCAGCGCTCAGAAAGGAGAAACCGAAAAAAGAAATGCTCAGTGCACTTGATGCATCTCTCACTTACTGTCGAAAAACTCATTCCAGATAAACGAGCTGTTTGAAAAGCAAAAAATACAAATAAAAACGCTACAAAAGAAATTAAAATCGAAATAAAACAATGAAAATGCTCTACAATAAAAACAGCAGCTCACAGCATAGAGCTCAAATGCACTGCTTGCCCAGCATGGCGGCCATATTGGATCAAAGGATAAAGGTGCAAGGTGAGCTGGAGAAGCTGCTGGACAAAGATTCCAAGAAGCAGGACTATCTTGGCTGAAAGGTCTATGCTGCAGTGTCCCTGGGCATCTGCCAGGCCAGCAATTGTGGCTTTGATGGCCCCATACAGCCATGAGATCTTCATGAACAGATGAACATACAATGAAGCCAACACAGTAAGGCCATTAGGTCTATCTAGTCTGCACATAGTACAGGGTCCTCAGCACAACCTACTAACCCTGCCCACCTCCCGCCTGCCCTCCCTTCAAGAGGCTTTCTGACTTCTGACCTATTCCCTGATGACAGTCAGTCACAACTATTGGAGGTTCATTATTTAGGGTTGATGGTGGCTAAGAACCAGTTTCAGGTGGTCCTGGACATGGCTGATGGTACCCATGCAGTGGCTGTGATGGTGTCCATCTGTCCATGTGTATGGTTGTGGGTTTCATCATTTATGCAGGAACTCCAGCAATGGGTGGTAGACCTGAACTTTAAAGGGATGGGGGTCAAGGCCTATTTCCCATGCATTAACAGGTCTAATTTGACCCTGGACTCAGTAACATTGATCATCAACCCCGAGAAGCAACCCAAGCCTAGGCCATGTGGTGCAGACTAATTTTGTGGACTCTATGGGGGCAGTAAAAGTCAGCAGCAGCAGTCTCAGTCACAACAAAGGTAGTAGTATCAGTAGCACCACCCGTCCAAGCCCTTTAATTCATTGGGTGGTCACAGCCAGCACAGGGGCAGTGATGGCAGTTCCACCAGAGGCCAGTCCTTAGAGGCTGCTGCCAAAGGCAAAAACTGTCAGGTTGGAGTGTCTCATTCTTCGTCTGGTCCAAGCCCTGCTACAGCTATTGGTCAGTGGCCAACTATCATACTTCCTGCTAGTCATCCACTATCAAACATGTAGTAGTGGCACAAGGAATTCTCAGAGGCAGTATATATGCTTCAAAAAAATCTAGCCACAGTTGTGTCTATGAAGTTGCTGCTGAACATTTGCTGTATTTGCAGTGCTGTGCTATTGACACCTTTATATAATGATTTTTTGAAGCATATTTACTGCCTTTGAGAATTCCTTGTGCGCACTACTATCTACTTTGAACCACGTCTTGTAGGGGGTAAGCTGCTCCCTTCGTAGTGCTGCACCAGCCGTTTGTTGTTTTGCTCACAGCCACTCCTCTGAACTGTGTGCCAGTTATCCACTATCGCTTTGGACAAGTGGGTCCTGAAATTGGTGGGATGGGGTTGTCTCTGGAATTTGAGACCTTACCTCTTTGTTGGTCCCAAGTACCACTGGTGGTCACACTGTTGCTGGAACCTTTCTCCACCCTACAGACTAATGTTTTTCAGCTAATTGAGGGGCATGTAATAGAGCCTGCTCCAGAAAACTGAGCTTGGCAGCGGCTCATGTCGCAGTACTTTATAGTTCCCAAATCGACGGGAGGCTGGCACCCCACTGTCAGTTTTCGAGTGTTGAACAAGTTCATTCAACTTCTGCATAAGGGGCTTGGTTCTGCTCCCTGGACCTCCAGGATGTGTATTTCCACATCCCCATGCATCACTCAGAGATGTTTTCTTCACTTTCAGTGGATGGAACCCTGTATCATTTCACAGCTATGCCATTTGATCTGTATTCAACACTCAGGATATTCACCAATTGCCTGTCTGTCATGATAGCCTTTCTCAGATGAAGAAGCATCAAAGTATTTCTGTACCTTGGTTGACTAGCTGCTCACGGGGAGTTCATTGCAGGACATGGAGCAGTCCAGGACTCTGACCATCCAAATGTTCTGGGATCTTGGCCTGATGGTCAATCTGTCCAAGTCTGAGCTCACCCTAAAGCAGATGATTCTCTTCACTGGAGTGAAACTCGACTCCCTCAGTGCTCAAGCTCATCTGCCTCTGGAGTGAGCAGAGGACCTGCCCTCCTTTGTCCAATCATTTTGGGTTAGGCAACTGCACAATTTCCTACAGCTTCTGGGATTAATGGCTTTTACCAGGGGGCATAATAAGTTGGGAACACTGGCTCATGAGACTCATTTAGTGGAAATTGGGTGCAAGTAGTATCAGTCACTTGTAGCCCTGAACCAACCAGTTTGGGTGACCCAGCTGATGCTGGATGCCATCTGTTGATGGTCATCCCCCTCAAACCTCTTGGAAGAAATCCCATTTGTCCATCCAGAGCACTTGATCAAGTTGATGATAAATGCATCACTGGTGGGCTGGGGTGGGCACATATGCTGGACCACAAAGCATGCAGGTTGCAGTTGCGAGGTGAGGCTCCACAGACACCTGTGGGAACAGTTCACTGGGTGTTGGTGGAGTTTCCACTTTTGGTTTGCGGTCAAATGGTCCTGGTAAACATAAGTAACATGACTACAATGTTCTGAGCAAACACAGCAACACGCACTCCTGTCCCCTTTGTCAAGAGGTACTCAGGACATGTTCTCTGGCTCATTCTCTGTACAACCCCTCACCCAGTGCCCTAGGTCCCCTTGGTTTGATGGGATCTTGAGGAAGCTGAGGAGACTGGGTCAAAGGATGGAGCGTTGCTGGTGGAAATCGGCCTGGATGCCAACAGACTTAGATTGATGGCCCATTATAAGACCTATCAATCTGCTGTCTCCCGGAAAAAGGCAGAGTTCCTGTCCAGGGAGATTGCTGCGACCCAGAATCGACCAGCTCAGCTCTTTCAGACTGTGCAATCCAGCCTGTCTGTAGTCTCGGAGAGCATTGTCACAAGATAAATGTGATGAGTTTGCTCAATTCTTTGCCGATAAGGCTGCCACCATCAGGTCCGAGATCCGTGTGGCTCACTCCAATAGGGATGACAGCAGTCAGTGGGAGGTTGCAGCTCCTCGGTCTGTTTGGTCTGACTTCAGCTAGCCAGAGATTGAGGATGTCGTGAGGATTATCCAGTCTATGCATCTGACCTGCTGTAGTTTGGACCCGGGCTCAAGGCGCCTCCTGGTGGTTTGCGTTGAGACCATCGGCCCAGTCCTTGCTGGTGCTTGTTAGAGTCTGGTGTGTTTCCGGACACCCTGAAGGAAGTGGTGGTGATACCACTCCTTGAGAAATCTTCTCTCAACCCAGACTGTCTTGCCAACTACAGACCTGTCTCTAACCTTCCCTTCATGGGTAAGGTTATTGAGAAGGTGGTCGCACTGCAGATGGAGGATCACTTGACCATCCATGACATCTATGATCCTTTCCAGTCTGGATTTCAGAAATGGCATAGTACCAAGACGGCCCTTGTTCGGGTCCTCAATGATCTCCTGACAGCAAGAGATTGGAAGAGCCATTCCATCTTAGTTCTTCTTGATCTCTCAGTGGCATTTGACACTGTGGACCATGATGTGTTGGTAGAGTGCCTGTGGTTGATCTGTGGACTGTTTGGTACAGTCCTCAGATGGTTCCATTCTTTCCTCTCCAGCAGGTTTCACAGAGTTGTCTCGGGGGTTTATTCCTCTGACAAGTTCTCCCTGCCGTGTGGGGTCCCACAGGGCTCTGTGCTATCTTCCATGTTGTTTGCAGTGTATATGCTGTCATTGGGAGACACTGAAAGGTGGTATGGGCTGAGTTTTCACTGCTATGCAGATGATACTCGGCTCTACCTGTCCTTTGTGCCCGATCAGGTGGGAGCTATCTCGAGCTTTAATAACTGCCTTTCTGAGATCGAGTACTGGATGAGTGCCAACTGGTTGAGGTTTAACCCAGGTTTTGGCTCGGTGGCCGCCAGCTGATGGCCTCCGAGTGGGTGCGAGATCTGGGTGTGGTTCTTGACGATGGATTAACGCTTAAACATCAGGTGTCATCTGTTGTCAAGACTGCCTTTTGCCATCTACAGAACATTGCTCAGATCAAGCACCTAGTTCTGCCCGATAACCTGCAAGATTTGGTCCACGCCTTTGTAACTTCACTCCTTGACTACTGTAATGCCCTTTACCTAGGGCTACTGGGGTTTGCTATCCGCCACTTGCAGCTGGTGCAGAACGCAGCAGCTAGGCTGTTGATTGGGCTACCTCAAGGCTGCCATGTCATGCCAGTGCTGCGTGAACTGCACTGGCTGCCTATTCAGTGGTGGATCACCTTCAGGGTCGGTGTTGCTGACCTATAAGGCCCTATACAGACAGGGTCCGAGTTATCTGCAAGATCTTCTTCATCTCTATTGCCCCTCCCGGCCACTTCACTCCGCTGATGAGAGATTGCTAGAGATTCCCAGGGTTCGCTTAAAGACATCTGGGGCCCGAGCATTTGAATTTGGTGCCCCTTCCCTGTGGAATTCTCTACTGCATCGGATAAGACAGTGCCTGACAGTGGAGAGTTTTAAATCTGCTTTAAAAACTCATTTGTTTAACTTGCCATTTTCTGATTTTGCATAAGCCTGTTATAGATGTTTTATGTAATTTTAATTGGGTTTTACTATTCTCTGTGCTAGCACTATTATACTTTGGGGAATAGCACTATTTTACAAATAAAGTTGATTTGATTTATGTAGACTCATTAACTATCAGTGTGGCTGAAGCAAACAACCAGCTGCTAGATGCTGTCAGTCAGTCAGGAGAAGCATCACAGGTGTTCTCAGTATGGGCAACACCAACAGTGATCTGTTCATTTACTGGGAAAACAAGAAGCTGAGACAGTTCTCTGCCCTTTCCAGTCAGCAGGGCACTCTGCCAGGGCCTGCAGTCTCTTGGTCCTGGATTCAAGACCTCCTTTATGCCCTCCCTGTTTCTTCTGGTCCATTAGGAGGTTATCAAGGTGCAAAGGGGCAGAGTGTCCCAGATTCTAATTGCACCAGACTGGCCATTGCAGTTTTAGTATCAGGATTTACTTCATCTCAACCATCGCAACAGTAGTTCTTCATGGCTGTTTGTTCTCCTACTGGATCTACTGAGATGTTCTGAGAGGATTATCAGGAATCTGGACCTTCAGTCCCTGCACCTGATCACTTGGTTCCTAATTAGCTAGAGTTCCAGACCCTTGAGCTTTCCAAATATGTTCTCCTGGTGTTGAAAGCATCTCATAAAGAGTAAACTTGCAAGACATACACTTGCAAGGGAATGGGGTTTTCATATTGATGCAAGGAGCATGGATTGTTGCGCCTCTTCTGCTTCATGTTGCACATACTGATCTACACCTGGACCCTATCTCAGGCAGGGTTACAAGCCACCTGGCTGCTATTTTGATATACTGTGCTAAGGCAGGGAGATTGCCAGTGGCACAGGACAAAGTTGTCAGCTATTCCACTAAAGGGATGGACCACCTGTTCACTCTGGTTTTGATACTACCTTCAGTGTGGGACTTACCACTGGTGCTGTCATGGCTAACAGGTAAACCATTTTTTTTATTTTTTTTTTTATACTTCATCTTTTATTCTGTTCAAATTAAAAGCAGTACATTATCACAAGTCTACAATTTTCAGTGTAGCATTACATTTGATACAGGAAAAAAATAGTATATCTTACCAGATATTACCATGTACTATTTGATTTAAGCACATTATACCTTGTACAGTGATAGCGGAGGGTAGCATAGCTATTCGCAGTTTAGATAGAATTTGTAGCTACTACCTGTAGGTCTTGACTAACCCCAAAACTAGATCTGAAGTAGGACAGGTAATCAGTGCTAGTGTATAGGTACAAGAAGAGATACATAGTAAAACATTAAAAAAAACATACATAACTTATAAAAGTAAAACATTTGGCTAGTCATCTATGCGAGGTATAAATTCTCTAGGATCAGCTTTACTATTAGTATCAAGATGGGGGTGATCTTTCTCTTACAGCCTGGTCAGTAAGATAGAGGGTCTTTACTCTTGTTGGAATGTTGTGGGTATCGGGGTCTCTGCTCTAGATTGACCAACTAGGAGCTGTCCACAGTCATGTTTCTGGGACGTTCAAAATCCACCTAGACCACCGATTCATATATAGTGTGGGCTTATCTTGTAAATTATGTGAGATATTCTCAAAGGCCCTGATATGGTCCACTATGCCCCTCCATTCAGAGATGATTGGGGGGGTTTCTTGTAGCCATCTCCTAGTTATTGCTTTGTAGGCTGCAGCCAGTATTATAGACCAGAGGTACTTCATATCTTTTTGCTTAAGGGAATCCGGGGGGATACCTAAGACCAAATTCCGTGCCGTCAGAGGTTCATCAAGGGTTAATATATTGGAAATATGCTGAATGGCTGCAGACCAGAAGGTATGAAGTTTAGGACAATTAGAAAATATATGTGCATGGGTTGCCCTTTCTGTATCACAAGCCCTCCAGCATATGGATGAGAGGTTAGGATTTCTTTTAGCTAGTAACTGGGGTGTTAAAAAAAAATCTTGTTCGAACTTTCCAGACATATTCACACCAATTTGGAGATGAGGTAGTGGACCAGGTCATCTGCCATATCTTTGCCCACTGAGGTTGGGGAATTGCAATTTGAAGGTCCCGTTCCCATTTAATTTTAAGGGGTTCCAACACATGCTCCTGCAAGGACACCAGATATTTGTATATGTGAGATATTGCATGGTCTCCCCCCTTAGCATTCAGAATTTGTAAATATGGAGATATGTCCTCTAATATCTGAGAGTGGGACTGACTAAGCCTATATTGAGAATTCACATAATCTCTAATTTGAAAGTAACATATTCTCTCTCCCTCCCCCCATTTAAATTTAGTCTTGGCTTCTTTAAAAGATATCATAGTGTTTTGCCTCATAAGCTGCCAGGAGGCAACCATTCCTCTGTTTGCTTGGGTAGTGTACCATGTAGATTCTCCAGCCGGAGGAAAGTCCGGGTTATTGATAAACCATTTGTACTTCCAAGCATGCTCCTTAATATGCTTCCAGGGTTGTACCCTCCTCCAACCCTTCAAAACTGAACGTATGCTACCTTGAGTATCTAGTAGGGGTTGCCTCAATAGGGTTTCTGAGAATAACGTAGCCGGTAGGGGGTACCTCAACTCTCTAGTTAGGTCTATTTGTTTCCAGTGAGCTTCATAGTACTTATTGCCCCACAGCAACGCAACTCTCATCTGTGCTGAATTCCAATATGAAGAAAGGTTGGGGAATGCAATTCCACCCTGTGATTTAGGTAGGTATAGTGCCTGAAGTTTGAGTCTAGGTTTTCTGCCTTGCCATATAAAGGCAGTGGATATTTGTTGCCAGGCCTTAAGGTCATGTGTTGGTATAATACAAGGAACCGATTGAAACAGGTATAACAGGCGTGGCAAAACATTAAGTTTTATTGCCTGATTTCTAGCATAAAAAGACAGTGGGATTATATTCCACCTTTTAATATCTCTTTTTATGTTATTAACCAGGGGGGTGTAGTTATTTGAGAATAATTGACTTAGATCAGCTGGTATTTGAATTCCCAGATACTTTATAGATGGGAGGTCCCACTTGAATAAGAACTGCTTACGAATGGGCATAGGTATTGGGTAATTGAGTGGCAATGCTTCAGTTCTGGTCATATTCAGAGAATAGTCAGATAGGGCTGAGAACTTTTCAAGCTTTTGAAAAAGAGCTGGGAGGGTCACAGTAGGGTTTGTTAAATAGACCAATACATCGTCAGCAAAAAGGGCCAATTTATGTTCTTTACCCACCATAGTTATTCCCCATATGTCTGTTGCTTGTCTAATATACTGGGCCAATGGTTCAATGTAAAGAGCAAACAATAGAGGGGGAGATTGGGCAACCCTGTCGAGTCCCTCTACGTAAGGGGAAACTGCAGGAAATGTGACCATTTGATCGGATGTACGCCTGGAGGTTCGAATAAAATTTGAAGATGAGGTCTACAAAATTCTGGGGGAAATCAAAGGCAGCAAGGACACCCCTTAGAAATTGCCATGATACTCTGTCAAATGCTTTTTCAGCATCTAAACTTATAAGGATCGCCGGTATCTTAAAATTTTGTACATGTTCCGTTAAATAAATGGTACGCTGGATATTATCCGAGGCCTGACGACCTGGGATAAACCCACACTGGTCCTGATGGATTAGGCCAGAGACAAGGTGTTTTAGCCTCTGAGACAGGACTGAAGTAAATATTTTATAATCTGTATTTAGTACCGAGATAAGGCGGTAAGAACTAGGTAAAGTTGGGTCCTTGCACTGCCTTTGGGATGACTGATATGATTGCTTGATCCCAGGATGGGGGGGTTCTTCCCTCAGGGCTAGGGAAGTTACCAAATAATCTAAAGAGAAGGGGAGTTACTACCACTTTAAGAGACTTGTAAAACTCTCCAGGGAGGCCATCCGTCCCAGGACACTTTAATGTTTTCAATCTCCCGATCTCAGACTCAATTTCCTGAACTGTTATAGGGGCGACCAGGCACAATCCCAGTTGTTTAGATAGTTTTGGTAATCTGAGGTGCACAAATGTATCAGAGATTTTCTCCACCGTGTGACTAGGGGGATGTTGATGGGATCGCCTCAGGGTGGATATTAGTGCTTTGGCCCTTTGTTGTCTGAGACAGCCTGCCAACAATTTCAGAAAGCGTGGCCCTCCATCATAGTATTTCTGCTTGAGAAACAATAATTTCTGCTCAATTCTAAAATCTAGTATGGCATTCAATTCTTGTTTTAGTTTTTTAATTTCTTTTGAAGTCTTCGAGTTGGTCTGGAATATCTGTTGAAGCTCTAATTTTTGTATTTGGGCAATCAAAGCACTACATTTTTGTTCCCTTTCTTGTTTATTTCTAGCTGATAGTTCAATAAACTTGCCCCTGCAGATTGCCTTGATAGTATCCCATAAGATCAAGATATCAGTCCCAGGGCGATCATTTTCTCTTTCAGCCTGTTTGAGTACCTCTTCCATTGTGTGAATGATGTCTTTGCTACGAAGCAGTGAGAGGTTAAGCCTCCACATAGTATTTTTCCTAAAAGTGTCAGAATCTAATCTCAAGAAAACTGGGGCATGATCAGATAGAATAAAGTCCCCCATCCAAGTCTTACCCGCCAACTCTAGATGCTCTTGGGATATCAACATATAATCAATTGTTGTGTAACTCAAGTGGGCTTGTGAAAAAAAGGTGGCATGCTTAGCTGTTCCATTTAAGTATTTCCATGTGTCCATATACCCCAGTTCCCTAAGCAGTTTTGATAGTTCCCTTGTTTTTTTCCCCACCGTTTTACCCTCCGCCCCAACCATCGAAAGATCTAAGTTAAAGTCACCCCCACATACCGTTATACCCTCCGCCCATTGTGACATGAGGAGGAAAAAAGCCCGGTAATCTTAAAACTCAGTAGCTGGGGGGAAATATACTGAGGCAAAGGTGACAGTCTACCATTTAGTTTCCCTTTAACCAGTATATACCGCCCTTCTTTGCCACCTAGTTGATCTTGGCATTCAAATAGCACAATAGATGGTATTACTATAGCTGTGCCTCTTCTGCGACCGCCCTTAAAGGATGAAGAATAAACCTGGGGGAACCCCAATCGCTTAAACTTCTTGTACTCCTCATGTGACCAGTGGGTCTCCTGGAGAAAAGATATATCGGTTCCTGAACGCTTTAAATATGAGAGTACCTTAGAATGCTTAATCGGGCCCGATAAGCCATGAACATTATATAAGCAGATATTATAACCCATTGTGGTTAAGTACTAGCAACATTCTCACATTAACATGACCCCTTTTCCCCGTGCAAGGAAGATCACGGATACTATTTCTGCTGACCCCATAGAAAAAAAAAGAACAGAGATCCTCATCATACATAGCTGATTGAAACAATAAACCAGAACCAGTTGTTCTAACAGTGCACTATCATAAACATTTTTAACTGACTTCCAAGGTAGCAGGTCTAACTTATACAGAGACCTCTTATCCCATCTAACAGATGGTATTGGTGGGGGGAAGAGTGCTATGGATTCCCTCAGACCATAAGGGAACTCTTCCTGGGCCCTTACATTAAAGGGCACCTGTAATATGGTAATCGCCTCAAAACCGGCCATCAGAGCTGTACTGCCCCACCCGTTATTGATAACGAAAAAAAGGAGAACCTCCTCCCCCCATGCCCGTTTAACCTTTAATTCCCTCCCTTCCTTCTCCCCACCCACCAATGTCCTCATCCCCTCCAGCACTCCCCTTCACCCAGAGGTACGCACAGAAGAGGAAATGGGGGAAGTGTTCCCACTAGGCTCGCCTCCTCGAAGTGCGTCACACCCGTACTAATTGATTATGTCCCATATATAGTAGGACAGTCCCTCTGATTATTCCCTACATATAATACATCGAAGGAGGATGTTTTCCAGATGTATAAATGCATCCATTTGTTTGCAGGGAGCCGTGTATTTATTATAAGTACTCACCCATATTTCAGAGACCCCCCCCCCCAAATCAGGGGAGTTCACTCACTACGATTAAGGGGACTTTCATATCTCGGGGGCAAACTAATCTGGTATAGAAACCCAACAACTAGGAAAAAAAAGGCCCAGAAATCATCCTCCCCGCATTTAGCAGAGCACCTCATCCCCCTGCCCGAATGCGCTAAGCTCTAGATGTTGCACGCAGCCCAGATAAGTAGGCTTACGTCATATTGGCGAAATTTAAACTAATACACGTCTCCCTGGACGCTGCAAAATATATATCCTCCATTAATATGCAGTATGATTAATTGTATATTGCGTCTTATAGTCAGGGGGGAAGTAAAGTAAAAGAAAAAAAAAAAAACTAAGTTCTGGGAGCTTCATGCTCTCCGAGTCTGACCATGCTGTAGGGTGACCATTTCCGCTCACAGCAGGATCTCTCTGATGCTTGTTCCAACGCACTCGGAGGAAATGGAAAGCAAATCCCCGCAAGAGTGACATCAGTTTGAGCTTCAGGGGGGTGCTGGACCCAGTTCGGCAAACTATAAATCCAAACAAATTTCTGGTGAGTGTGTTCATCACTGTACTGAAGTCTAAAAGGCCCATGCAGTATCTTCAAACCAGTCCCAGACCACGATCGTAGGCTTAATCAGAAAACAGAGGGGCCTGAATTACTCATTCGAGAAGGGCCATAGCATACATGGGGGGGGGGGAAGAAACGTAGCTCAGATATTGTCAGCCTAGAATCCGGGCATTAGGAGGTATTTTAATTCGAGGATATATACATTCGGGAGGCAAAGCGGTCAGTTCCCGTCTCACAGCCCAAGCATCAAAAGAAGTGGAGTTTATGGACATAGCTCTCACCCATTTGTGTTCCCAAGGTCTGATTCCGAGACTCCAGGCAATTTCTTTATTAGTTCCTTGAATTCATGCAGGGTTGATGTGATTGCATTGCTACTCAAAACCCTATTTTTCCTTGGAGGGACTATATGCCAGTCCTCAGTAAGTTCCTTCCTCTTGGGCTGGGGGGGTTTAGCTACAATTGCTACCTCGACCCCCCACTTTTGCATAGCTTCACTGGCTTTCTGTGGGGTATCATACAATTCAGCGCCCTCCTTCCAAAATACTCGCAATTCCGCTGGGTTGTGAGTTTGAATTTGAAGCTGTTTGTTTCTCAAGAGTTTAATAAGTGGGATGTACTCCATTCACTGCTTCTGTATAACCGGCGGGTAATCTTGCTCAAAAAATAGACGGGAGTCAAGGTATTTGACCTCTTTCTTAGCCCATGCATGGCGGAGTATGTCTTCCTTAGTGCGGTAACTTCGGAATTTAATAATTATTGATCTGGGTCTAGTGGCCGGGTCTTTGGGTTTGGGGAGTAGGGCCCTGTGGGCATGTTCAATTTTCAGCTTATAACTTAATAGCAGCTCAAGGACGTCTTTCAATAAGTCAGTGACAAATTCAACCATGTCCCCTTCCTCAGCCCCCTCCTTCAGACCATAAAGGCACAGATTGTCTCGTCTGGATCGGCTTTCTAAGTCTATGCACTTCTGTTCAGTTAGTTATGGCATGATTGCAGAGAGTAAACACGGCGCGGCCTAGGTGTTGCAGGCCATCCTCCGCGTTTGAGATTCTATCCTCCGCTTCCTGAACACGACCCTCCACTATAGAAAGCTTCTGGTCTAGCTGTTTAAATTCCACTTTATTTTCTGCTCGCATTTCTTTAAGCTCCTTCATCAGAGATTCATATCTGTTTCTCGATAGATGCTCCACTTCTTCATCAGTCTCGTCATTTTTAGCAGCCATCATGCTTCTAGATTGGCCCGAACTGCGTACCGGGGAACTTGAACGCGAATCTCCGCCTTCTCTTTCAAGTCTGGACTGCATCACTTTAGACCTCCCTCCTCGATCTCTTTGCGAACCTTCTCCAGACATTTTTATTTAATTTTGGCTTTTCCAGTAGGTTTTTTGGAGGTTTTAGAACAGGCGAGGCAGAGAGCTGTTCGTCTAGCTGCTGCTACGTGCCGTGGCGGAACCGGAAGTCCCAGGTAAACCATTTGAGCCTATGGACAAATGTGATCTCTTAGATCTGTCAAAAAAAAACTGTTTTTAGTCACTATCTCTTTGGCCATATAGGTGAGTGAGCTTCCGGCACTATCTATGGATCCTCCATATTTGTTTTTTCATAAGGACAAGGTTGCGGTACACCCGCATGCAAAATTTATGCTCAAGATAGTCTCCAAATTTCACTTAACTATAGCAATCATTCCACCAATTTTTTTTTCAGAGCTCCATGCTTTGGAGGCTGAGCAAACTCTCCACACATTAGATGTCTGCAGGACTCTGCTCTTCTACCTGGAGCATACAGAGGAAATGCATTTTGAGACTCACTTGCTATCTGTTTTTCACATGTGCTGAAGCCACACTAGACAGACCAGCAGCCAAATAAATGACTGACCACTGGATAACCTTATGTAGTGCTCTGTGTTACAGGTTGGCAGGGGAGGAGACACCCGTGGCACTGAAGACTCACTCCACCAGACATACAGTACTGCTACCTCTGTTGCTGCAGTCAAGTACAGTAGAGTAAGCCAGGATAAAAAGCTCTGTAATAAGCATGTCATGCTTTCCTACATGACAAATTGGAGTAATTGTCACTGGATAACATTATGTTCTTGCAGTGTATTGTAGCACTTTGTGATATACTGCAGCATTACAGCGTTGCGTCCTTGCTGGTGCCTCTGTATGTAGGGCTGCAATTTGGTCAAATGCATACCCATCATATCTCATTACAGCTTTGACATGCTCAGTTGTCATAATGCTGCTTCTGGGTCATCAGTTCTCCAGTTTCTTTTTGCCTGATTTGCAGTACGCATCTTGCTACCTCCTCCTGAGGACTGCTAGGAGTCTTCCTAAGTGTGGATAATGAACTGAATCTAGGTATAGTAGTTAGAAGAATAGGTTACTCACTTGTAACCATATATCTACCAGTAGTATTCAGCTCATATCCACATGGATCACTCAACATGTCCCAGAAATGCTTGCTTCAGATTCTTGTTCCAGTATGCAAATCTGAGTGTAAAGGCGTAGGAGCTGGAGGACCACATGGTTGGGTGGTAGAAGGAGTTATGCATGAAGACTGTTCTGGTTGAACTGAATATCTGTAGCAGACCAATGGCTACAAGTAACCTCTATATTAGCTCCTTTAGTTTTTTTCATTTCACCCATTTTCCCCTGCCGTCCAACTGCCACCTGTACTGAGGTCACAGGGGCAACCTCCCAGCCCTGTTGCATGCCTAACCTATGGGTTTCCTTGACCCCACGTCTTCCCCTCAGTGGTTGGCTCATTGGGTGCAGCCAAGTGAGGACCCTGCATACCGGACCCCCAGAATTAATGCTCAACTCCACACATTCTGCAGTCAGGCACTATATTTATCAAAGTGATGGTGCCTACAAAAAACGCAGGAGCAAAAAAACAACTTGGACCTGTTTGAAGTCTCATGGACATGCAAAACATTGGGTTGGGGTTCTGTCTGCAAGCTGCCATTCACTGCCACAGTTTTTGTAACCTGACACCATCCCTTCAGTTAATCAAGTTCCTGATTACAGAGTGAGCAGGACTGAGTATTTTTTCAAAGTTTGGTGAAGCCCCTGGGATGGGGCTGTCTGTGGCACCGACAGCAGAGCTACCCAGGTAGCAACAGTGTGGGACCTGAGAGTGCCCTTCAGATTCATGCTGCTATTCTATGTTGCTATCACCATTGTAAATGAACTATGCTCAATGGTCAAATGAAAAGAAAATGCTGGATTCACTTCTTTTCCTTATCCTTCCCACAGGACATTGACTGTGTTTGGCACCAGTTGCATGCACACGCAAGCATGCCAGTACTGAACTGTCAATGCCTTCCCATCCCGTTACCACACCAGCATGAACTGTGGTACCCAAGGTGGCAGCAAAGCAGCGTCTGCAGACCACTCTCCCTGGAGAAGGAGCATGCCCTCTGGGAAATATGAACATTCTTCCCGGCTGGCCATCTGGTGCCCTGGGCTTGTTCCAGAACCCAGGTCACTGGCATCATGAGTAGTAGTACCCTTTTCACTGCACTAGGGGCTAGTCCTGTTAGCTTCATTATTACTGTGTCCCCAATCCCACCAAAACACATGTGGGTTCCTTAATTAGCATGCAGTAAAAAACACTGAGTGAAAAATCAGTGACTTATAAAACTGCAGATACCGTTGGTAAGCATTCCACTCTTTTTCTCTCATCAGAGACAGTTACAGGGCTGCCCACTTTCACCTCTGTTTTTTGCTTTGGCAATTGAACCCTTAGCAATTAAAATAAGGGAGAATCCCAATATAGAAGGGATAAGAGGGAAAAATGGGGGAGACATGTTATAACACTTTATGCAGATGACATCTTATTATTCTTAACCAAACCGGAGAGGTCAGTACCTGAGTTGCTGACAGTGGTGGAACACTTTGCTGCATTTTCTGGATATAAATAAAACCTTAGCAAGTCGGAGATAATGTTTTTGGGAGGGGGAAGGTGTGGAAAGAATAATGAGGCCTGTGGATTAAAATTAGTGCATAGGACCTTCACATACCTGGGAATAGAGATAGGAAGAGACCTGGGTGCCCTGTATGATATGAATTATAAACCTCTGTTTAGGAATATACTAGGGGACCTTAGTAGATGGAAAGCTTTGCCAATATACTGGATGGGTAGGATTAATTTGTTGAAAATGAATGTACTTCCCTGAATTTTATACGTTATGCAAATGCTACCATTTAACCCCACTCCAAAGGACACTAAAATGTTAGAAAGAGGTTTCTCTATATTTGTATGGCAGGGCAAAAAAACGCAGATCAGTCTTGGTAGGTTGAAAGCCCCCACTGCCAAAGGGAGGCTTAATTTCCCTGATATACCAGGGTATTATCTTGCAACTCAATATAGATACATTCAAAACTGGGTAAATAGAAATAAGGTAGCGAGTTGGCTGGAGCTGGAAGAGGATGGGGCAGCAGGTGTGATATCGGGATACCTGGGTCAAGATGGGAGGCAGGCCTATAGTAGACTAAAAGTACCCAATCCTCTGGTGGCTGCGAGCCTGGGTGTGTGGGTAGTATTAGGAAGAGACAGGGGCAAACTCTGCGAGTTCACTTTTAGTACCTGTGGCAGGCAACCCTGATTTTCTTCCAGACCTGGAGGACGAAGGCTTCAAATTGTGGCAGAGTAGGGGGGTGAGATGTGTGATGGATCTCACTGCGAAAAAGGAGATACTAACTTTTCAGGAGTTGCAGGTAGGTCTACGACTGCTGACCACACATTTTTATAAATAATTGCAGGTGAGAGATTACTATAAAAAACTTGTGGATACTAGGGGAGATGGTACCCAGATTGGGGACATCAAAAGAAAAATCCTGGGACAGCTAGAAATGAAAGGGGACTAGTTGGGCAAGCTGTACACTTAGATAGGAAGTACTTCCAGGAGCCTACACAAGTGGCTAAGAAATGGTGGGAAAGAGATAGTAGAGAAGAAATCAGTAAACCTAACTGGCAAGCATTACTGGAATCACATATAGGGCTGCTGGTGTGCAATAAATATTAGGAGGCGCAGCATAAGTTTATACAAAGGCTGTACTATCCCCCGTACGTGGTACATAAGTTTTTCCATGGGGTATCACCACTATGCAGTAAATGTAAAAATGCTCAGGGAGCATATTTGCACTACTACTGGGGATGCCCAGTGACTGAGCTTTATTGGAAGGGTGTAGTGCAGGAAACATCTGCAATGAGGGGGCAGCCTATCGAATGGTCCCAAAAATCACTGCTTTCTGGAGTTGAGATGGAGGAGCAGGGTGAATGGGTACTATACCCGAGATGGGTCAGAGTGCTCCTAGTGGTGGCACAGCAGGGCATACAGAATGTATGGATCACAATTTCAGGGCCCATGGTGGAACAATGGAAAAGTCTCACTATGCGAGTACTAGCAGTAGATAGGCTTATGTATACATTAAACAGGCAGGAAGAGAGATTTGAAAGAGCATGGGTGGGATATTTAAACACACTGGGATGGTAGGAAAGGGAGTTCCTGGAAGATGGAGGCTTTCTGTAATTAAAGATGGGAAGCAGCTGTCACTGAAGCAATAGGGGGTGGGGATGGATGATAGGGTTTCTGGAGCACAAGGGATGGGAGGGCCTCGGCACCCAACTAAGGATCTAAGGTTTGAGCAGACTCAATAGACCATAAGGCCTAATCTGCTGGCAAATAGTATGTTAGTAATAGATGAATAAAGGAGGAGAAGGTTAACCTATAGTGCTGTAAGGGAAGTCAATGAAATACAGACACAGACCATGTCTTCTGATTAAGGTTGTAGTATTAAATAGATCTTTTTTTTTTTAAGGTTAATGGTGCACTTGTTTGTTTCAGCACTGGAAATTATTATAAATGGACAGCATATATAGAAGAAACAGGAGGTTAGGACAATCTATGGACACATAACTAGCTTGGTATTAGGCAGAATTTCAGTGTGTACACAGCCTGTATTTGACTCAGTTGTATGGTTTCTTTTTACCAGTGGCAAATGATATCTCATATGCGAAGCCATAATGCTGTGCTATGTAAACTATATTTCAATAAACATATCAAACAAAAAAAAAAAGAGAAACAGTTTCACACAGTGGCTGAGAAAAGGAGGTTGAGTGAACCACTTGTTTATGTTTCCTAATTCTAAACAAATAGAACTTTTTATTTCTCTTGTAAATGTATGTTCAACCCAGCACCAGGTACTGGAAATACAGTTTTATTCTTTAGAAAGAATCAGTGTGACAAAAATGGAATCCGAACCTTTCTGTTAATTCTGATACTTACAGGTATTCCTCTGAGTCCTTCTCTGCCAGGGGCTCCCTGCTCTCCCTGTTTACCCTACAAAGGTAAGAAGAAAGAAAACAATCTAAATGCTAAACTCCAGTATAGCTCTTTATTGGCTGGAAATCTTGTGGACACCACACGGTAGCAACCACAATGTTCAGCCGCACACTCTGAATTTACACCAAGCAAGGACATACACACAAAGAGAGAAAAAGGGTGAGTTTTGGATTGGCAGGGACAGCTTTCGATAATCACCTCTACCATTCGAAGTGCCAATTGTCACATGGGGGAGGGGATATTACGTAAGCAATAAGACACGACAGGGTGTGCGTTAGACACTTTAACACACAGCTAGGAGGTGTAGTGAGGCACGAGGCCACCGTCCGAGTGCGTCCAGCCTCCTAGCTGTGTGTTAAAGTGTCTAATGCACATCCTGGAGTGTCTTATTGCACTTATGAAATGGTTATCTAAATTACAGAGGTATGTAATACCTAAAATGAATAGTATTTAATAGTGAAAAAGTTAAATGTTTGTATGAAGTTTTAATAAAATAGTTCCTCTGCCTGTTTGTTTGTTTTGTTCAGTTGAAGACTTTTCAACTACTAAGGCACCCTTACTTGTTTTTTTTTTTCTCTCATGTAGTTATCATGGCACAACCCCAACTAGCACTCCTACTTAATTTAATTTACAAAGTTTGCAACAAGAAATTATCTCTCTTTTTTTAAATTTGTTTATGTTATGGCACCAGGCACCAGTAGGGAAAGCTGTTGAGAGCGACAGTGCCAGCAAGTGGGCGGGCGGGTTGGGAGACAGGTTGTCAGCTGTTCAGCCATACAGTGAGCGGGCAGGCTGGCGAGTTGAGACTGCAGAGTCTTGAGTGAAGTGGGCGGGCGGCTTGGGACCGGATTGTCGGCTGTTCAGCCGTTACATTAAATGGAGTGGCTGGCGAGTGCATTTTCTTTTTTTTATTTGTGCATGTTATGACACCAGAGCAGCAGTAGGAGAACTGCGCTGGAGAGGCGAGAGTGTGACAGATAAGTGAGCGGCTTGAGACAGAGACTGTCAGCTGAACAAGTCTTTTGAGCAATTGGTTTAAATGCTTCATTGGCAAGCTTTTAAACTAGTCAAAGGGGGAGGCACTGATAAGCAGCAGGAAAATCCCAGCCTCTCCCTACAAAACAGGGTACTAAATGAGAAAAAGACCGAGGTAGAAAGGTCAGTGAGGATGCTGCAACAGAAGGTAAAGCCATCAAAAAATGGAGAGCAATGAGTACCAATGCCTGTGGTCTGGGTAACAAGCTCCTGGATTAGTGGCCTTGATGGAGGAGGAACATCTGGATATCATGGCAGTCACAGAAACATGATACACACAAAACCATGACTGGGACATAAACATACCAGGATACAATATCTACAGGAGGGACAGGGAGGGTAAAAGAGGAGGAGGAGTAGCTCTTTACATAAGGGAAGGAATAAAAGCAACAGAACAAAAGGGTAAACAGGGAGGAGAAGAAGCACTGTGGGTAAATTTGGAGACCGGCAATGGCACCACAATCCGCACAGGGGTTGTATACAGACCCCTTTTCAGGGGAGGAAATGGACAAGGAAATGATAGAAAGTATACTTAGAATGGCAGAAAAAGGGGAGATATTGCTGATGGGTGATCTGAATATGCCAGATGTTAACTGGAGTGCAGTTGCAGCAGCCACTTAAAAGTGGGGTTATTCTAGCTGCCTACAGGGGGCATGCCTTAGACAACTAGTATTGGAGCCCACTCGAGAGGGAGCAATCTTAGACCTGGTTCTCTCAAATGGAGATGGAGAGAGGATCACAGATGTAGAATTGGGTAGCCATCTGGGAACTAGCGACCATCAAACAGTATGGTTCACAATAAACACAGCAATAGAGTCAAGCCATACAAAGGCAAAAGTACTGGACTTTAGGAGGGCTGACTTTGCCAAAATGGGTGAGTGCCTAAGGAATGCACTAGCAAATGGGCAGGAAGGAGGGGTGGAAGAACAAAGGGGAATAATAAAAACTGCCATCACAGAGGTAACGAGCCTTTGTGTGAAGCAAATAAACAAAACAAAAAGATGTAAGAAACCACTATGGTTCTCAAAGGAAGTGGCAGTGAAGGTTCAAGAGAAAAAGAAAGCATTCAGGAAGTACAAGGAATCACAGAAGGAGCAGGACAGAGAACTGTATCAGTTAAAGCAAAAGGAAGCTGGGAAGGCAGTCAGAACAGCAAAGGCCCAAACCGAGTGAAAGACAGCCAACTCAGTTAAGAAGGGGGATAATACCTTTTATAGGTACATCAGGGAGCGAAGGAACACCAAGGAGGGATAGTGAGGCAATAAAGGGGAGGAGGGTGGGCAGAGGAGACTGTGAAAAGGCAGAGATACTAAACAAATATTTTGCTCAGTATTTACAAATGAAGAGAGGAGGTACCTAAACAAACAGTAGAAACACTCTGGATACAGAAGTTGATACCAGCCCATTTACAGAAGAAAGGGTTATGAAAGAACTCTTAAAACTGAAGGTGGACAAAGCAATGGGGCCTGATGGGATTCATCCCAGAATTCTAAAAGAACTAAGGGTAGAACTAGTGACACCACTGACTACCCTCTTTAACAAATCATGGGAGGATGGGGTGGTACCGAGGACTGGAGGAGGCAGATGTGATTCCCTTCACAAAAGTGGGGCAAGGCAGAAGCAGGAAACTACAGACCTGTTAGTTTAACCTCAGTGATAGGAAAATGATGGAATCACTTCTGAAGGAAAGAATTGTCGAGTATCTAGAGGCCAGAGGGCACAGGACCCTAGGCAGCATGGATTCACAGCGAGACGGTCATGCCAGGCAGATCGATAGATTTCTTTGACTGGATGACAAAGTAGTAGCTCAGGGAGGGCTGTGGACATGGCCTACCTAGACTTTAGCCAAGGCATTTGACACAGTCCCACAAAAAGATTAATATACAAGTTAGCCAGCCTGGGAGTGGGTCCCAAGATGACAGCCTGGGTAAAGAATTGGCTGGAGAATAGGACACAGAGAGTAATTGTAAATGGAGTCCACTCAGAAGAAAGGGGGTTACTAGTGGGGTGCATGGTGTTCAGTATTAGGATCGGTCCTCTTCAATGTCTTATAAGCAACATTGCAGAGGACTGGAAGGAAAAGTATGTCTCTTTGCAGATGACACAAAGATCTGCAACTGAGTTGATGCACAGGGTGGGGTGGAAAGGATGAGAAGGGACTTGGTAAGGTTACAGGAATGGTCAAATGTATGGCAGCTTAGATTCAATGCTAAGAAGTGCAAGGTAATGCACCTGGGAAACAAAAACCCAGGGGAAGAGTACACAATGGGGGGTGAGATACTAACAACAACAAAAATGGAAAGAGACCTGGGGTAGTCATATCAGATGACCTAAAGGTGGGCAAGCACTGTGAGAGGGCAGCAAGGAGGGCTGGGAATACTGGGATGCATAGGAGAGCATCACCAGTAAAAAACAGGAGTTATTATCCCTCTGTACAGACAGCTGGTGGGACCCCATCTGGAGTACAGCGTGCAGTTCTGGAGACACAATCTCCGCAAAGACATAGACAGAATGGAAACTGTCCAGAGGAGGGCAACTAAAATGGTGCAGGTTCTGCACCGGAAGACATATGAAGAGAGACTAAAGGAGCTGAATATGTGTAGCCTCGAGGAAAAGAGGGAGAGGGGACATGATAGAAACGTTCAAGTACCTCAAGGGAATTAACAAAGTCCAAGAGGGTAGCATCTTTCAAAAAAAGAGGTGTGCAAGAACAAGGGGGCACAATTTGAAGATTGAGGGGGCGGCTCAGAGGTAATTTAAGGAAGTATTTTTTCACAGAGAGGGTTGTGGATGCATGGAACGGCCTTCCAGAGGAGGTTGTGGAGTCAAAAACAGTGGTGGAATTCAAGCATGCATGGGACAGTCATAAGGCCATTCTAGGGGGTGGGGGTAGGAAGAAGTAGGCTGCTGGTTAACTAGGATCTGCAGCTTATCCAGTAGGTAGGGAAATGGGCAGACTGGGTGGGCCAAGTGGTCCTTATCTGCCGTCAAATTCTATGTTTCTATGTTTCTATTAAACGGGCAGGCTGGTGAGAGGGCGGGTGGATTGAAAGACAGCTTGTGTAGGCTGTTCAGCCGTAGAGACAGGTCAGCTGTTTTTACTTTTAAAATTTGTTTCTGGTAAATCTGCCATTATTAAAATGCTGGCTGAAATGTCATTCGCAGTTGGCAAACACAAGATGGCTGAGTTTCATTCTGCCAACATTCTAAGTGGCAGATTTACCAGAATCACTGCACAGTGGCATTACTAGACTCTTTTCCTGTGCGTAAGAAAGAATATCACACAGGCAGGGACCAATCAGGATGCTTACATTCTGATGCCCATTTCATAACAGATGTTATACATATGTAACCCCCCTGAAAATGGGGGTTCCCAAAAGACTTCCAGGAGCTTGCTTGAATGCTCCAAGCCTGAATGGTGTTTGGCGTTTAAGCCATTTATCAGTGAGTGTTTTTAGAACCTCTGGTACTGTCTCTTTAAGAGCTGTCTGCTTGCAGACATAATTAGTTTGTATGGGGACTGTGTGTTTCTTCTCTGAGTACCACTCGAGCTGCTGCAATTCACTTCATTTTGCAGTCACTAGAGTGCAAAGGAACCTATGTGAAAAGATGTAACTGTTTGCCAGAAATTATTTAGAGTAATAATGAAATTACAGTTTGTCTAACCTGCTTTCTTGCAGTCAGAACTGTGTCTGTCTAGTTCCCCATTCTGGTTTTGAACTGCTGAACTGGACCAATCAGTGTGGGGTAAGCTAGCTCTAAAATGGTGCCTTGGACGAATCAGAACTTGGACTCATAATCTGAGCCAGCCACAAGAGGATTGTATGGGCAGTGACTCTGGGAGATGTAGTTTAGACTTCAGTGCCTTTTTGGACCAACAGCAGCAGTCTATTGTGAGTGACAGCCAATCCAGTCAAGAACTGGGAGGAACTCAAAGGAAGTGCCCGGTTTTGTCGGTTGGAGTTTCAGTTGAGCTTTGGCAGTGAAGAAGGAAGAGCCCTGTGCTTTTCAGTGTGCAGTTTTAGTCAAAACGTGTGTAAGGCCCAGAGTTCCGGTCTGCAGCTTGTTAGGACTGAATCCGTCCTGTGAAAGAATCAAAGGATCTCTGAAGAGTAGAAACCAGGCTCACCCTGTAGAAGACTGGAGGAATTGCTGAAATTGCACTCGGTCTGTCAGGAACTGAATCTGCTGTGTGTTCTCCCGGTATTGTGCAGTAATTACGATCGGATACAGATGCAGCCTGCCTGGTATAGTGCTTCTTTATATGGATGTGTGAAGAGGTTTGTGTACCTCAAGTGAGCCCTGCTGACATTGAAGGACCCTATCTTATTTGGAGGTCGTGAGTACTAATTCAGGGTCGCCTCCTGTTGAATTGCCACATTAAATCCAAATGGAATTACTGTACTGCTTGACTGTTTAATTCTCCTTTTCTCTGTGAAAGGGCCCTACCAGCTGCCACAGTTTGGACTAGCCACTAGGGCTTGGGTACCCAGGACAGTAACTGATAGGGATGAGCCTGTGCACAGAGCCATAGGTAGATTATTAGAGTGATAAGCTAATTAACCTGATTTCCCTGTCCTTGTTATATCCCCTAAATAAATCAGAGCTGCTTGTTTCAGCAAAGTTATACTGCCTGAGGTATTTGTCTATGTTAAAGTACTGTACTGTGATTGTTGCACTGTATCTCATTTCACAGGAGGTCCCAGTGCCGGAACCAGACCTGGGGGTAAGTGTATACTGTGAAGGTAATTCTGATATATTGTGTGGGCCACTAGTGCGAAGAAAGGGGGGTTGCAGTGTCCCAGAGGGCTGTGACCAAGTTAGTTTAACTATTGCAAACCCTGACCTCTGGGTGGAGGCACCCGCCATTGGATCCAGGCCCCTCAACCTGTTAGTGGCAAATCAGGCAGGGGTAGTAGCCCCTGGGATAGCGCCATCTAGGGGTTACACATATTTGGGCTTCCCATGCCTATTATAAATAGAATAATAGATAGGTTACAGTGAATTACAAGGCTGTAATTCCATCGAGAGGTTCTGGGGACATAGATAACCTCAAGAGCAAAGCTCGAGAGGTTTCTATGTCCCCAGAACCTCAAGATGGAATTTCAGCCGAGTAATTCACTGTAACCTATTTTTTAATTTTTGTAATATATGGATCCAATTCTGAAAATGTGCTGCTTTTTTTTTTTTTTACATTTTGTGGAATGGGCTGACTGCCTGTTCCATTGAAGATGTGCTCGCTCTTGGCCGCCTGCCCGCCTGCAGTATTGAAGTCCTGCCCGACCCAGGTATCCATTGATAGTTTTTATTTTAATTTGGCAGTCCCACCTTTTACTTTTTTTTGTCGTTTGGCAGGTAATCCACTGTACATTTTATAAAGAAATAAAACCAAAGAAATGAACTGGCCGCTACCCGCATTCCTCTCACTAAGCGAGATTAAATGTCCGCCATGTTTTTGAAGTTAGTTTGCCCACCTACAGAAAAACTCCGCCAATGGGATTGCATGCTATTACACTGGGTGAACAGGATGAAACGTGGCACCATGGCAACAGCATTTATGTGGCAGCCAGACTGACACTTGCGCTGTGGGATTTGAGTGATAATACTATCGTTCAGAGCTGAAATGATAGTATTATCAGCAGTGAACGACAGTATTATCAACAACAACCAATAGTTTTATCATTTGAGGAAGGGTAGTATTATGGGAAAAGGAGTAGTGTATTACAGGGATTTGTTTGTATGACTTTTAAAACTGTTATTTTAGTTATCCATATACTACAAATGGAATAACACACTCCAGAAGCGTGATGCTCAGATAACTGCATCTCTCGGTGGCTGAAGATCCTCGGCTGCGCATCATCCCTCACAACCCTCCAAGGTGAGTTACTGCAGCATCACTGTACACTCTGCCATATGTTGTCCCCTATGGAATCCCTCCACACACAACCTTGTTTATTAATTATCTAAATGAGTAACACAGTTGCCGACCCGTCAGTGCAGTAGTAGTGGTATCGCTTGTGGCGCTGATGACCCGAGTTTGGAAATGAGCTTGAGTCACTGGAGTGTCAGCCAGGGGGAGGAGGACTGAGCATCCAAGGGACTGCCCTCCACCTCCAGGGAGGGAGGGAGTGGCACAGTGTCCAGAGTAGCACTGTTCCCTAGTGAAGGCTCGGGGACAAGTGCACTGAGCAGCAGAGGAGTGGCAGACATCCGGCACACCATGCACGGGAGCATGCGTAGTGCTGCCACTGATATCCCTGCACATCAATCCTCCACACCAAAAGGGGAGGAGGGAGGCACAGGAGCAAAAATCCTGGCTGGCATTTATGACTGCCTCTCCTTGCAAGCTCTGTTCTTGTTGACTCAGGCATGGCCTCTGGATCCTTGTCCAATGGGCTGCACAGGCTCCCCACCACTCTGCCACAGGGAGTAAGCTGCAGGAGCAAGGCCAGGCATGTCCTGAGGGAAGCTGCGGTACTGGGGCTGGGGGGGGGGCATGATGGGAAGCCATGCCGGAAGGGAGAAAAAGCACTAACTAAACCAAAAATACATAAATGAGTAACATGGTATCTAAAAGTAGATTTGCACACTATTTAGGAAATCATTCAGTCTATTCAAGTATTCAGTTCTTTATTACACTTATGGACTGCTATATTTCAACAGAATACACCATTCTGTGCACCAATATATTATATAACTGGAACTCCAGTACATGGTATTCTTTAGAGAAAGTACAACAGTTCTACTCCCAGTCTGGAGGACAGGCAGAAATAATTCCAGGCCCTAGACTCTGGAAACGGGGCATGTGCCATGATGTTACTGTTTTTCCTCCCTTTTCCCCTGTGGTTCATCTTGTCCCTCCCAACCATAGAAACATAGACAATGATGGCAAAAAAAGACCCCAATGGCCCATCCAGTCTGCTCATACTAACTAGTTAATCTGAGCTGCCACAAGAACAGGTTACTCACCTGTAACAGTAGTTCTAGGAGTGGTATATGTTGTTCATCCACACTTATTGGCATGTCCCCTTCCACTTTAAATCTTGCCAGAAGTCTTCAAGCTGGCTCCTCCCACCCACCCGGGTGGTATATACCTTGGCTCCGCCCCATGAAGACAGACCTTAGCCAGCTGGAAGCCAGGTGTTGTGCGTCTGCAGCTGGGGAGGTCAGGTGGGTCCGTGAGGGTGAACATATACTACTCCTAGAACTACTGTCACAGGTGAGTAACCTGTTGTTTCAGGAGCCTGGATATGTTGTTCATCCAGACTTATTGGCAGACTCCTACCAGTTCTCTGGGAGGAGGGAGGCAAGGCACACACCCCCTACTTAGGGAACAGAAATTGGAGAACCGAGGCCCCAAAACCAGCATCCCGGCAAGACTCAAGGTCGATGTAGTAATGGGTGATGAGAGGTGTTTGCTGACTTCCAGGTAGCAGCCCGGCAGATTTCGTGGATAGGGATGTCCCTGGAAGCAGCCACCGATGCAGCAGTATGGCGGGTAGAATGAACTCATCCCTCTGGGAGGCTCCTTTTCTGCCAACTCATAGGACAGACCTATGCATGATGTAATCCATCTTGCTGCAGGTCTGCCAGAAGCGGCATCAGCGTAGGTGACAAACAGCTGACAAACCTCTCTCCGAATTTCCGACATCCTCTCCTTGTAATAGGAGAGAGCATGTCTCAGGTCCAAAGTATGGAGCCTGTACTCGGCCTCTGAGGTATAATTAGGGTCGTATACTGGTAGAGTTAACACCTGGTTTAGGTGAAACTCTGACACCACCTTCGGAAGGAATTTCGGGTTGGGGTGTAGGTCAACCTTGTCCCTGTGGAAGACCAGATAAGGGAAGTCCACCGAAAGTGCCTGGAGCTCCCCTGTCCTTCTGGTAGATGTGATAGCCACCAGGAAGGCCATCTTCCATGACAAGTGTGACAAGGCACACTTGTGCATTGGTTCGAATGGCTTGCCCATGAGCTTTGCCAGTACCAGCAGTAGATCCCACGAAGGTGGAGGTTCATGCACCGGAGGGGATATGTGATCCAGGCCTTTGAAAAAGCGCCCAGCCACTGTCTCCTGCGCCACCATCAGCTGACCGGCTCACGCCCGGTTAGCAGAGATGGCTGCCAGGTGCACCCTAGGGGTCAATGACCGAAGACCCCCTTTGGAGAACCAAAGGTAATCAAGAATGTTAGCCACCGGACAGGACAGAGGGTCCAGGCCCTTGCCCTGACACCAAATGGAAAACCTTTTCCATTCGAAGGCGTAACATTTCCTGGTCAGTTCCTTTCTGGATGCCTCCACCATGGTGTAGACATCTTCAGACAGACCCAAAGCCTGGAACTCTAGCCGTTCAGGTACCAGGATGTAAGATGCAGGGATTGAAGGTCTGGATGGAATACCTTCCCCTAACTGAGTGATATCAGGTCCAGGTGTGTACAAAGCTGCTCCAGAGGCCTGCAGCTGAGGCTTAGGAGATCTGGATACCAGAACTGACATGGCCAGACTGGGGCTACCAGGATCACCTTCGCCTTCTCCCTCCTCACCTTGAGGAGCACCTTGTGGATCAAGGGAAATGGAGGGAAGGCATAGAGGAGGCCTGGGGTCCATGGCCTCGAGAAGGCATCCCCCTGAAACAAGCCCTGCTGAGGGAGGCAGGCATGAAACAGCCTCAGCTTGGTGTTTTCCCTGAAGGCAAACAGGTCCACCAACGGTTTGCCCCAATGGGAGAACAGGCTGTAAGCTACCTTTGGATGGAGAGACCACTCATGGGATGTCTGGCCTAAGTGGCTGAGAGCATCTGCCAGATGGTTCGAGGCTCTGGCCACATGGATGGCTAGAAGATCTGCCTTCAGTTGGCTCATGAGGGTCCAGATGTGGCGCGCCTCCTTGTACAGCAGACAGGAGTGTATGCTGCCCTGTTTGTTGAGGTAGTACATGGTCATGGTATTGTCCGTCTGGACTTTAACCACTTGACCCCGGAGCTGAGGAACAAAAGCTGACAGTGCCAGTCTCACTGCTCTGAGCTCCAACAGGTTGATGTGGCATCGGGACACCTCGGGGATCCAGAGCCCATGGGCCCTTTTGTCCCCCATGTGGGCTTCCCAGCCCACGAGAGAGGCATCAGTCATGAGGACGACCATCGGCTCGGGGTTGACAAATGCGATCCCTTCCTGCAACTGGTCTGTGGTGGTCCACCATTGGAGAGTGTCCCACATCTTCTGGGTTACAGTGATCAGCTGGTCGAAATGACCATGATGCTGAGTCCACTGGGCAGCCAACTCCCATTGGAGGGGGCGCATGTGCAACTGGGCCCAACATACCACTGAGGTGCATGCCGCCATGTAACCCAGAAGGCACAGAAAGTCCCGGGCAGGGTGCAAATGCCCAACCAGAAATGATCGGGCAAAGGAGGAGAGAACCTCTGCCCTATCCGCCGGGAGCCGAGCTTTGGCTTGACAAGAGTCGAGCTCTGCCCAATGAAGCCCATCACCTGAGAAGGCATGAGTTCCAACTTGGCCTCGTTGATCAGGAGGCCTAATTGGGAACAGGTTCGGAGGGCCAGGTCCCTGGACCTCTCCACCTCCTGTTGGGTGGAACCTGCCAGGAGTAAATCGTCGAGGTAGGGGTAAATTCTGACCCCCTGATACTGAAGATGGGCCACCACCACTGCAATGCATTTGGTGAAGACCCATGGGGCCAATGACAGGCCGAATGGCATGGCTTGGAACTCTACAGGGTCCCTTTGACCCTGAAGCAGAGGAATCGCTCATGGGATGGACAGATTGGGATGTAAAAGAACATGTCCTGCAGATCCAGTGAACAGAACCACATGTTTTGCTCCAAGGATGGTATGATCTGGGACAGAGTGACCATCCAAAAGGTGTGTGACCTGAGATATTGATTCAGGTCGTGGAGATCTAGAATGGGGTGCCACCCCCCCATCCACTTGGGCACCAGGAAGTACCTGGAGACAAAGCCTGGGTCTGTTGGAGGCTCTGCCACAGGAGCTACTGCCTCCTTGATGAGGAGCTGAGCAATATCATTTCGAAGAGTCGACTGGGTGTGAGCGGATACCTGTTCCTTCCGAGGGGTGCGGGCTCGGCTTGTAGGGTACTGCTCGAATTCCACAGGCAGTCCCTGACTGACCACTTTGAGAACACACCTGTCTGAAGTGACAGCGGACCAGGCAGAAAGGAAGTGATGCAGCCAGCCCCCATGGGAGGACCCAGAGCTGGCATGAAGAGAGTAGGGGTGGTTGCCTCCACCCCGTCACTGGGCAGGCTTGGAGGAGGAGGAGGAGGAGGAGGCTCTAGAACCTGAGCCTCGGCCTCCTTTATGGGTCTGTTTGGGTCCAGGTTTGGGCTGAGGGTGCCAAGCTTGAGCCTGCTGCTGATGCTGATGCTGCTGTTCCCCTTGAAAGAAGAACTGCTGAGCCACAGGGGAAGAGTGCTGAAAAGGCTTCTTCTTCTTCTTTTGCTTCTGGTTCTTGCCCGAAGAACCCTTGGCAGAAGTTGCGTCCAAGGTGGCGTTGGACTGCTCAATGTGCTGGAGGTGACCGGCCACTCCTGGGCCGAACAAGTCATTCCCGAGGAAGGGCACATCAGCTAGTTTGTGCTGAGTGTCCACCAGAAAGGAGGAGAGCCTCAGCCAAGCCCTGCGATGAGAGGCAACTGCGGCAGTCACCGAGCGGGCACAAGAATCCCCAATGTCCAGGGCCGTCTGGAGCTGCTTGGCCCTGGTCTTGAACCTGATTGACCGTGGTCTGCCTGTCCACGGGAAGATGTGGGAGGACCTCATCTAATGACCTGAAAAGGGCACGAGAGAAGTGTGCCATGATGACGGCCGAACTTGCCTGATGAAGGCCCAAGGAGGAGGAGGCCGCATAGACCTTCCTAGCCAAATGGTCCAAGAGCTTGGACTCTTTATTGGGAGGTCGGTCCGTAATGGTAGAACTGCCAGTATGCCTGAACACAGAGGTGGTCACCAGGCTCTCGGCCGAAGGGTGCTTTGTGAAGCCCGCTAGGAACCCCATGGGCACCGCGTTCTTGTGGGCCATGTGGGCAGATGGAGCTGGACAAGAGGCAGGACGTTGGCAGAGTTCAAGGGCCAGATCATCAATGGCCTCGGCCACGGGGAAGACTTCCATCAGGGTATCCCCTCTCTTAAAGATGTCCATAAGAGGGTACTCCACCTTTTTCTGGATAGGCTCCAGGGGCATCCCTGTGGACTCAGAGATGAGGTGAAGGATCCCTTGGAAGGAGCAAGGACCTTCCTCCGTCCCTATGCCAATGGACGATTCATCATCCCCAGGTTGAGAATGAAGTTCGGCGACGTCCAAATCCGATGAATCCGGATACATCGGCCTGCCGCCCAAATCAACCTCGACTCGACGGGGGCGGTCCAGGGTGACTGTAACCGACAAACACCGTTCTGTCTTCTTTGGAAGGAGCCCCTCCCACAGGCTGCTTAGGCAGCTGTTCCACCACAATCGGTGGAGAGACCAGCTTAGGCTGAACAGGTGGTCTCACCGGCCCCGTGAACAGGGGAACAAAAGATTTCGGCTCTGAAGTGGTTGGCTTCGGCCTAGGAGGTGAAAGCCAAGTAATGGCTGGGGTAGGAGCTGGGGTAGGCTTGTGCCCAGACAAGATCAGCTGTTGCCACATGAGGTCCTCATAGTGCCGATGGAGTTCATGCCGGAGCCTCTTTTTTGAGCGCTTATGGCTCTTCCTCGGCCTTTCGGTCGAGGGGGTTCTAGATCTCGACCGAGATTGAGCGGGCCGACTCGGTCGCTCGGGGGACTCCGGTTGGACCAGAACCAGATCCTTGATGGGGACACAAGCGGGCTGGATCTCCTCATCGTGGAAAACAGGGACCGGAGTCCTCTCTAAGGAGTCACTGACCAGAGTCAGCGACAGCGGGTCAGTTGGGTCGAGAGAAACCTTTCGACCTCGTTGACCGCATCCTCAGCCGGCTGGCCCAATGGAAGGTCCGAGAAGCCAGTGGCCGAAGAAGCGATCTCGACCGAGGTCAAGACTGCATTCTCCTGGGACTGAGACCTCTCCCGGTCCCAAGAGCACCTTCGTCGAGATGAAGACTTGCTCGGTTCCTTCTTCCACTTACAGGATCAGGAGGAGTGCAAGCCCGCAGGTGCCTCTTCCCTGGTGGGAAGAGACTGGCACAACTCTCAGAAGGAACCTGAGAAGGTGGAGCCCAGGTTGAGTGGAATGAAGAAGCTCTGAGAGTCTGCAGCGCGGGCCTCTTCTTCCTTGAATGCCTGCATGCTTTCCAATTGCTCGGCGGATCCCGCAGCCGTGGAAACTGCCCACCTAGCCTCTTTGGACTTCACTGGAGGGTTCCTCTTCTCCGGTCTCCCCAGTTTCAAATGTGCAAGATGGTCGTCCAGGATGTTGGGATGGAAGGCCAAGCAAAAACTGCAGGATGAGGTGTCATGGCTGACACCGAGGTAGTAGAAGCACATGAGGTGGGGATCGGTATGCAACATTTTTTGGCCGCTGGGGCACCAGCGAAATATGGGGGAAGATTTTTCTTCCATAATTGAAGAAGAGAAAAAATGATCACTAACTCTAACAATGCAGAGTTTCAGTAAAACCGAAGGTTTGAAAGCCAGGGCCAATGAAATGCGTGAGCACGAGGGAGGCAACCTGAATCTTCCAGTGGAAAGGAAGATCTGGCGTCATGGAGTGGAGCCGAGGTATATACCACTCGGGTGGGTGGGAGGATCCAGCTTGAAGACTTCCGGCAAGATTTAAAGTGGAAGGGGACATGCCAATGAGTGTGGATGAACAACATATCCACGCTCCTGGAACTGCATTCTTCCTCCAACCAGCGGGTGGTGCTGGGTGAACGGTTGCCTTCACAACCAGTGCCAGTACCACTCCTTGGTCAGCTACCAAGGGCTGCAAGAATGCTGAGCAGCCTGCCCTGTCCTCCCTGGAAGCTGAGCAACTCACCTCCGCAACGTGCCTGGCCCCAGGTGGCTGCAGTCTGGAAGATCAAAGCTTGTGCACACATCACAGTCAGTCTCCCAGTCCCAGGTTACAGCAATCTGCATAGCAACCGCATTACTGAACCAGCCTGGGATGTGCCTAGTTCAAAGCAGATGCAGAACTAAAAACCACTCCCACTTAGTTTTCTTATAGACTTTTCTTTTATCTTCTGGAAAAAATAAAACAAAACTGAAGAATGCTTTAAAGGACACCCATATGCAACTACTGTTTTGAGAATGTAGTTCATGGCAAAAAAAAAAGGAAACCATCTTGTTAAATAGAAAGAAAATAGCAGGCTGTGTGACCTAGTGTTTAAATCACAGAACAGTGCATGAGGGTATCCAGGTTCAAATCCCACCAGAGCCAAAGAAGCATAGGGTGTGAGTGTGCAGGTCACCAGATATAATAATAATAATAATAATAATACTTTATTTATCATGTGCCTTTCATGTATCAAGGCGTAGTACAGTAAAACAATCAACACAATTAAAACAGAATCATCTCTGTAATTCAGTTGTTAAAACGTGGACTGAAGCAGGACCCCACTGAAAAAGAGATGTTGCATCCCAGTTGGGCTACCTAGGGCAAAAAGACTACAAAAGAAGTAAAAATATCGGGCATATGTCAGAAATGCAATTACAGTGGCACTAACAGTGTAGTTGCAGTTTGTCATTAGTATGTTATACATTTCTCAAACTAGCTTCCATAAAATGCAACCATGTACAGTATAATCACTTAGTAGATTAATACTTACAGGCTCTCCAGGTGGCCCAGGTTTGCCATCTTTCCCATCCTTTCCAGCAATTCCCTGCAAGAAAAGTATCACAAACATATAAGGTAAGGAGAATCCTTTTCTGGGGCACAGGGCTAAATTTCACACAACAGTCACTTAGTCACTGGGTGACCCTAAGCAAGTCATGTAACCTAATCCAAACGTTTGCCAACAAGGGCTCCTTGTCTGATCATATGGACCACTTCAAATACCTAGGTGTGCATTTGGATCAGCAGTTATCTTTAAAAAGAACATTGAGATCACGCCACTAAATCAATTCACCCAAAGCTTGTAATACTTTTTGTAAGGACAGAGCCGCACAGAGGTAGGTGGTGCTCAATGACAGTTATCAAGCTGACAGTCAAGATAGTCACTGCACTCACCAGGCACACAGTAATAAAGAGGCAGAGCATACAACAGTTTCCAAAGACACTTGTTTCATTTATGTAAGCTGCAAAAAACACCCATGTGGGTGTAGAAACAAACTGATACAAACAACTTCCTATGTTTCACCCAATCATGGGCTTTTACAAGGAAGAGGTAAAGAGATCACCCAAGGGGAGAGAGAGGGGGAGGGGGGTAGCTTGAGGAGGTGTGTGGTTGGGGGGAGGAGCAGCTGTGTGGGTGGCAACGGTCCCCGAGGTAGAGAGATCGCCCGAGGAGAGAGAGGGATGGGTGGGTAGCTTGAGGATGCTTGTGGTCGGGTGGAGGAGCAGCAGCTGTGTGATGTTGCAGCACTCTGTGTCTGTCTCTGGGGTCTTGGGGGGGGGGGTCTTGGACTGAGAATGCAAATCAAAGGACTGAAGCCCTCTCTGATTGGAGCGGCTTTGGTCCTTTGACGTGCATGAATGTTCAGCCCACCCAGCAGAAAATTGTGTCAGGACCACACTAAGTGGTCATTGGTACTGACTGCTGAGCCCATTGAAAGCCCCTGGTTTCGTGTACTGCAATGAGCTCGGCAGTGACACACACCCAAAATCCCATATTGCAACAATACATTAGTTTGCGCATGCATGCAACCAATGTAAAACAAAGACCATACTTTTTGGGTCCAAGCACAAGCTTGCAAAATGCACTCATGGCCAGACCAACTCCTTCTATATCCTGGCCCCAGATGGGTCCACCATTGAACATGTCTCCACCTTCAAGTACTTGTGAGTCACCCTGGACCCCTCCCTAACATTCCAAGATCATATTGTGCTAATGCTAAAGTGGGTTAACCAACAGCTGGGTGCCTGCTATTGCCTGCGACATCTCATAACCCTCGATGTGTGCTTTGATATTGGATGGGATACACGTCTACCACTACTGGATTACTGCTCCCCCATCATTTCTCAAACCTCACCTCTCCAACTCGCATGTCTAAATACTGCCTACAACAGCACTTATTGATTTGTACTGCTAGCCCTGCACAGTACCCATCACTGCTCACTATATGCTACACTTGGGTGGTTCTCCCCCAGGCCCGTTGGGACCTTCTTATGGGGACTCATCTATAAATGCCTTAATGACAGGGTCTATTCCCCCTTAACTAGATTTCTCATTATTAAATATGGCACAAGGGAACTGAGGTCCTCCTCACAATGACTGCTTAACTATCCCTGGACCTCTATGTACATGGGACAGAAAGCCTTCTCTATCGCTGCCCCATGGCTTTGAAATAGCCTTCCAACCTTGTTCCACTCATTAGGCTTCCCACTGGTTTTCAAAACCAATCTGAAAAATGCCCCGCTATTTGCCTCGGCCTGTAAGTGCACCTCCTGTTCTTAGCCTGGGCGGATATCTTCGTTGGCCCCTTACCCTACTTGACTGATGAGTGCCTTTTCTACTGCCACCCACCAAGTTTCAGTTCCTCAGCTGTTGACTGTGTTGCATCCCTGTCCTTGCCTACATACTATTGTTTGCTCTGACCAAGATGATTTCTACCTGCTTTTTCGCCCACTGCACATTATTTTACCTGTGTAATTGCTTATGGAACCTTGTAAACAATGCACCTATTATTGTTCTTCTGTTTTATACCTACGCATTGTATTGCTGAACTGTAGTGTATTATATTCTCTTGTACTGTATGTCTGTTTTGCTCAAAGTATTGCTGGATCTTCATGTATAGTATTTGTGAATTTCATTCTCAAGCACTCTATGTTTGTATTGCTCAAGTTATGTTGCTCCTCTAGTCGTACCCTATGTGCCATCTTTATGGCCTGGGTCGCATCTGAAAATGGTTCTTGGGACCAGAGTACCTAGTTGGTTACCAAATAAATAAATAAAGGTACAAAGCTGGTCGGTCCACCTGAGGTGGATATTTTGTATCAATGTTAATCAGTGGAATGTTCAGATGGTGGAGGCAAAACCAGTGGGGGAGCTTCAAGTATGCATGGGACAGACATAGGGGTGTATCAGAAAATAGGCAAGGAAGAGGGAGGTCGCTGGAGACCAGTTAGGACCTACACAGACAGATTAGGCAGGAAATATCTGGGCAGACTGGGTGGACCAAACTGTCTTTTTCTGTTGACAAATTCTATGTTTCTGTTTCCATGATTTCTATAAGCATTATAAGAGGAAATGGGTAGCTAACGCTCATTTAGCGATCGCTCAACAGTATTTGTTACCAGTCTTAGACTATGGGCCTGATTCTCAAAAGTCAGTGCAAGCTGCGCCAAAGGTGGATTCTGCTGATTGCTGGTGCGCCAGGGACCCTGCGCCTGATTCTTGATCAGGTGGGGTCCCGGCGACAAAGTTCTGCAGCTTGCAGCAACCATAGCAGTGCACCAAACAGAGGCCGCACCGGGACAGGTTGCCACAAGCTGTGGGAGTCTGCGCGGCAATGTCCCCTAGCATTCCCTGGTGGTCTAGGGGGCAGCCCCACCAAGCCTGGATCCCCATAATATTTACAGTATTATTCCTGGTAGTCTAGCATCCCCCCTAAGCCCTGATCCCCATAATGTTGACATTATTAACCCTGGTACTCTAACGGCACCCCCCCATACACACCTAATCTCCCGATATGATATTTAATAATATTTATAATATAGAATATGCCCTGTTGGTCTAGTGGATTGCCCCAGGCCCTATCACCTGTAATGTTGACATTATTTTCACTGGCAGTCTAGTGCCCCCCCAGCCCCAATCCCCTGTAATGCTGACATTATTATCCCTGGTGGTCTAGCGCCCCCCCCCGCATGCCCCGATCACCCATTATGATATTTAATAATATTTATAACATATTATATGCCCTGGTGGTCTAGCGGACTGCCCCAGCCCCAATCTGCCATTAAAAGATATTATGACATTCTTGGTGGTCTAGTGGACCTCCCACTCTGCAGTACCCTACCATCCCACCCTCCCCAACTGGTAACAGAGCCAGCGACTGGCACAGCCCACCGCTCACCACCACAGCCAGCTGATGACTGAGCGCTGAATGAGTGCATACTGTATATAATACCAACTCAATGACTGACAAGTGCAGTGCTGCTGCTGGGCAGGCGTCAGTCTAGGTGATGCCGGGGTGGGATCTGCAAGTGCCAGGTTAGGAGAGGCCGGTGCTGAGGTGGAGGGTCCCTGTGACAGGGCTGAATAGGGCCCTGTTCCAGTTATTTTGAAGAAAGAGTTTAAATGCAAAGATCTGTTCTATTCTCTCCTTTTCTGTCTCTTGTCTGTCTAGTTGCGCAACCAAATTTTCTTGTGAGACCCAGGATTTGATCACCCCGACGGTCTTGCAATTATCTGCCTCTCACTATCTCTCTCTATCCTCACTTGCTGTTCTGTCTTTTCTTCCTTCCTTGCATATCTGTTGGTATAAAAATATATGTAAATCATTATGTGGAAATGTAACTGATGATACTGGGATTCCTTTGTTTAGAAAGCTATACAGTTTTACTGTTGAAATGTATATAGTTATACTGTTGAAATGATTGCAAAAAGCTGTTTGGAACTCAGGGGGTTAACCTGTTTGCAAATTCTCTGAGAAGCTGTAAGCAACAGGTCAGTTCTGGGTCACAATGTTCTTTTTGCTGCACCTGTTGAAACTTACAAGAACACAGTGTGAGAAGCATGCTGTTTTTCTTAACGAGCTCCTGCACAAACTTATAAAAAGGAGCTGTGATGTTTTGCAAAAGAGAAACACAGAGACTGAGATTGGAAATTGAGAAGAAACCCAGATGGACCTTCTCTGTTTACTGCCTTTGTAAAAAGTTATACTGAACAGTTTCATATTTTTTTTATTTTACTGTTATTAATAAATCACTTGTTGCAAATTTTACATCTGCTCCTGGTTTTCCTATGCTTCCTCGAAAACAGATGGTGTCAGCCTAAGTGGGATTTATGCCGTGCATACTCTAAGCCAGATGTTTTGTGCATGGGTACTAGACCTGGTACAAGGGAGGCATAAAAACAGGTTACTCACCTGCAACAGTAGTTCTAGGAGTGGTATATGTTGTTCATCCACGCTTCTTGGCATGTCGCTTTCCCTTTAAGGAACGCCGGAAGGTGTTGGAGCTGGCTCCTCCCACCCACCCGGGTGCTATATCCCTTGGCTCCACCCATGGTGCCAGATCTTAGCCTGCTGGAAGCCAGGTGTTGTGGGTCCACAGCCGGGGAGGTCGGGTGGGTCCGTGTGGATGAACAACATATACCACTCCTAGAACTACTGTTACAGGTGAGTAACCTGTTTTTCTAGGATCGTGGATATGTTGTTCATCCACACTTCTTGGCAGACTCATAGCAGTTCTCCAGGAGGAGGGAGGCAAGGTGCACACCCCCACTGATACTTACTTGGGGAAAAGGATTGGAGAACTGAGACCCCAAAACCAGCATCCCTGTGTAACTCAAGGTCAATGTGGTAATGGGTAATGAAGGTGTTTGCTGACTTCCAGGTAGCAGCCTGACAGATATCCTGGATAGGGATGTGCCTGGAAGCAGCCACCGATGCAGCGGTATGCGAGGTAGAATGAACTCTTATCCCTCTGGGATGCCCCATGCCCGCCAACTCATAGCACAGACTCATGCAAGATGTAATCCACCTTGCAATAGTCTGTTTTGCTGCAGGTCTGCCAGAAGCAGCTTCAGTGTAGGTGACAAACAGCTGGCGAACCTCTCCCCGAACTTCCGCTGTCCTCTTTTTATAATAAGAGAGAGCTCATCTCAGGTCCAAGGTATGGAGCCTGTATTTGGCCTCTGAGGTGTAATTAGGGTAGTATACTGGCAGAGTTAACACCTGGTTAAGGTGAAACTCTGACACCACCTTTGGAAGGAATTTCTGGTGTGGCGCAGGACAACCTTGTCCCTGTGGAAGACCAGACAAGGGGAGTCCACCGAGAGCGCCTGGAGCTCCCCTGTCCTTCTGGCAGATGTGACAGCTACCAGGAAGGCTGTCTTCCATGACAAGTGTGACAACGCACACTTGTACATCGGTTCGAACGGCTTGCCCATGAGCTTTGCCAGTACAAGCAGTAGATCCCACGGAGGTGGAGGTTCACACACTGGAGGGGATATGTGATCCAGGCCTTTGAAAAAGTGCCTGACCACTGTCTCCCATGCCAATGTTGGCTGACTGGCCCACGCCCAGTAAGCAGAGATGGCTGCCAGGTGCCCCCTAAGGGTCAATGACCAAAGACCCTCTTTGGACAAAGACCAAAGGTAGTCGAGAATGTTAGCCACTAGATAGGACAGAGGGTCCAGGCCCTTGCCCTGACACCAAATGGAAAACCTTTTCCATTTGAAGGCATAACATTTCCTGGTCGATTGCCTTCTGGATGCCTCCACCAAGGTGAGGACATCCTTGGAAAGTCCCAAAGCCTGGAACTCTAGCCGCTCAGGTACCAGGCTGTGAGGTGCAGGGATTGAAGGTCCAGATGGTATACCTTCCCCTGATTGAGATACAACAGGTACAGGCGTGCTGGAAGCCACTCCGGGGGCCTGCAGCTGAGGTTGAGGAGATCTGGATACCAGAACTGGTGTGGCCAGTCTGGGGCTACCAGAATCACCTTTGCCTTGTTCTTCCTCACTTTGAGGAGCACCTTGTGGATCAATGGAAATGGAGGGAAGGAGTAGAAGAGACCTGGGGTCCACGGCCTCGAGAAGGCATCCCCCTGCAGCGAGCCCTGCTAAGGGGGGCCGGCATGAAACAGCCTCAGCTTGGTGTTGTCCCTGGAGGCAAACAGGTCCACCATCGGTTTGCCCAGTGGGAGAACAGACTGTAAGCTACCTCTGGATGGAGAGACCACTCATGGGATGTCTCATCTAAGTGGCTGAGAGCATCTGCCAGATGGTTTGAGGCTCCTGCCACATGAATGGCTAGGAGATCTGCCTCCAGACAGCTGACGAGTGTCCAGATGTGGAGCGCCTCCCTGCAAAGCAGACAGGAATGCATGCCGCCCTGTTTGTTGAGGTAGTACATGGTTGTGGTATTGTCCGGCTCTCTCAGTTCTCCAGGAGGAGGGAGGCAAGGCGCACACCCCCACTGATACTTACTTGGGGAAAAGAGATTGGAGAACTGAGGCCCCAAAACCAGCATCCCGGCATAACTCAAGGTCAATGTGGTAATGGGTAATGAAGGTGTTTCAAGAAAATACAAAATCACACATGCCCCCCACAATGCAAAGCATCATGGGCTGCATATGCAAATCACCACAGAATGTTACGCTGGTCCAACTTTAAGCAGAATTGCATGGTGCTGAAAGGCCTCTCACACAGTTTGCAAATGCCCTTTGGGGTAACCCTTGCCTCAGTGTTTATGCACAGAGGTTCTTTGTCTTTTAAATAGTTTTTTTATTTTAATGGGTTCACCACAATATATCCCAGGCACACTGCCTTAGGGGTAGCTGGTCCATTTCACTGGGGTGTCAAACAGACGAGGCATACTGATGAGTCCTGGTAGGACGAAACACGTGTCTATGTCTTCTGTTAGCATCCTTTGCAAACTGTGTGAGATGCCTTTCAGCACCATGCAATTCTGCTTAAAGTTGGACCAGCATAACATTCTGTGGTGATTTGCATATGCAGCCCATGATGCTTTGCATTGTGGGGGCATATGTGATTTTGTATTTTCATGAAGGTGTTTGCTGACTTCCAGGTAGCAGCCTGACAGATTTCCTGGATAGGGATATCCCTGGAAGCAGCCACCGATGCAGTGGTATGGGAGGTAGAATGAGCTCTTACCCCTCTGGGATGCCCCATGCCCGCCAACTCATAGCACAGATGTATGCAAGATGTAATACACCTTGCAATAGTCTGTTTTGTTGCAGGTCTGCCAGAAGCAGCTTCAGCGTAGGTGACTAACAGCTGGTGAACCTCTCCCCGAACTTCCGCCATCCTCTTTTCATAATAAGAGAGAGCTTGTCTCAGGTCCAAGGTATGGAGCATGTATTCAGCCTCTGAGGTGTAATTAGGGTAGTATACTGGCAGAGTTAACATCTGGTTAAGGTGAAACTCTGACACCACCTTCTGAAGGAATATCTGGTGGGGGCGTAGGCAACCTTGTCCCTGTGGAAGACCAGACAAGGGGAGTCCACTGAGAGCGCCTGGATCTCCCCTGTCCTTCTGACAGATGTGACAGCCACCAGGAAGGCCATCTTCCATGACTAGTGTGACAACGCACACTTGTGCATCGGTTCGAATGGCTTGCCCATGAGCTTTGCCAGTACCAGCAGTAGATCCCACGGAGGTAAAGGTTCACACACTGGAGGGGATATGTGATCCAGGCCTTTGAAAAAGTGCCTGACCACTGTCTCCTGTGCCAATGTTGGCTGACTGGCCTGTGCCCAGTAAGTAGAGATGGCTGCCAGGTGCACCCTAAGGGTCAATGACCAAAGACCCCCTTTGGACAAAGACCAAAGGTAGTCGAGAATGTTAGCCACTGGATAGGACAGAGAATCCAGGCCCTTGCCCTGACACCAAATGGAAAACCTTTTCCATTTGAAGGCATAACATTTCCTGGTCGATTGCCTTCTGGATGCCTCCACCAAGGTGAGGACATCCTCGGAAAGTCCCAAAGCCTGGCACTCTAGCCGCTCAGGTACCAGGCTGTGAGGTGCAGGGATTAAAGGTCCGGATGGTATACCTTCCCCTGATTGAGAGACAACAGGTCTGGGAGTGCTGGAAGCCACTCCGGGGGCCTGCAGCTGAGGCTGAGGAGATCTGGATACCAGAACTGGTGTGGCCAGTGTGGGGCTACCAGAAACACCTTTGCCTTGTTCCTCCTCACCTTGAGGAGCACCTTGTGGCTCCGCCAGATGGTTTGAATGGCTAGGAGATCTGCCTCCATATAGCTGATGAGGGTCCAGATTCGGAGTGCCTACCTTCAAAGCAGACGAGAATGCATGCCGCCCTGTTTGTTGAGGTAGTACATGGTCATGGTATTGTTCATCTGGACTTGAACCACTTGACCATGGAGCCAAGGAGAGAAAACTGATAGTGCCAGTCTGGCTGCTCTGAGCTCCAACAGGTTGATGTGGTATCAGGACTCCTCGGGGATCTAGAACCTGTGGGCCTTTTTGTCTCCCATGTGGGCTCCCCAGCCCATGAGAGAGGCATCAGTTGTGAGGACGGCTGTCGGCTCGGGGCGTACAAACGGGATCCCTTCCTGCAGCTGGTCTGGAGTGGTCCACCATTGGAGAGCATCCCACGTCTTCTGGGTTACAGTGATCAGCTGGTCAAAAGGACCATGGCGTTGAGTCTACTGGGTGGCCAGCTCCTATTGAAAGGGGGCGCATGTACCACTGGGCCCAACGGACATTGGAGGTGCACACCGCCATGTAACCCAGAATGTGCAGAAAGTCCCAGGCAGGGCACAATTGCCCAACCAGAAATGATTGTGTAAAGAAGGAGAGAACCTCCGCCCTGTCCACCAGGAGCCGAGCTCTGTCTTGACGACAGTCGAGCTCTGCCCCAATGAAGCACATCACATGGGAAGGCACAAGTTTTAACTTGGCCCTGTAGATCAGGAGGCCGAGTTGGAAACAGGTCTGGAGGGCCAAGTCCCTGGACCTCTCCACCTCCTGCTGGGTGGGACCTGCTAAGAGCCAATCATCAAGGTAGGGGTAAATTCTGACACCCCCCCGATGCCTAAGATGGGCTGTCACCACTGTGATTCTTTGGTGAAGACCCATGGGGTCGATGAGAGGCCAAACGGCATTGCTCGGAAGTCGTATAAGGTCCCTTTGGCTCTGACGAGAAGGAACCACCAATGAGATGGACGGATTGGGATGTGAAAGAATGCGTCCTGCAGATCCAGTGAACAGAACCACATGTTTTGCTCCAAGGATGGTATGATCTGGGACAGAGTGACCATCCGAAAGGTGCATGACCTGAGATACTGATTCAGGTCGTGCAGATCAAGAATGGGGCGCCAGCCCCCCCATCCACTTGGGTACCAGAAAGTACCTGGAGACAAAGCTTAGGTCTGCTGGAGAATCCACCACCAAACCTACTGCCTCCTTGAGGAGGAGCTGAGCACTGTCATCTTGGAGAGCCTACTGAGTAAGGGTGGATACTCTTTCCTCCTGTGGGGCACGGGCTCGACTTGGAGGGTAGTGCTCGAATTCCAGAGGCAGACCCTGACTGACCACCTCCAAGACACATCTGTCCGTGGTGATAACGGACCAGGTGGAAAGGAAGTGGCGGAGCTGGCACCCCCCATGGGAAGACCCAGAGCTGGTGTGATGGGAGAGGGGGTGGCAGCCCCCACCACATCACTAAGCAGGCTTGGAGGATGAGGATCCAGGGCCTGAACCTCAGCCTCCTTTACAGACCTGGGAGGGCCCAGGCTTGAGCTGTGGGTGCCAAGCTTGAGCCTGCATCTGCCCTCCTTGAAAGGATGGTTGCTGGGCCACAGGGGAAGAATTCCAAAATAGCTTCTTCTTCTTCTGCTGCTTCTTACTCAAAGAACCTTTAGCAGAAGTGGCGTCCAAGGTGGCATTGGACTGCTCAATATGCTGAAGGTGACCAGCCACACCTGGGCTGAAAAGATCGGTGCCCAGGAAAGGCACATCAGCTAGTTTGTGCTGAGTATCTGCTGGGAAAGAGAAGAGTCTTAGCCAAACCCTGCGGCAAGAGGCAACTGTGGCTGCCAATGAGCGGGCACAAGAATCCCCAATGTCCAGGGCCGTCTGAAGCTGCTGTTTACAAACAGTCTGGCCCTGGTACAGGACTTGCTTGACTGTGGTCTGCATGTTCATGGGGAGATGTGGGAGGACTTCATCCAAAGACCCCAAGAGGGCATGGGAGAAGTGTGCCATGATGATGTCTGAATTTGCCTGATGGAGGCCTAAAGATGAGGCCGCATAGACCTTCCGAGCTGAATGATCCAAGTTTTAGGATTCCTTCTCGGAAGGTTGATCAGTGTCGGCAGAACTGCCAGTACACCTGAACACAGAGGCGGTCACTAGGCTGTCAGCCGAAGGATGCTCTGTGAACCCCGCAAGGTACCCCATGGGTACTGCATACTCATGGGACATACGGGCAGATGAAGCTGGACAAGAGTCAGGGAGCTGCCAAAGTTCTAAGGCCGGGCCAACTATGGCCTCGGCGACAGGAAAGGCCTCTGTCGGGGTATCCCCTCTCTCTTGAGGATGTCAGTGAGAGGGTACTCCACCTTTTTCTGGATGGGGTCCAGAGGCATCCCTGTAGACTCAGAGATGAGACAAAGAATGCCCTGGAAAGACAAAGGACCTTCCTCCGTCTCAATCCCACCGGCCGATTCATCATCTCCTGGGTGAGAATGTAGGCCGGTCTCATCTGAATCCGAGGAATCCAGATAAAAACGGTGGTCCACCCAGGTCACCTTTGACCCACTGAGGGCAGTCCGGGGTAACGGTGACCGAAAGACGCCGGGGAAGCCCGGTGTCTGGTCTAGCTTCATTAGAAGGAGCCTCTCCCATAGGCTGCTTGGGCGGTGGTTCCACCACTATCATTGGAGAGACTGGTTTAGGCCGAACTGGAGGTTTCGCCAGCATCGAGGGCAGGGGAACTGACTAAAAAGGCTCCGAAGAAGTCGGCTTCGGTCTGGGAGGCGAAAGGCAAGTAATGGCCAGGGTAGAAGCCGGAGTCGGCTTGTGCCCAGTCAAAATCAGCTGTTGCCACATGAGGTCCTTGTAGCACTGACAGAGTTTCCACCGGAGCCTCTCCTAATCCGAGGAGGATGAAGACAACCGATGGCGTCGCCTCTTCTTAGAGCGCTTATGGCTCTTCCTCGGCCTGTCGGTCAAAGGGGTCCTGGACCTCGATTGAGATTGGATAGACCAATTCAGTCGCTCGAGAGACACCAGCGGGACTGGTGATTTCCCAGGGTTGAGGACCACTTCCTCAACAGGTTTCCCAGCGGGCTGGGTCTCCTCATCAGGAAAAGAAAGGACCGGCATCCAATTGAGAGAACTGTCGCCCGGAGTCAGCGACAATGGGTCGATCGGATCGATGATTATTTCAACCTCATCGATCAACACTTCAGTTGACTGGCTGGATGGCAAAACTGAGATGCCATTTCAACCGAATTTGAGACTGCCGGTTCCTGGGACCGAGATCTCTCCCAATCCCAAGAATGTCTTCGCCGAGACTAAGACGATCCCGGCTCCTTTTCCTGCTTATGGGTCCGAGAGGAGTGACTGCCTGCAGGACTGTCTCCCTTAGTCGGGAGAGAGAGGCACAACTCTTGGAAAGAACCCGAGAAAGTGGAGCCTAGGTTGAGCGGAATGAAGGAGTTCTGAGAGGAAGATTCACTGGCATGAGCCGCTTCCTCCTGGAAGGCTTGCATGCATTCCAGTTGCTCGGTAGATCACGCGGCCATGGAAACTGCCCACCGAGCCTCCTTTGATTTCACCAGAAGGTTCCATTTTTCCGGCCTCACCAACTTCAGGAGTGCAAGATGGTCATCGAGGACATTAGAGTGAAATGCAAGACAAAAATCGCAGTTTCAGGTGTCATGGTCGACACCCAACAATAGACGCATGCGGTGTTGGGATCGATTGACGACATCTTCTAGCTGCTGCGAACACGGCAAAACTGGGAAGACTTATGTCTTCCATAATCGAAAATAAAGAGTCGTGATCGCTAATGCGAACTAGACAGATTTTCGGAATAACCGAAGGTATAGAAGCCAGGGTCTACAAAATGCGGTAGCATGAGTGAGGCAACCTGAATCTTCCAGCGGTAAGGAAGATCTGGTGTCATGGGGCGGAGCTGAAGGATATACCACCTTGGTGGTTGGGAGGAGCTAGCATGAAGACCTTCCGGCAATCCTTAAAGGGAAAGGGACATGCCAAGAAGTGTGGATGAACAACATATCCACAATCCTAGAAAAGAAAGGTATGGATTCTGCAGCATCAAGCCCAGGAGTGGTTATCAGGAGAATGGCAGCCAAACTAGCAGAGTCAGCAGTCCAAGCTGAGATTGTACAGCAAGCACCAGTTATAGAAAAAGAAGAGGCAGTGACAGAACCTGAAAGCCTAACTGCCTTTTTCAAATGGTGGGCTATACAACAAACGGAGATGGAGAAATGGAGAAGAGAGGAGATGCAGCAGAGAGAAAAAGAGATTCAACATTTAGAGGTGCAGGGAAAAGAAGAGATGCAGCGACAGGAGCAGCAGAGGAGAGAAGAGATGCAGCAACAGGAGCAGCAGTGGCTGGATGCATTGCAGGCTATCAAAGGCAGAGGATCTGGCACAGATCCAGACAAGCAACAGGATACAGGCAACTTGAAACACATTAAACTTACAAAGCTGTGTCCCTCGGATGATATCGAAGCATACTTGACAACTTTTGAAAGGGTTGCCACAGCCTGCCAGTGACCAAAGCAGCAATGGGCAATCTGACTGGTACCTTACTTGACAGGGAAAGCCCAAGTTGCCTACAGCAATATGGACACTGCACTATCAGAAAACTATGACCTGGTAAAAAGCGAAATCTTGAAAAGGTATAACACCTCAGGAGAGACCTACAGGCAGAGATTTCGATCTCTGAAGTACAACTCAGTCGACAATCCTCGAGAAGCCTTTACCCCACTCAGAGAACTCCTGATAAAATGGCTCCAAGCAGAGAGCAAAACAGTCCCAAAGTTCATCGACACATTTGCAATGGAGCAATTCATCAACGTCCTGCCTACAGATGTGCAGCTTTGGGTAAAGGAACACCGACCTGAAAGTGGGGAAAAGGCTGTTTCTTTGGCTGAGGACTACCAAATGGCCAGACAAATGCCACAGCAGCGAGGTAACAGCCAAGCACCGGTAAGACACTCTTTTTCACATTTAAACTCCAACTAAGAACTCTTGGCAACAAATCTGTGCCCCAAGACATTATTTGCTGTAATTGTAATAAGCCAGGTCATATTGCAAGAAATTGCTGTAAGAAGAGTGACACTGGAGCAGATTTGTCTTTAGCAAATTGGGACAAGTACTTAACAGATGTGAAGGTGGGAGATAAGACTGTGAAGGGGCTTATAGATTCGGGACGTAGACAGAACCTAGTGCAAATTGAAGTGTTGGGGAAAACAATGTCCAAAAGGACCAGGTACTGGTGTCATCTGCATCCACGGGGTCATTCGATATATCCCATCAGCCAAGTGACTCTATTAATGGGGTGTCACACCAAATGAAAGTGTGGGTAGTACCTAAGTTACCTGTACCTGTGATTATTGGAAATGACGTTCCAGGATTTACTGAGTTCATCAAAGAGGGAGTAAATCCTGATGTTTCAGCAGTGGTGACAAGAGTTCAGGCAAAGAAAATCTCAGATGGTGGGGACTCTTCCTTTCACTGATTTTGATTTGGAATTGTTTGAGCACAACTCAAAGATCCGGAAATCCAGGAAAGAAAGACGACACCTGAAGAAACAGTAGCAAGAAAAGACTGATGGACATAAGGGGTTAACATATGAAAATGTTCAAACTAAATTGATCACTGATTGTGATTTTCTTTCAGAACTGGCTAACAATGTTTCTCTCTAGGGTTATTTTAAGCAGCTGGGAGTGAATCCAAAACAGGGTGAACCTATGTTTAAAAAATGTTATGGGCTACTGTACAGAGTTTGGGTTAAAACTCAGACACAGGACCAGATAGAACAATTGGTTATACCACAAAAATATAGATCTGAGTTGTTACAGATAGCACGATATTCCTATGGCTGGTCACTCGGGGAAGGATCGCACCCTTGCCAGATTGCTGTACAGATTTTATTGGCCTGGAATTCATGAAGATGTTGCTATCTACTGCAGTTCTTGTGCTGAGTATCAGAAGGTAGCCAAAGTGACTAACAAACTCTGGTCAACCGATATGGCTGTGAAGAGCTTTTGGGATGCTTTTACCCATTATTTCTAATGAATCTGCACAATGCAGATCTGCTGAGAGGCAGTTTCAATGTGGTCTTCCTTTTACACATTTTTACAGTGTGTTTTAATACAATATGCCTGCTGATTGCTATTTATTTAGCTTGGATAGTTCACAGAAGAAATGGCATCTTATTTTGGGTGGCGGAACACTGGCAGTAGGATGCTGGAATGTGTCATACGTAGGCACGAGCTGTGTGTGGGCGATAACGCCCAGTGGTCATACATCTCAGGCGCTTGCATGCGGATCCATCTTCCCGGTGTCATTGTACTGCTCAGTGCACATGATAGAAATGCTGTACCCACTCACACAGGTTCCAGAACAGGCATGTTACAGCCGACCTCCCATTTGTTTGTAGAATCGGGGAACCATGGATGCACTGTCCATAGCCTGGAGCATACAGTAGAAGCCACAGAGATTGGCAGCTATTTCCAGATATTTCATGAACTTCCTGAAGAGTTTCTCTCTGCTGCCCCAACTTGGAAATGCAGAAAGCAGGAGATATTTCTGGAGATATCACAGAAATTTGGGGAAATAGTGGCAGTGTCTGTGGCTGCTACTGTACACTGCAAATGGCAATTCAGGAAACCGCACCCCATGGCACCCAGGATATCTCAGCAGTCCGGAGGGTGGCATGTTACACAGGGGAATGGGGGAGAGTGTGGGCCTGCAGCAGTGTATGATAGCAGGAAGATACAGCATCAACAAGGCATGCATTGGAGGTATGTCAATTCCCTCTTACAGTTTGCCAGGAACATACACACAGCTGCATATACTGGTGGGTCCACAGCTTGCATAGTGCCCCAATGCACAGTACAGCCACTTGGGTCATTCTGGAGTGTAGGTCCTCAGCCCAGGTCCAATGCAGTCAGTGGCTGGCCATGGCAGTGTGTGGAGGGCTGTGCCAGTCTCTGCAACAGGTTGGGCATGGGGGAGCAGGGGTGTCTGCATACCGGGGCAGTGGGTGGGGATCCTCTATACTATGGATATGGACCGTGGTTTCCTCTGGTGCGACTTGAGCCGGGGGGGGCCTACACTACGGAGCTCTTCGGGGATGGAGTTGGAGCAATCAGGGATGGGAGGGGGTACCTCTAGTCCACCAGGGCTGCCACGCTGCTGTGCACCTGGGTGCACTTCTGCAGCCCACCTGTGGGTGGCTGGCCTGGTTAGGCCAGCTATTTCATGGCCTAACTGTGAGCCGCGCTGCTCTGGACTGTGAGGGGTGCATTGCCATTGAATATGCTGCAGCACGGTATATGCATGGGAACACCCCCTCAACTTGCACAGCAAACCATTTGTGTGTGCCCTGGCCCATTCCTTTGTGGTCAACGCATCTCACACATATGAATATCCCACACCAGAAACAATCTATTACGTCTTATATGTGTGCCCTGAGAAAGAAGCTTGCAAAATATGTTAAAATCATCCATAGTAATCAGGAAAAGGTCCCAAATCAGCAGAAGATGTATTATGACCATGGGGTAAAAGAAAAAGGTTTTCAGCCAGGTAAAAAGGTCTTACTACTGTTACCCACTACAGAAAATAAACTGATAATGAAGTGGCAAGGGCCTTATAAGGTTCTTAGACAAACTGATATAATTAACTATGAGATTGAGACCCCTGACAGGAAAAATCCTACTAAGATATACCATGCTAACCTCCTCAAGAAAAGGGTTGAAAAAATTCCAAAGCTACCTTGCTAGTTTTACCAGAAACTGATAAGGAAGATATTGATGTAGCTTATGATAAACTGGAACAAACTGTAAAAGCTGATGCTGTCATGGTGACAGTTTCCTTAACCTCCGAACAAACTGCAAAAATCTGTAACTTGCTAAAGGCATTTAACAGTACCTTTACCACAATACCAGACCGAGCAAAAGGGGTCGAGCATGTAACAGTGTCAAAGAATGCTCAACCTATTAGACAAAAAACATACAGATTACCAGAGCGGTTAAGAGCTGATGTGGTTGAGGAAATACAAAAAATGAAAGACTTGGGTATCATAGAAGAGTCGAGAAGTGATTGGTCATCACTGATGGTGACTGTAAATAAAAAAGAAGGAGATGTAAGAATCTGCCTTGATTTAAGGAAACTTAATCAAGTGTCAGAATTTGACAGTTATCCTATGCCCAGAATAGTTGATCTGGTGGACAGACTGGAGAGTGCCAAGAAAATCAGTACCCCTGCTCTCACCAAGGGTTTCTGGAAAACCCCCCTAGCTAAAGAATCCAGAGACAAAACTGCATTTGCCACTCCTATAGGATTCTATCAGTTCACCCCCATGCCGTTTGGTTTACAAGGCGCACCTGCTACATTCCAGCTGTACATGGATGTAATTTTATCCCCTCATACTGGTTATTGTGCTGCATACCTGGATGATGTTGTGGTGTATAGTCCAGACTGGAAAATTCATCTGGAACACCTATGAGCAGTTATCCAATCAATCAAAAAGGCAGGTCTGACAATTTATAATACCAAGTGTGCATTGGGCATTCAGAAAACCAGATATTTGGGTTATGTTTTGGGAAATGGAGAAGTCAAACCAGAGGTTTCCAAGATCGAAAATGTAGCTAACAGCCCTGTCCCCAAAACCAGGAAATATGTCAGGTCATTTTTAGGGCTGGCTGGTTATTATCGGATTTGTTCCCAACTTTGCAGAGTTAGCTACTCCCCTCACTGAACTCATGAAAAAACAGTACCAGATTACTGTGAAATGGACCCCAGAGTGTGACAAAGCTTTTCGAGTTATTAAGGCTGCATTATGTTCAGCCCCTGTTTTAAGAAGCCCAGACTTTGAGAAAATAATTTTTGTTACAGACTGAATCATCAGAGGTAGGCCTAGGTGCAGTCTTGAGTCAGCTTCTAGATGGGAAAGAACATCCTATTCTATACATAAGTAGGAAATTGTGTGACAGAGAAAAAAGATACTCCACCATTGAAAAGGAATGTCTTGCAGCAAAGTGGGCAATGGAGTCCCGTAAGTTTTACCTACTAGGAGCTGACTTTGTACTTGTAACAGATCACAATCCTCTCTGTTGGCTTAACCAAATGAAGGATAAAAATTGTAGAAATACACGATGGTACCTGGCACTACAGCCCTTTAAATTTAAAGTGATGCACAAATCTGGGAAAGAGAATGTCAATGCTGATTTTCTGTCTAGGTACGGATCACGAATTGAGAATGCCGAAGGTTGAAAAAAAATGTGCGAGTTGAAATGTCTCTGTTTGATATGCTGCAAATGCACTGAACTATAAAGATTATAAGCTATTGTCATGTTAAAGAAGAATTTATAGAAAGTTTTGGAAACCTGTTTTTGTAAAACAGGTTCCCTCTTAAGGAGGTGGGTATGTGACAGGGTTGAATAGGGCCCTGTCCCACCTGTTTTGCAGAAAGAGTTTAAATGCAAGGATTTGTTCTATTCTCTCCTTTTCTGTCTCTTGTCTGTCTGGTTGTGCAACCAAATTTTCTCATGAGACCTAGGACTTCATCACCCCAACAGTCTTGTAATTCTCTGCCTCTCGCTATCTCTCTACCCTCACATGCTGTTCTGTCTTTTCTTCCCTCCTTGCATATCTGTTGGTATAAAAATATATGTAAATCATTATGTGGAAATGTAACTGATGATACTGGGATCCCTTTGTTTAGAAATGTATATAGTTTTACTGTTGAAGTAAGCATTAAACCTCAACAGACCATGTTTCTACTATGGAATTAATCCATGGCTGGGGTGCCTCCAACCACCCAACCATGGATTAATTCCACAATAGAACCATGCTTAATCTGGTTCAATTTCAGTTGCTTACCATCTGTATCCCCCACCCCAGTCGCCCTGAAAAAGACACTTCTTGTCCCAGTGGGCTTACCGGGTCAACAAATTCAATAAATAAATAAACATGGTCTGGAGTGGTTTAATGCTCTTGTAACATGGCAAGAGTATTAGAAACACAGACTTTGATGGCAGATAAGGACTGCTTGGCCCACCTAGTCTGCCCATTTTCCTACCTACTGGATAAGCTGCAGATCCTAGTTAACTAACAGCCTAGTTCTTCCTACCCTCCACAAGAATTTCCTTATGTCTGTCCCATGCATTCTTGAATTCTCCCACAGTTTTAGACTCCACAACCTCCTCAGGAAGGTGGTTCCATGCATCCACCACCCTCTCTGTGAAAAAATACTTCTTCATGTTGCTTCTGAGCCCTCCCCCCTCTATCTTCAAATTGTGTCCCCTTGTTCTTGCACATCTCTTTTTTCTGAAAGATGCTACCCTCTTGGACTTTGTTGATTCCAATGAGGTACTTAAAAGTTTCAATCATGTCCCCCCTCTCCCTCCTTTCCTATTATTATTAGGAATATTGTTAAACGCACACAGTAATTCCACAGTAGAACCAAGCAATAATGTTCTGACAGATGGAGCTTGATATGCTGTTTGATTTATTGAATGATGTTGCACCAATGTAGTGCTACTTACATACATTGCATGGGTGTTCCCCTCAAAATAAGAGAATTTGCTGTCAGGATTAATTTTGGATGGCTAGAAATATATGTTAACTTGGCAAAAATCTACTCGTACAAACGTAGCATAAAATAAACATTTTACTCCTATCATGCCTTTCTCGTTCCTCTAACTTGCATCAGTGCATTCTGGGATTGCACTGATGATGGTACGTCATTACTATGCACCGTTTCTCAAGGCTATTTCTTTTTACATGGGGTAGAGAGACTTGAAGTTGACAAGTGTGCAGTTATATTATGGTACTTATTCTACTCTACATTAACTTTCTTACATGCTAAACATTTGCAGCATTAAAACATTGCTGCTGAAATTTAAGCATTGCTGAGTAAAATCTTTTTTGGGGGGGATTACTGCAACAGTCGTGCCTACTGACATGCTCCACATATTAAGGTAATTACTCTACACTGCATTAACTTTCTTAAATGATGAACATTTGCAGCATTGGAACATTGCTGCTGAAATTTAAACATTGCTCAGAGAAATTTTTTTTCTTTTATTACTGCGACTGTCATGCCTACTGACATGCTCCACTAGGTGGTCCAGTGAAATAATAAAAATGTACTGGGCCATTTATTATCAGGTTTGGCATATTAAATGGAGAGAAACCTTGCAGATCTGAGAAATAATGCTGTGGGACTGTGCTTGGTGTTGATTCGTCTGGCGATTCTGTGGCACTAGTTGAACTGCTTTCCAGCTGCTCGGGAGGTGTGCGGTTGTTCGTGAGGGTCATTATTTCTTCTGCTTTGTTTACTGGTGTTGCAGTACTTACATCAGGTGTGCTTGTGGATATGGAGGCACTTATTGAATTTTTTTGGCTCCTTTTATCTTTGTTAGACACAGAAGAGGAGGTATTGCTATTGGCTGGTACTGGATCACTGACAGGTGCTTTGGATAGGATGTTTGACCATTTCCTGCGGTCCAGACTTGTGGGAGACCAATAATTCTTCAAACTGGTCTCACAGCAATGGCCAGTTATGCTCATTATTTCCCTTGATACTAGCCCAGCCTCCGATAATAAATGTACCGCTGCATTCCGAATAGAATTGTTAATGTAGCGGTGACTGAAGTCAGCATCGACGGAAATTTGGGCCATCATCTCACCCAAGTAACTAACTCCCATGGGCTGTTTGCCATACCATACTTTCTCTTCATTGAGGGCTTTCTGAGATTTTTTGGGGCATGTAAATAAAAAGAAGGAGCATTCTCAGGACAGTGATACAAATACTCTTTATTAAGGGCTACAGGGCTGTTGGCATCATCAGGCTACGCAAAAATCACACCACAATACACTTCACGATTTGTCTTATGTCATTGTGGTTTTTTATGGTATCATTGAAAGAAACTGTAAGATGTTCTCTGCCACTGTCATCTTTTCCCACTGTGAAAGACTTTTGGGTTAATGTATTTAGTCCCTTTCGACCACGTCTGGCGAAGCCCAGTTACCAGCTTGAACCAGAGTCTGTGAACTAGCCCGTAGGCAGACTCTGGACTCAATTTCTGACATATCCGAATTTTGTGAAGGTCACTGTCACTGATACGAGGATGGTGTGTGGCAGTATCATTCCCTTCTCACCTATATTCTTTAATAACAGCCACAAACACATTAATAGCACTCCTGAATTCAGCATTTGTTGTGATATTTATATTTCTTTTTTTTAAACTTTGTTTATTAGTTTTATAGTAAACATACAGTCACTTTTCCTGATGCAGTACATAAGGATGCACAAAACTTCCACACGAGGGCACTACCCCTCTTAATACATGTAAATAAAAGAACCTACTGACATCCATAAGATACATCAAAGGGGGAAACCCAGTATAACAATTATTTTCTGCATTTGATACTCCTATTCATGCCATGTGATTAAAGCCCATGAGCTGCATGCTTAATTAAACTTTTTAATTGCTTTCTTTTCATACACTCCACTTCCTATAAAGGAAAATCATGAGACAGCATGCTTAACCTCTAAAAGGTACTTTAACAAGCATTTGTCAATGCCGAATGTTTGCTTGCTGGCATTGGCATTGGTAGTGTAGAAGTTACAGAGCTGCATAATAGGAATAGCAGCGAAGTATTGAACTGAAGCCAACCCCACCACCACCACCCTGCAGAGACTGACAAGCATTAGGGTGTGCCTTTGGGTCGTCAGGCATAACGACCACGCCATTTCACCACACCCTACCCTGCAGACACTGACAAGTGTCACAGTGTGCCTTGGGGTCTTTGGCCCTTATGCGCCCCATTCCATCAGGAAATACAGTGAGATGGGTGCAGTATAGAGAATGCAGTAACGTTTGGGCCCGAAGAGACCGAGGCACACCTTGATGCCTCTCACTGGCTGCAGGGTGTGGGTGGGAGTGGAATGGTATAAGCATTACAGGCAAGAATCCCAAGTCACACCCCTGATGCCTGTCATTCTCTACAGGGTGGGGCGTTATGGTCGGAAACCCTAACGCCTCAGGCATTCTTTGGTATTTTCACTCAAAATTTTCAACATGGTTTTTTGTGACCCCACCTCATGAACAGTGGCAATGTCAGTTTGTTAGCTGAAAACTGCTTTTGCACAGTGACTATGGCATTTGGCACCACAGGTGCAAAAACACATTCCGAACAGGATGTGAAAAATGACAGTGGTACTGTTCATGGGGAGGTGTAAAAAATGGCAATGTTGAAAAATCTGGTAATAATCTTAAAAAACTTAATTGAAGTCACGCGGCGTGCATAGAAACTGTGCAAGCGCACACCGTAATGTAACTAGTTTGGGATTTTTTACAGCAGATTGTTAACACAGGCATTTTGGGACCTCCGATCATGAACAGTGTCAGTGTGATTTTCTTTATCTGTCCCGAACAATGATTTCCCACAGCGACCATGCATTTCTGCGCTGAAAGTGTGAAAACACATTTCAGCCATGTTGTGGGAAAATGACAATGACTGTTCATAAGGAGTGTGGAAAAATGCCACTGGTGAAAATCTGGACTGAAAATATTACAAATTCATGATCTTACGTGGGTGCGTGGAAACTGCGTAATGCTCACTCGTAACACAGTCATTTTAAGGAGTTTTGTCACCAAATTTTCAACATAGCCATTTTAAGACCTCTGCTCATGACCAGTGTCACTGTGATTTTCTTAATCTGTCCTAAACATTGTTTTCGCACACCGACTGTACCATTGTGCGCTACATGTGCGGAAACAAATTTTGGGTGAGATGTGAAAAATGGTAGCTGTACTGCTCATAAGGAAGTGCGGTAAAATGGCACTGTTGAAAATCTGGTGTGCAAATATTACAAATTCACAAACTTACCAGCGTGCGTAGGAACTGTGCAACGTGCGCTCCTAAAACAGTCATTTTTAGGAATTTTTTCACCAAATTTTCAACATAGCCATTTTAACACCTCTGCTCATGACCAGTGTCACTGTGATTTTCTTAATGTGTCCCATACATTGATTTTGCACACCGACTGCGCCATTGTGCACTACATGGGCGGAAACACGTTGTGGGCGAGATGTGAAAAATGACAGCTGTACTGCTCATAAGGAGGTGTGGTAAAATGGCAATGTTGAAAATCTGGAGTGAAAATATTGAAAATTTGCGAACTTACGCGCGTGCACAGGAACTCTGCAACACATGCTCGTAAAACAGTCATTTTTAGGAATTTTTTCACCAAATTTTCAACATAGCCATTTTAAGACCTCTGCTCATAAACAGTGTCACTGTGATTTTCTTAATATGTCCCGTACATTAATTTTGCACACCGACTGCGCCATTGTGTGCTACATGGGCGGAAACACATTTTGGGTGAGATGTGAAAAATGACAGCTGTACTGCTCATAAGGAGGTGTGGTAAAATGGCAATGTTGAAAATCTGGAGTGAAAATATTGAAAATTCGCGAACTTACAAGCGTGCGTAGGAACTGTGCAATGCCGCGCTAATAGAAACAGTCATTTTAGATTTTTCCACCAAATTTTCAAAATAGACTTCTTGAGATCCCATCTTATGAACACTGGCAGTGTCATTTCATTAATTGGTACTGAAAGGTGATTCTGCGAAGTGACAGCGAAATCACCCTTCAGGCCCGAATAACGCCATGACAGTGACAACACTCATGAGAAGGGGTCCCAAAAACCCCATGTTGAAAATTTGGTGCAAAAATTCCAAAAAATGCCCGAGATATGCAGCAAAGTTGAAAAAAACCCTATCTATTACATTATACAGCTTACCAGCATTTCCTCAGTTCGCGGTCGGCTTTGAAGAGTGCAGACGTGTTCCCGGTCCACCGAAGATCGTCGCGCCAGACTCCAGAGGTAAGTATGGGGTGAGGGGGGTGTGGGGAGGCAGGGTGCACAGTGGTGGGTGCGGTGGGGCAGGGAGACTGCGAGGGACTGTTTTTAATTTACAGGTGTTTTTTTTTTTAATTATTAAGACGACATGGGACGTTTGCCACGCTGGGGTGGGCTCCAGCTTGGCAGCTGGAAAGGATGTTTGGGGGGAGGCTGGAGCCGACGGGGGATTGGGCACCCCCATTGGCCATACGGACGTGTGCCATGCTGGGGTGGGCTCCTAGTGTGGCACCCCGTCAGCTATACTGTATGTGCACGGGGGAAGCGCGTCAGCACGCAATATGCGTGCGTGCGTGTTGGGGGGGGAGCTCTGCTCACTGAAGTGGAGATCTCCCTTTCAACTGTATTCCACTGCATTTTCAGCTGTCATAGACAGCTGGAGCAGTGATTGGCACACTGCGACCACACCTGCAAACACACTGACTGAACTGGAAGAGGCTGACACACCTCTGGAAAACTCAGATGATGGCACTATGTTTCTTGCACATGCGTGCAAGCAAACACAAAAATGGGGTTATTTAAAGAAACTCTATTCAGACTCCACTAGGAACTCAGTGTTTTACAACTTCAGTACAGGTCTAACTATTTCAACTAGCCATAAAGTAGACTATAAAAGTAACATAATTACTCTTAGCCAAAGAGGTGGAAGGAAGAGTACCCCCCTAATAGCCCAAACGGCCTCCAACTAATCCCCACTGTACTTGTTAAATCTTTTAACTTTCTCAGATAGGTACAAGTGTTATATTAATCTCCAATTGGGTACGAAGGCTAAACAAAACATTATTAATGTTATGGCTATCAAACCTGAACTCAAAGACCAAAAATATCTCTTTAGGTATCTGCTCCCTCGTCTTAAACCGATATGGATTGGGAAGGATCTCGTCTCCTTCTAGGTGGCTATGCATGTTTTTGTGCCCATTTCAGGACTTCGGCTGCATCTGAAAATATGAAGACCTCCTCTTCATACACAAGTCAGAGTCTGGCCGGGAATAACATGTTGTGTGGGATACTTGCTTCTCGAAGCATTGCCCGAATTCTATCAAACCTCTTCTTTTTTTGACGACTTGCGTAGCTCAAGTCGGGACAGATGGATACCCTCTGTCCATCATGGAGTAAGGTGCATTTTTGCATAGCTAAGTCCAAGATTAAGTCGCTAGTTCCCATATTGTCCAGTACAGCCACAATCGCCCTTGGTGTGTCTGTGTTGCTGGGCCTACCATGAAAGGCTACCCTGTAGGCTTTCTGGATCACCAAATTCCTTTCCAATAGGGGTTGATCAAGTTGTTGTTCCCGCCATTCTCTCAGAAATAGGCTGAGGTGGTCCCCCTCACATCTCTCTGGCATTCCAATTACTTTGAGATTGGCGGCCCGGGTCTGGTTCTCCAAATTCTTGAGCCGGGACCACAGGTGCGTGTGCTCTTTCACTAGGCTCGCTGCAGTTCCCATTGCCACTTTGGATTGCTTCTTAGCATCACACGCCTCCGTTTTTGTCGTTTTGACGTCTGCTTCTAAAATAGTTACTCTGTTTGTCAGGGCATCAAATATGTCAGATAATCCTGCCATGGACACCAGGATCTTATTCATTTTTTGCCCTAGCATCTGCAGGGTCTCTTCTACATCCGTACTCGACTCCAGTAGACTGCGCCTTGCGCCAACCGCGTTGCTGGTAGACCTGAAGTATTTTTACTTTTTGTGCTCTCTCTAGATAGTTTGTCCTTTTTAGGGTTCCCAATTTGCACAGTGCTGGTATTTTGAAGTCCAGATATATTTTTTTGGTATTTGACTTCACCCGTAAATTAGTTTAATTAACTTTGTTTCTTGTGGATCTGAGGAGCTTCAAATCCCTGTGACCATGTTGCTTGGGCTCCACAGCACCCCCCCCCCCCATGATATTTATATTTCTGTTCAATTCTACACTGTTTAGGTAGTGGTTCAACCCAGCACAAATGCCTATATGAGAACGTATGCTATATTTGTTACCTTCCTCTGTTCTCACTGCTGCATTGAAACGTCACAAGATGTTTGCTAATTCAGGTGCTGGGATAGTTTTCAGATTTATATCCAAATGAACAGAATTCAACCAATTTGTAAGAACAGGTTACTCACCTGTAACAGTATTTCTAGGAGTGGTATACGTTGTTCATCCACACTGTTTGGCATGTCCTTTCCCCTTTAAGATTCTTGCTGGAAGGTCTAAAAGCTGACTCCTCCCACCCACCTGGGTGGTATATGCCTTGACTCCGCCCCTTGGCACCAGAGCTTGCCTGCTGGAAGCTTAGGTTGTGCACTGAAGCCGGGGAGGTTGGGTGGGTTCGTGTGGATGAACAACATACCACTCCTAGAGCTACTGTTACAGGTGAGTAACCTGTTCTTCTAGGTCCTAGGATCGTGGATATGTTGTTCTATCCACACTGTTTGGCAGACTCCTAGCAGTTCTCCAGGAGGAGGGAGGCAAGGTGCACCCCTCCCCAATACTTACTTGGGGAACAGAGATTGGAGAATTAAGGCCCCAAAACCAACATCCCGGTGTGACTCTAGGTCAATGCGGTAATGGATGATGAAGGTGTTTGCTGACTTCCAGGAAGCAGCCCTGCAGATTTCCTGGATAGGGATCTCCCTGGAAGCAGCCACTGACACAGCAGTATGACAGGTAGAGTGAGCTCTTATCCCTATGGGAGACTCCTTGCCTGCCAACCTATAGCAGAGTTCAATGCATGATGTAATCCATCTGCCAGTCATCCGCCTGGCTGCAGGTCTGCCAGGTGCGGCTTCAGCATAGGTGACAAACAGCTGGTGAACCTCTCCCCGAACCTCCGCCATTCACTCCTTATTATAAGAGAGCGCTCATCTCAGGTCCAAGGTATGAAGCCTGTACTCTGCCTCTGAGGTGTAACTGGGGTAGTACACTGGCAGAGTCAACACCTGGTTAAGGTGACACTCTGGCACCACCTTCGGAAGGAATTTCGGATAGGGTCCAGGACAACCTTGTCCCTGTGGAAGACTGGGTAAGGAGACTCAACAGAGAGTGCCTGTAACTCCCCAGTCCTTCTGGCCGATGTGATAGCCACCAAGAAGGCGGTGTTCCACAACAGATGTGACATCTCACACCTGTGCATTGGTTCGAATGGCTTGCCCATGAGCTTTGCCAGTACCAGCAGTAGATCCCACGGTGGTGCTGGTGGTTCACGCACCAGAGGGGAAATATGCTCAAGACCTTTAAAAAAGCACCAGACCACCTTCTTCTGTGCCACCATCTGCTGACCGGCCCACATCTGGTAAGCAGAGATGGCTGCCAGGTGCACCTTAAGGGTCATGGACCGAAGACCCCTCTTTGGAGAGAGACCAAAGGTAGTCAAGGATACTAGCCACCAGACAGGACAAAGGGTCCAAACCCTTGCTGACACCAAATGGAAAACCTTTTCCACTTGAAGGCATAGAACCTCCTGGACAACTCCTTTCTGGATGCATCCATAACTGTGAGTACATCCTCAGAGAGACCCAAAGCCTGAAACTCTAGCTGCTCAGGAACCAGGCTGTCAGGTGCAGGGACTGAAGGTCCGGATGGAATACCTTCCCCTGATTGACTGATATCAGGTCCGGGTATACTAGTGTAACCCCTTGCAAATGGGGGTTCCTAATGTGCCTTATGCCTGGTTGGTAATCGGCATAAAGCCGCCGAAAGGAGGGTCCGTGGAGTGCTTTGTGGGGCCTCCGTGTACTGTCCCTTTAAGGGCTGCCTTTTGCAGTCAGAATGGGTTAAAATGGGAAGGAGTTCGAGTGTTGTTATGCTCGACTCCCGCCCGGGCTGCTGAGTAGCTCTCCCTTCTGCCATCGCTAATAGTGCAGGGAGAGCCCTAATAAAGGATGTAGGTGGTTCTTTGAAATAAGCTGTAAAGATAATGATAATGTAGTTGTTCTAACCTGCTTTGCTTTGCAGCACAGGAGTTTGATTGCCTCCTCCTTTGGTCCCGAACTGTGAAATTGGACCAATCAGTACTTTGGAATCCTACAGAGTTGTCTGACCAATAGAGGAGCTGTTTAGAGGGAACAAGGCATTATGGACTATGGCGCTCGTTCTGCACTAATGAGAGCTGGGGGAAGTGACTGGCAGGCTCAACCAGCCAATTGGATCGGGTCGTGCCCGAGTGGAAAGGAGTGCCCCAAGCTGTGGAGAGACAGATTTGTTGTGGCTAGTGAGGAGTGAGGAGGTCTGTGCTTCTGCGCTGGGGAGTGTTCGCTCATGAAGGCCTAAGTCGGACGTTTTCCTGCGAGGAGTTTGTTTTGAAATCCATCGGCGGGTAGTCAGAGGAGGCTATTCTCTGTACAGCTACCCACCAGGCTTGACCTGTAGGAGGACTGGAGAAAATTGATGAATCGTGCTCGGTCCGCGGGAGGAGTAAAAAGCTGCCATTGCAGAGCTGGAGTGATTGTGAAAGCTGAAGAGCCTGGGAGCAGCTGCCTGGTGTGGCACTCCTCTGCTATTGCTGTTTACCATATAAATGTGTGAGTAGCTCAAGTAAATCCTGCTGCAGTTAAGGACTTTCGCCTGTTGCTGTTTACCATATAAATGTGTGGAGGCTTGTGTAGCTCAAGTAAATCCTGCTGCAATTAAAGGACTTTTGCCTGTTGCTGTTTACCATATAAATGTGTGGAGGCTTGTGTAGCTCAAGTAAATCCTGCTGCAATTAAAGGACTTTTGTCTGTTGCTGTTTACCATATAAATGTGTGGAGGCTTGTATAGCTCAAGTAAATCCGACTGCCATTAAAGGACTTTGCCTGGTGCAGTTTGCCATATAAATGTGTGAGGAGTCTCGTGGAGCTCAAGAGTAGCCCTGTCAACGTTTAAGGACCCTATTTTGTCTGGAGGTCATGAGTACAAATTCAAGATAGTTCCCTGTTGAATTGCCACATTGGAACCAAATGGGATTACTGTACTGCTGACTGTTTAACTAACTTTTTCTTTCCTCTGTGTGAAAGGGCCCCTACCAGCTGCCACGGTCTGGACTAGCCACTAGGGCTTGGGTACCCAGGAACAGTAATTGATAGGGATAGGCCTGTGCACAGAGTCCTAGGTAGATAAATATAGTGATAAGCTAATCAACTTGATCCCCCTGTCCTTGTTGTTTTCCTTGAATAAATCAGATTGTTTTGCACAGCTACATCCTGGTTATTGTGTACGTTAATGGTGAACTGCTGTTTGGTGATTGCAACTTAACTGTGCCTTACTTTACAGGGGTCCCTCAAGGAGCTGGATTATATTTTCCATGGGGTAAGTGTACTGGTGAACCAAATTGCTGCTACCCAGTGTGAGTCACTAGTGGGACGAAGGGGGAATTGCAGTAGCTCAGAGGGCTGTAACCGTGGTAGTCTTAACTGTGCTAACCCCGACCTCTGGGTGGAGGCACCCGTCAACGGATCTGGGCCCCTCACCCTGCCTCTGTGGGGCAGACAGGGGTAGTAGCCCTAAGGGTAGCACCCCCTTGGGATTACAAATTGGAGGCACCGCTGGGATTAGCGTCCCCTAGTGGCTTAGTGAGGAGATACCCCAAAGATGGAAAAAATGGAAGGGGATATGTTGGAAAAAATTAAGCTGGGACCCATCAAAACCATGGTACACAAACTAATGGGTTGGGGTGAAGCAGAAGAGCTAGATTCCCAGAAGATTGTATTATTGTTACATGTGCCCTTGGGTACCTCGGCTGTTGGTATTGTCTCTGTTGCAGAACGAGTAAAGTGTTTGGGTAAGGTTGAAGTGAAAGGGCGTATGGCTGATTTGCTTGACCAGACATTGCAGGTGCTACTCCTATGCAGTGTGGTCATCGACCCTGAGAAGGTACCTCCTGTACTTTACCCGGAGGGTGCGTCCCAGGGGTGGCGGTTAATCCATATCCGAAGTGGGTCAGTCACTCCTGGGGGGTCTCCTCAAATGAACAGTTTTAAAGATAAACTGCTTAAATTGTTAGCTGTGGAAGGGAGGACTACCCAGGAGTTGCTACAAGCCTTGGATCTGTCCAGTGATACTACCCCTCAGGGTTCTCCGGGCGCCTCCCCTGGCCCACCCAAAAGCTCTGTGCTTGCTTCTTTGCCCTTGGCAGTCCCATCCATACAGCTTGATTCCTATTGTAAGTTAAAGCTTTTCTCTGGCATGGTACCAGTGCCTCCCGGGGAGGATGACCTGGAGGCGTGGATGGACTATGCCACCCCTTTAGTCCAGGAGTGGCAATGCTCCAAGGGGGAGAAAAGGAAGAGGCTGATGGAGAGTTTGTGGGGCCCTGCCTTAGAAGCCATAAGATTTTTCTGGGCCACTCGTCTGGAAGCCACCACTGCAGAGTATCTCTCTGCTTTAGAAGGGGTTTTTGGGGAGTACGGAGACTGGTGAAGATTTATTATGGAAATTCAGGTCTGCTAAGCAGTGGAGAAATGAAAAACTGTCCGCTTTTGTTACTAGAGTGGAGCGGGCATTGCAGAAGGCTTGTAGAAAAGGGGGAATCACTGCTGCAGCCCTGAATCAGGTTCAGCTAGAACATATTTTAAAGTCTGCCAGATTCTCTAGTGTAACTCTATTGAAACTTAAGTTGCATGATCGGCGGGCCACCCCGCCTGAATATTGTCAATTGATGAGGGAAATTCAAGAAGTGGAGACTGATGAAGAGGGGTGGGAACCCTGTGTGGGGGCAGTGAACCCTAGTGGGACCCCTGAGTCTAATACCCCTGAGGAGACTGGCTCACCTGGAGGGTCCGAGGGGTTCCCAGATTTCCCAGATACTGTGGGGATGCGGGTTGTTTCCTCTGACCCCTACGTGGAGGGTGAGTTGAGGGCTGAGATCAGGAATTTATGGGAATTGGTGAGGGACTTAAAGCAGTCTACTGTGTACCCTACTCGGCCCGGGGCCCCTGAGTCATGTAGAGCCCCAACCCAGCCCTAGAGAGCTTTCTCCCTCCCCTCAGAGCCCCCCCTCAGAATAGTGATCCCCGGGACCCTAAGCTTTGTTATCACTGTGGGGAAGATGGGCATTTCCAGCCTGACTGCCAGAGGCCGGAGAATTTAAGAAAAGTTAACAGCAGACTGATCGCTCGATACCGCCAGACCCAGTCTCAGGCCCCCAAGAAAAGTTGTGTGACTCAGGCCCATGCCCGCCGAGCTAACAATGTTGCTACCCCCAACTGGTCTGATGTGGTCGGCCCGTCTATGGAGACCCGGGTGCAGGTGAATGGAATTCCCACTAGAGCTGTATTGGACAGTGGCTCCCAGGTGAGCATCATGTTTCAGGACTGGTACCAAGCACACTTATCTGAAGTGCCCTCCAGCCTCTAACTGGTCTATGTATGGGGGTTGAGCGACAAGGCTTATCCGTATTTGGGGTACATCCGGTATGGTTATCTTTCCTGCAACTGTGAATGGAACAGATGAGCAAGTGGAAACCTTGGTCTTGGTTTGCCCACCCACTGGACTGTATGATGGGGTGCCCTTGTTGATTGGAACAAATGCACACATGTTTGGACGATTGGCCCAATTGTGCTCAGAGAAGCGAGCATTTCAGACTGGGCGAGTTTTGGGTGTACCTGCTGTAATTCAACCGGTCAGGGCCACTCAGAAGAAGGGTCGGCCGGAGGAACCTGAAGGCCCTCTGTGGAGGTAGTAGAAGAAGGATCCGCCCTGTAGTATGCTTGCCCCAAATGCACAGTGTGTTCTGCATGGAGAGGTACGATTAAAGACAGATGTCAAGAATAAGTTGTTGATGTTGGATGCGCCTATGGAGGAGAACTACCTGAGGGTTGTTGCTCAAACCCAGCATTCTGACGGCCAGGGCCCATGCCTATGTTAAAAGGGTGATGGCTCAAGTGTACAATGTGTCTGATAAAGAGATTCGGATAAAAAGAGGGTGTACCCTGGCTAGCGTCCATTGTGCGGATACTGCTGTCCTACCAAATAAAAAGAGTTCCCGGACGGGTGATAGAGTTGCTCCTGATCTGTTTGACTTTGGTGACTCTCCGCTGCCGACTGAGTGGAAGCGCAGGGTCAGTGAGAGACTTGCCAAGAGGAACCAGGTTTTCTCCCTGAAAGAGTGGGATGTAGGATGTGTGCAAGGGGCTGAGCATCACATTCGATTGCACGACGAAAGACCCTTCTGAGAGAGATCCCGACGTCTGGCTCCCGCTGACATAGATGATGTACAGCGGCATCTGCAAGAAATGTTGGCTGCTGGTGTAATTCAAGAGTATAGAAGCCCCTATACCTCCCCCATTGTAGTAGTAAGGAAAAAGAATGGGGCAGTTCGGATGTGTGTAGACTATCGTACTTTGAATAGGCGGACCATTCCGGATCAATATACCATGCCACGCATACAAGACGCCTTGGATTGTCTGAATGGTAGTAAGTGGTTCTCTGTATTGGATCTTCGGAGCGGATACTACCAGATCCCAATGGCCCCAGATGATCGGGAGAAGACTGCTTTCATTTGCCCGTTAGGCTTCTATGAATTTATTCGGATGCCTCAAGGAATTTCAGGTGCCCCAGACACTTTTCAGCGCTTGATGGAATGAGCTGTGGGGGACATGAACCTACTCGAGTGTTTGGTCTATCTAGATGACATCATAGCGTTTGGCCGATCCTTGGAAGAACATGAGCAATGATTATTCAAAGTCCTGGATCGATTGGAGGATTTCGGCCTCAAGTTGTCTATCGACAAGTGTCAATTCTTCCAGACTTCTGTGAAATATGTGGGCCACATAGTGTCCACTGAAGGCATAGAGACTGATCCTAGCAAGGTGGAGGCGTTGACCACTTGGCCTCAACCTAGAAATTTGAAAGAGCTGCAACAATTCCTGGGGTTTTGTGGCTACTATAGGCGATTTGTCAGAGACTATTCACGAGTGATTCGCCCTCTCCTTAATCTCACCCAGGAGTATCCGCCTACTCACAAAAAATATAAGAAGGGTGTGCACACTGACTTAGAAAAGAAGTATTTTCGGCCAAACGATATGTTCGGGGATCGATGGACTGCTGAGTGTGAGGAAGCTTTCCATGACATCATATATCAACTCACCCACGCACCCGTGTTGGCCTATGCTGACCCAGCCAAGCCTTACACTCTTCATACTGATGCCAGTCTGCAAGGATTGGGGGCTGTATTGCATCAGGAGCACTCGAATGGGCTGAGACCTGTAGCATTTGCCAGTAGAAGTCTGATGCCGTCAGAGAAGAATTACCCAGTGCACAAATTAGAGTTTTTGGCTTTGAAGTGAGTCATTGTTGATCAGTTTCACGACTATTTGTATGGTGCCAAGATATTAGTAAAGACTGATAACAATCCTCTGACTTATGTTCAAACCTCTGCCAAATTGGATGCTACTTGGCATAGGTGGCTCTCTGCCCTGGCCACCTACGTTATTATGCTGTAGGAGCACGCAGGCCTCAACCATATCAGATGGATGCTCTCTTCCGAGGCCCTGCATCAGACTGAATGGGTCCGGTTGTCTGAACCTGATATAAGAGCCCTGTGCCAGAAATTTGATAAAGAAGAACAGGTGTCTCCTGACGCAATGGACTGTGTGGTAGATTGTTTGGGGCCGCCGGAAAACTGTATACCTGCCGCCTACTGCCATTTCTCTGCATTGGACACCAGCTCTCTGCCGCAACTCAACAATGATGATCTCCAACAGGCTCAATCCTGTGACCCTATGATAAGAACGGCCGTAGAGGTTTTGCGGGCTGGAAGGGATGTATCCAAACTACGTTCCACTGACTTGCGGACTACCTTGTTATACAAAGAAGGGCCCAAATTAAAGCTGATCAACCAACTACTACATAGAGAGACTGTGAGTAAGGAGGGCCGGGTGCAACGACAACAACTGGTGCTGCCCTCAGTTTTCAGAGAACTAGTTCTAAGGTCATTGCATAATCAGATGGGGCACCTGGGCATAGATCGAACACTTGATTTGGTACGGGCGCGATTCTATTGGCCAAAGATGAGTGCGGACGTGGAACAGTATGTCAAGACCTGTGGTCGTTGTTTGCAAAGGAAAGCGTTACCTCAGAAAGCTGCTCCCTTGGTCAACATTACTACTAGTGCTCCTATGGAAATGGTCTGTATTGATTTCCTGAGTTTAGAGCCTGATCTGAGAAGTGTTAGCAACATATTGGTGGTCACTGATCATTTTACCCGGTATGCACAGGCTTTCCGACCAAGGATCAAAAGCAACTACAGTGGCTAAGATACTTGTTGAGAATTCTTTCGTCCACTATGGGGCTCTGCATGGATTCATTCCGATCAGGAAGGGACTTTGACAGTCGCTGATTAAAGAGATGCTTATCTTTGTGGGGGGTACGCAAATCACGAACCACCCACTACCACCCGCAGGGAGACCCTCAGCCTGAAAGGTTCAATCGTACATTGCTTGACATGCTGGGCACCTTACAATCCAAAGATAAATCGAGATGGAGCCAACAGATTAGCACTCTAGTTCACGCCTACAATTGTACGAAAAGTGATGCCACAGGGTTCTCCCCCCTATCGTCTAATGTTTGGAAGAGAGGCTAGATTGCCAGTAGATGTGTGTTTTGGGGTTTCCCCTGATGGGGTGCGAGCAGAGAACCATCTACAGTATGTACAGAAATTAAAGGCCCAATTAAATCATGCCTACCAACTGGCCCAGACCATGGCTGCTAAACGAAATCTGGCTAACAAGGAGAGATATGACAAAAAAGTGAAAACAGTAGAGTTGAGAAAAGGGGATAGAGTGTTGTTGAGAAATCTGGGACTGCATGGCAAACATAAAATTGCCGACTGATGGCATCACCTCCCTCATGTTGTCGTGGGACAGCTGGCAGACCTACCTGTGTATAAAGTGTGGCCTGAAAACAATTCGAAAGATGTGAAAACCATACACAGAAATCATCTGCTGCCAATTGGGCAGATCTTGATTGAAGTTGAACCTTTCCTCTACCCCTCCTTCCAGGCCCGTGACTAGATCTGTTGCTAAGAAAGGAATCAAGCCCGTGGAGCTTTCAACAAGTCCACCAAGGGAGCCTTGTCCAACCCCCCTGCAGAAGGAGATGGTCAACACTCAGTGTCAGAAGACAGCGAAGATGATATTGAATACTATCCCTCTTATGAACTAAGTCAATTGTTTCGGGGCAATCCCCTTGTTAACTCAGGAAATTGAAGCTGGCCCATCTGTGTTAGTTGAGCCCTCTACTTTATCCCCGGAGGAAATGCCTCCAGAAGATGAATGGGGTAGCAGACGAACTCAAGGGGCTGAGTCCTTAGGCTTGGCTGAACTGTCTGGCCTGGCTGAATTATCTGACTTTTCAGAAGAAGAGAGTGAGATGGGGGAACAAGCCAGTGATATGCCCGAATCGGAAGACTATTCTGAATGCCCTGATGGTTCCCCTCTAGCACCTACACCGCCCCCAGATGAGCCCAGTGGGGTGGGTTCAGGGATAGAAGGTCAAGCCCCTGATAGTATTATGAGTATCGAGCCTGATCCCCTTGAAGGGATCCCTGTTGCTAATGTCTCTGACATTGGAGTGGAGTCAGGGCCTGGTTCAGAATCCCCTGAGACCCCTAGACGATCCGGCTGACAAATTAGGCCAGTAATAAAGTTAAGCTATGAATCTTTGGGTCAACCAGTGGATCTGCCTTTAAATGTGGTTCACAAAGGGTATATGTGTCCCAAGTTCTTTGCCTAAGCTAGCCTTTGACAGATAACTCCAGACTGTTAGTGGTGCCTTCAAGAGTGACGCCCTGCTTCAGGGGACCGGTGGTACCTAAGAGAAGACAGATTCCCTCAGTCTGGGTGTCATGGGTAGGAACTACTGATTTGTGTTAAAACCAAAGTAATAGTTTATGTGTAGGACGTGTAAAGGTTATGATATTTTGTAAATCCAATGTTTAAATGTGTAAAAAGAAAATGTGATATGCTACTCATTGGGTGTTTACCTAAAGCACCTTAAGGGCATATGCTTGACGTGGATGCCAAGCTTTTCCAGGCCAGGGAGGGTGTAACCCCCTTGCAAATGGGGGTTCCTAATGTGCCTTATGCCTGGTTGGTAATCAGCATAAAGCCGACGAAAGGAGGGTCCGTGGAGTGCTTTGTGGGGCCTCCGTGTACTGTCCCTTTAAGGGCTGCCTTTTGCAGTCAGAATGGGTTAAAATGGGAAGGGGTTCGAGTGTTGTTATGCTCGACTCCCACCCAGGCTGCTGAGTAGCGCTCCCTTCTGCCATCGCTAATAGTGCAGGGGGAGCCCTAATAAAGGATGTAGGTGGTTCTTTGAAATAAGCTGTAAAGATAATGATAATGTAGTTGTTCTAACCTGCTTTGCTTTGCAGCACAGAGAATTTGATTGCCTCCTCCATTTTGGTCCCGAACTGTGAAATTGGACCAATCAGTACTTTGGAATCCCACAGAGTTGTCTGACCAATAGAGGAGCTGTTTAGATGGAACAAGGCATTATGGACTATGGCGCTCATTCTGCACTAATGAGAGCTGGGGGAAGTGACTGGCAGGCTCAACCAGCCAATTGGATCGGGTCGCGCCTGAGTGGAAAGGAGTGCCCCAAGCTGTGGAAAGACAGATTCGTTGTGGCTAGTGAGGAGTGAGGAGGTGTGTGCTTCTGCGCTGGGGAGTGTTCGCGCAGGAAGCGCGTGAAGGCCTAAGTCGGCTGTTTTCCTGCGAGGAGTTTGTTTTGAAATCCGTCGGTGGGCGGTCAGAGGAGGCTGTGCCCTGTACAGCTACCCACCAGGCTTGACCTGTAGGAGGACTGGAGAAAATTGCTGAATCGCGCTCGGTCCGCGGGAGGAGTAAAAAGCTGCCATTGTAGAGCTGGAGTGACTGTGAAAGCTGAAGAGCCTGGGAGCAGCTGCCTGGTGTGGCACCCCTCTGCTATTGCTGTTTACCATATAAATGTGTGAGTAGCTCAAGTAAATCCTGCTGCAGTTAAAGGACTTTTGCCTGTTGCTGTTTACCATATAAATGTGTGGAGGCTTGTGTAGCTCAAGTAAATCCTGCTGCAATTAAAGGACTTTTGCCTGTTGCTGTTTACCATATAAATGTGTGGAGGCTTGTGTAGCTCAAGTAAATCCTGCTGCAATTAAAGGACTTTTGCCTGTTGCTGTTTACCATATAAATGTGTGGAGGCTTGTGTAGCTCAAGTAAATCCGGCTGCCATTAAAGGACTTTGCCTGGTGCAGTTTGCCATATAAATGTGTGAGGAGTCTCGTGGAGCTCAAGAGTAGCCCTGTCAACGTTTAAGGACCCTATTTTGTCTGGAAGTCGTGAGTACAAATTCAGGATAGTTCCCTGTTGAATTGCCACATTGGAACCAAATGGGATTACTGTACTGCTGACTGTTTAACTAACTTTTTCTTTCCTCTGTGTGAAAGGGCCCCTACCAGCTGCCACGGTCTGGACTAGCCACTAGGGCTTGGGTACCCAGGAACAGTAATTGATAGGGATAGGCCTGTGCACAGAGTCCTAGGTAGATAAATATAGTGATAAGCTAATCAACTTGATCCCCCCTGTCCTTGTTGTTTTCTCCCTTGAATAAATCAGATTGTTTTTGCACAGCTACATCCTGGTTATTGTATACGTTAATGGTGAACTGCTGTTTGGTGATTGCAACTTAACTGTGCCTTACTTTACAGGGGGTCCCCGAAGGGAGCTGGATTATATTTTCCATGGGGTAAGTGTACTGGTGAACCAAATTGCTGCTACCCAGTGTGAGTCACTAGTGGGACGAAGGGGGGTTGCAGTAGCTCAGAGGACTGTAACCGTGGTAGTCTTAACTGTGCTAACCCCGACCTCTGGGTGGAGGCACCCGTCAACAGATCTGGGCCCCTCACCCTGCCTCTGTGGGGGCAGACAGGGGTAGTAGCCCTAAGGGTAGCGCCCCCTGGGGATTACACTAGAAGATGCCTCGGGGGCTTGGAGCTGAGGCTGAGGAGATCTGGATATCAGAACTGGCGAGACCAGTCTGAGGCTACCAGGATCATCTTCACCTTGTCCCTCCTGACCTTGAGGAGCACCCTGTGAACCAAGAAAAGTGGAGGGAAGGTACAGAAGAGGCCTGGGGTCCACGGCCTTGAGAAGACATCCCCCGGAAGTGAGCCCTGCTGCAGGGGGAAGGCATGAAACAGCCTCAGCTTCATATTTTCCCTGGAGGTGAACAGATCCACCTCAGGTTTGCCCCAGTGGGAGAACAGATTGTGTACTACCTCTGGATGGAGAGACCACTCACAGGATGTCTCGCCCACATGGCTGAGAGCGTCCGCCATTTGGTTCAAGGCTCCTGCCACATGGATGGCTAGGAGACCTGCCTCTAGTCGTTACATGAGGGTCCAGATATGGAGCACTTCCCTGCACAGAGGCCAGGAGTGCATGCTGCCCTGCTTGTTCAGGTAGTACATGGTCATGGTACTGTCCGTCTGGACTTGCACCACTTGACCCCGAAGGAGCAGAGCGAATGCTAACAGTGCCAGTCTGACTGCTCTGAGCTCCAGCAGGTTGATATGACATTGGGATTTCTCAGGAGTTGAGGGGCCTATGGACTCTGTGATTACCCATATGGGCACCCCAGCCCATGAGAGAGGCATTGGTCATGAGGCCAACCGTCAGCTCAGGACAGACAAACGGGATTTCTTCCTGCAAATGTGCTAGGACAGTCCACCACTGGAGAGCATCCCACATCTTCTGGGTCACCGTGACCAGCTGATCGAAATGACCATGGCGCTGAGTCCACTGGCTGGCTAGCTCCCACTGAAGGGGACATATATGCCACCAGGCCCATCGAACCACAGCGGTGCAGGCCACCATGTACCCCAGAAGTCGCAGGAAGTCCCAGACAGGGCGCAAGTGCCCAACCAGAAATGATTGGGCAAAGGAGTCCGTCGGGAGCCTGGCTCTGGCTCAGCAAGAGTTGAGCTCTGCCCCAATGAAGCAGATCACCTGCGAGGGTACGAGTTCCGACTTGGTCTCATTGATCAGGAGACCAAGACTGATGCAGATCTGGAGGACCAGATCCCTGGACCTTTCCACCACCTGTTTGGAGGAACCCACTATGAGCCAGTCATCAAGATAAGGGTACATTCTGACCCCTCGACATGGAAGGTGGGCTGCCACCACTGCAATGCATTTGGTGAAGACCAGGGGGCCAATGACAGGCCAAATGATGTGGCTCAGAGCTCGAAGAGGGCGCCCTCCACTTGGAAGCGAAGGAGCCTCTGGTGAGACGGATGGATCGGGAAGTGAAAGAATGCATCTTGAAGATCTGGAGAGCAGAACCAAATGTTCTGCTTGAGAGATGGTATGATCAGAGACAGAGTTACCATCCTTAATGTGCATGACCAGAAATTAGTTCAGGTCATGCAGATCTAGAATGGGGCACAAGCCCCCCATCCGTTTCTGGACCAGGAACTACCTGGAAATGAACCCTGGGTTGACAGGGGGGTCTGCGACTCTGGCCACCACCTCCTTGCAGAGGAGTTGGGTGATGTTGTCTCAGAGAGCTGGCTAAGTGTGTACGGCCACCATTTCCTCCTGTCGGGTGCGGGCTCGGCTTGGTGGGTACTGCTCGAATTCCAGAGGCAGTCTCTGGCCTACCGCTTCTAAAACCCACCTGTTCATTGTAACAGTGGACCAGGCAGAAAGGAAGTGGCAGAGCCGGTTCCCCACGGGAGGACCCAGAGCTGGTGTGATGGGTATGGGGGTGGCTATCCCCCATCCCGCCACTGGGCAGGCTTGGAGGAGGAGGGTCCAGTTTGGGGACCACCTGAACTCTGTCCTCCGGGTTTGTGGGCTGCCGGGGGTCTGGACTTGGGCCGAGGGTGCCAAGGTTGAGCCTGCTGCTGATGCTGCCCCAACTGGAAATGGGCCTTCTTGGCTGCAGGGGCAGGATGATGAAAAGGCTGCTTCTTCTGCTTTTTGGAACCCTGGGATTCCTTCTGAGCAGAAGTAACAGAGTCCAAGGTGGCATTGGACTGTTCAATGCATTGGAGATGACCATCCACACCTGGGCTGAATAGGTCAGTACCCAGGAAAGGGACATCCATCAGCTTGTGCTGGGTGTCTGCCGTGAAGGTGAAAACCCACAACCAAGCCCTGTGGCGCATGGCAACCTTGGCCTGCACCGAGCAGGCACAAGAATCTCAGAGGTCCAAGGCCATTTGGAGCTGCTGTTTCGCAACCACCCGACCTTTGTTGCAGACCTGCTTGACCATGGTCTGGAGGTCTGCAGGGAGGTGAGGTAGAACCTCATTGAGAGAGCCCAGTAGGGCATGAGAAAAATGTGCCATGATGACAGCTGAGCTTGCCTGACAGAGGCCCAGCGAGGAGGCGGCATAGACTTTCTGGGCTGAGTGGTCCAATTTTTTGGATTCTTTGTCCAGAGTTCTATTGGTGTCTCCCGTATCACCCGAGCACCTGAACACAGACCCAGTCACCAGTCCCTCGGCCGAGGGATGTTCTGTGAATCCCGAAAAGGACCCAATGGGAACCACATCCTTGCAGGCCATGCAGGCTGAAGGTGTGGGGCAGGAGGCAGGGTGCTGCCACAGTTCCAAAGATAGGCCAACAATGGCCTTGGCTACTGGGAAGGCCTCTGTCGGCAAATCCCCTCATTTGAGGATATCAGTGAGGGGGTATTCAACCCATCCTGAACGGGTTCTAAAGGCATCCCCATGGATTCGGAGATGAGGTGGAGGATGCCCATGAAGGAAGAAGCGACTCCTCCGTAGAAAGACTACCAATGGATTCCTCATCCAAAGGGTGAGAATGTAGGTAGGAGTCCTCAGACTCCGAAGAGTCCGGATAAATCAGCCAGCCACCAGAGTCACCCCGAACCCACCTGGGACTATCAGACATGAGGGTGACAGACAGTCTACGTGGTAGGCCCGGAACAGGCCGAGACTCCTTAGAAGGAGCCTCTGAAAGAGGTTGCTTTGGTGGTGGCTCCACCACAGTTGATGTAGAGACCGGTTTTGGCTGAGTCTGGATGGTCTTGACTGACTCCGTGGGCAGAGGAAATGGTGCAGACCAGCTCCTGAGGAGTAGGCATCAGCCTAGGAGGCAGCAGCCAAGTAATGGCCGTGGTAGAAGCCAGGGCCGACTTCTGGCCAGACATAATTAGCTGTTGCCACATTAAGTACTCGTAGTGTTGAAGAAGTTTCCGTCAAAGCCTCTCTTCATCTGAGAACAAAGAATAGTGGTGGCAGCACTGCTTCTTTGAGTGCTTATGTGCCTTCTTCGGCCTGTTGGTCAAAGGGGTCAGAGACCTCGACTGGGACCATTGGGGGGAACCGACAGGGTCGTTCAGAAGGAGCTAGAGAGAACCGTGTCTCTTCCTGGTCAGGGACCAGGACCACAAGGGAATTCCCAGTGAGCTGGGTCTCCTCCTCAGTGGCAGGCAGGACCAGGGTCCTGAATAAGGAGCTGTCAGCCTCATCAAGCGATGACAGGTCAACGGGGTCAAGAATAATCTCAACTGGATCGCTGTCCTGTGTCTCAGCCGGCTGGCCTGATTGGGGGGGGGGGTAATGTGAAGACAGCGGCCAAGATCGCAACCTCGACCGAAGTTGAGACAGCAGATTCCTGGGACCAAGCTATCTCACGGTTCCAGGAACGTCATCGGTGAGACGAAGCTTCCTTAGGCTCCTTGTCCTTTTTACAGGACCGAGAGACGTGAGTGCCCGAAGGACCCCTCTCCCTTAGTGGGAAGGGACTGGCACAACTTTCAAAAGAAGCCTGAGAAAGTGGAGCCCAAATTGAGCGGGACGAAGATGGACATGGAAGAGGACTGATCTGCAGCCCGAACCACCTCCTCTTCGAAGGTCTTCATCTGTTCAAGCTGCTTGGCAGACCCCGCAGCCGCGGAGACTGCCCAATGGGCTTCCTTGGATTTGACCAGCAGATTCCATTTTTCTGGTCTTCCCAGTTGCAGTCATGCAAGACGTTCATCCAAAATGTAAAGCACAACACATTTTGCACACCTGGGTGTTATGGCAGACACCCAGGCAATAAACACACGAGGCATGCAGGTTGGTGCGAGACATCTTTTGCCTGCATGGGCAGCGGTGGAAACTGCATGAGGACTTGTCCTCCATTGTGGTCGAGATCGTGAAGCGATTAGGGGAAACTCTAATGAGTTGAAGTTTGGGTAAATCCATAGATGTAAGGGCCAGGGCCTATAGCAATGCGTGAGCGATAAGGAGGGAAGCTGAATCTTCCAGTGGAAAGGAAGATAGGGCATCAAGGGGTGGAGCTGAGGCATATACCACCCAGGTGGGTTGGAGGTGCCAGCTTTTAGACCTTCTGGCAAGAATCTTATAGGGAAAGGACATGCCAAACAGTGTAGATAGAACAACATACCCATGATCCTAGAAATACTTTTATTGACCACATGGTGTTCTTGTGTGTATTTATTTCATTTTTTCTTTCTCTCTCTTGGTTATCTAGTTCATCAGATGAGATAACAACATGACGCTGACTACTGTCACCTTTGGAAAATTTCTCTGCAATACTCTGGTTAGTATCTTTGTTTTCTTTGCTTTTCTTTTTCTCAGTCTGGCTAGGAGCTTTGTTTACAATCATTATCCCTGCATTTTCTCTCACATTTTCACTTACTGTCTCTCTTGATGAATTTGGTGACACTACAGGCTCACATTCTTCTTTCCCATAGTGCTGATTTATCCAGGTTATAATGCCAACAACACCGTAGACAAAAGAGTTGACATCAAAACTATCCATGATTCCACCTTGAATCTTCAGTTCTGAATGACAGTCCACTGGGTGGGTGGGTGAAGCAAGGAATTATGCTACCATTAGTAGTGGCTCAAAAGGTACTACATAAGCAAGCATGGTTCTACTGTGGAATTAATCCATGGTTGCTTTTTAGGCACCTGTTATTATTTAACCAATCAGATTGTCTTATTTGCAAGTTGTTGAAAGAGCCATGTTACAAAAGTATATAGTTATACTGTTGAAATGATTACAAAAAGTTGTTTAGAACTCAAGGAGTTAACAGGTTTGCAAACTCTCTGAGAAGCTGTAAGCAAGAGGTCAGTTCTGGGTCACAATGTTCTTTTTGTTGCACTTGTTGAAACTTATAAGAACACAGTGTGAGAAGCATGCTGTTTTTCTTAACAAGCTCCTGCATAGACATAAAAATTAGCTGTAATGTTTTGCAAAAGAGAAACACAGAGACTGAAATTGGAAATTGAGAAGAAAACCAGATGAACTTTTTCTATTTATACTGCCTTTGTAAATAGTTATACTAAACAGTTTTATTTTTTTTTATTTTACTGTTATTATAAATCACTTGTTGCAAATTTTACAACTGCTCCTGGTTTTCCTATGCTTCTGGACCTGTGCCTCAATGACAGTCCCACTGGTGAAGGCTACGGGGATATGGTGTCTGAGGATTGCCGGTGCCCAGCTGCGTCTGCCCCTGTGAAGGAGGGGCAGAACAGACAGAGATCCTAGAGTTCAAGATCGGCATTGGGGCATGGGTGACGGGGTGGCAGATTGAGAACTGGCACCAGTAGCACCTGCGCCTGCTGAAGTAGATCCTGCTGAGCCACGTGCAGAAGAGCCTGTGGAAAACAAGGGCTGAAAAAACAGGGGCTGGGGGCCAGGATAAGAGAGACCCTGCCCAGAAGGGCCGCAGATGGTCACAGAGATCTGTGTGGGCAGTAGGGCCACCACCTGATGCGGTCATTTTAGGTGCCTTATGCGGAGACTGTGAGCGGGAGGAAGCTCGGTTTGGTCCCAGTCCATGTCCCGATGTTTGTGTTTCCCTGATGATTTTTCCTTGGACTTGGACAAAGAAGAGCCTGAGGACTGGGCCAGGGAAGTGGAACAGCTCCGGGCCTGCAGCTCCTGTTCATCTGGGTGGCCTTCTGCTGGACTAGATGGCTTTCGAGGGTTCTCTGGCGGTGTTTCCTGGTGGCTGGGTTAAACTTCTGGCAGACCTTGCAGGCCTGAATGACATGGTCTGGGCCAAGGTAGAAGAGGCAAGTAGAGTGGCTGTCCTTGTCCGGGATCTGTTTGCCACAGGCACACTTAGTGGAGCAGCTGGAAGAAGAGGAGGGTTGTGATGACATAAACGTGACGAAGAAACACCGAAAAATGTCAATGTTTATCTAAAAAAATGAAAACATAAAGCACGGGAAACGCGAGAAAGTGGCGATCGACTGTAGTTGCGGAGGAGTCCGTGGTCTGACGTGAGCTGGTCAATGACGGGAAAGAACTGAGGAGGACATGGGGGTCACCTGCCTTATATAGGATAGCCTGAGGTCAGCTGCTGACATCGGAGGTGGGCGGCCCCCTCTGGTACACTGCTAGCCAGAAAAGTTTCTGTGTGGTTCTGGCGCCTGACAGTTAAGTCCTACCAGTGATGGCCTGCTACAAGAGATACCCTCAAACTAAGATCCTCCCATTCTAAGAGAGGGATGAGTCTCAACAGAAAACTCCAGACCCTGGAATGAGTGAGCAGAAAAGCAGCAGTTTTGCACTGTGTGAGAATGCAAAAAAGTCCAACTCTGGACGACCCCAACTGTCGAACAAGTTGTGGATGATGGAGGTCAGAAGTTCCCATTTGTGCATCCTAGACTGTGACCTGCTTAGCCTGTCTGACAAGACATTTTGGGCACCTGGAACATGTACTGCTGACAGTTCTAGTCTGTGTTCCAAAGCCCAATACCAGACTCTCATCGCTTCCCTGCATACGGATAAGAGTGAGCCCCCCACTTGCTTGTTGATGTAGTGCATCACACTGATGCTGTCCATCTCCACTAGCAGAGGACCTGGGAACAGGTGAGTCTGGAAGGCTTGTAGCCCATACAAAATAGCACCCATTTCTAGAAAATGTATGTGCAAGGCACTCTCCACTGGGGTCCATGCACCCTATGTCTAATGGGAGCCCAAATGTGCACCCCAACCCATCTCTGAAGCATCTGAAGAATCTGGAGAGGGGAAGGAATCAGAACCCCCCTTTAATAGGTTGCTGGGCTCCATCCACAACATGAGCACTTTTTGCACAGTAGACATGACTAGTAATCTTTGTTCTAGGTTGTCTATGAGCTGATCCCACTGGACTCTTAGGGTCCACTCTGGTTTCCTCGTGTGCATCCTGGCCAGTGGTACTTTGACAATGGCCGCTGCCATGAGGCCCAGGAACCATAGGAATATCCTGGCTGAGACATACTAGCTGTCATTTACTAGTTGTGCTTGGGCAGGCAGGCATTGAGCCCTGTCTAGGGGAAGGAAGGCTGATCCCTGTGTGGGGTACATGAGTGCTGCTATATATTGTAGTCATTGGCAAGGTCAACACTGACTTGGGTATGTTGACAGTGACCTCCAGAGTATCAAACAGCTGCCTGGATTGAGCTAATGTGTGTGCAGAAGCTGGCCCCTGGAGTGGGCTTTCAAGAGCCAGTCGTCCAGGTAGGGGAAAACATAGAAGCCTTCTCTTTGAAGGGCTGCAGCCACTTCTGCCAAGCATATGGCGAAGACTCATGGCACAGAAGACAAGCAAAAGAGCAGCACTCTAAATTGGCAATGTTCCCCATGGAAAAGGAATCTCAAATATTTTCTGTGAGGCTTCCGAATTTTGATATGAAAGTAAGCATCCTTTATGTTTATGTTTAGGGAGCAGATCCAATCCCCTGCCTACAGCAGTGGGAGCAGGCCTTGCAGAGTGACCATTCTGAAATGTTTGTATTCTATTAAGAACTTCAGTTCTCTGAGATCCAGAAGAGGCCACAGGAATATGGTCCACTTTGGGACAAGGAAGTACCAGGAGTAAAACCCCATGTGCCTTTGTTTGAAGGGCACAGGCTCTATGGCCTTCTTTTGAAGTAAAGTCTGAACTTCCTCCAAGAGCAAAGGAAGGTATTCTGGAGGATAGTGGATTACCACTGGTGGATGATCTGGAGGTGTGTCCAGTAGCTCCACAGCAGGCCATTTCTGTGAATTCTAGAACCCAGGCATCTGTTGTCACCTCTTTCCACTGATTTAAGTGGAGGGAGAGGGGAACCCCTACAACCAACCCTGGAGGTAATGGTGGCTGGGGGGTGCACAAGGAATTATGTGGAGCTGGTTGTGGTGACTCTACCTGTGCCACCACCTTTAAGGGTTTTTGAATGGGCACCTTGGGTGGTGCTGGGGAAGAGCAAGGCTCCTGCTCCCTTGCCCCTACACTGCTGTCTGGTTGCTGGGCAGTGCCTGACACCAGCTGGATGAAAAGGAACCCTGAGCCTACCCCTTGGCTTGGGTATGGTAGAGGGAATGCACCGACTTCAGGGTTCTGCCTTAGGCCTGAAGGGTGGAAAGCATGTCTTGGACATTAGAACCAAACAGCGCATGTCCTCTGAAAGGGGCACTGAGAAAAAAATGTTGCATGTCATTCATGAACCCTGCCACCCTGAGCCATGAATACCTCCGCAGACAGATGCCAGAGGCTGTAGCCCTGGCAGAGGCATCTGAGACATCATAAGCCATGCGAAGCAGATGCTTGCCCACATCAGTCTCAGCAGTAAGAGCCTTGAAAAGCTCTTGTTTGGGGGTGCCCTCTGGTAAGACTTGTGCAGCTATCATAACCTTTCTCCGGAGGGTGTTCTGGTACTTTACCATGTGGGCCCGGTAGCTGACAATACGAAGGCCCAATGAAGAGGAGACAAAGATCCTTTTGCCTAAAATGTCTAACCTCTTGGACTCCTTGTCAAGAGGGAAGGAACTTGGGTGCTCCTGTACGCTTGACCTACATGGGCAACATTAATGACCACAGAGTCTGCCCCAGGCTGGGTGGCAAAAATGGCATCCCAGAAGGGGCCACGTGCATTTTGTCTGCTTTGCTTGGTATGATTGTCATAACATTTGACCTATACCAGACAGCAAAGGTGGCATCTTCTAAAGTGAGGAGGAGAGGTGGCACCACAACAGGAGGAGGGTCAGGCAGCTCCAGAAAATGTATTAAATTCTTCTTGGTAGTTTCCTGCTCTTCTAGGTCAAAGCCCATGGCAGCCTGTGACTGTTGCATCAAGGTGAGGAAAGTAGTGTCCTCAGATGGGGACCTTAGAGTGTAGACCACGAGTCCTCACTGCAAGTGGACACTGTAGAGCTGATGCCCCTATCATAGTGGCTCTTAGCATACTCCTTAGCCTTCTCCTCCTTATCCTGCATTATTATGTCAGGATTATACTTATAATCATTGTCGAGCGGGTCGATGGGCAGCAGAGAATGCACTGGCGATGCTGGCAGTGCCCTAGGAGGCAGCTGGGGCAAGTGTCTGCCTTGCGTTGTCAAGGGGGATTGGTAGTAGGCCCTGTCAATGGACCCCCTGGGACAGGGGAAGTAAACAGCAGGCATCTGATCATGTCAGTGAAAGATTACAGTACTGCCTGAACATCAGTGCCCGTGTGGTCGACGGGTGTGACTGGAGGAGTTGACGGGGAGGCTGCATCACAGATGCTGACGGCGACATACCAGTTGTTCTAGGTCTGGTAATGCCAGTGTCAAGCCCTTACTTTGGTGTCATGTCAAAGATTGGGGGGTGGCGCAAGTGGCGCCGTCGCAGAAGTGGTCAGTGGTGCAAAGGAAGTCGTACCTGCTGTGCGGAAGGGCGAACTGGAATGTAGTGGGGAGGTTTTCTGCTTCTCCTTGTTCCAGTGCTATGTTTATAGCTCCCTGACAACTTGTCTCGGGATTTAGAAAACCCAGACCCGATAGACTGGGCTGGAGATGCAGCAGTGCTCTTCTTCTGAAGTGCCTTCTCCATCATGGCCACTTTCTTCTCGAGGAGATGCTTCTCGAGGGCCCCTTTACAGTGTTGCCTGGTCACAGACTTGAAGCACCGACAGATAGGGCAGGCTTTCACGTCGTGGTCCCGGCCTTGGCAGCAAACACAGACATTGTGGAAGTCACCGGTGTAAATATTCTTCCACAATCATAGTAGCAGAATAATTCTGACGGTTCCTTCAATGACATACAGGTAATTGAAAATCATTGTAAAAGTGATTACTTTTTCTATGAAACAAAATAAAATGGTGCTAATGCAGCGGCATTTATGTTAGAGGCCTGACAAGTATGATCGACGGCAGGAAAAGAACTGAGAAGAGGAGGGGCCACCCACATTTATGTAGCAGCCAACATCTGATAGTGTTGTTGTCTCTGGTGGGCTTCTTGCAAAAGTTTCTGTGTGGTTCTACTGCCTGGTGGTTTATTCCATAGGTGTGGCCTGATGAAAGAGATATCGTTGAAGAAGATTCCCTGCTATCAGAACACCAGCTTGGAGAAAGATGAGAGACTGGGCCATTTTGAAGGGTGGGGAACAGACAGGTTTGCACCACCCACCCTCCAGCATTGACTTCTGGATGTAGGAGTTAGAATGGTTCCTAAAGAGGAACCCTGAGAGCCATGGAACTGAGATAAATACAAATGAAAATAAGGGAAAATATAGAGGAATAAACACCTACAAATAGTAAAAAAAAAAAACAGATGGAAAATAATGAGTCAGAGTGGGCATGGAAGTAGCCAGCTTATAAGGGCTGGATTCCAGCGACAGATGCTTTTTATACAGTGAATGCTTGTTTTTCTAATAGAATATGCTATGGATATGTATAGCCACTGATCAACTTAGTAAGTACCTTGAAAAATACAGTCTACAATGTTCACAGCAACATGGCTTTCGAAAAGGCACAGCACCATCACAGCACTCCTCGAATTCTCCACCTACATCCACCATGCCCTGGATCGGGGGCCAACTTGTCGGTGCCATATTTATCGATTTGACAAAGGCTTTCGACACTGTAAACCATTCCCTGCTGATCGAACAATTATCTTTACTAGGTCTCTCAACTGATACTACTCACTGGTTTCAAAGCTACCTCAATAACTGTACCCAACAGGTTAGGATTAGTGAATCTCTCTCAACCACCCTTCCTGTCCGCTCTGGAGTACCATAAGGATCCATCCTGGGGCCCCTGCTATTTAGCATTTTCCTGGACAAACTCCCTGCTTCCTGTCAGGATCGAATTCTTCTGTATGCAGATGACGCAGTCATTTTCAAATGTAGCCCAAACCCGTCTCTATTACAGCCACAACTGCAGAAAAGTTTTAAGGAAGCTGAAGCCTGGTTTAGGTCACACAAACTCATCCTTAATTACCAGAAAACTATAACAATGTTGTTCCAAGGAACCCACAATAAGTTTAAGGACCATGAACTAATAATCAGAAACTGTGCAAGTGCTGCCCTGGAGCAGGTGGACCTATTCAAATACCAGGGTGTGACCCTTGACTGCACTCTGTCATATACCAAACACATTGATAACATCGCAAAGGCAGTGAATACCCACATAGGGCTATTATACAAACATAAGCATTGTCTGACAACCAAAGCCCTAAATCTTGCCATTCAGAGCTCAGTAACCTCAATAATTGACTATGGGCTTGTGATCTTGACTCTGCCCTCTGATGCACTGCATTAGCCCTTAACAAGGTATGTCGGCTTCTCACCTCAGCTGCCCGCCTCTCTCACACATGTGACATCTACAAGCAGGCAAACTGGTTCCAGCTCTCCCCCAGACTAAAGTACCAGACTTGCATCCTAGCCAAAAAGACCTCCTTGGGTCTCATGCCCCCAGGGTCCAGAATATGCTAACTGCACACTGTGTCCCACGTATAACTAGGACAGATAGTCAATCATTTTCCATACCTCACTGCCGGACTACCCAAGGACAACAGTTTTTCAATGTCAGGGCCGCAAACTGGTTCAACTCCCTTCCTTCAGACATCAGCAACACTCCCACACTAGGTGCCTTTAAGCACAAACTTTGTCAACACCTTGTGGCTAGCACCTCCTGTGACTGCTTTTCATAACCAGTTCCTGATCAAGCTCCCCCTCTTGCTTCTCCTCTCACCCTAAATCACCTCCCAGCAACCCACTTCCCCCTACCCTCTTCTCCCCTCTCTGATTTCACCTTTCTATCACACCTCCCCTCTCAGTCCCCCCTTTTTCAAACAACAAGAAGTCTTGCTGTATTCTGATTATTGCAGTTAGCCCCAGCACTCAAACTGCCCCAGAGAGAAGAGGGTTAATTTCTATGCAGAGCATAGAACGTTGAGCTCGAGCTGGGTTCAAACCTTTGTCTGCTGCACTTTGAAGCGCAACCGTCAGATTATTTACCCTGCCTAACTGAACGGTCGCTCTAGAGATTTCTCCTTTGCTCGCGATTCAAAAGTCCGTTAAAGTCCTCGGTTTTACCGATTATTTTTCGCAAGTTTCGGTTCAGATCTCTGTCTGTGGTACAGTAAGTACTAGGTAGTGAACTAGACATAGTAAACTTGTGAAAATTGTAAAAATTGATTTTTCGACCAGTTCGATTGAACCGGCCATTTAGTGAATTATATATTCTGACTGTTTCTAAACTTAAGAGTGTGATTACCAGTCCTTTACTGATTAAAAAAAAAAATGCATTCTTGTGGTTTTTTCCAATATCCGTGACACGGTTAGAAACTGATAAGGGTGTCTTGCCTGGTTGGTTGCCATAAAAAGGGTAAGTTTGTGGTTAGGATGGCTATGTCTAAGAAACCCAAAAGAAAAACCGGGCCCACTGGGTTTCAACACTGCAGTGTGTGTGGGGAGGTCTTTGCTAAGGCTGATCCCCACACCACCTGTGTTTGTTGTCTGGGGTTTGACCACCTTGATTCAGACTGCCAAATCTGTAAAAATGTCCCTAAGTCTACCCTGGAAAAAAGATTGGGTAGGTTTAGGGATAAGGAGGCCAAGAAGTCCGCTGACCTGGATGGCCAGCCCGATTTAGTTCCTACCGAACCTGAGGGAGTGTCCTCTGACCAGGGCGATACTTCTTCGGGCAAGAGGAGAACCGATCCTGAGGGATCAGTTCCTACATAAAGAAAAAGAAAAGAAAAATCGGCCAGTTCAGATCCAGAGACCCATTTTCCGACCGCCGAAGAGATTGCCAAAGCGATAAGGATTGTAGAATTGCTTTGCCCTGTTCCGTCTGATCCGGCGCCTTCTGGCAGGCGCTCGGTTTGGTCGGTTCCTCCGGTTCAAGGTTATGCCTCTGAAGATTTTTATGAACTGGATTTGGAGGGGGATGAAGATTATGATGATGATGACGATGGTGGGGAAGGTCTGGATGAGCCCACATTGAATCGGACATCTCCCCAGACAGGCCTTCTGGTGTTTCCCCTCCTAGGCTTTCTGAGTCCCCTTAACCACTACATGTTTTACAAGAAAGTGGCAGAAACCCTCCAGCTCCCTGTGGAGGAAGCCATAGAGGAACAAGAGGAACCTGATTATGTGGAGATGATGGACATCCCAGAGTCCACGAGACTGTCTATTCCCCTTTATAAGTCTTTTGGGAAACAGACACAAAAGATTTTAAAAACTCCAAATTCTGTACCTCCTGTCAACAGAAGGATGGACAAAAGGTACACCTTATCAGGTTCAGGTACAGAGTACTTGTATCAGCAATGCAGCCATGTTCGGGTTGTACAGGCTGCAGTCTATGATAAGGCTAATATACCCTTGGCTTCTCACCCCTGATAAAGACTCTAGGAAGCTGGATGCCATGGCAAAGAAACAGTACATAGCATCCGCCTTGGGACTCAGGCAGGCTAATTATATGGCCTATGCAGCCAGGTACCAGAAGTCCAGGTGGGACACTGTACTGGCACTGGCTAAGCAGGCCTCCCCCCAGCTAGCCTCAGAGCTGGAGGGGGTGGCTGCTGATGGGATTGAGGCATCTAAGGTACAGTTCCATGCTGCTGTGGACTCCAGTGATGTGTCATCTAGAGTCATGGCTACATCTGTGGCTCTTCAGAGAATGGCTTGGCTCAGATGTACTAGCCTCTCACAGGACACCCAGGCTAAGGCCATGGATTTCCCTGTGGTGGGTAATTTTCTATATGGGGAACAGATAGAGAATTACATGAAAAAAGATGGATGAGTATAGGACCACCTATAGGAATGCACAGGCCAAGAAAAGGCAGGCAACTCCTCAAAGGCAGCAAGCTAGGGGCAGGGGCAGGCCTTTTCATAGGCCTTTCTACCAAGCACAGGCCTCTTCTCCCTTTCCTCAGAGGGGGTTCTTCAGAGGGACAGCCAGAAGGGGGATGAGCAGGGCTGTATCTACCCCTCAACCTAAGGCTCCTGTCAAGCAGACACCCTGATGTGTCAGCCCGAGTTGACTCCTCCATTCCTGTAGGAGGCAGTCTGGCTTACTTCGTACAAGACTGGATGTCTGTTACCTCAGACAAGTGGGTCCTGGAGGTGGTAAGCCAGGGGCTGGTTCTCAGCTTCAAGAAATTTCCAAAGCTGAGGCTAGATCTTTTCCATCTGCAAGCATCTCCAAAACCATTGCCCTAGAGGCAGAGGTTTCATCTCTATTGGCTCTAAAGGCTGTAGAGAGAGTTCCTACATTGCACAGGGGCAATGGTCTGTACTCCAGGTACTTCCCTACCCCAAAAAAGAAAGGGGAGTATGCACCCATCCTAGACTTAAGATACCTGAACAAACATCTTTAAAGCCAAAATTCAAAATGGTGACTCTGGATTAATCCTTCCCTCTCTAAGGCCAGGGGACTGGCTAGCCTCCCTGGACTTAAGAGATGCCTACTTTCACATTCCCATCAGGTGCTCCCACAGAAAGTACCTCAGGTTCGAATTGCCTTCAGGCCATTATCAGTTCAAAGCTATGCCCTTCGGCCTGACATCAGCTCCAAGGGTATTCACAAAATGCCTAGCAGTAGTAGTGGCCTTTTTAAGAAGGAAAAATATTTCCATATTTCCATACCTGGACGACTGGCTCATTGTGGATCAGTCCCCAGACCAAGTCAAGTCAGACCTGCAAGTGACTCAGCAAGTGCTCACTTCCCTAGGATTCCATCTCAGTCTTCCCAAGTCAGTTATTGAGCCTATACAGCTCCTCACCTTCATAGGGGCAGAGTTGGATACAGTCAAAGCAAGAGCTTTTCTTCCCCTGGAAAGGGCAAGGGCTATTGTAGAGCTGGCTTCTTCATTCCACCTTCTGGTCTCTCGGCCAGCAAGGCACTTCCTTCAGCTTCTGGGCCACATGGCAGCTTCTACAGCAGTGGTCCAAGGGGTCAGATTTCAGATGAGGGACATTCAGTTTCACCTGAGGGCCTTTTGGTCTCAGAAGAAAGATTCTCTAACCAAACTAGTTCCAGTTACTCAGACTCTGATCCAGGCTCACCAATGGTGGCAGGACCAGGGCAACCTCAGGCAAGGAGTCCCATTCATCACTCAGTCTCACTCTGTGGTCCTAACCACGGATGCTTCTGTATTGGGGTGGGGAGCCCATCTGGGGGCTCTCACAGTCCAGGGACTGTGGTCCCCTCAGGAATCCCCTCTTCACATCAGTCTCTTGGAACTCAGGGCAGTCTTTCTGGCTCTGCAAGCTTTCTCTCAGTCAGTGCAGAACAAGGTGGTTCAGTTCAGGACAGACAACACCACCACCATGTGGTACATCAACAAGCAGGGAGGCACTCGGTCCACGGCCTTGTGCACGAAAGCCATGAAATTGTGGTCCCTAGCTTATTCTCTGCAGACCTCTCTGATAGCAGTCCACCTTCCAGGGAAGGACAATGTGCTAGCAGATGCATTTAGCAGGATCTCCCAGGGTCATCACAAACGGTTCCTGGACCCTCTGGTGTTGAAAGTGATTTTTTCAAGGTGGGGCACTCCAGAGATAGATCTCTCTGCAGCCCCAGACAATCACCAACTTCCTCTGTTTTGTTGCAGACCCCTAGTCTTGGGCTCAGTCCCTCTGGATGCTGTGATTTTGAACTGGGAAGGGAAATTTCTATATGCCTTCCCTCCCTTTCCTCTACTGTTCAAGGTTCTGGTCAAGATAAGGTCACAATCCTGCAAAGTGATTCTGATTGCTCCAGACTGGGCCAGACAGCCTTGGTACCCCCTGTTGCTGTCCCTAGCAGTCCATCTTCCCCAGTCTCTTCCCAGGAACTACAACCTGTTAACCTCCTCTCAGGGGAGTATTTGGTACCCCAATCTTCGGTCTCTCAATCTTAAGGCATGGCTCTTGAAGAGGTAGAGTATGCAGATTTGCATCTGTCCCAAGGGGTTCTGGATATTCTCAACGCCTCTCGAAAGCCTGCCACCAGAAAAACTTATAACTCCAAATGGAAAAGATTCAGCATTTGGCATTCCAAGAAGCATATATCCCCAGACACTGCTGAATTGTCTACAGTTCTGGATTATATGGTTCATCTTAATGGCCTAGGCCTCAGATCAGCTACTCTTAAAGTACATTTGTCAGCTGTTTCTGCTTTTTTGTCAGTGGGAAAGCCTTCCTCACTGTCATCTCACCCTGTATTCTGTAAATTTTTCAAGGGATTGTTTCATACCAGTCCACCCTTTAGGGATCCTACCCCTGCTTGGGATCTTAATGTTTCCATTGCTCAGCTTATGCAACCCCCTTTTGAGCCTTTGTCTTCAGCAGAGCTTAAGTACTTGACTTGGAAAACTGTGTTCCTGGTAGCTATTATCTCTGCCAGGCGTATCAGTGAATTGCAAGCTCTGTTGGTGGAGCCTGATTTCATCTCATTCCATAGAGATAAGGTGGTCCTTAGAACTAATAGGAGGTTTTTACCTAAAGCGGTTTCAGATTTTCATCTGAACCAATCTATGTCTCTCCTTGTGTTCTTCACTGATCATTCTTCTTCAGGTGAAAGAAGTTGAAAGAGCCCTTAGTTACCACATTGAACGTACTAAGGCTCACAGGTTTGACTCCCTCCAGTTGTTTCTCACTTATGGGGAAGTGGGGAAGGGCAAACCTGCCACTAAGAGAACTATTGCCAGGTGGATTGTCTCTTGTATTCAATTCTGCTATGAGAAGCTAGGAAAAATACCTCCCTCAGGCCTGAGGGCTCATTTGACTAGAGGTACAGCTGCTTCCCTGGCTGCGGCAGGGATATTCCTTTGCTAGAGATACGTAAAGCAACCACCTGGAAAACAGTCCATACATTTACCAAGCATTACTCCCTGGACATCCAGGCTAGGAGTGATGCTCCATTTTGTACAGCAGTACTGCAGAGCCTATTCCCAAGGTAGGTTAGATTCCCTCCTCCATGGAGGTACTGCTTGGTAGTCTGCAATAGTCACAATACAGCAAGACTTGCCGTCCCAGTGGCATAGAGGGCTGAGGCGCTGGACGTCTCACCTCGCAGCACTCTGGCAACCCGGGTTCAGGAGCGAGCCTAGGTCATCGGAGGTCGGCACGGGGGGGCAGAGCAGGATGGAGTAGCTGCAAGGCAGCTCTCCTCTCCGGGGAGGTGGGGTGGCATCCCTCGCTCTCAGCTACCCCCTGGTGGAGGCTGAGGGGCTGCGAAAGCGAGGGTGCCGGCGATAGGCCAATAAGGGCGGGTGGATGAGGGCCGTTACCAGGGCTGTAAGGCGCATACATGCCTCCACATGCACGCATCCTTCTCCTGGGGTCCTCGGATAAAAAGGGAAGAAAATCGGAAAAAAGCAGCCGGCGGCATGATAGCGACCAACTCTCTGCAGGCACCGCTCCCGGACCGGGCGTAAGGTAAGCCCCGGTAATTCCGGGGGACGGAGCTGGGGGAGTCAGTCAGATGGGGGCCACATGGCATGAGGAGAAACAGAGTGGAGATAAAAAAAGAATACAGCAAGACTTCATGTTGTTTGAAGAAAAAATTACGCACCTTAGTAATTATGTTTCTTCTAATGGAGTCTTGCTGTATTCTGACCTCCCTCCCTGCCTCCCCTTTCAGAACCTGTTTTTGGGAAGTGGGCTGGCAGGTGAAGTGTTGCACCCCAGGGGTGCATTTGGGCATTCCCTCCTTTTAAAGAGGGGGAGTGGGTTATATTATTAATTTAACAGTCTTAAGTTGTTCACTACCTGGTTTTTGATTTCTTGACTTGAGTCTTTTCGGGATCCAAAATATTTGATTGCCATTTGGCTAGTAAGAATTTTGCAATTTCCACATATTAGTTAGTTAGTATTAGCACGTAAGAATCTGACGGTTGTGCTTCAAAGTGCAGAAGACAAAGGTTTGAACCAAGCTTGAGCTCAACGTTCTATGCTCTGCAAGAAATTAACCCTCTACTCTCCGGGGCTGTTTGAGTTCTGGGGCTAACTGCAATAGTTAGAAAACAGCAAGACTCCATTAGAAGAAACATAATTACTAAGGTGAGTAATTTTCTCTTTTCTCCCCACTACCCCTCCATCACCTCCAGACAATGCTCTCTGTGCTGCTTCTCCACCTCACTCCCCCCACCTAAGCAACTGGCTAATCTGTTGCCCTCCGCACCTGTTATCTGCTGCCTCCTCTAACCTCTAATTTTTCCTTGTCCACATGTTGTTCAATATAGAGTATTGCTTGTTTTATTATTACTAGCTTTTTATAATCCTAGACAAGGCCACTGGCTGCTCCTATCATTCATCTTATTTGTTTGTAACACGTATTTTGTTAAACTATTACCTACTTGTCAATGTACCAAGACGTGGAAACTTTGTAAGTAAGCCTCTGTCTCAGAGGTGTACTCTGAAATTTTAATAAATAAAGAATATGGATCTACCCATTCTGTGAATGGTATTGTTTTGAAGAAAAACTTAAACAAATCCTTTCAGATAATCTGAAGTCTTGAAGAAATCCTCTGCTGCTGAGGACTAGATGCATGACATGGGCCTTTTAAACAGGCATTGTCCTCTGACCTGTTATTGTGTATAAGTGCACCTGTTTAAATGTAATGTAGCATGAACAGTAGAGCTCTTATGTGTAAGCAAGATTTGGGGCTCAGTAGGCCATCGTTTTAACTATCCTGCCACATGAATCATCTAATAACTCAGTATCTAGGGGATTCTGTTACACCAAATTCTGTGCAGGATATCTGTTGTTATTTATACACATCTTGGTAGATACTGTTTGTGAAGTGTGGCTCTCTGAGCATACATGTTCACTTATAAAGATGCCCTTGGAGGAAATTGAACGTAACCTGCATTTATTATCTCAGTCTTTTTCAAGAGGTATGATTGGGTCATGAAGGCTGCACCTCTAATGGCAGAGTATCACCACTTCTCTGGGAAATTGAACTATTTTAGATTAAGAAAAAACTGACATTTTGCAGGTTAATATAGAGTGACGTTTTTAAGAAATGTTCTATGTGTTATAGATGATATACACTACATATGTGTGTATATATATGTATTTATACAACATATGTTTTTGGATATCAAGACAGATAAAAAACACTATCTGAAGCAGACAGAAGCGATATTATTGATATCTCCATGTTTCTATATGTCATAGTGATATGTTCAATTTTCCTATACATCATACTGATATCTTTGTTTCTTTATTTATTTATTTGAAAGTTTTGGAATTACAAACTTTTGAGTCATAGACTCATTTCCAAAGGCTCCTCGTCAATAACAGTACAAGACACAATACAAAGTAATACAAATAATACGATACATAGCATACAGAAAACAGTAGTAAATACAATACAGTACATCAGGTGCAATTGTCAGTCTAACATTGTTTGTGCATTGAGTATAGATATTACAAGGATGATGGTTTTAACAGTGTTGTAGCTAACATACTTGGAGTGTCTATACAGAGTTGTAGCTAACTCACTTGGAATGCAGCATCGTGACTGTCAAACAGGCATTGTTGTGCATAGTACATAGCGGTTACAAGGATGATGGCCTATACAGAGTTGTAGCTAATGCATATATGAGTGGTCTATCCAGAGTTGTAGCTAGGACAGGTCACTGGGCTAGATAGACAAGCTGTCATTCAGTCTGACTAAGAGGGCTGTCCAGGTCGGACATTGTCGGGGTGCTGCCACATCTAGCGTGCGGCAGATAGTGTGTTATCACTGAAGCTGCTACTTCACAGTGGCCAGGTACAGGTGCGGGAGGTGGCCCCTGAGGGCCCTTTTGAAGGCACCTAGTTAGGGGTAACAGGTGACTAATGTGGATAGTGTGTTGAACCAGGCTGGGGCTCTGATAGGGAAGGATCTCTGGGCTAGAGTGATCCTAACCCTTGGGATGGCTAACGATCTATCCATACTACAGGTGCGGGTTTTCCGAGTAGCAGAGACTAGCATGTGAGAGACTCCTGGAGGTGTTAGCCCCAGGAGGGACTTTTTGGTCATGAGACAGGTCTGGTAGAGAAGTCTTTCCTTACTTTCCAGTATGTCATCCAATTTCACAGTAAGTTGCAGCTGTCATTCAGTACAAACACTTTCACTTTCCTTGCTGTAATGTAGCGTGACGAGTGCTGTTAATAGCAATAAATGATGTGTTGGCAGAGATTTAAAATAAGGCACTCGTTCTTCAAAAAGTAAGAAAACCATGTTTTCTATGTTCAGTTTTCTTAGTTTTGTGTCCAAAAAGCTGCCGACTGTAGTGAGAGGAGAATGAGTGCAGAGCGAGCAAGTCAGCGACTTCAGAAAAGTAGATGCAAGTCCGAGCAACCGCTGGTATAGCTCACGCTCACCTCTACTTTTCTGCAGCCACCAACTCGCTCGCTCTCCTCTCGCTACAGTCGGTGGCTTCTTTTACACAAAACTAAGCAAACTCAACATAAAAAACACAGATTTCTTACTTTTTGAAGAGGGAGTGCCTTATTTTAAATCTATGCTAGCATGTCATTTTCCACTGTTAACAGCGCTTGGTCATGTTACATTACAGCAAGGAAAGTGAAAGTGCTTCTTGGGTAAGACAGTCTGAAAATGGCAGGATCAACCAGATAAGTGTTTTAAATGACATATGTTATATAAACAGAACATGACATGGCCTGAATGAAGATATATTAGCTTCACTCAAGGCCATTGATATCAAGATATCTCGTGAGTGGCATATCATCACCGGCCTCTTGTAAAGATAAATATGATATCTTCAGTTAGGCCATGTCATATCCCCTATATATACGTATGCACATATGTAATACATACAGTATATATATATATGATATATGAAATATGCCATGGCCCTAATTAAAATATCACTGATATTTTTCCTGAGTGTAATTTGACCTTATGTTATCATGAGTAGCAAAGCCATGAGTAACATCAAAAGGTCAAACTGCACAAGAGAAATTATCAGTGATATTTTCATTAGGGCCATGACATGTTTAATTGATGGCATAACTTTCAGTAAACAATGGCAAGACAAAAATCATGTGTCCAGATTGTTCAGCATCCACCTTCAACATAGAGGATTATGTATGAGCAATCATACACATCAAGGCTGTGTTTTAATTGAGAGGTTTACACGATCTTCTGTTACCATGGAAACCTCAAAACTGAAACACAGCCTTGTATGCCTACGGTTGCTCATACACAATCTTTTATAGTATGTGGGTAACCCTCACTACAAGCCTGTGCCCAGCATATATAAAAAAAGATCCCCCCATGCTCCACTAATGCCCTTATGTTGCGGGGCCTGGGTGCAGTTTCTGATGGACCGTTGCAATTCTTTCAGTCACCACTCACTTCCGAGGTCAGCTCTCTCACCATCACGACCACTTCATTGGGTGCCACGGTTTGAAAAGAGGCAGTGCGCAAAGGCATTCTATGTGGTTGTGCTATGGTAGCTATGTAGCTAGTGCAGCACAACAGCAAAATGCAGGAGCTACTGCAGCACAATAACATTATTCTAGGGATGGATTTCTGCCTAGAATAATGTTCCACCATACACTATAGTGGTGTTATCCCAGCACATCACTGAATGGAGGGGAGCTCAATATTTCTATTGCCACTGTGGGATAAATGGATTTAGAGTAAGAATAGCACTGATATTCTCACTCTAGGTCCCATAGTGGCATTTTACTGATATTTGTTGTTTTATCCTCACAGGTATGACATAATGCATATATTTGTGCAATGCACCAGAAGCAACAAAGGAAGTGGTATAGGGCAGAAACAGTTATGTGAAATAAAGGATTGTCTGTGACTTACTGGAGGTCCTGGTAGTCCTGGAAGTCCCTGGAGACCTGGTTCACCCTGTTTACCCTGCAAAGGAACCACATATGTTAATTGTGCATCTCCATAATCTGGTGGTGCAGTGACTACTATACTTCAAGGACCTCATGCATTAATCTGCTGAAACATTTGTTTTTTTTTTTGGGCTGCTCCTTATGGAAACAATGCAAGTCATTATGACCCTAAATTCAAAATAATCCAGGCTGTCCCATCAAAAACCCTCCCAGTACAACCTAAACTCAAAGTGTGCCACTCCAGTTGAGATCTAACTACCAAACTCCTGTCAGTTTCCTCTTTTTATCTAAAGGTGCATGAAACTAAAAACTCAAGCTAACAAATCACAATGTCAGATCGTGGATGTGGATTTCTACAGAATTTTGTATTATGGCGATTCCAAATATCCTGCAGAGAACTCTGTGGAAGCAGATTTCACTCCACCCATTTCTATTATTAACATCTAACAGTTCTGCTGCCTGACAAACATTCTGCCTCTGTCTTAAACATGGGGCTGTGTTACCTATTGGGACAAAAAATGGTGGGCTGTAAAAATAGATTACTCACCTGTAACCGTAGTTCTAAGAATGGTAAATGGTTCACATCCACACACTGGCAGTTCTTCCTTATGAGCTGATTTGCAGGAAAGTCTTTAAGCAAAGCTCCCCCGCCACCTGGGTGGTATATCCCTTGGCTCCACCCCGTGACGTCAGATCCTGTATGCTGGAAGCTGGGATCTGTTTGCCACTTGCAGGGGAGGTCAGATGGGTTGTGTGGATGTGCACCATATACCACCCTTCGAATTACAGTTACAGGTGAGTAACCCTAATTTCTAGGGATGTGGATATGGTTCACTTATCCACACTACTGGCAGGCTTCCTGCAGTTCTCTATTTGGAGGAGGCAAGGCACACAGCCCTATTTGGCAAACAGAGACTGGAGAACTAAGGCCCCAAAAGCAGCATCCTGGTGTGACTCAAAGTTGATGCTGTAATGGGAGATGAAGGTGTGTGCTGACTTCCAGGTAGCCACCCTACAGCTCTGTATGGGAATGTCCCTGGAAGTAGCCTCTGAGGCAGCAGTATCTCTGGTGGAATGAGTCCAGAGCCCTATGAGAGGCTCCCTACCAACCAATCTATAGCAAAGTTCGATGCAGGAGACAATCCACCTGCCAATCATCCTCTTAGCTGCCCATCTGCCAGGTGCAAACTGCTGGCAAGCCACGCCCTGGACTCCAGCCATGCAGTCCATATAATAAGAGAGCACCTGCTGCGGGTCCAAAGTATGGAGCCTACGGTCAGTCTCCGAAGACTGGTTGGTACAGTACATTGGAAGGTTAATCACCTAGTTAGGGTGAAACTCTGATACCACCTTTAGGAGGAACTTTGGGTGGAGATGAAGGACTACCTTGTTCTTGTGGACACCAGGTACATAGACTCCACTGAGAGCACCTGGAGCTCACTGATCCTTCTGGCAAAGGTGATAGCCACCAAGAAGGCAATTTTCCATAACAGAAGTGATATCTCATACCTGTGCATAAGCTCAAAAGGTTTGCCCATTAGGACTGCCAGAACCAGCAACAAATCCCAAGTTGGTGGTAGTTCAAGTGCTCAAGGCTTTGAACAAAGTGCACAAAACACCATCTCCTGCATGCTGTCAGCATACCAGCCCATGCTCAGTATGCAGAGATGGCTGCCAGGTGCACCTTGAAGGTTTTCAATCTCAGCCCCAGCTGGGAGAGGAACCAAAGATAACCCAGAATGCTAGCCAAGGGATGGGCAGGGGAATCAAGCTCCTTGCCCTGGCACCAGATGGAAAATCTTTTCCACTTAGAGGTGTAGTACTGGGTAGTCGAGTCCTTTTGGGAAGCCCCCAAAATGTGGAGCACATCCTCCGAAGACCCAGAGCCTGGAACTCTAGCCACTCAGGAACCAGGCTGTGAGGTGCACAGATTGAAGAGGAACTACTACGAATTACTGAAATGTAAAAGCCAGAGTGTCAGGAGCCCGCCCCCTGCATCCCCTTATTTAAGATTACCAACTCCGCCACAGGCAAATCCCAAGTGTCGGGATATAGAGTGTCGAGAAATCAGTCTCGGGCTCCTAACACTCATGCCTTTGTGTTTCGATCATTCATAATCCTCACATTGAAGATCCAAGTGCATAACTGTCCCTTGATGACCAGACAGCAGATCGGGGCACAGAAGTAACCACCACAAATGTCTGCTGCTAAGGTTGAGAAGATCCAGGTACCAGAACTGGTGAGGCCAGTCTGGAGCTATCAGAACTGTCTGCGCCTTGTTCCTCCACACCTTGACCACCACCTTGTGGATCAGGGGAAATGAAGGGAAGGTGTACAGGAGGTCTGAGGCCCAGGGCCTCCCAAAGGCATCCCCCAGCAGTATTCCTGACTGTGGGAGGTGGGCACAAAACAGCCTCAGCTTTGCATTCTTCAAGGAGGCAAACAAGTCTGCAAGAGAAGTCCCCCACAGGGAGAACAGCTGGTCCACCACCTCCAGATGCAAGGACCACTCGTGTGACATCTCACCCACCCAGCTGAGGGCATCTGCTAGTTAGTTGTTGGCTACCGCAACATGGATCACCAGGAGATCTGCACCCAAGCTGCGCATGTTAGTCCAGGTGCAAAGGGCCTCCCAACACAAGGGAAGGGAGTGTGTGCCGCCATGTTTGTTCAGGTAGAATATGTCATGGTGTTGTCCATCTGGACTTGCATGACATAACCCTAGAGAAAAGGCATGAATTCCATCAGAGATAAGCACACTGTCCAGAGCTCCAGCAGGCTGATGTGGTGATGGGATTCTCTGGAGGTCCAGAATCCATGGGCTCTGTGGTCCCCCAGGTGCGCTCCCCACCCTACCAGAAATTCATCTGTTGTAAGGGTGACTGTCAGCTCTGAAAAGGCAAATGGAACTCCTTCCTACAGATGTTCTGAAATGAGCCACCACTGGATGGCATCCCACATCTGCTGGCTCACCAAGACAGGCTGTTTTAAGTGACTTAGTTGCCCAGACCACTGATGGCCCAGCTGTCGCATCTCTCAGAGACCCATCTGACAATGCTGGTGCAGGATGCCATGTACTCCAACAGCTGCAGGAAGTCCTGGGCAGGGCATGAGCATCCAACCTGCAATGATCAAACAAAGAAGGTAAGATCCAGTGCCTGGTCTGCAGGGAGTCTGGCCTCAGCCCAAAGGGAGTCTAACTGCACCAATGAAGTGAATCACCTGCAAGGAGTTCAGTTCATACTTGGCCAGATTGATAAGAAGGCCCACGTTTCTGCAGGTCTAGAGGACCAGGTCCCTGAACTGCTCCACAGCATCCTTAGATGGCCCAGTGATCAGCCAGTCACCCAGGCAGTGGTATACTCAGACCCCTTGGTGCCACAGAAATGCCGCCACCAATGCTGTGCCCTTGGTGAAGACCCTGGGCACCGACAAGAAGCCAAACAGCATGACAGCATGAGCAAGAATGCATGTGACAGACATAAGGCAATTCTAGTGGGGGGTAGGAGGAAGTAGGCTGTTGGTTAACTAGGATCTGCAGCTTATCCGTTAGGTAGGGAACTGGGCTTATTAGGTGGGCAAAGCGGTCCTTATCTGTCATCAAATTCTATGTTTCTATGACCTGAAACTGGTACAGAACCTCTTCTGCATGGAACCGGAGGTACAGCCAGTAGGACGCACTGGAATGTGGAAGAACACATCCCAGAGATCCAGGGAGCAAAACCACATGCCCTGCTCCAGAGATGGTATTATCTGGTCCAGCATGACCATCCTGAACTTGCGCCTCCTGAGAAACTGGTTCAGAGTGTGAAAATCCAGTATGGGTCACAAGCCCCACATCCATTTCAGGACCAGTCTGGACATGAAGCCTTCGCTTGCCATGGAGCCTGGAACATGAGCTATGGCTCCTTTTTAAGGAGCTGAGCAACGTCCCCCTGAGGGTTGACAGCGTGTCCTGCGACACCACTGACTCCCTTAGCATGTTAGGTCAGTAAGGTAGGAGAGCCTCAAAGTCAAGAGGCAACCCTCTGCCCACCACTGTTAGTACTCACTTGTCTGAGGTAATTACGGACCAGTTGTGCTAAAAGTGGCAAAGCCGACCCCCCACATGGAGCTGAGGCAGGGACTTCACAGGCAGGAGATAGACACCCCCTGACCCATCACAGGGCAGCTGCTGCCAGAAGGGCACCATTACCCCTCTCCCCTCCCTTTTTGGGGCCCTGACTGAGGAACTTGGTCTTGGGGCACTAAGCCTGAGGCTGCTCCTGCTGGGGTTGCTGCTGCCTAGGCTGCTGTGATGGAAAAGGCCAAAACTGAAAAGACTTCTTCTTTAGTTTCTACCCCTTCTGGTCCTTCTGAGAGGAAGTCTCAATCCAAGGTGGCATTAGACTTCTCAATCCTAGTGAGGTGTCCTTCCACCCCTGGGCCAAAGAGGTCAGTGCAAAAGAAGGGGACATCGACCAACTTGTGCTGGGTGCCTGTGTAAAGGTGGAAATCTGCAACCAGGCCCTGCGAGACATTGCGATGGCCACTGCTGTGGTACAGGTGCAAGAATCGCCCATGTTCAAGACCATCTGAAGCTGGTGTTTGGCCAGTGATTGACCCTGGTTTTGGACCACATTCACCGCCAGCTACTTGTTGACAGGGAGGTAGGAGACATGGTCCAGTACTCCCATCAGGGAGTGACCAAAAGTGGGCCATCATCGGTGCATAACTCGCCTGATGGAGACCTAAGGAGGATGCAGCGCAGACCTTCTTCGTTGTGCGATTAAGCTTCTTGGACTCCCTGTCAGGGGGGTTTGTCCATGTCCCCAGTACTGCCAGATTTACAGAATATCGAGTCGGTGACCAGACAATCAGCTGAGGGTGGTCCGAAAATCCAGACAAGGTGCTGGTAGGGACCGCGTACTTGCAGACCATATGGCAGAGGGTGTTGAGCAGGAAGCTGGGTGCTGCCAAAGCTCCAGTGCCTGCCCAAGGATAGCCTCAGCCACCGTGAAGGCAGCCTTCAGGGATCTGTCCCTATCAAGGAGCTCAGTGAAAGGGTATTTAGCTCTTTTCTGGACTAGTTCCAAAGGAATCTCCATGGATTCAGACATAAGCCTGAGGAGAGCCACAAAAGACACTGGTCCATGGTCAGTAGTCAACTCTTCAGCTGAAACATGGTCAAAAGAATGAGTCCTTGAGGACTGCATTGAGGACTCATTGGAATCATCTGAGGAATCTTCGAAAACAGCCCTTGACCATTTGCCGCTGTGCACCACTCAGAACTCATCTGAATGCATGATTTCCATAGACAACCGGCTGGACGGGAGTGCATAGAAAAGGCTCCCTGCAAGGACTGTCTTGGAGGCAGTTCCACCTGAATCAGTGGCAAGACTTGAGTTGGGTACAGATGTCTCTGCAGGATCGGTTTGGGATGGACTGGCGAAGGCCAGATGACTACAGGGGTCGAGGGTAGAGCACTACCATGCCCAGTCAAGGCTCACTGCTGCCAAAGGAGCTCTTCATAGTGCCACCACATACACCAAAAGAGCCTTGCATCATCCAAGGAAAAGGAGGAAGAGTGCCGACAGCGACGCCTCCCAGATGAGTGCAACTGAGGATGCGAGGAATCCCTTGACCTTAATCTCAACCTGGACCTTGAACGTCAACATGGCAATTAACAACAAGGAGATATGGCCAGAGGGGTAGTGTACACTATTCATAGTGTATTCGGCCATTTGACCCCAGAGGGAGGCAACTACTGAGAGGAGACAGTTGGGTTTGCTGACTGCTCCTAGCCCTCTTGAGTGAGGCTCAACAGGACTGGGGTCCTAGAAATCGAATTATCTTTGATCTTCTCTGACAACAGGTTGACAGGTTCAAGAAAAATTTCAGCCATCTGTTTGATCTGTGTCAAGGCCGACAAGCCCGACGGGGTCATAATGGAGCTTGAGGCCTGTCCCTCAGTGAAAGCTGGCTCAGCCAAAGCTGAGCACTGAACAGCTGCTGAGCAATCGGGGAGTGGAGGAAGCAGGAAGAGCGCACCCTTTCCAGTTCCCATGACTGATGGGACTTCTTCAACTAGCCCTGGAAGGCAGGGATCTCCCTGTAGGTCTGGAGGGTCCTGCACATTTCATGGAAATTACCCATGAAGAGTGTTTTGATATGGGCCCCTAACGGGAGCAGTACTGAGATCGACGAGATGCCTGCCATGGCCTTGGCCACCTCTTTCATTGCTGCCAGCTGGGCCACAGACTCTGCAGCTGCTGGGACTGCCTTGTGAGCTTCTTTAGATTTCAGCAGTGGATCCTGTTCAGTCAGCCAGCTGAGAAGAAGACAAGCGTAGCAGTCTTTGAGGGAAGCGGGAAACATCGCTTGACAAAGGCCCCAGGCAGCAATGTTGTGTTTTTCATCCAAGCAGTAAATGCATGACATATGCGGATCCATCCATGACATTCTTTGATCACACTGGACGCATTGCTTGAAGCCGGGAGCCAGCTTGGACTCCTCACGCTCCATGTATGCATTGAAAGGAAGTTAGGAACTGAGAAGCAGTGGCTACTACCTGTTCTGTCTTCTGTTTGGACGGATTTGAAATTAGCCAGTCATTCAAGTATGGGAAGACTTGGAGTCTCAGATTTCAGGTGTGCTGCAAGTACTGCAAAGCAGGTGGTGAAGACTTGTGGCACCGAGAACAGCTCAAAGGGCAGGACTCTGAATTGGTAATGCTGTCCCAGCATAATGAAACAAAGGTATTTGTGGTGGCTGGGATGTACCAGTATATGCTTGTATGCATACTGTAAATCAAGGGATGTGAGACAGTCTTGAGGGTTCAGGTAGGGTAGCTGGGAACCCAGAGAAATCATTATGAATTTTTTTCAACCCTTGAATTTGTTTAGATTTCTGAGGTTGAGAACGAGGCACATACTCCCTGATTTCTTTGGGACTAGGAAGTAGTGGGAGTAGAACCCTGTGTTCTGTTCTAACTCTGGCACTATTTCTGCTGCCCAGTTGCTCAGATGGCTGTTATCCTGACAAAAACATATTAAACTCTAAGTTTAAACACTGAAACCACGAAGAACTGAACGCTGTCATATAGATGGTGAAGTTCTGACTTCCAGCAGGCGAACAGCATCCTCACTGATGCACACTTGATGGCAGGAAAGAAATGAACTGAGGTGGTTGGGGGCTGATACCACCATAAACCAGCAGCTACGTGTGATGATGCCCCACATCGCACATGCAATGCTGCCTGCTGTGGTGCTAGTTCTCTGAAAAGTTCTGGCTCCCGTTGGGTCCTATCACTTCTGACTCAGACCCACTAGTGGGAATCAATGGTGAGGATTGATTGTTGGTAGATTAAGGTATTTGTGCAACTTGTCCAGAGTGGGAAGGAGAGAGAGAGGATGGAAGTTACCAACAGAAGAATGACTACCACCTTTAGGGAAAGGGATGAAAGCAGCTGGCTTCCAGGCTTCAGGAACAGTGGAAGAGGAAAAAAGAGAGGTTGAGGAGCTGAGTAACAGGCACAGTGATGGCAGGAGCTAAGAGAAGCAGAAGCTTAGGATTGAGATCATCAGGGCTACCTCCCTTGTGAGGATTAAGGGGAAGCAGGGCTTTATGGGAAGCAGACAGACTGGTAGGAGTTAAGAAGAAGAAACACTGAGGGGGAAGACAGAGGGAGAGAAGATAAAAATGGAGGGCAAAGAAGGGATGAGACACAGAGAGAAGGAGGGAGAGAGAGTACTAGGGAGATTATAAGGGAGCACCACTGCCAGTGGACACCAGCAAAATGTATCAGCTTCTGGTGGTCCATTATTGAGGGGTGCCAATAGGCAATTGGGTCTGGTAGGGGTAGACCCAACATCAGGACAACTAACCTAAGGGGGAGGAGGGAAAAGACGGAGAAGAGGGGCAGGAAGGTAGCAGTCATTGGGGACTCTATTGTTAGGGCAGTGGGTGAGGTGTAAAGGGCATTGCTGGACCAGGATGGTAACATTACTGTTGTTGTAATGACACCCTGAGCCTCCAGGGAACTTAACTGAAGCTGTCTGCCTGCCTGGAGCACAGCTTTTGTAAGTGCTATCCAGAGTCAAGCAATGCAGCAGGGGAGAAGCAGACTGTCATTGTCCATGTTGGCAGAAATGACATAGGAAGTACAAGTTCCCAGGACATACTTAGGTTATTCATGGAATTAGGGATGTTTCTTAAAATGAAAAGTATCCAGGGTGATCTTTTCTGTGATTTGCATGGTCCATAGGGTTAATGAGGAGAGGCAGAGGATCACTAGCAGGCAAACACTTGGCTGAGGAGCTAGTGCAAGAGGAAGGATTTTGTTTTTCCAGCCAACTGGAAAGACATTTGTGACAAAGGATGTCTTTATGACCATGATGTTCTGAACTTGTGCACAGAGAGGGTGGGGTACTGGCAAGCAGAACAGACAGGCAGTTTAGTGAGATTCAAACTAGAGGATGGGGGAAGTGGCTGGTGCATGGGATTGTTATGGGTTGAAGGCAGATACAGGGAGTCATCATGGAAAGGACATTAGAACAATTAAGTACAAGGAAAAGTTAACTCCTGGGGGTTGAAGAACCATGAAGGGACCACTATTCTCACATGTAGGACTTAGGACAATACGAAGTGTGCAGCCAGCAAAATGGGTGAACTCAAGTGCCTAATGCCTTTTGAAAGCCAGAGCTTAGTGACCCTCACAGAGATGGTGGGTGGGGCAAAATGACTGTGACATCAGGATATAGGGATTGAGGGATACAGACTACTCAAGAGGGATAGGCCTTACAGGAAGGGACAGAAGTGATTCTCTTTGTAAGGGAAGGAATTGCAGTGGAGGACAGGAGGACACTGGAGGGGAATCAGTGTGACAGCCTCCACCTGGGTCTAGCTGGGTGAAAAATGGGGTAAAAGGTCATTCTAAGGATGCACTACAGGCCCGCAAACAGCTCGGTAGAGCATGATGCACAGCAGGTTGGGGAAATTATGAGAGTAGCTAAACAGAATGAAATGGTGATCCTGGGGGAGCTGAATCTTCTGAGCATAGACTTGTGCCTTGTGAGGGCTACTGGCAGGGCTGAGTATGAATTCCTGTCCACCTTCAGGGACTGCTTCTAAAAGCAGCATGTCCAACAGGGTACCAAGGTTGACACCACCCTTGCCCTTGTTCTTAGTAGTGGGGATGGGGTCGTCTCCAGTATAAAAGTAAAGGAACTAGTGGGAGGCAACAACTACAACCAGGTAACCTTCTCCCCAGTGCTGAGGAAAACTATCCCAGTCTCAGTCACAAGGACCAGAAACTTTATTTCAGGAGATGTCTGGACATATGTGGTGCCAGAGAACTGGAAGGGTCCAATGCAGTCCCCATCCGCATGAAGAGGGCAAGGTCAGACTGGGGCAGTTTAGCCTGACATCAGTGTAGGCAAGATGCTGGTGGCCATTATCAAGTACAGAATAAAGGAGCATTTGGCTGAGGCCAAGATTCTTGTCCCGGCTCAGCATAGGTTTGTGAGGGTAGATCGTGCTAAAACAGCCTGATCCTCTTCTTCGAGGGTTTGACCAGGGCTGTGGCCATAATCTATCTGGACATCAGCAAAGCCTGTGATACTGTGGTGCTTGACCAGATTTTGGGCACAGTAAACCAGTTCTGTATACATGAGACATACACAAAGTCGACTGTTAACTGGCTTGGGCAGGAAACAGAGGGTAGTGATGGAGATTGGACTTTACTCCAAGTGGAGAGTACTACTCAGCAATGTTCCTTCGGGATCAGTGCTGGGGTCACTGCTCTTCAACATCTTCATTAATGAACTGGTAGATAGGGTCTCCAGCAGGTTGCTTAGGGTCATGGATGATACTAAGCTAGCGTGGTTGTTGGACTTCCTTGGATGGGGGCAAACTTCAGGAGGACCTAAACAAGCTGGGTGATTGATCTGACACCTGGAGCCTTAGATTAAATCTAACCAAATGCAAAGTGCTACACTTGGAGAGCAAGAACAAAGACAGGGCCCATGAACTGTGCAAGACTCCTCATGCTGCAGTCAAGGAAGAAAGGGACTTTGGAGTCATCATAGACAATGGAATGAAGCAGAATCAGCAGTGCACAGCCACTGTAGTAGTAGTAGTGGTAGTAGATTTACCTATAATTATTGGCACCCTTTCCTGGAGGCTCAGGGTGTCATTACAACAACAGTAAAAAGCACGAAAGTCATATATAACATAAATAGATAAACCCCTGTCAGTATATAAGTGGACAGTACAAAAAATTTAGCTAGCCTTTTTTGACCGCTCACAATAAATAATAAACTAAAATTAATATAAATAACAGACTGGGAGTAACATGAAAAACAGGAAATTAATTCCCAAATGCCTATATAAACAGATGCGTCTTAAGTCCCTTTAAAAGGCCTCCACTGAGGGAGGCCTTCTGCAGGGTTCTTGGGAGTGAGTTCCACAAGACAGGCTCATCCTGGGTAACAGAAGGAGGCCCTCCTCAGAGAAGCGAAGACACACAAGGATGTAGAAGGTTTGTCAGACAGCCCGGGACCAACCCATGTAGGGCCTTATATGAGCAAACCCACTTTAAAGGAGACATGCCTCTTAATTAGCAGCCAATGCAGATCATGCAATGCTAGGGAGATATGACACAACCTCGAAAGACCATTCAGCAACCTAGCAGCTGTGTTCTGCACCAGCTTCCGGCACTGCAGCACACCTTTTTACCCGAAGTACAGAGCATTGCAGTAATCGAGTCTTGAAGTAACAAACTCATGTACTGTTGTTTACAAGTAACTGGGGGAGATAAAGGGTTTAATCCGGCAGATGTTCCTCAGATGGTAAAACCCACTTTGGACTACTGCTGACACCTGAGCCTCAAATGTCAGCCCTTCATCAAGAATGACCCCCAGATTTCTCACCTTCACGGCAGCCAAAAGGCATAGCCCATCTCCCTCTCAGCAGCTGTCATTCCTGCCCTATGACCTGGCTTGAACACCAGCACTTCAGTCTTATCCAGGTGGAGTCAAAGCCAGCTCAAAGACATCCAGTCTTGGATCTTGGCAAGGCACCTATTCAGCACATTGACTGCACCAGGCATACTGGATTTAAAAGACAGACAGAGGTGGGTATCATCTACATAGCAGTGAATCCCAACTTCATACTGTCTAATTATTTCCTCCTGTGGCAGCATGTACACCATGAACAACATGGGCAAGAGCACTAAGCCTTGGGGAACACCACAGAGGAGGTCCCTTGGAGATGAGAAAAACCTTCCCATTATCACCCTCTGCGTCCTTTCCCTGAGATAGGACTCAGACCAGCAGATAACTTTTCCAATGAGCCCTATATACTTCCTCATCCTGTCCAACAACAATCCAGAGTCCATGGTGTCAAAAGCTGAAGCAAGATCCAGGAGAAAAAGAATTAACCGCTCTCTTCTATGTCTCGTCCTCAGCAGGTCATTATGCAACCTGACCACTGAGGCTTCTGCCATAGTGCAAACATCTTCTCAATAACCTTCCCAAACAGGGTCGATTAGCGTCAGTAATCAGTAGGGTCAGTAATCTGCCAAGATGTCTGGGTCCAACAATGGCTTTTTCCAGGAGGGCTTCACCAATGCATCTTTCAATGCCACTGGAAAGACCCCCTCTGAAAGGGAATACCAGGTTCAGCTGCCCAACACCACCCACTAGTAGTCACGTTGGACCCAGATCCAATTCGCAAAATGTTGACCTCAGCTCTAAGATCATCCCACTAACCTCTTCCATTGTCACCATTCCAAATTCTCCCCATGACCAATGGATGCATCTTAAACCCATAGGCCTGACACTGCTGGGCTGTAGTGGCCTATCTGGTAAGATCCCAGCCTGAATAAAAACTAGCAAACTCCTCGCACTTGATGAGTGAAAATGCCTTCACAGGCTCCAGAAAAGCCAGATGTAAAACCCTGTTTACAGTCTGAAAAACATGAACCGGTCGATTCCTCAAGGCAGCAATTTCCCTCGACAGAAAATCTGCCTTTTTTTTCAGTAACCAAAGCCAGTTTGTCCTCCATGACCATGGCTCTCCTCCAACAGCACTCCAACCTCTGCCTCTTTGCCTCCATCACCCTTAGCTCATTGTCAAACCACAGTGCACCAAGGCATGAAACCAGTGGTCATGCACGGATTGGTGCCATGTGATCAAAAGCTACCCCTATGGCCCCTATTATAGGCCACCAGTGCTTCCACCGTCCCAGTGGTGCATGCTGCCATCATACCTGATGTGTCAAGTACAGCCATTAGTCCCTCTGGATGGAGCCCACACTATGGGCGGTACTCTACCATCTCCACAGGGGGCGAACTACAAGGGAGGGAGAAGAGAACCTAATAACACAGAATTCCGATCACCTTACTGGATCAATCTTAATGTCAGTGGCACTAAGCCCCAGAAAGAATACCAAGTCCAAGGCATAGTCATGTGCTTGGGTCACAGAAGCAACACCTTGCGTGAGGCCCAGGGTTTCCATGACCCAGGAGGAAATCTTGACCAAACTGTGAGAGTTTGCCATTGACCCAAGCATTAGAATCACCCAGAATAAGCCACCTGGGTGACTTTAATACTCTGTTGGCAGTGAAGTCTGCAATTTCCTGCAAGAACTCTGCCTTGTGCCCCAGAGGCTGATACACGATGAGGATCCTGCAATCTGCACCCAGATCCCCATGCACAGCCACGCATTCAAACACATGAGGTATCCCCGACTGGGTGCACCATCAGATTCAATTCAGATCTAAAAACAGATGGCCACCCCCACCCCTCTGCAGTCCATCCTCGGGCAATCACTACCAAGAATCCAGCTGAGAAGGCCGACACCAAAACCGGGCCAGCATCATCAAGAAGCCAGGTCTCTGTAATGCAAGCAAGATGAACCAGGAATGAGAACTAAAATCTGCTATAATAGCGGTCTTATTCCTCATCAATCTAGCATTGCACAGCAATTCCTGAAGAGGACGAGTAGAGGTGACAGGCCCCTGAGCCACCCACCTATTTGGTCTGGTGGGATTCCTGGGTATGGGAACTATACACATCTTGCCTTTCTCAAGCTCCCATTTTGCCCCAGGGCACCTTGTAGTCCTCACAGTCTTTAAAGAACCCCCCTCAAGAGGGCCAATAGAATGCAGAGGTGCATTAAAAGGGTGTGAACAGCAGAGAAGGGGAAATAATCCTGCTACTTTACAAGGTCCTAATCTTGTCTCTTTAATTACTGCAATATAAGAATTGGTCTCATTGACCAAACCCCACCTCCATGACGAATATCCTTGTGGAGTTTGGTCACTGCTGCCTCTGTTGTTTGCCATGGGCTTGTTCAATTGCACACTTAAGCTGAGTGTGTGTGTGTGTGTGTGTGTGTGTGTGTGTGTGTGTTAGGGTGGATCACTGCACTCTGGAATACTTTTCTGCTGAAGGCACCACAAACATAGTATCAGTGTCAATTACTTGTACCTAGTATGTACAGTGGATGTGGCCACTCTTAAATACTGTACTCATATAACAGGCTAGCTATCAATGCTAAGAATAGGCACCAAAGAAAGGAAGGTAAACATGCAGTATATTTGAGATTGTTGTATCTGTGGGGTTTACAAGTGTTAGCCACTTTTTGTTCTTACAAAACCAGACTTGGTGTCCAGTTCTGACTATAAAAATAGATTCCATATACGGTAGGTAGTGTGAGTGCTCCCATGTTAGCCACAAAAGTCTAACTACTTTTTATTATAATTGTAAAGTAAAAGTGTGGGGCACGCATGCGCGGTACAGTAATCTTATCCATGGGCAACTAAGGTATTTTCCACCAACAGGCTACACAGATTAGAAACTGATGTCTATTACTTTCTTACCACTGCTCCTGGAATTCCTGGGGGACCGGCAGCTCCAGGCATTCCATCAGCACCCTTAAAAGGACCGAGAAAAAAAATGAGTGTATCTAATTAATTTGTTTTATTTATTCATTCATTTACCTGGAAAGCGTGCTGGGCCAAGGCCCTTTTTCAGACACGACCTGGGGCACAAAGCAAAAACAACAGACTGACAAGATTACATTGAAGCTTGCTTTCATTCAAGTGCTTTTCTGATCCAAAGTTATACAAGGATGTGCAGTGATAAAGTCATAGTAATGATTTTGTAATTTAGCCCAACTGCCGAATTCATTCAGTGACATTTCTCATGGAAATCCTTATCAGTCTCATGATGAATCTTTAAAGCAGAGAAAGTCGAGAACAGGATCTTCCTAGAATAAGGCACCCATCGGTCCAAACATACGTGACAACTCACTGCGAAAGATTTTGAATTACTTGGTTAATAACCTGTGCCAGACATGAAAAGTATTCTTTTCAAAGTACTGTAGGGCAATAAGGTACAGTGGTAGCCACTGACATTAGCAATGATATCCAGGCCCGTAGCTACAGGGGGGCATAGGGGGGCAGTGCCCCCCCTGTAATTTGTTTTGCACCCCCTGTAAATTTTCCAGACAGTCAGATTGCTTTAATATGCCTGGTAGCTGATCCCCAGTCATTCTTTCTGACCCTCCCCAGCCCGGCCTCACTGTCCTGGCTATGGACCTGATGATATCATTAGTTATGGCCACACGACTAGATGTGGGCCAGTCAGTTTAACTACTGAGTTTAAGGGCCATGGCTGGATATGGATGGTTATTGTTATGGATAGCCCTGCTTAGCACTGTACATGGTTTCTTCAAAAACACAGATAACAGCCTCCGTAGCTTGTGTCAAAGTACCCATGCTGATTAACTGTAGAGTTGATGCAAGTGTTTACAGAGTATCAGTGGCTTTAATTGTTGTTGGTTGCATACTTACAGGTGGCCCAGCAGGACCAGGTGATCCAACAAATCCCGGTGCACCTGGGAGACCCTGGAATTAAAGATTTACCATGTTAAAACAGATATTTTAGGGTTCAGTGCTCTTTAACATAGTTATTAAGGACCCAGAGAGGGGGTCGGCAGCAGAATGCTAAATCTGCAGATGACACTAAATTGGCAAAAAGAGTGGACACAGGAGAGGATGGGGACAAACTACAGGCAGGCCTGCACACATTAGGCCATGGGCAGTGAAATACTGTAGTACCACCATACTAACATACTAAAACACCAGCAGAGTAGGCCTTATGGTCTATCGAGTCTGCTCGGGCCTCAGCACCCTGATTGGGTACCATAGCCATCTACCTGGCTCCTTTCCTGCTTACCCCATCCTCCGCTCCTAGGTCCCCCCCCCCCGGCAAGCCATCCCCCACTTCACCCCTTGCATATATCTATCCCATTCTCTTTTGAACCCGTCCACAGTAGCTACCTGTACCAGCTCCCTGGGCAGTGTATTCCATGGTTCCACCACTCTCTCAGTGAAGTACCTCCTCCTCCTTTCCCCCCTAAGCCTTCCACCCTCAATCTTCCAACTGTGCCCTCCAATGACTCCTCCCTCCTTCAGCTGAAGGATCCCATCTAGGCTTACCTTACTAACTCCCTTAAAGTACTTGAAGACCTCAATCATATCCCCCATCCCTCCTCTCCTCCAGCGAGAACAGGCTGAGCTCCTCCAGACGCTCCTCATATGTCATATCCCCCAGTCCCCAGATCATTCTAGTTGCCCTCCTCTGAACCCTCTCCAGAAGCCTGAAGTCCTTCCTTAGGTGCGGCCGCCAGAACTGCACACAGTACTCCAGGTGCGGTCTAACCAGGCTGTTGTACAGTGGCAAAATCACCTCCCTGCTTCTCGAGGTAATCCCCCTGGCGATGCATCCCAGCATCCTATTTGCCCTGACCACGGCTCTCCTGCTCTGCTCTGAATTATTCATGTTGACATCCACCAGGACTCCCAGGTCTTTCTCCCCTGCTGAAGCCTACAACTCCTCCCCTCCCAGGGTGTACATATATTTGGGGTTCCCTCACCCTAGGTGTAGCACCTTACACTTGGAAGGGTTAAATTGCAATCTCCAGGTGCATGACCATCTTTCCAGAGTATTCAGATCCCTTTGCAGGGCCGCCCTTCCTTCCTCCCCCTCCACTACCGTCCCCCGTTTGGAGTCGTCTGCAAAGAGACTCATTTCACAGCTGATATCTTCCCTGATATCGGAGATGTAGGCACTAAACAGGAGCAGCCCCAGAACTGACCCCTGTGGGACTCCACTAATGACCTCCCTAGGGGATGAGACCTCTCCCCTACCATAAGCCACCTGGGTGCGCTTGGAAAGCCAGTTTCCAATCCACCTAACCATCATTGGTCCTACCCCCATTCTCCTTAGCTTCTCCAGCAGACCTTTGTGCATGACCGAATCAAACACTTTGCTGAAGTCCAGGAACAGTACATCCATCGGTCTCCCCTGGTCGAGCACTGATGTCACCCACTGGTAGAACTCCACAAGTTTAGTCTGACATGACCTACCTGGTACAAACCCATGCTGCCGGTCATCTATGTATCCCTTCTCATTTAAGAAACCCCCCAGCCTTTTCCTAACTATGCCCTCCATTAGCTTTCCCACCTCCAACATCAAACTGCTGGGTCTATAGTTCCCTGGCTTTTCCCTCAAACCCCTTTATGGATGGGCACAACATGTGCCTACCTCCAGTCCCTGGGCACCCTCCCCGTCTGCAGTGACAAGTTAAAAAGACCCGCCAGAGGTGCAGCCAAAACATCAGCCAATTCCCACAGTACTCTGGGATTGATAGCATTAGGACCCAGGATTTGCCCTTCTTTAGGGACTTGAGGGCTTCCCACACTTAGCCGATAGATATATCAGCGTCCGTTTCCCCCACCCTTCAGCAGATCCATTCTGGCTCCTTGCCCCCAGAACTTCTCCCTCAGCGTCCCGTTCACCAGCAGGTACCCTAACAGCCAAGTCTGCTGCCCCATCCGTTCCCCGCAGACTTTTATATGGAGTATCCCCAGCACCCTTCCTAGTGAATACCAGTGAATACCGAGGCAAAGTACTCACTGAGTACCTCCGCCTGCTCCCCAGCCCTTTGCCCCTCCCCTGACACAACCTACTGAGCTGGCCTTTGACTTTCCTCCTCTCGCCAATATACCTATAGAACCCTTTTTCCCCACCCCAAATCCCCTACACCAGCCTCTGTTCCTTCCTAGCTTTTGCCCCCTCACTACTCGGGTGACCTGCCTGGCTGCAAGATGATAGCCCTCCCTATCCAACTCCCCTCACAATCTTTTGTACCTACTGTAGGCAGCCTTCTTCTCCCTCGCTGCCTTCTGTACCTCCTTGGTCCACTAGCATGGTTTTCTAAACCTACCACCCTTGCTCCTCACTTTCGCACAGGACCTGGTAGACTCCCGTAGCCCCCGGTTTATGACCCCCCACCGACCTTCTACATCCATACCTGGTTTTAACTCCCCCAAATGTCCTTTGAGAATTTCCCCATCGCCCTAAAGTCTGCCACCCTAAAAACAATTGTCTCTGTCCTAGTACCCTCCGTTCCCCCCCCCCCGGTCAAGCTGAAACCAGACCGTGTCATGGTCACTCCCCGCCAGGGGATCCTCCATGACTAGATCTCTTACCAGGTCCCTGTCTGCCAGAATCACATCCAGGATATGACCCTCCCTCGTTGTGTCCATCACCTACTGATTAAGGAATGCATCCAGGAAGCCATCCAGTAGCCTCTGCTCCCTAGTCACAGTGGACATCATAGTATCCCAATCAGTAGCCGGCATATTGAGGTCCCCCATCAACAACACCACTTCCCCATCCTGCCCACACTGACTGTTAATGTTAGCCAGCAGACAATCCTCCAGATTCTCAGTCAGTCCCGGTGGCCTATATACCACTCCTGTCCTGATCTTCCTTCCCCTGGGGGGTTGCAAGGTGACCCATAAGGCTTCCACCTTGCCCTCTTCCTCCTCTACTCTAATAATTCCAGTGTTATCCCTGATAAACAATGCCACCTCCCCCACCCTCCGTTCTGTCCTTTCTAAGCACAGTGAACTCACGCAGATTAAGATCCCAGTTGTGGTCAGGGGTAGCCCAAGTTTCAGTGACCACTGCCACATCCACCTCTTCCTCCACCAGCATGGTCTGGAACTCTGGCATCTTATTTCCCAGGCTCCTAGCATTTACTAGTGCCATCCTCCAATCTTTGTACCTACCCCCCTTTTCCATATCCACCCCAGAGCTTACACATATCCTCCTAACAGCCTCCTCTAAGGTCCCATTCATCCCCCCTTTTTGGGGTCGAAGGCTAGTCCTCCCCTCGATAGACTTGGCAGGATCAGCCTCGCAGCCCTCCCCTCCCCCTTCACAAGTTTATACCCCATCGAGCCTGAATAAAATCCTCCATTTTCTGTTTGAGAACCTCCTTCTCTACCAGATTAAGGTGAAGCCTATCCCTAGCCTACAGCCCCTTGTCCTCCCAAATTCCCCCCAGCCTCCTAATACCGCAAACCCCCATGCTTCACCCCACTGCCTGAGCCAGTCATTAATCTCCCTAATCTTCTGTTTGTTCTCCACCGTTGCCCTAGGTACGGACAGGATTTCTGAGAAGGAGACTGTGCAGCCATTGTCCTGATAGACCCTCGCCAGTTCCTAGAACCTTGCCTGAATTTCTAGCACACTGTTTCCTTCAACATAATTGGTCCCCAGGTGTACCAAGAAGTCAGGTGATCCCCCACAGTCCTGTGCCAGCTTATACACCAGGAATTTTGCCCTATGCACAGTTGGACCGGAAATACCCACTACCTTAACTGGGCTGAGTTTTCCCTCACCCTGCCCCCCCAATGGATACCCCTGATCATGGAGTCCCCCAGTAGGAGTACCTTAGTGTACCCCTTAGCCCTTAACCCACCTCCTTTTTGAGCTCCCACCCAAGCCCCTACCTCCCCCCCTTCCCCACGTCCACATGCCCCTGTCTGACCTCCAGACACTAAAGCAGACACAAACTGTGGAAAGTAGGGCATCATACAAATCAGGAGGTAAGTGGCAATTTAAAATAGCATAAAAAAGTATACAGTAGGTCAACATTTTCACCAGATTCTTGCTGCTTTAAGAGATCTTTGTGGTCTGCCCTTGCAGTACAATGCAATTGTAACCATTAAGCTATGTTATTTGGTTTACCTCTGTACTTGCCCTGTGACTTTTATACAATGATCTGCATGGGTTTTTTCAAAACTGTATGTAATTGTTCTGTCTTAAGTGTTCTGAGCCTGACTCAACTGCATTTCATTTATTTATTTATTCATTACAAATCAGTTTTACAACCTTTGAGTCAGAGACTCATTTACAAAGGAACCTCGTCGCATTTCCTCTGGAACTGCTTATTGTACTTACAATGTTTTCTGTGATTATGCTCAAAGGTAATCTCTTAAGTTTTCATAAAAAATAAATAAATAAACAACTCATGACTTTGCCATTCATGAGTTATGGGTCTTACCACTCCTTAGTGGAGATAAACAGAACAGTTACATAAGAACTTACCGTAACAGTTGATCTTTGAGATAATCTTCTCCATTAGGCCACACCTTTGGAGCTATAAGCTGTCAGTATCAGGACCACTCAGAAACTTTTCCTAGCTCGGGGCCATTCACAATGACATGCAGCATCTACAAGTATGTAACATGGGTGGTCCCATTACTCCTCAGTTCGCTGCTGGACATTAGCCTCGGAGGACCTCCAGCCATGAGGAAACAGGAGATGAAACCAGCACCAGGCATAAAACTGAGGCACTAAAAACTGCTGTAAATAGCTCGGTCCTCTCAGTGATAGACTATGGTCTAGCAGCATATAGGGCTGCCTCCCAAACTGCTTTGAAATGTATCAAAACAACACTAAAGAAAGCGTGTCGTTTAGTCCTAGATGTACCCCGTCTCACTCACACCTGCGAGTTGTACACTCAAATGAACTGGCTCAACCTTGACAGCTGCCTCCAGTATCAAGTATGCCTGTTTGCCAAGAAGTCTATGCTAGGACTTGCCACCCCAGGCCTGCAAAGCCTTCTTAGCTGACCTAATTCCATCAGATGCACTAGGGGTACAAATAACTCGGCCCTCTGCATCCCTTTCCATAGAACCACACAAGGCCAACGGTCCTATGAATACTGGGTGCCATTTTGGCTTAATGAGCTTGACCTAGACATCACGAAAGAGGACAAAATAGGCCCCTTTAAAAATAAACTCCAAGTGGCCCTTGCCACAAACAGTAACTGTGACTGTGAGACCTGAATCCCCCCTCACACTCTTCCTTCCTCTTTCCTGCTACCCTCATTCTAACCTGCCCCCTTGCCTTCTCCTCTCTTCTTGATAATTAACTAGCTTAGTAGGCTCCAGGTCCCCACCTCAGCACTTCCCCCCCCCCCAATGAGTCTAGCCCTCATCTATGACTACACTCTTTGGCACTGAAGACAAAAGAGCTGCTGCCCATCAAGTTCTCGCCTCCTTGCATGCAGTATTAGTTAATTATTTTACAGACTATATCATCCTCTGTTCCCTACCTGATTTGCTCTGTATCCTGTAGATTCTCAAGCTGTTCACTTAAACTTCTTGTCAACCTAGCCTGCTATAAACTATGTATCTGTGTGTTTTTACTTTTGTAATCCCTATTATTGTAATTATGTAACCTCTGTTACCTGATGTACTCGTGTTTTTCTAAGGCATGGAACCTCCTTGTATCCGTAAATGTACTTGTAACCGTTGTAAATGATGTTATGCTCATGTATTACTACAACGTGGAACATCTGTAAAAGAGCCTTTGGCTCAAAGGTACTTCCTAGTAATAAATAAATAAATAATAAAAGGAGAGTCATGGGGCTGGAGACAAGATGCATAGAGCAAGGTTTTTGACACAACATGTGATCATAACATCTGATATGACCATGAACGTCACTGAATGCAAAAGGGGGAGGAGGGAGGGTATGGCATGGCCTAATGGAAGAGATTCTCTCAAAGATTTCCTGTTATGGTAAGTTCATATGTAACTGTTCTGTCTTCGAGGATATCTCCTGCCTCTGCCTTAGGCACAAGGGTGCCGGAAGATAGTAAAGACTGAGGGGGTGGAGGATTGGAAGGGCACTTATGAGGGTACAAAGGACACTTTTTCTTAACTAGTTTTTGCTATACAAAAATGAAAAGTGGAGTAGCTGCCGCCACTTCTGCCTCCCCGGTTCCTATGCCTATGCTTAGGCCACACCTTTGGAATGATTCCCAAGCAATACAAAATAAACTGGCAGGATGGCACAGTCTGATCTGTAATCAACACAGAAGGCCTTGTAGTACAGCAAGCCCAGAGCCAGCACGTCTACGACAAACAATGTCCAGATTGTAATGTTTAGTGAAAGTATGAACACTTCTCCATGTGGCTGCAGCACATATGTCACCAGCAGGAACATTTTTGAAATAAGCAACAGATGTGGCCATACCCCTTGTGGAGTAACCACGAACAGTACCAGGAAGTTCCTTACTCTACCTTCTATAACAGAATGTAATACAATGTGCCAGCCTCTTGGATAGGCATTGTTTAGTCACAGGAGCACCCTCTTTCCCAGGGGAGAATGAAACAAAAAGCTGAGAGGCCTTTCTGCAGTCCTTGGTGCGAGCAATACAGTATCTTCGTATTCTCTGTACATCCAATGTATGGAGCAGTGCCTCACCCTGGTTGGGATGCTCAGGATAATACACAGGAAGGTGTATCATTTGATTCAATATAAATTCAGACCTCACCTTCGGTAGAAACTTGGGATTTGTATGCAACAAGACTCTGCGTTTGTGAAAAATCAAATAAGGGGGCTCACACGTTAGAGCCTGAAGCTCAGAAATCCTTTGAACAGAAGTCATCACAACTAAAAACAGTGTTTTCCATGACGGGAAATGTAAGCTACAACTCACAGCAGGCTCAAAAGGAGTCAAAGTCAGTCTCTCAAGAACAAAAGTCAAGTTGCAAAGCAGGACTGGATTACAGACAGGAGGTTTCTTATGAAGAATACCTCTCAGAAACATACAGAATACCTCTAATTGGGCAACCGTTACAACCATCAATAGGGGCACAGAAAGCTGATATAGAAGCCAAATGCACCTTGAGTGAGGAATACTGCAGGCCAGAGTCAGACAAGGAAAGCATGTATTCCAACATAGTATTCACAGGACATGTAGAAGTGTCCATATTCCAGGAAGCAGCAGCCCACAAAGTGAAATGCTACCATTTCACAGAATAAGCTTGTCTAGTAGAAGGCTTCCTAACTGCAAGCAAGACATCAACAGCCTTAGGTGATACCTCAAAATGTGCAATGGTTGTGTCTTCAGGAGCCATGCTTGCAGATGTAGGGACTTCAGGTCCAAATGGACCAGAGATCCTTCGACCTATGACAACAGACAGCAACACAAGGTAAGTGGACAGGAGACTCCACTGCCAGATGCTGAAGGAGTGGAAACCATATCTGGCGAGGCCAGAATGGAGCAATGATGATGAGAGTGGCCTTCTCCACCCTCAGCTTCAGTAGAACCCTCTGAATATAGGAATGGGGGGAAATGTGTATAGGAATTTTCCTTTCCAGGAGCGGGATAATGCATCTTACCAAAAACCTCCAGGTACTGGAGTGAGCAAGCAGAAACACAGCAGTTTTGCATTGTGTGGGGATGCAAAAAGGTCCAGCTGTAGATGACCCCATCTTGCGAAGAGGTCGTTTACTGCACAGGACAGCAGTTCCCATTCATGAACCATCGACAATGCCTGTTTAACCTGCCTGCCAAGATGTTCTAGAGACCAGACAGAAACACGGCTAATAGCTGAAGGTTGTGAGACAGAGTCCAGTGCCATCCCCTCACTGCTTCCCTGCATAGAGGATAGGACTGAGTGCCCCCTTGTTTGTTGATGTAATGCATTACACTGACATTGTCCATCTGGATTAGCAGAGGACCAGGACGGAGATGATTCTGAAAGGCCTAGAGGCTGTAAAGAACAGCTCACATTTCCAGGACATTAATGTACAGCTCAGCTTCCACCTATGTCCATTACCCCCGGGGCTGCTAAGGGTCGAACTGAGCACCCCTGTCGGAGCCGGAGGCATCTGTGGTGAGTATCTGTACAGGAGATGGTACAAGGAATGGAATGTCCTTCAGTAGTTTGTTGCAATCCATCCACCACAACTCTCTGAGAAGAGGAGATGTGACGAGAACCATTTGATATAGCTCGTCCATCAACTGGCCCCACTGGACCCTGAATGTCCACTGAGGGATGCTCATATGAAGATGTGCCAGTGGCACAATCACTGCGGCCATGGCCATGAGAACCAAGAGATATAAAGAACAGTTACATACTTACTGTAACAGTAGATCTTCGAGAGAATCTCTTTCATCAGGCCACACCTTTGGAACATATAGCCGCTGGGCACCAGGAACACACAGAAATTTTTGGCACCAGCTCCATGGTGCCAAGTGATGGGGATCACTCTGGCATGTTGGTGACCCAGGTTCATGCCCTGAGCCTGGGACATCAGGAGCAGAGGCTGGAAGGGAAGGCTCAAGAGTGTCTCATGGGCGCTCTTCTCCTGGGAGGTGGGAGGCTGTTGCATCACTCTCGCACAGCTCCTGGTGGTGGCTAGTAGTGGTGATGATGATGGCGTGGGTAACCATGTGCCATCAGGCACTCCCACCCAAACCAGCTGTGAGCATGCACCGCCAATAGGGGAAGGTATGGGCAGGACCAGGAACAACAGGAAAAGGGCTGCCATGGCCCCGGATGATGGCCTCGGGTTGGCTCCCCTACGTTACCCAAGGTTGCGCAATAATGGACAGTTACTGACCCTTCTGCGGATGGCCCCAGTTCAGACCTCCACTAAGGATCAGTTGGATCAACAGGTGTGCCTGATGGGTCTGATGGGCGATATGCGGTAACAGCTGGCCCTGGGCGGAGGGGGGGAGGTCCATAATGACAGCCCGAAGGAGTGGGGCAGTGGCAGTCATGGAACAATAAAAAAAAAGAAACTTTTGCAAGCAGTCAGCCAGGAGCCACCCACAATGACATCAGACTTAAGCATATACATAAATGTGGGCAGCCCCTCCTCTCCTCAGTTCTCTGCAGGACATCATGCTCGGAGGATCGCTTTATATGGAAATAGGAGAGACCCCAGCCCTCCGCATACCAGGTGAGACAGAGGGCTGGAAAATGTAGCAATGGAAACAGCAGCAGAAGAATCCTTTGTCGCAACCAACAAAGAGAAAGAGGGAAGGAGGGTGGGACAGCATGGCCTGATACTTAGTAATACTTGGTAAGTTAAGACAAAGTAGGCTATATGCCCATTTAATTGTTTCCCTCTCCTAGTGGGGTTATTGACCCATTTGGTTTTGGATAAGAAAGTCATCTAATTTATACTTGAATTGCTCAAAGCTAGGTGCCAGCACAATATTACTTGGTAAGGAATTCCACAGATTAGCTGATTTTATAGTACGAAAGATTCTTTCAAAGATCTACTGTTATGGTAAGTATGTTACTGTTCTGTTTTCTTCAAGGATATCTCTTTCATCAGGTGACACCTTTGGAATGAGGCCCAAGCACTACCAAAAGCTTTAATTTTGTTTTCTTACGTATGTCCTCATGCAATCATGATTATTGTTCTGTATGTTATCTTTTTGTACTAATGTATATCCTTCCTTTTAAAATTTAATAAAAATGATAATATAAAAAAACAAGTAGTACCAAAAGCGAACAGTCTGGATGGCTGGAACCACCTATAGGCTTACGGTAGTATGCCTTGTAGCACAGCTAGGCCAAACTCAGTTCATCTACAAGAGACAATGTCCAGATGTACTTAGCGAAGGTGTGGATACTACTTCAGGTAGCAGCTGTACACATTTCTGCAGCGGAAACATTCTTAAAACAAGCTACAGAAGTGGTCATGCCTCTGGCAGAATGACCATGAACCACACCAGGAAGTTCCTTTCTGTACTTCTTGTAACAGAACTTAATACAATGTGCTAGCCATTTTGACAAGCATTGCTTAGAAACTGAGATGCCCTCTTTCCCATGGGCAAATGAAACAAAAAACTGTGAGGACTTTCTGCAGTCCTTTGTACGGTGTGTATAGTACGTGAGTATTCTATGCACATCTAAGGTATGGAGCAATACTTCCCCTGGTTTGGCATTCTCTGGATAATACACTGGAAGGAGGACTGTTTGATTCAAGGTAAACTCAGAGATTGCCTTTGGAAGAAATGTAGGACTAGTATGCATAAACATCCTGTCTTACTGGAAAATCAAATAAGGAGGCTTACACATGACAGCCTGTAGCTCAGAAATCCTTCAAGCAGAAGTGACTGCTGTGACGCTTGGCCAGCTGGTTATGATTGTTCTATGATATTTGTAATATAGAATGTGGTATTTGTTTGTCTCACATAAGACAGCTGTGCTCTGTGTCCCCCCAGGTTTCAGAGACGCTACAGGATATATTAAAGGAAAACTCCATGTTAAAATCAGAAAGAGATATGTAGTAGTCTTTTTATGTTGCTTGCACGCATGTGCAAGAAACATAGTGCCATCATCGGAGATTTCGGAGATGTGTCACCCCCTCCTCCAATTCAGTCAGTGTGTGCTGGCTGGTAGCGGCCCTGTAAGCCAATGCATTTTGGAGCTGTCTGTGACACGCTCAAAATGCAGTGGCACTCCCTGTTGAAAGGAGCTACGCTTCAGTGAGGCACCGATAAGATATCAGCTGCTCACGCAGCTCCCCACAGATCTGCGCGGTCGTGCGGCCCACGCGCACTGTGATAGCGACAGGGTGCCCAATCCCGCCGGCTGAGCTGCCTCTCTCAGTAGTAGGTGCCACGCTGGGAGCCCACCCCATGCGTGGCAAGCAGTCCTTTGGCTGATGGGGTGCCCAATCCCCGTCGGCTGAATGCCCCCGTCCTTGTGCCACGCTGAGCCCCACCCCAGCCGTGGCAAATGTCCTAATGAGTCATTTTTTTTTTTAAACCTGTAAAATGAAAAGCGGTCCTGTGGCGCATCTCCCAACCCCCACAACCCGCACCCACCCACTGTACCCAGCCTCCCCACACCCCACCCCCACATACCCACCTCCGGACCTCGGCGCGGATCTTGATGGACGGGAACACGCCTGCACTCTTCAAAGCCGACCGCGAACTGAGGAAATGCCGGTAAGCTGTATAATGGGCTAGATAGGGGGGTTTCAACTTTGTTGCATATGTCAGTCATTTTTGGGAATTTTTGCACCAAATTTTCAACATGGGGTTTTTGGGACCCCTTCTCATGAATGATGTCACTGTCATGGCGTTATTCGGGCCCGAAGGGTGATTTCGCGCAGTGACTACGCAGGCCCAAAAGTTCGCGAAATTTCAATATTTTCACTCCAGATTTTCAACATTGCCATTTTACCACACCTTCTTATGAGTAGTAGAGCTGTCATTTTTCACATCTCACCCAAAATATGTTTCCGCCCATGTAGCGCAGAATGGCGCAGTCAATGTGCGAAATCAATGTACGGGACAAATTAAGAAAATCACAGTGACACTGTTCATGAGCAGAGGTCTTAAAATGGCTATGTTGCAAATTTGGTGAAAAAATTCCTTAAAATGACTGTTTTATGAGCATGCGTTGTGCAGTTCCTACGCACGCTCGTTAGGTTGCGAATTTTCAATATTTTCACTCCAGATTTCCAACATTGCCATTTTATCACACCTTCTCATGAGCAGAGGTCTTAAAATGGCTATGTTGAAAATCTGGTGAAAAAATTCCCTTCAGATGTTCTGCAATATTACTAATGGAGACATTGAACAGAACTGGCCCCAGGACCGATCCCTGCAGCACCTCACTGGTCGCCCCCTCTCCCTAGACTGCATACCATTTACCACCACTCTCTGCCTCCTGTCTGTTAGCCAGTTTCTAACCCAGTTTACCACCCTTTCCCCCATGTCCAGCCTACCCAGCTAGTTTATCAGCCTCCTATATGTGATGGTGTCAAAGGCTTTGCTGAAATCAAGGTAAGCGTTGTCCGCTGCCCCACCCTGATTCACTTCCTTTGTCACCCAGTCAAATAAATCAACCAGATTTATCTGACATGATGTCCCCACTGTGAATCCATGTTGTCTATGGTCCTGGGTTCCAATGGCATCTAGATGCCCCACTATCCTTTCTTTAAGCAATGTCTCCATGATCTTCCCCACTACTGAGGTGAGGCTGAATGGCCTATTGTTCCCTGCCTCCTCCCTGCTGCCGGACTTGTGTAGAGGGACCACATGCCCTCCTCCAATTCACTCATGTTGAATGACTCAGTGAACATGGCTGCCAGAGGTACTGCTATCTCCCTCCGCAGTTCTGTTAATATCCTTGGCCGTATGCCATCTGGTTCCATCGCTTTGTCTACCTTCAATTTAGTGAGCTCCTGCAAGACTCTTTTGTCCACCTCTTCACCCCCTTGGCAACTGCTGTACTGCTGTGGCCCTTGCCCCTTCCATTCTTCTGTGAATACTGAACGGAAAGACACAGTGGATGTCTTGGGAGGAAGGCATGAACCTGTCACTTCCAAATACCTAAACAGCACATACAAGCAAGCAACATTCGGCATTGACAAATGCTTGTTTTCTGTGTTCTAATCAGTTCCCAGCATTTTCTTTTCCTCTGGCTGTGAGAGATGTTTTTTCTAACTTTCCCTAACTGTTTTATTGCCCTTGGAGGTTGCCATTCTGGTTTCTTTTATGGCCTCTAGTCTTCCCAGAGTGCCCTTTGGTTTGATGTCTAATTGCCCCTGCAGTAAGCCAGTGTCTTGTTACAGGGTCTGCCACAGCTCAGCTACAGAGAAAATACTTCTTCCAGAGAAGACAAACTGCTAGATTTTGGGTGAGTGTAATCATTATTATTTTTTGATATCAGTTCCTTGTCCTGCTATGTTCTGCTGTGTGTGTGTGTGTGTGTGTTTGAATCATGTCACTGTTTACTCTATTTCTCTCAGTCACTTTCAGTTTTTGCACCGGTACTAAGTAGCAAAAATTGAACATCACCTTATAGGTTGTAACATAGCAGGACAAGGTACTAATACCAAAAAATAATAATGATTACACTCACCCAAAATGTAGCAATGTGACTTCTCTGAAAGAAGTATTATCTTTGTGGCTGAGCTTTGATAGACCCTGCTAAATCTAGGGGCATAGCTACATCACTGTCACATGAACCTGGGTGCATCGTAGGAGAAAGAAAGCCAATAAACCTATTTGTGATGGAGATCCCCAGGGGTCGTAAAACTACCATACAGCTAGCAGGCTAATTTAGCAAAAACTCCTAATAGCAGACAGAGGGAAGGACACACTAGGACTTAACATACATATCAAAACACTCTACATAACATATGTTTTTGCACATTCTGGGTGGACTTCTCCTTTAACCTGAAACCAGGAGGTAATTAAAAGACTAGAGAGACTCAATTAAGGGTCTCCTGTTTATTTGACTTAATTAGTGTGAACGGGCGTGGGAAGTGATAAGTCAGACACCGAAGTTCTTTCTGGTCTCCAAATGAGGCGTGGGTTCAAAATCCCACTTCTAACACCACTTTGTGAACGGGCGTGGGAAGTGATAAGTCAGACACCAAAGTTCTTTAGAACACACAAGTCTTTGTGTGGAATTTATTTACAAAAAGAACTCAAAATAAACTTCTTCAGAAATTAACTATAAAGAAAATAAAGCCAACAACATGAAAAATGGCTTTCTCGCAACTTGAGACTATCAGTACTTTAACAGCGGAGTACTGCCACAGAGTAGATGAGCTTAAGCCCCACCACATCTACCATCCTCTGTGCTCCTAGACTATCTAACCTCTTGAAAAGATCCTCCACCTTATATAGGTGGACACACTGACCTCATGGGTCAGCTGATCCGCCCCCCATTCTAGTACATTTATATTCTACCCTAATACATGAAGCAGGGGGATCAGCATGACCAGAATAAAATACATTTAATAAGATTTATTGTACCCTGAAAGAGCCACCTCTTAATTTATTTAAAAAACAAGAAGAAAAGCTTAAATAATAATTAAGGGTTTTGCCCCTTCCTTCTGGTGCTGACATCACACTTATGGACCCTATACATGTATTTCAGAAGGGGGCCGCTGGCTCCTAAGAGTGCAGTACCTGTATCCTGAGACAGCAAGTGGACCTGATAAGAGCTTCTTTCAACACATAAGTAACAAAAAAAAGTTTATATAACTTAAAATGTGAGTCTTATAAGGTACCTTAGTTTATTGTGCTCCCTTTTACATATTACACAAGTCTGTACTCTTTTTATTTAATGTCTCTTTTTTGTTTGTAAAATATTCCCTTCAATGTGCTTTCTATAGATTTCTAAACCACTGCTAGAGCGCTGTCCATCCGGGCGTTCTTAATATTATGGTCTGTGCAGGAATATTACGGGATTCCTGCCAGACCTACATAGCCCACAAACCGACAGAACGAGCGTTTTTGTTTTATTTTACTTTGCCCAAACGCTATCCTTTAAGTGAGCTAGTTCCCGAATTCCTTGGGAAGCAGTTGCCACTTTGTGCAGTTCGTGCTGGATCCATGAATGCTGAAGAGACTGCGTTCTGCAGTCCATTCGGAATCCAGCACTGCACATTACATTAAATTACCTGCCAAACAGACAGCTCACAGCCCCAACACATAACCTTTCCCATTGCAGTGCCAAAACCCTTCAGACAAGAAAAAACAGCACTTCGGAGAGTTTCTCTCAGGCGGGTAAGTTTATTTAAGCGAAAAAGCCGCCTTGCAATTTCTAAAGTGCCCAACTGTGCGAAGGGATGCTTAAACTATTTATTTTTTTCTTTTACAGGCATCCCTGTAATTTCTAGAGGACTTCGGGCATTTTTACTATTTAACTACAGCATAATTGTATGCTGTGAGGCTCGCTTGCTTCGGAGTCTAACTGAGGCTGCTATTACACAATCAGCAAAATATGCAACAGGGCAGAGAAAAGGAAATAAAGCGGGGCAGATAGGTTAAGATATCATGATGGGAGACCACCCCATCATAATAGAAAAAGGAAATAAGATAAAAAAACAGTGAAGAAATACTACTGCATTATATGTTTTTAAAGTGTGGGGAATAGAAAGAAGGAATGTCCCATAGTGCAAAAAAGGGGGGGGGGGCTCAACTCTCACAATTAGAACTGACCCAGCTACAAGGGTATAGGGCTCATAAACTTTTATGATGTCTTAGAGGAAAAACATGTTATAAAACTATGGTGTGAAAAGTTGTAAACCTTTGACGCCTTGGGAACAGGAACTGCACAAGATCAAAGGAAAGGCTTGATTAAAGACTGTCATCATTTGGGAAATTCATTTTTGCTGAAGTCACAGTATTTAAAATATTTCCTGACAGGAAGATCATTGTTTGTATATTTTTTATATTCTAAAGGAAGGAGTTAGATGACATCATAGAAGGGGTGTGTGAAAGAGACACAGTTTAAACTATTCTGTGTCTGATCTTAGTGACATGTCTTTTTGGGCTCTTAAGAAACAAGATCTAACTATAAGCACGATAGAGGTAATACATTAGATAGAAAAAATCTAATTGTATTGTGGCAGGAGTTTATGTTTTGCACTTTAACCTTATTCTTTTAAGCAATTGTATGCTCTTTGATATATTGTTGTGTGTTACATTTTTCATATTTTTATCCATTTTTAAGTAAACATATTATTTTGAAAGACTGCCTGGGTCTGCAAGTTCATTTTTTGCATGTGACGTATACAGGGTTAAGACTGACAAAAACTGTTCAAAGCTTGATGGTGTTACTAAACCGGGAAAAGGTAAGAATATACCTAAGGTCTTTTATAGAGTTTTAAAGGGTTAATTTTGGATACCTGGTTAGGTGCCCTTAGGTGAAAGATATCTTGCATCCCCCCCAAAGAGAAGATTATCTGAGCCTGTACATTTGGGTATGCTAGCATAAGGTTCACAGTTTGAATCACCCCATAACTCCAGACTAAAGGTGATTCAGACCAACAAGCAGAAAGGAGGGTTACCCTGTCTGTTACCTGTTCACAGTACTGCACTCAGAGGGTGGCACTGTGGCAGCAGAGGGCCTGACCTGCTGAGGGCATTTGTGACACATTTGGTTGACAGCAGTGCAGATGAATTTGGTAACACAAGCTTTAACTGTTCAGTATGTCAGCTTAATACTGTACAGCTCAGTTGCAAGATAAGGCAGTGATTTATTTTTAAAAAGGAAACAGAACTATATCATTTTGTTTACAGTCAAGTTCCTACCTGTTTTATTTTTTTCTAAAGTGCAAGTTAGAGTAGCTGTAGTTAGGGAAGAAGATGGCTTCCAACTGGAGAAGCTATGACTCCAACCATCCGCACCAGAGCAGGTAAGTGGCTTGGGTTTAACTGGAACTACAGGACTGGGTTATAAATTGAATTCCACATTGATAGCTGAATTTAAAGAGGGGGAGGATATGGATGCCTTTTTAAATTCCTTTGAAAAAGTTTGTATTCAGGCTAAAATTCCTAGAGGGTTCTGGAGCTTCCAGCTGTCCCCGCTTCTCACCAGGAAGGCTCGGGATGCCTTGGGTCAAATGGACAATGAGGACAGTAATGATTACAGCAAACTTAAAGCTGCTCTGTTAAAAAAGTTTGATTTAACTGCAGAAGCATACAGAGCTAAATTCCGTAAGCTCAGGAGAAGCCCTGATATGAGCTACGAGGAGCTATACGAAACAATGTCAGTTTTTAAAACATTGGTGGGAAGGAATTGAAGCAAACTCTGTAGATAAAATTGAAAACACTGTCAAAGCTGAGAAGTGCCAGGTGGCCATGGCTGAAGTGGCATACCTTGGGCATGTTGTAGGCTAGGGACAGCTCCGTCCTAACCAAGTGAAAATAGAGGTGATCAAGGCATGGCCCAGATCAGAAAAGCAGAAGCAGGTCAGGAGTTTTCTAGGGACAGCAGGGTACTATAGGAAATTTGTACCCAATTACAGTGCCCTGGCTGCTCCCCTATCTGACCTAGTAAAGAAAAAGATGCCTAAAAAAATTACCTGGGAACCAGCCTGTGAAAAAGCCTTTACCAGACTGAAGGAGGCACTGTGCAGTGGTCCTGTATTGACAAGTCCTGACTATAGCAGACCCTGTATAGTCTAGACTGACGCCTCAGACGTGTGTATTGGGGCAGTACTGAGTCACACATCCAACCAAGGGAAAGATCACCCTGTAGTGTACTTGAGTAAAAAGTTACTTCCCAGGGAGCAGGTATACTCTACTGTGAAAAAGAAGTGTCGTGCCATAGTGTGGGCCCTAAAGAAGTTAGAGCCATACTTATATGGGCAGCATTTTGTGGTACAAACTGACCACAACCCCCTGATTTGGCTGACCCAAATGGGAAAAACTAATGGTAGACTATTAAGATGGAGTCTTGCCTTGCAAAGGTATGGCATGACAATCTTACATAGGGCTGGAGCGACTAATCAGAACGCAGATGGCCTGTCGCGTGTTTATGAGGAGTGAACTGATTTGAGAAGCTCATCCCCTGCAGGGGATAGAGCCCCCAAATTCAGTCTAGGTGGGGAGGACTGTGATGCTTGACCCGCAGATTATTACAGTTCTATGATATTTGTAATATAGAATGTGGTATGTGTTTGTCTCACATAAGACAGATGTGCTATGGGTGCATCCCCACCCCAGGTTTCAGAGATGCTATAGGATATACTGTATTAACCTGAAACCAGAAGGTAAGACAGACTTAATTATGGGTCTCCTGTGTCTCTGACTTAATTAGAACTGACCCAGTTACCAGGATATAGGGCTCGTAAACTTTTATGACGTATTAGAGGAAAAACATGTTATAAAACCATGGTGTGAAAAGTTGTAAAACCTTTGATGCCTTGGGAACAAGAACTGCTCAAGATCAAAGGAAAGGCTTGATTAAAGACTGTCATAATTTGGGAAATTAGTTTTTGCAGAAGTCACAGTATTTAAAATATTTCCTGACAGGAAGATCATTGTTTGTATATTTTTTATATTCTAAAAGAAGGAGCTACATGGCATCATAGAACAGGTGTGTGAAAGAGACACAGTTTAAACTATTCTGTGTCTGATCTTAGTGACATGTCTTTTTGGGCTCTTAAGAAACAAGATCTAACTATAAGCACGATAGAGGTAATACATTAGATAGAAAAAGTCTAATTGTATTGTGGTAGGAGTTTATGTTTTGTACTTTAACCTTGTTCTTTTAAGTGATTGTATGCTCTTTGATATATTGTTGTGTGTTACATTTTTCATATTTGCATCCATTTTTAAGTAAACCTATTATTTTGAAAGACTGCCTGGGTCTGCAAGTTAATTTTTTACATGTGACGTATAGAGGGTTAAGACTGACAAAAACTGTTCAAAGCTTGATGGTGTTGCTAAACCGGGAAAAGGTAAGAATAAACCTAAGGTCTTTATAGAGTTTTAAAGGGTTCATTTTGGATACTTGGTTAGGTGCCCTTAGACGAAAGATATCTTGCCTCCCAACCCGAAGAGAAGATTATCTGAGCCTGTACATTTAGGTATGCTAGCATAAGGTTCACAGTTTGAATCCTCCCAGAACTTGAGACTAAAGGTGATTTGGACCAACAAGCAGACAGGAGGGTTACCCCATCTGTTACCTGCTCACATTACTGCACTCAGAGGTTGGCACTGTAGGAGCAGAAGGCCTGACCTGCTGAGGGTGTTTGTGACAACTGCAACTATAAATAAAGCTTTCCAAGAGAGAAAGCTTAAGTCACAAGTTGAACATTGTTCTCGCAGAGACATAGTGGCTTCTGTATACCAGTTGCACCTGGACAGATTGTCTGCCCTGTCCTGTGGCAGGACAGCACACCCCTTCTCTGTGCCCAAGACTGCCCCTATGTATTGCAGTTCTTTGGCAGGGAGTAAACACAGACTTTGGCACATTCACTGTAACCCCCCCAAGTCATTGAACAACTGATGTCTCAGAGACAGAGTATGTAGCAGAGTTTCCCTGCAGCTGGATCTTTAGAAGCCAGTCGTCCAGACAGGGGAACACATATAGGCCTTCCCTGCAAGGGGCTGCTGCAACTACTGTCAAACATTTGGTAAAGGCTGGTGGTGCAGAAGACAAGTTAAAGGCCAGTACCTTGAACTGACAGTGTTCGCCCTCCAGCATAAAGTGGCAGTATAGTCTGTGGGGTTTCCTGATCCTTAAATGATGGTATGTGTCCTTCGTGTCCAGAGAACAGAGCCAGTCCCCCATTTGCAGAAGGGGAATCACAGCTTGCAGGGATACCATGCAAAATGTTTTGTATGTGAAGTACAGGTTGAGATACCTGCAATCCAACACTTGATGCAGATTCCCTGTCCATTTTGGGACCAGGAAGAATCTAGAGTAGAATCTTTTGTTTCTCGTCTGAGGAGGAACTGGTTCTATGGCTTGTTTTTGGAATAAATACTGAGCTTCTTCTTTCAGAAGGGACAAAGGGACCAATTGATAAAAGGAAGGAGGTGGAGGACGATCTGGAGGGATCTGTGACAGCTCCAGAGCATGTCCCCTTGCAATTATCTCCAGAACCCACTCATCCAGTAGTGATCTCCTGCCACTGTTTCAGATGCAGGGAGATCCTGTCCCCCACACTCACTCCTGAAAGTAACAGCTGAGGGTTGGGGGAGACAGAAGAGAGTCAGGCAGAACCGGGGATGGCAGGGCCACCGGAACTGATTCCTCTGAGTGCTTTTGCATGGGCACCAGGGGGACCAGACACAGAAGGAGGCTACCTCCTCAACCACAGCCTTGCTGATGGTAGGCATGACTACCTCAGGCAGTAGGCAGATGAAAGTATCCCCAATTGAAACCTCTAGCAGGCATGGGATATAACGACTTTACAGACCTTAGACTCATTTTTTGAAGTTTGAAGGACATGTAGAGTCTCTTCAACATCATAGTCAAACAGTGATGATCCTTTAAAGGGAGCATTCAAAACTGCTTCTTGCAGATCACTGGCAAAGCCAGCAACTCTAAGCCAAGAATATCTCCTCATGCAAATGCCAGAAGCTGCAGTTCTAACAGTAGCATCAGAGACATAATAAGCTGAGTGCAGCAACTGCTTGCTAACCTCAGCACCAGCAGGCAATGTTTTAATCAGATCAGTCTTGGCAGAACCATCAGGCAAAGCCTGACCAGCGGTACAAGCAGCTTTCCACAGGCTGTTCTGACATTTGATCATGTGGGCCTTGTAGTTTGCAATCCTAGGGTCCGTTGATACAGAGACATAAGTACATTTCCCCATCACATCCAGCCTCCATGATTCCATTTCAGGATGCAAAATATTCATATGTCTAGAGGCTCTGGACCTATCGTAAGCAGCCATAAGGACCAGAGAGTCCGTTTTTTGGCTGGTTAGCATAATAAGGCTTAGCAAATTGTGCAGGATATTGCTTATCAGCCTTTCTAGTAACTGCAGGCAATGAGTTTGGTCTGTACCATGCAGCAAAAGTAGCATTCTCTAATGCAAGATTTATAGGTGGTATGATAATGGAGGGGGAATGGGGTACCTCCACAAATTTTATGAGATTCTTTTTAGTGGAATCCTCCTTGTCCATAGCAAAGCCCATGGCAGACTGCATTTGCTGCATCATGGCTTGGAAAGATGAGTCCTCAGGATGAGATCTCGGGGTATAAACCACCAAGTCCTCACTACAGGATGAGAGGGTAGAACTAGAGCGAGGGGAGCCCTCCAGAAATTCTTCTTCCTCACATTCCTCCTCTAAATCCTCCTCAAAGTCCATGAGGTCAGGATTATATTCCATTTCATCGTCATCAGCACAATCAACGATAGACACCACAGAATGGACAGGTGACAACCAGCTGTTGCTCAGAGGTAGAAATCTGTGGTGTGCAGTTTGAACCCATCGACAAGGACTGAATACCAGAAGGTCCCATCGGTGGAATAACTGCCTGCACTGGCAGCCCTGGCAGAATGAGTTGTGTCATTTCAGAAAATGACACCAGCACAGCCTGGGAGTCAACGGCACCTTGCAAAGGGACCGAACTACCTGCATCGATGGGCCTTGGCCCAACGATAGTGGCGTTGGGGGGAGGCTGTAGTCGACCTTGGTGTTTCAACAATGGTCATGGGGGCTGTAGTAGATGCCGTCAGAGTGGGCGTCAACAAGGATGTACATTTTTCTCAATGACACTTAGAACCTTGCTGGAGAAGAAAATGTGTTCTTTTCTCTGTGTTTTTGAGGTCTGTGCTAGCCTCTATAAGCTCCCTACTAGGAGAACAACCCCCCAAACCAGCTTGCATTTTTTGGAGATTGCTAGGAGAGCTAAATCTGAAATTTCCTCTCAATCTCTGGTCAGTATCTTGGCCTGTAATCCTAAATCGAATTTGACTCAGTGCATAAAAATGGGCTACCAAAGTGTGACAGTGCTGTAAAATTTTAAAATTGATAATATAGTGCAAATTATAAGTAATTTTTTTTGCTGTCACTCACCATATAAAAATGTGGTATGCCACAGGATAAATCCCATTTCAGATATTGAGATAAAGCCCCCACAAAGTTCCACATGTAATGAGGGACATGAAAATTAGGGCTGCACGTGTAATGGGGGACATGAAAAGTAAGGCTGCATGTGTAATGGGAGACAAGAAAATTAGGGCTGGACGTGTAACAGGGGACATGAAAAGTAGGGCTGGACGTGTAACAGGGGACATAAAAAGTCGGGATGCATGTGTAACAGGGGACATAAAAGTACGACTGCCCACGTAACGGGAGATAAACATATGACAGCACGTAATGAGAGACCGGAAACAGCTTTTAAAGGTTCAAAGACTTTATCATTGAAGATAAAAAAGGTAACATGTTATACAATCATACCTGGAAAATATAATTATTCAATATTTACAGCAAAAATCAATGCTATGTAATGCACCAGCCAACTATGCTGCCTGAAACTACAGACTACACCACTACCAGACTAAATAAATCACATGAAATTACAGACTACACTACCACCAGAATAAATCATTTATGTATCTATTTATATATGAACAACACTGAGAAATCATTGTTTACAGTTCAAATACAGGCTAATCTATCAATACAGACTAATCTAGGATGACAGATGAATTACTATGGGCTAATTTATCACTACGGTCTAATCTATGTAAAAACACATTATGTTAAATTGCATGAAAACTGAGTGTATTTGTTAGGGTTCAACACAGTGCACTAAAAAGCACATCAAGTCCATTTAACCCAATTTTTCCTGTATCTTGCTGAACTTTGCAGAAATTGTCTGTATTTCATCACTGTGGATTTCAAATGTGCCACCTCCGTTCTGGTACTGTATCGGCCCCTAAAAAATTTGTTTTCTTTGCACACAGTCATTGTCCTGATGCCTTGGCCATGTAAAAACATTCCCACACTACTTCATGAACTTGAAGGAATACCATTGTGCCACAGGATCCACAGTGGTTAGTAGCCCAACATAAAATTCATTAGAGTAGTACACGGCATAGTACTGACTGATCTGTATCATGTCTTGGGTGACAAATGTTCTCATCTTTTTTGGAACTGGGTTGTTTGTGGATACTGTAGCAGAAATGTCGGTGGGGAGTGTAGTGCGCCCCACTGAAGAGGCATGAACTTCAGTGTCATGTGACGCACTGTCACATGCACAATCATTGTCTGCATTTGCTACTGGTGTGGCCTCAGCTGGAACTTGACTGGCGGGTGAGTGGTGATCCCCAGCATGATCTGCATTTTCATCCACCAAGTCAGCAGGATCAGAGTCAACATGGCAGGCTGAAACGTGGGATGCTGTTTTGTTTGCTCGACCAGAGTGGCCACTGGGCATGGTACTGTTTGTTTCTTTTGAAGCCATCCAATTTGTGGCGGAAGCTGTTAGTTTTTTAATGTTCCATTTTTCAACATGACTCACATTGTCACAGGGCCCATCTTCAGTAATGCAGCGTGTGCAAAAACAAGTTAGGTTTCTTATTGCCACCACACCATCTTCTGAACACTTCACACTGTGCAACTTGCATGTTCCAGGTATCATTTTTAAATTTGGTCTGGCAGGTCTTCTTATTTGGCTTTCACCAACCCAGAAAAATGTCCTCCTGAAATGATCATTGCACCCTTCTGTGGATGGCTCAATGGTCAGTTCAGTCCTGCAAAATTTGTACAGCTCCTTTGCTTTTCTGATTATGGCCTGCCGTGATTGCACCGCTGTGCTTGCTGCCGATTTTACAACACCACTCACCATCTGAAGGACCCTTTCCATGTCGTGAACCGAAAAAAGCCCTCTCAATGGGGAATTCATATTGAGTGGATGACACTGAAATGTCAAAGAAGGCCCAATTTGATTAATACTGGCTGCCACAGCCATCTGTGAAATGTACTTCTTTGCAGATATTTAAGGAGTGTTCTTTTTTAGGTGTGCATTTCCGATCTCCACAAAGTGACGCACGGCATGGTGATCGTGTTTTAAATCACTTGAGATAAATACCAACGACTCCTTCACTGTGGAGTCACAGTGGTCACATGGGTAGTAGGTCACTACCGGGTGAAATGTGGCTTGTTCATAATGCCAGTGAGCTGCTTGCACGTCATCCTGCAATTTACAGGCGTAGTTCTCAGCAAAGTCTAGAACCATTGTACCCATCCCTTGGGTAGGAATTTTTTGATATGAGTAAACTGATGGTGCTGCCACGCTGTGACATGTAAGTGCCGACCTAAAACAAAAGTTCCTCTTCTATGACTTCCACCAGCTGTCTCAATGTCGCTTTTTTATTTTTCAAAACTTTTCCCGTCTGCTGCACCTGTATGCCATTGACATCTCGCTTGACCGTTATATTCTCCCACTGCTGCCATGTTATACTGTCTTGACCATGGCCCTTAATTAGATCTTCCACGGCTCTTCCAAAATTTGCCGTGCTGCATTGCTCACATATTTTCTCGACACAGTCCAACCCGTAAAATCTTTGCAAAGGAGCTTGTTGACACATTGTTAGCTCTACTGCATGGTAGATATTCAGGACTTTGCATGATGTCAGGTGCTAAAGATTGGCAGTACGGTTCAGCGCCTTCAGTTTAAGTGCAGTACTTATGCAGTATTCGCAGAGGCATTGGTCCAGTTTCTGTTCTTTTGCAAGCTTAATGTGCTTGGGCCGTAGACTTCCAAATTTCCTTGCTCCCACTGGGGTGTCCGGGTTCTGTTGGGTGAATTCTGAATAAAGAGTCTTAATGGGTTTATCAAGATATGAACAGAATGTTCCACTTCTTTTCCAAAAGGCTTTTTTGTGAGGCAGTGGTGGGGTTGCAGAGTCTTCAAAAAAGGTTGCCACTTTCTGTGTTGCTGACTCTGGCAGTGCAGACTTGTGCCATGTGGTACATTTCTTTTCCCCTCGGGATGCCTTCACAAGCCTTTTCCAGCTTATGCCCACTGTTGTACTTACTGTTCTAAGCAGCCTGCATTTTTTTAACACTAAAAAAGTGCTTATAAATTCTCTGTTCAGACATCGTTCACTTTTTTTGTTACTTTTTAGGTGAGACATCTTATTGTAACAGCAGAAATCAATTTGTCCTGTAGGTTGCTTGGACTGAGAAGCACTTTGTGCCAAACCAGTGCAGTTTGTTTGGCTGGTGAACAAGCAGACAGGATCTTCTGCCTTACGTAAGCGAATCGATTGGGAGATTTTGGTAAACCTTTTCTGGCTGTCTGCACAGCCTTTCTTATGGCACCATCATATCTTCGGTTCTCTGGTGTCACACACCTCTCTCTCTCTGGAACGACTGCTGGTTCTGGTATGGGTGGGGTGGAGGTGGTGGTGGTGATGGCAGCAGTGACTTGTGCTTGCTTTTCTAGCTCCTTTCTTTTAGCGTATTTCTGATGTTGCTTTTCATTGATTCATCTCCATTTCTGACCTGTCATTTTAGCATGCTGTTGCCATTTTTTCTCCCTCCATGTTTCTCATTTTGCTTCTTTCTTTTGCTCATCGGCCCTTGTTTCTCTTTTAGTGGGTGCAGGACATGTGTCAACTTGAACTCGGTTCTTCTCCTTCCGAGCATCTTTGTATCTCTGCATCCTTTCTTTAACCTTCTGGTTGTAGTGTTCGCACTGCTCAGCATTCATGTTGGTGTGGTATGCATGTGAGCGTGATGCACATTTCTCCAAATAATGCTGGTTACGTTCTGCGTCGTTCTTGATATTTACTCGGTAATGCCTGTTTTTTTCCTTAGCAGATTGAGGGGTGGCCAAATTCCGCTGAGCTTCACCAAGAATGGCTACTGCAGACACACATGGCCTTCTTCTGGATTCCATTATTCCAAATGTAAACTGTCGATACACAAGTTGGTTTAAAAAATTGCAATTTATTACCCTGTCCAGTAACACCGGTTCTGTCGATGCAAAACGAATAAGGCAAGAGCATGCTGCCAAATAACAGTAAGGTGACAGCTGATATGATGAAACACATCATTATATGAAAATGACAATACTGTGATTCAGCTAGTGGTAACTCACATGGGAGAAGACTGATGCAAGAAGAGATTCATCAAACATTCGTCGCAATAAGAGATGCTTCACAAAACTGGTGAGGCGCAAGAACAGATTATTCAATAGTCACCAAAAGAAGTCAAACATTAGTCACAATAAGAGATACTTCACAAAACTGCGGAGGCACAAGAACAGATTATTCAATAGTCACCGGAAGAGATTAGTCACAAAACACATTCAATGCAAGAGGAGATGATTCACATAACAAGTTAAAGACAAGAACCGATTATTCAATAGTCACCACAAGAGATGTTACAAAAAACATATGATGCAAGAAAAGAGGGTTCCCAAAACAAGATGAAGACACGCATCCAGCCGCCTGCAAACAAGATGAAGACATGCATCCACCTGCCTGCAAACAAGATGGAGACACGCTTCCACCCACCTGCAAACAAGATGGAGACACGCTTCCACCTGCCTACAGACAAGATGGAGACATGCATCCACCTGCCTGCAAACAAGATGGAGACAGGCATCCACCCGCCTGCAAACAAGATGAAGACACGCATCCACCCACCTGCAAACCAGATGGAGACACGCATCCACCTGACTGCAAACAAGATGGAGACATGCACCTACCCATCTGCCACATGTAGGTATGCAAATAAGATGGAGTCACTACACACATATACACCATTAAAGCATGCATTGTTAGTGGACTACAAAATTTACAAAATACAAATGCAGAATTACAGGCACTATAAATGTGGCAAAGAGCAAATTACAAATCCAAGTAATCCACTCATGGTGCACAAAAAATATGCCTTGTACCAAGATTAAGTAGCCTTCACCCCGCCCCCCCGCAAAACAGATGCACAGGCACACACACACAGAAGCTGCAAGGTCCCAAGATGGTCGATGCACAGCACCAACCAAAGGAGTGCTCCACATCCACCATCTTAACAGCCACCAAACAATGGGCCACTACAGTGCACAGATGTTACATGGACCAAATTTTTAAATCAGCATTAAGCACTCGAAGTGCACAAAAGAGCATTGAAAATGTTAGTGGGCATCAGCCCCACACCGCCACACACACACACACACACACACACACACACACACTCCGCATGGTCCCAAGAAGATGGATCCCTTCCCCCACACACAGACAAGCATGTACCCACCCACACCACCCCAGCCACACAAACCACATGGCAAGATGGGAGAGTGCCTCAGAAAAGCACTAGCAAACAGGCTAGAAGGAGGGGTGGAGCAACAATGGGGAATCGTCAAAACTGCCATCACAGAGGCAACAAGCCTTTGTGTGAAGCAAATAAACAAATCAAAATTAAAGAAAAAACCACTATGATTCTCAAAAGAGGTGGCAGGGAAAGTCAGGGAGAAAAAGATAGCATTCAGGAAGTATAAGGAAACACAGAAGGAGCAGGACAGAGAGCTGTACCAGTTAAGGCAGAAGGAAGTAGGGAGGGAAGTCAGAATAGTAAAGGCCCAAACTGAGGAAAGGATAGCCAACTCGGTTAAGAAGGGGGATAAAACCTTTTATAGGTACATCAGGGAGCGTGAAAGACAAAGGGAGGGATAGTGAGGCTGAATAGAATGAGCAGTCGGGTGGGCAGAGGGGACAGTGAAAAAGCAGGATACTGAACGAATATTTCTGTTCAGTATTCACAAAGAAGAGTGGGGAGGTGCCTAATCCAATTAACAGAAGCACTCTGGATAGAGGTCGATCCCAGTCCTTTCACAGAAGAAAAGGTTCTGAAAGAACTCCTAAAACTGAAGATGGACAAAGCAATGGGGCCTGATGGAATTCACCCCAGAATTCTAAAAGAATTAATGGAGAACTAGTGAAACCACTGACTACCCTTTTTAACAAATCATGGGAGGATGGTGTGGTACCTGAGGACTGGAGGAAGGTGGATGTGATTCCCCTTCACAAAAGTGGGACCAAGACAGAGGCAGGAAACTACAGACCTGTCAGTCTGACCTCTGTGGTAGGAGAAGTGATGGAATCACTTCTGAAGAAAAGAATTGTTGAGTACCTAGAGGCCAGTGGGGCACAGGACCCAAGGCAGCATGGGTTCACAGTGGGAAGGTCATGTCAGATGAATCTAATTGATTTCTTTGACTGGGTGACCAAAGTAGTAGACCAGGGAGGGGCTGTGGACATGGCCTACCTAGACTTTAGCAAGGCATTTGACACAGTCCCACACAAAAGATTAATAGTCAAATTAACCAGCCTGGGAGTGGGTCCCAGGGTGGTAGCCTGGATAAAACATTGCCTGGACAACAGGACACAGAAGGTAATTGTAAATGGAGTCCACTCTGAAGAAAGAGGGGTTACTAGTGGGGTACCACAGGGCTCAGTACTGGGTCCAGTCCTTTTTAATGACTTTATAAGTGACATTGCAGAGGGACTGAAAGGAAAAGTATGCCTCTTTGCAGATGACACAAAGATCTGCAACAGGGTTGATACATAAGGAGGCGTGGAAAGGATGAGAAGGGACTTGGCAACGTTGGAGGAATGGTTGGAAGTATGACAGCTAGGATTCAATGCAAAGAAGTGCAAAATAATGCACCTGGGAAACAAAAACCCAGGGGAGGATTACACAATGGGGGGTAGTAACAAAAAAAAAAGGAACAGGACCTGGGGGTAATCATATCAGATGACCTTAAGGTTAGCAAGCAATGTGAGAAGGCAGTTGGGAGAGCTGGGGGTATACTGGGATGCATAAGGAGAGGCATCACCAGCAGAAAACAGGAAGTTGTTATCCCCCTGTACAGACAGTTGGTGAGACCCCATCTGGAGTACTGCATCTAGTTCTGGAGACCCCATCTCTGCAAGGACATAGACAGGATAGAGGCAGTCCAGAGGAGGGCAACTAGAATGGTGCAGGGCCCGCAAGAGAAGCCATACGAGGAGAGGCTAAAAGAGCTTAATATGTATACCCTTGAGGAAAGGAGGGAGAGGGGGGACATGATAGAAACGTTTAAGTACCGCAGTGGAATCAACAAAGTCCAAGAAGGTAGCATCTTTCAGAAAAAAAAGACATGTAAGAACAAGGGGACATAGTTTAAAGATAGAAGGGGGCAGTTCAGGGGCAATGTGAGGAAATATTTTTTCACAGAGAGGGTAGTAAATGCATGGAACAGCCTTCCTGAGGAGTTTGTGGGGTCTAAAACTGTGGGAGAATTCAAGAATACATGGGACAGACATAAGGCAATTCTTGTGGGGGGTAGGAAGAAATAGGCTGTTGGTTAACAAGGATCTGCAGCTTATCCTGTAGGTAGGGAAATGGGCAGACTAGGTGGGCCAAGTGGTCCTTATCTGCCGTCAAAGTCTATGTTTCTGTGCAGTGGCGTCATGCCCATAGGGCCCGAGGGGGCATGTGCCCTCCCAATATTGTTGTGAAGTCCATTAATAAAACTGCATTTAGAGTAAAATTTTTTTATCGTCCCGTGGGCTGGAAAAAAAAGTTGTGTTTTTTCAAATTCTTTACGGTGGGGACTAGGGGGTGGAGTAGGTTCCAAATCAGTTATGTATGCGTGAACTGGGCTGGGAAGCCTGACTGAGAGTCACCAGGCCAGGTTTTAAAAAAAGGTACTTGTTGCTCCCGCTGGGCTAGTGATTGGTTTCAGGGCTCAGCACCTATAAAAACAAAGAGTGAGCGAGACGGTGACAACAGACAGTTGATTGGTGGTAAAAACTGCCAACCAGCAGCAGCCAATTACAATGCTGACAGTTACCACCAATCAACTGTATGTACAGGCAGCAGAGGCGTGAACCTGAAGAAATAGCTCATCACGAGAGGCGGCAAATTGGCTTCCGTTTCATCGTCCTTCAGTACCAAGGCCATTCTGAGTAAAAATTTGACAGTCACATCGCAGATGACGAGATGAGTCATTGACAGTCGGCACTGCAGACTCGGCACTAAGACAGCGCGGTTGGTCCGGTGTGTTCAAATTTACTCCAGAATAGAACACTGCCTGAAGTTCCTGCCTGGCTGCTTCCTAAAGAGAAAGGTCTGAGATTTTTGTATATTACCGGCATTTAGAGCTATCTACAGGCAAATTCTACCTATATTTGACTTGGACTTGCAATTGGCACAAGTTCTTCCAAGTCTCCTGCATTTTAATGCTTCTTTCAGATCTCCAGCCAGCATAAATAACTAGTATACCAAGTGGGAGGTTAGGACAGATGACATTATTCAGCAAGGCCTCTCTTTAGAGGATCTCAGTGCAAACTCAAAAGTTCTGTAATGTAAGCCCTGTGCTGCTTATGAGTCCACCTGGGCCCTAGTCTCTGGGGGGGGGGGCCTTGGACATTGGTCTCAGACACTGGCAGTGAGCGTTCTTAAAAGGTGCGTGTACACAGCTGCTTGTTGCTTCATATTTTATTGGAGGTCTTGCCTCATATATTGTATTGCGTGGTTAAAAAATGTTAGTTTTACACTCAAGCCATTTCAGCAAAACAACCAGCGAGGAGAAAGGTGCGGTTATAAAACTAGTAGCAATTTTTTTTTTCGAACTGCAACCCTGCGGTGCAAAGTCCTTGCAGGAGTGAGGTGTCCCTGAAGTGATGAGCAGTGCAGTTTCCTGTAGGAACCCAATGCATTCTATCCACATGTGAACATATAGGTTTCTGTGCAATATGCCTGACTGGCAGAAGAATGTAGTTGCTGTTTTATTTTTGGGGGGGGGTTAAACGTTGAGAAAGCATGGAGGGAATCGAGGGGCACATACACTGGAAGAACGAGTCTGATGGGGAGTAGTTGCTTGCTGGTGAAATGTACATTGCCCATTCCAGGAAAGGGGGTGGGAGAGGGACACAACAGTAGGGCATTGCAGGGACCGAGTGGCCTTTAGTGGGCACACAAAAATGTCCCGAGTGCCAGTATGTAAACCGTTGTGGCCATCTTAATTGGCTTTATTTTCACTGAAAAGCTACATGTAAATGGGAGCACCTAGAAATTGCACTGAATGTACTGTATAATTATATTGTAGGTTATTTGCCATAAAGTTAATTACATTGATGAAACTGCACTCCATAGTTTCTTAAAACTATAAATATGAGAGACTGAGAAAGCGAGGGGGGTGGGGTGAATCAAGTGGTACATGCACTGGAAGACTGAATGAGGGTGATCGGAGTAGTTACTGGTGAAATGCATATTCCCCTTTCGAGGGAGGGGGCAAAGCAGTTGGGCATTGCAGGGACTGAGTGGCCTGTAGTGGACTCATCAGAGTCCCAAGTGCATATGTTGAATACCACTGTGTATTTCTTGCCACTGGAGGACTGAGAGTGATGTGATATCTCCAAAAACTGCATATTAGTCCTCTACAAGTCCTGTATCATGCTTACAATTCTTTATCAAGAAAATACCAACCCTGGTTGTATAATGGGTATACAGTAATATATTGTAGCCAGAACTTTCACTGAGCCAGCCTGTGTGGGAGGCAAAATACTAAAAACCCAAATTTGGTATTTGTCACAAAGTCTGGTATTTCGTCTATCCAAATGAGCATAATATAGATTGAACTGCAGAGTGGAGGCATGGCATTCCCGTCTGAATACTAGCATGATGAAAATGGTATTTTGCCTTAACTGGTATGCAAAATCTGGTAGCATAACATTAAATTTTAGCCATGTTAATTATTCGAAATGGCCAGTATGTAAACTGTTGTGGACATCTTAAAAGTGGTGTTTTTTCACTGAAAAACTTCATGTTAAAAATGGGAGTGCATAGAAATCATGCTGGAAGCTGATTTAAAGTAAATTTTTCAAGCCTTTTTTTGGGGGGGGGGGGCTTTTGGGCTTTACAGTTGTTATCTGAAGGCGGCGTAAGTTCTCTCAGACAGAAAAAGAAATGTAATTAGTCTTGTTAGGAAGAGAACATAAATCTGGCAGAGCCCAATGGCAAGCTGATCTCGTCCACTTCCTGGTCTTCCAACCACATCCCTGTGCTCAGATGTTTCATGACGTGTTACCAGGGAAAGCATGCCCCATTGAAGTCCATGGGGCTCTTTCAAAACATTTAAGTCACAAGGCAATCTCCAGTACATATGAAAGCCGCTGCTCAACTAGTAGATGTTCTATTAGTTGAGCAGTGGCTTTCATATGTACTAGAGATTGCTTTGACTTAAAAAGTTTTGAAACTGAGCCCCATAGACTTCAGTGGGGCGCGTCCCCTTGTGCTCTCCCTGGTTAGACACAAAATGTCTGAGCGCGGCTGGATGGGGAAGTGGAAGAGACCAGTTGGACGTCAAGCTCAGCCTGATTTTATGATCCGTCCCTAACAAGACTAACAATTTTCTGCCTCAGAGGACATACGCTGCCTTAAGGTAACGGGCTATAAAGCCCAACACCTCATATATTTGACAAGCCTTTTAAATTGTTATTAATACAAAAGGTAACACTGGAAGTAGAATTAACAAAGGACTAAAACAATTGATCATTCCTCTAACCTACATCAGAATTATGGCACTTAGCTTGTTGGGGAACAGCTTTCTGGACTGCTAAAAGTCACCAAAATGCACCATCTGGCCTCAGTTTTCAAAATTTTCCTGGGGGGGGGGCATGCCCCCGGACCCCCTAGAGAGGTTGCGCTATTGTGCTCATCCAAGATTTCTGACTGTATGATGCCCCTGTTTCTACGTTTCTATGGTCCAAAGATGCTTTTCTGGTGCAAAACACTACAGGGCAATAATATTTAATATCTGAGTGCATACCACTGACCTCTTCAAGAAAGCACACCAATTGATATAAAATCTCTTACTAATGCACTCCAATGCCAAGAAGCTGACGACTGATCACACTGCTCCCCATGATAATCACATTCATATTAGGGCTTTACCTTTTAAAATGTTGAAATGCAGGGCCTAATATGCCCCTGGCGCCATCTTGGCCTTAGACAAACAGGGACATTACAGCTTTTCGGGTCCCTCACACAAAGTTCACTGGATTCCCAAAAACTGTGCAGATCATGCACGAATACACCACACCGCCCAAGGCTGATCAAACAATGCAAACAAATAAACTGAACAGGCGTGCAACACGACGCTCTCAATATACACATTTCATTGTCGTTTTCCCTCACATGTAATGAGAGGCTTACCTGGCTGCATACATAATGCCTCTGAGGAACGAGGGACACAACGACTTCTTCCTTTGCTGGCAAGTGAAGAAAGGGGACAAACGGATTGGGACCACGGCTTTTAAACCCCCCCAAAGACCTCCCAGCGCTCACTGTATGTCACCGGTCCTGTTTGGGGGGGGCAGAGGTCACGCGAGGGCTCAGTGCAAACATCCGGGAAACTGGACATGAAAGTTCATGCGAGGGTTCAAGGTCTCGCATGAGCTACTAAAGCAGTGCTATGAAATTGGAAACTGCCCTATAACTTTCTTTTTAAAGGGGCAAAGCATAGGAGATAGAAAAAACCCCACCAAAACTATAAATTTCGAGTCAGAGCCATAAATGAAGTGCACAGTGTTGGGGACATGCACAGTTACATCAGGGGCCGTTTTATAGTGCTTACAAAGTGCAGAGTTGAATGTCAGAGGCATGCTAAAGGCTGTCACAAATAAAGACACAGACACAGACTGTATTAAAAATTACTTTTTTATTCGAATACCAGTTAAAAAAATGATCTTTTTGGGCCATTAGTAAGACATGGACAGCCATGTCACAAATCAGCCCTCCTTTTTTCATGCACTTTCCATATTAAAACTTTTATTTTACAACACAGGAGTGAAGGATTCACTTCATTTTAATGCATCTATCCGCACACACAGTCTGCTATATAATCCTATATAAAATAATTCATGGCAACATTTTTTTTTGATTTTGTGGTTGGCAAAACATTGTTACCACTGTTGGTACCCTATTTTCATGCACTGAGCCATTTAGTAGTCATGGGTGAGTTAGGCTGTTAGGGTTTTTAGCATTAGGCAGGGCTGGGCAGTGACATTTTAGCACAGGAGTTTAGCTTATTTGTTTTCTAGTGAGTCTTTCCCTTGGATCTCTTTATCTGCTGTGGGTGCTGTTCAGTGAAGGAGCTGCTGGCTGGTGTCACGTTCCCATTTTGCCTCCATCTGGGATGCCTTGTCCCTTGCAGCGACCATGGAACTGAAGCAAACAGGTGTTAGTTCAAGAAGGTGCTCTCTGCTATGGAGGGGCTTACTTTACAAACTGCTTCTTGTGCACAATGGACCCAACTGGAGGTTTCTCCTCTAGGTATAATCGGTACCTAGGTCTACTCATTCTGTGGAGATGCTGCCTCTTTTCCATCAAACGAGAGGGCCTCTCAGACTGTAGAGCCTGATGGCCATCTGGATTCCTTCCTGGGAATATGCAGATGTAGAGGGCGTCACCTTGTTTATTTGCAGGGGAAAAGGTCGACTCCTGCCTGGTGAGAGGTAATGTGTGGTGCCCGACAGAAAGTTTCATCTGCTGGATTGTCTCCTCGGTCAGTCTGCTACTTGTTAGCAGGGACATTTTCCATCTATCACCTACCCCCCCCCCCCCAGGATTATCATTAAAGGGGGAGCCGGACTGGTGATGACTGTGTTTTGGGACTTCAGAGAACTGGTAATTCCTCCCAAGTTCCCCTTGACGTGGTGAGAGTGGGGAGTGCTCCTTCTTTTAAAGCACCCTCTTGTACTTATTGCTTCACTATAATTTCTTTGCCCAGAGACCAGGGTCGGTGAGAGGGCCCCTGGTCCCTTAAACTTTGGGGCTGTGAGGTTTAATTCTGCAGACTGTGTTCTTTTTTTTTTCCTCTAGTTCCATATTGTGTGCCCCATCTAGTAGCACTTCATTTGTGAGATCCGTGGGACTGTGCTTTCCTAAATATTAAATTTTATTCAGCTGCATTTTTCTGCTGCCCTTGGTTAGGGTGGGTGGGAGGCTTGTGGGTGTTATAGATGGTTTTAGTGGTTGTGTGTGGGGTGACTGGTTGTGATGCTGTATATTGGTTGTGTGTGTGTGTGTGTGTGTGTGTGTGTGTGTGTGTGTGCACGTGCAAGTGTCTGGGTTAACAAGTTTTAGTTGATGGTTTTGGGGCTTTAAACTTAGTTAACATGTGTCTGGGGGTGCCTTGGAGTCATAGGCAGGCCAGGATCGTGTACGAGGCATCCCAGCTTTTCAACCTGCCACCCTTCACTAACTTCCCAGTTTCTGCCATCACAGCTTGTCGTCATCAGGGGGTCAGGATTAGGAGGTGCCACGTTGGCCAGTCATGGCGGGGTGCCTCAGACACATCGGGGGGGATGGTAGGATAGAGGTTGTCAGGTACAGAAGGCACCCTGGGTCTCAACAGGTCCTTGAGAGAGGCCAAACGAGTTTGGTTTCCGTCCCCAGGCTCTCCTCTAGACCAAGTGGTCAGTCAGCTAGAAGGGCTGCAGGACCCACCAATCCCCTGAAGGCAGTGCTTTGCAATGCCAGATCATTCAGAAACAAGACTGCAATTATAGCGGACTTTCGTCAGTCGCTCTTGCTTGCATCATGGAGACATGGGTAAATGACGATGCCGGCCTGACTTTAGAGGCCGCCATCCCTCCTGGGTACTCTGTACTGCACTGCCCCAGAGTGGCATGCAGGGTTGAGGGAGTGGCCATCTGTTTTAGAACTGAGCTAGGTTTCACTGTGCACCCAGTGAGAACACTGAGTTTGTTTGAATGTGTGGCCGTCTGGGGTGGTCCAGGTGCAGGTTGCAGGATCCTCCTGATTTACCGCCCCTCTGGAGCAGCAGGAGGGTTCCTGCAGGAGGTAGCCGACTCCATCGTCAGTGAAACATTGGAGGCCCCCAGGTGTTTAGTTCTGGGGGACTTCAATGTTTGGGCCGATGATGAGTCATCCAGGCTGGCTTACCACCTCCTCCAGATGATGTCATCTCTGGGCCTGTCACAAGAAGTTTCTACCGTGACCCACCAGGGTAGTCACATGTTGAACATGGTCTTCTCTCTGGGGCTTGAGATTAATAACCTCAAGGTTGATTGGGTCATCTGGTCCGATCATTGCACAGTGGAGTTCTTACTCAGGGCCCCCCCCCATGAGCCCTCCCCCTGCAGAGATGGTAAGCTACTTTCCTTTGAGGGGTTTGTCCCCGGAGGGTTTTCTGGTGGTGGTAGACCTATCTAGTATGGCAGGGCATGCATAGGGGGTATAGGTGAAGCAGTCACTGCCTACAATAGGGCAATGTCTGAGGCACTCAACTCCCTTGCACCGGTCCATGTACAACCCAGATCCTCTCACTTGAGGTCCCCATGGTTTGATGGGGAGCTCAAGGCAATGAAGATCAAGGGTCAGAGGTAAGAGAGTTGCTGGTGGAAGACCGGGCTGGAGGCAGACAGACTGGCCTTGCATGCACACGATGTTGTGTACAGGGGGCAGTCAACCGTTAGAAGGCATTGTTCCTGTCCAGGAAGAGTGCCGCCAGGAAGAACCGACCAGCTATGCTTTTTTGAACTGTGGACAGGTTGCTACATCCAGCTTGTCTACAGCCAAAAAGAACAGGTTACTCACCTGTAACAGTAGTTCTAGGAGTGGTATGTGTTGTTCATCCACACTCTCTGGCATGTCCCTTTCCCCTTTAAATCTGGCTGGAAGTCTTCAAGCTGGCTCCTCCCACCCACCTGGGCGGTAAATACCTCAGCTCTGCCTCTGCCCCATGACACCAGATCTTAGCCCGCGGGAAGCAAGGTTGTGCGCCTAAAGCCATGGAGGTCGGGTGGGTGCGTGTGGATGAACAACACATACCACTCCTAGAACTACTGTTACAGGTGAGTAACCTGTTGTTCTAGGAGCGTGGATATGTTGTTCATCCACACTCTCTGGCAGACTCCAAGCAGTTCTCTGGGAGGAGGAAGGCAAGGTACACACCCCCTACTTGGGAAACAGAGATTGGAGAACCAAGGACCCAAAACCAGCATCCCGGCGTGACTCTAGGTCGATGTGGTAGTGGGTAATGAAGGTGTTTGCTGGCTTCCATGTAGCAGCCCAACAGATTTCCTGGATAGGGATGTCCCTGGAAGCAGCCACCGATGCAGCAGTATGGCAGGTAGAATGAACTCTTTTCCCTCTGGGAGGCTCCTTGCCCGCCAACTCGTAGCACAGATCTACGCATGATGTAATCCACCTTGCCCGTCCACCTTGGTCTATTTGGCTGCAGATCTGCCGAAGCGGCTTCAGCATAGGTGACAAACAGCTGGTGAACCTCTCCATGAATTTCTCCAGTTCTCTTCTTATAATAAGAGAGAGCACGTGTCAGGTCCAAAGTATGGAGCCTGTACTCGGCCTCCGAGATGTAATTAGGGTAGTATACTGGCAGAGTTAACACCTGGTTAAGGTGAAACTCTGACACCACCTTCAGAATGAATTTCGGGTGGGGGCGCAGGACAACTTTGTCCCTGTGGAAGACCAGATAAGGGGAGTCCACCAAAAGTGCCTGGAGCTCTTCGGTCCTTCTGGCTGACGTGATAGCCACCAGGAAGGCCGTCTTCCACAACAAGTGTGAAAGCTCACACTTGTGCATGGGTTCAAATGGCTTGTCCATGAGCTTTACCAAAACCAGCAAGAGATACCATGGAGGTGAAGGTTCACACACCAGAGGGGATATGTGATCCAGGACTTTGAAAAAGCACCCGACCACTGTCTCCTGCACCAATGTTGGCTGACTGGCCCACACCCAGTAAGCAGAAATGGCTGCCAGGTGCACCCTAAGGGTCAATGACCGTAGACCCCCCCTTGGAGAGAGACCAAAGGTAGTCGAGAATGTTAGCCACAGAGCAGGATAAGGGGTCCAGACTCTTACCCTGACACCAAATGGAAAACCTTTTCCATTTGAAGTCATAACATTTCCTGGTCGATTCCTTACGAGATGCCTCCACCATAGTGTAGACATCCTCGGAAAGACCGAGAGCCTGGAACTCTAGCCGTTCAGGTACCAGGCTGTGAGGTGCAGGGACTGAAGGTCTGTATGGAATACCTTCCCCTGATTCAGAGATATCAGATCCAGGCATGTACAAAGCTGCTCCGGGGGCCTGCAGCTGAGGCTGAGGAGATCTGGGTATCAGAACTGGCGTGGCCAATCTGGGGCTACCAGGATCACCTTCGCCTTGTCCCTCCTCACCTTAAATAACACCTTGTAGATCAAGGGAAATGGAGGGAAGGCATAGAGGAAGCCTGGGGTCTACGACCTCAAGAAGGCAACCCCCTGCAGCGAGCCCTGCTGAGGGGGGCGGGCATGAAACAGCCTCAGCTTGGTATTTTCCCAGGAGGCAAACAGGTCCACTAATGGTTTGCCCAATTGGGAGAACAGGTTGTGAGCTACCTCTGGATGGAGTGACCACTTGTGGGATGTCTGGCCTATACGGCTGAGAGCATCCGCCACCTGGTTCAAGACTCCTGCCACATGAATGGCTAGGAGATCCACCTCCAATTGGCTGACAAGGGTCCAGATGCGGAGCGCTTCCTTGCAAAGCAGACGAAGTGCATGCCACCCTGTTTGTTGAGGTAGTACATGGTCGTGGTATTGTCTGTCTGGACTTGAACCACTTGACCCTGGAGCTGAGGAGCAAAAGCTGACAGTGCCAGTCTGATTGCTCTGAGCTCCAACAGGTTGATGTGGCATTCGGACTCCTCGGGGGTCCAGAACCCATGGGCTCTGCTGTCTCCCATGTGGGCTCCCCAGCCCATGAGAGAGGCATCGGTCATAAGGACAACTGTCAGCTCGGGGTGGACAAATGGGATCCCTTCCCACAACTGGTCTGGGGCAGTCCACAATTGGAGAGTGTCCCACATCTTCTGGGTCACAGTGATCAGCTGGTCAAAATGACGTGGCGCTGAGTCCACTGGGCCGCCCATCTGGCCGAATAGACCACTGAGGTGCATGCCGCTAGGTAGCCCAGAAGGCACAGGAAGTCCCGGGCGGGGTGCAAGTGCCCAACCAGAAATGATTGGGCAAAGGAGGAAAGAACCTCCACCCTGTCCACCGGGAGCCAAGCTCTGGCTTGACGAGAGTCGAGCTCTGCCCCGATGAAGCCCATCACCTGAGAGGGCACGAGTTCTGACTTGGCCTCGTTGATCAGGAGGCCTGGATGGGAGCAGGTTCAAAAAGCCAGATCCCTGGATCTCTCCACCTCCTGGAGGGAGGAACCTGCCAAGAGCCAATCATCGAGATAAGGGTAAATTCGAACTCTTCGACGCTGGAGATGGGCGGCCATCACTGCGATGCACTTGGTGAAGACCCTCGGGGCTGATGACAGGCTGAATGGCATGGCTTGGAACTCGTACAGGGGCCCCTCGACCCTGAAGTGGAGGAACTGCCAATGGGATAGATGGATTGAGATGTGGAAGAATGCGTCCTGCAGATCCAGTGAACAGAACCACATTTTTCACTCCAGAGATGGTATGATCTGGTTCAGAGTTACCATCCGGAAGGTGCGAGACCTGAGATATTGATTCAGTTCGTGGAGATCTAGGATGGGGTGCCAACCCCCACGTCCACTTGGGCACCAGGAAGTACCTGGGCACGAAGCCTGAGTCTGTAGGAGGATCTGGCAATGGAGCTACCGCCTCCTTGCGGAGGAGCTGAGCAATGTCATCTTGAAGAGCCAACTAAGTGCAAGCTGCAATCCTTTCCTCCCAAGGGGCGTGGGCTCGGCTGGGAGGGTACTGCTCGAATTTTAGAGGCAGTCCCTGGCTGACCACTTCTAGAACCCACCTGTCTGAGGTGATATCGGACCAGGCGGAAAGAAAGTGGCGGAGCCGGACCCCCACGGGAGGACCCAGAGCTGGCATGACGGGTGTAGGGGTGGCAACCCAAACCCATCACTGAGCAGAGTTAGAGGAGGAGAAGGCACCTGGACCAGCACCTCGGCCTTCTTTACAGGGCTGTTGAGGACCCTGCTTGGGCCTGGGGCACCAAGCTTGAGCCTGCTATTGCTGCTGACCTCCTTGATAGGAGGGCTGCCTAACTTCAGGGGGAAGAGTGCCGAAAAGGCTTCTTCTTGAGCTTCTGCTGGTTCTTGCCTGAAGAACCCTTCACAGAGGTAGCATCCAAGGTGGCATTGGACTGCTCTATACACTGGAGGTGACCAGCCACTCCTGGACTGAAGAGGTCGGTGCCTAGGAAGGGCATGTCAGCTAACTTGTGCTGGGTATCCGCTGGGAAGGAGGATAGCCTCAGCCAAGCCCTGCGGTGAGTGGCCACTGCGACTGCTAATGAGTGGGCACAGGAATCTCCAATGTCCAGGGCAGTCTGGAGCTGCTGTTTTGCAACAGCAGGGCCCTGATCACAGACTTGCTTGACAGTAGTCTGCATGTCCGCTGGGAGATGAGGGAGGACTTCATCTAATGACCCAAGGAGGGCATGAGAGAAGTGTGCCATGATAACAACCAAGCTGGCCTGACAAAGGCCTAAGGAGGAGGCTACATAGACCTTACAGGCATAATGGTCCATATTCTTGGACTCCTTGTCCGGGGGTCGGTCAGTGTCGGCTGAGCTACCAGTATGTCTGAACACAGACGCAGTCATTAGGCTTTCGGCTGAAGGATGTTCTGTGAACCCCCTCCAGGGGTTCCATGGGCACAATATACTTGCGGACCATGTGGGCAGACGGAGCTGGGCAGGAAGCAGGATGCAGCCAAAGCTCAAGGGCCGGGCCAACCATGGCTTTGGCCACTGGAAAGGCCTCCATCGGGGTGTTCCCCCCCTTGAGGATATCCATAAGGGGGTACTCCACTTTTTTCTGGATGGGCTCCAGGGGCATTCTGGTGGATTCGGAGATCAGGTGAAGGATGCCCTGAAAGGACAAAGGAGCTTCCTCCAACCTCGCCAGTGATGACTCATCATCCCCAGGATGACAGTGTAAACCAGTGTCATCCGAGTCCAAAGAGTCGGGGTACAATGGTCTCCCGTCTAGGTCTCCCTTGTTATGCTGAGGGCGATTGGGGATGACCATGATCGACAGCTGTCAGGGAAGTCCGGTGTCTTGCTGATCCTCTTTCGAGGGAGCCCCTCCCTGAGGCTGCTTAGGCGGTGGTTCCACCAAAATCAGTGGAGAGACCGTAATAGGCCGAGCTGTGATATGGACCGGCGGTGGAACCGAGGCCTTCGGTTCCGGAGGGGTTGGCATTGGCTTGAGAGGCAGAAGCCAGGTGATAGCCGGTGTGGCCGGCAGGGCTGGCTTCTGCCCAGTCAAAATCAGCTGTTGTCACATAAGATCCTCATAGTGTCAATGGATGAGGACTGGTGGCGGCGCCTCTTCTTGGAGTGTTTGTGGCCCTTTTTCCGCCGTTCAACCGAAGGGGTCCTAATCCTCGATCGAGACCGATGTAGTTGGTTCTGTCCATCAGGAGTCACCGGGGTCGATGAGAACTGAGGTTCCGGTACAGTTTCCTCAATCGGTACACCCGAAGGCAGTATCTCCTCATCTGGAAAGGAAAGAACCGGAGTCCTTTCTAAAGAATCGTCGACCGAAGTCAGCGATAAGGGCTCGATTGGGTTGAGCGTAATTTCGGCCAGTTCAGCCATTTCCTCGGTCTCGGTGCCTTGACCAGACGGGAGGTCTGTAAAGCTGGTGGGCAAGGAAGCGATCTCGACCAAAGTCGAGACCGCATGTTCCCGGGACTCGGACCTCTCTCGGTCCCAGGAACATCTCCGTTTAGACGAAGACTTAAGGTCCTTGTACCTCTTCCGAGGGTGGGAGGAGTGCAAGCCCGAGGGCACCTCACCCCTGGTGGGGAGAGACTGGCACAACTCCCTAAAGGAGCCCGTAAAAGTAGAGTCAAGGTTGAGTGGAACAAAAAAGCTTCGACTGGCAGAAGCTTGAGCCGCTTCCTCCTCGAATGCCTTCATCTGCTCCAACTGCTCGGCGGATCCCGCGGCCACGGAAACTGTCCACCTCACCTCTTTAGATTTCATCGGTGGGTTCCTTTTCTCCAGTCTCCTCAATTTTAGGCACGCCTTGCGGTCTTCTAGAACTTTGGGATGGAAGGCTAGACAAAAGGTGCAAGACGTGGTGTCATGACCGACACTTAGGCAATAGACATACAAGAGGTTGGGATCAGTGCGCGACATCTTCTGGCCGAAGGTACACTGGTGAAATCCAAGGGATGATTTGTCCTCCATGTCCAATGCACTGTAATCGGAGTCGCTAACTCTGACGAGTTTTAGAGTAATTTGCAGTAAAAAACAACATTGCGAAGCCAGGGTCTACGAACTGCTAAGGTAGCACGAGAGAACCTGAATCTTCCAGCGGAAAGGAAGATCTGGTGTCATGGGGCAGAACTGAGGTATTTACCACTCGGGTGGGTGGGAGGAGCCAGCTTGAAGACTTCTGGCCAGATTTAAAGAGGAGAAGGACATGCCAGAGAGTGTGGAAGAACAACATATCCACACTCCTAGAACAGCTTTTTCAGATGCTTTATGCAATGAGTTTGCTCGGTTTTTCTTGGACCTTGTGTCCGCTATCAGGCAGGGAATTCTGCCAGTGAGCCACGGTGTGGCCAACAGTGATCACCCTGGCTGTCCGAGAAGCCCTCTGCCTGGCTGGGGGGAGTTTAATCCAGTAGAGGTGGCCGAGGTCATTGAGATTGTTTCTAGGCTGAAGCACACATATTGTGAACTGGACCCAGTGCCAACTCATTTTTTAATGGGATGTGTTGACTCTGTAGGCACAGTGTTCACCTTGATTGTCCGGTGCTCTTTGTTGGAGGGGGTCTTCCCAGTTGTGTTGAAGGATGCACTGGTGAGACCCCTTCTGAAGAAACCATCTTTGGACCCTGACATCAAGGCGAATTACCATCCTATCACCAACCTTACATTGACGTGGAACCTTTGTAAAAGAGCCATGGCTCAAAGGTATCTGTAATCCTAGACTTGATAAAAAATGATAAATAAACATTTTTGGGAAAGATTATAGAGAATATTATGGCACAGCAGCTCGAAGAACACCTCGTGGCCTTTGATATCTATGAGCCTCTCCAGTGTGGGTTTCATGCTGGGCACAGTATGGAAACCACGTTAGTTCGGGTGCATAATGATCTCCTCAGAGTGAGAGATTGAGGAGAGGGGGCAATTCTTATTCTCCTTGATCTCTCTTCGGCCTTTGACATGGTGGATCATTGTGTGTTGCTTGACCAACTGAGGGAATTTTGTGAACTCGCCAGCACTGTCATCTGCTGGTTTGCATCCTATCTCACAAACAGGAGGCAACGGGTTGTGATGGGGAATTTCTCCTCCTCCCCTAGCCTTCTGTCTTGTGGAGTACCTCAGAGTTCAGTCTTGTCACCAGTGTTGTTTGCCATGTATATGCTGTCCCTGGGTAAGATTATTAGGAAGTACAGTCTGGATTTTTATTGCTATGCTGATGATACCCAGCTGTATCTATCCTTTGCCCTGGGACATCCAATGTGGTGGCTGTACTGAACAACTGCCTGGCCGAGATCAATGACTGGATGGCCTCTAGCTGGTTGCGACTGAACCCTGATAAAATGGAGGTACTGGTGGTGGAGTCAAACAGGCGGCGTGATAGGAGGGCCTCTGGCGCAGAGACTGTATTGTTTCTGGGGTCTGTGCCATTGAAGGCCTCCTCTAGGGTGCACAATCTTGGCGTTATCCTCGACAGTGGATTGACACTTGAATCACAGGTGCCGTCCGTTGTCCAGACCAGCTTTTACTATCAAAGGAATATCACCAGGATCAAACTCCTAGTTCTGCCCATAGACCTCCTCACCTTGGTACATGCCTTTGTGACATCAATGCTTGACTACTGTAATGCGCTCTATCTCGGGGTCACTGGAGGTACTCTGCACTGACTGCAATTAGTGCAGAATGCAGCTGCCAGGTTGTTGATGGGGCAGCCAAAATACAGCCACATCACCCCGGTGTGGTGTGAACTGCACTGTATGCCAGTTCAGTGGAGGGTTCTCTTTAAGGTGGGCTTGCTCACCTTTAAGGCCCTACATGGACTGGGCCCTGGCTACCTATTGGACCTTCTAACACCTGCTGCCTCAGTCCGTTCCCTCCAGTCCTCCTCTAGGGGCCTCCTTGCGATTCCCAAGATGAGGTTAAAAATTGCCGGCGACAGAGCTTTAAGTGTAGTCAGCCCCATCCTGTGGAATTTGCTCTCTCCATCAGTAAGGGAGGCCCCTTCAGTTGAAGTATTCAGCCAGGGATTCCCAGACACTGTTTTTTATATACTATTTCTTAGAAACTCTGAAAGAATGGCCCCCATCAGGAATCTACTGCCAGGTCAGGCCTCCCATTTTGGGTGATCTGATTTTAAATATGCTTAATAGATTTGTTTTGTATTTTAATTGTTTTCTGATGTATTTAGATTGTACGGCACCCAGAGCCTCTGGGATTAGGTGCCTGAAAAACAAAATTTGCCTTGCCTTATGGCCAGATGATGAGGGGCCCATGATGACACTGTTCCTTGTCCCTATCTTTAGACTTTGATGGCAGTTTTTTGACTGATGGTGACAGAGAAGCAGATTTTGAACATTTTTACTTCTCCATACCTTTCTTTTTTTTTTTTGGTTTCATCCATTTATCCCCTGCCTGCCCAAGCTGACCTCTTCTTCAGATGACCAGATCTCTACCACCACAGTCCTCCCGTCAGCTGTCCACTGCTCCATTGGGGTGCCACCCTCCCCTGACCATCCCAACATATCCCTTCATTGGGGGGGCCCCCTCCCTCCCTCCCATGGTCACAAATGGCAGAGGAGACTTTCCAGGGCCACAGCACAGACTTCAATCCTTGTCGGGGGCAGCGAGGATGCAGCCCAGGCATTCTGGTACTATCGAGGTGATGGGACAATGGGCCACTGTCATTCAGACAGCTTGTGCAGTCATGTTTCCAATTTTGTCCCCCATCCACTTGGAGGCATGCCGTGGCATCCTTGCAGATCGCGCATGCACTGTGTGGCCACCCACGCTGCAAAATGCAATGCTGAGCTCAGCTGCCAGTAGCCTCCAAAGGGCAATGCCTCCTTGACCCCCGGGAGTAGAGCATCTGGAGGATGCTCTTGAGCCCTACCTGCCAGCCACCACTCCTGTCGTCCCAGACTCGGGCGCAAACCTGGGTTGCCAGTGTGCCAGGTGGTCCCTCATCACCCAGCACCACAGGGCCAGCTCTCCATAGTTTTCAATGTCTTTAATGTAAGAAAATGTTTTACAGCTTTCTTACGGCATTGCCTCATAGCCTGGTTGAAGCTCTGGCAAATATCACAAGTTCTCATGTTGTCAGGCAGGCCCAAAAAGCACACAAAAGCTGCATGTGTGTCCTCTTTATAAATCTCATCTCCCCACTTACAATACTGAAATAAAGGCTCTTTTGACTTAGGAGGCATGCGGAGACAATGACAGAACAGTAAGAAAGGGAAACATAACAAATGGCAATGGCTAAGTTGCCGGCATTTCCTTCAGCAGGTCTGAGAATGATCAGAGTGAGAAACAACTGAGGAATGACATAGCTGCTGTGTTATATAATGTATGTGTAGATGCTGCACGTCACTGTGGGTGCACCACAGCTAGCAAAAAGTTTCTGACTGGTCCTGATGCTGACGGCTTATACTTCCAAAGCTGAGGCCAATGGGGGAGATATCCTCAAAGAAGATGTGTTATTCCACTTCAATCCATTATGGTTTCCCTATATTTTATCTTACAGTACATCTCCGATAATTGGAATGTTACAGCTTAAGATGAGGGGCGAACAAAAGATACATGCTGTCTCCTTATTCCACACCTTGAAAAAAAGAGTCACAGTGTCATGAACTATTTGGGGATTGGTTGCAGTTTGCCTAGTAGAAGATCTGAACTGGGGACTGTAAAGGAACAGGAGTCCATAGAACAGAGTGAGTAGGTGGAGGAGGAGGAGGAGGAGGAGGCAGAGAAAAAGAATGAATGAAGGAGAACCAATATTTACAGAGAAAGGATGCACAATGTGAAAGATGATGGGAAGCGAGCTGAGGGAAGAGGAAGAGGTTAAGGCTGAGGAAGCAATGATGGGTGACATGAGGAGAGTTAGTAGCAAAGTGGCAGAAAGCATATAAAGTACAGGCTACCATGACAAATCTTCACTTGAGGTAGAGATGCAACTAAAAAATGGGTTTTCTTTTCTTTACTGTGAATCTAAATTTAGATTTGATCATGCATGGCAACTTACCGGTTCACCTTTTGCTCCATGTTCCCCAGAAGCTCCCCGTTCTCCTTTACTGCCCTAGGGAGAAACATACAGAGGATATAATCACCCAGTGACAGTGCTATTTCTCATCTCAGTTGCATCTCTCTACAAGGCATTTAAAGAAAACAAAAGGCTCCTCTGAAATGCTTGATAAGAATGGAAAATAAACTTAGACTCAATGCTTCGACCATGAGGCTTTCAACAGGTATAATATACATAGATATTTAGTTTTTATTTTCCATGTACTCCTGTGGGGACCTACAGTAAAAACAGGTTCCTCACCTGTAACAGTGATTCTAGAAGGCAGAAGTGGAAGAAGGGGAAGCCTTTTCAGCACTCTGCTCAACACTTAAAGTACTAGGTGGCACTGTCTTTGCTTGGCTTGTTTCACATTTTCTGAATTGGTAGACGCTCACTCCAAGAAGAAAGATCATTGAGAATGTTAAACATGCTTGTCTTTTGGCCTGCTTCCCTTTTGCTGTCCCACATCATGCCTAGTATCTCTCTTACCCCATCAAGGCCTGTGTGAGGTGCGTACAGTGTAATAAATACTGATTTGGTGGTTTGTCACACTCTTGACTGTGTCTGCTGAAGTAGGCCTGATTTAAAAGAAACCAGCAGGGCTGGCTGTGATTGTCTGCCTGCATATTTTATTTTGTTGACTGGGAAAAGAGTGCTAGGAAGTATTTCCAGTTGACAGCTCGAGGGAAGAAAGGTAGGTGGGAGAATGCAAGAGGGGCTCCGGTGACTCTGTAGGTAGGGAAAAACAGGCAGACCGGGTGGGCTAAGCAGTCCTTACCTGCTGTCAAATTCTATGGGCTCGATTCTCATAGAGGGCTTTGATCGCTTGCGCTGAAGCCCAGTGTGCCAGGGACCCTGCACCAGATTCTGATACAGGAGGGGTCCCGGTGCCTAAGTCCAACGCTTATTGCAACCCCTCCCATGCACCAAACACATGGCACACCAGAGGGGATTGAAGCAGGCTCCCTATGGCTAGGGCAAGTGTTCCGCCAATCCCTGAACATGCCAATACCTACCCCGAACTTGACGTAATGTAACAATATTAATACTACCCACATCCCTAGTGGTGCAGTAGCGCCCCACCTTTAACCCCGAAAGTGACGTAATGTAATAATAATATCCACATCCCCAGTAGTCCAGTGCCCACCCGAACCCCGATCGTGCTGTAATGTAATTATATTAATCATACCCACAACCCCAGTGGTAGTGACCCCCTGTCCCCAAATCCCAAACTTAATGTAATAATAATGCTAATACTCACATCTCCAGTGGTCAGGTGCCCCAAAACCCTGATCATGCCATATGTAATTATATTAATCATATCCACATCCCTAGTAGTATAGTGGCCCCCCACCTCCCACCCCAGCTGGTAGTGTCACAACCTGCTCCCCAACCCAGCTCGGAGCCGGCGACCAGCACAGCCCACCTCACATCTCCGCAACTGGCCGCCAACTGGACAGTCATTGAGAGTACTGTAATGTGTACGCAAGCATGTACACTGTACAGTACTTCCAATAACAGTTCAGTTGGCAGCCAGCGGAAGTGTGAAGAGGGTTGTGCTGGTCACCGGCTCTGAGCCAGGTTGTGGGGGGGGGCAGGGTGATGGACACTACCTGCTGTGGAGGTGGGGGGCCACTATACCACTAGGGATGTGGGTATGATTAATATAATAACATTACAGCATGATCAGGGTTCAGAGAGGGGGATACCAGACAACTGGGGATGTAAGTATTATTATTACATTATGTCAAGTTCAGGGTACAGGGAGGGGGGGCCACTGGACCACTGGGAATGTGGGTACAATTTTATTTATTTATTTATTTCGATCTAGGATTACAATACCTTTGAGCCGAGGCTCTTTTACAAAGGTTCCACATCAGCATGTGCAACAGTCATCATTTTTAGTTACAAACATAACGTCACTGACTTACAGACATGTAATAACCAGTACAAAGACTTGAGCTATGAGCAAGACAAGGGGGGGGGTCGATGGGGAAAGAAGTGAGGGTAGGAGATCAAGAGGGGGTAGGAGGTGCAGGGGGTAAGGGGGAGTACGGGAGGTGGGTGGGGGCAGGGGCAGGAGTGGAGATACTGGGGGAGGTGGGAGAGGGTGGGAGACAGTGCAGCCAGGAGGCCTTGTCGAGGGAATATGCCAGGTAAGGTGTTATGGGTGCAAAGACTGATTGTAAGTGCTGGGGCATGTGCAGCTGGAACGGTGGAAATGTTAAGATGGGCAGTCGCAGGATACAAGCAGTGAGAGGCGCAGCTTGGACTTGAAAAGGCCGAGTGTTGGAGCAGTCATTATGTCGCTGCCAAGAGAGTTGAGCCAGTTGGATGCCTGATAGGCAAATGATCTTTGTCCTTGGGTCGTGCGACATTGTGGGATATGTACTAGATGGGAATTGGATCTCCTTGTAGTGACATTCCTATGTCTAGGCTTAAGGAGGGCACAGACACCAGGTGGGGCAAGTCTCATTATGATTTTCTTGGCCGTGATGCAAGTTTGGTATTTTATGCGTTTGTCCAGTTGAAGCCATCCAGATTGGGAATAAAGGTCACAAGTGTGGGTATGGCGATGTGAGCCAGTGATGAGACGACAGGCCTTATTCAGGGAGGTCGCTATACGTTTGAGAGCAGTGGTAATTGCAGACCCATATATGATAAGACCATAGTCTATGATGCTGACAATGGAATTAACATATTTAACTACCAGCATGATCGGAGTTCAGGGTGGGGGGGCATTAGTCCCCCAGGACTCGGGGTATACTTTAATGAGTACATGTCGGCACTGGGGGGTTCGTGGACAGTGGCACACTGCTGCATACAGGACAACTCTCTCAGTGGAGGTTTTCCAAGTACCCTTAGACCAGACCTGGCTGGTCTAATGGTACTTACTAATTCTCCTGCCGGGAGAGTTCTGTGAATTCCATTTTAAGGGATGTGGCAGCTTGTGTCTGCCACATGCCCCCTTGCGCCAGGTCGTGGTCCATTTATGGGCGCATGGGAGGCACAAGCCCTGTTTGGGGCAGGCAGCCTGCATTTGATGCAGGCTGCCTTTGAGAATAGCTCTGATGGCTGTGCCGGGTACAATGTGCCACTTGCACCATTTATGTTTAGCGCAGGCACCTTGCGCCATTGCCAGGGCTTTGAGAATAGGGCCCTATGTTTCTATGTTGACTGATACAGAACTAGGTTCATCTGCTGGTGGTTTGATAAATGAGGGGAAATTTGATGAGAACACAGGAAAATGTTTCCCTACTCTTTTTGAGAAACGCCATGGGACCTTTAAATTCACCTAAACAACCAACCACCATTAGCACAGACAGATAGGACATGTGTTTAACATGTTATCAGAAAGATGGCACTAACAACAACACACTGGCCACCGAACCCCATGCTAGGGCATCGGTATGGTTATGTATAAGGCATAAGAAAGGTGAGAGGGCATCCTGCAGAGCTGCTGTACCAGCACTTCCTGAAGCACCCAGTGTTCTCTGGAGATCTCTGATCTATCTACAGACGAAGCATGATCCTGCTTAGCGTCTTTTTTTTTTTTTCAATCTAAATTTTATCCCAGGATTTCTTGGGCTGGCAGGCAGTAGGCTCTGGCCCCTCCCCATGGGGGGGGGGCTCTCTCACTGGGAACACCACCGGCGCTGTCATGAAGCCTGCCAGCTCTGTGTTTCTCCCTTCCCCTTGCCGGGATTGTGCGCATGTGTGTGAAAGCACGCACATGCGATCCGCCAGCCCTCCTATTCTTACTGCCTCTGCCTGCACTCACCCTTAGGCTCCACCTAGGGGAAGCCATGCGGTGGGAGCGACCAGGTCCCACCCTGGGAGAGAAGAACTCCTGCCCTCCCTCCCCCAGCTGACACCTGACAACCCAGGCTTGCTCCTGAACCCACGTCACTGGCATAGCATGAGAAGTGGCATCCAGTGCTTCAACTCTCTGCGCCACCGGGCAGGCTGATCCTGCTTAGCTTCTAAGATCTGACAGGATCAGGATCCAAGGTAGTAAGCCTCTGGTGATGCTGTCTCGACTTCCCCCTTCCCTGTCCTAGCCACTTTGTATGATGTGTTGGCTGAGTCACTTGTCTTCAGATACCCCACCAATACATTTGTTTATTCGGGTTGGTTTGTTGGCTGGGGTTTGTACAATTATTGCACATGGAGCAGTCAGATTAGAACATTTTATCTAGAGGCCAGCTACATCGCAAACATAGACTTCATGGTAGGGATTAGTTTTCTGTCTATTGCTACATTATGGACTCCAGGGCTTTGTCATTGACATCAGCCCATCTCTATGGAAGGGATTCTGTTCTGGATTGGTCGTCCATGGTCTTGCTGCAACGGCTTATTTTGTTTCATCCAAATGGACACTTACAGGGACACTGCACCACCCCCACAGCATTGTGACAATGAATGTATGTAGGTAGGGCTAAGTATTACCTATCATAATCACTTACGTATTGCTTTCTATACCTGACATCAAACAATGTACACGCCCGCTCATCATGAAAATGAATAAATATAAAGTTAAAATCTTAAAAATTCCAATGTTACCATTAGGCTGCTAGGAACTGTGCCCCTTTGTTTATTTGACTGTACACCATACCAATGAATGTAACCTATCCCTGTATGTTGACTGTATGTATACTGTTGTACGTAGTACGGTATCCTGCACAATGCCCTCCACATACTGTATCTTGTGTATTGTTTCCCTTGATATATATCTCCGTGCTACTGCCTGGCAATATGTACTAAACCCTGTTTTCTTATTTGTATACTGTTGTGACAACCTCCTATGTTGTATTTTCCCAGATTGTGCCTAAAACTGGGCAAGGGTTTTGTCTAGTGCACCCACCTAGTAAATAAAAACTAAGTAACGAGCTGCCTCAGCCAATGAGAGAGCAGTTTATCAATGCTTGATGACATCAGAGTGCAGTTAATGTATGCAGCACTAATCAGGGCAGCAGTAGCGCTTGAATAACAATGGCGTAAGCTATGAATATAACAACTATGTCAAAAACAGACGTTTGTTCAGCAGTTTCTATATCAAAAAAGCCTATGAGTACTTTCACTAGTGCAACACCAAGATCTATTGAGAATCCACATACAAAGCAAAAAATAACAAAGAAGAAATTGCATTATGAAATCTCTGGCAGTTTCCCATTAAAAAAATTACCTCTTGCGTGTAACTCCTCAGTATTCATTGGCCACATTCATGTTAATGACTTACAACTGCACTTGTAATTAATTAAAAGTAACCTTATTTTCAAAAGCAGACACATGACACTGTAAGCGTAACTATTTACCTTCATTCCATCCAAGCCACGGGGACCAGCTGGACCTTGAGGGCCGGTATCACCCTGCAACCAAATTATAACAACAAATATCAAAGAAACAGGAAACTAATGGGTCTTAAAGCAGTAATATTTCTTAGTTGGCAAAAAAATTCATCATTTAGTATTTTAGCAAAAATGCAAGGAAGACGTTGGTTGATTGAACCACAATACATTTTAATTTCCTCAGATATTTTTAAAAACAGCTTTTATAACTAATTTTGTAATAAAGGATTTAAGTCATTAAAGATGGCTGCCACTTTCAATTTTTAAAAATCTCTTCTGCTGAGGGTATTTTTTGAATACAGATATTAGTCACACTGTGGCTGTACTGGGATAATAATTTCTGAGAGTAAACAGCATAGAACCACACACATATAATTAACTTTTTCATGGTAGGCGTGACAAGGGAGCAGGACATTTTAAAAATGTCTATAATGAAAGAATGACTTCATTAGGGTTATTCCCACTAGAAATAAGAAGGAAAAGGGGAGACATCTTGTTATTGTATAAAATCCTAAAAAATAAAGAATTTACGAAACAATGTGGGATAGAATATAATCCTAGGTACAATAACCTTAGATCTCACAATAGACAGCTTATTATCCCAAAGGTTAATACAGTTAAGAGACGTAATTTTTATACAAAAAGGTCAATTTGTTATTGGAACCTGTTACCTAGGGAAATTGTTGAAATACCAACGTTTGAGAATTTGAAGCAGGGATTGGATGCCTTTCTTCTCTGAAGTTCATCGCAGTGATAAACCCACATGGTGTGGGAGACTATTCAATGGGCTATTAGCCTACTTTGTTTATTTCATATTAAGTAATACCAAGTAAATGTCAGATTCCCCCTGTCCTATTTCAGTTCAGGAATGAAAGAAAATGAAAAGAAAAATGGATATATTGATTTTTTTCCCCAGAAAAACATTATTGCTGAAAAAGCTAACATGGTGACTAATAATGACTGTTGGTTAAACTAAGCAAGCAATAATACCAGACAGGGTAGGTGGTATTGTGCTATACCCACCCACCCAGGGTCATATGAGCCTCTGGAAGGGCAGGTATAGCCTATACTGCCCACCCTGATAAATAATTAAAAGAAACACAGAGCTATTTCATAGTATCTTATTACAGATATGCCTGTTCAAACATAGTTGTTTTTAATTATAATTTTCATAATTGTTTTAACTCTTTCTTAAACATTTCTAGCACCAGCCTTGTACCCATATGGTTATGCATTTCACCAAGCATAAATTTCCTTTGTAATGAAACTATTATTCTATTGATGCTACCTCTATTCCTTGTGAACTGTGGGCTGGGTTTGCCATACTGGTGTGTTCCCAGTGACAATACATGAAAGTTCATGCATACTGTAACTGTTGATCTTCCACAATATCTTCACCACTGAGTACCAATTATGGAGTCTGGCCTGGAGGCAATACAACCCCACGGGAACAAAGCTATTGGCCAGGGGTCTGGCAACAGCTACCGGGCATGGTGCCTGTGCACCCCCATGTGGTGTTGCATGCTAGCCAATAACTGATGCAGGCTACCTCACTAACCTCAGTTCTGTTTGCCAGGAGAGAAACAAAGTGGGGAAAAATAAAGAGTGGGCTAAGAAATTCTCTAGCTCAAGGGATAGGAAAAAGATTAAGGAAAAATAAATAACAACAAAATAACACCCTACTACCAAGCTCTGGATAGAGAAAGGGGCACGTTAGGTGTCACCAGGGGTTGTTAGGTATGAAAAGGGTTACCACACCACTAGCCAGACAGCAGATTGGGAGGGATATTTAAGACAGTAGCCCTGAAGCATGTGGCTCAGGCAAAAGAAACTAAGAGTGTACTCAGAACTGGGACCCCTTTGCAAGTGAGATGGCACAAATGAACCAAAATAGGAAATAATCATATAGCCTTCTCTAAAAACAATCTCATGCCACCAGTTAGAGGACTGGCTGACATAATCATTTAATCTATACCCCCTGTTCCGAACAGGAAAAAGGAAAAGGGAATCTGGTGTATGTAGAGCTGTAGGGCTGAAAGCCTAAGGAGTTAAGATGTGTCCATCTCCCCAGTTACTCCCACGTGAGCTCTGGGTCATCCTACCATGAACAAAAACTGTACGTCAATGAATGGCGAAAGCGTAAGGGCGTGCAATGAAATAATGTTGGGTAAAACACTGATGATCACAGAAACAGCGCACACCCTTAGAATGCATGGGCTTCCTTTTTTTTATATAGAGCCCTCTCACCACACCCCTAGAATTTAGATAACATACTCCGGTGGGTGTGGACTTGAGGATGGGGAGCAACTCAGGGGGGAGTGGGGACTTTGTTTATAAAAAAAAAAGCCACAAAATGTTACAGCACCGGGAAACCTGGGGGGAACCAAACCACGGTCCCAGGTCTCCCATTCCACCATTTGCTGGTGCCTTAGCCACTCCACCATGGGAGTGGCTCAACCAGGTACCCAGCACATGGGTAGTGGTAATTCCCTACCGCTGTTATACCCCTCTTCACTGTAAATCCATGTGCTCATTACACTGCGCGATTAATACCGCGCTGTTTTTATTGTGCGGTATTGATCTGGTACCCTCCTAAGGGTAGTGAACTAATAGCAGAGCTGGCATAGAGGAGAAAATGGTATAACAATCAAGGATAACCTGGCACAGACAGAAGGGGAAAAAATCAGAAAAATGACCTGCTTCCCCTGCAACAGGGATGTACCCCAAGTAAGAACTGGTGTAACATGATCCAATCCAGTGCACAGCACTCCTCCACAGACAGTGCTGCTGTCAAGTGAAATTAGATTGGAATACTGCTCTAAGTCACTGGTCACATTTAGCAACTAATAGGGATATACCACCAAAAAGGGAATATATTCCAGGCAGAGAAGGAGAAGGAGGGCAAAAAAGAAAAGGGAAACAGGGAGCTACCGCCTCCTCTGTTTTCTGGTTGGTAGTAGAGCCCTGAAAAGGAACCCTCATCCCAGTTTTGCAGGTTTTCTTTTTCAGACGTCAGAGTCAACAATGGGTCCTAACCACCCCCCCCTTTTTTTTTTACAACTATTTCATGGGAAGCACAGCTGTGGAGATACCGTGGCACTAAGTGACGCTGTCCGGCACTATCATGGTGAGCTGCCCAAAGAGTGAGGGATGGTGGGCGAGTGTGGTAATCAATGGTGAAGATGTTCTGGAAAATACTAACATATTAAGATGCCAGAAGAGTAGGCCTAACGGTCTACCGAGTCTGCTCGAAAACCAGCACCCGGTCAGGACACCGTTGCTGCCCTCCCTGCCTCCCCTATAAATCCCCTCCCACCCCATCAGAGTTACACCTCCAGGTTTGGCATTAATCAGTTTTACCTGCCACTTATACCTGTCCCTACCCCTCTTGAATCCCTCCACTGTATTAACAGCCACTAGTTCCGCAGGTGGTGTGTGCCAGGGATCCACCACCCACTCATTGAAGTATCATCTCCTATTCTCCCCCTGAGCCTCCCATCAACCAACCTCACGGAGTGCTCCCTGGTGACCCCCTCCTCCCTTAGCAGAAGCACCCTATTTAGGCTGATACTATTTACTCCCTTTAGATATTTAAAGACCTTGATCATCTCCCCTATGTCCCTCTTCTCCTCCAGGGAGTACAAGTTAACTCCTCAAGTCTCTCCTCATAGCATCTTCCCCCAGACCCTGTATCATTCTGGTCACCCTCCTCTGGTCCCTCTCGAGAAGTACAATGTCCTTTTTCAAGTACGGGTGCCAAAATTAGATGCAGTATTCTAGGTGCGGTCTAACCAGGCAGTTATACAGAGGGAGAAGTACCTCCCGTCTCCTCGAGGTTATCCCCCTGGCGAGTCACATAAGCATTTTATTTGCTTTAGCTGCAGCCCTCCTACAAGATCAACATTTCCACTAGGGTGTCAAACAGACGAGGCACACTGATGAGTCCTGGTAGGACGAGACACGTGTCTGTGTTTTCTGTTGGCACCCTTTGCAAACTATGTGGGAGGCCCTTCGGCACCATACATTTCTGCTTAAAGCTGAACCAGCATAATATTCGGTGGTGATTTGCATATGCAGCCCATGATGCTTTGCATTTTATGGGCATGTGTGATTTTGTATTTCTTTGAAACTTAGCTTCCTGGCCAATGCCCTTTGGGGTAATCATTGCCTCAGTGCTTGTACACAGTGGTTCTTCGTCTTTTAACTTGCTTTTTGTTTTAATTGAGTTCATCACAACATAACCCAGATAGACCATCTTAGGGTACCTGGTTCATTCCACTGGGGTGTCAAACAGACAAGGCATACTGATGAGTCCTGGTAGGACAAAACACATGTCTGTGTTTTCTGTTGGAACCCTTTGCACACTGTGTGAGAGGCTTTTCGGCACCAAGCATTTCTGCTTAAAGTTAAACCAGCATAATATCTGTGGTGATTTGCATATGCAGCCCATGATGCTCTGCATTATGTGGGCACGTGTGATTTTGTATTTCTTAGTTACAGTATGGCGAAACATTAAGAATATAGTTAGTGGTTCCTCAAAGGGCCACATCACTAATATGTTCATTGGTGATATTAACTGCAATAATGCCTTAACAGTTGCAAATGCATTTAGCTCCCAGTTCTCTGACCTGTCTGCCTATACCTGCCTATTTCCTTCTCCTGATGAGCAGGATTCACCCCACAACTCCCAGCTTGGATCTGCCTCTCACCCTCATTTTCATTTCAAGACTGTGAAAGTAAGGGGGGGTACAGAGACCCTTTCTAGCCTCTTACCCCACTCCAGTGCTGGGGATGACAATATGGAGTCCAAACTTATTCGCCTTGGTGCCCCTTTCCTTGCCCTAGTCATTACCCATATTCTTAATACATCTCTTATCACTGGTTCTACTCTGACCTATGGAAGATTGCTAGAGTTGTCCCATTATTTAAGCAAGGTGATCCAAAATACCTTGTAAACTACCAACCAATAGCTATCCTATCAGCCATTAGCAAGCTACTTGAAGAAGTGACTGCATCCCAGCTCACAGACTATATCCAGAGTCATGAGCTATTATCCTGAGTGCAACATGGCTTTTCTAAGAGTTATAGCACCTCCTCTGCCCTTACTAAGGTTACTTCTGAGGTCAGGGTTGCCATGGATCAAGGCAATTTGACAGAAGCAATCTTTGTTGTTCTCTCCAAGGCCTTTGATCTGGTTGACCATACCTCCTGTGCTTTAAACTCTAGTCTCTTGGCCTGTCTGCCCCTGCCCTAGCTTGGTTTATTAACTACTTACAAAGGAAGCAGCAACTTATAAACTTCAATAAGGTTCCCTCAGAGACTGCTCCTGTCAAATCTGGGGTCCATCAGGGGTCTATTTTAGGACCCATTCTTTTCTCCCTATTTGTAAATGGTCTGCCCCTAGTCCGGTTCATGGTAGTGCTACCTTATATGCAGATGGCCTAGTGATTTTAACAAATTCCCAGGACATTAGTGTCATTAGCTCTCAGCTTAATGCTGCCTTTGGTTACATACAATCTTGGCTAAAGACCAACAAGCTAGCCCTGAATCTCAAAAAAACTCAGGCTATGCTCTTTGGATCTCTGGCCAAAATCAAAATGTGTTCTGCACCTCTGAGAGTCACTGGAGCTGATGGATCCCTTGTGAGGGTCGCTGACTCCCTCAAATACCTGGGAGTCACCCTTGACCCTCAGCTCAACTTCTCTCTGCATATTCATAACATGTGAAAGGTAGCAAATAGTAAGCTGGTTCTGGCATATTGAGGAAAAAACAGTCTTACGCTAGCAGCGTGTCTTGCCCTGGCTAAAGGTGTACTCCTCCCCACCCTCTGTTATGACCTTATAACCTTCATCCATGCCACCAAATCCAGTCTGTCAAAATAGGATGTTGCATATAATAATATATGTCCATTTTCCCTCTCTACTCCCCCCCACCCGTCTCACTCATTATTGTGAGCTATATAACAAATTTGCATGGCTCTCCCCAGGCAATCATCAGACTTTTGTATTGTGCTGCTTCACTGAAAGTGTAGTCAGAACAGCTACACCTCTAGTCCTAGCAGGGGTTTTTCAGCCTGCAAACTCCACATATCTACTAAGGTCTAATGGCTCATCCGTGTTCCATGTTCCAAAAACCTGTACGTTAATGGGTGACCGGGTATTCGCCATCTGTGTTACAAGGCTATGGAATTCCCTTCCCACTCATGCTCACATTGTCTCCTCCCACACCTGTTTCAGAAAGTCCCTCTGGGATTATCTGACACTCACCTTGGCCTGTAGCTGTACCTAAGGTATCAGTGTCCCTTTTTATGTTGGCACACATGCACAGCCAACATCTTGCGGTAGTGCAGATTTGGAGGCGCGGTCACTGTTGGATGAATGCAGGGCATGCATCAGTAGGTGCATCCCTCATTCCCCAATCAGCCTGCATGCCAGCGCCATACCATGCATACATAATGTGGCAAGCACACCTAAGGAAAGGTCTGCTGCAATCCGAGCAAAGCTTGTCAGATGCAGCAGACCTCCCGACATGCTTGGCCACATTGTAAACATGGCTGCCGCCCAACTGCCGACTTTAGGGGTGCCCAATCCTCCTGCTGGATTACCGTGGCCCCAATGTATGTGCCGATGGGAAGCCCACTCCCGTCAGCACAAAAGCACTCCCCTTTGTTATATGCTGGGGGTGCCCTAATCCTCGCTCTTCCCCCACTTTCCTTGTGTGCCGACAGAAGCCCAATCCCCTTGACTGCAATTAACCCCCTTGTTGTGTGCCGACAAGGTGCCCAATCCCGTGGGGCTGCAGCACCCCCGCCCCAACAGTTAGGTGGCATGCTGGGAGCCCATCCCAGCGTACAAATCCCTGAGAAAAACCCGTTCCCAATGTTTTTTTTAACCCTGTAATACAAAACAGTCCCTCATAGTCTCCCTCCCACAATCCGCACCCACCATCTGCGCACCCTGCCTCCCCACACCCCATACTTACCTGTGGAGTCTGGCACGACGATCTTTAGTGGACCGGGAACACGTCTGCACTCTTCAAAGCTGACTGCGAACTGAGGAAATACCGGTAAACTGTATAATGGAATAAATAGGGGGTTTTCAACTTTGATGCATATCTCAGGCATTTTTGGGAATTTTTGCACAACATTTTCAACATGGGGTTTTTGGGACCCCTCCTCATGAATCCTTGCACTGTCATAGCATTATTTGGTCCCGAAAGGAGATTTCGCAGTCACTGCACAGAATCACCTTTCGGGAGTGAGGAACAAAACAACAAAGCCAGTGTTCATGGGTGGGGGTGGGGCTCTCAAAAGCTTATGTTGCAAATTTGGTGGGAAAAATCCCCAAAATGACTGTTTTACGAGCGTGAACTGCGCAGTTGCTAGGCACGCTCGTAACTTAGTGAATTTGCAATATTTTCATGCCATATGTTCAGCATTGGCATATTTCCACACCTTCTTGTGAACCGTACAGCTGTCATTTTTCACATCCTGCCCAAAACATGTTTTCGCACTTCCAGTGCAGAATAGCGCGGTTGATGTGGGAAATCAGTGTGCGAGACAAATTACAAAAATGACAGTTACACTGTTCATAAGCAGAAGTCCTAAAATGCCTATGCTGAAAATTTGGTGATGATACTCCATAACATGACTGCGTTACGAGAGTGCATTGTGCAGTTCATGAATTTATAATATTTTCACTCCAGATTTTCAGCATTGCCATTGTTCTGCACCTCCCTATGAACAGTACAGCTGTCATTTTTCACATCATGACCAAAATGTGTTTTCTCAGGTCCGGCAAAGAATAGCACGGTCTCTATGGAAAGTCAATGTTTGAGTCACATTATGAAAATGACAGTGACACTGTTCATTAGCAGAGGTCCTAAAATGCCTATGTTGAAAATTTGGGGCTGAAAGTCCATAAAGTTAGTGTTTTACAAGCATGTGTTGTGCAGTTTGCACGCACGCTTGTGACTTCGTGCATTTGTAATATTTTCACTCCAGATGTTCAAAATTTGCATTTTCTCACACCTCATTAGGAACAGTACAGCTGTCATTTTGTATATCCTGACTGAAATGTGTTTTCGTACATCTGGCGCAGAATTGCACGGTCGCTGTGTAAAATCAGTTTTCAGGACAGCCTGAGGATATGACGATGACACTGTTCATGAGCAGAGGTCCTAAAATGCCTATGTTGAAAATCTGGTGCCAAAAGTCTATAAAATGACTGTGCTGCAAGCGTGCATTGCGCAGTTTCCACGCAGCCTTGTAACTTCATAAATCTGCAATATTTTCATGCCATATTTTCACCAATGGCATTTGTGCATACCTCCTTATCAACAGTACAGCTGCCATTTTTCACAGCCTGCCCAAAACACGTTTCTGCAACTGTGGTGCACAATGGCATGCTTGCTGTGGAAAATCACCTTTTGGGACACATTAAGAAAATCACAGAGCCACTGTTCATGACAGAAGGTCCCAAAATACCTATGTTGAAACCCAAAATACCTATGTTGAAAATGTGCCTTAAAAACTCCCACAAATAATTGGGTTGCGGACGTCTGTTGTGCAGTTTGTATGCATGTTCATTGCTTCACCAATATTTCATATTGCCACTCCAGATTTTCAACATTGCCATTTTTTACGCCTCCTCATGAAAATGTAGTTGTCATTCTCCCCATCCTGCCTAAAACTGTGTTTTCGTCCCTCTGTCACTAAATGGTACAGCCACTGTGCAAAACCACATTTCAGCTAACAAAGTGATTGTAGCCGGCCCGGTGGCGTTGAGGGTTGAGGCACTGGTCGCCACACCTCGTGCCATGCCAGCGACCCGTGTTCGGGAGCGGGCATGGGTTGCCGTGGGTCGGCGGGAGGAGATGGATTGGCGTCAGCGACTGCTCTCCATCTCCGGGAGAGAGGATTTAGGCGGCGGGCTTGCCTGACCCTTGCGGAGGCTGGGGCCGACAGCATGTAGCTCGCGTTTGGGCGGTCGTGGCAGACGCTGATTGGGGCACGCACGGGAACGCAGGTGCACTCAGTCACTGGCGTCATTGCACGCCATGACCCGCCAGGAGGAAAACAACGAAAAAAGCGAGCCCGGCAGCATGAAGTTGTTCCCCCGCGGCGCCATTCCTGGAAGGGCGCCTCCCTGGCATGGATCCGTTGGGGTGGGTTGAGTCGCTCCCCACCACCCTGCTGCGAAGAGTAAGTCGCGGGGTGCACAAGGGAGGGGGTCTGATGTCCGGGGATGGTGCTGGGGGAACAACGGAGGGTGGGGGTCGTAGCCGAAGCTCTGGAGGAGAGAAAATAATACCCCCCCAAAAAAAAAAAAAGTGATTGTGCCGCATTTCATGAGGTGGCCTGACAAGCAGCCCATGTTGAAAATGTGGAGTGAAACTACCACTACACGCTCACGGTGTTAGGGTTTCCAACTGTAGCACCCCACCCGGTACGGACTGACAGGCACCAGGGCTGTGACTTGGGATCACTGGATGTAATGCTTATGCCATTCCACCCCCCACGCTCACCCTGCAGCCACTGACAGGCATTGTGGTGTGTCTTGTACTGTTCGGCCACAAATTTCACCCCACGCTCCTATTCTGCACCCACGTCAGCGTATTTCCTTATGGAATGGGCTAAGTATAATGCCCAAAGACCCCAAAGCACATCACGACACTTGTCAGTGTCTACAGGGTAGGGTGAGGTACAATGGCATGAGCATTATAGCTGACGACCCAAAGGCACACCCCACTGCCTGTCGCTCTTTAAAGAGTGGGGGTGGGGTTGGCGTCACTTCAATACTTCACTGCCTTTCCTCTTATGTGTCTTTAGCTCCACCACTGCCAATGCCAACACGATAACATTCGGCATTGACAAATGCTTGTTTACAATGTGTTGCGCTTTATCATTCTGTCTGGTCTCCATCTTGAGTCCAGTTTGATCTGAGTTTTTCACTTGACTTTAAAATTGTTTACCTTATTATGTGATGTTTTTGCTTGCTTCTCTGTTAAATCATGCATTGTCTCTATATTTTTTTCTCGAAATCCTGTTAATCCTTGCTTTGCCTGTAAATTCCCTGTAATCTCTTGGGTCACACCTGAAAATAGGCATATGTTTGTCTGGTGTGCTTACCTGGTAAACAAAAGCTAAATAAATAAATAAATGCAACTTTCAAATCTTCCAAGAATCAATCTTAACCACTGATTCCCACTTATGGGTCAGAGTACCAAGCCTCTCCTTCCTGAGAGAGGAGTTGGCTCACCCTGAAGATAAAGATACCCTCAGCCCTCTGTGAGGAAGAGAACACAAGAGGACAGGGGCTCCTTACAGGTACTGCAAGACCTAAGAGTTGTCAATGCCAGATGGGGGCTCCGGTGGCACAGGAGGCAGAAGGCTCCTGAACAGTTCCTTCCTGAACCCATTGGAGAAGAAATGAGCACCCCGGAAGTGCGAGTGAAGCACCTTATGCCAGGCCAAAGGTGCCAGATGGGAGAGGCGAAGCCATGCAATCTGCCTGATGCAGGCTGCAGTTCCTGCCAACCTGGAGGCCAACTCACTGGCTTCATCAGATGCCTTCGACTGGTGCCAAGATACCTCCAGGCCTTAGTTAGAAAGGTCAATGGCCTGCCTGACTGTCATGCTCTATGGTTTTGTAGCTAAGAATGTGCTTAGCTGCAATGATAGGAGACAGTTATAGGTCGCGATATGTGCAAAAATACACACTATGTCATATGCTGAGGGAAAAGCCTTCTTCCCAAGAGCACCTATCTTCATGGAATCTACCTCTGGAGGTCGGTCACACATGAGGCCTCACTCAAGGGGAGGGCCTAGCACAGTTGCCTAACGGGTGTCCTCCTTCATCTAAAGAGTGACTCAATCAGTGTAAATTAGGGGAAATGCCTACATGAGGAGACCAGAGTCACGCAGGTCTCACGGGGCAACCCTGGTCCTCACCAGTGATACTGACTACCAAAGGCTCCAGAGAAAACTCCATCTCAAGGCCATCATTTGACCCTAAGTCAGCACCACCTCCGGCACTGGGCTCAGGATTAGCAGTGTTCTCAGAGACAGAGTTCTACCCCTTGCCACAGTCAGCACTGTCCTCAACTCTGCTTGGTGTCGAATTCGACATTATGCTCAGTGCCGTCACCCTCTTCGGTGTCATGGGAAACACCCAAGTCAGGACAACCTCTGAGATGACACTGTCACCAACATCTCATGCAGAGCCATGCCCAGGATTGGCACCATTGCTGTTGCTACCTCTGTCACCATGTCCCAAATCATCAACCCCTTCAGTGTCACTAACGATACTGTGGATAGAACCAATATCTAAACTGGCAACAGAACCGCTAACAGCCTCAGTGCTGGTCCCTCTACAGACACTGTGAACAGCGTCAGGAAGGTCCCATCAGAGACCTTAGTGCCACCTGCTGTGAAAAGTGACAACAGTATGGGTGACAAAAGGAGACAATGTCAAGGTGTCCACTGTTGTAGACCGAGCACATAGCTGGGGCCTCACCATCAAGGACATCTGCTACTCAGTGCATGAAGACTGTGGAGGGCCAAAAGGAGTCAATTGTCCACCAGACCCATCCACTGAGTGTCTGTCACTTCAGTGTGGTGAGGTTGAGAAGAACTCTGCACTTCCACAGAACCAGAGGTCCCAGGGAAGGACCTAAAGATCTGTTTTTGGACGCATGCATGCAAAGCAGCTTACAAAGGTGAGGACTATCTCACCTTAATGCTTGCTTAGAAACATAGAATTTGTGAGCAGAAAATGACTGCTTGGCTCACCCAATCTGCCCAGATGTTCCCTGTCTAGTCTGTCTCTACAGACCCCAACTAGTCTCCGGTGACCCTCTTCTCCACCTATTTACTAATATTCCCCTATGTCCATCCCGTGCATACTTGAAGCCTCCTACAGTTTTCACCTCCACTTCCACAAGCCATCTATTCCAGGAGTCTACCACTCTTCCAGTGAAGCAGTACTTCCTCACATCCCTCTTAAACTTCCCCTCTCCAGCTTCATCCATGCTCTCTGGTCCTGGTGCTCTTCCTCATTTGAAACAGATTCCCCTTCTGCACCCTGTTCACCTCTCTAAGGTACCCGTAGGTCTGTATCATGTCCCCTCTTGCTCTCCTCTCTTCCAGGGTGTACATGTTGAAATCCCAAAGTCTCTCCTCATAGGGCTTTTGGTGCAACCCTGCATCATTTTAGTTGCCCTCCTCTAGACTGCCTCCACCCTTTTTATGTCCTTTCTGAGGTGCAGCCTCCAGAACTAAAGACAATACTCCAGGTGGATTCTCACCGGAGAACGACAGAGTATCAACACCACCCCCTCTCCTCCTGCTGGAGATACCGCTCCCTGTGCATCCCCACATCCCATTGCCTCTACCCACTGCTTTAACACACTGCTCAGATACTTTAAGGTCATCATATGATAACCGCAAGGTCTCTTTCCTGACTGGTGACTGTTGGTACATCCCCCTCCTATACTCATCTCCATGGTTTCTATGCCTCAGGTGCATGATTTTACACTTTTTGACATTGAACCCCAAATGCCATTCTCTTGACCCTTCCTTGAGTTTCCCAAGATCCCTATGCATTATTTTTGCCCCCTCTTGATTGTCCACCATATTACAAATGTTGGTGTCATCTGCAAAATGGCATACTTTTCCTTCCAGTTCTTCTGTAATGTCAATTATGTAAGGATTAACCCACGACAGAACGTGGGTCTCTCAGGGATTAATATATGGCTGGGGAAGGGGGTGGACCACGAGATTGAAGGCTGGGTAGTTCCAACCACCCAGCCATAAAATAATCCCTGAGAGACCTACACTTTGGAGTGGGTTAATCCTCTTGTAACATGGGGAAGAGAAAGAATTCAGCGCTCTTTTTATGTTTCTCTTCCGCATGTTACATTTGCATTAAAATAATTTTAAAGTGCAAAATTACAAAGGTTCTGGGAGGATATTAAGGTTCCTACCATGGGGAAAAGAAAGGGGGTTGCACCTGACTGGAGAAACTCATGCTTAACTTTTTATATTGTAACTGCAACAGTAAACAATTACTGATTACATGCAGATGTGATCAACATTTCAGAATATGTGCTCATTTTGATTGACTTAGTTTTGTAAACTGTGGAATCATCTCTGTTTTTCTGCTATGCTTGATGTTTGGGATTTGGCTGCTGTGCATTATGAGAAATGCATATATTTAAATACAGAGGAGATTGAAGATCTGGTAGTTGTTGCTGCAATTCCCTTGACCGACCTACACATGGTAGTACACTGAGGCTTACATCTTGTTTAACTGTGAATTTTACAGCCAGCATTGCACATTAATAACTTGCCCCCTTTCAACTGATTTACATGAAATTTAGAAAGCACAGCCTCTGTGTCAGAACTCTTGATCCCATACATTCCATGTAGATCGATTCTGGGAAGCAAAGTTACAGAGATGCAAAAAATGCAAAAGTCTCAGTTTCTGAAAATGTAAAGCCTTTTTTTGCCACCCGATAACTAAAAAATAGAAGACTTTGAAACCTGAAATTTTCCAATTTGATAGAGATTGGTCCAAGGTGTGTGCTTTTGTGGTTTTTATGTTCCACTGGTAAAGTTTTTTTAAATATTTAATAAAAAACAAGGAGGCAATCTAGAAAATCAGGCAATCTGAAAAATCATATGTGGCATACATTACTGTGTCGTTACTGAAAGGGTATGTGTTTGTGAGCCAATAGACCAAATAAAAAAAACACAGTCATATAGATGTTTTCACCTTTGCAAACTGTGTGAGAGGCCTTTCGGCACCATGCAATTCTGCTTAAAGTTGGACCAGCATAACATTCTGTGGTGATTTGCATATGCAACCCATGATGCTTTGCATTGTGTGGGCATGTGTGATTTTGTATTTTCTTGAAACTTGGCTTCCCAGCCAAATGCCCTTTGGGGTAACCCTTGCCTCAGTGTTTGCGCACAGAGGTTCTTTGTCTTTTAAATAGTTTTTTTATTTTAATGGGTTCACCACAACATATCCAAGACACACTGTCTTAGGGTAGCTGGTCCATTCCACTGGGGTGTCACACAGACGAGGCGTACTGATGAGTCCTGGTAGGACGAAAGACGTGTCTATGTTTTTTGTTAGCACCCTTTGCAAACTGTGTGAGAGGCCTTTCGGCACCATGCAATTCTACTTAAAGTTGGACCAGCATAACATTATGTGGTGATTTGCATATGCAACTCATGATGCTTTGCATTGTATGGGCATGTGTGATTTTGTATTTTCTTGAAACTTGGCTTCCCAGCCAAATGCCCTTTGGGGTAACCCTTGCCTCAGTGTTTGCGCACAGAGGTTCTTTGTCTTTTAAATAGTTTTTTATTTTAATGGGTTCACCACAACATATCCAAGACACACTGTCTTAGGGTAGCTGGTCCATTCCACTGGGGTGTCCCACAGACGAGGCATACTGATGAGTCCTGGTAGGACGAAACACGTGTCTATGTCTTCTGTTAGCACCCTTTGCAAACTGTGTGAGAGGCCTTTCGGCACCATGCAATTCTGCTTAAAGTTGGACCAGCATAACATTCTGTGGTGATTTGCATATGCAACTCATGATGCTTTGCATTGTGTGGGCATGTGTGATTTTGTATTTTCTTCAAACTTGGCTTCCCAGCCAAATGCCCTTTGGGGTAACCCTTGCCTCAGTGTTTGCGCACAGAGGTTCTTTGTCTTTTAGATGTTTTCAAGCTACTTATGACGGAACTACCAGAAATTTCACTTAAGCTTAACTATTCTTGTTTGATAGCCATCTGTTGGTCGGCCGTGAACTGCAAGCTAAGAGTATTTTGGGACAGAAAACTAACACAGGGAACAGAATGTGGGTGCATTTTACCATTGATTAATTGTCAGGCATCCATGGATTACCTGAGAATTAATCAACGGTCACCTGATGCTGTTGGACCAATCCTGTGCAACTCTTTCTCTTCCTCATGTTACAAGAAGACATTGAAGAGGACCTGTTTCAGAGCTCTGTGACAACCCGCTGGTCACTCTCCCATCATTAGAGTGAGTGCCGCTAACCAAAACCCACTGTTACCTATCCGTTAACCAGTTTCTAACCCAATTCACCACTTTGGATTTCTCTCCCCTAGGCTGCTCAATTTCTTTATCAGTCTGCTGTGTGGCACAGTGTAAAGGCCTAGCTATTGGCCAGATACCCCTCCCCTGATCTATTTCCTTGGTTACCCAGTCATATGATCTGGCTTGACCCTCCCCAGATTTGGTCCTGCAGCCCCCACTTGGTTCTCAAGGGTATGACAGTCTGTTGAGAAGCAAGTTTCACATGTATCCATGTAATGCTCTGGTCCAAGATGTCCCACACAGGACTGATGTGGGTCCGCCACAGCCATCAGTTTTAAACAGGGGTAATAACTCATGATGGGTGGCTGTCTGACTTTTCTCAATTATGCTGCCCCTTTCTCATCAGACTTTCACATTGTGGTAAAATAATAAACACAGATGGCACCATGAACAGAAAGAAAATCACAGTGATGCAGTGAAAATAGCAACGATGAAGCAAACTGAAGGGCTGCACTCCCATGGTGTGTAATCAGCAGTGGGAAGAACAGAAATGAGGGTTACTCACCTATAACCGTAGTTCTAGGAGCGGTATATGGTGCACATCCACACTTTGGAAGCCTTCCTTTCCCATTAAGTTCTGGTGGAATGTCCTCAAGCTAAACTCCTCCCACCCACCTGGGTGGCATCCTCCTCAGCTCCACCATGTGACAGCAGATCTTGCATGCCAGAAACAGGAATCCATGTGCCACTTGCCAGGGGAGATTAGGTGAGTCATGTGGATGTGCACCATATACCACACCTAGAAAGTACAGCTGCGTAAGAACTTACTGTAACAGTAGATCTTCGAGAGAGGCTCTTGCAGTAGGTAATTACAGATAGGACTGACGCTGGCTGGCGGCAGGACCCTACCGAAAAATTTCTAGCTAGCAGTCCCTGGCGAGGGACCGCCCCCAAGTTAGGTGACCGGCATCATACGACATCGATATAAAGGGGCGGTCCCGGACGCCCGCCTTCCAGTTCTTTCCCGCCACAGGCCTGGAAGACCCGGACGAGAGAGAAGCAGATATTTCCCTCAATGGAAAAGGAGCTCAAAAAGCCTAGGGGGATGGAGGGCGGGAAGGTATTACCTGCTGCAAGAGCCTCTCTCGAAGATCTACTGTTACGGTAAGTTCTTATGTAACTGTACTATCTTACTTCGAGAGGGCTGTTGCAGTAGGTAATTACATATAGGACAGAATCCCAAGCAGTCTGGAACCAATGAAAGGCATCGGGAGGAGGAACTACTCCAAGGAGTAGCAAACAAGCTGCAAGCCTCAAGATAGGAGGCCTTGCAAGACAGCTAATCCGAAGCCTGCTCTACAGCGAGAGGCAATGTCCAAACTGTAATGTTTCGTAAAGGTATGGACAGAAATCCAGGTGGCGGCAGCACAGATGTCTGCCGCAGACACATTCTTGAAACAAGCCGCACAGGCAGCTACTCCGTGAGTGGAGTGATCTCTGACTTGACCCGGAAGGGTCTTGTTGAACTTGTCATAACAGAAAGTGATGCAATGGGCCAACCATTTTGATAGGCATTGCTTAGAGACAGCGTTGCCTTCTCTTTTGTGAGCAAAAGAGACGAACAACTGGTCAGTCTTTCTGAGATCCTTCGTCCTATCGGTGTAGTATCTCAGAATCCTGTGAACATCCATGGTATGGAGCAGATATTCTCCTTGATTGGAGTACTGTGTAAAGAAAGCAGGTAATTCGATAGACTGATTTAAGGTAGATTCCGCTACCACCTTCGGGAGAAACTTAGGATTCGTGCGAAGAGCTACTCGTTCTTTGTGAAAAATCAGATAAGGGATTTTCACATCAAGGCCTGAAACTCAGAAATTCTGCGAGCAGAAGTAATGGCCACCAAGAAGAGCGTCTTCCACGATAAAAACTTCAAGTCTGCGGAAGCCGCAGGCTCAAAAGGAGAAAGGGTAAGTTTCTCGAGGACAAAGTTTAAATCCCAAGGCGGAGCTGGGGTCCAGACAGGGGGCCTGAGATGAAGGAACCCTCTAAAGAAAGTTTTGGAGACCTCCAGCTGGGCAAATGCCTTATCAGCGAAAGGGGCATGGTAGGCTAAAATAGCTGCCATATGGACTTTTAAAGAGGAGTGACTGAGACCCAGGTCGAAAAAATGATGCATGTACTCAAGTTGAATGGTCACAGGACAGGAAACGGGTTCCAAGTTCCTAGACGCAGCCCAGATGGAAAATCTTTTCCATTTCATGGCGTAGGTGGACCTAGTGGAGGGTTTTCTAGCCTCCACCAGAATCTCGGCCACTTTAGGAGAAACGCCAAAACGAGATTGGGCTAGGTCTGTAGGAGCCATGCATGAAGTTGGAGGGACTTGAGTCTCGGATGGACCAGGGTCCCCTGATCCTGGGTCAGCAATCCTGGAGATAAAGGAAGAGGAAGAGGAGGAACCTCTGAGTATTGTTGTAGAAGAGAGAACCAGATTTGCCTGGGCCAAAGGAGCAATCAGAATCATTCTCGCTCCTTCCAAAGCAAGCTTCTGCAGCACCACGGGTACCAGAGGAATTGGGGAGAAACACAGATGAATCTGTCCTTCCAGCTTAGAGATAGAGCAATCGGCTCCAGAAGCGTCTCGCTCTGGAGGCGAAGCGAGCAATAGATTGGAAGCTTTGCATTTTGGGAGGAGGCGAACAGGTCTATCTGAGGAGTCCCCCAAATCTGGAAGATGCTTTTTAGAACTTTTTCGTCCAACTCCCACTCGTGTGATAGAGCCAACGAGTGACTTAGTCTGTCTGCCAGGACATTGTCAACTCCCAGAACGTGAATCGCCGTGAGGTGAAGGTTGTGAAGCGTTGCCCAATCCCAAACCCTCATCGCTTCCCTGCACAGCGGGTTGGACCAAGTTCCTCCCTGCTTGTTGATGTACCACACCACGCACATGTTGTCCGATTGGACAGCTAGGTGACCGGGAAGAATGTAGTGGTGAAGGGCCTGGAGAGCATACAGCACTGCTCGAAGCTCGAGCATGCTGATGTGGAGAACTGTCTTCAACTTTGACCATAGGCCCTGGGTTCAGTGAGGACCCAAATGGGCTCCCCAACCTTCGCCTGAAGCATCCGTGGTCAAAGTCTGGTCGGGGGGAGGATGGAAAAAGGGGACCCCCGAAATAGGTTCTCTCTAACCATCCACCATTGTAAGTCTCTTGCCATCAGCGAGGAGATCAGGACCAGATGATCTAGGTTGTCTACCCGTTGATCCCATTGAGATCGGAGAGTCCACGGAGAGATTCTCATGTGGAGGCGTGTGCGCGGGACCGTCGGGATGGCCGCTGCCATAAGCCCCAGTAGAGGGAGCACTGACCTCGCCGGCACCCTCCTGTGTTCTGATAGGAGGGATATCTGGGACTGGAGGGAAGTCCGGAGGCAGGAAGGTCTTGCACATTGTCGTATCGAGGATTGCCCCGATGAATAATGGTTGATGGTAATACCCAGGCCAGTGAAAACCTGCTGGGTGAGGGAGAGAAAATGCAGGAGTTCCTCCCTGGATGGGACCGACAGGAGCCAATCGTCCAGGTAGGGAAAAACCTGAGCTCCCAAAGAACGTAGGTGGGCCGCTACCACAGCCAGGCATTTGGTGAAGACTCGGGGAGCCAAGGAAAGACCAAATGGGAGCACCCAGAATTGATAGTGGTCCCCCTGGAACACAAACCTGAGGTACTTTCGGTGTGAAGGGCAAATGGGGATGTGCAGGTACGCATCCTGCATATCCAGTGCGCAAAGCCATTGGCCCGGCCGAAGTAGAGGCAAGTGGGTTTGAAGGGAGAGCATCCTGAACCTCTTGTATTCCACATATAGGTTCAGGGAGCTGAGATCAAGAATGGGTCTGAGATCTCCCATCTTCCTTGGTACGAGGAAGAAATGGGAATAGTAACTCATCCTGTGGAGTTGAGGGGGGACGGGTTCTATAGCCTGTTTCGCAAGGAGAGCAGAGATCTCTTCCCTGACCAAAGGAAGATGGTCCCTTGAGTAAGAGGAGTTTGGAGGGGGGTGACGTGGAGGTTTCTGTAGAAACTCTATGGAGTGCCCCTCTGCTATGATCTGAAGCATCCATGAATCCGTAGTTATCCTCTCCCAACCTGGAAGATGGAGGGAGAACCTCCCTCCTACCGGTTCCTCCGGGGTGTCCGGAGGCGGTGGGAGAGGGAAGAAGCCAGGTGGTGTGAGGCAGTGCCGCAGCTGGGGCACCCGTTGCTTTTTTGGGCAGCGGGGGCCTGGCAGCTGTGGAGGCCCGACATTTAGTGGCTCGCCTTCCCTGAGGTTTCACTTGAGGCCGGCTGCATCTGCGAAAGGGATGGCGCTGTGGGGGATGGGGACGGTACATTGAATCAACAGATTTAAGGGCCATCCCCTTCTCCTGAAAATCAGTGATGATGACCTTGACATCACCACCGAAAAGCACAGAACCCCTGAAAGGTGCTTCTTGGATCGGTGACTGCACCTCTGCGACCAGACCTGACACACGGAGCCATGCATGACGCCGAAGACTTACGGCGAATGCAGAGCTCCGTCCTGCGGTGTCCACTGCATCATAGGTCATCCTCAAAATATGACGACTGGCCGAACGAGCAGAACGGACCAGGTCGGCTAACTCCTGCTTGACTTGGGAGTCAGGCAAAGAGTCAATCTTAGAGTCCGCCTGGGTAAGGACAGCCTTCTGGTAATCCCCATATGTGCTACATAATTCAGGGCCCTAATTCCCAGTGTGGAAGAAGCGTAGATCTTCCTACCATACTGATCCAGGAGGCGAGATTCCTAATCCGGGGGAGACGAGCTCAAACGTTTTGGGTGTGCTGACTGGTCGTGAGCAGCGTTAATCACAACCGAGTCTGCATGGGGGTAAGAGTCTAAGAAGTCTACACTCTCTGGAGCCTGGTATAGCCTGTTTGACTTCCTGGGAAGTGGGGCTAAAACCGACAGTTGCTTCCAAACAGTGGAAACAAGGTGGGCGTGAGGCTCAATCCAGGGTGGCACTGGAGTAGGAGCCGTAAGGGGCAAGTCCAGATGTTCCGCGAGTTTAACCCGTTGAGCATCTGGCTCTAAGGAATGCCACTGATGGACTTCCTGGATCTTCCTGAGTAACTCCGTGAAGGAAGGATCTTCCGGCAGAGACTTCGGAGGAGTCCTCGGCCGGGGCTTGGACGGAGAGCGTGGCTCGTCGTCTTTCTTGGAACAGCCATCAGTAGCTTCCGAGGAGTCCAAGAGAGAAGAGGAAGAAGAATCTGAAGCAGAGTATTACTCCCTAGCTTGTCTAGGGGGAGGAACGGGTTCCTTAGGGGTAATTCCAGAACGCGTGTCCTGCCCCTCTCTGGATCCCGAGGGCAAAGCCCGGGAATCCAGAGGTGGAGAGAGTGTGCCGTCTGGGCGTGCAGGGAGCGGGGGTGGCACCGTTGCTGTAAAATGGCTCTCGACTTCCTTGGTGAGCTGAGCCTTGGCCTCAGCCCACCAGGAGGCAAGAGTCTCCTGAAGATCCACCGGCAGCCTAGGGGGCGGTGGAGGAGGAGGCGGGGGATAGTTGTATGGAGGAAATCCATAGGGAGAGTATCTGTAACCCAGCTGCGGATATACTGGAGCCGGGTACTGCGGCGTCGAAAGAGTCGGCGCCGGGTACTGCGGCGTAGGATACTGTGGACCTGGGAAAACTGGCGTCAGATAGGACAGTGGATACACAGGCACTGGAGGAGCTGCCAGAGCAGACGGCCCAGCTGGGTACTCCACGGGCGGATCAGCAGGGATAGGCCTGTGGGGTGGAGGGCCCGATGGAAGAGGAATATCCCCCGCCGGCATCGGAGGGGCCAGTGTCGGAACCGGCATCGGCGGGGCCAGTGTCGGGGCCAGCGTCGGAGCTGACGTCAGATCTGACTCCTCAGGAAGAGGATCGTATGGGAGCCCAGGATCCCGAGCCTTGTCCGGGGATGGAGGAGAAAAGTCCCCGGGGTCGAGCAGGGGGGACTGGGGCTCCCTTGATGGCAGCGAAGTCTGCGGGGAGCCTGGTACGACAGATGAAGCAGGGTCTGCCGTAGGCTCCAAGGCCCGGCACATGTCGGAGGAGCTGACGTGTGACTTAGGGGCCGAATCCCGGCGGACACCAGAGGAGCCAGCGTCCGACCCGAGGTTCCTTGTGCGGAGATGGGCCGAGATGGGAGGAGGCCCGGTCGAGGGACACTGCGTGCGCCCGCCTGAAGGGTCGGCGTCTTGGCGGCCTTCTCAGGCATACATCGGAGGCGCGATGTCCGGCTTAAGGAGGTGCGCCGCACTAGTATGCGCAAGCCTGCGTCAGTACTGGGGCTGAAGCCTCCTTTTGCCCGGAGGCACCCAGCGGGCTCGAGCAGCGAACCCGGCCAGGTGGGCAGCCTCCTCCAAAGCCTTGGAGGCTGCCGTCGTCGATCCCCGGAGGATGTTACCTGCCTGACTCCAGCGGTCGCGGAGAGAGGCCTTCTCCCGGTGCCTTTCCTTGTCCCGCTTCTTGTGCCCTTCAGGGAGGTCGCACTGCGAGTTTCTTCAACTCTTTTCCATTGCAGACATCTTCTTTCTGAGGAGATGGGCTTGAGGACTGCTGGCGTCGTCTGCGAGTGGCAGCGTTGAAGCGAGGCAATCCGGACGCTTGACCCGTGTGGTGGGGGCCTAAGCAGAAAGGCAAAGGGGTGACCATCTTTGTGAGGCAGTTGGGCACGCTGCAGTCGCACTTATTCTTTGAAGGGACGACATATACCGGCGTTCACCTGACGACAGAAGTATAAAATACAATACTGAAAACTTTTCAGAAAACTGTGAGTAACAGGACTGAGTGATATGAACTTAATTATGCAGGGCGCTGCACGAGCTGACGGGCGCAAAGAACTGAAGGCGGGAGTCCGGGACTGCCCCTTTATACCGATGTCATATGACGCCGGTCACCTAACGTGGGGGCAGTCCCTCGCCAGACACTGCTAACTAAAAATTTTTACGTGGGGTCCTGCCACCGGCCGGCGTCAGTCCTATATGTAATTACCTACTGCAAGAGCCCTCTCGAAGTAAGATCTACGGTTACAGGTGAGTAACATTCATTTCTAGGGGTGTGGATATGGTGCACTATCCATACTTTGGCAGACTCCAACCAGTTCTCCAAGAGGACAGGGCAAGGTGCACACCCCTACTGAGGATCGGAGCAGAGAACTGAGGCCCCAGAACTGACATCCTGGCATGATACAAGGTTGATGTGGTAATGGGAGATGAAGGTGTGGGCTGACATCCAAGGAACTGCCTTGCAGATCTCATGGATAGGGATGTCCTGGGAAGCAGCCACCTAGTCAGCAGTATGTCTGGTAGAATATGCCCAGAGCCCTACAAGAGGCTCCCTACCAGTCAATCTAAGCAGGATACAAAATACCTGCCAATCATCTGCCTAGCAGCCAGTCTTCCAGGTGCAGTTCCAGCGCAGGAGACATAGGAGCTAGTGAACCCTTCTCTGAGCTATAACCACATGCCCCATGTAAGAGCGAACACTCACCACAGGATCAACATGTGGAGCCTGGGCTCAGTCTCCAAGGGTGAAGCAGCGAAGCAAAGCAAGAGAAAGACAACCTGGAGAAGGTGATTTTGAAACAACCCTCGGAAGGAACTTCGGGTTGGGCAGAGGACAACTTGCCCCCAAGGAAAACCACGAATGAAGACTCAACAGAAAGCCTGGAGCTCACTGATCCCTCTGGTGGAGACAGTAGCCACCAAGAAGGTGGTCTTTCATGACAGGGGTGGCATCGCACACTTAGGCATTGGTTCGAATAGCCTGCCCATGAGCATTGCCAGTACCAGCAACAGGTGCCAAGGTGCTGGTGGTTCATGCATCGGTGGGGACAGGTGGACCAGGCCCTTAATGAAGCACCCAACCTCCACTTCCTGCACCACCATCAGCATACCAGCCCATGCCATGTATGCCTAGATGGCTGCAAGGAGCACCCGGAGGGTTGTCAACCTCAGGCTCATCTGAGACAGGGCCCACAAGAAAGCTGGAATGCTAGCCATGGGGCAGGTCAGAGAGTCTAGCATCCCCCCACAATGATTAGCACTGTGGGGGGGTGGGCACTGAACAGCCTCAGCAGTGTACTCTCACAGGAAGCAAACAGGTAGTAGCTCAGGAGCGTGCCCTACTGGGAGAACAGGTGATGCACCACATCGTAGTGCACAGACCACTTGTGAAATGCCTCACCACTCAGCAGAGGACATCTGCTAGCTGGATGGAGGCACTGGCCACATGGTTTGCCAGAAGAATGGTGTTCAGGCTATGCACAAGGGTTCAGGTGATAAGGGCTCCCTGACAGAACCAGATGAATGCATTCTGCCCTGCCTGGGAAGGTAGTACAGGGTTGTGGTGCTGTCCATCTGGATCTACAGGACCTGCATGACTGAATCCTGAACAGACAGAGCAAAAGCCATCAGAGCCAGATGCACTGCATCACGCTCAAGCAGGTGATGTGGGGATAGGACTTGGGGGAAGGGGCAGTGCTCGAGGACCCTGAAAACCCCGAAGTGTACTCCCCATCTCACCAGAGATGTGGCCGTCATCAAAATGACTGTCAGCCATAGGTAGGCAAATTAGACTCCTCCCTACATGTGTGGTGGTATCAGCCACCACTGGATGGCATCCCACACAATCTGCAACACCGGGACCAGCTAATCCAGGTGACTGAGGCACAAAGACCATTGGTGGGCCAGCCCCCACTGCATGGGGAGCATCTGCCAGTGTTCTTGCCAGACAACGCTAGTGCAGGATGCCATGAACCCTAGCATCTGCAGAAAGTCCCGGGAAGGGCGTAAGTACCCAGCCTGAAATGATCGGGCAAAGGGGTAAGGTCCATCACCTGGGCCTCTGGGAGTTGGGCCATGGCCCATGTGGAGTTGCCCAAAGAAGTGGGCAATTTCCGAGGGGTGGAGTTCCAACTTGGCCAGAATGACCAGAAGGCCCAAGGCTGAGCAAGTCTGGAGGGTCAGATTCCTGGACCACTCCATGTCCTCTGGAGAGGAACCAGCGATTAGCCACTTTGCCAGGCAGAGGTACAGTCATACCCTGTGGTGTCACAGGAATGCCACCACCACTTCCAGGCACTAGGCAAAGATGCTGGGGCTCAACAGAGGCCAAAGGGCATCACTAAGAAACCCAAAGGTACCCTATCTGAGTGTAACCATAGGAACTGCTGGTAGCACGGATGGACTTGGATGGGGAAGAAGGTGTCCCAGAGGTCCAGAGAGTAGAACTGCATGACCTGCTCCAGGGATAGGAGGATTAGCTCCCTCAGGAATGGATTGAGATTGTGAAGATCTAATATGGGGTGTCAGTCCTCCGTCTGGTTGGGAACTAGTAAGTATCAGGAAATGAAGCCCTGACTAGCTAGGGTGTCTGGGACATGGCTACAGCATCCAGCTGAAACAGCTAAGCACTGTCCTCCTGGATGGTGGATAGCAGGTCTGGAGACACTCTGGCCTCCTGTGGGGCATGGCACAGTGGGGTGAGAAAGCCTCAAAGTCTAGAGGAAGACTGCACCCAGTATGTCGAGCACCCAGGTGGCCAATCTTGAGAGGACTCAAACCAGGCGTGCCTTAGGCGGTGAAATTGACCCCCTGTGGGGACCCACGGTTGAGACAGAACAGGCAGGAGGGAGACACCCCACATCTCACTGCTGAGCAGGCTGGGCAATGGCCTGGGTAACTGTTGTGAGAAGAATGCTGCCACCTCAACCCCTGGGCTTCTTGAAAGCTAAAGATAGCTGGCTGAGGCACAGAGTGCTAGACCTGGGACTCCCGCAAGAGGGGCATTGGCAACTGGGACTGGTAGGGTCAGGTGTGCCCAGAAAAGAAGGGCTTGTTCCCAGCCCATGGGTTTCATCTGAGAGGATAAAACAGAGGCCAAGGTGGCTTAGGACAACATCCTGCTAATGAGAGGACCAACCACCCCCAGCCGAACTGGTTGGCACCCTGGAGGGGAACCTCCACCAACTGATGTGGGGATCCACTGGAAGGGTGGAGATCCCCAACCAAGCCTTACATCACCCAGAGCTGCAGTATCTAAGAACTGGGCACCCGGGTCACTGACATCCAAGGCCAGTTGGAACTCGAGCTCAGCAACCTAACAGACCTGGACCCAGACTATCTGAATCGCTAACCACAGATCAATGGGGAGGCGGGGAAGACCTGGCCAAGATACCCAAGAGACAAGGGTAAGAGGGCCAGCAGGACAGTGAAGCACACCTACCGGAGACCAAGAGAAAGCGCGTCATACACCAGTGATGCCGCCCAGTCCCGGTGCTCCGTGTTAGGGCAGTGATGACACCCCAGCAGAGACCATCCACCCAAGACCTAAACTGGATCCAAGTCCTTCAGCTGAAGGATGGCCAGGGAAGCTAGGGAAGGGGCCCAGTGGGCACCACATAGTTATGGACCATATGGCCCTAAAATGCTGTTCAAGAGGCAGGACTCTACCAAAGCTAATGAGCAATGGCCCCTGCCACCGAGAAAGCCTCCTTCAGAGATACATCCCTGACAAGGGAAGCATACCAAGGGTTACTTGTCGGTGGACACCCTAGCAATCCTGGAGCCTGAGAGGAAGCATGGAGGAGGACCCCAGAATTCAGGGACTCCTCCAACACCACCCTCAATACAGGCTTACCGAGGAGCATACAGTGCTCAACAAAACAAAGAGTCTTTGGCAGCCTAAGACAAAGCCTGAGCAAGGGCTGGGGTTGGACACTTCCTGGTGAGCCCCTCCCCCGGATGGAAGGAGAAGCTGTCATCAGCAAGGCTAGAGCAAAACCAGAACAGCCATGGTGGTGCCGACTGAGGGAGCCCCATTCCCTATGAAGTGGCACGACCATGGCCGAGAAGCTGCTGGCCCACATTAGCACCACTGATGCCACAAACCACAATAGAGCCTACCTTTGCCCAGGGATGATGAGGAGGAGAAACATGGATGGCACTCCTGAGGGGACAGCCAAGAGTGGGAACACCAAGATGAACAGGTTACTTAACTGTAACAGTCGTTACTCACCTGTAACAGGAGTTCTAGGAGTGGTATATGTTGTTCATCCACATTTATTGGCAGGTCCCTTGCCGCTTTAAATCTTACCGGAAGGTTTTCAAGCTGGCTCCTCCCACTCACCCGGGTGGTAAAACTCTCAGCTCCACCCCATTACGCCACATCTAGCCCACTGGAAGCCAGGTTGCATGTCGAAGGCGGGGAGGTCGGGTGGGTTGTGTGGATGAACAACATATACCACTCCTAGGACTCCTGTTACAGGTGAGTAACCTGTATTTCTAGGGACATGGATATATTGTTCAATCCACACTTACTGGCAGACTCCTAGCAGGTCTCCGGGAGGAGGGAGGCAAGGCGTGCACCCCCTACTTAGGGAATAAGGACTGGAGAACTGAGGTCCCAAAACCAGCACCCCAGCGAGACTCAAGGTTGATGTGGTAGTGGGTAATGAAGGTGTGTGCTGATTTCCAGGTAGCAGCCCTGCAGACTTCCTGGATAGGGACATCCCTGTAAGCAGCCACCAAAGCAGTGGTATGGTGAGTAGAATGAGCTCTTATCCCTTTGGGAGGCTCCATGCCTGCCAACCTATAGCAGAGATCTATGCAGGAGGTGACCCACCTACCTATCGTCCGCTTGGCTGCAGGTCTGCCAGGTGCGGCTTCAGCGTAGGTGACAAACAGCTGGCAAACTTCTCCCCAAACTTCAGCTGTCTGCTCCTTATAATAAAAGAGCACTCTTCTAGGGTCCAGAGTATGGAGCCCATATTTGGCTTCCGAGGTGTGACTGGGATAGAACACCAGCACAGTCAACACCTGGTTAGGGTGAAACTCCGACACCACCTTCGGAAAGAATTTTGGGTGGGGGCGCAGGACAACCTTGTCCCTGTGGAAGACCAGATAAGGAGACTCAATGGAAAAGCGCCTGGAACTCTCCCATCCTTCTGGCTGATGTAATAGCCACCAAGAAGGTGGTCTTCCATGACAGGTGGGAGATATCACACCTGTGCATTGGTTCAAATGGCTTGCCCATGAGCTTAACCAATATCAGCAGTAGGCCCCATGGAGGTGGAGGTTCTGGCACCGGAGGGGATATGTGATCAAGGCCTTTGAAAAAGTGCCCGCCCACCTTCTCCTGCACCACTGACTGCTTGCCGGCCCACACCCGGTAAGCAGAGATGGCTGCCAGGTGCACCTCTTAAGGGTCATTGACTGAAGCCCTAGCTGAGAAAGGGACCACAGGTAGTCCAGAATGCTAGCCAATGAACAGGAGGAAGGGTCCAACCCCTTGCCCTGACACCAAATGGAGAATCTCTTCCATTTGAAGACATAGCATTTTCTGGTCGATTCCTTATGGGATGCCTCAACAACATTAAGGACCTCGTCGGAAAGACCCAAGGCCTGGAACTCTAGCCACTCAGGAACAAGGCCGTCAAGTGCAGGGATTGAAGGTCTGGATGGAGTACCTTCCCCTTGTTGACCGAGATCAGGTCCGGGTGGGCTAGAAGCTGCCTCGGAATCCTGGAGCTGAGGCTGAGGAGATCTGGATACCAGAACTGGTGGGGCCAGTCCGGGGCTACCAGAATCACCTGTGCCTGGTCCCTCTTCACCTTGAAAAGCATCTTGTGGATCAAGGGGAATGGAGGGAAGGTGTGGAAGAGACCCAGGGTCCATGGCCTTGAGAATGCATCCCCCTTCAGCGAGCCCTGCTGAGGGAGGAGGGCATGAAACAGCCTCACCTTCGCATTCTCCCTTGAGGCAAACAGGTCCACCTGAGAGGTGCCCCAGTGGGAGAAACAGATCTTGTACTATCTCCGGCAGGAGAGACCACTCTTGAGATGCAGTGCCTATCCGGCTTAGGGCATCGGCCAGACTGTTGGAGGCTCCTGCCACATGGATGGCTAGGAGATCCACCTCCAGGCTGATCAAGAGAGACCAAGTGTGGACAGTCTACTTGCACGGGGGCAAGGGGTGCGTCCCGCCCTGCCGGTTGGGGTAGTACATGGTCATGGTGTTGTCTGTCTGGACCTGGACCTCTTGACCCCGTATAAATGGAGCAAAGGCAGTGAGGGCTAGTTGGACCACTCAAAGCTCCAGCAGGTTGATGTGGCATCGAGACTCCTGAGGGGACCAGAAGCCATGGGCTCTGAGCTCCCCCAGATGGGCACCCCAATTCATCAGAGAGGCGTCGGTCATCAGAGTGACCACTGGCTCGAGGCAGGCAAACGGGATACCCTCCTGCAGATGAGCTGGAATTAGCCACCGCTGGAGGCCGTTCCACATCTCCTGGGTCACGGTCACTGGCTGGTCCAGAGGACCAGAGCGCTGTGACCATTGGCGGGCCAGCACCCATTGCAGGGGACGCATATGGCAGCGGGCTCAACAGACCATGCTGGTGCAGGCCGCCATGAGGCCCAGAAGGCACAGGAAGTCCCGGGCAGGGTGCAATTACCAAACCAGAAATGATTGGGCAAAGGAGGAAAGGACCTCGGCCCTGTCCATCGGAAGCCATGCTCTGGCTCGAAGAGAGTTGAGCTCTGCCCCAATGAACTAAATCACCTGCGATGGCATGAGTTCCAACTTGGCCTTGTTGATGAGGAGGCCAACCTGAGAGCAGACCTGGAGGGCCAGATCCCTGGACCGTTCCACCTCCAACCTGAAGGGGGCTGCAATCAGCCAATCATCCAGGTAAGGGTACACCCGGACCCCTCTGCACCGCAGGAATGCTGTCACCACTGCCATGCATTTGGTGAAGACCCTGGGAGCTGGAGAGAGACTGAAGGGCATGGCCCAGAACTTGTAAAGGGATCCCTCTGCCCTGAAGTGGAGGAATCGCTGGTGAGACAGACGGATTGGGACTTGAAAGAACGCATCCTGAAGGTCCAGAGAACAGAACCACATGCCTCGTTCCAAGGATGGAATGATCTGAGCCACAGTGACCATCCTGAAGGTGCGAGACCTTAGGAACTTGTTCAGGTCATGTAGGTTGAGAATGGGGCGCCATCCCCCCATCCGTTTTGGGACCAGGAAGTACCTGGACACAAACCCTGGGTCTGTAGGGGGGTCAGCCACCTCCCTGATCACCTCATTCAGGAGGAGCAAGACAATGTTAGCTCGATGAGCCAACAGAGAGGCTGCGGACCCGTAGCCCCCCATAGGGCGACGGCTCGATAGGAGGGGGACTGCTTGAATTCCAGAGGCAGACCCCTGCCTACCACTTCCAACACCCAGCAGTCCGTGGTGATATTGGACCAAGTGGAAAGGAAGTGGCAGAGCCGTCCCCCATAGGGGGGACCTGGGGAGGAGTGACGAGGTTGGGACGACAACCCTCAACCCGTCACTGGGAGGCTTGGAGGAAGGACCGGCCGAGGAGCCGCCTGAGTCTTTTCCTCCCCACTTCCTGCTGGAGGAAGCAGCAGGCTTGGCTTTGCGGAGCCAAGTGTGAGCCTGCTGGCCCTGATGCTGGTATTGCTGGGCCAGACGTGCTGCAGGAGCGGAAGGGCGAAAGGGCTTATGCTGCTGCTGGCATCCTTTGTCCTTCTGGGCAGATGTGACCGAGTCCAAGATGATGTTGGACTTTTTGATCTGTTGGAGATGACCCTCCACTCTGGGTCTGAACAAGTCGATACCCAGGAAGGGGACATCTGCCAGCTTGTGCTGGGTATCAACCGTAAAGGTGGAGATCTGCAGCCAAGCTCTGTGGCACATGGCCACTGTGGCCACTACTGACTAGGCACATGAATCAGCGATGTTCAACGAAGTTTGGAGCTGCTGTTTAGCTACCGCCCTTCCCTGATCCAATTTACAAGGGGGGGATTCACTGCACACTTCAAACTATCGCCCAATAGCATTGTTGTCAACAATTTCAAAACTACTGGAGCGGCTTGTTCATGGGCAACTAATTACATATTTGGAAAAACATCAAAAAATTACCCCTTTTCAGTCAGGCTTCAGACAGGGTAGGTCCACAGCTACTGCACTCACCGATCTTTTGGACTTAATTGCCACCCCTCTGGCGGAGGGGCGATCGGTGGGCACAGTATATGTGGACCTATCTAAGGCGTTTGATCTAGTAAATCACCATGTCTTGATCGAGAAGTTAAGATGCTTGGGAGTGGATGATGAATCATGTGGTTGTTTTACATCTTATGTAGAGGATAGAACTCAGTTTGTAACAGTAAATGGTAAAAGCTCTAGCTTGGGTACGGTCACTAGGGGGGTACCCCAGGGGTCGATCCTGGGTCCCTTTTGTTTTAGTATATTTGAATTATTTACTTAGAGTAATTAAAATTCACAAATTAGATTGTATCTGGATGATACTGTCTTGATTACATCTGGTAAAAATATGGGTGAATTGAAAAAAATTACAGAGTGATTTTTAAATATGCAAAAATATTTTACAAATCTTGGTTTATTGATTAACAATAAAAAAAACCAGACTATGCACCTCGGTACAAAGAAGAAGGATAGTGTGGGTATAAACTTGACAATTAGGACACAGGATGGAAAAATATTAGAGCAAACCCAGCACTATAAATATCTGGGGGTCATAATTGATCAAGAATTGAATTTTAACCAACATGTGACTGAACTTATAAAAATTAACTCTAAACTAGGGATTATGAGACGGATATCTAATTGTTTAACAAGGGAAATGCGACTGAGTATAGTAAATCAACTACTTCTCCCTGTGATTGATTATGGTTCCCATATTTATAGACACACTTCAAAAAAACAAGAACACAACCTGGATGTTTTATATAATAAATTAGCTAGATTTGTGTTCAGATGTGACTTCGGTACCCATCATTGTGATATGTACTCAAGGTTGGGATGGAACTCATTAGAACAGAGGGCAGAGGTTTCTTGGTTAACTCAAATAAAAGGTTTACATAAGAATAAATTACAAAATCATTTATTGTATAATTTAAAAAACCAGAACATGGATTAAACTTACGAAATTTTGGAGCAGAGTATATCTTGCTCCAAAAGCAAAAAATAGATATAACACAATGACTCTTCAGTATAAAGTTTGAAGAGTTGGAAAAGCTCCCTTAGAGACTCAAGCCTGTCATTAGCAGGATACAAGTCAGCAGTAAAAAAGAGCTGCTTTTTAAATGTTTGTGTAACAGGTGAAATTTGTATTGAACATTTGATGAATGGATGTATTTATAAATGAAATGTTCGTATGTACTTAATTGTATGTTAATGTATCCTTATGGTATGTTTTGTGTATTATGTGTATTTACATTGTACAAATACAGGGATGCCTTGTAAATAGGGATTTTCGAATCCCTAATGGCTCAATTTTCTGTATAAATAAAATTTTACCTACCTACCTACCTGATCCCGCACCTGCTTGACCGTCGTTTGAAGGTCAGCCGTGAAATTAGGAATCACCCCATCCAGGGAGCCCAAAAGGGCATGTAAAAAGTGTGCCATCAGAATGGCTGAGCTAGCCTGATGAAGGCCTAGAGAGGAAGCAGCATGTACGTTCCGGCCTGAGTAGTCCAATTTCTTGGACTCCTTATCGGGCAGTTTGTCCACATCCCAAGCATTCCCTGAATGCCGGAAAATGCTGACAGTCACTAACCCCTCAGCAGAGGGGTGCTCCGAGAAACTGGAGAGTGAACCTGTAGGGACCACATACTTTCAAGCCATCCTGGCCGAAGGAGCGGGACAAGATGCTGGCGGCTGCCACAGCTCCAGGGCCGGGCCAACAATGGCTTCAGCCACTGGAAAGGCCTCAGTTGGGGAATCCCCTCGGTCCAGTATCTCCATGAGGGGATACCTGGCCTGTTTTGAAACGGGTTCGAGCTTCATCCCAGTGGACTCTGAGATGAGTAGAAGCATTCCTAAAAACAAGGATGGTCTCTCATCCACCGATTGACCCCCTGTAGACTCCAGGTCAAGCGGCCTGGAGAACAAGGAGGAGTTGTCGTCAGAGCCGAGGAGTCTGCAAACAGCTGCTGAGCGCCTGAGCCACCCTCCATGTGCCAAGGTCGATCGGGAGTGAGGGTGACTGACAACCTATGGGGCAAACCCTGACCCAACTGAGAATCCTTGGTTGGGGCCCCAGTCTTTGGTAGTGGAGGCAGAGGTTCCACCACAATGGGTGGAGCAGCCAGTGTCGGCAGAACAACCGGTGCCGGTTTCGGCTCCTCAACTACGAGGGGTTGTTTCAGCCACTCAGGTGACAGCCACTTAGTGGCCATGAAAGGCGATGAAGTCAGCTTATTCCCGGACAATAAGAGCTGCTGCCACATTAAATCCTAGTAGCTCCGATACAACTTGCGCCGGAGCCTATCCTCTGAAAAGGACGACGAGAATGAGCAGCACAGCCGCTTTCCATGGTGCCAAGACTGAGACCACCAACGTCGGTGGGACTGGCTGAACCTGGAAGAGGTCTGAGACCGAGACCTTCAGTGATTCCGAGGGTGGGTCAGAGAGGGGAGGGGGGAAACCCACTCCTCCCTCAGTTCAGGAACCTTAACCGGGGACTCCGGCACAGGAGGCATGGACAAGTCCTCGGTTTCCACCGGGGGAACAGGTGAAGTAGGGTTGTCGGCATCACCAGTCGACAAACTGTCCGGGTCAAGAAAAATCTCGACTGCATCGACGGGTTTCTTGGCCAGCAGACCTGACAGGGACACCGTGAAGCCAGTGGCCTTAGCCACTACCTCGACCGAAGTCAAAAGTCGACCATCCAGTGAAGGGGATCTCTCCTGCTCCCACGAATGTTGATGGTGGGACTTAGCTTTGGAGTCCTTCTTTTTGGACCGACTGGAATGTCCCGATGGTCCTTCTTCCTTGGTGGAAAGGGATTGGCAAAGCTCCTTAAGAAAAGCTGTATATGAAGAGCCAAAGGAGAGCAGGATAAATACCGCGACCGAGCAGGAAGAAGATGCGGCCTGGGCTGCCTCCTCCTCGAGGGCGATCATCTTCTCCAACTGATCCGAGGAGCCAGCCACCGTGGACACCGCTAGCGGGCCTCCTTCGACTTGACCGTGGATACCGTTCCAGGGCGCCCAAAAGAAGCCTTCCAGCAGCATGGTCCTTCAAGACCGAAGCCAAAAAGGATTTGCAGAAATCGCAAGCCTGCAAATCGTGGCCGAGTCCTAGGCAGTAAACTCACATGGAGTGCGGGTCGGTCCAGGACATCTTCTGCCCACAGGGGCACTGACTAAATCTGGGAGTCAATTTGTCCATCGCAGCTGCGAGGGAAAAAGAAGTCTGAAGTCTTGTAAATTTGAGAATAGGTTTCAGATTAACTGAAGAGTGTGGATCCAGGCCTAAAACGCAGAGCGCTAAGGAGGGAACCCGAGCTTCCAAGCGGTAAGGAAGATCTGGCATCATGGGGCGGAGCCGAGAGTTTTACCACCCGGTGGGTGGGAGGAGCCAGCTTGAAGGCCTTCCGGCAAGATTTAAAGTGGCAAGGAACCTGCCAATAACTGTGGACTGAACAACATATCCACGTCCCTAGAACCTGTTTTTCTAGGGACGTGGCTATGGTGTTCTAGCCACACTTCAGGAAGACTCCTAGCAGTTCTCTGGGAAGAGGGAGGCAATGTGCACACCCACTACTTAGGAAAAACAGATTGTAGGACAGAGGCCCCAAAACCAGCATCCTGACTGAAGGCTGATGTGGTAGTGGGAAATGAAGCTGTGTGCTGACTTCCAGGTAGCAGCCATGCAGATTTTCTGGATAGGGACATCCCTGGAAGGAGCCACAGATGCAGTGGTATGGCAGGTGGAATGAGCCCTAAGCTCTATAGGAGGCTACTTACCCTCCAACCTATAGTAGAGGTTGATGCAGGATACAATCCACCTGCCAATCATCCGCTTAGCTGTCGGTCTGCTGGTGCGGCTTCAGCATAGGAGACAAATAGCTGGTGAACCTCTCTCCAAACTCCAGCCATGTGCTCCTTATAATAGGTCAGTGCTCAATGCAGGTTCAAGGAATGGGACCTGTGCTCAGCCTCTGAGGTGTGGTTGGAGAAGTACACTGGGAGATTAATCACCTGGTTAAGGTGAAAATCTGACACAACCTTCAAGAGGAACTTCCACAAGTGTGACATCTCACACCTGTGCATTTGTTCTAATGGCTTGCACGTGAGCTCTGCCAGTACCAACAACAAGTCCCAAGGTGGTGGTGGTTCACACACCAGAGGGGAAATGTGGTTAAGGCCTTTGAAAAAGCACCAGACCACCTTTTCCTGCACTATTGACTGCTTACTGGCCTGTGCCCAGTACACAGAGATGGATAACAGGTGCACCTTAAGGGTCTTCGACCAAAAGCGTGATTGAGAGAGGGACCAAAGATATTCAAGAATGCTAGTCACTGGGCAAGATAAGGGGTCCAACCCCTTGCCCTGGCACCAATGGAGAACCTTTTCCATTTGAAGACATAGCATTTTCAGGTCATATCCTTCTGACAAGCTTCGTCCACGGTGAAGACATCTTCAGAGAGACCCAAAGCCTGGAATTCTAGCCACCCAGGAACCAGGCTGTCAGGTGCAGGGACTGAAGGTCTGGGTAGAGAACCTTCCCCTGGTGGATTGAGAGCAAGTCCAGACATTGAGGAAAACACCTTGGGAGCCTGCTGCTGAGGCTGAAGAGAACGGGGTACCAGAACTGACGAGGTCAGTCAGGAGCCACCAGAACCATCCATGCCTTGTCCCGCCTGGCCTTGAGCAGCACCTTGTGGATCAAGAGGAACAGAGGGAAGGCACAGAGAGGGCCCAGGGTCCAAGGCCTGGAAAATGCATCCCTCTGCAGCATTCCCTGCTGAGGGGGATGGGCACAGTACAGCCTCACCTTTGCATTCTCCCTGGAGGCAAACGGGTCCACCAGAGGGGTACCCACTGGGAGAACAGACTGCGCACTACCTCTGGGTGGAGAGACCACTCATGAGATGCCTCCCTCACCTGGCTGAGATCATCCTCCAGCTGGCTGGAGACACCAGACACATGGATGGCCAGGAGATTGGTCTCAAGACTGGGCATGAGGGTAAAAACACAGAGAGCTTCCCTGCACAGGGGACGGGAGTGCGTCCTACCCTGTTTGTTGAGGTACTACATAGTCATGGTGTTGTCCATCTGGACCTAAATGACCTGATCCCGAACATGCAGAGCAAAGGCTGCCAGTGCCAGCCGCACTGCCCGCAGTCTCAGCAGGCTGATATGGCATCGAGACTCCTTGGGTGTCCAGACACTGTGGACCCTGTGTTCCCCCGGCGGACACCCCAGCCCATAAGAGAGGCACTGGTCATCAAGATGACGGTGGGCTCTGAGTGGACAAATGGGACACTTTCCTGCAGATGTTCTGGGACTAGCTACCACATGAGGACATCCCACATCAGCTGGGTCACAGTGACTGGCTGTTCGAAGTGGCCCTTTCACTGAGACCACTGGCGGGCCAGCTCCCACTGCAGAGAGCACATTGTCCAGTGGGCCCAATGGACCATGCCGTTGCAAGCTGCCATGTATCCCAGTGTGTGCAGGAAGTCCCAAGCAGGGCACAACTGCCCAACCAGATATGATCAGGCAAAGGAGGAGAGAGCCTCCACCCTGCCCACCCGGAGTCGAGCCCTGGCTCTGCAAGAGTTGATCTCCACCCTGATGCAGTTGATCACCTGTGAGGGCACGAGTTCCAACTTGGCCTCATTGACCAGGAGGCCAAGAGAGATGCAGGTCTGAAGGGCAAGGTCCCTGGATCACTCTACCTCCTCCTTGGAGGGACCCGCAAGCAGCCAGTCATCCAGATAGGGTAAATCCAGACTCCTTGATGCCTCAGATAATCTGCCACCTCTGTGATGCACTTGGTGAAGACCAAGGAGGCTGAGAGGAGGACAAATAGCATGGCGTGGAACTTGTAGGGGATCCCTTTCACTTGGAACAGGAGGAACCAGCGAGACGGACTGATTGGAATGTGAAAGAATGTGTTCTGAAGATCCAGAGAGCAAAACCACATGTTTTGCTTGAAAGATGGTATGATCTGTGACAGACTGACCATCCTGAAGGTGCGAGGCCTGAGAAACATGTTCAGGTCATACAGATCTATGATGGGGTACCAGTCCCCCTCAATCCATTTTGGCACCAGGAAGTACCTGGAGACAAACCCTGGGAGTTCCAGAGGGTCTGCAACAGGAGCCATGACCTCTTTGCAGAGGAGCTGGGTGATGTCATCCCAAAGTGACAGGATGTCTGCGAACATGATGCCCTCACCTGGGGCACAGGCTCAGCAAGGTGGGTACTCTCCTCAAATTCCAGATGCAGACACTGGCCAACCACTTTGAGAACCCACCTGTCCATTGTGACAGAGGACCAGGTGGAAAGGAAATGGTAGAGACGGACCCCCATGGGAGGACCCAAGGCAGTTAGGATGGACTTGAGGGGGGCACCCCTCATCCTGTCACTGGACAGGCTTGGAGGCAGCAGAGGGGCTGGCTGAGGGGCCGTCTGTGTCTTGATCTCCTGACCTACAGATGAGCATGGCCACAGATATCAGCCAAGGTCAGCAGGCCTGAGTTTGCTGACCAGCCTGAGGCTGGGCTGGTTTGGCCGCAGGGCAGAGAGGGGCCAAAGGGGCTTCCTCTTCTGCTGCTTAGAGCCCTTGTGGTCTCTCTGGGTGGATGTCACCAAATCCAAGGTGGCACTGGACTTCTCAGTACGGGTGAGGTGCCCCCTTGACTCTGGGCCTGAACAAGTTGGTGCCCAGGAATGGAACATCTGCCAGTTTGTGCTAAGTATCCACCATAAAGGTTGAGGTCCTTGAGGCTTAGTGGCACTGAGGGCTGAGGTGCTGGATGCCTAACCTCACACTACACCAGCGACCCAGGTTCAGTAATGACCTCCAGTCACTGGGGAGCCGACATGGGGGGGGGGAGTGGGATTGAGCAGCCACAAGGCAGCTCTCCCCTCCTGAAGTGGTTTCCCACCCATCCCCCCGTAGTTCTGCTCCCAGTGAATGGAGGTCCAGTGGGAAGCGTAGGCAGAAGGGGGCGGCGGCGATAGCCAGGGGTGGGGTGGAAGAGGACAAGCCAGTACCCGGAGTGTGCATCCGCCTCCACGCACGCACATGTATGTGTCTACCGGGGTCCCGGATCGGGGAGAAAATAGGGACAAAAAAACAAAATATTACAAATAATAATAATAAAAAAAAAAAGGTTGATATCCTCTGCAAGCCTCTGTGGTGCATAGCCACTGCGGCCACCACAGACCGAGCGCAAGAGTCACCAAAGTCAATGGCAATCTGGAGCTGTTGCTTGGCTACTGCTCTGCCTTGATCCTGGACCTGGTAGTTTGCAGGTCTGCTGGGAGATGAGGAAGCACCTCATCAAGCGAGCCCAGGAGGGCATTCGAGAAGTGGGCCATCTAAAGGGCCAAACTCGCTAGCCGAAGGCTGAGAGAGGAGGCAGCATACACCATTTTGGCCATATGATCCAAATTCTTGGACTTCTTATCAGGTGGCTTTTTAATAATGCCCAACTTGCCAGTGTGCCTGAAAACAGAGTTGGCCATGAGCCCCTCAGCTGAGGGATGCTCTGTGAATCCTAATAGGGAACTGGTAGGGACCACATACTTGTGGGCCATCTGGGCCAACAGCACAGGGCAAAATGCTGGGTGCTGCCACAGCTCCAAGGCAGGACCAAGAATGGAATCTACCAGCAGAAAGGCATCTCCAGGGGTGTCTCCCCGGTCAAGGATCTCAGTGAGCAGGTACCAAGCACACTTCTGAATGGGCTCCAACGCGAGACCCGTAGATTCTGAGCTGAGATGGAGAAGACCCATAAAGGATGTAGGGCCCTGCTCCATCGACAGATCCTCAGCTGACTCCCAGTCCACAGGTTGGGAGTGCAAGGAGAAGCCTCCAATTCCGAGAATTCATGGAAAAGAGGTCAACCGCCCGAGTCCCCGTTGACCCTCTGGGAATGGTCAGAGGTAATGGTGACTTTCAGCCAATGGGGGGAAGACCCAAGGCTGGGTGGGTCTCCTTAGCTGGAGCACCGGTCTTCGGCTGTTTCAGTGGCAGCTCCACCAAAATCAGCAGAGAGGCCATGGAAGGCCGAGCCAGGACATGTTGGCTCCTGATGAGGTCGAGAAGGCAGTGGCCTCTGTGTTGAAAGCCACGTGATGGCAGGGGTCGAAGGCAGAACAGGTTTTATCCCAGTGAAGAGTAGCTGCTGCCACATCAAGTCCTCACAGCACTGATGCAGCCTACGCTAGAGCCTCACCTCGCCAAAGAAGGATGAGGAATAGCGGCAGCGCAGCGCAGCTTACCCGAATGTAGAGAGCATGAGCGTCAACATTGACATGGGCTGTTCGACTCGAGGCTGTGAGAGCAGGATCATGACCCTGGTCATTGATGTCACTGACAGTGGGTCTCAGAGAGGGCTGGCGAGAGCCAAGTCTCCTCCTGGTTTGGAGGCTCTGGGTCGAGAGGTGGCCCTGGTCCATCCCTCTCTGAATGAGTGGTAGGACTGGGGTCCTAGAAAGGGAAGTGTCGGCCTCTTCTGGTGACAATGGGTTGACCAGCATGAGAAGTATCATGGCTGGAAGAACGACCTGTGTCTTGACCAACTAACCCAACAGGGACATTGTGAGGCTGGTGGCTGGGGCTGAAGAAGCGACTGAAGTAGGAACCTCCGGAGAAGCACAGGAATCAGAGGCCCGAGAGCACTCCTGATCCCACGAATGATGTCGGGATAATTTCTTGGTCTCTTTCTTGGATTTTGACTTTGACTTCTTGCCTGCCCATGTGTGGGAAGGGCTTGGCACAAGTCTTTGAATGCCCCAATGAAGGAGGCACCCAAGGAGAGCGGCAAAAAGGTTGAAGCCAAGGAAGGGCTGCAGCTTCCTCAAATGCTGCAAGCTGTTCGGCAGACCCCATGGCTGCAGAGACCACCAAACGGGCATTCTTAAATTTAATGGGCAGGTCATGATCATCCGGATGACCCAGAAGGAGGTGGGCATGGTGATCCTCCATTG